>OX637271.1:6544166-7850000 GCA_951799465.1 Leptophobia aripa
TTCGTGTCCAATTATACCAAGACTGTTGATCGACAGTAATTGCTGAGCATGTGTGGATTGCTTTCACGTATACGTGCAAGGGAGTCCTAAAAGCATTCATGATGGGGGCTCCGTTGCAAAATATATACCTACTACTAATATATATGCCTACCTCACTAAAATAGATAGCTATGTGTGCGTGGTTGAAATGATGTGTAAATGTTATTCAACACATTTATTTACATTGTTTGTCACTAATGCTAATGGACTTTTTATTACCTGATGAAATTAAAAGGAAATATTCGTTTTAATATATGAACGAGAGGTGGAAGATAAGAATGCATTAGGTCAGGTAGTATATGGTGTAAGGAAAATATCTGTATAAAATATTAAAAGTGGGTATTAAGATCTTACTGTTTGGAGTCACTTCCAAAGTAACCAGAAGCTTTGCGCTTCCATCAGAGCTGGAAACATTTGCCGAACCCGTGATTGTTCTGAGGGTACCATTGACCACTTCGCTGTTCGCTACATCTATGACATCCCCTTGAAGAACATATTTTGCCCTGTTGCATTGACCTTGTGTGTTTGGGGTGTAGTATGCTGAGATTTGATGCCAAACACCTTCAAACTAAAAAAAAATGTTTTTATTATGTGTATAAGTTTTAACAAAACCATTATAATTGTAAAATATCTGCTCACTAGTGATGCATTAAAATTCTGGGTAACGTTTAAACTTAAATCGCACTGGCCAGGCAATACGATAGCTTGTCCTGGTGGGATAACTGGTAGTACGTGACAGGCGGCGTCAGAGTTATCTACGACTGTCAAGTCGTCAAATGTCACACCGAAGTTGCGTTGCATAGCTTGGTTGAACATGTTGGTTATCATCTCAGTTGGAAAGGAGGTATCCCTACCAAGCTGCCAGATGTGAACTGTAAATTAAAATCAAAATCGAAAATATCTTTTATTCATATAGGTAACTGAGGTACACTTATGAATTGATAATTGTAATTAAATATAATTCTCTTGCTGCTTCTCGTTCTTTTTATTACTCTATAAGTGTTCGTTTTATTAAGTTTTTGTTATTAGTATTTTTCATGTAGTGACAATGAAGAATTTAAAACGTGCCACACCTTAATAGTTGTATAGTGTTAATAATGTTAAAATAAAGTTCTTAACAACAAGAGGTAAAATGGTATAATTTTGGAATAATATTTTGTTTTTACGTGTCAATAAAAAGTGTTTGATTTCTACAACGGAGTCAAAAATTACCTACATTTCATACAAGATACATAACAGACATAATACCAACATATATATCCCGTAAGTACATATCATTTGAATATTGATATAAGTCTCTCAATTGTAAATTAACATTTAAAAAATAATATGAAACAGAGTGACCGCATCATATAAGTATAGATGTGTATGCAAACGCATGTAAGTGTGAATATAATATAACATTTTGTCGTTTTATCAAAATCAGCTATTGATAAATAAACGACATATAATGGAGTAATCCTAGTAAATCACTGCACTTGTTATTACAATCAACGAATGGAGCGTCTTATCATACATAAGCCTACATATTAAAGGGCAAAGATTATGTATAAATCGAAAATAACAATTAAATACGAGCCTATTTATAGAGGTGACATTATCAATGTTATTAAGTGCTCTTTAAATATTTTTTAGAGACACTGACGGACCATAAATGGTATAAGCATTCACGTCTAGTATATGCGCGAATGTTAAATAGTTTTATACAGAATACAAAATGAAAAAGTGGTGTTTTTTTTATCATTTATTACACAACCGTGACGGATTTAAATTCGTTGAGCCTGGGAGTTTTTAACATCGTAATAAGTCACGTAAATCAGTAATCAAGTAAAGGTAACTGAAGAAGAAATGTTCTGATACAATTTTGCAGTGAAAGTGCAATTGCCAGAAGAAAAAAAGAGACAAATGTCCAATGTCACAAGCTACTCTAATTGTATAATGATCTGTGGTAGGCAATAGATAAAAGACAGTCCTTAGATTAAGAATTGGTCTCCGCGCGCTACGACTAGATACCGCAAAACTATAGTGTGTGTGGTGCCCGATGAATGGGGAAAACATTTAGTTGCTGTGGTCATGTAATTTATTAATATTAATAAATAAAAAAACTTTTAATACGAAATATTATTGAGGTATAGGGTTTCTTAAATTATATTATAAACCACTTAAAGTCTCAAACGCGACATAAAACAAAAAATTGAAAATATAAAAAATCACAACCTCGAAAAATTTGGGATTTTTTTTTTGACATGACAACACTGAACATCAAGCAGTACTCCGATCCGAGATTTCAGGATTATATTATTTTACCGTGTTTATGACAATACTTATTGATGGTATGTGATGCCAGTCAGTGTCTTTCTTGTTTACAACCACACACCGGCATTTTATTCGGTCTCAAACTAAAATTTAAAAAGACGTCAACCACGCTTAACGAATGTGGCGTGGGTACGCCGAATACGGAATAGGGCTTATTGCCACATTTTTCAAGTACACTGACTCTATCTAGTCCTAGCGTGCGGAGACCAATTCTTATTCTAAGAGACAGTCTATATCTATTTTGGTGAATCCCGCAATATCTAATGCTACTGAGTTCATATACTGTGATAAAGAAATCTCACAATATCTCAGATAATTTGTTTTTGTGTTGATATGATTTTGGATTCAAGGTCGTTCTACGAACACCGATCGCATTCTTAAATAATCTACAATATACTAACCAAATGTAATTCAGAATCAATTCGATTTAGAAATGACTTCTTAATTTGATCATTATGAATATGGTCGATTTTTAAAATAACAACATAAATCGTCTAATAAGTAGTTGTTCTTTGAATTACCATTTAAAATGTCATCTGTCGATTTGTGTTTGAAAAACATTAAATTATTAACGCGACCGTATTGTTTTTGTTAATTCCTTTGGTGCTTATGAAATTATTTTTTGATTTTATTTTCTGTTACACAACTCACAGCATAACAATTGGAAGTGAGCAAATTCGGGGATTTTTGGTATTGGTGATACGTTTTCTTTTCATTGAAGTTACCTTAGTAACAGTTAAATTGGAGTATGTTATAAATATTCTAAATGCAGCACCTTTCTTTTATAAACGGGCTAAGTTAACGGCTGCGTTGCCTACCCTTAATAGTGTAATATTTTTGGTTGCATATTGCGTGTAAACACCCTTATTCAAATGATGACACTTTGCATGTTTAAACTATATGTGTAAAAGCATCAACAAGAAAGGTGCGCTTGCGCATTAGGATCCTTCTTTAAATGTAAGATTATAAGATAGCTTACCTTTTCTTTGGGTATTTCCTACATTTTCACAGCTATAAGCAAGTACAGAAGAAACTAAAAAGTCTGTGTTCAATATATGTAAATCGAATGCTGTAAGAAAAAATACACTACTTTAATATCTTAATATTAGTTAATACATTTGTATAAGATGGTTTCTAGTGCTACAAATACAATAAGATACACTTTTATCACGCGTCTGGACTTTTAAATAGAATCATTAATGTTTTTCCGTTGTATCAAAGTGACTCATTTTTGCCTTTGCAAACTTATTAAAAAGACTCGATCAATCAGTTCTAATAAGGCTATAAGGCCTTTTGTTTCGATATTGCAATAAAATTTAAAAAAAAAGAACTTGTACAAACTTACGTTGAGTTGACTCTAAGTCAATGCTGAGCCTCGGCGTTCCATTTTCAACAGTGGCAACGCCGCTGGTTTCCGTAACGAAGTTATCGTTCACAGATCTTATTTTTACATTTAATTGATTGATTCCAGATGTAATGTTACCAGTTATATCCAACGTTGAACAGTCTCCCGACTGAATCGGACCCGGTGTACCTTGTATTATGTGCCATGTTCCTATGAGCTAAAAGTAAAACACTTACTTAGAATTATGATAGTTGACATTTTACTTAGACATAGGCGTGGCTTCAAAATAGAAAATAATAGTACGTTAAGTAATAGGACATTAGAGACAAAATACAATTTGAACCATATATCTATCTCTATCTCTTTTATCCCTTTGTCTATTATTATTCTTGTTTCTACTTAACAATGTGCCATATTATTAAGACGAATAAACTGATAGAGCTTGGATATATTATAAGAAGCAAATATATTTAGTTTGGTTAAATTAAAAAAATAACATTTCTTTGAATTGTATATATCAAAACCATTCATAAAATTAAAATATATTTCTTTCCATCTTATGAGAGTAAAACTCTGTTAATTGTAAAAAAACTCACAAATCACAAATATATCTCCACACTCCAGTATTTAACAATGGCCAAGTTGTAAACATTTATTAATGTCTTAACACGGTAGAAATACAATTGCTCTTTATATATATATAAAACTAAGTCATGCACGTACACTTACGTATAAAGTTTAAATCCATTATAGTATTTACAATTGACAGGCAATATAATCTGCCATTTTTATTTTAACCCGCCGCGCGCGATTGTAATTGGATGTTCATTTGTTTCTTTTTTCGAATTTCGAATTTATAAGAAAAAGAAACATTCTCTCTCTAGCCAGTTTGTTGTGATTCGTTTTCACAGATTATAAAGGCTTCTGTATAGTATGAATGTTACTAGAATTAAATTATGAATTTCCTTGAAGTGGTAACGTCTGTAATATAATATTACGATAATAAAAACCTAATGATACTCGGATACATTATTATTTGAATATTATAATTTACGATACTTTTAAAATCTTCTCTTTAAATTCTTCTATTATTTGAGCCTATAAATGTTAGAATGGATATTGAAAGATTCAGTCAAGGTTAAGTATTGTCAATTTAACAAATTAAAATATATATATATTCTATTGATGTCATAGTAATGATGCATTCTAAATCAAGGTGCGGTTGATAATTTTCACCTTATCTTTATAACACTATTTCAATTTTCAATACATTCCCTTTTGAGCATTACCAAGGCCGGTGATAAAACTATGATTGTTTTTAGAAAATGATAATAAAAGGTACCGTGTTTATTGTTTTATGTTCAGATATGAAATGACATTGCCTTAATTCTGTTGACCTAATAAGGAATTAATTGTATATGAATATTGTATGAAAATTGAGCGAATTGTTTTATCAATCTAATGCGACATTATGTTACATTATTTATTTACTGGGGTACTGAACAACTACACTTGTTAACAATTATATGCAAGTTACAATTCATGTGTTATAAAGTATAGAGTCTATGTACCGATAACTTTTTTGTCTATTACACTACATAATATTTCAAGCAAATTTTAAGCAATTTCTAAAATCGGTTTTATAAACACGATGACTTTTAAGTACGTAAGTGAAATTAAATTAGTTATGTTAATTAAAAATTTGTGTGTGTATATATATATATATATATATATATATATATATATATATATATACATCAAAAAGTAATGCCTGGTCATTTATGTGTGTACACTGAAATGTTTGTGATTTATGATATAACCTTATCCAAAATTATAATCAATTAATTATCCAAAATTGTTGAGTGTAATTAATGTGTATGTTTTGTATATTTAGTATAGATTTGCACTTTATCAGTTTCTATTCAATTTCTCCCTGTTATAGAGGCCATCAATTTCAATTTTATTAATTTGAAATCAAATATAGCAACTGAGTGTTACATAAATAAAAATGATCAGTGTTATCTTATATATAAAATTCTCGTCACAATGTCCGTTACCGTACTCCTCCGAAACGGGTTGACCGATTCTCTTGAAATTTTGTGGCCATATAGGACTGAGAATCGGCCAACGTCAAATTTTAATACCCCTTAATGATAAGGGTTTTGACCACCTTTTACAAACACAACATTGACTTTATAGATTATTTTGTACGAATGTCAAGCAAACCCGTAGGTAGGCGTGTAAGATTGACTTAACTTCCTGTTTATACAAACCGTATCAATCTAGGATATTATTATTTCACAATTATCATGACTTGCAAAGTGGTATGTTAATTAAAATTTTAGTAACCTAGATTATAATCTTAAAAATATTTCACCATATTTTAAGCGTATAATGTTCATTTGTGAAGTTGTTGTTTTCTATACTTCCTTATTAATTAAATGTAGTAATATCATTTATTTTTATGGATTTATTGAATTGAAAATTTAAAAAAAAAGTATTAAACGGTTTTTGTTTGCACCCATTGCTTTGTTTGCGTAGTTGCTGTTAATACCAACAAACACACAATTTATATGAATAATGATGCGTTTGTGAAAAAAAATCTAATGATTATCAGTTTGAAAAGCATTTTTTTTACTGTTTTGAATTACAGATAGTAGCACATAACGAATTCATCGACGTCGTGTCTATTTTTTTTAGATAAACCCTAGGTCAACCAAATCAGCGTATTCTAATGAGAATTGACAAACAATTTATTGAAGTCAGATTACAAAATTAAAATCAGTTATTGCCAAAATTTATTTAACATTCGTGCTTAATATTGAAGCACAGCTCACTTGGAACAGTAGCTCCTATGCAATTAATTTAAAAAAAAACAAGTCAAACGTCTTACAAATAAAACTAATTTAAAATGTCAAAATATCATATTTCATTTTTATGTATCCATCCGCTGACATGATATTTTTCAATAATAGACCTGCGCAGTTGATTCGAAATGCTCTATGTACGATTTCAAATTGCAATGGGCATAGCTCAGGATAGTTTGTGTCTGATATATTAATGGTGTAATTGATCAGAACGAAGATGCCTCGACCGTTACGCAGAGACAACTTTTCGACCCCGGAAACTTTATCAATGTTTCATGGGTAGATTCATGTATATTATCAAACAAACAGCTTTTAAGCTTATCTATTCTGCATGGTATGACTAAAACTAGAAAATATTGATTTATGTTAGGCCTAATAATATTTCTGTCTTATTTGTTGGATAATTAAATAAAAAAATATATACATCTTTTTTAAATGCGTTTTTACGCATTGTAGCTAAGTGGCTTTGTAAAATACGAAATACTTATTAATGCATTATATAAAAATAACATTATTGTTTAGGTATATTAAAGGTTGAATAAACAATTGATTGGGGCGTCAATTTTTGATAACAATTATAGATTTATCAGATTTCAAATTAATTCCACGTAATTATCTAGATATGATTGAAATTTAATCAGATTTGGTCTAGAAATTAATTCATTAGGGCATTTTGGTTCGATTAAAAAAAGTACATTCCTGTTTACTTTAAATATATACGTCACATGGATATTTGAAGACGAACTACTCACAATAAATTACTGTTCAACTAATAAAATCGAACACGAAGCATAATTCCCAACGCGTTAGTGAACGTCATGATATAGGTTATGTGCAAGCACAATAATAGGTGTACTCAAGTACACAATTATGAAGAGCACAGAACAAGCATGTTCTGGGCACCGATCTCACTGTCAACAGACGTGGCTATCAAACATCTGTACAGTGCTGTAACACTATCCTTAGAATCCCGAACAAGGAATCATTATGTTACAGAGCTGAATTCGTACGATTATTCTATTCATAAATATTTGAAGTTAGATTTATTTATTTATTTAACACTTTATCGCACTTAAACACTAGAAGAAAATGACATTAACAGATGTTTGAACATATAAGAGCAACGGGCGGCCTTATCGCTAATAAGCGATCTCTTCCAGACAACCCACACGATAAAAGAATACTTAAAATATAATAAGACAGGTGCAAAGGGTGCGAAGTATACAAAAAATAATAATAATAATAATACATAAACAAAACACAACATACATTAAAATAAGAAAAACCGAAAAATATGCTAATTTAAATCTGGAATTGTAAATAATTATATTGAAGACAAGAAGTGCTTACGAAGAAGAGATATTATGTAAGGAAGGTTATTAGTATAGAGATATTATATAAGTCAACAGTGAGTGGCTGTTTGTGTGCTAACAACCGCTTTATTAACATCACTGTAGTATAGTTAGAAGCTCCACCGTGCACTGAAAGTCGAATTGCTTCAACAGATATATTATATATGTTTCACTAATTTGTAAATCGACAGTTTGGTATTCCGATTCCTGCCATTTACATCATTCTGTTACAGTTGAAAGAGCGTTAAAAAAATAAACAGTTGTCCAAATAAGGTGTGAGTTTTCGGTGTGAAGAAAATCGAGTGTCATGTCTCAATTACATGCGAAACAACTTTAATTAAACACTTTATTTAAAATGAATCCTTGACATTTTGTAATCTCTTTGTCACTTAGTGTATGTCAATTGAAATTTGAGTTATATTCTTATTTGGATTGATCTTTATTATACTTTATTACCTCGAGGAATTTTTTATAGACTGGATTAAGTACGGATTTACAGATTTCCTAAATCGCCATTGACACTTTATAACATCGAATAAAGAGTTAGGTTAGGTTTTTACGATTGCCATTGTAATATTTCATTCACTCATTAGTTTACTTGAGTACACCATTTATATCATACAAAATAAATAACTTACAGTCGAGAGATCGAAATTTTCTATTGTTTCATCTATATTGCACTGTCCATCTTGTAAAAACTGTGCACCACTTAAACCTATTATAACACTTAATAATATAAAGTTTTTTAACATCATGAGATGATTATGACCATGATTCAGTCACTATAATGATAATATATTTATCATATTT
Organism: Leptophobia aripa; assembly: GCA_951799465.1. Lineage (NCBI taxonomy): Eukaryota > Metazoa > Arthropoda > Insecta > Lepidoptera > Pieridae > Leptophobia > Leptophobia aripa. The sequence continues at coordinate 6,552,896 of OX637271.1, forward strand.
TTTATATATATAATAGAATCTTATCAATAGATTATTGGTGACAACGGCTGTTATAAAAATAACCGTTATCGTTAAAGATCGAGGGACCTTTACATAGGTACAGTTAAAAACCATTTATCTCTAGTTAAGTGCTGGCATTGATTATGTTGATAAGTATATCGTGGACATCAGATATGGTCAAATTCAATTGCGCGTATGGGACTATCAAGGTTACATGAAATATTGAATTGTCTGATTTGAACTGATTTTCACGTGGATCAAAAATGGATTTGAAGGGTTAACGGGGCTAAATAAATCAACAATGCACATATCTGCACATAGCTATATGTTCACTGTGAATCATACATACAACATATAGTAACACATATAGCAGCTATATGTGCATAGCACCATACATACGTTTAGGTTTAGGTTAGGTTAGTTTAGTATTTTTTTGTGTCCATTTATTCGTTGCTTTTCAGTTTTTAATTTTAACTATTCATTATGAATAAAATACCTTTCTAATCTAATTGGTGTGTGTGTGTTAAGTCTGTTATTGTGCTTCCTTTTTTCATGTGTATGTACGCATACATTCTGTATTAACACTGTAGTTACTGCAGTAACAAATAGTAGGAAATCCATTTTGCATTAGGTAGTTAAAAAAAATAGGTTTAATAAATGATAGTGAACCAGCTGTGTTTGTTGTGGGTATCTTCTCAGGCAGTTCATTTTGAAACCCTCGACAATCTAAATATGTAAATTATTGACTTAAATTCCGTTTATCTGCTCTGGTATTGCTGAATTTGTAACCACAGGATAAAGAAACCACTTACTCAACATTTTGCATATCGGTATGTATATTTTTTTAATTGAAAGCGTATATAAGCATATCATACGATAAACTTTTTTCAGGGTAAAATTTTTAAGTATTGTAAAATATTACAATGACTCATGCGATATCTAAATTATTTACGAAAAATAAGGACTATTCGTTCGAAATTGATTATTGTTTAATGCGGGCAATCAATATGCATAGTCATAAAAATCAGGGTGAATCACAAATATTAAACAGTGAATTGTAAGTACATTAATATATTATGAAATACATAGTTCTTAAATAAATTCAAAAGAGATATGAAACGAAATTCAAGTTTCAAAACCTTTTCTGAAAAGACATCGATCGCCACCTCGCGATTCGCGATTCTAAATTCAAAAAATCGTTCACAAAAAAATATCGAAACAATTTTATTTGTGATAATGTAAAATGTTCATAAACTCTAATGAAAAGATTTTAAAACATCAAAGACAAAAGATCAAACAATTATTCCGTGGTTTTATCGTAAGTGACTATATTCATTATGATATAGATAAACTAATATCGAATCAGCTATAGTAAATTTATTTGATGAATAATGTGAAGATTTATACACACTTTAACATAGGATTTTTCTCTTCTTTTCCTGATCATACTTTTATTTGGCTAGTAAATCAGACTTGTGGCTGACACACAAGCAAATCAGACTAGTTTAATCAGGGTAGTTGTTAGGTAGACTAGTTAAGTTTGCCATAAAATAATATTTTAGTAATAAAAACAATACACTTTTAATTTTGGTAGTTTTGTTTCTCTTGTCTCTAAAACAACCCAGTTTTACACCCGTATCTGAACCATTACAAAGTCTCTGTGTTTCGTAAGATACTGTTCACCGTACAATTTTTATTTTTTTCATAAAACAGCAGGCAATCGAGCTGGTGATTCACTTTGAGTGAAGTGCTAACCGCCACCCATGGCCACCTGCAGCGCCTGAAGGCTTACAAGTGAGTTGAGGGAGATTCACGCTCTTTTATTTTCTTTAATACTATGGCGCAAGCTATAAAATATGTTCTGAACTTATAAAGCTTGTAAAGGCTTCTTAAAATTTTACATGGCAGACCCATTAGTAAAACATTAGATAAACAACAAAGATAAGAGTGACTCGTATTATAATTGGTAAGGCAGAAGTAATTATAATTTAGGAAATATTTTTTGCGAGCGAAGAATGTACGAACCGTCTAGAAATATTATCCGACCGGCGGTAAAACTAACCAGGCCATCCTCCGTATACCAATCCATTTTGTATCCAAGCAAATATTTATTTATTCAAATCAGCGATCACTTATGTATGTCTAGAAAGTGCCTTTAAGTGCATCTGGTGTGCCCATCGCAAAGCCTATTTGAAAAGACCGAACCGAGATATTTACTAGTTGAGCCTGCGTCCGCGCTCACGTGGAAGTCGATTTTAAGGCTTTATTATTTACATTAGTAGCATGATCAAAAAGTGGTACTTGTATTTTTTATACAATTTTATTTTATTGATAATTTTTGCAAATATTAAATCCCAAACCAAATCATAAATACAAAAAACATCTATGCAAAGTCATTAGTAGTTATTGGTTACTAACGTTAAATAACTTATTGATCTTAAAAACATTTTGAAATAACTTTCGTTATAAAATCTGATTTCAACAAAACAAAGATGGTGCATCATATTAATTGGATCGTATAAAAATAAAATTAGAGATTTATAGTTTTTTAAAAAAAATAAGATTTTGAAATTTTCAACTTTGATAATTCATTAGAATAAATTATCAACTAATTTACGCACCGGACGAGGTATAATCAGTAGTTTTCGATAAATGTCTAATACGATAAATTTTAATATCTTAAAATGTGTTGTTTTTTTTTCTGGTAACTTTATGTAACTGTCCGGATTTTAGTCTAATCTTGAAAACGGTGGATACCTCGGCTCAGTAGTTTTTAATAAATACATTTGTTAAATATAATTTCACAATCCGCACACAAACAGACAGACAAACAAAAAAATTGCAATCTTTTTTTGGGATCTCAACACAACCCGTTGCAAAAACTCTTTTTTCTTTTTGAGCATTGTATGACCTCGTTTCGCTTCGAGTCGTCTCCAGAACCTGTTATGCGCAATAGTTTGGCTCATTTAAATTTAAAATATGTACTCGTATTTTCAATGCCTCATATTGTTAAAGGCATGCCATAAAACGTGATTAAGATTAGGATATTATCAAAAGAATGTTGTTGCTTCGGCCTATTGATAACCGTACACGCATGCATGTGGTGATTTTATGAATACCTACTGGCTTATGTTTTGATGGTTTAAAGAAACCTTTAGGCTTTGTAAGTTTCTGATATGTTGGATACACCTTGGGCGTATCAAACTCAAACTCAAAATATCTTTATTCAAGTAGGTCTTTATAAAGAAACTTTTGAATCGTCAATTTTTACACTACCGGTTCGGAAGGCAGTCATCTACCGAGAAGAACCGGCAAGAAATCCACTAGATAGTTCTAACCTAAAAGACATATTAATAATACTATTTAATATTTAATTTTTTTCCGTTCGATCTTTCTCTAATGGTATTTCATTTATGAATGGTAGTTTCTCTTAACAACCGTGGCGGTGAGTTTCTAATTCTCGTCCGCTTTACGCTTTTACGAGAACTGGCAGTAAATTAATTGTAGAGTCAACATTTCTGATGGAATTTAAAAGGGTTGGCTTCTATCTCATAAAATATTTAAGTTGGTAATGGTTTTTATATATTTTTTGTTTGGTTTTGCATAAAGTTAATTATTCTTATATTTAATTCTGTTGTGTAAGGATTAATTCACTGTTAAAATCGTGCGTAAGGAAATAAATTATTTAACGCTAAAAGCTACAAGAATAAAGTTTTTTTTTATATTCGTTAAAATACATAAAATATATAGTGAACGAGGTTTTTGTAATCACTTCTTGTCTAAGGTCAGTGATCATTGGCCCACTTTTAATTTATTTTATTAGGGTCGGTCGTCAAGCTTAGTATCTTACTATCAATATTGTTTTTTCTACGTCCTGAAATACTAGCTCTAATAAAGCTGTGAGACTAATAAATAAAACATTAACAGTATTAATTAACATTTAATTAAATTTCATTAGAATAGTCGATGCAACTAAATAATATTTTACAGACGTACATAATAAGGATGAAAGTTCTTAAACAAAGTGAATTTTTTTAGGACTTAACAGTTATAATTCACACATGATTGGTTTGCCAAACTACATACTCACATATTTACTTTTAATTAAATACATAGCACCCAGACATGCTCATCATGAGCAATATCCATTACACAAATGTTCGGTATCGAACCCGGGGCATAGTCGTCGTACAGTTGGAAAAATTTACATATCTAACAAATTAAATATTTTGGCTAATACAATAATGTGTGTAGAAAATTTTAACATTTATCATACACCTAAGACAAGAACACAAGTGAAACATACAATAAAACTAACATCATGATACTGTTCCTAATTAATGTTGCCGAATTGGGTTCTGGACATGAGTCACCTTGCTCTACGGCAACAAAATAGGTGCTCTGTAGTTCCTGCCTATTCGCCATGTAGGCATCAATCGCGTTATTGCCAGCGTTTGACATTGTACGCGAACGGCTGAGTTTCCATGCACCAACTGTAAAACATACATTTATCAAAGATGATTTCGAATTATCGAAATATTTCGCAAATATCACAGTGATTTTTACCAGGATCTGGCTCAAGTGATCACTATACAAACTGACTACATCCGTTACATACGCTATCAAGGTCATAATCTATCATTGGGCCAGCAACGGATATAAGAGGAACGAAGCATGATCTGTGCCATAAGATTTGGTCTATATGATTGATGATAATTACTAATGTATGCATAATAATGTAAATATGAACAGATATTTGGATTTTTGCATACCGTTTTGGTAAATTAACAGGTTTGGTAATTCTTGTGTACTTACCCTGTCTTCGGTTGCCTTCCAGATTTACGCAGGAGTATGCCAGGGAGTAAGAAGTGTAATCTGTGTCCAATACATAAAGGCTGGTTTCTCTGAATTCGGGATTATTAGCTGCAAAGGAAAATTACAAAAATAATAATGACTACATAATATTTCTATAGAAGTAAAGTCAGCTAAAAGATGAGACGGATTTCCAGTATATGGTCATTTGCGAAAGCGTATGTGTAGTCATTCACGAATTGACAGTGTATCGAAAAATAACATATTTAGGATTGTGGTACGCACGTGGTAACCAAGGATACATATACCATTAAACCGGAATAAAATATATTTTTTTTCGGAAATACAAATTATCGATATATCTCGATTTCGTATCTCGTCGTATCTATGTGCACGTGGCCATGAATAATGCGGATTGATTAATTTCAGACTCTTCACATCACAAACTTAATTAATTATTTTTAATGCCACACGCTTTTATCAAAAAAATAATATACACTTATGAAGCTAAGCTACAGCTAAAATATTTATAACATTAGTATCACAGCTAATTTTAATTGTAGAAGGGATAAGTATAAGCCGAGAGATGGAAATCTTTTTAAATCTGCCGAATGTGATTTATGTGTTTAATTGTAAATTTAAAACTACAATTCACTTCAGCAGACTGTTGTAAAAAAAATCGATTTACAAAGGAAAAACAAAATAACAATCACTAAGATATAAAACTCCAATATTAAGAATGTAGAAATTTAGAATGGGAGCGCGCTCGTATAGGTAATCAACGCACGGAAGTCTCGTAAAAAGACTACTTACGATCTGAGCTGCGAATTGGCAGGCGAACTGTAAGTTTTGCACTGTTATCAGTTGATGTAACTGTTGCAGTTCCTTCGATAGTATCCAGAGCGCCGTTAACCAATTGCCAGTTCAGTACAGTGACGACACCAGTGTCTGAGTTCAGTGTGTATCTCGCACCAGTGCAGTTACCGCCAGTTTCAAAGCGTTGGAAGTATTTCTCGATTTGATACCATACACCGGAGTACTGAAACAACAATGTTGAATTAATAACAATCATTCGAGTAATTTAATTAGCCCTAAAGTATAACATATTGTTAAATATAAATAATATAATATATTATCTCTTCAAATTGTAACATGTACTTCAAGACAATTTATCACTTATAAGCGATATCCAGGCAAATCGTGGTCCACTAAGATTAAAATTAAATTTTCAATGTATGTGGACAAAATGTCCTGATAAAAACACTTTTTGTCCAATTCTGTATACATGAGCATTTTTGTGAGAACAGAACGAAGCGAAAGGACAGCTTCATGTTTGGTGTATATATGTATATATGGTGATTAAAACGTTATGTCATGTAACATTATCTTTGGTTTATGCACATATAGATGATATATCTGTGACAGAATAAAAAAACAATTTCTTTTGACACATCCATTGCCACAAAATCCAATGCTGACCTCGATTGCCGCAAAACCAGGCAACTCAAAATTATGTTATAACGTCGCGGATATATTCGTAAATGATATTTTACGTAACTTGTTTGTAAGTTTATAACTGTTTTCAACAATTTCTCTAAAAACATTCCATATTAAAAATAATATATTTTAAATATCATTTTCGAAGATACTTTAAATTAAAAAAAATAACTAAAGAGATCCAGTTTTAATAGCACCAATTACACCTAGCATATATTTGCAGAAAATCTTTCGGTGCAAAATACCGCTTACCTTCAACGATTTAAAATAATTATTTTAACAACGATTTACCCTGTCATTGCGATAATGTAACAATTTCTCTTTTCATTCGAGACAGTGAACCCTTTCAATAACATTGATAAAAAACCCAATACATAATTAATGATACGGTCTGAATTAAACGGTCTGAAGGTTACTTTAGCGAAGCGATAAGTTAATAGTATAGACTATCCTGCGAGGTGTGAAATAGCTTGCGTGACTTAGGGTCGAATAATACAAACAGAATGAAACGCTACTTCTTTGAGACCCTAATTCTTTTACATTTATATATTATTTCAATAAAAAAAAATGTAATAGGGAACTTACTTTTTGTGCATCAAACTCCTTCACAACGGGAATGTTAGCATCACATTGTCCTGGTAATATAACAGACTCTCCTACTGAGAAATCAGGAAGGTGGAAACAGGCTTCATCAGACTGGTCTATTGTTTTGTAGTATCTGCTATCCAGAACTGCGATATTGGCTTTAACAATCTCGATTTGTTCATTTGCAGCAGGAGACAGCTCTTGATGTCTACTTAATTTCCAACTGTAGACTGAAAATTGAAAAGGTGGAAAAATACATAAGATGAAGAAAAAACTTGAAGTTCTGATGGTAAATCATCAGTTTGATAAAAGAATTTTTTTTCGTCTGACGATGGTCTTATAATAATGTTATTTATTATAAATTTTCTTTTTAGTACAACAATACATGCATATGTTAGTAACTATAATTTCTTACAATCTATATTAGTATATTGTTGTATGAATGACTTTAAGGTTGGGAGTTTTTTGTTTTAATTTTTAATTACCTTGTCTTTCATTATTGTCCAAGTCGACACAACCATACGCTAAGGCGTAGTCTGTGTAGTCAGTGCTTAGTACCCAGAATGGAATAGTAGCTAAAATAAAAATAATATCTTATATTATATGATAAATATGTTATTTTTTTGTATTTATATCGTTGTTGTGCTACGAATAATATTGTGTATTCTATTTTTATTTTTTTCTTTTCTTTAAATATTTTATTACATAATATTTTGTGTTTTTTTTCTACGTTTTGTTAACTGTTATTCTGGATTCTAATTTCACCATTGCCTGGTTGCCTGCTTTTCAGCGACAAGGCAGCCTTTTGTCCTGTTTCGTTTATTCTTCTGTATTATTATTATGTTATATTATAGGGTTAGTTTTTTTTATCTTTTTTTGCTCTTAGTATCGTGTGGTACAAATATTAAATATTATTTTATTAATTTGTAAACTTATAAATACTTTAACGGGTTCTACAGATATTTTATACATTTCAGATGTTTCATAGGAGTAGAATTCGTATTCGTTTGAAAAGCTTTAATTAATATTTACGTACTTAAATAATTGTGCAATAATGTAATTCTTATCAGATACACCATATTTAATAAATACAATAATAATTGATGTGATTAACATGTTATATACTTGTTTAATAGTCGATAAAAAAATGTTGTTTTTTGTTATTTACGCATTAAACTATGAACATTTAAAAATACTTCAATTAAGAGCGGCCATTGTCTCTACTACGGTGATGATAGTTGCTCTTTCAACTTGTTATCTCATTGATTTTGTGTAATTAATAGTATTTGTTAATTAATTTTGTTTGTTTTTCTTTTGTTATTTTATCTGTAGTCACGTTATGTCTTTTCACGTTACTCTCAGTGACAAGTTAAGGATATCTCACTCGATATATGTTTTACTTTAACATGTATTTTTATTGTGACGTGTACGTAAATTCGTTTGTATCAAAGTCAAGAGCTTTATTTGGTAAGGTACATCGGACCTGCTCGTACGCAACCAAGTTGAGAAAGAAAACAAGAAACTCAGCTTGGTTGATTATTTTTTGATGGTATATCTGAACAATTAATGTTGTGTTTTCTTTTGTTTTGTTAAAATTGATTCATTCGCAATGTAATATAACTTACCACCAAGTCCACCTTGTACAATTATCATAAACTTGCCACTGTTATCATTAGAGGTCTGTGTTGCTACGCCCGCATTTTCAAACAATGTTTCTAGTCGAACGTTCCTTTGCACCACGTTTAGTGATGAGCCTGTCCCTTGGCTGTATTCTTGGGACATACATTCACCAGACATCATCTCGCTGGGGTATGTTTCGATTTCATTCCACACTCCTTGGAACTGTAATATATTTGATATTATCGTGACGTGAAAACCGGTGGCGTAGTCAAAATTTGTAGTTAACACACAATTTAAGTTAACATTTCGTTAATAATAAATGAATAAATTCTTAATGTTAAAATTATCTGTTCAATGAGTGAGATTTGTTTTCAACGAGTTAAGGGTCTTCTCGTTTATAACATAGTTAAGGGTCAGTTATACATCACGGTTTGCTACGTATTATGAAGTGGTATATTGAAATGTGTATCTTGTTTCACGTGTGTCTGTGTGAAACAGCCCTTAATATCTAAAATACGTTCGATAAAGTTCTTACCGCGGTAAGATTGAAGTTAGGCATAGCGAGTATGCTTGTATCGCAACTTCCACTTAATATAACTGAGTCCTGGGATTGTTCGCGATGGTAGAAGCATCCAGAATCGGTATGGTTTCTTGTAATGAAGTATCGCTGATCCAGTTCTCTTATCTTAGACATAGTAGAACTAATTTCATATTTTGCTAATTCTGATAATTCGCGGCTTCTGCTCATCTTCCAGGTTCCAACTGTAAGGGCGAAATGAAAATGAGTGTGGTTTGTTTTATTTGCAAATTTTAAAACAAACTGCAAAATTTAAAATTAATTAAAATTGATAAAGGTTCATTTCAAAATGGCAATACTCCAATAGGGATTCTATAAATGAACCACAAAAATGTTTGAATGAAAAAAATAAGCTCAACACAAGCTTTATTCTCTTTTACCATTCACACAGTTCTCTTAACTGATTCATAACTCATGATACATAATAGATATGATTTTGAAGAGACGATACGAGACTTTGATTGGGTAAGCAATTTAATACTAGTATTTATTTCAATTTTCATATATCTTGGCTTAAAATATTCCAAAATTTGCAAGTCAAAAGTATGTAAGTATCCTAAGAGTAAATTAACAAGCGCTACCTTGCTTTCTATTTGCATCCAAGTTTATGCAACTGTAGATTAAGGCGTAGCTGTAGTAATCTGTGGTAAGGATCCAATAATCTCTGTTGCTTGAGCCCATGTTGAGACTAAGTTTGCCAACTGTATTGCCTTCTGGAAACACTCCAACCGCTTCCCTTACCGACATGACTCCATCGATAATTTGAGTATTGTTCACTATCATATTGTTTCCACTTAGACTGTATCTAGCAGTGTTACATGTACCATATTGGAATGTTGAAGGGTAGGATTCAACATCATACCAGACACCCGTGTACTGTGGAGAATTGTTTCAATTATAGAAACGTGTTCGCTTTTGCCCGCGACTTCGTACGCGTGTTTTTTAATACAAAAGTTTATAAATGGCAGAGTTCTGGTGAAATCAACCCCGTCAACCCCAGTCTATGTCCTTCCCTAAGTAAGTATATCTTCATACCACATTTCATCGTAACGCTTCAGTAGTTTAAGCGTGAAAGCGTAACATACATACATACTGTCGCATTTATAATATTAGTATTTTAATACTTTTTTATGATAAAATTGTTTCACGCATATTACAAGAACTAAAAAGATGTACTATAAAATATTTATGGCCAGTTATCGTATGGTATCGTTGTCAGGTACTAGACTAATCATTAAAAAGGAAAAATTACTTTCGTCTTCTCTTATACTAAGATTTATCTCTATACTATACTATATCTCTTATACTACTTACTAATTCAGGCTGGAAATTTCTAACGACAGGAATAGTTTCGTTACACTGTCCATCAAAGATAACAGGTTCACTTGCGTCTACTGCGGGGTAATAGAAGCAGGCGTCATCAGAGTTATCAGTTGCAGCATAAAAGCGTTCATTTAATACATTAATTTCATTTATCACATTGTTGATTGCTGTTTGAGACGTGTCAGACAAAGTTGCCTCGCGGCTGAGCTTCCAGCTGTGAACTAAACAAAAATATATAATAAATTTTTAGAAATGTAATTTATACCATAATGGTAACGATGATGATATTTCGAGTATAAACGAAGATAATAAACTCAAACTATCTTTATTCAAGTAGGTCTTTATAAAGACACTACCACCGGTTCGGAAGGCAGTCATCTACCGAGAAGAACCGGCAAGAAACTCGATAGCTGCTCTTTTAAAATAAACAATGAATACAAAATTGTGCTACTCACAATTAAAATAACAAAGCATTGTAAGGCAACTCAAGAATTGAACTGTCCCGATGCTGAGCCCATTGCCGACACATTAAAGGGATCTTTGTCCTAAAATAAATACTTACCTCTCATTTGGTTTGTGTTCACATTGCTGCAACTATAGGCCAATGCGTAATTGTTGTAATCACTGGCCAAGATCCAAAAATCAACTGTTCGACCTGCGGAAGCATTTGTTACTAAGTTAAGAATGTGTGTACGTTCTTTTATTATTAGTTATTTACATATTAATTCAGGAAAATATGCATGCATACTTTTTTTGTGATCACTTACGGGATATAGAAACGCTTAGTTTTCCACTACCATCAGCAGATAGCGTGGCCGTGCCAGACACCGTCCTCAGCTCACTATCTAGTACGTGCATGTTTTTAACTCTTATTGTCTCTCCCTCCATGGAATAGTCCAGTTGGTTGCATTCTCCAGATTGACGGTGTGTGTAGTAAGATGAAATCAAACGCCATCTCCCAAGGAACTACAACATTTAAGTGCATGAAGAAATTGATTAGTACATATTTTGAATACATTTAATATATACGTAATATTCATTCAAGAATGACAATCATTTAAGAACTCATCAAAAAGTCTATTCATTAGTCTATTAATCTATTCATTCACACAGGAACACCATTACACACTCTAATACACACATTAAATGCTCGCTCTTAACTAAAAAGCTCTTTGCTTAGTCATATTCTTGTTTTCATTCTTATATATATTGTTTTAGTTTTACATTCTATGTTTAAATCCTATTTTGGCTTTGTTTTGATTTGTATCATTAATATGTACCTAATATGTGTTATTGTACTGTATGGGTTTGAGAAATAAAATAAAATCAAAATTAAAACAGCAACTTACACGCTCCAGGTTGAAGTCAGTAGCAACTGTTATATTTGGATTACATTGACCAGGGATTATAACTGCTTGACCTAACGGAATATCTGGTAAATAGAAGCATCCGGATTCAGACTGATCCACAGTTGCATAAAACCTATTCAATAAATCCGGATTTGCCAGTACAACTGTGTTTATTGCACTTTTAGCATTAGAAGATAATTCTTTTGTTCTACTAAGTTTCCAGCTGTAAACTAAAAGATAAATGATTAATAAATTTACTATTTAATAAGTGAATACGAAGATACAGTTTTAGCTCTCTATAACGACACTGAAGTCGTTAAATGGGGAGAATACACATGCTAAACCAACTTAAGCAATTGATTTCAACGCTTTAGAGAGTTTGTCGTAAAATCAAATGTTTATACTGTATTTCTAAAATACCTCTTCTTAGGTTGCTAGTCACTTGAACGCATCCATACGTTAAAGCATAATCTTCGTAGTCCACCGCTATAACCGCGAAGGGAACGTCAATAGCTGAAAATGATGGATTAAAATTATTTATCTCTCATTTAAAATGGTTTAAAGTTTATCTTATATTCAGTTCTTACATCCACTGTTTGTTTCAATTGCAATTGTCAATTGTCCGTTTGCACTTCCGGAAACTCTTGTGGCAGTTCCAGTAATATCAATCAATTCTTCATTTTGAACACTTCTCGAGATAAAGCTTAGGCTATCTGTATCAGCAATGAAGAATTGTTGCAAAGAGCACTGTCCAGCCCATAAATCAATGGGATAAGATTCAATTTCATACCAAGTACCTGTAAACTGAAGAAGGAGTTAATTAAAAGGAACAACGATTCGTTATTTATCAATTTAAATGTAAACGCTTACTCTAGTAATAGCAAAATCAGACACAGGTGATATATTTGTTGGGCAGGTTCCATCAAGATATACAGGTTCGCCTGGTTGTATGTCTGTGTTGAAAGTACAGCCAGCACTCGTATGATCTCTCTGAATAAAGTACTGTGAATCTAATACTTTAATGTTGGCCATCGCATTATTGATTGCTGTTTGAGCACTTTGAGTTAATTGTCTTGATTTACTTAGTTTCCAGGCGCCAACTGTCAAAATAATAACAATTGAATACACATGAGAATACCAAATATTAAGTTGAACCTTTACGTTACTACTAATAAAATATTAAGTAAACTTATTATTTAACTCTAGTTAAGGGTACAAATATAAATTAACCTTGCATATATTGATTGTTAATATTCAAACAACTGTAGACAAGTGCGTATGTGCTGTAGTCTGTAGATATAACCCAGTAGTCTCTCGCAGTTGATCCAATGGTCAAGTTAAGTTTGGCAGTTTGTTCATTTTCAACAAAACTAGCAATACCCTGTCTAACGGAAATCGTCTGCTGGACGACTTGGGTATTTACAACGTCCACAAAGTTACCCCGGCGTGAATAGAAGGCTGAGTTACATGTTCCGTATTGGAAGGTTGATGGATAAGACTCGATGTCATACCACTGTCCCATATACTAAAAACAAAATTTAACATCAAATCAATCCTTAAAAATCTATCCTAGTTTATAGTTCCGAGACTATATTATAAGGCTCAATAAGGGCATTAACTTACTCTGGATACATCGAAGTCCCTTACAACTTGTATTGTTTGATCACATTGTCCTCTAAAAACGACAGGTTTCGACGCATCTGGTGCAGGCAAGTATAAGCAGGCAGACTCAGATTGATCAACATCAGAGAAATAGCGATCCCGTATTGTAGGTACACGGTCAGACACTATATTAAATTCTGATATTGCTTCTGCGCTTAATGAATTTGTGCGGCTCAATTTCCAACTGTACACTAGAAGTAAAATATAGGTTACAGTTTTGAAAAAAAGAGTATCGGCTGACATATTTCCACGAAGATTCTGTTAATGTGCTATCCGTTCTATATCTTAAAGAAAAATCTGGATTTTGCCCTTAAGAGACGGGCCATACAAGGCCGAACCAAACCTGGCGGTGACCTATCGCCGCAGACGCCAAAACCTTTGGACTGAGAGGTATCAGGCAGAGAGGAACTATAATAAGTAGTATGTACATATTAAGCTGATCTGACTCTTACCTCTAAATTGGTTCATGTTTATATTTTCACAACTGTATGCTAGAGCGTAAGAATCATAGTCGGTTGTAAGGATCCAGTAATCAGTTGAGCCTGAAAAATATTATGCTGATAGTAATTAAACAAAAATACTAACCATATTTGTATAGGTTATATCTTTTCCACATAGAGCGATCACTTGTGTACGTCAATAATTTCCATATAATAATTGGGCTAGGAGAGTTCCAAAAAAGGTCCAAAACCTTTTATTTTTTTTGAGCTTGAACACTGTTTTACAAATTCCCGTATTAAATTATTTAGAGCGATTCATTCCCGCATTTTAACGTTTAAGTCACTGTTAAATAGGAGTTGCTCAATCTAAATATTATAGACGTCGGTCATTGTCAACGCTAAAGAAAACTCACACTAAAGCACAAGTATGTAAATAATTTTAGTTAAAGCATTTCACAATTACCTGATCCAACGGTAACCACTAGCTTGCCGTCCCTAACCGTTTGGGAAGCGAATGTACCAGATCCAGAAACAGTCGATAAACGACCACCGACAACATTACTATTAACAATAGAAAAACTATTTCCATCTGTATTTTCATACTGCGCACGATTACATACACCACTTTGACGTTCATTGTAATATGTAGAAATTAAGCGCCATTCACCTGAGAACTGTTTAAAATTAAAAATGCAGTTACACTGTTGTGTCGCTAATATATTTATAAATAATTAATTATAACTGAAAAACGGTGACAAACGGCATAGCGGCAAAATTGTTAAAACCACGACGGTGTAAATACAATGCAATTAATAAGAATACTATATTGTATGTATGCGTACAACGAAGCTATAACTATAACGTTATATAAGTATAACCGTTTATTTTATGTGCTCACTGCGCTTTTTTTTCACTTGTATAAAATAATACAATTATAGTGTATATACTGCTCAAGAGAGTACAAACCTTCTGCCTAATTGCGGAAAAAGGAAATCCACAATCAATAACAAACCACCATTACTTAATGGAATAACTATGTATGTAACAAATATGTTCTATAATCTATTCAAATCCATTACTTTTTTGTGTTAATTGGTAACATGATGTTTTATTGTGTAGATTATGAAAGCTAAATTTCTACTAATTAAGTGTTGTAATAAAACTTACTTTTTCCAAATCAAAGTTAGCGGTAACAGGAATATTCCCATCACACTGTCCATTAAAAATTACGGGTTCACTTGTCGATATGTCAGGATAGTAGAAACATGCCGTGCTAGATCGATCTGCACTTGTGAAGTACGGTTCATACAGTGCATCGACTGTGTTTACAATAGCATCAATTTTTGTGTTATCTGCCGACGACAAGGTGTTTTGACGGCTGAGTTTCCAACTGAAAACTATGAATCAGATTGTTTGTACAAATTTTTCTTCACATGAGTAATTAGTAATTTGTATGACTAATGAATACATACTTCGTTGTCGGTTGTTCGCTAAATTTTCGCAGCTGTACGCAAGCGCGTAGTTGTCGTAATCAGTGTCCAATATCCAATAATCGCGTGTGTCTATAAACAATTATGAATAATGTTTTTATAATTTTATTACTTTACTTGTGATTTCAGATAAATATGTAAACTTTTAGTAAAGTACTAGTAAGTATCAAGAAAATATTCTTAATTTTTTTAAGAGACAAAAGAGTCTTAAGACTTTGGAGTAAGAAATTCTGCCATTATGGGCATTTTGTCACACAGATCAAACATTTAAAATTTAGTATGTACATTTTTTTAGATTATTAATCGTTTCTTTGCTTATTTATTACTAGCTTTCCGTCCGCGGCTTCGCCCACGTGTAATTCGGTTAAGTATATAGCGTTTATAAGTGATCTCGACAGGGCTTTCTTTCACGGGCTAAAATCTTGTTACAATTGGAATTATATATAGCCTGTGTTACTCAGGGATGATGTAGCTTTACATGTACAAATGCTATCAACATCCTCTGTTTCTGTGGACTTGATGTTTATTTAACATTTACGTGATTATTTTTTTGTTCGGTAGGGGGTACTTTCAAGTTGGTCCCGTAGTCAGGATCCGATGATTCAGGAAAATCGAAGGCAACTTTCAAATTAACTTACAGGCAATTACTTTTCTGACAATTTTATATTCTGATAGACATCTTATGTGGATGAGCTGATGATGGAAGGTAAAACTCCTCAGCGATTAAGAGTTGAAAGAAAATTCTTACGAAGTTATACGAACTTGTGAGGTTATTAGTTTGACCAAATAATAAAAGGTAAACCTCATTAACGTTAAGGATGTAGGTGGAAAAATGGATGCGGACAAATGACAAACGTCTCTTCACTCGTTTCCTTTTACTTGTTTGTGTATGGGTAGTGTTAACTCAAAATAATCATAGGGTAAAACGTTACTGAAAGTTTAAACTGCATGGTAGTCATTACACAATGGAGCATCTAAATACCGCGATCTATTGGATATATTTGGCCTATGTAGAAATTCTTTAAAAAAAAACTAAGACTCAACCTCGCACACTCACTCACAAGCAACACCATTGCACACACTAATCCACACACACACTTAAGTGCTCGTACTTCACATAATATACTCCACTTGTTCATATCTATATATATATTTTTAATATTTTTTTTCTGTTCTTTTGTTATTGTTTTTTCTGATCTTAGATTATATTTCCGGTTCTATATTTTAACCTAATTTTGGCTTTATTTTTAATCTATTTTTATTGTGTAAACTTTTTTTGATAAGCTGTATAGGTTTAAGAAATAAAAAATAAAATAAATCTAGGTTGATGACGAATTTTATCAGCGCCATCTATCGAGCACATTGTTCAACACTTCAACCGCACCCGCGCGCACTGCGTTATTTGTTATTTTTGTTACCTCTCATAAGTTTAAATATTAAGATTAACTTATATTAGAACATATTTAACCATATATAACTAATCAATAAATATAAGTGTTTAAAAATTTTGACAAAATAAACTTTTGACAACGCTCCCAATTATATGTATTCCAACTGTGAAAACCGCGTTCAAATCCGTTCAGTAGTTTTCAAGTTATAACGTACCAGACAGACAGACAGACAAGAATTCCAAAAATTGTTTTTTTGGTTTCTATGACTCTTCTTTAATTGCCTCCTTTCAGTTTTTTGGAAAAATATTTAATCTACAGTACATTCGATTTTTACTGTCTTATTATTAGTATAGATTTTAAGTTCCAATAAACAATAATTTACACATCAATGTTATTAAAAAAAATGTAGTCATATAACAAACTCACTAGAACCGACAGTGGCTAGCAGCTTTCCATTCTGTACACTTGAAGCGAATGTCATTGTTCCAGAAGTCGTAAGCAATTCCTTGTTAAGAACGTGTTTGTTTTTAAAGGTGAGACTATTTTCTTTCAATGTGTAATCAGCGGAGTTACATTCCCCAGTTTGTCGTTCGTTGTAATATGAAGAGATGAGATGCCATTCGCCAGAAAACTGTTAAAATAATTTATTACCGTAATGTGCATATCCAATAAATAAATCTCACATTGGTTTTGTATAATTCTGTAGTAATGACGATGCATTACTCAATTATAGTACTAATTGTAGAAAAAGGAAATCCACAATCAATAACAAACCACCACCAGTACTTAATGGATAAACTATGTATGTAACAAATATGTTCTATAATCTATTCAAATCCATTACTTTTTTTGTGTTAATTGGTAACATGATGTTTTATTGTGTAGATTATGAAAGCTAAATTTCTACTAATTAAGTGTTGTAATAAAACTTACTTTTTCCAAATCAAAGTTAGTGGTAACAGGAATATTCACATCACACTGTCCATTTAAAATTACGGGTTCACTTGTCGATATGTCAGGATAGTAGAAACATGCCGTGCTAGATCGATCTGCACTTGTGAAGTACGGTTCATACAGTGCATCGACTGTGTTTACAATAGCATCAATTTTTGTGTTATCTGCCGACGACAAGGTGTTTTGACGGCTGAGTTTCCAACTGAAAACTATGAATCAGATTGTTGGTACAAATTTTTCTTCACATGAGTAATTAGTAATTTGTATGACTATTGAATACATACTTCGTTGTTGGTTGTTCGCTAAATTTTCGCAGCTGTACGCAAGCGCGTAGTTGTCGTAATCAGTGTCCAATATCCAATAATCGCGTGTGTCTATAAACAATTATGAATAATGTTTTTATAATTTTATTACCTTACTTGTGATTTCCGATAAACATGTAAGCTTTTAGTAAAATACTACTAAGTATCAAGAAAATATTTTTAATTTTTTTAAGAGATAGGAGTCTTAAGAGTTTGGAGTAGTGACTTAAGATAATGGTGCATAAGCGCTCATTACTTAATTAAGTAGGTGCCTGGTAGTCAGTACCGGTGATCCAAGAGCTTTTCTCGCTCAGCGGAAACTTTTGAACTTTGCCAGAAAGACCAACCATTTCAAATTTAGTATATATAATATTTTAGATTATGAATAGTTTCTTTACTAATTTATTATTTTAAGTTCCAATAAACAATAATTTACACATCAATGTTATTAAAAAAAATGTAGTCATATAACAAACTCACTAGAACCGACAGTGGCTAGCAGCTTTCCATTCTGTACACTTGAAGCGAATGTCATTGTTCCAGAAGTCGTAAGCAATTCCTTGTTAAGAACGTGTTTGTTTTTAAAGGTGAGACTATTTTCTTTCAATGTGTAATCAGCGGAGTTACATTCCCCAGTTTGTCGTTCGTTGTAATATGATGAGATGAGATGCCATTCTCCAGAAAACTGTTAAAATTATTTATTACCGTAATGTGCATATCCAATAAATAAATCTCACATTGGTTTTGTATAATTCTGTAGTAATGACGATGCTTTACTAATTATTTGCAAGTGTCTCGTTTGATGTTAATTGTATTTTCCTATTTATAAAATATATTGTAGGAAATATAAGCTAATATCATCGTTTATATCTATCTTGTCTATTACGTATATTTTCATCTAAAATATTTACCCTTTCCAAATTTAAACTTGGCACAACTTCAACATTAGTATCACATTGTCCAGGTAAAATTACTGGTTCATCTCTTGATAACGACGGATAATGGAAACATGCCTCATCAGATTGATCAACAGCGTTATAATAACTGTCATACAGGACATCGACATCATTAGTAATATTGTTCATCTTTTCATTCGCATCATTTGTGAATGTGTTGCTGCGACTTAGCTTCCAACTGGAAACTAATCAACAAGTTTAATATACACGAATACATACAACGATATATTATTTAAAATGAACATACTTCTTTGCTGATTGTTGACTAAATTTTCACAGCTATATGCTAACGCGTAGTTATCGTAGTCAGTTGAGAGTATCCAGAATGGTGCGGGTGGATCTAAAACAATATCATAATCGATGTAAAATAAAGTCTGTTAGTATATATAGTTACCGATTCGGAAATTAGTGGAATAAATAGCTTTGATTCACGAGACGTAAAATACATTTTTTTGATAAAGTGGATCCGCCTCTCTCGCAATGTTGCGTTGTCCAACATACTCCATTTTCAAATGTACACTTTTATAACACCTGTATTACCTTATGAAATCAATAAACATTCTGAAATACTTGCTTTATAAGATTACCTTAATAAAATCAAAAACAACAATACTATGATATTTATTGCCTCTATGGCGGAACATAGTTCGTTAGGTCAAGCTCGCAATTTTTATATTTATTTTTACAGACCACATAGAATGTGCGCAAAGAATGTGCCACAATAGCCACAATACGAACAATTCAAGTTTTTTATTTAAAAAATAAAGTTTAAAAATCGAAGAAGTCTTACTTGTGCCAACATTAACCGTAAGACGGCCATCTTGTGCTTCACGTGATGCAGTTCCTGTACTTGTTTCCCTGATTCTGCTAACCACGTGGCTATTGACAATAGTGAGGGTATTTCCGACGTTCGTGTATGTGGCTCGGTTACAACTTCCAGTCTGACGTCTATTGTAATAAGACGATAAAAGACGCCATTCTCCTTCAAACTGCCGATCATAATAATTATTGATTTATATCATTTAACAGAGAATGTCTTGTATCTAAGGCAACGAGGATTTCAAGATAGACCGGTCTATGAAGATACCCACAAAAAACCCATCATTTTTGTAATACTTATATATATGAATAATTGTATGCTGATCTTTGAACTTACTCTCCTCAAATTTAAATCTGTAACGACTGGAATGTCTTGACTACATTGCCCAGCAAGAATTATTTCTTCATTTGGTAAAAATGTTGGGTAGTTGAAGCATGCTGTTTCTGATTGGTCAGCGTCTATATATAGGCTATTTTCTAATAATTGAGTTCTGTTTATCACAGCATCGATATTGGCTGATGCTTCTCTAGTTAACGTGTTTGTGCGACTTAGTTTCCAACTGTAAACTGAAATTTAATTTGTATAATATAGCATTTTGTCTGCGTTAATTAAAAATTGGATGACGCTAATCCTGAAATATATATCAAGTTATGTTCCTTATCGATTTATGTTTATCTTATCCATATAGAATGATATCAGCGATTACTCGTGTTCGTCGGAAAAGTATATATATAAAATTGTCCCCTGTCACAGTGTTAGTTACCGTTCCCCTCCAAATTTTATATGCGAACTCGTCGTAGGTATGAGAGTCAGCCAACATCTAATTTTTACACCCCTAAGTGATAAGGGTTGTCACGCTTATTTTTTTTTTTTAGAAAATACATACAACCCTAAATTTTTAACCTTTTACAACTAACCTAATAGTTATTTTATGTCATAACAGCGTTTGCCAGGTCAGCTGGTAGACTTAAAATTGTGATAGGGTGTTACCATATTATTATACTAAATAAATTCTTTAATTTTGTTGGTTGCATGGAAGTGATTGCTTATTAGCTATAATGCCGCCCGTTGCTCTTATATGTACTTACATCGCACACATACATTAACGTTCTTTTACTATTTTTGTGCAACAAAGTGTTGATAAATAAATACAATTTACCCACTCATGTATAAAAGGCATATACGTACTTCGTTGCTGGTTGTTATCTAAATTTTCACAGCTGTACGCTAGTGCGTACGAGTCGTAATCAGTATCAAGAATCCAATAATCTCGTATATCTGAAACAAGACAATATTAAAATACTACTAATTTAAAAAAAACATTTTTTATGGATATTTTTTTTGCTAATCTTTTGGTTATAAAAAATACTGCATGAGCTTTGTCGAAATCAGGTATTCCATCCTCTCTTGTAATAGTAGTCTTTACCTAAAGGAGACTTAAGGGAAGAAATTATTGTCAACTAGTAGCTTTTGCCCGCGACTTCGTCCGGTTTATAAATGGCAGAGTTTTGGTGAAATTTTTATGCAAACTTGCATCCCTTTCTCGCAATAAGTATATGCCCTTCCCTAAAGTTTAGTCTATATCTATATAGAATTTCACCGAAATCGGTTCAGTAGTTTAGGCGTGAGAGCGTGACATACATACTTAATTTCACATTTATAATATTAGTATGTATTAAAAACTTTGAATTGGGAAATGATTTAACAATTCAGTATTTGAGTAACCTACTTGTGCCGACGGTGACTCGTAACTTCCCGTTTTGTTCATTTGAAGCGAACGCAGCTGTTCCAGAAGTGGTATATAATTGTCTGTTAAGTACGTGTCTATTCTGTACGGTGAGACCAGCTCCATTAGAAGTGTAAATAACGTGGTTGCATTCGCCAGATTGTCTCTCGTTGTAGTATGATGAAATTAGCCGCCACTCGCCAGAAAACTGCATAAAAAAAAACCAA
This sequence comes from Leptophobia aripa, assembly GCA_951799465.1. Classification (NCBI taxonomy): domain Eukaryota; kingdom Metazoa; phylum Arthropoda; class Insecta; order Lepidoptera; family Pieridae; genus Leptophobia; species Leptophobia aripa. The sequence continues at coordinate 6,574,627 of OX637271.1, forward strand.
TGTAGTTTTGAATATACTGGTATTAAAATTAAACAATTTAATATTTTAATCACAGAGACAAAAATATAAAAGGGAATACTTTATTTTTTTTTAATTATAGCTTCCTAATTTAAAAATGAACTTAATATAATGGATTCTTTACAAGCACGCTTTTCTCTGACAATTGACACTTGACACAATCATTCTGCATTACATAGGCTGAAAAGGTTTTATTCGTTAAAACAAAAACAGTTTTTTCTTTATTTAAATTTGTAAGATTAGCAGATTTTATACAAAATATTAAAATGAAATAGTCTAATTATTATAATGATGATACAATTAATTCAGTTCGCTTTCTGTGTACATTTCTTTTACGAAATTATTAATGAATTTTGATAAATAACAATATTATTATAATAAAATATATTAATGAATACAATAAACCTCCTTACCCTAATTAAATTCAAGTTATTCTCAACTGGAATACTCTGGTCACACTGTCCAGATAATATTACAGCACTAGATAGCCCAACATTACAGACAGCATCAGAATGAATGGTGGTAGTTAAATCGGTTGAAATTAAACCAAAGTTGGAAGAAATTGTTTGCTCCACAAGAGTTGTGAATGCATCATCAGAAAACGAAGTCTCTCTTGCAAGTTGCCAGATGTAAACTGAAATGTTTTGTCATTATTCTTGCTATAATTAAAGAAGTATATATTTTTAATTTCTCTTCTCTTTCTCTTCATAATTTTTGTATGTGTTTCTGAGTATATCCGTTTTATGTCCATTGTAAATTAAAACTAGCGCCAAATGTAAGATTTGCCATAGACTATATTTTAAGACATTAGTACCTCATTGCAAAAAATATGTTACACTCCTTAGTGATTGACCTTGCAAACGTTTTTGAAAAATATTTTCGATATTTTGATATTTTAATAAGTCTATTGCGTAAGAAACGCCCTTAAAATCTAATCATAATTAATATGTTAAATAATTAAGATGCAACTTATTAATACCAATATGCATTTAAATTCTGCAGATGTTGCATTTCACTTATTGTTAAGTTGAGTAGTCACATTGGTGACAACAACTAAACCTACTTCAAAAATGAGGGTATAATTTTTATCTATGTTTTAGTGTAGCGATTTTTTTAATCATATATTGACGTTTGACTGAATTCACCAGTACTTTTAGGCATCAGTTATATTGTTTTAAGTTAAACAAGTGGTGAAATCTTGCGCAATTGCGACGAGGTCATTCGTCTTAGCTCACGAAAGAATTTTTCATTGTACGATTAATATATGCACACTCGGAGAGTATCGTGAGTAAACCGGTATCTTAAGCTCAAGGATCGAGGAGATGTGTCAGAAAGGGCTACATGTATGCAATCGGAGACCATCTGACAGCAGGATTATTAATGCAATTTTTAATATTAACATACCATTTCTTTGTTGGCTATTGACGTTTTCGCAGCTGTACACTAGAGCGTAGTTGTAGTAGTCAGTGTCTATAATATTGAAGTCAGTACCTGAAAAAGTATGGTCGCATTAATATCGATTTTCTAATGTTTTCATCTAAAGACAAACAACGGTAAGGTATTTCGAAAGTCGATTCAAAGCGTTGAAATAAAGAAAGGATTTTTAAAATACAAACGTGCTTGCGAGGTGCCAAAAGAAACAACACGCCGCAAATGGTCACCCGTATTCAAACGGCTTACAAGAAAGGAGTATTCTTTTTTTAAATGTTTGGTTCGCTACGGAAGATCTTAAAATAAGGTTATATAGGAAACTCAATTTTAACAATGGCGCAACTAGTTGATACAATTCGAAAAAAAGAGACAAAACAGCGATTGGAAAATAACTTTGTCAGCTAGTGTGTATCGTATATGATGTCAGGTTTTGTGACATCTTCACTAATTTCATTTATACGGCTTCTTTCAAAAGTCTTCGCTATGCGTATTGTACAGCTCAGTCTGAATTATTCTCACTTACTTAAAACAATTCTGACAGTGACAGTATTATTACGTGTTAATAACTTTTACATATTCTCTCTTTATTGTAAAAACAATTAATACATTATTTATTTTATTTATTTAGCAAATTGCAAATTCTGCCACTGTTTCTTTTAGAGGTCCACAAGAGGTAGTTAATCCTCGAATTTAGTTAATTTTTAAAAAAACTTACTGTCAAGCTATAGCTTAATACTTACTTCGACCCTCTAGAATTAAGTTAAGGCTAGCTGAAGTACCCTCAGCAACCGCCACACCACTGATATCCTTTTTGACAGTTCCATCTACGTAACTGACTTCAACGCTGTACTGACTACCAGAAATTTTCACGATATCTATGTAAGAACAATCACCATTCTGTAGAATACTATTCCCTCGCTGACCATACCATCTTCCGGTAAACTAAAAATTAATATAGTTTTTGTTAAATTGTAATTATAATTCTCATCTAATTAGAAATGTGTGTTTGCAGTTATTCTCGTCATAACGTAAATGTGTGCTCCTATTTCACCATGCCGGTAAAAGTTTTTTATTTTATTATTGTATGTATATCATATGAAATATTTGTGGTTCATTCGCTGGAGCATGGTATTCGCAGCCATTTTGTAATTCATACTTTTACAGTTTCTTGTCACTTTTTAGAGCGCGCTCTTACGCTCTTGATTGAGGTAATGGTAGAGTCCTTTTTTTAAAATTCTTACCTACATGAATAATTAGTTATCTATATGGTTTAAATAACCACTTAATATGTATTTATCCTGACATTAGAGCACTGAAATATTAAAAAATATGGATCCAAATATTTTAAATTGTTATTAATATTTACCGATTTTCATATAAAATCCGTAATTTCTTAGTTACTTATCGTAGTTTATATTATGAAAAATAAAATTGATAGAGTAATATACTTGTAATGTTTTAAAAACAGCTAATCAACAAATTTAGGTCGCGCATGGGTGTAATTTGGTCACCATTTTGGATTTTGATTCGCACTATCTGATAGTGATATGATTTTTTGGTAATTTCCTAGAAAGTGCAATGCTTACATGACTCGTTTTTAAGATATTTTAATCGATAACATATTACAATGATAAACTAATTCCATTGTTGCGTAGAATGCGGTGAAAAGTCATAGACAAAATGACTAACAAGGACACCTGCTATAACGAAGATAGCCTCTCTTATAATTATTATAAAATTGATCTTTTATTTGGTATTAGGTAAGACTCTAAATACTTATGAGTTAATTTTAAATAAAAATCTCCTTTAAAATTAAATTCCAATAAAATTAATTTGCGATAATTAATTTTATGTGTAAGATTTTAATGTAGTGGAGTATTTTAAGTGTTTGGACAGGCGAATATTTTATTACGATTCAACCACAGATCATTATAAGGCCGTTGTATAACTTCTGCACTTCTTTAATTAAGTAAAGGTAACACTAAAACTTGAACTGAGACTTCAGCGTATTATGAATTAGAATCGATGTGGTTTTAGCAATTCTGTTATTTTAAATTACATAGAAGATGCTTGTTTTGTTTGAATGATGAGTCTGTATTGATAAAGTACTCTTTATTATATAGTTAAATAATGTTTATATATATATATATAGTGTATGTCCGATATATAAAATACATAGTGTGTCCACCTGGGTGGTGTGATCGCCACACACAAAGCTCTTATTCTTTTTAAGTAAAAAACGAAATACCACAATGACTAATTAAGGTTAATTAATCAAAAGTACACTTAAAAATTGTATCATCTGTTTATATTCATATTTATGGTTACAGAATTTATAACAAGTTTGTAACCAGTTATTAATTCTTTTTTTTGAATTTCGAAGGTTGTCTTAATTCAATGTAGTCAAGTGTTTTAATTTTTTTATACACTTAATATCACTTCATTTACAGATGAAATGAATGACAGCTTGAAGACCGTTTTATATTCACAGCTTTTAAAAAAAAAATTAAAAACCAGTATATTATGCGCCAGTATATATTGCTTTTATTGATTGAATTCGACTATAAAAATGTGTTTAGACAAATTAAATATTAGGTCCTTACATATGAAACTGCTTGTTCTTACTGGCCACTTTAATCACGAATGTTTGCTCTTTGGTGAAAATTCGGAAAAACACAAATACTCGTGTATTTGTGTTTCGATGATCGTTATTAATTTGTTTTCTTCACTCAGTTTTCAAAATTGAAAACTTAAAATATCGCATTATTTACGTGTTCGAGTTCCGCCGTGGCACTAGTGCTGCGGAATCGTCTCGAAGGGTGAATGATATGTATGGCAATCGTGTTGCAAAAAAAAACACAGTTCGTTATTGGTTCCAACGTTTTCGTTCTGGAAATTTGGAACAGAACAAGCCCCGTGGACGGCCTGAGACCCAAGTTGATAATGAAGAATTGAAGGCTATTGTGGAAGCGGATCCATCGAAAACCACGTCTGAGTTAGCTGCAGGCAGTGATGTTACCTCGTGAATTGAATAAAACCGGCGAAAATTAACCCCAAAAAAGTTACTTGTCAGCGTATGGTGAACTAGTACTGGTATTGTTCATTACAGTTTTCTCTAATCTGGCCAGATAATTAAGGCTGATGTCTATTGTCAGCAATTGGAAACCATGATGGAAAACCTAGCGGCTAAACAACCTAGGCTGGTCAACGGCTCCACGCCACTGCTGCTTTACGATAACGCTAGACCACACAATGCACAACAGACGGCTACCTAATTAGAAGTGCTTCAATTGGAATGTCTAAGACATCCTCCGTACTCCCCGGACCTTGGTCCAACAGATTACAATTTTTTTCGAAATTTGGATAACTTCTTGCAAGGGAAAATTGAACTCCGACAGAGTAGTCCAAATTACCTTCAAAGATTTTATTGATTCCCGTCTGACTGGTTTTTTTAGTAAAGGGATCAATGAACTACCTATGAGACGGCAAAAGTGCATAAAAAACAATAGTTAATACTTTGATAATTTAAATGTATTATATTAAAAAAATATTCTACTTTTTTGTTCCTCCCATACAAAACGCCAATTTCATATGTAAGGACCTAATATATTAATAATTTTATAAAACGAATGGCAAGATTTACTTCTGGGAATTGTCAAAAGTGTCTCTAGGTAAAGTTAATTAGACAGATTAAACTTAGATCAGTTACATTCCTGAAGTAAATGACAAATAGCCAAAATTTTCAAACTCATTAGTAGTTTTTGGAACACTACCACACTTATCGGATTAAATTAACGTATTAAGATTACTTACATTTTCTATGTCAAAATTGTTTTTTAAAGCCACGTTATCACATTGGCCATTTTGAAGTATTTGCGCACTTGTAAGCCCGAAACACAATACTATTAATATTAACATTATAAGCTAAGCTAGGTGACAAAGTCACCGCAGGTCACAGGTTTGCATTTGGTAACATCCCTTTATAATAAATTTTTATCATACAATTTTGTTGGATGATAGGATATCACACAAAATCTATCACGTATTTTGTATCATATTAGTAATATAAAAAATGATTATATTATACAGTATGTTGATATTTTTAATTTAATATATTCTCGTTATCCTTAAGTAGGATCCAAATAGCATCCCTTATTGATACAGTAAATTGTTCCATTAAAGATAACGTGTATTTTTGCTATTTAAGTGCACAGTAGTCACTTAGTTTTCTGCTAGTTAGGTGGTATTAGATGAAAAGTATGTATAATAGATAATATTGTTTTTATTTGTTCCAAGATAAGATACATATACAAAAATCATAAAGTGTTAAGGCTTACGTTAGGTTTCCTCTGGTATTTTTTTCATCGTTACACTAAAAGTGTGTTGTCTGGAAGAGATCGCTTATTAGCGATAAGGCCGCCCGTTGCTCTTATATGTACTAACATCTGTTAACGTCATTTCCTTCTAGTGTTTAAGTGCGATAAGGTGTAAAATAAATAAATAAATAAAAGAAATATAGAAAAAAACGATGTCGAACTTAACACTATAATAGAAGAAAGAAGAAAATACATCGTTCTGTGTGTGTGTATGTGTTATTGGAGTGATTGATTGTGTGTTTGTTGACAACATAGGTGTTTTATGGGCTCCCAGCTGACAAGCGACCTAGATACAATGAAGGATCGCCAATTTCGCAACGCCAGGAGGCCTAAGTGTTAAACACATTAAGGCAGTTTTAGGAAGGGAATGCTGTTGTCACCTGATTACACCATTGAGAAAATATCGTGTCATATAAATTCCTTTTAAATTAAAAAAAATGTCGGGTATTGCATATATGCACTTAACATTACGAGTCACTAACTGCTACCAATCAAAGTTAATTAAACGTATGATATATCATCCTGTATACATCTATGCCAGATTATAAGAAACATACGGTAGTGAAAAAAAAACACTATATATTATAAATGATTAAATACAAACCGAAATTTATTAAGTGATAAAATATTTGATAATAATATGTGCCGTTCCAGCTGAAATCGTATGATAAGATTTAGGCGCGTTTTTTTTTAAATTAAAAAGACAATTATAATTTCAAAGAACATCTTCCGCATTGTTTAATTTCGGGTGACCCTGATAATATAATGCGAGAAATTGAAATCTGAATAGAGAATTTAAGTGTATAGTATATTATTTTTAATCGTTCTAGTTTGTATTATTTATCTTAACAGCAATTTGTATGAGTGTAAGGCCACAAATCATTCACAAAAACGCCCTGCAAGATATAACTTAAAACATGACAAGTATCGAACAAGTAGTTTTTCTCATTTGTTTTGATTTTCATACACATCCGTGAAAGTCACTGTGTGTAGTGTACGGTAAAAAAATTCAGAAATATTACAGGTTTTTTTAAGCAATGCCTATAAAATATTTTAATATTATTAGTCAACTCGTTTAATCTAATAATTAATATAGTAACAAAGCATGATTTACCATAATTCAAATTATTAATTTAAAATCATTACCCAAGAAATCATTTCACCGTAAACGGAAGTCTAAATATTATATGACTTTATACAATTTTTAATTTAATATAATTGTTTTGTGTGTATACCATGTTTCATGTTTTGATAATATATTTAGCACATAAGATGTTTGGGGACAGCATTAATAAAATAAATAAATTAAAAGATGACTTAGTATCGAGTCAAGCAACTTGAGCAGTGTTAACTGCGCTGTCCACATTTACGATAAAATTTTCCACTTAGACGATAAAATGTTCTTAACGACTATTAACACGAATTTATTACATTGCATATAACTCGAAAATTTCCATCCACGCCAAGTTCGGTTTGACCCACTAACGTCATGCCTGAATGACGGTTAGACACGGCTGGCAACGGGACGATCCAAATGTAAATTCACTTGTCAAACCCGCCTGTCGCTAAGTGAACTCAGGTCAATAAAATCATAATTCCCAATTAAATTTCGTTCATATTCCATGCGAGAAAACAACGCGGTAAAGGTTAACATATATTTAGATAATTTGAATTGTATTCATAATTTGCCAATTGCGCTTTCATTTGAACAAATCGGCATCATTATAACAAATACACCTTTTCATATCGGTATATTCTTTACACATAAATAAAATAACATTCAAAGTACCGCCCAATAACACTTCTCTTTGTCGGTGATAAAAATATGACCCAGGTATCTTAGGCTATCAATATTTGCATAAGAATTGCCAATAATTATTATTTACGAATGTCGATATGGAACATTTTAATTATCAATATTTTAATTGGTATTATTGCAAGATTACACATACTGAACGAAAAACAATCCACTGAGCTTGTTTGACTATGTGATTTTTTGTGGCAACATCCATTCATATAAAACGCAAAAACATTTTATTATTTTTGACGTAACACAAAATCGATTTTTTAATTTACGATTCGACTTTTATGAGCCCCACTCACAAATAGCATAATGTTGATTTGAATTTAAAACTCATAGACAGTAGTTGAAGTATTACACAATTATTTTTATTAATTGAATATTTTAAGCAATGACTCAATGATACATTCTTACCTTATTCATCATTTTAATTTCGCGTTAATATGTTCAATCTGATAACACATTAATTAAGTATTTATTGAAACACAAAATTATAATGATTAGTGATTAAGAGATGCAGTTCTTACCACCTGTTAGATTAACAATTTAATTTAACAAACACAAAACATACAGTAGAATGTTGCAATTGAAATTTTGTAATTTACATAATTTTGAAATTAATAAAATATGTTAATATTTGTAAACTTGTAAACATCTAGGCCGAGCCCGTCTCTTAGATGCTCGTTTTAGAAATTATCTATGGTTAGTTCGTATATTTAATAATATTACAGAACATTAACAGACTATAAAGGACCATCTAATTGATTCATTACAGATTTAGGTCTAAAATTTCCGTTCATATCCGTTCTGGCCGAAAACAATAAATATCCCATAATAATTAACATCGAATTTAAATCATATTCTAAAAGCTCTTCTTTATTTACCTCAAAGATATAAAAACCATTTAAAAATTAATTTTAATGTATTGTCGATTTATCAGTTTTAAAAACATATCTATCGTTACATGTCCAATCTCTAAATTCCTAGTTTCTCTACATCACCCATTCTTTTGGACCTGTTAGTCTTCTTACACAAGATCAACTGTGCGTCCAATACCATTCATCTTTAATAACATGACATCACATAATGATCATTTTTTTTAATTTCACCGGATCATGATGTCAGACATTAGAAATGTTAATTTTGGTATTCTATATATAAATAAATTAGTATCATTTTCAGATATAGTTTAAATATTTATTATTATATGCATTATAATGTATGTAATGTTACCTTATCGTGTTTGATATCTGAACAGATAGTAAAAAATACCCCAACAATATCTTAATCGATAAAGCTATTTAGAAACGATTAAATTTGCAGAACAGATTAGCGGGAAATCATTGCTTTTATTTATTACAAAAAAATTAGGCCACGCAATAAATGTATAAAATTTTGCTTTTAAATTGACGATACCAATCCCTATTAAAAGTGGCCATTTATAGGCCGGCAGCATACACGTTGCTGGCTCGTGATGTACAGACACGATCGCATTCGTCGGTCTGTACATCATGTTCAATCTGTCATTTGAAGTCTTGAAAAACACACTCGGCTGTCAAACGTTTACTTTTAATTTTACATTTTCATACATACAACTCACTTTGAAGGTTAGTAACAAGTCATGTCAGGTAATAAAAAATATTAATAAGTCATAAGGCTGTTTGCTGTTGCTTATTTCACAATAATAAATATGCTCGTGGCGCTTAAGCCACAGGTGGGTCTTGATATAATATTTCAATGATTTTTTTTTGTTTCTAGTCAAGCAGTGGATCAGTCTATCTTTCCATCGGCTCTTGCGTCTAAGACATACCGCTTCTACACACCGCATTTCTAACGATATTATACCTTCATAGTACAAGTGAGTGTTTAATAATCGTAGAACAACCATAGTTCTCAGCTGATTTAGCGGGCGTCGTGGTTAACGTGCGCAGGTACTAACACTGTCTACAAATGTGCCTACTATCCACCTTAGTTAAACGTGCTGAACAATGGTTTTCCAAAGACTGGTCTCAGACCGGCCGAATACGCTATCACAACAACAAGATGGCGCTTAGACCCAACTCGGAACACCTATCTATAGATAAGCCTATAGATAAGCGTCTAATCATATAGAATAAATTATATATTTTTTAACAAATCAAAAGTTACTTGAGCAATATATCACATACTATACCTATCACCTTTCTCCGACAAATACATGTATTACATAGAGCAACTGTCGGTGTATATAAGGAACCCCATAAAAAACACTGTGCCAGCAGTATGTAAATAGTTTTAGGTGTGTCAAATATGGCGTCATCCTGTAGATGCAATGTGCGTTGAACTTAGCTTAATGCGATGTCTGTAATATATAAAAACTTGTATAGAGCTTCCGGTAAAGTATATAATTCTAGAGACTTGTTTAATGTAAAATTTGTGAATATCAATATAAACATAATAGGTTTTTTCATAACACACCGGTTATTAGAAAAAAAAACCAATTTATAAATAATGTTAACTTATGTAATCTTATACAGAGTATTTTTTTAGAAAAAAAGCTTTTAATAAGATTGAGGGTATAGCGTCTGACAAAGTATTTAATTTAAAGAGACTTGTTTATGTAAAATAAGTGTATCTTAATAGCCTTTTTTTTTGCACAACAAAATACCGGTTGTTAGAAAAAAAATCAATTTATTCAAACAAACAATAATAATGTTAAACTATGTAATTTTATACAGAGTATTTTTTTACAAAATGGCTTATATTAAAATGGGGGTTTATTATTTTTAATTTTATGTCTATATTCAAATATAAAAGAGTTTGTAACTTTAGTTAGTTTGTCCGACCTGCGTTGTCGGTCGGACAACGACCGTTAAATTAATATTATATACTTGTTTCATGATAACAACTTATCACTTGACTTACTTGTATTAACATACTCGATAATTAGGATCATTTTCAGCCTCTGATAACCGCTAGAAATGGTCAGTTCGCAGATGCATAATTAACGTAGTTTACCGAAGCTTTTTATAAAAGTAAGTCATTAAGATACATGTTTTATTTAAATTCTTAATGGAGGTCAAAATCTTAAATACATATAATTAAAATGGAATTAAAAACACAGTGTATGTAATTTTTTAGCCCTTCAACGGATTCCGGAACCACACCGAATTGTTGGTGCATGCGATACCAGCCTCTGACACGGTTGACACTTACGTCGCTCACCTCGAACACGATTTGTATGCGAGCCACAATTTAATTTACATGCCACAATGGGTAAAATGAAAAATAACTTAAAAATGACACAGACGAATCCGGATCATTTAGTTAGTAGAGTTGTTTAGTTATGTATCTAAGCCATCTCTGGCCTTGAGCTGTCCCTTCATAAGGCTTTATTATATACTTAATCCGATGGATAAAAATGCAAGAAATTAGCATTAGAATGCAGTAAATACTATAAATCGCTAGCTAATTGCTAATCAGAGGATATATTTATTTATCGTTAAATATCTTATTAATATATAAAAAAGGAAGTAAATAATGATTTATATAATTAAAACATACATACGAAGATATACAGACTTTTGTTATGCGTAAACTATTCCAGAAGTATAATTGATCAATTGTTACGGTTTAATTCACAAAAAGTGAGCAGATCGTAAGGTTCGCTATAGCATTGTCAATGAATTAATTCATAAATTTAACACAAAGCTGCATAATTCTATAAAATTAAAGTTTTAGAGGCCAGAACCCTTTATGTACGCTTATGACGAAAGCTTATGACAAAATTTTAGTGTTTAAACAAAAACTTATTGGAGCGAAATCAAATGGTTGTTAGTTAATATTAGCGCTTCACACGCCCATAACAGTCATGACAAAATTTCTAATCAATTGTCATAATTAATGAGACCTTCCCTATTATGTCAATCCAGATAAAATTATTGCGTATCAATCGGTTACCGATTTTGAATTTGTTTTCGTTAACCGATATCGTAATTGACCTTTCAGATTTTATATAAAATAATATATAATATGTCTTATCAGTAGTGGGTTCAAAATTACAACCACTATGTGTTATATATTTATTACTAATATATCGGTGAGTATTGGCGAATTACATTATATTTAATATATCTTTGTAGACAATGAAACTAAAGATAAGCTAAAAGAAAAAAAACTTTTTTCCATATTCTTTTTAACATACCCTTGGTTAAATGCTTGATATCACATTATTGTTTCATTATTACGAGGTAATATACAGGTAAATAGGTACACATTATATAAGCGACAACGTGTTAACGAAAATGCTGTCTGATACTAAATAAATGGCCTAAACATAATATTTGTTTTAAAAACTCAATTCTGATTAGGGCAAAAATAAAATAAGAAATTCTTCAATATATAAACAATCAAAGAGCGTCTGTAAAGCAATCGTAAAATAACTTTAAGACAAGACATTTCATACTAAATATGCTTTTCGCTATAAATGCCTTTTAAGTCTAATAGCTTATAATATGGAGCTTATCTTTAATCAGGGTGAACGCCCTATGTTACGAGACACTAACCTTATAAACCTGAAATAACTCGATCCAATGTACGGAAACCACAGTTAAAAAGTTTTCACTTTACTTTACTGTTTTATTTGAACTGTCAATTGTGCCTTGGATTATATCATGATATTTAGAATGTAAAAAAAAAAGATTTCGCATGTTGACGTTGACGTGGACGATTACGTTATATCAGTAACCAGTACAGAGTACTTATACATTTTGCAGAACAGAATTTAATTACTGCAATAAATGTGTAAACCATCACAATAAAATGACAACCCCACTGTGGGTTCTTCTTTCCTACTAGGGAAGACATTTTTTGAGATGTTTAAAAGTTGTTAACAATCCTGAATTTGGATTCAATCTTGCCGGTGACGGTGATGGTTGACTAGGATCTGGATGTATTCATACAGATAGTTAATTAGTTATATTCCATTCGACTGGTCGACTGGTGATATATAAAGCTCATTTAAGTTTCAAATTTCATGCCGGTTCTTCCCGATTTTCTAACCGGTGGTAGTGTAAAAATTGACGATTCTAAAGTGTCTTTATGAATACCCACTTGAATAAAGATATTTTGAGTTTGAGTTCCAATGAATAGTTTTATTTGCTTTCTCTTCAGTATAAAGAGACATCTAGATGTAAGTGCGAAACCCGTTTGAACGTTCTCTCGTTTAATCCTGATAAGTTGACCTGAATTAATCTTTGATTAAATGGAAATTTCAAAAATTCCATGTTGTAACTTTATGTTGTTAGTGGTTGGTAATTGTGCAATTTGTGTAATTCAACATTCAATTGTTGACATGTTAAATTATATGTTTAATGTCCGTGCAAAGGAATTTGTGAAGGAACTAGAAACTAGAAACTGATCAGGAAATAAATATTATATTTTCTTATTATATATATCCTAAAAGGCTGGCAACGCAATTACAAGCTAAAAGCGTGTCTATCGGCGGTGACTTCACCTTTATTGTGCCTCATGCTCGTTTATCTCATCTTCTATAAAAAAAAAATGACGAAGTATAGAGATTTACAAAATTAACATACAACATAAAAAAGTCCGGTTTTATTGATTTTTTGATTTTTTCCTACTTTGACAAATAGCAGAATAAACTTATAATTTAGCTAATACTCATTCTAAAATATATAAATAAAGTATGAATAAGTAAAACACAAGCTCCTTTTTTAAACTTAGATAAAACTTTTATGTCTGATATTTATTCCTTGAACTACTTGAAGTTGATGATTTCATTTTATTTTTTACTTCTTATATGTTGGTGCAAACGGTCATTAGTATGGTTTAAACGCCTCCTAGTAGTTTTTATTAATTTTATTATATTGTTATTTTTTGCATTTTTGTTAATATTTTTAAATCAAGATTAAACACTACACATCGAATTATATATTTAACTTTCAAATTGAAATATATATTGTAAAAAGCACATTAAACATATGTATGAAAAAATAAAATAAATGACTATGCATTTCTTTAAATCCAGATGGAAACTGGACTGCTTAGCATTATAATCTATATTTTTTCCCGTTTGATTTAGTAAAAATTTCCATTAGATAAAATTTTATATTAAATAATTTAAAATTGGCTAAGTTTTTGTTACCTCTTTTATGCGTGCGAACCTTCATATACATAAAAAATAATATGCAAATGTTCAACATTTATAAACTGTTACTTCAAAACATATTTTAAAAAAAACTAAGAAAATTCATAACTGATTGAATGAGAAAATTTAAATATTATAAATTAATATACTGCTCAAAATTTAAAATATAAAAATACACAAAACTGACCAATTATACGGGAGCAGTAACGCACGTGCATTGCTTGGTTTGCGTAAATCAAAAATGAACGTCACCACAATCAACGAGGTGAAAAAAATCCTAAATGATTTTTAGAATACATCTAGTCTTATCTGTATGGCTAAGCGTCCTCCACGCGACGAGAGTATAAAAGGGAATAGCACTGAAGCAGCATCAATCAGTCAACCGCTAGCCTCCGTGCAATTCGTGCAAAACTTAACAAAATGCAGTACCTTATCGTTCTTGCTCTCGTAGCGGCAGCAACAGCCGACATTTACCACGACGGTTCCTGCCCAGATGTCAAGCCCGTAGACAACTTCGACTGGTCGAACGTAAGCATTAAATTTTTCATTATTAATATATAACGAAAAAGTTTAAGGAAAACGTTTAAGTACATAATTTTTAGTTTCTCGTAGCGCGTCTACGAAGGTCGCTACGAAATATTATACATAATAATAATTATGGTTTTGGCTGAGTGGTGTAAAATTTTTTTTAATGAATGTTTTGCGAGATTTCAATTTGTAAAATACATACTTTATGTTGAACTGCGATTTATTTAAACAATATTGAATGACATTAAGTTAATAGGTTTATCATTTAAAGCTCAACGGGTTTTGGTTAACAAGCTTAATAACTTTTAAGAAATGACCAATCATATCAAAACATTTTACATTAAAATAAAACAATTAAAACATTGTACATATATCATTAAATAAAACACACCGTCGGGTCCTATAAGAACGTGTTGATCGAATTAAGAAACGTAAAAAATCTCTTAACAGCCCATAAATTTATACAGATGATACATTATGTATGTGGTGAGTACCAAGAATGCATTTTGAGCAAAAAATAACCGGTTTCAGACCTCATTGAAAGTTATCTCGATTCAATTCTATCGTTATTTCATTTTCAATGTCCTTATTTTTAAGTATTAAGTTTACTTTTTTTCTATGCTTCCTATTATTAATATATATTCGCATTAATGTTATTTGAGGTCCTCAGACAAGACATCATCCTCATCTATCAGGACGATTAAAATTTATCGTATTATTATGAAAAAATAGAATTTGAGAAAACCCTGCTCGTGAATTAAAAAATTACCGTTAAATTTATATTCGCCTAGTCAAAAGTTATATATTTTTAAGAAGGCTTCAAGTATAGAATATAAGTGAGAATTTTACTACATATGTTAATTATTTTATAACATTTACAACACCGTATTGTTAGGTTTTCTCGTAGTCGAAAGTTAAATGTAAAAAAAATTGTTTGCTTACAGTACCAAGGAAAATGGTTCGAAGTAGCCAAATACCCTAACGCAGTTGAGAAGTTCGGAAAGTGTGGATACGCTGAGTACACCCCTGAGGGTAAGGGTGTCAAGGTCAGGAACCACCACGTCATTCACGGAAAGGAATACTTCATTGAAGGATCCGCTTACCCAGTCGGTGACCCCAAGGTTGGCAAGATCTACCACAAGCTCACTTACGGAGGTAAATACAAAATGGCGGAGAAGTAGTAGTAGCTCATTGTACATTAATTGCTTAGTAAACTTATTACATTTTTCATTAATTAAAAAAAAAATACTATTTCATTCTATTGGATTTAATAATAAGAATTTAAAAGTACGTTTATTGTCAATACAATAAATACGCTTCGTGTGGGCTCTGGGCGCCATCTGGCTTAGAAGTCTTTGGAAATTTGTACAGACAATTATTATTCTTTATTGGGGCCTCGAAACTGCTGTTCATCATAATTATGTTTTGTTGATAACAATTGTAAAACACGTATTTTTTCGCTTCGGATAACAACGTCTACCACACTCATTAGCGTTTGTGTCTGCCCTTTCTGATCAGCGCGATCGTGCCCGTTGATCCTCGGTGAACAATAATTATTAAGGGGCACACTCGGCGTCTTGATATGGAATATGTGCGAGCCGTTTGCTGATTTTGCATTTGCTAAACAAAAATTAATCTTATGTTCAGGTGTCGCCACTGAGAACATCTTCAACGTTCTCGCCACAGACAACAAGAACTTCATCATCGGATACTTCTGCAAATACGACGAGGACAAGAAGGGACACCAAGGTAATGTGTTTTAAAAAAAAAGCCTATACACATTTTTCCAAGTTTGCAAAGTTGTTTTTGTCATACGATTATTCTCAGAAGGTGATTTTACGAATCAGTAATTTATCTTTGAAGAGATAAGGGAAACCGAAATCTACTCAAACATGAATACTTTATCTATATAATCATAATTAATAATTTTAATTGTGTAAATATTGTACGCAGATACGATATATTAATTCGGAATTACAAATAAGGCAAAGCGACTCCTAGTTGAAATGACTGTGCAAGTTGTGAAATATCCGTTTCTGTAATGTCAACACATAATAAAAATACTTTAAGCGCCTTCGCAGAAAACCGTTCCTATTTTATATTATTATCTGCATTTTATGTTTCTGTTTATTAATATATAATATAAACATTCTTAATATTAACCTAAAGTTAATATAACTTAAAATAAAACACATAACTGCATTTGTTTTAATTTGATCATTAATTTGTTTCGCAGACTTCGCCTGGGTGCTGTCCAAATCCAAGGTGCTCACTGGTGAGGCCAAGACCGCCGTTGAGAACTATCTAGTGGGTTCCCCAGTAGTTGACTCCCAGAAACTGGTATACAGCGACTTCTCCGAAGAGGCCTGTAAGGTCAACAAGTAGACGTTAAACCAACAGCATCGTCCACATCACAATTAAAACAAACTAAAAAGATATCACTTAATTACCCTTCTATTGTGTATTACATCATGTGTGATATCGGATGCTTAATTTAAGATAGTTTAAAATACAAAACAGTTCCGCAATAAATGTGATTGGAATACCTTCATTTATTTGTTTTATTATTCTGTCGTAAATACTCTGTCGACATAGATTATCCGAGCGTGAAGTGATTGCTGTAAGTAGCTCGCGCGACCAAAAACGGTGGTCATTAATTAAAAATACCTAAGGCCTTATTGAAATAACTTGCCTTGCATCGCATCTCTGTTGTATGTTGTATAAAAATGAAATTTGAATACTTTTCAATATTATGAAAGAGCAAAGTTGCCTACAATAATTGAGTAATATTTTCATGTTGTTAGTTGCGCGAGACAGGGATCACTGCCTGAGCAAACGGAATTCTGTATATTTTAACAGGTTCTGTAACATATAAGGTTGTATAACCGTAAAAGGTTTCCCAAACTATCACTGGTATCATCATGTTGTGCATTTAATGATATTGACAAAAGTACTTTTATTTGGTTTATACATATTAGATTTATCTCGGTGTACTGTATGTTTGCGGGATGTTCTCACTATAGTGTGTTAATATTTCACTATGCCCATCGGTAGTTAAGGTTTTTTAATTGTTTTATAGATAGATATATTGATGCATTAGTTTACAGCCGTACTATAGAACATTTTTAGCGATTTAAAGTTCAGTAAAGTAAAGCGCAGTTCATAACTCAATTATATATTTTTTTAAAAGTTACCTGCAAATATCCTAAGCAAAATTGTTCGCGATTTAATGGAGTGGCGGAGAGTTATTCTTGGTTCTTCTCGTGCGCTCTAAATCCTTCATTCGGGGATTGGAAAACAAAGTAATCATTTGTTCTTTTCATTTATTCAACGATAAGGGTACAACATTTATGAATAAAGTTATATTTTTTTTTAACAACGCGAATTGATCACTATTTTGTCGCGCAGTTATTTTAAAGCGACAAAATAAATTAATTTATTTAATGTTGCGATTTTTTATGACTTTACTTGCCCCCATACAAACAAATTATGGTATATCCTTAATTAAGACTAAAGGAATTAAGAAAAAATTATACCTAACTTCACCATTATGGGGCTCGTTTGCCCATTATTTTATAAAAAAACATCATTTGCAATATCTCTGAAGTAATAAGAATAGTTGTAATAAAAATGGTTACTAAAATATTATAATTAGCGTTTCCTTCTTTGGAAAATTAATTAAAACAATATATTTATTGCGTTGATTAACAAAGATAACATTTGCATTTAAGCAATGATTTGTTTGTGTATGGATAACACGATCTCTTTTATTCCATCTTGTTTCTTAGCAATATTTCTTTGTTATTTAAATTGTGAGTAACATAATTTGTATTAATTGTTTATTTTAAAAGAGCAGCTATCGAGTTTCTTGCCGGTTCTTCTCGGTAGATGACTGCCTTCCGAACCGGTGGTAGTGTAAAAGTTGACGATTCAAAAGTGTCGTTATAAAGACCTACTTGAAGAAAGATATTTTGAGTTTGATTTGAGCAAATATATAAAAAAATATAGTCTTCATACATTAATGAGACACATCATTCTATATATACACCAGTTACTGAATAATGTGCAAATGCACCATTTAATCCAAAACATTAATAGATATAATCTGTAATAAAAGCCACAAATGATATAAAAAAATACGATTTCAAAATAAGTGAAGGCATAAAAAACTTTGATCCAGTCCATATTAACGCCCATATTCTCGCGCAGTTGAGACTTGATGCAAACCGACTGACAGCCTTATCATGCTAATGGTATAACAGGATCGAATAACCTACCCTTTTTTATCCTTTAATAGATAAACACAAGTAGATTTTCAATGTTCTGAAACATTATTTTAATGCAAAATGATATCTTTATAGTGTACATTTATTTTGTCACGTAAAATGATTACTGCCATAAAAGCATTATTAACTTTTTTGTCTATAGATATAAAAAATCGCGTTAGTACCACTTATAACTCAATAACGGCTTTACCAAAATCTATTCGTCTTCGTCGGGAATAATAAAATATGAAATTCAATAATGTATTAACAAAATAACAAGCAACACGTTATTATAATTAACGATCGACAGCTTTCATATGTCCTGACAGCTCAAGTTCATGTTTCTAGTGAAAAAATCAACCAGACCACAAAACTATCAAATGTTCCGAGATTTGCGATAACATAGTCGATTCATAACTACAGATATGATTTATGGACCGCGTGGCGCCATCAAAAAAAGCTTTGATTGTTTCTTACTTAGTAACAATTGTGTATCATTAGGAAAGCAACCCACCAAACTCCGTATGTTTTTAATATACGAAAATTAACTGATTAATTTTTAATAATTATACAATCGTAATCTACACATTAATTGCGTATTTGGCCCCCACGAAGTTCGCTGGGTCAATAATATATATGTTATCATTAATTTTTATAAAGTCATGCAAAAAAAATACCCGTCACGGATATTGAATTGATATTTGCATTAGATCATAATTATTACGCAATATTCCATTTATTGTTATATTAAAATTTGGCGATGTCGCTCCAGCTCGGCCTTGTTTTTAAAAGCATTAGAAAATAATGTTTTAATCTTTATTATATGTTATTCAACTATTTAATTTATATCACTATAGAATGGTCGTATCATTTCGATTCTGAATTCTATGAGACATTTGGGCACACAGTGTTGCCTGTACGCACAGGATGTTGCTCAAAACTACAATCTGCAAAAATATTTTCTTATAAATAAAGGTTACATACAACCTCAACAAAGTCTCTAAAATCTTTGCTTCTATCGAGTTTAATTAAATGAAATCCCGAACGACAATACGACTGTTACTAAATAATTATTCTCACCAAGTAGAGGAATATGGCTCCCTCAAGGTTTTTTTTAATTTCATAATTTCATTTTTTTGAGAGTAAATATCTGCCAGTTGACAAATAAACAAATTTGAGTTTTTGAGATCTACGATTTTTTTAAATATTACACACCTACATGCAGACCTAAAAAAACACACACACTACAGCAAATACAAAACTATTTTTCGTCGTTTACGTAAAACAAACAAGGAAGAAACAATACAACCGGAACAGTTAAAATTACCTATAAATATATATAAAACCAAATAGATATTTTTTTAAAGCCACTACAGACTGTCACCAAAGATCTTTACATCGGCAGAAAAAGATTTTTTGTATTCCTAACGACAAAGTACAGAACAAATCGTATATAAATCTAAAATAGTATAACTAACCTTAGTTATTAAGATATTATGTACTAATATTTGTAGTCTGTGTATATACATAAATTAATTTAATATTCTTAATTGGCTCTTACTTTTAAAATAAAGTTGATTGTTTAAACCTAGTATAACTATTTGTGCAGCTAACTTAATTATTATTACGTTGTTAAATTGAAACTTGTTGGCTCCACGGCTGTGGAATTTATTGATATCAACCAGAGATAGTGGTTTATATTTATAGGGTAACAAAATGTAAAAGTTTATATGTCGATTGCGATATACAATAATTGACAGTACAGATTGTTTTTTTTTAACAGGCGTTATTATTTTAAAACAACATTGCGGGCCCTAATTTCAACAAAACATTGATATGAATCTGCTTGCTTAGACAGCAAAAAAGAAAGAAGACTATATAATTAATTATATATATCATTCATTAGAATTAATTATATATTACGATCCGGATTTAGCTTAATCGATTAACGGTACCTAACACCAAGTGGAATGTCTTCGTAATGTGAAATCTTGTTATAGCCTTAACTGTAGACCAGTTGTTTGTACTAATGATACCCAATACTTTTTAATATCGAATACAGTATCCCATTAAAATGTTTGGTGTAAATTACAAGACTAACATTTCTCACACCTAGGAATAGATTTACGTCATGATCTCACACGGATATATTGCGTTATCAATATCAGATTGCAAGGAAAACCCGATGTACCATAAAATCTAGATGACTATAAAATACAACTCAAAAATAAAATTCTTCATATGGGTAACGTAAATAAATCGTGGATTAATTATAAAAATAAATTAACTCCACAATTACATTTAATACCAGTTCAATCCATTAAATCGCCAAGTATGTTCTACAGCAGGTTTGTAAAGTTGGTACCGGCACCATGCTACAGCGAAGTTATAAATATATTTACTTGTTAAATAATACACAAAGCCTTGAAATAACGTATTTACGTTATAGAACATTACACAGAAGTGTACAAAACTTATTAGCACCGCAACACAAATTCAAGTCGGACCAGTCACCACAAGTAGTCCCGTTCCTGAGCACGACCCATGGCCGGCTGTCGTATGTTCTTTATATTAAAGACACTACATTATCTTATTATATAATAATCTTTTCCTGACTCTTTCTGCGACGTGGACTCTTATTTCATTGCCACTGAGTTACTTAAACCCATTTTTTTTTAATTTTAAACACACCTTCTACGTATTAAGACAAGTTAGTCTAAAAATAAGTGCCTGTGATAAATATATTATATACTATTTGAATAATAAATAATGTATTATTTTAGAACTATTTGGATTATTAACGGATAAAGTGAGTTCATCTTAAAAGCTAGACATTAGTGGTGGGGACCTTTTTTTTAACTTTAAGTGGGGACTACTTTTGTTAAATTTGATTTATGCATAACATTCACTGTTTTCTCAGCGTACGCAAATCAAACTCAAAAAATAAATTTATTTCCAGAGTTTTTCAAAATTCTTCATAGCTGCTCCACTTCTATAAGTTATAGCGTATAACAATATATAGCCTTCATCAATAAAGGAACTATACAAAACAGCAGAAAACATCAATGTGACCAAGTCGTTCTTGAAATTAGCACGTTCTCATATTGTTGATATCCTGAAATCCCTTTTTGGTATGGTTCATTTCAATATAAACCTATTTAACAATTATTCTTTTGCTTTGCGAAATCTCGTTTTAATAGTATTCGTGAGTTAATGGGTCGAAAACATTAAAGAATTCTGCAGATTTACTGCATATGGATGCAGGGAATAATTGATTTGTCTGTAATATAATACACAGCTCCGAGGTGTTAAGCTGTGCGTTAAACCGTATCCATAGAGAGAAAAATTCGATTACATTATAAGAGGCGTATATAAATGAGTACTTTAATCTTTAATAAATAAATAAAGAAGTTTTATTAAAAATATATATAGTCTGCGTAGTGTTTTTTTTATTCTGTATGGAGCTGAATTTTCTATTCAAAATAGATTCAAATTTATTGAACAATTCACCAAAAATTGCTTGTGAAAAAATCGGTTTCGTATTTAGTAGCGTATGCGCATGTTGAGTCACTGAAATCTTTCAAAACAAATGACTGCCTATGCTCGGCCAGCTCAGAGTACTTGGAGAGGGCGGTCTCAACTTTTTTAAGGGTTTCACCTTGCAGATTCATTTTGTTTCTGGACAGGACCCAGGTGAATACTGGAAATTAATGCTCCTTAGTTAAACAATTATATTAGATCGTATTGCTTTAAAAATAATAATTTTCAATACTGACATTGAATGTTAAAGATACCTAATGTATACAAACATTTAAGTAAATAATTCATACTGATATTTTACGATAATAGTGTTTTAAAATAGCGCCATCTACAAAAACAATAAAGAGACAGAGAGAGAACAATCTACTATAGACACTCGTCGTTTTGTTAGAAGTGCATATAGTGAGGTGTGTGCACAAGAGATGGCGCTGTTAACAATAAGTTTAATATTTTACACTAAAGGTTCATAATGACCCAATACATGATATATATTCCCAACCTCCATATGTCATCAATCTAAAAAATGTAATTAACTATTTAGAAAATAAATAAAACATATTAATTACTCCATCTGGTGTTGAATATTTTGAATTTACCTAAATAAAAAATATTCCTTACCATAATGTGTTCTTAATTTTTTCTTCAATGTTTTACATGTGTATGCGATTGCGTAGCTGTCATAATCCGTTGATAATATAAAGAACGGAAATTGTAGCACTTTATCTGAAATATTCGTAAGGTAGTTGACAATGCTTGTAATCACTAGACTAACTATTTTATTTGTTCCAAAAAGATACATATACAATAAATATGCAGCATTTAAACTCACAGTAGGACACCTGTGTTGTAAGGTTTCTATTTGATCGTTTACATACAAAAAACAAAAATTAAGAAAAAAGATTTAAATAGTATTTCTTTTTTAAGAACGAGCCGGCTGGCAAGAACTTGTTTGTGAAAACTTCACTTATTTGTAGCATCTATGGTCAGCGCTGTCAATGCCTTGCTGGACATTACTCAAACTGTCAACTGCTTAATAGATTTTTTTACTTAATATAATTTCTATGGGTGCTAGCGCCTAAAATGTTATTATATAACAAAGACAATTTTGAAATGAAATTACAAATTCATGTACCTCCATCTTCGTGGCTGACAATAAACTGGGCCTTGTTTCCAGCATCAAAAGTCGGGTCGACCCTCGCAAAATATGACTTTTGGGTCCTGTTACCATTGTCCAAATTGACGAATGTCTCTCTCAGTGTATAACCCAGGTTGTCCTCTTGGAAGTCCAAGGAGGCACAGTCGTATATGCTTCGACCGTCACTTGCGTAGCTGGCTACATTGTACCAAAGACCTGAAAACTGATAATTATCGAAACACAAATATTAGTTTATATAAGCCATAAGGCGCTAGATTTTTAAAACGGATTTAAAAACATAAATTTAATTGAAAAATGACTTATTAAAAAAAAATTGTATATGATACAAAAAACGAATAAACTCACTTTAGTATAATCCAGTCTATCATGTATTTTAACATCGGGACATTCTCCCGGTAACGTAAACTCCGCCGCATACACCAGTGAAAAACACAAACATAATATTAACAACATAATACACGAGTGGTCAGTACAAATCGTATTCAACGATTGACTCCTACACAATAATTATTCAATGATGACCCCTTATCTGAGTTTATATTTAGCATGGGTTTGATGGTAAATCATAATCAAACAATTGGCATATGTATATGAAATTTAAGTCTAAATCTGGCTATTGAAAAATAATATCAGGATATCTTACGGTAGCCCCAAGGTATAGTGGTATAGCTCGTGGTTTTGATGCTAATATAATTTATAAACTACAAAAACTTATATATGGTTTGATTAAATTATTATATTGTTCGCTTACAATACCGTAGGACCAGTCGAAAATAAAAAAAAACAACCGCTTACTTTTGTTGACACGTTCTAGGCTGAGCTCCTCGCCACCCAGCTCTTTGCTGAGCTGTAGGCTGTAGCGCTTTGCTGAGGCTAACGCAATCTGTATAAGTTTTACTAGCATTAGCTACCGTAAAATATTCTAAAATTATTTTTAAATAGTCAGATTTAGACTTATATATGTTTATTTAACATACATAAATATATATAATATAATTACAAAGAGCAGCAGGTTCAGGGCACGTTTGAACCAACTGGATCAAACGTGCTGTATATCCAAAGACCAGCCTTTTAATCCCGAACACACTGTCACCACAACAAGATGGCGCAAAATCAAAGCGTTATGATAATAAACGTCCTTTTCAACTCTTTAAAAATGTTTTAAAGTATTAAATATTTAAGTGGAGACTAATCAAAGAGTTTTTTGAACACAAAAAGTGTAATAAGTATTTCCATATTATTTAAACCAAAACTACTGTGGGGTTGGTCAAGAGCAGACCGTACCATTTCTAAAAGGGACGGCAACGCACTCACGTGCTTCGTGCCACGTGATTGTTTATGAGCGGCGACTTCACCTTGGTATAAAAGTAACTTATTTATTTAATTAATATTTGTCCGTTAAGCTTTTGTTGGGTTATTTTAATTACTTCGACCTTATTCGTTAGTGTGTTTTAGTGATCATGTAATTAATAAGTGTATTCTCAGAATAAAAGATAACCTTTAGCCAATAAAGCAGAATCGTTCATTACAGATAAACTAAAATAAACAAAGATAGTTGTGAGATGACATGGATCAAAACTCATTTTTCTTGATTTCATAACAGGATAATATAAATATCAGTTTTAAAAAAATCACTCATGGCTACGGCAAAGAACAGGAGCATACTTTAGATAAAGAGGAAGACTAATTCTTCTGAAACTTCTACTGAAACACCGGTATCATAAATATATTTTTATCAGACTAAATGCCATTAGAAAATCGGACACGTAAAATTTACAACCCTACTGAGTTACTTGTGGTTTCTTCTCAGCTGAGTTGATCCCATGTAAACTTAGTTCAGTGATAAAAAATGGTTACACCCTATTTAAAATTAAGAGGGTTTGTCTTTGACTTTTGATTTTGTGAAATACATCAGAGTTATTATTTAAAATGTGTATGTATAAAGGCCGGCAAAACACCTTCTGAATGACTGGGAATCCATAGGCTAAGCGTCTATTGGCAGACCACAGATTTGTTTAATTTTAATCAAAAACAAAATATAGTAACAAACAATTAAACTCAAATGACGTGTTAATTATGATAATTGACAGTATTCTTATTTTAAATTATTTGATATTTATACTTGTACGTAACACAGATAAGTATATTATGAGAGGGGAATATTGTTTTGAATTCAGTCTTATTGAGAACGAGAAACGATAATGTTTGTATTAATATTATTCATTTGTTTTAATACTGTTCACAGTTATTTCACCGTGCCGGGAAAGTGTCCGGAAAATGTCGAACTGCAGGAAAATTTTCGACTGGCAGACGTATGTATATTGTTTATTAAAACTTGATGGAGAATGTGTTTTGCAATATATTTATTGTTTCTAAAAAATACTTGTACTAAAATAGTCAAAAGTCAAAATCTCTTTATTCAGTAAGGTAAATACGACCATTTTGAAACTGTTCGTACATAACCAAGATACGAAGAATAGAACATGATACGAAGCAGGCAAGAAAGTCGGAATTGTGGATTTTTTTTGCAACAAAATATTTTTCTATGTATGTTTTATATTTTTCGAAATTATACATTTCATATGACTTTTTATTTTCGCTGGACTAGTAGACTTAATCATTTTCTTGAATCGTATAACTATATGATACTATATAGGGGACGTGGCGTGGTTTGTTTTATCTTTAAATATATTTTTAGTTCTACGGTAAATGGTATCAAGCATACCACTACTCAAGCGATGGTCAAGTCCAGAATAACTGTTCAAACATAGAACTGATGACCAGGCCCTCCGGGATCTACCTTAACCAGTCGAGAATAGACCGTGGTTTGTTTCACCGGTACAGCATCGGCAAAGTCGATATACCGTCAAAAGTCGAGGATTCTGCTAACCTGGAACTGATATTCGCTTTTAAAAACGCACCTAGACGATGTGAGTCTGTCTTAAATCATAATAAACACTCATAAATAGGCTACTTGACTCCTGTGAAATTACATTAATACTTTGCTCTGTAGCTAAACTTTTACCTTAACCAAAAGCATGGCTAAGAATAAAGGCTAACTATCAAGTGTAAGACAAAATCAGAGTGGACACAATGGCCTAAGTACGATTTTGAAAGTAAACACAAAGTACACAAAAATTCATTTACAAAAATTCTAAAAAATATTGTGTCAAACCATAGATATTACATTCTAAATTTGAAATGTAATTGTAATTAATAAATTTATTTACAGTGAAAACAAGGAGGTATCCCTTCTGTGTGATGGCAACAAACTATAACTACTTCGCTACAGTGTACACTTGTGAGTACAGTACACTTATTGACAAGCACTTTGGTAAGTATCTAATAACCTAAGCTACTAATTAAAGAGTAAAACTTAAAACTGTGTTATCAGTTAGCGATTGGTTAGGTTTGCTCATACTGTTTTTATACACTTACACTCTATTTCAAGTCTATATAAAATCAAGACTATGTAAAAATTAAGTTCTCATGTCTTATGCTGACTAAACTTGGTTATAAATATAAAAAAGCGGTTGTTGGAGCAACATACAATCAATGATTGATTTAATTTATGGACTTACCAAGTAACACAAATCTGTTTCAGTTTACGTCTGGATTCTATCCAGAAAGCCAACATTGAATGATGTTTCAAAGGAGCTGGCAATAAAACCATTGAATAAAATAGGCGTGGATGCATCGTCATTAATCAAAGATGATAGAAGCAAGTGCGTTCTTAAGTACTATGAAGATGTTCCGGTAGAACCAATGACATTCAGATGTCCTGTACCGATTTAAATAATATAAGTGTATTAACTGTTCATGTGTAGTACCCTTATATGACGGTTGAATAATATTAATTTAAATAAGAAATTAAAAAAAATATATTAAACCTCTTATTCATTATATTTTTATCACTAAATATAATATATAATAAAGAATGTCTTAGTTTATTTAATGAATAGAAGAACTTAGTGAAGTGCTAACTGGCTTAAAACATGTCGCTTTAAAATGTTTTGTAGCAGATTTTTTTTATAATAAAGTGTTTGAAGGTTATTTTAAAATGAACAGCAAGTAGAATTAGAAACACATGTCTCACAAAATCGTTTATTTTAACATACATGTGTGATGGATATTCAAAAAATACACCACTCTTTTCGTTACTACACATGAAGTATTAAAAAATATTTAAATAAAGCAATAATTATGAACGTATTTTGTTAATAGAAAGGAAAAAGTTCGAAGTTAACTGTAGATTGAAAACTAACAGCACTAAAACCAAGATTAAAAATATCGCTATCCCTTGCCTTACATCAGAAACAAAACAGGACGGGTATAGTAACTTTGGTTCGCGTTTTATAATTGTTAGGTCTCGCTGCTTGATTAGGAAGGCATAGAGACAATTAATGTACGACTATTGATTTGTGTCAACTGCGTGTACTTCAGCAGTCCATTGGTAGGTACATTTCGTGTCATCATGATCGACCTTCTCAAAATAGCTGGTGCTGGCACCTGGTATAGCGTTCAGTTCTCTGTATGCAGTTTCGAGTATATCTGGTGTGAGTGTCAAACTTCGTGATAGGATCCATGCTGACACTGAAAAAGTATGTATTTGGATTGTTTCTTTATGAGAATATAAAATGATTATTTATGTTCTGATTGAATTACCATAAAACTTCTGGTTTGTTATTTTATTCAATAAGTTTGTGACGTGTTTGTATGTCTCCTTATATATATACATAACTAACATTTAGAAAAAGAGTGGCCTACAATAATTCAATGGACAAAATCTCTAGGATAAAATTTACAAATGAATCCAAGCAATATATAAAAATACACTTTTTACTAAGATTTTTTCATCTGATGTATGTTAAAATACATCCTTCATAAAAATGTGAATACAAAATACTAAAGTTCTCATTTGTCTCTTTCTGTCAAATAGTGTTTACGGTGTGATGAGAAGAGACCGATGCTTCGTTGAATATCTAAAGAGTTCTTGAGACGATAAAACGTAAAAAAAAATCGAAACCAACGTTGATTTTGGTTAGATTTTTTTTTGGATTTGCTCTGAATCTAATAATTAACCTCAAAACCGTAACCGTCAATTATCATATTAAACTAAAATTTACTTACTATATTTCAATTGTAAATTCTCGTTCAGTCTGCACCCGTAAAGCAGCGAGTAATTCGCATAATCTGTTGTTATAACAGACAACGGCACGCCGACCGGGTCTGTAATTATACACAATTTGTTTTCACTGCCAGCGTCAACTTCTGCTTATGTTAGGGCTGCCAATCGTAACATATACGATGCACTTGCTTGTCATTTGATATGTAAATCGTTCAGGATTAAGGGGTCGTGTTGGTTTACAGTAAAAACTCCTTGACTTGTCTTTTCATCCTGGCTGACTAGAATATGACGCTTTTGGATTTAGAATCGATAAAATAAAAATATTGTTTTATTTTTTTAGTCATAGTTTGTTCATATATTTGTGCAAATTCGTTTACAAACAAAGGTTTAAATATTCGTATCATATTTGTATATCATAATGTCCAGTCTAGAGTCAGCCCTGTAAATGCATTTAAATCGTGGACATTTACGGAAATGCAAACGGTACGCCCGATTTCTTTGTATTATTTTAAATGCCAATACGGAAGTTTGTGATAATTATAATTACCAAAAATACGAGACAACAGGGTAGGTAAATTAACTAATCAAAATGTTTATTAAATGAATCTATGTATAGATCGTAAAAAAGTTTTTAAAGAATGTAACGTATACAACGTTCTTTAAAAACTTTTTTAGAAGAATTAAAGATATACAAAAATAACTCAAAAACATATTACCAATGTTATTCTTTTCTATTTTAAACACTGCATCATCACCAGAGTAGTAAGTACTATTAACAAACATGACGTATTTAACTTTTTTCTTTACAAATCCACTTTGAATCCTGACTCGACATTCACAGAGTTCAAACACTTTGAACGCGCAGTGACCATCTTCCTCGTACCAAACGGGATATTGTTCTATGACATACCACTTTCCAAGAAACTAGAAAAAAATGATAACTTTATTCTTTCTATAAATGATATATGAGAATGCTTAAAATGTACAGTGATCCGAAACCAGACAAAACCATATACTATAACGGGCATGTTTTTAATCCAGCATATTTACAGTCCTAATCAATTCGCCTTTTTATGAAACCTAATTCAAATCTTATAAATTCATATATATATATATATATTTATATACATTTTTATAATAATAAATACTTCGTCATCTTTATCTTACACCTGACATTATTACTTGGTGATACTAATTTCCAAACACTTCAGTTTTCCTTTTCAAAATTTAAAGAATACCAAAACGTCAAGATAAACATTATAGTTTTTAGCAAGAAGGTTTTAATCAATTTCGTTCTTGTATAATAATAATACATGTATAAACTGTTATGGAGTCTAAATTAGCTTGAAATGTTTCCTACAAAATATACGTATTGCAATTTATATATATATTTATATATAATAACCAGTGGGCTAAGTGTTAGTTTTTAAACGCAATCGGTTAAGTTAAAGTAAACTTCTATTTGAATGTAATTGCTGGCGTAACCGCTAGAGGAGCTTATACAATTCCATACAAATTTCAGTTCACAGATAACATAGCTCATACTTAGAACAAAATTATATTAAAATTTAGAATTTCTTTAACTTACTTTATCGATTTGGAAATAGTCCATGGTGGTAACATTAGAACAATTGCCGAACTGAAGGATTTGAGATTGAACTATTTTTAACAGAAATATTAGAAAAATGTTTTGATACATTACGCACGGCGATTGAGATGTACTGATAGTCATATCTTACTTTGTTTCGATATTTTAGTGATTACCGACGCTGATAAGAGATCTTTCTATATTTTTACGAGTACTCAGATGCGCGTATCAAATGGCTGAAATGATTATGAAAGAGGAATAAAGTGAACCGCGATTTAGAAGTTTAAGACCCTTATATTTTCATTGTATGCCCATAAATATAAACAAAATCTCAAGTGAAATTTGAAGTTATTTTTTTTTTGGTGTCGCATAAAAAAATTCTACCTATAATAAGAAATATAAAAAATAGCCATTATTAAGTTGTATACTTATTAGTATTAGGTATTTTGAAGTATGATATAATTATGTTTATATAATAAATTGTAATTTATTATAATGTTAAATGTAATTAACTGATATATAATGTTATAGATATACATTTCGATATTATATAATATTTATAAAATGTGGCATAAAATGAAGCCTCATTGTTGTTATGACAACTTAAGTAAACACATTTATGCCTTAAGCAACAGATTTATAAGTTTTTGTTTTTTTTGGACGATTCATAAGTGTACCATTGTGTGAATAAAGATATTTTTCATATAACTTTTTAAGACTTCAAACAGACAGGTTTTGTTTTCCCCGGTAATCGTACATATGACCTTTTCATCATTCAGTATTATCCGCTATTCAGTATTATGATGTCCATTCAACCGAAAAACAAAAAATTCTAAGTTTTTTCAAGCGTAAATGAATTTACCTTTTGAGTTAATTGAAGTTAATCTCAGTTGATTATAGTTTGTAATCCGAAGATGATCTATATAATAGTTTTGCTGTTTGCTTGCGTTAATTGCATTGAACAAAATATAACCTGCCCGTATATACAACCTAGAGAAATAGATCTGAAAGAGGTGAGTTTGCGAACCCCAAAAATGCAACGAGTGTCATTCGGGATTTTTATAAAAAAAAAATGTTTTTTTTTAAATTTATGTATAAGTAATTTACATTCATATATATTTATTTATTTGTTTACATATATAATATATATCTCGTATATTCATCAACGCAAAATCGACTGGATATAACGAAATATGAAACATGGAATTTCGCTTTCTTTATGGTTTTTAGGAAGAATTTGACGTCAGGATTAATATAGTCTATGTTGACCTGTTCCGTAACTCATTATTCTATAAAATGTATTAAATATGAAGTTAGTTCCAAACAATTCTCTAATCTCTTCCGCAGTTAGATGGAAAATGGCATATAGCAGCTGTGGCAACCGATTTAAAAATAGAAGGTGATTGTGCGACCATCCTCTTTAATCACAAAAGCAACAATACCACAGACGTGTCAATCAGTTGGATTGTAAACAACTCAGTGAGCTTCTACAATGGATCTGTGGCTTTGACTGTGGATGACAGCGGTGGTGACTTGTTGCTTGTTACTTATACGGGTAAGACTCATGTTATAACCAGCCAGTATGAGAACTGTTGATTTAAATAATATATTTTCTTAAGCAAAAAGTTGTCTTGGCACTCTTGTGCTTTAAAAGTTTCCTTTTAATGTTTGCTAGTTGATTTCCTAATATAAGTTATACCTATATATATGCCAACCAGTGTTACAAGTATCAAAAAACAAAGACTTAGTTAGTTACACAGTCTGTGCGTTACAGCGACTATAGATCCATAGGATCAGAGAGCTAACAATGACGTCATCAGTGTCTTACCATTATTCCGTAGACGTTTTGACGTAAGGCGTCCGATCAGATTATTATTCCTACTTTATGTGGTCTGTGGTCCGTGGCTGTGTTGTGGTATACGTCTATGGTATATGTCTGTGGTATACCAGGATTCGCATCAGTGACTGTCAGTTCGCCAGTTTGGTATGAACCATTTAGCCAACGGCCAACATTATATTTCATTGTCTTGTGATTTTCAGATAAGAAGTCAGAGATATATTCAATATTGGATGTAAATTACGAGCACTATGCGGTAATATTTGCATGTTATAACAATACAGATGGAAACAGCAGTTCTTGTGAGTATAATGTATACATACATTACAGTCTAAGACAATACGATAGTTATTATTATAACATAAACACCAGAAATAAGATTCGTTTTACAACCTCGGTCGCCACCTATGCAATAAGTTGAAAGAAACTGAGTTCTTTCAAACTTGAGTTACAGGCAACTTCCCGAAAGAGTTTATTGGTTGGCTAACTCCAAATCGTGTGGTCATTAAAACTTATTTTATCGTGGAGTTTGAATTAATAGCAATTACACATCCCATAGGACCCAAGAGTTATAGAGGTCCACGAACTATATACT
Source organism: Leptophobia aripa (assembly GCA_951799465.1). NCBI lineage: Eukaryota > Metazoa > Arthropoda > Insecta > Lepidoptera > Pieridae > Leptophobia > Leptophobia aripa. The sequence continues at coordinate 6,607,038 of OX637271.1, forward strand.
ATATTTTTTGTGTTTTGACTCGGACCTCGGCTTGGTCGTCACGGGGGTTTCTACAGTTGTTGTGTGTTATAGTGAAATGTTTTAATGGTGTTATGTTATTATTATATCTTATTAAATATTATTAATACACACATATGTACGTAACTTGTGAAAGACAGAAACGGAAAAAGTAACAATTCTTTTACGTATAAACCTATCAATCTTAACAGAGCTGAAAGTCGTTCGTTAACGAGGCTAAGCCGGAAAGTCATTTACTGGATGAATCCACGGGGTATCGAACCAGTGACCTTAACAATAAATTATCCGCTTGGCTGGAGGTCAGGTTCATTGAGACAGAAGCGCGTGACTTCATTGTTAACTTTTTGCTTTGAAATCAAACTAATTAGATTTTTTTTTGTAATGTAGGAACTTGGAATTGGTGTTGTAAATTCGTTTTGATAGAACTTTTAGTTTCTTAATTTAAAGGCTGTATTCAAAGCCGAAGATTAGCAATTGAAAATATTGCCATACACACATACACATGTGTGTATAAGTGGATTGGAAGGATGCAATTTATCTACGATTTCGTCGATCTTCATCAGGATTATCTCGTCACCAAATGAGACTTTAGTTTGATCGTATTCAGACTAATTTTTATTCGAAATGCTAATTTAAAATATGAAGAAAATAAGCTCACAGATTAAAGTGAGCCATTACAAGCGCCGAGTAGGCTTTCAGTTGGAGACAGGGTCGCTGGGTCAACAATAAGATGTTTTGAACTTAATAATAATTGAATAGAAATATGTTTATTGATGTTATGTTTGTGTTAAATAGTTAAATTCCTATCACATATAAAACTTGTTAAGGTTTTCTGTTTAAAGCTACATTTATATATTATACTGATATTCAATTATATATTATTATTATATGAATTAAGTAGGCGCCTTGTAGTCAGTACCAGTGACCTAAGAGGTGGTGATTTTCTCGCTCAGCGTATAAGCATCACGATACAGCGAGGGAATGCGGCCAGCATTATGCCACAGGGACCAAACTTTTTCAATTTATTTTTAGTGTTGTAATTTAATTATTATAACATATTGTTTTATCGTCTACTATTTACATTCTTATAATGCTATATCAATGATTCTGGTTGTACAGATGAATTATGGAAGCTCACAAGAATGCCTCACGTAAAGAAGATGGATGCAACAAAAATCAATCAAGCTATAGCCAATTATAATTTGAGCAACACACCATTTTTACATTTTAATAATACAGAAGATACATGCAGAATTAATAGTGGTTCTCTTCTGAATCCTGCTTCCTTAATGCTTACGTCTGCAGCTGCTATTACTTTGTTTAGAAGGTTGTATTAGATAATAGTTATTTATTGGCCGACAACACAACCGCGAGCCAGGTTGACACTATCGGTGTTCAAATGGGATAGATTGTATGTAAATTTTTGTTTGTGGTCGGGGTGGGTATCTTTATGTACGTATTGAAACTATACGTTATATAACTCAAGGTACAAATAGGTTATCTTGGCGGTAACCATGTCAAGACCTTACAAAATATAACTCAACTTCCTTAAGAACTACATTTTGAAAGCTTTTAATTTGAAGTTCCAAAACTAGCGTAGACAACACTTCTGTTGATGTAGTACTACACATATTGCTTAGAAACCTGTGGTACTATATACAAAATACTATGTTTCGGTATATGGCTAATAATAATCCATATGTTTAAGGCTTATTGACTGATCGCATTCTATCACAAGTGATTTTTGCTTAAACAAGTACTGTTATCTACTAACATTAATTACAATAAAGGTGGGTAAAGAAAACGCTCGCACTCAAAGCTTCAAAATTTTTAATCAGTGAATTTACAATTGAATTTTGATATTATTGTTTTGACTAGTTAGTTAACCAGTTGATGTTAATCAAAATATATTTACTCGGAATAATTGTGGTGAAGTTAGTGAATAAAGTATATTTAAAATAGATATAATAATAAATTTAAAACATATATTGTCTCGTTTAAATTATCTATTGCATGTTTACAATAATTTATATCAGGATTTGAATGTAACACCTAAGTGAAATTTTAAGAAAATCCTATTACAATTTCAAAAACCAGGATACATTGCAACAGTATTTCCAAACAAGTACGCTGGCACGGTTACCTCCCTGAACTTTATACCCTATTTATTAGTAGCTATAAAGAAAAGCGGGGAACGACGGCAACCTATACTTAAGACACAGGCCCTACGAGAAGGATCAAACGGTAAAGAGCTGAGATAGTCTCAAAGTTATCAAGAAGGCATCACAATTATCATCTTGAATAGCTCAGCGGAAGCGAGAAAACTTTCAGGAGCCTGTTTTTTTGTTAACTGTATAGTTACACTAAGTAGTTCCGTTTAGGTGATCGTTGACTTTTACTGAGTTTCTTAGAATCTAACTGACACGCTAAAACCGACACTGTTAATACGTAATAAGGGTTATAAGGGCGTGCAGTTTAAAGACGAGTTGATTACGATTATGCCCGCAGGTGAAACACAAACTCGACTGAGTCTTGCATGGTTTGTTAGTTGGGTACGAAATGGTTGGAGCTTTAGGTACAATGTTAAGCGTGTTAACGATTCTTAGAACGACGTTTGTGTTTTGTTGTTTGTGAGTGTGAACTCACAAAAATAAATCATTTAAAAGGTTTGTTATAAAAGCTTAATACTGTTATTGTTGCCATGGCAATTCAGTTTCATGCAACGTCGTAATTATAGTTACAAATAGTTTATCATAGCGACTTTATTTATTATTCAAAGCTGAGATGTCGTGCTTCTTCTCACATTAGTCGCGTACGAATAGGCGTAGAGTTATTTTGATTGAAGACGATTCAAAATGGTGCTATGTAATAATAACTTACTGAAAAGATTGAACTTTGACTGTATTGTAAATTATGTAAAACATTTTATCTTAAATAAAGGTTGTATAAATTAGTTAAAATCATAAATTCCTTAAAATGGTCTCTTCGTTCTTACCTAAGCCTCTTAAGGCTCTCTATACTTATTTAACTGTTAATTGTAAATCACCATTCATAAACATAACAAATTATTTAAATACAATAAAAATACTATTTTTTTACCTAAGATACATCATCCAACCCGATTTAGAAAGAACTGCAATTTATTTAATTATTATTTTCAGTTAAAAAGTTTATAATTGTCCTTACCAAACAAACATTAAATATATAATAATCTGTTCAAGCACTATGTTTGAAAGCTAGACATCAAGGTTCTTAACCTACTACACAGCTCTTATGGCAAATAGGAACTAAGGACTTTGCCATCAAAGCCTACTTTTTTGCTTGAACCTGTATGAAGTTTTCAAAACTCATAATGAAAGCTGTAGCACTTAATTTTCAGAATTAATAAGCTTATATGCGCCGACAACTTTTATATGACTCCCTGAACAGTAATTTTTTGTCGTTGCATCGTTTTAATGTTCAGATAAATTTTCATAGTGCTCGGAATTTAGAAGTTTTATAATGAAAATTGTTTATAAACTATGAGAAGTTATATGCTCTCAAAAAAGGTGAAAATTTAAACGAATAAGTCAAAATATATGATTATTAGCAAATACTCCAATATAATATATAAATAAATATGTATATATATTTACGTCGGACATCGTTTTAACAACCATAGTGGCCGACATGTTATTATGTGCGTGCTTAAAGGTCTTTGACTTCAGGTCAATACCTTCTGTTTCTACACAGGCATCTGAGATCCAAGTTGATTAAACGAACCACCCTCACCAAGCTCTCAAAAGCCACATCACTAATATCTAGATGGCGAACCAAGTACTCGTACTCTGACACCTCAATATAAATTTCTATTTTCTCTCTATCTCTCTATTGTATTGACATTTAATTGTTACTTAATGTTTTAAATTATTAAATTCAAAAAAAAAATCAAATAATCAATTTATACCTCGACATCTTATTAGCCTTGTAAATTATGAAAATCTATAGTTGTGAATCTATAATCTGTGTAAAAGGACTGTCATAATTTAACTGTAGATGTAGAATGTTTTTTAATTCACAATAATAGAAAAAAAAAAAAAAATTACGTCTATGACAAAATGTATTTTTTGATACTAGCAATATCCACAGTTCAAGTTCTGTATAACAACATGTTATTATGTACCTGTTAACATGTGATATGTTAGGTAAGAAAATATTGGTTAAACTCGTAAGTCCAAAAACACATTTCGCCTAATGGTGTTGATGTTAAAAGAAAAAATGTCTACAGAAATATGTTTAGTGTTTTGGCATGTTTACTTTAGACTATCGCCAAGAAAATTAAACGTACGGGCCAATTTGAAAATGGCAAACAGAAAAGAATAAAAGTTGAAAGTGGCTGGCGGATTGTTTTGCTCGGCATGCCTTTAGAGGGAGAATTGGTTGAGCTTGGAAAGTTTTCAACTTCAAACGATAGAAAATGTGCGTAAACACACGGCTCAGGAGAATGTGTACGAAGAACATAATATAATATTGAAATAACATTGTGGCATTGAGACAAGTTATAGGTTATGGTGCCGTCCCCTGATTTGTATTATGAACAAAAAGTTGCTGAAGGCTCTTAACACTGCAGGCATACTTATATTTATCTTACTTCAAAAGTCCTTATTTTACTTACACTATGTATTGATAAAGAATAAAATGAAATACGTCTTTAACATAACAATAAAAGTATTGAAGAAGTTATTGTGTCGCACAAATGCTTTCAGTGAGTGCGTTGCCGGCCTTTTAAAAATTGCGTCAACCGCTAAACCGGTTATTAGTTTGACGATCTTTCCAGCTGTATGTATGTAGCGTAGATTGGAAAATCAAATTAACGGCAATCAATGATTTTTATTTTACCAACGATACAGTGTTTCTCGATACATTTTATAATTAAGCTTCTAGTGGTAGTGAGGCTTTACAATTATTTATATCCTTTCCTCATAGCATCAGCGATCACTTGTGTACGATCTTTTTTCCAAAATAATCATTCATTTTTTTAAGCGTGATCACTGTTCCTACTGTCTTTATCTCAGCATTTAAGGTGGTTCATTCCCAAGCTTTTATATAATTTATATAGAGGCCTTTATATAATTATAAGCGGGAATTGAAAAATAGTAGTACTCGCTCAACAATTTTTTTTTAGAAATTACAGAGTTACAAGAACACTTTGAAAGTTATCGGTGCGACAGTGTTTTTTTTACCCTACGTTTGTAAATTGCAATGCAATGCAATGCATTGCAAATATATTTTATTTAAAATTATAGAAAATGTTCAATACTTAAAAACGCAAAGCTCAGTATAAACCAAGTAGTTACTTGGATTCTAATATCCGGCCCTTTGATAGTTAACAATTTAAATATCGAACGAAGCTGTCTGTTCAATATATGGAACTATAATTTTGCCCCTAGTATGTCTCTTATATAGGTGATACTGAATACAATATTAGTTTTATTAGGTATATTATAGTATTTCCTGTATGTGACATAAGCTATGCATTAGTATATTAGTATTATACATAAAGTATACGACGTTACATACTTTAAATATATAAAATCTCTTTTGAAAAATAACTTCATTAAAACCTCTTTTTGACTAAATTTATAATGGGTTTTTTTTAAAACGATCGATTTACTGTCATGTCTATGGTAAGCGGCTCTTCTGGGCGAACAAGATAGACGTAAGTGTTATTCCTCAATGATACTTTTGTAAAATTATTGTTAACCTAACTTTATTAAATACAATTATTATGATAATTATTACGTGTGTTGGTTAGTATTAGCAAGTTACACATTATTTATCTATTTAGGGAAGAACAAACAGTTACAAACTTACATTGTTATAAACTAATACAACTAGGTAATTCTTCTATGTGTTACAACAAATTATAAACAAATTATAATCCTGACAACAGATAACTAAAAATATACCTAAGTACTTAAATAGTTAATCTAATATAGTAAATATTTCTACTATAACACGTGCTACATAATTTATAAGTATGAAAACATCTACCACAATAGATTGCTAATATGTGCAGAAAAGGATTTTTTTATATGCGCAATTGTCGTGCAAGGAAAAAGTGCAAACACGGTGACGTTTTAATTGATCAATTTTATGATAAAATTTAATCGTTTTGTGCAGTTACTAATGTTAAATTAGAGAACTGAACAACAACTATGACATAGGTGAAACACATATTGATGAAGTAAAACGGTACGGTCATATTCAAACTGAATAGACGTAGTATTGAGAATTTAAAAGGATTTAACTCCAAATATTTGGTGGCGTCCTTGATTTTGTTGCGTAATCGGGTTTCACCTGCAATTGTAAAGTTGGTTCTAACTAATGTACTGTACGATTCTACTTTTCAGTATTAACGTATTATTATATCGGTATACCTTTTTTATGAGGAGGCCAATGAGCTGATTACTTAGACCATGGCGAAGGAAGAGGAAATAGGGAGGAGAAACAGGAATTCCAGGAATGTCCTTGCGCGCAAGGACTGTTGCCTCGACTCTTAATAATATTATTAACATACTACAAGAAATATATATGATTTTTTAATTTCCATATAAAGTTACTTACCAGGGCATTTTAATAGTTGTTTAGCAAGTATTGTTTTTATATTATCAACTTCATTAATTGCTCCTTGTAATATAACACATGGCACACAAGCAACTAAAATATGTGCCATCGATCTAGCTACTAAGGCGTACACTTGTGTCTAAAAAATAATTGAATTTTAGTAGATTGTGATACATAAAAATTTGCGATTTTTGAATTGACCCTTGGTTAACTTACGTATTTGATGGTAATGGTGTTATCGAAAAAAATTGCAATTGTTGTTATTATCACGTAGAAAAACGTCGTCACAAAGTCACGTATAACCTATAAAATGTATTTACATTGCTATATAACATTTCCGTTGGTTTACCCTGGTACGTACTGACGTACATATATCAACTTTAAACATGTCAAGAAACCTTAAAACAGTACGTTTGAGCTATTGGCTTAAATAGTGAATCTAAAAATAGTTATAACAATTAAATAGTTTGGTTGTAACTAATGTCGCTGAACAAAAAAGCAAATATTAATATTAAATTAATAATAATTTTTATACTCACATAATATTTGACTATAGGTCCCAAAAGGTTATTATTATCCAAGATCATTTTGTAAACCTGCATAGTCCTGTTAATTTCTTCATATTTATCAATTTGGTCCCGATTTAGATTGCAGTCGAAGGTCTCGCGAAGTGCCTTCACACGTTGTCTCGATATTTCAAACAATGTTATCCGCAAGATTGAATTGAAGAAGATACCATATTTATAAATCAACCAACCGATAAAATCTCCTTTTTTAAAAATCGTACTTAAATCTTTGTATAAATAATATGACACAGTGAAGTAAATTTCTTGGGCGATCATAATGAAAAAGTATAACACAATAACTTTAGAAAAGGTTGATTTCAATTTAATGTTACCATCAATTTCGGATATATTTCTAAGGAATTTTGATACGTATACCGTTCCGTTGATAAACGTAAGCATAGTACAACAAATAAAATCAAGAGCATAATAATAATTTGAGAAAATATGAAATTTACTTGTGAGTGGCCGTGAAATTAAGCTGAAAAGGACGAGAGCCGACATAAAAACATAATAAACTATTGACAGACACTTCAGATACTTATTTGAATATTTCACGTAGAAACCACATAGAAATTGACAGAGAGAAATAAAATCAATAAATTTATACAACATTTTCTTCATAACTACACCGACTGGTTTGTTTCATAATCAAAAAGATTGTGAACGCACTAACGTTTAATCAGATAGGAACTTGTATAATAAATAGGACATATTAATTTGACTCTATCTAAATTGCATATGTATTGAAAACACAGCCTACAATTAGTGCATTCATTTGCTTGATGTATTAAAAAATAATATTTAGATTAATTCTCTTTACAAAACTTAGTTTATTCACTCACACATGATATATTGTGGGTACTCTGCCACGGGGACCAAACTTTTTAAATTTGTTTTAGTTTTGTGTTTTGTTTTATTTTAAGTTACTTATATTAGTTAGGTTAATATTAAGAATATTTTGTCTTTATTTAATAATTGGTGTGTTTAAAAATATAATATTAATACTTACTATGTATTAAATAGGTTATGTAGATTTAAGAAAATGCAGTATGACTATTTTAGTACGTCTTGAAAAAAAATATCTAAGACTGATCTAATAGCCTGAAAAGAGAGTGAAGATGAAATGTCTAGTGCGGTGTGAAAAAAACATCTAGACACTTCTACGTTGTGAATGAATGAACTGCTTCAGCCGTCTGCCAAAAGTTGCCAAAGATTGTCTCTCTGTCGGCCGTAAATTATTTAGTATCTTGTCTCGATGTAAAGCCCTGGAGGCAGTAGAAGTTGATGTTTCCATTTCATTGGGGCATATCAGTTACATCTGGTATAATCCAATATTAATTATTATCACCGAAGCAGCACCCCAAAGAGTCTCCCAGCACCAAGCAAAATCGCAAAATGGGCACGACGTCGGCTTGTTTAATATTCTGGCCTTGTTTAAAGACCTTGGAGGTAACAGCAATACCAATCACGTTAATCCGTAACACACTTCATAGCATATTTGGTTTGTTTAAGCAAACCATCATCAATTTAATTTTGAGACTGCGTTATACATGTGTCGTATATTGTATGAGACCATATATCTTGTACAATTTGTTGGTTAGGATAAACGTAGTAAGAAGCAGTTTGCAACAGTATTAAAGCATATTAGCACTTTCAGAATATTGCTTTTATGGCCGTAGGGAAGGTTAATTAAAAAGAAATAAAATACATAATATTTATTTGTTTACACTGTATTGCCCAATACATGTAAGTATATATAAGAGCAACGGGCGGCCTTATCGCTATTAAACGATCTCTTCCAGATAACCCACACAATCAAATAATACTTAAATACAATTTGACAGGTGCAAGGGTGCGAAGTATACAAAAACAAAGCACAACATACATTCAATTAAGTAAAACAGGAAAAAAAGGTAATTGAAATCTAGAATTATAAATAATTACATTGTAGACAAGAAATGCTTACGAAGAAGTGATTTAAAAGATGATGGTGAGGAGGCTGATCGGATGGGATCAGGAAGTGAGTTCCAAGGCTTCATAGCGGACATTGAGAACGAGTTTCCGTAAAAGGAATAGGAATTAAGAATATTTATTAATACCTATATTATACAGAATGTGAAATTATTCATATCATGTATCATATTTTATGACTAGGCATTAATCATTTGTGCAGTGTTTACATTAAATTAGTGAACTGAACAACAACTATGACATAAGTGAAACACATATTGATGAAGTAAAACGGTACGGTCATATTCAAACTGAATAGACGTAGTATTGAAAATTTAAAAGGATTTAATTCCAAATATTTGAGAGCGTCTTTGATTTTGTTCCGTGTTCGGCTTTGATCTGCAATTATTTTAAAAGTTATAAAAAATATACTACGATTCCAAGTTTGAAGATGAACGTCGCTTCTATTGGTATATGCTGTTAATGGGTAATAATCATATATTGAGTTCATGTTAAATCTAAGTTTAAGTTACCAGGACATCAGGGAGGGTATGGGAAAGAGATGGCAAGTATTTAAGAGTACAGGGAGTAAGGGAAAAAGATAATATTGTGCTGATGATGACACTTTTATAGTATTGTTATAATAATTATATTCAATACTCTTACCAGCTGGACATTTCAATAGATACATAGCAAGAGTTGTTTTAATATTTTCAACTTCATTGATAGCTCCTTGTACAATCAAACATGGCAAACAAGCCAGTAATATATATGCGATTGAATTAGCTCCCGCATGCAGTTTTATCTAGAAAAAAATGAAGAATTATACTTAATATAGATATTTTTCGCTCTAATACTCACGCACAATTTTAAGAGTTTATTTTATTTAAACATACCAAAATAAAAAATATTTTCTTATTTCTTGAGTGAGTAAATAAGTTAGTGGATGAGACGGATTTCGCAAGAAATCGACTCGTTCATAAATATTTGTAACGAAATATTAACAATGACTCCGGGGCTGTAGCCTCGTGATACGCTACTTATTATATAAAGCATCCAAAGGTGTAGCATATAATTTAACCGATACTGTGTCTAGTGAAGACGTAGGCGCAATCTCGCAGCGAATCGCACGCGCTTAAAGCTCGCAATACAAAGAGTGAGTACTGTGGATCTGGCACCTCGAAGTTAGATACGTGACGAAACTGGACTTGGACTTGGACTAGAACTTGGATTAACCGTACCTATTTGCAGGTTGATACATTGAGTGCTACAATGCTACACGACTAAGTCAGTGCCCTGCTTAAAAGACCCTTGAAAGATTATTAAAAAAATAAAGATTTTTAGGTATCTTACCTGTTTATTGGTATTAAACGATATACCAATTGTTGATGTTATCACGTAATAGAACGCGGTGAAAAAGTCGCGTACTATCTGAAAATACAACGAATAATATATTTATTTCAAACACACGGATTCTCAATACAATATTGATTAGAATTACCTTGACATGCTAAAAAGACAAAAAAGAAATACTTTATATTCTCCTCCTATAATTTGGAATTATCAACTACTTAATGCGATGCAAGGATAAGGATATTATATTGTAATGATTGGTTTTATATTTTTTAACTCAAGACTAGAAAGAAAGAATGTTATTAATACTAATAAATAACTTATTTCCTTTCGGAATATATTAAATCTGACTCCATTAAATTTGTTAATTATTACATCAATTGTATTGTATGTGGTTATTGCATGACATGAGAGAAATTGTAACAATAGAAAGTTATACGTGGCCAATGACAAAAGGAACAAAAAAAAGAAATTAAAATAGTTTACACGTAAAGAGGTTTTAGTCCTGTGACTGAACATTACTTACATAGTACTTAAGTATGTATCCACAGGAGTACATATTATCCAGGATCATTCTGTTAACTTCCAAAGTCCTCTTAATTTCTTCATCTTTATCAATTTGGTTTCGATGTATATTATAGTCGAAACTTTTGCGAAGGGCTTTCACTCTCTGTCTCGTTATTTCAAACAATATGCATCTCAATATTGAATTTAAGAAATTACCATTTTTGTACATCAACCAACCGATTACAGAGAGTTTGTAAAAAACCGTGCTGACGTCATGGTGTACATAATATGACACATTGTAGATACATTTCTCAGCTGTCAAAATGAAAAGAAACAAACCAGTTGTCCTAGAAAACGTTGGTACGGATTGAATTCTACCGTCAATTTCGGATGTGTTTCTGAGGAATGTCGATACGTATACCGTTCCGTTGATGAACGTGAGCAAATTACAACAAATAAAATCAACAACATAATAATAGTTTGAGAAAATATAGAATTGACCTATAAGTGGTGTTGACCAAATGCAAAAGAGGATGAAAACCGAGACAGAAGCATAGTAAAGTGTTGACAGACATGTGAAATGAAAATTTGATGATTTAACATGGTAACCACACAGAAGTTGACAGAAAATTATAACATTAATAAATTTATATAGCATTTTCTTGACAGAGACTGGTTTGTTTCGTAATCGAAAATATTATGAAGTCACTAACGATCAGATAGGAATTCTATAATAAATAGGACACTCTATACAAATAATCTAAGTGACGTATAAAAGGAAGCATTAATTATTCTCGTCTTCATTTGCCTAATGTAACGTTTACGAAAATTAATGTCATGAAATAGAAAATATTAAACGATAGATAGATAATCACATACAAGAGAAAGGTAAAACGGTTGGCTAATATTTGAGAAAAATGATTTCGATTTTTTTGCATCTAGTTTGTTTTAGATATTGAGAAGTGGTTCTTGACGAATGCATCTTCTTCTAGGAGTGCCTCTCTAACAAGAGAAGGTTGGCTAACAGATTTCCGGCAGCCTCTCTATCCTCTATTCGTTCTGCGGAATAGCTCCGCTACGCTAGGCTATTCCGGTCCATTCCCGAATATTCCGCAACCACGACTTCTTCCTTCTGCCAGCCTTCCTTCTACCGACAACCTTCCCCATCATTACCAACTGCAGCATGCTGTGTTGCTCATGCCTAAGAATATGCCCCAAGTAGAAGATCTTTCGCTTCTTTACCGTGAGCATGCATACAGAACTGCAATAATAGACATAAACTAAGTTTGCACGTCTTGCACAAAATGAGTTTGATTTTACAAACTTTTAACACGCCATCACGTACGAGCACCTTTTTTCTGATAAGCGAGAAAGAAATGCTTTACGCATTCCCCGCAACGGTCACGGGGGTATGTGGGACTCAACTCACTAACCAGGAAACCTCTGCTACTCAGAGGACCGGTGAGCCATACCCACTAAAACACTGCTCGGGTGTAACCCACGATTCCGCATATGCACGATTCCCCAGTAGTCTTACTGGAGTCGCGTTTGCATTCTACCCGAGACTCCGCGGTTTTAGTTTCTAGTCGCCCTAAATAAATATCCTATGGAACTGGGAGGAGAAGATTAACTCGTCTCATACGCTGCCTTCCAGTCGGGTTTGTATCTCATATAACACCTAACAGCATTAATTAAAAAAAAAAATTATATCATAAAGTACGTATCTTTCTACAAAGTTGTACTTTTGTAATCATAAAATCAGATGGGACTTGTATGATGAATAGATAACGGTAATTTAACTGCAATCAAATTAATGATATCACTTCATTTGCTTAATGTAACACTCTCTTTGATAGACCAATACAAGGTATGTTATGACAATGTAGCATTAACTGAAATAAAAAAAAATCGTATTTATATTTAATACGTTTAAATTTGACACCGAATATTTTAGGATGGTGTAGATATATTTATGATTATGATTTTATAGATAATTTGGGAGTTTATTGAAAATGCGTAAACAATTTTCCGAGAATTACTAGTTTTAATGGAGCGTACTTATGACTACGAGTTTAAACATATTCCTAGTGTTATAACTACGCACATCAGCATTTTTTAAATGTATCAAAACTTTTATACAAGTATGAAAGAGTTTATGTAATCAGTATAGACTATTAATATATTAATTTTCTTGAAAATATTCCTTAACGATTCCCTTGGCCCTCGAACAGCCCTCTTGCAGCTCAAATATAATATCGATAAAATATTAAATATTCCTTTACACTATAATAAGACTTGTTTAAGATTTTTTCTTTATAAACCTTGTTTCATGTCTTCAGGTAAGAAAGTCACGTACCAGTTCCTCATAACAATGTATTGGTATTAGGTTTTCCTCATATCCGGTTTCGATAGCTCTTGTTCACGATCGGGACCGCCCCCGTTGTTCGGGTCATAAAAGATAAACGCCAAAGTAATTTTCGTTCCCTCTCCGAGTATCCCCTGAGGTGAAAAGGGTGGGTTGAAATCTGCGTACTTGTATTTTTATGCTTTGTTTGAATATTGTTATTATTTCGCCTCCGGCATGTTTGACAGGCGTGTTACGTGCTGCACTTAAAAACCGTTAAGGCTTAAAGACATACAGTGATATTTGGTCTAGTTTTAAATATTACCACGTTAATAAATAATGTTGGTATAAGTTAGATATTTTTATAACCGTGAATTAGATTTTATTAGATTATTTGTGAACGATATTAAATTATTTAAATTTTGAATCTCTATTTTTATATATTTAATTATATAATGAAGTTATGTATACTATTTATATTATTATTAGTTTGATTCATAATTGGTTGAATCCTTGTTAAGCTACTGTATTTCATTTACAAAAACACTTGAGTTAAAATGAACTACATTTAAAAAGTATACTTGTAAGATACCATAATCCTATCGTCTCACAAGATAACTTAAAAATCCCTAACGCTTAATTAAGTCGATAACTTATAAAGTGCATTAAACTTTCCGCCCGCCCTATAGCTAACGAATTATAGCGTACCGTCAGAAGGCGTTCACTTTTAACGGTTTAAGTGTAAAACCCGCCGAGGCCCGGAATTAGCACATTTTAAAGTAGGTTTTAGTACCACTCTCATTTTCTATGTAAAGCCTTTGAGCTCGACGATGTTGGTAATGAGGGGTTATACAGTTTGCTGTGCGATAAAAAGCTTGCAAAGCTTTTCGCTACGAGTCGTGTGCTTGATGCAGCAATACTAAAAAACTGAACCGCAGTATTCACCAATTGATTAAACTTCGTAGAGGCGTAACAAAAGTTAAAAATGATTGCGATGAAATTCTGAAAAGTTATCAACCTTTTGAGATATTATTAATGTTAACTTATTAGATGTAGTATTAAGTAAGGCGCCTGGTAGTCAGTACCGGTGATCCAAGAGCTGGTGTTTCTTGATCAGCATATAAGCATCGCGATACAGCGAGGAAATGCCGCCAGCATTGTGGGTACCCTGCCACGTGACCAAACTTTTTAAATTTGTTTTGTTTTATTTTATGTTATCTAGTATAAAATATTAAGAATGTTATTATAAACCTATTGTCCTAATTATTAATAAATACTTTTTTCGAACAATCAATTCAAATGGAATTGCCGTAATTTCCTCTGAGATTTGAGTCATATAAATCTTAAGAGAGTCTCAAAATTCACGGCTAGCTTACAATAATCGCGTTATCAATAAAAGTGTTTCACTTACAATATTATAATATGTATAAAAGTATGTTTTGTACGTTGTAACCAGGATGGTAAGTTTTCAAAAGATTTATTCGTTGCACATGTAAGCTATCTAACCGAAGTCCAAGAGCGGACTCTGGTTAGCAATATATTAACGTTTAGCTACACTTCGTTACAAAAACAATTACAGCCTACACACAAGAAGCGAACTTCAATAAGCTTTTCAACTTTGTTATTGGTTCGTCTGGGTTTGTTTACTAGTTAACATTGAAGTGATGTTTCAGAAACAACTATTGACGCATACTTACGTATTTAATAACAAAAAATAAACTTTAAAAAAGTGGTAATCAGGCCTCACTTAGTACACTAGTTGTGGTTATTCAGACTTCAGATTCACTTCTTAAAATTAATAGACTTAGTCTTTTATATTTTTTTAACAATCAACCATTTTTATTAAGATTTATAACATCAGGATATAAACTGGACCTACAGTTGAAATTGATGGGATTTTTTTTTGTTTACATGAAATTCACAAACTTCTGTTATAAGCGTGAATTTTTTAGATGACTTTATTTTTTGACAATATTGCCAGGCGTTAGCTTATTGAGCTGGCATCACTGAGTACGATATGAAAAAAAATATATAATGTTGTACTCAGGTTTCGCATCGTTCCTTAATTGTTTCCCCACTGCAAGATAAACAGCATGTCAACTTTTGATTTATTTATCATTTATATGTCATCACTTCAATAAAATTGGAAGTAAGGCTGTATTTTCATTCTGTATCCAATACAAATGCAACACATGTACCGATGAATTGAGTATCTATTTGCTGCACTATTAGTCTCATCTTCCACTTAAAGGCGATACAATTGAAATTATTCTCAAATCTCAAGGATTCTATTCTTATACATTAATGAGATAATAATATTGCGTTAGACCATAAAGATCATTTGCAACAAAACAAAAATTGTTAAATTACTAAGTGCAAACGAATATCCCTTTAAATCATCTATATTCTCAGTGAAAAATCATAATGAATAGAAACATGAATCGATAGAATACAATACAATAACGGATTGATATGAACGAGTTAATGATGCAAATGTAAAAAAGCTTCTTCACATAGTGTACAACAGAGTGTTTTTATAGAGCTTAGCAACGAATGATCCATCTATATATAAATATGTATATTATCGGTGAAACATGTTTTTTTGTCATATATCTTTTTCTGTTATTGTATTTTTGTGAAGTAATTGTTTTGTTTCCGTAAAATAAATAAATAAATATATCACTGTATCAATAAGCACATTAAGAGAGGAATAGGCGTAATGACGTGAGCATCTGAAATATAGTGGACGCGTTAGGTTATCTGAATGTTTTGTAATTCAGACTAAACCCACTGGCACAAGCACACGGAAAATACAGAATAAGTTATAAGTAAGTTTAAGTTGTAAAGTTTTTAAACTCTTGGTCAATTGCGTTAGGGGCGTGACACTGAACCGGTTGCATCTAGGCGGTGGATTAAACTATTTTTATTATCTTATTAGAAGAAGTAAACAATCGTGAGATCACAGACATATTTGATAGGCACGATATTTGATTTCAAGACCAATGCTATAGTGTCACGATAGCACTAGGGATTTCCAACTACTCGTTTTATAGAGTGGCTTTTACTGGATGTTAGCATTACTGGAATTGTATCGAGTGTATGACAAACAACTAACATCTGCTGTCTTATTGAGTTCAGAACTTCATTGCGAAACTTCAATTCACTTACTAGACCAGAAACAAACTTGAATATGGAATTCCATTGATGTATTCGTCATATCTTTCACAGTAACAAATCGGGTAAATAAATTACGTTCTGGAGTTGTCTTAACGCCATTTTGTTTCAAAGAGTAAGTAACATCTTAAATTATTTTTAAAACAATAATTTATTAATTATTAAGCTTTAGTTTTTATAACGAATGCTTAGGAAACGTAGATGGCACATTTTAACTTAACTCTGTTTAAAAACTCTGTCTGTGGCAACTCATAATCTCCTATTTCGGTCACAGAATGTAAAGAAGCGACGAGAATCTGGAAATACTGAAGGCAAAAGTCGCCCTCAAATCTTATTATATACATATACATATATGTATTAGATTTGTCTATTTGATCTATATATAAAATATTAGGTATATATATATATATATATATATATACCTAATATTTTAATTTCACAACGATGACATGAACATAACGACCTAAAAGAGAGAGGACAAAGAAAAAGATGTAACAGGTGTGAAAAAACGATGCAGTTGTAGTGGAATTGTAAGTAATGAAAGACTAAGTTTTGTTTGTGGAACCGGTTAAGAGAATAAGGCCATAAAATAAACAATTATTATAATCTGAATTGGTTTCACACACAAAGGAAATTTTAGCGTTGAGTTAAATCTATTTTTGAACATAATTTTTCGTTCAAAAGAATATTTCAACAAATTCCGCGAGGGTAGGCATCCGTTTACCAAAGGTGCCACAAAGAAAAACCGGTAATATCTTCTCTTTGAAAATGGAAAAAAAATATGATTTATTAGTAAATTCATCTATCAATAAAAAAACAAAAATGAGACCAAGCAAGTATTAACATGATATTACAATTTTAACGAGTCATATTTCGCAAAACCATATTAAATATGGCGTTGTATCTTAAAATAATTCCGTTAAACATTAAACCAGTTATTTTCATGTAGCTACGTAAAGCAGTGAATAATTTATTTTAATTTGTGAATGTTTTATGTAACGAGTTGTTGTGATTTAAAAAATATTTATATACTAGTATGTTTTCGTTTCTGTTATTATTGTTTATATTTTTAGTATAACGTGAAATTTTTGAGTGCTTTTTTCACACGTTCTGGGCTAACGCAGCTGGCCTGTCGGAGGCTTTCACGGCTGATCTAAATGGATGTTACGCAGTTTTGTAAGCCTTCGACGCTTTAATAATAGCTTGAGCACGGTGCTAAAGCTTTTAAAATAGGTATATATATGGAAATGCCAAGACGTAAGTAAATATTAATTGATATATTTCCATGTGATCCTCACAAATGCGTTATACTCGATTGGATGATTTAATTATAGATATAAATTTTTTATAACATATAAAATAATTTTATATGTTACTAACTACTGAACAGAATACCAGATATGTAGACTCTATAGGTAGATTTAGAAGGTTCTCGGAACTTCATATTCGATTTGCTTCCAGAATCTAAGTTTGCTAAGTAATTACTGATTTTAGATGCATAAGTTTGAAATGGAATCAGTAATTTATATACAAAATACATATGAGGCGAAAATGCATATAATATATGTCTCGGAGAAGAAGCATAATTCTCGAAGAGCTTGTCATTGTATGGGTTTTGTGCCAGCACAAAAGACGGGTTTAACAATTATAATCACGATTATAAAGAGCAGCAGGTTCAGGGCATCGATCTCACTTTCAACAGATTTATCATGTCTGCTGTACAATGGTTTTCCACAGACATGCCAATAGAATCCCGTACACACTGTCTCCACAACAAGATGGCGCCTAGACCCCACTCGAAGCTCGTTGCTCTGATTGGTCAATACAATTAACTCCTAAACGTCCTAGTTTCTAAGTTCCTTTAAAATCTTAGCAAATGTTTAAAATTAATAAATAATTAGATAGCCAAATAGATTTGAAATAGACTAAAAGTAAGTTATGTTGTAACTCGGTTCACAGTTTAACTTATCAGTATATGGGTGTACTTTCGTGTGGTGTGTGGCGTTAGTACCATCTTCTATAAAAAGCTTTACTCGGTATAAATCATTTATACCATACAAAGATATCTTAAAGAGCTAAATGATACATTGTATAGTACAAAGTTATACAATTAACGTTACGGTGAACAACTTCGCTTTAATTTCTTAATGGAGTTGGCGAATATCGTAACATATTTTACATAAAATTTATTACGTATTCTTAGTTATTTTACCAATTAAACTTACAACTTTGTTATGCGAGCGTTGGTTAAGTTACGCGCTGAACAAAGCTTTTTTGGATTTGTGCGAACAAAGGGTTTGTGTTAAGACGCTAACCTGTATTATAATTGAATGATTTTTGATTCCTTTATTTTTTATGACGAGATTGGCTGTTTTAACAATTTGAGCTGACTAGTCGGAATCGAAGATGCCTTGAAATTGTCTTACCGGTGGTTGTAATCTTATAACTGAGTGATTAAATGTAACATAACTTTGGTGTTTACACTCACGTGGCTGGGAGCTCGTGAGTGCGTTAGCTATTGGTACGCTTTTTCTTGGGAGCATAAATATGTTTGTGAGCATAAACAACAGAGTGAATAAATCAGAGGGACATCACAAAGAAAATGTTGAAAAGGAAATTGAAAAATCTCTCTTTTAATTCTATTTTAGCATTTCAATCATAAGGAACTATATGCCTATAATATAAAAGCTTTTATTAAAGCTAACTAATACCTTAAAACTAGTAAATTTAATTTGGGTATGCGTCTACAAAGTTTCAGGCCCTTTGGACATGCATTAACAAAATGGCCGACCTAATAGTATTACATGCATCCTTTGTACACGAAGGTTTTGTTGTCCGTTCGCTATATTTAACGAGTGAAAAGGCCTTGTCGTTGTTTCAAAATAATAACCACTGATTTAAGTAATAATTAATTTAATTGAGCAATGTCAAATCCAAAGTGTTTTGTATGTGGTTATCGTATGGTGCTAGAAATAATACATTTCAAACGCGAATTAATATATTTATCTAACCGTATTCGTTACTAGACTAAACTAAAGACTCTAGTACCCTGACCTTTTCATTTTTCTGTCATCTTCGCGCTCGCGCCAGCATTTGTGCTTGTCCGAGGGTGGTGGGGCTGGGCTAAAGTGTCCACACAACTGGCATCCTAAGCCAAATCCCGTCTCATACTCCAAGGGATCAAAGTCCCTATGGTCCATATGGTCATCTGTTGCTATGGCACTGGCTTCAGAATTGTCGAAAAATTATCAGTAGCAAGAGAGCGACGAATGATGTCATCATTAGATTATCTTTGATATACTGTATGTATTATTTTATGTATTAAAATGACCCTAGTAATGTGAAACTCGGTTATTTGTAATACAACAATAAGGAATAACCACGAACGGATTCATTCTAATGAGCTCGTTAAAAGGTTTCATCACGGCCGGTTGTAAATCAAGGTTTTAATTACAGTAATTGATATTTGGAGAATACACGATTTCAGTTTTACATAAACGCTTGTATTGTATGTATGTACTTGTATTTTATTACATGTAGGATTGTATCAGCAATCACGTGTACGTCAAAAATAGTATGAGCTTAAAGTAGAATCTTTCAAGAGTAACCTAAATATGACACCTCACTCATTCACTTCCACAGACATCATTTACATATGAAATATTCTTTGTCTTTTAATTTTAACAATTTATTTGAATTTTTTATGTTTATAATGTAATTGGTATGTGTGAAGTCTGTTATCGTTTTTTCTTTTTTTGTGTATTGAGCATACATTCTGTATTGAAGCTAATAAAATACACATACTAGTATAAACACTAAATGCTTATTCATACAAAACAATACAAATGTGGCTCTTGTATATTTTTTTTCATCCCTGTTTTCTTTTGCTTACTAAATAATCTATGCTTTAATCCTCTGCTCGTTTTATTAATATGTAATTGTCAAATCTATAACTCCGTGTATGGGTTGTAAATTAAATACTACGAAAAGATAGGTTCCAATGTAGAAAGTTCTGAAAATACGCACATTAAACTCAGCTGGTTATTTTTAAAATTGATAAAGCAGAGGTTATAAGAATCAGTTTGTGAACATACAACACAAATTTCACTTAAGATGCCTTTTGGGTAACATTTATGGCCCACCGTTGGACCATAAAGTAACAATATTTGATAAAGTATAGCCCGGGCTATCTGGAAGAGTTATGCACTTAACGGAAATTGATATCAATTTCCGGGTGGTTTTTCTACATATACCATGGTATAACATCGGACCTGTAATATTATTTATTTATATTTCCGCGTAGAATCGTTTTAGTGATAACTATTGTGTGTCAATAATTATCTTCTTATATCTAAGAATAATAATATAATAATAATAAATTTAGAATAAGAATTCTAATTTTTTTCTATAAAATTTTAACTATTATTTATAACTCACCGATTTTCGGATACTCGTAAAAAGCTTTAATTATTATGTATTTTTTAATTATATAGGCTGTTTAAAATTCAGTATGTACATCAGAAATATATGACTCTTAGACCAAGCACCAAATTAACACCCCTGTTTGACTTTATGTGTTCGAATACCTATTTAAATTATTAAAAAATATAAAAAAATATATTAGAAAAATCCTAGTATAAAACTAAACCGGTGACCAAATTGTTTACATGATACAGTATACTTTTAAATTGAATTTCAATGCTGCGATTTAACATATTGTTTATAAACAACAATGAGGTATATTTTTAAATGAATGAACTCATTTCCCATGTGACTACCTACACAGAGCTTTTAATATCAGCCATTATCGTGGAATGCCATTTCATTAAAATCTTTATTAACATAAACTTTCGTACTATTTGTGAAGCGAGTGAATGTGAAACTTTATACGCAGGATTAAGCTGAAACGAGTTTTTTCACTGAAATAGTTTCTACAAAGAGATTATGTGCTTTCGTAGTATTTTTCGGATTAGGAAATAGGTTTTTCCTTAGCTGAGGAAATTGAATTCTTTCAGGATGTACAAATATGTGTGCGATATACAATATCCTAAAAATTGCGCAACAATTTTTTTACTTATACCTTGAAAAAGCATTTATCTTATTCACCTACTCCGATTTTTTCGTTATGCTTGTTGACAATATACAGACGTCTTGAAGAGAGAATTGCTAATAATATTATATTTCACTTAAACCCTACTATGTTAAACCGGGTCACTATAAATTAAATGGTCACGATACCTCAGAGGTGTTGGCGGGTTTTAGATAAATGCACTTTTTCGGTGTAAGTAGTAATTTAACAAAAATCTTTATTTACAAGCTGATACTCAATAAAAATACAAAAACCTAGTCATTTATTTATTTTATTATATCTCCAGACATCTTATGTGCTAAATACATTTAAAACAATAAACTTATGAGATAACACAACTAGGTTTACACTTAAGACAATTAAATGGGAACTTGAGACATTATACAATAACAAAATACAATATACATAATAATACGAACAAGATACGACCACTACCAGGATTCAAAGCTTTGTTTTTTTTAAGGTGTTTAAAATGCCTCTACGAAAGGTAAGTAGAGGGTCAGCAAAAACATCACCCGACTCGTCCACATTCACAATACTATTATAAAGTCAACACAATCTGTTAACAGGACCGTTAAACGATTTGCATAGACGGGACGTAGGCGTGTAAAAAGTAAGATTATGTCTCGTGCGTGTGCTGCAGTGAAAAGTAATTCTGTGGAGGAGGTCCGTGTTGATGGAGTGGTTGACTATTTTATATAGGTAAACTAAATCTAATAGGTCTCACCGCAATTTTAAGGCAAGTAAATAAAATCTTTTAAGGCGAGTTTCATATGTCTAGTCTTAATAAGTGTCAACAAGTGGAACCTTCCCCAAGTTCAAGTTGTCTTTCGAAAACGGCTTTCCTCTAAAGATTTCCATTTCTGACGGTCTCTTACAGTCCATACTGAGCCCGCTAGCTGTCTCAAGTCGTAGTACCATCATATCATCCATACCATCACTCTGTCATTGGTCTTCTTTTGCGCTTTCCACGACTCGTATTTCGTAGCATTGCTGAGCTTTATTAAGTCTATACAAAACTATAATTTGAATCTTAAAAGTCGTATTAAAATCAACTTGCGATATTTGTTTTACGTATAACTCGGCAGAAAGTTAATTAGATAAAAGCACATTGAAAAAGGAACAGGTAAAATATATTTGCTATATACAAAACTTTTCTCCGGCAAGCTAATTTAGGTTTAACGTTAAGCCGAATATACAGCCAATGAAAATAAATTTGTTTTCACCGTTCCCATGTAACTTTTGTTTCGTCTTTGTTTAATACTTGGAAAAATTACTATCATATTTACCCGTGCGAGAATTTCTTGTAAGTGCTGTAAGTTTCTTGTAAGACTGAATTATTGTTTACATAGTGTTTGGGGTTATCGAATTATTAAAAAAGTAATAACGATTCCTTTTTTTATTTTTCATTTTTAAAACAATTATCGGTGGTAGAAATCGGGGTTCCGGTTCACAAAAAAGTTAACACACCAAACATTCAATCCTTCGAATGTTTAAAGAATAATTATTTACAACACTTTTTGTTGTAATTTAATGAAATATGAGTAATTTTCTTTAATTACAAATTCATAGTTATTCTTTAATTGGTTGGCTATTCAGTAAGGTACGTGAGTCAAGGATTACGACATATATTACAACTGTCCTATGAAATTATATAGCATTTTAAAAATGAAGACTTTTCCCATAACTTACTATCCCAAGTACGTAATATTTCGGCTCTTTATCCGACCACTTTTCTTTGTCGTCGGGTCGTAATGCCGCTATTTAATACCTCATATTGGGTTAATACACGTGATATATCACAAACTATCGATAGAGGAAACGATGCTTAGACTAAGAGCTAAATTACTTATAAGCACCAAGTGACACAAATATACTAAATGTGAAAATTCCAATTTTTTTCAATACCCATATTTTAGAACTAGATAAGAGAAAAACTATTGCTAATTTATTAATAAACAAGATGATGATATGTTATTAATGTAGTTAATTTTATAAAGCATCGTTTCATATCCGGCTCTTTGACTATAAGAAATAAGTCGACGGGAATTCGGATTTCTTTCTAGAAGCCTACGATTTGCGTCAGCTTTGTAATGGACTAGCTTTGTCGTGCGTTTATCAATCAATTGATTGTCATTTGTCTTTCCCTTGTTCGAATTGATTCCACTTTCGGAAAGAAATATCAATATTCTGATGAGAATATTCAAAAGATCATTAAATCATTCATAACACCTTTTAGAAATTCTATTAACATTTCGATCTTTCTTCTCCTTTTTGTCAGCATATTAATATTTTTTGATAGCTTTTAAGAGATTGCGTTGAGTTTAAAAAGCAATGTCAACTTGTTTCGTATTTATGAACATCAACGCTCACTGGACGCAATCTCAGTGACTTAAATATTGGCAGAGCGAATTTTATACAAACATTTAAATACTTCTGAATAATTTGATGATAAAATTTTAATATAATTTAAGATTCGTATATAACAAAGACATTTCAAATTCTTAATATCTTTAATTCTCTATCAGGCTTTACAAAAGGATTACTTTACAATGCCAGAACGCCGCCTCATCCATTTAATATTTATGTTTCTTATGAATATTTCGACATCGTTATCTTTGATATATTTCTGTTATAAATCTAGGTTACTCCATCTTGTTCGCGAACATCATGAACTTTTATTCAATAAGGACCATTTTGTCTTAAATCTAAATGACTCGCTTCGTAAGCGACCAGGCTGAGAAGAAGCAGGCGAGAAACTCAGCTTGGTTGGTTATTTTTTTGGGATTATTTTTACTATGACACACATTCTGTCATTAAACAGAATTTAATTGGAAAAGCTCACTATGATAAAACTGATTACGCCAAGCATATTGGAACTGCTTGGAAATAAATTGTTCTGGTTATTTTTTTTTACAAATTTATGTTGATCACTGCATTTCCATATAGTTGCTTGCGGCCTCTTCACCTGAGAACGCAATGAAACCATGTAAAATTGTGTCGTTCATATGTTCCAATTGAACATATGAACATAACAATCCCAATTGAGTGGAGTTTTTTGATTATTATCATGTGATAAGTAAACTTTTACGTTGTTGAAACTTCGTGAACATTGCATAGGATAAGTAAGATTACAAATTCCGGCAACCCACCCACAAGTTAATTGCGCCGTGTTCAGAAGTTCCACCTCGGCTGGGACAACAATCTGTCGCATTTAATTAACTATATTCTGACGTCATCGCCAACCTTTAACGCTTACTCGGAGACGTTTATTTCGCCTTCAGCATTGATATTGAATAAATAAAACTCATTATTTAATTTAAGCCATAGCTGGGCTTAAATGACATTCGTGCGTCCTATTGTCTATGCAAATCAATGTTCGGCTATTACAGCGTTGTATTTGTATTAAATTTTAATCACGCCGCTTAATAAGTACATGTCATTCCATAAACAATATTATGGAAATTTAAATGAGATATATAATTTAGTGTAGTATGCTCAAATGTTTTACGGTATGATTTTAAAACGAATGATAGTTACAGTGTTAGTTAAAATGCCGTGGCATGACTCACCACGGTTTATTTAGTTTATGTTTTTTACATAAGCAAAAAAATAATCGTACTGCCGAGTTTGCATTGATTTGCCTCACCCGTGTTCCTATGTATTTTATATTTTTGTGTGTATTTTAACCATACAGTGTCGTGAATAAATAAATTGATTCGTTCAAAATAAAATTTTAAAGAAGTAATAATACTATATTGTATATTTAATTGCTTAGAAAGAATAGAATATGAAAGAGCGTGTTTTACGAATACAAGCAATTTATTGCTTTAATGGAATCACTATCCTTAAACAACTAAGCTTAAAGACGTTTTTAAAGAGGTGAATATAATTACAAAACATGGAAAATTTTATAAATTTAAACCCGCGATATATTTTTATTAACATACCCTATATTATTCTATCATGGTATAATCTAGTGCTTTGTTTAGCGACAATGCTCGTCACAGAGCTTATCGGGATTCACGCTCTGACTGTCACAAGGACCGCTATTCAATGTCCTCCGAACAAAAAACCGCTCAACTCATACTCAGTCCCTTTACCTATAAAATATAATATTGAGTATGGTTAGGAGGCTCTTTTATCGTCTTACCATAGCGTGGTTTGACGTTACAATTCCTTAGTGCTGCGTAAAAGCCTTCTGAATGAATAAACAACTAAACTGATTAAATATTAAACGACATATAAATAAGCTTTTAAGCTATTTAAAACTTTCATTGAGGGAAATTCAATTAAATATAAACGCAACGCACGAGTATAAGCCGTAAATGAAGTTTAATTCAACGCTCTCTTGCTAAATTTTCTGTAGAAAATCTCTGCATCATCGAGGACCCTGGTTTTTTTAACCACCACACAGACACCACATATTTTCAAAATGGCGGCATTCTATTTTGATTGCTAACTTATTTCAACTAATTTATTATGTAAAAACGGCGCCTGACGTATAAAGTATATCTTATATATAAAATTCTCGTGTCACAGTTTTCGTTCCCTTACTCCTCCGAAACGGGTTGACCGATTCTCCTGAAATTTTCTGAGCATATTGAGTAGGTCTGGGAATCGGCCAAGATCTATTTTTAGAGACATTTTTTTTTAATTTTTTTGGCAAAACGACGATCGTTGGGATCAGCTGGTATATTATATTTATTAGTTAACATTTTAAGGTCAACTGCAGATGAAGTAAAGTTAAATTGATGTAAAAATATGTATAGTTAATCTCATTAGTGTTAAGGATAAAATAAAAGATGACTGCATCGTTATGAGAGAATTATAGTAAAGTAGTTGTGCTGGATGATATGGTGCGTTACCGAAAATGTCACGCAGTTGGCAACAGATGGCCGTCAGGGGGCAGATACGTGCACGACAATGAACGTTATTCGAAAACACAGAGTAATTTTATACAGATGCATTATACTAAATAATAAATAAAATAAACCAGAGAACAAATTTAAAAAGTTTTGGTCCTTGTACCAGAGTACAAATGTTGGCGGCATTTCCTCGCTGAATCGTAATGCTTACACGCTGAGCGAGAAAAGCACCCGCTCTTGGATCGCCGGTACTGACTACCAGGCGCCTACTTAAGTCCTTAATAAGCGCCTGTACCCCAAGGTCCAAATATAAAAACTATTAAATTTAAATTAATTACAATTCGTTTTGAAGTTTGTATCATACAATTTAATATATTTGTTTTATGTAAATTGTAATTTTAATGTAAGTCGAAGTTTTATGTGCTGTCCATAGTCGTGGTGAGCGACATTTATATTAAGTTTTTAAATATGTTCTTTGCTTAGCAAATATTCTTGACATTTCTATAGTACGGCTACTCTGCGCTCAGGCAGCCAAAGCATCTTTCAAGGCACACGAGTTTTTGTTAGATAAATTTCAGTGGGACGTTATTTATTTATTTTATCGCCTTCTGTCCGTGATATGAATGTGAGGGTGGAACTAAAGTGGCGAGTACGTAGCAGTAATATCATTAAAGATTATTTTTTAGATATTTAAGGTAAGGTATCGTATCAAAAGAATAGGAACTTTAGTTGGCAAGGATCATGAGTAGTGACAGACATGACATACAAATTGTGGGTGATTTTTTTAAGCGTAGGTCGGAATTGTCTCCCCGAATGAAATGATTGCGAGAGGTATTAAAATTAAAGATACCAACTTCCTGTTAGGGTAAAACTATTAAATTTTACCACTCATTAAGGCGTGGCGACATAGGGCCTTAATGGTGTGATTAAAATTATCTTTTGGGGTACGAGTTTTAGAGAGAACACGTATGGGATATAACGTCGTGAAGTAATGATAATGACTTGTTCAATGTATTTTAATGATTTTCATGACAAAGGTTTTGTGGTTAAATTACTGATGTTTTACAACTAACATTTTTACATTAATGAAAGAAATAGTAAGCGTCCCAGTTATTTATTTAATTTATTAAATCTGTCCCCAAACATTATATGCTAAATATATTAACATAACAAGCACTTATATGATAAAACAAGGTATACACAAACAATTATATAGGAATTAAAAACTAGTATTGTAGGGTATAATCACTTTATTGTAACACTAGTTTTCTTTGCCTTTGTTAAAAGCCTTGGCCTCATAATTTACGATAATTTCTCTCTTCATAGGCAAATCATCAACATAAGCTTGACACGCATTTGAAGTTTGATGTTTACTAGTTACTTATAGTTTCTCAATGGTTCTATCAAACGTATGGTTGTGATCAAATATTCAATTGATCTTATAAATAAATAAAATAATGTTAGTATAATAGTAATATTGTAAGTAACCTTATTAGTTCTTAAGAGCACTTTACCAATACTTCCCTGATAACTTAGCGATTGCTTTTTCAAAAATCAGTGAACTGAATCTCGTAATCTCGCATTTTGTTTTGAAATATTTTCTTTAAGAACCCGAAAAGAAATGTCAGTAGTTATATAATTTCTAATAACTATTTGTTTTGTCTCCATTGTTGAAAGTTTAATTATTAAAAAAAATGTTCTTACACTTTTTCCATAAGCATTATCCGTCCCTGTGATTTCACTATTGTGGTTGAACAAAGCAATCAATGTTTAGCAGACAATGGGTAAGATCTTGCGTAGAATTTTAATGTCCTGATACGATATTTAGAAAGCTAAAGACGCAAGACGTGGATGGAATTAATACTTAAATATTTAAGTAAAGAATAAAAAAGTACGAAAAATCCAGCATTTGATTAATATACTTAATGACGATTTACTTAATAATATAATACAATCATATAAATAAGCAGTCTATCCAATGTCCTGCTTTTTTCACAGAAGGAAAGAGCCTATTTTACACCAGATTACCAAGTGATTTTCAAAGAACTAATCAACATGTTTGCTCAAAATGCTTAGCTTGCCCCATTGGAAACTCGGCTTAAATTTATGTGACAGAGGCTTTCAAACTAAACGGATATTAATATACTAGCTTTCCGCCCGCAGCTTCGCTCACGTGTGATTTGGTTAAGTATATAGCGTTTCTTAATGATCTCGACAGGGCTTTCTTTCACGGGCTAAAACTTGTTACAATTGGAATTATATATAGCCTGTGTTACTCAGGGATGATGTAGCTTTACAGGATCCGATGATTCAGGGAAATCGAGATAAATTTCAAATTAACTTACAGGCAATTACTTTTCTGACAATTTTATATTCTGATAGTCATCTTCTTATGTGGATGAGCTGATGATGGAAGGTAAAACTCCTCAGCGTTTAAAGAAAATTCTTACGAAGTTATGAGTACGACATACGTACTTGTAAGGTTATTAGTTTGACCAAATAATAAAATTTAAACCTCATTACATTAAGGATGTAGGTGGAAAAATGGATGCGGACAAATGACAAACGTCTCTTCACTCGTTTCCTTTTACTTGTTTGTATGGGTAGTGTTAACTCAAAATAATCATAGGGTAAAACGTTAATGAAAGTTTGAACTGCATCGTAGTCATTACACAATGGAGCATCGCAATACCGCGATCTATTGACTATATTTGGACTAAGTAGAAATTCATTAAAAAAAAAACTAAGACTCAACCTCGCACACTCACTCACAAGCAACACCATTGCACACACAAATATACACACTCACACTTAAATGCTCGTACTTCACATAATATACTCCACTTGTTCATATATATATATTTTTAATTATTTTTTTCTGTTCTTTTGTTATTGTTTTTTCTGATCTTAGATTATATTTCCGGTTCTATATTTTAACCTAATTTTGGCTTTATTTTTAATCTATTTTTATTGTGTAAACTGTTTTTGATAAGCTGTATAGGTTTAAGAAATAAAATAATAAAATAAATCTAGGTTGATGACGAATTTTACCAACGCCATCTATCGAGCACATTGTTCAACACATCAACCGCGCCCGCGCGCACTGCGTTATTTGTTATTTTTGTTACCTCTCATAAGTTTTAATATTAAGATTAACTTATATTAGAACATATTTAACAATATATAACTAATCAATCAATATTAGTGTTTAAAAATTTTGAAGCAGTGGTTGAAGTAAATTTTCAATTGTCCATAACTTCTTTTTCTCTTAACCGATTTTGACAAAATAAACTTTTGACAACGCCCAATTATATGTAATCCAACTGTGAAAACCGTGTTCAAATGCGTTCAGTAGTTTTGAATTTATAACGTACCGACAGACAGACAGACAGACAAGAATTCCAAAAAATTTCTTTTGATTACTATGACTCTTCTATAATTGCCTCCTTTCAGTTTTTTGGAAAAATATTTAATATACAGACATTCGATTTTTACTGTCTTATTATTAGTATAGATTACAAAACAGTAGCATATAGTTATTATTATTAGAGCATAGATTACAATGTAACTATGATACTATACATAATCTACACACTTCGATAAGCCAATACTATAACTTAGTTACACCGTCGAACTATGGATAAGTTTTAATACAAAACTAGAACTCAAATGGAATAAGTTAAGACTTTGATTCTTGACGTTATCGGAACGTCTGGACCCATGTTACCATGTTCAGGGTGTTACCACGTATAACAGACTAATAAACTTACTTCTCAAGTCGGTTAGAAAGACCGTTACCATGGTAACAATATTATTTCACAACAATATACCGAAATATAATAAATTACGAACGATGTCTTATTCGGAAGTTTTTCTATAAATTTTAATAATATATAAAAGGCAGGCTATTTTAGGTAGCTAGTAAAAGTTACTTAGCTAGTTAAAAGCTAGTAATATATATTTTTTAATCGTCCATACACATACAAATACATGATATTAAATAAGCATTTTCCGATCTCTAGAGTGGTTTTCTTTGTACACAATCCAGTCCGCAAGGTAGTTTTTCATAAACGTTCTTATCTGACAAGCACACGCTGTGGAAATCGAAATGAAAATATTATAACACGGAAAGTCAACAAAGCACAAAATTAGGTTTATCCGAAAATAAGAGGGAGACGCAACTGAGCGAAGCGCTTCAGAAATAGGGTATGCCCGCTCAGGACTTAAGATTTGCTTCTTGATTGTAATTAAAACAATACATATGACTTAAACAACGCAATGTTTAAATTCGAAAAAAAGGCTCATGTTAAGCCGAAAATTGTCTTTATTAGTCAAGCATGTAGTACTCTTTTCATTACCTAGATAAAAAACACAAAGCAATTAATTGAATCAATCTGTTGTCCTTTTACCTGTGTGCTGCGCGGCTTAATCCAAAAGCAGTAACATAATATTAAATAATGTTTCTATAAATAATGACTTTCTACTTATGGCTAACTAACTCTATTTATTATTATTTAAAAAGAAAATATCTCAGCTTTCGGTATCAAAATTTAATTATACGTTTAATTAACATTTGAACTAAAAAAAAGTCCGCGAGATGTAGAAATGCGATGGTATTACTGAGAGTACATTTGTGACTGATCTTTTATCATGGCAATTTGACGTACCTCCTGATGAGGTGCAGGCTTTGTAAATATTATTTCAGGCACATGGGATAATTTAAGATAGCTATACAAAAGAACCCTCCATACTAATTTGTAACCTAAAGTGAGGGACTTAACGTACTTCATACAAAGTTCTGCCTTCATTATAATGAAGAATTATGTGATTAATATTGTTTTTGTTTAACACAAGTATCTATAAAACAAAACATCTATATATGATACATTTAACAAAAGCATAAATATTTCTTATTATCAAAGGATTTTAGTGAAAAGTAATAATCGTTAAAGCTCAAAATGTATAGAACCAAAATTTTATTTTTTTCTACTTTTAACTCTTTCTTTATGTTATTCGAGCAGTTATCTCATAAATGCAAAATTCTAATTTATATTTTTAAGCACTTTTCGAGGATTTTTCAGTTATACATTTTGTTGGGGCTTGCATATTAGGAATTTCTCACTAAATAAAAAATCCTAAGTTGTATTCTTTTACTGTGGCAGTTAATGAATGCTTGATAATTATTCAAATGTACCTAAGTCAAGCTTTTAGTGAAGCTGTTGCTTGGTAGAACATAGTAGTATATCAACGTATAAAAATTGGACTTTTCCAGTATCAAATCCCAGAGACGCCAAAGTATTCAGCATACTATTGAGGAAATAACAAAACGGAAAATTCCGCGTGTGGTTTTATAAAATTCATTTTGTAAGCGAATAGAACATTTGTATACAAAAGTTTTTCACTCGACGCCCGATGCTGAAAGGGTTCGAGTCAGGAATTAATCGATGTTTGCGCGAACGTATCACACTTTTCCATTAGGTCGTTTTTAACGTGAAGTTAATATAGTATAGACATTGTAGTGGTGAAAACTACTATCGTTTAACTATAACTGTATATATTCCAAGTCTGTTTATAAGCCTATCTTAGTAGTATTTTAAAATAAAGATGTGAAAAAGACAATTTTTTTTATGGAAATGGAGGGCAAACAAGCAGGAGGCACACCATAAAGGTGTAGTCGCCTCCCATAGACACTTACGTGGCTATGAGTTTTTGAGTGCGTTTCTGGCCTTTCAGGAAGTGGTACACTCTTTTCTTGAAGTATCCTATGTCGTATTGGTTCGGAAATATCGCCCCGGACAGCTGGTTTCATAACGTGGTGGTAAGAAATGTCTGATATGATAACACCGCACGCACCACTCTAAACTCCAAATGTGAAAACTATAGAAACAGAGAGAAGAGAGAGAGAGAGAGTCCACTGGACGGCGTGTTCGTTTAATTGCTTTAAAAGCTAGTATTAAATATAAATTATCATACCATTAAGGTAGATAATAAATAGATTAAAAATAACATGTATTCAGAGTAATCTGCTATATAAAGCCTATTAAGTACAAGTAGGCTTTTCATTTCTTACTTTTTTTAATTATTTAATAATAAAAATCAGTCGTTATACAGTATTTTTATTCTTTGTTTCACTACTGATGTTATAAACTATGGAGAAAAGAAGTCATACAATTTGACCCATCTTCGAGTGATGTGAAGTCAACAAATAAAACTTGAAACTCAAAAGCTCTGCGCTGAAGACTACTATTGAGGTTCTTTGCAGACGTTTTCCAATTTCTACCTATGATTTTTTGTTCTTAAAACACAACATTTTCTTTATCACTAGACTATTATTACTTTAATACGTACTCAGATTTTTTCACGATAAGCTCACAACTATACGGAAATTTTAATAATAAATTAAACATTAAATATAATTGGTATTATATGATATATCTTTTATGGATTCTACAGAGTGGCGGCATTTGTTTGATAAATGCACTTTAACAAAGCTTGCAAAGCTTTCAATATTATAAGTATTTACATATTATAGAAGTCAAAGAAGGCGAAAATATTCTTACGGGAAATAGTGTAAAACTCTTTGATATATCCTTTTGTATTATCCCTGAATATTGTTTATAGATTTGAATCCTGAAAACTCCCGTTCTCTTATTCAAATAAACTGCAGTAGGGAAAAATGATTCATGTTTTAATGTATTTGTGTTATTGACAGCGTCAAATTTCCTTAACGTTTAAATTATAAATTGTTATTTGAAACACATAATTTGTGATTTAATATTATTAATATCACCTTTGTAAAAAAAAATATTTTTGGTTATTATTGTTTTGTTTATACCTTATTAAATAAATCAAATCACGTCACGTCGATAGAGTGTCAATCTTTTTATCATATCGAAAATATGTTTTGATTTAAAGAGAGGAAAGGGTTCTCTTTTCATGGAATAAAATTTACATATGCCTTTCAAGATAAAGAAGATACTAACGAAACCTTAGTAGTAATAGTAGTACTAATTATATTTTTATACAAAATTTAACCTAATTTACAGCGAAATTACCAAGATTAACATATATATATATATATATATATATATATATATATATATATATATATGTGTTATATTCGCTATAAGGTCTTATTTTTGTATATTGTTTAATTGTCTCTTGTGTATAATAAAACATTTATTTCGTTTCTTTTTCTAAATTAATTAGTTATAATAATGTCATTATACCGGTCTAAAAGAGACCTGACTTTGGGTTGTCTACGAACTAGTATATTAGCAAAGTTTTAGACAGGCTTAGGAATGACAGTTGAATAATATAACCCGTTTGTACTTTAAAGAAGTTTACAAGTATGTTTGACATATTTCTAGATAAATATTTGTAAGAGAGCATATAAAATAAATAATTGCTTCGGTTATTGGTATGGAAAATAGTAATTTAACTTTGTAAGGTTATCTATTTGTAAAGTTGCAGACCAATTAGCTGTTCTTGAGTTGTTAATTGATACCGTCAAGGAGAATATTATTTCAATTAACTTAATTGCTTAGTGGGCTAACAACATAAATGTCAACAATTAAAAGAAAACCACAACAAAGAAAAATAACGTCCGAAGAAGTTTAGCAAGAAGGTTTATTAACATATTGGAGCAAGATCCCTAGATCAAGTATTTAAATCAGGGATTTTTCCTCATAAAACGTTAAGTTTACGTTAGGGTCTTTATAGGTACCGCTATAAAAAATGTGATATACCTTTGGAATGGAATAACTTTTAAAGTATTCCATGTATAGTGCCTTAAGTATATTTTACAACTGTATATTAACCAAGTTAATTTATTTGGTATTTACTCCGTAATAGATTCAATGCGTCCATTCGCACTGACGACTGATGAGAAAATCACGCATGTCGTGTTCTATATCTTCTTGAGGATAATTCATATATTTATTTAATTAATTGTGGATATGTTAGTTTGGTTAATCTAATTTGATAAGCACGTCAGTTAATGTGATAATGAATTAAGTAATTGATAAATTTATTTAAAATTATTAATCGTATAATTAATATTCAATTTTTAAGTCTTTTTTAGATTTTATGGTATAAATGTCCGTTAATGGAATACATCTCATTTATTTATATACACTTTGCACTTAAACAGTAGAAGTAGGAGATGTTATAAGATGTTAATACATATAAGCGCAACGGGCGGCCTTATCGCTAACAAGCGATCTCTTCCAGGCAACCAACAAAATAAAATAATACATAAAATACAATTTGACAGGTGCAAAGGGTGCGAAGTATACAAAAACAAAACACAACATAAACATACATTAAATAAGTAAAACTCCCTGTTTTACTATATATTTTTTTAATACTTCTAGTCTCGAAACACTTTTTTTTTTAATTATCAAGTTAAGACTAACTTATCAACTTTTCAGCAACTCTTTGAGATAATATATGAACACAAGAAATATATATATTAAAATGAAAAAATATTCAACTAGCCTGCGACATCAGATTATTTTTACCCCCACAGATGGTTAAAAATATGTGTAGGTATTTTCAAGGCATATAAATGAATAAACCTGGGTATGCCTCCAACAGTTATCAAGAAATGCGCTACGTATACGAACACAATAGCATTGAATACAAAGGATGAAAGCCTTTCAGATATCTCGGAATTAAACACTAGACCCGATACAGTTAACAATGGGTAAGATATTGAGGCTTCGACGCGTCTACAGCTTTATACACCACGGCCTAGTGAAACAAAATAGGTTGTCTATTTCATAAACTAATAGTAGTGAGTTTATAATGAAAAGTATACATCTCGCACTTTAAATAAACCTGGCTATTTGGTTTATCTTTTGTGCATAGATATAGTAAACACACAATCTCTCACGTATGTGTTGCCAACGCTACTATCAACAGACTACATCGGTACAACAATTCTGTACTGACAAAACAATTTATATTTATTAGAACCTAGTGGCTGGTAACATTAGGTAGTAATTTAAATTATTTCGTGATTATGGTGTTTGCTATTTTATATTGTATCTATGTTATTATGTTAGGTGGCAGCCACACCATCACGTACGCATACAAAATGCTCATTAATCGCTTGAAGTAATTTATAGGATTGTTTGGTTTTTATCCCGTTTCATAGCTTACTAAATTTATAATCTGTGTTTTAAACCTATCTTGTCCCTGCTTTTTTGTCAATCTGTAACTGTCATGTTTTATTATGGTTAATAAATTGTAAAAGTGTCAATTGTCAAAAGTGAAGGTTTAAGTTCTCTAATTATTATTAATTTTAATAAAACTTAAGCCTTTTATGTTATTGTCATCATTGGGTTATTAGGAAATGACGGAAATGTATAACAAAATAAACAATCATGAATACAACATTCATGATCCCAGATTATCACATATTGCCTAAGAGCGTTCTGAAATTTAATAAGCCCTGCAGCATCTGGCCAAATAAAGCCTACACCGGGCAAAATTCATAAAACGGTTAATACTTACCATTTCGCTTTTTATAGGGTTGCCACTTATTTTATCTATGACAACCAGCCTAGTTTTTATTTTAGTTTTCTCGTGCGTATAACATTAAGAGTTAACAATGTTCTGTTTTGATAAAAAGAACTTTATTAATTTAATATCTCCACATAACAATATTTACTTGATATACTGTTGTAAATTATTAAATTCAGATATAGTCCAGAGATATACAGAATTATTTTTGATTGATTGATATCTGATTGCAGAATGGCAACCCTAAAGTTACCGTCTGTACACGTCTTTATGGGGCAGAGTCAGGACAGAATTCAAAATTAGACTTTGGCCAATTTAGCTATTTTATTGTGGGTACATTTGTGAGGGGTTAGCGTGTTTTATGACGGCAACCGGAAGTTATATCAGATAATTAGTTTTATTAAATATTATTCTAAATTTAAACTTTGGTATTCTGAGGCATTGAACAATGACAACTTACGAATCTATACATAAAAATAGCATTTCAAAACATTAGCTTCCACATAACAATTTTCCTGTGCATTTCCGCTCATATAATAGCTTTAATAAGCTTACTGCGAATTCTGTATTCGCGAAGCACCCAAGTGGTTTTAATGGGTACTGCTTACCCGGTTCTTAGAGTTTCACATACCCATTGCAATGCTAGTAGGTTTATTACGTTTAAAATACTGTTATTGCAGCTTGTTAGTTTAACGATGGCTGTACGTGTAAGGCTTTTTTTATTGTGTCATTATTGAAAAATACAATCTAGCCTAACTTAGGACTAATACGTAATTTATGTTACGCCTAGTTTACTAATATAAAGTACTCATACATGTAAATTATACATTTTCTTTCTATTTAAATATGTAATGACTAATTTAAATTTAGAATAGAATAGTAGTTTCTTACCTTTTTCTTCTTAGCTTGGTCGCATACGAAGCTGTAGTCATTTAGATTTGAAATGGATGTACTTTACTGTATAAAAAATGGAGTATAATTAAATTGTTATACAAACAAATTTATTGT
Organism: Leptophobia aripa; assembly: GCA_951799465.1. Classification (NCBI taxonomy): domain Eukaryota; kingdom Metazoa; phylum Arthropoda; class Insecta; order Lepidoptera; family Pieridae; genus Leptophobia; species Leptophobia aripa. The sequence goes on from OX637271.1 coordinate 6,644,049, forward strand.
AACTGTGAATTGTGTAAACAGCAATTTTATTAGTTAATTTGATTGACACTAAAACAACGGTAAATAAGAGAAAAGTCATAAAACGATTAAAGTTTCAAATGATACATTTTACTGCTCCCAATAAAAGTTTATTGTTGGAAAACCTCATATTTTTGTTGGATAAAAGTTTGGATACTTTTATACTTAATCTACGCTCATTCATAAAGCATACACTTGAAGCGTAGTTAAATTGAATTTCTTTGTAATATTGATAACAAATCTATTACTTTTAATGGCTAATAATTATAATGAAGTTAACTAAAATTTATGTTTTATTTGTATAAGATCAAGCCTTTGGAACATACGCTGCTGACCAGAGCCAAGTTTGAAGGTTTATAAGTATTTTTTTAATAATATAATGAGAACATTGTTTTAGTTATTGCAGTACAGTGGACTCCTGTTAGACGTTAATATAAGATAGAGTTTATGTTCATCAAACACAGAATACAGTCGTATGCAGTAAATAAATATTTTTATGTAAATATGCATAAACTATGTACAAACGATACGCAAAGAGTTAAAAGACAAACAACATGAAACAAATGTTTGACGTCAAATAGTCTTTGTAATAGTAAAATTCGTTGAAATTTTATCATCCACAAAAGATAGTTGATGACAATTTTCAGTCGAAAGGAAATCGTGTGATGGAAAAATAATATAAGCGATATATAAAACACTCACGTTTGCAGCTGACTCCGCTTTTCATAGTTTGCTTTCTGTTCTTGTTCGAGTAGTTTAAGAGATGGCTATCATTTTATATATGATTATTTTGATATATATATTATATGGATAACATTTCTTAAAATTATATAGTCTTTTGTTATTATTTTTGTTAACATATGTAAGACTATAAAAAAAATGACAAGTACTATATAAGCTTAAATACAACATATTTTTGAGTTTGTAAAATTGAACTATAAGTATTCTTATTATGGTCGTTCGTTTGCCTCCTCTTACATAAAACAAAAAAAAAATACGGAAACTGTTAAAGTATTAAGGAAATTGACATATTTACTAGTAATATAAGTGTCCTTTACCTTAAAATAAGAATGTTTTTAATTTTTTTTTTGTTAATTATACGTTTCGTACTATCTGTGATTCTGTGCGTGTTACAAATGTATGTAATAAAATAAATCATAAGGCTTCTGACAATATACAATTCAATTGTTAGTGTGACTCTTAGTCTATTACCCTTGAGTACGGAATACGAAGTGTACGGTTGACTCAACGCAGTAGTCGGGGATTATTACGCCTCACAACCCCACACAACCAATTGAAAAGGTATAAACAAAAAGCCTTGATTGTATGAACATAAAAGATTGTATGAACGTACAGGAATTGGGGTTTTTTTTCCAATTATTTTTGGTAATTGATTAGACCTAGTTTCGTGAATGCGGTGTTTTATTGATCGCGATTAATTCGTATCTAGTCTATTACGAAAGTTTTAGTTGCAGCTTTATATATTCAACTTGACTTATAATCCCATGTCCCACGATGAGGCAGAGGGCATCCACAGCAGTCCTCCAACGCGGTCTGTCCGACGCTTCGCATTTTAAAGACTCAAGCTTATCTTTACTGTGCTTATGTAGGCTGTAAATAATGAAGGTACAAAAAGGCATTATTTTATCATAAAAACTTAGAGAATACATTTGGGTAATTGTTTGTAGTGACAATGAATTAATTTATTTCCCATTGATCTTCATCAAGTAATTTAGCATCGGTTTCTCTTAACAACAATTCCAAATCCTGTGCAGGCGTAATAGGCGTCTAACTTAAACGCTAAAATTTGTTTTGTTTCTAAAATAAAATTAAAGAAAACTTATCTCTTCAGTAATACACATCGATAGAAGAGAGCTAATTTGACAAGATCTGTTATAGCAGAAGCAGTTATTTCGCAAAATATGTATAAGTCTATTGCAAACAGGCTTTGTCAGTACTTTCTTAATGTAAATAAACTTTGAGTCAAGACAAAGAAGTCTGCACATAATAGTCTATTATACGTTGCTTCAAAGTGGTTATAATGACTACAAAGAGTCTTATTCTCCGCCATACGACGTGCAATTAGATATTGAAAACGGAATATTTATATTTTGTTTGAATTTTCTTTTTACTTTATTTTCTTGCAAGTATCTGGTGTTTTCAATTACTTCAATACTATCGAGTGAGTATCTATGGGCGACTTCACCTTTATCACCATAAAGCCTCCTGCCTCCTGGCTGCTTGCCCACTCTTTTATAAAAAAAGAGTTGGGACACTCGAAAATTATATTAAAGTCTACGAAATAAACATCAGTAATTATATTTTGAAACGTACTCAAACATATAATATAGGTACTTTATATAGGAGTCGTGTTGACAGTATTTAGCAATGCTGCCAATGCAAACACATGTTTGTTATGAGACATTATAGCTTAATTTATGCAATTAGGTCTTTGTTATATATTGACTAAGATCGAATATAGTTTAATTAACCAATCGATCTCAGTTAAAGCTGCTTTACGTTTAAAACAATTAAATTGACTACCTATATAGCTTTCATTTCGATAAAAGCTTCCATGCTTCAAAAAGGCGCGTACCTCTTCCATAAATTCCTACGACTAAGTTGTTAGTCCCCTGGCGTTGTAGGTGCCCATGGGCGGAAGTTAGCACTTGATTATAAATGAAAAAAAGAAGAGATTTTTTAATTAAAGAACAAACCTTTGCTACGCAGCTCGTAGCTATGTTTGCTTGGATCGTAGCTTCAACGTTATATTTATGGTGAACGATAGAACATTTTGTTCAAATGTGTATACAATATAAAATAACTGGTAGTAATTATGTAACTGCGCGAAAAACTGTTGAAATACAGTATCTAATTAAAAATATACATTGAAGAAAGAATGTGAATTTCATTCCGAGACAATTATGCGTTGATATTTCTGGAATAAGATGCATTAAATAGCTGAGAATTTTCCTTTGTTTTACGTTTGCTACAACATACGGGCTTAAAATTTAACATATATTTTAAATACACTATGTATAGTTTTTTCATTGTTTCATATGCAAATATAAGCACATTTTCAAAAGAAAATATGGCTAACAAATGCTTCGCTAATCAATTAAAACTCTTTCATATAGAGATTTTTAATTATTTTTCTCGTCTGATTTCTCAATATATTTATTATTTTCCTATTATTGTCATACTAATTATATAATGTAAATTGTAGATTTAGCTTGTACATATTCTGTGTAAAAGGTCTTTAGTATAGTTAAGTATAGTTTGATGTTATAACGTACCAGACAGACAGACAGACAGACAAGAATTCCAAAAATTGTTTTTTTGGTTTCTATGACTCTTCTTTAATTGCCTCCTTTCAGTTTTTTTGGAAAAATATTTAATGTACAGATTTTCGATTTTTACTGTCTTATTATTAGTATAGATGATTTGTAGATATTTAAGATTGTGACGGCTTAAACCCTATTTCAGAACCGTATATTTCAAAACACTCACAGTGAACGCTTTGTTGAGGACTAGTCGGGCAGAGAGCTGCGCAAACATTTCAAAAAATGCTACATAATATTAAATCGTAAATAAAATATGTTGTTATTACATTTATTTTATAACAACATATGATCAATTAAGAGTTAGATAATAATATATTTTGACACATTTTATTCTCGGGTGAAGCCTTCTCTAAGGCTTTAATTTTATTTCATTCTCTTCTCAAATTAATATTAAGTCTTTATTATTCGTGTACTTATTTAATATATAAGTAATTACATATAAGGTTACATAATTAAACTATTTTGGCTTATTGACTTAGACTTTGCCCTATCGAGCAAAACCCGGTAAAAGCTTGAGCTTTTTAATTGTATTAAATATGATTACCTACTGATTGTGAAAAGAAAGGCAATTTTAATTTATACTTTTTATTTGAATAGATAATAAGATTCTAGGTTAAGAGAAACATACTTAAGCCAGAACATGCCGGAAGCCGGATCAGCCAAAATAAAACTCAAATATTTATGGTCTACGCACTGTTTGGGTTGCCAAAGTCACCGGATGTCCGTACTCGGTACTTCATCTTAAACACATCCTGCAATGTTTCTGAATTTCAAATGCACGGGTGTAGAAAAATGTTTAAAGCGTTTTGTTTACTACAACAACTATTTTAAATGTGGGAAAACGCTTAAATGTAAAAAAAAAATTAAATACAAAAATGTCGGAGTTTTTCCATATAAATTATTTGCATTGAAAGCGTTATTTTTAACTTGTATATTAGTGAGAGGGTGACATAAAGGTTTTACGTAAAGGCACGGAAGGTGCAAAAAGGTCAGTCCCAAATATTTACGCGTCCCAAAGTGTTGCACGTTGGCACATTCAAATTTCCAACACACATTCATTCCATCATTGTGACGTATCCCCCGAATTTTATTCAAATGTAATTTTCCCTAAGTAGATATGGCAACATTATTTTTCTCACTGCATGAAGTGACGGCGTCTTTGTTCCATTTTTAAAAGATCCCACTTTTAAATATGGAACACTTTTTCAATACACTTTGCTAATTATTTTTGTAAGGCGTTTAATATATCAACATTTACGTTAACAGATTTATAATTATTAAGTTGTTAAATATTTAAATAAAATACAGTGTAAACTCCATATAACGTCAATCGATTTAACGACAAACTCTAAAGCGTCGAAATCATTTGGCTTTGGATGGTTTTGCCGATATACTTTTTTTCTCGCTATTTAAAGCACCACTCTTTTATAACGCCATAATAAACACAGTCCCTTCTGTGTCGATATATAGTTTACACTAAATATATGTGCATATATCTATAGTTTGGCAAAGTCAAAAATGAGAAAACCAATTAAAGTTACCGCGCATAACTTACCCGCAAAACGAGACTTATTTAAATCCATACCCGGTCCGTGCCAACACAATTTATACCCTATCCAATTATTTAATGGGGATTAAACAGTACCGTTTACGCTTCACACGACAACCCATTAGGCACTGCGGATAACAAATACGGTCATTTGTACCGCAAGTAAAATACGACTTAATAACCTAACGCGACATAATGCTAACTTTTTATTTCATGTTCGGACAATTTATTAAATTACCAGGCAATTTTGCATTTAACATTTTATGGTTTAGCTACGGCCCGCCTTCATATAGCCTGTTGAATGGTTAAAAAAGAAATCCTGCGATACATTTAATCTGTCCTTAATAAGAACTCAATTTATTTATGTAGATATTAGTTTCATAAAGGAATATACTAATAATAAGATTTAAATAAATTAAACTAAAATACAATTTTAAAGGTCCTAGTTGCAAAGTAGCTATATTGCTGGCTGGCGGCATTATGTCGATCATAACGTTCAAGCGAGAAAAGCACTGACTACCAGACAGGCGTCGATTTTATTTTAATTCAATTATATATTATTCAAATGTAACATAACGTATTTATAATAATTGTATATAACAGTTAGTAGAATAACATACATACATACATCATTAAAAACTGAATCAATTTAATAAAACTTATAAAGTACTATATCGTATTTAATCAAAATCAAAATTTATTTATTCAAAAATATTGGTAACAACCACTTTTGAACGTCAATAAAACCAATTTATATGGGTTCACCGCGCACTCAGCTGAGAAGAACCACAAGAAGCTTGGTTGTTAGTTAATGGTGTTCGTTTTTACAATTATTATATTTTTAGCGTTGTGTAAAACTTGTGTGCTTTATTAAAATGGTGCAATTAAACTGCTTCACTGTATTATAGTGCAAAATTTACACAATATGTTCAATATCGAGTCGAGTTATATCAACCGATCATAATAATTACTCAAAACCAAATAAAAGAAAATATATTTCTAAGTACCACTTCGATAAAATTTCAGCGCGCAAAACCCCTATATTTCCAGTAGTCGTGAATTACATTGGCATATAATGAAAAAAATTTCACTTAAAATCTTTCTTCTGGCATAATATCCAGATAAGTTTTAATTAGTACTTCGTTAAACCAGCAAACCATCTTGGCTTGTTTTATTTGCATAATGATTTTTATTGTGTCTGGATGAGCTTTGTTGCAAAAATGCATTGCGAGATATTTATAGGTTACGACACGATATTTTCACTGATATATACTAAACTCATCTCAGAGTGTTTGCGTGTTCTTATTACTGTAACATAAATGTGTCCTCCTACTCCATGATCACTGGTATTAAGGTTTTTTTTTTCAATTATATATATAAGCATTAAAAAAAATGCAGGAGCATGGTGTAATGGTTGCAGCTTTACAACTGTACTGTAGAATTTAATGGATCTGCGGTGAGCTTCTTGCTAGTTCTTCTCGTCCGCTCTACGCCCTTGATTTGGCACCTATTTGAGTAATATTTAAATATATAAGTGTATTAAAGTTATTATTTATTGATTTAACATTTTAAACCTAACAATGTTCCATATATTAATTATATTTGCCGACTTGGGGAAGTTCAATAAAAGAGCGTTAATCTTCCTTAAAGGCCGGCAACTCACTTGTAAGCCTGGCTTTGCATGTGTCCATGGGCGGTGGTTAGCACATCACTCGAAGTTCAGCGGGGGTCACCCCGCCTACTCGTTTGCCTCCTCTTACATACAAAATAAATAGTTTCCTTATTCTTTGTTTTTTTTGTCCCTTTTCTTAAATTTTATGTATTTAATGCAGTTGGCGTGACGTATATACAATCTGTTACTGTTTTGTCGTTTTTCTGTGTCTTAGGCTGTGTTAGAACTAATGAAATAAAAAATATTAAAAAGCCGTCTAGACAATATTAATATCGTACAAAAGGTAAGTAATTTAATTTTTTTTTGTTAAATGGAATTTTTAAACACTGGCAATTATTCGAATTATAATGAAAGACTTACTACCATGAAAACTATTGAAATGAAATTAAAACGAAAAATGGGAACGTATTTTTACAAGATACCTTCAAGATGAAAAGCAGATATTTAAGTTGAACATTAACAACTTCTGTTACATTGTTTTTATGTAAAAGATAAGCTATCTCTAATTTATCAGTCTACAAAGAATAGGATAAAATATATACATATTTTATCATAGAAATATCAAAGAAATAACTATACCGGAAATCGATTTGGGACTCTCTGTTTGGCCTCTTGTAAGGTTAAAAAGGTCATTGATTTGAAGCTGTAGCATTACAACACCTGCTCTCTTATTTATTTTTTTAACCCATACAGCATATTAAAAAAGTTTACACAATAGAGAATAGATAAAAAACAAGGCCAAAATAGGGTTAAAACATAGAACAAGAAATTAAATCTAAGATCAAAAACAACAAAAATAAAAAATACAAACAAATATATGAACAAGTGGAGAATATCAAGTGAGGAATGAGCATTTAAGTATGTGTATGTATTAGAGTGTGTACTCTTAGTTTTTTTTTTTTAAACTCATGCTAAAAACGGTCCTATTCTACAATAGAACATACATTTTTAACCCACCATGTTTGTACATATTTCCAGTCCTATCTCGCAATAAATATTGCTGGCCAATTTTTTTTTAATACATATAAAAACATAAACAGACAACTAAATTGTTATCTTTTCACCTAAACCATTAGCAGGGTCATTCCGTATAATTAAATAGATGTAAGGAAAATATCCGTTTCGCGTTACTTGGGTCGCTCGTAAAATTCCACACACGCACTTTCATAATGTGGGATTTCTGTTGGTATCTAAAAAGGAAGGTTATATTACGTTAATAACACTTTAATACACATTTATACTAATCAGAACAGTGATAAGGCGTATCGTAAGGCCCAAGAAATACAAGAACTTTCTCATTTTAAAAGTTAAAGATTGTGAACGCTACATAATCACGATGGACGGGTTTGGTTTGGTCATAAAGTTAGGGTTTCCGTGGCTTTAGTATTGACATGCCACGATTCAAATTTCTTATAGATCCTCTCCTTTTTTATCTATATTCACTGAAATATGTGAACGCCTAACGTAATATAACAGGCAATGTACGGGGAATGAAGAAATTACATCATTTTTATGATTTTGTATTAATAGTTGGTTATTGTTTGAAGATCAACTGTGTAAAATATCGAATCAGAAGAATATTTATTTAAATCTTTTTCATATACATATTGTATCGAAGTAACAACATGAGTGTTTAAATTGCTTCTTATACCAAAAAGACTGGTCTAAAAATACAATACAACAAACTCAGCTAGTTGCTTATAGATGAATAATTGACAAAAACGATTTCTTGTGATAGCCTATTTGGTAGATCACGTTGGTTGCAGCTATTTATAACCGTTCTATACAACATACTTGACTATTTGAAGGCGCAGAGTCTCTTTCTAGTTCTTCGTCCGCTCTACGTCTTTTGTTAGGGAACTGGAAAAAGTTTCACGATATAAATCTACATATGCACAGTCGGGTATCAAACACCCGACTCCAGAAAATGTTAGGCGAACCCTAACTACTTTTGTGATAGGGATTAATTAATAATAAATTAATATTAATGTGAGATTTGAGGAAGCGCCAGAGGTATGGAACGAGCTAACCTACCACAATGGGAAACAGGTGTGATATATAAAACAATTAAAGGGTGAACCAAAAGGATTATTAGAAATCTATTGAAAGCTTTATTGAATGTGTCATCTTACAAATCTAAGAACTTTACACAAATAAACATAGACAAAAATCCTCTTTCAGTGTTAATTAGGTTTCGTTTACACCGAAGCTTTACTTGTTACGTCTAGAGGTAATTGTGATGAACATCAAGTTAATGTATTCCAGTCATTACACATTTAGAAATGCAAAGAAACGAGGAAGCCAAATTTTTGGTTTATCTTAATTATGGACTAACACAGTCCAGTCCAAGTTAATACAAAACAACTAATAAAGCAAAAAGGCGAATGAATATATATAGCTGTGTCGTTTAGCTCCGAGGCGTTATAACGACTTGGCTATGAGTATGGCTATGGTAGCAAAAAGCAATATAGGTTCATAAGAATTTAATAAATTAATACAATATATTGTTCACCCTGAACAATATAATGTAATATGTTATGTGACGGTGTGACAGACATCCAATTTTCGTAAAAGCTGGTAGCATAAACAACACATAATGGGTGAAGAATAATGCGATGAGATTTAAATAGCCTATAATTGTATATTGCACGTAACGAATGATTTGTTTGAAAGGGGTGAAATTTAGACAATTTCTTGTTCGTCTGAGAATTCTTCGTTCAGTATTGTTACGTTTAATCTGGATTAAATTCAAATATAGTACCAAAATGTATTTAACTTAAGATTCCGCTAGCCCCGTCCCACCTCCCTCGGACGGAAGGCTTATAATCCTCCCTATTGGATTCGACTTTTGGAGCTTTTGGTACAAGTGCACAGGTGCTTATTAAAGAATTAGTAGGCGCCTGGTATAGGCAATACCCCAAGAGCTGGTGCTTCTGGGTAGATGCGATGGTATCGCGATTGCTTTTAATATTGATTGAACTTTCAAATTGATTTAAGTGTTTAGTTTCATTTGTTTATTTAAGTTTTATACGTATTAGATGTCAATATATTATTATTAAAATTACGAACTTATGTATAAAGTTATTTCTTATGATATTTAATGTTACATTTAATTTTTTTACAACATTATTTTGATTATTTATTTAATAGGAAGTTTTTAGTCTGTTAAAACCTTACGCAAATACATTTTCCCAATACCCGAGGTTACATGAATAACGATGCTATTTTGAACCTCAAAAGATGAGGTCTCCCATTCATAACAGTGAAAAGATGACATTGGACGAAATCGCGGACCGTAAAAAAAATTCCCCGTGCTCAAAGTGAGAAATACGAAGTTTTGTAACTAAAATGCGAAAAATATCTTTTTTATAATTCTTTTTCAACTTATCACATATTTAAGAATAATATATTTAAAGGTAGCTTGCTTAAGTAAATTCAATTATCATTTGGTAACTAAAAATAATTTTAATAATATAAAAATCCGCTAAAAAATCTGTCTATCATATTTATTTCACACTACGCTATACTGGTACAATATTAATGTACTAATATTACTATCAAAAACAAAGATATTTTAAATTGTAAATGTTTTATATAAATTTTGAATAGTTTTTGTGCTGGATTATTTATTTATCAACGAAAGCTAAACACTACGATTATTTAAACAAATTTACAGTAACGGAATAAATGTATTTGCTAAAACGATATTAATTGATTTTCGTGTACTTAACCAAGCCATAGATTACCTAATTATTACAAGAGCGAGGCTGACTAGAATCTCCTTTAATTATAGTCTCTGTGATAACTGTAATCAATACACTGGCGGATTATCTTAGGAGTTCTGTATAGTTTTGATTATATTGAAATCAGAATTAATGCACTATACGATGATTTGGATGCTATTATCCATGTCACTATGGAACTGGTTTGGCAATCTCCGAAGGAATCTCCAAGCTGGCGATTACCTTCAATACTAGAGGGAAGCGGAAGCAGGGCCTGGGGAAGATATGAGGCGAAGAGAGACGAAAAGGTTTGAATCTAGATTCAATACTGAACCACAGACTGGCTTCGGTTCGAGGTATCGTTAGGAACCCGTTATTTTATTGTAATGTTAGATTTATCAAGGACAATATTTGAGTAATTGTGGTTTTATTTCTGTCACTAACAGGGAGACCTAGTTACGTTAGTTAAAATACTAGATGCGATATTTACTTAACTAGGTACTAACTTTGACTGTTAAAGAGTGCTTTTTCTTTTACTACAGTTGAATGGTTATTCCATTAAGGACCTTTAAACCAAAACTTTGTAATTATAATAAGCCATTCCAGTTATTTTTCTTATTTAATATTTGTTATCGGGGTATTACTTTGAAAAATTAATTAGGTTACTATAAAAGGTTTGTTAGTCCGTTCAGTACTTAATTAATCGAGTTTCCAACTCGTTCTTAAGATATACAATTCTATATACTTGCAATAGCAGGCACAGAGACAAATGGTAAAAAAATTGTCCCTTCCAGAGAAACATAAATCTCTATATGAATATAACATGAAATAGTTTTTGACGCCGACCATTCGCACTTTTAGAGGCTGAGCACGTAGTTCAGACAATGGGGACTTTTTCGACGAACCAAACGAACATTGCCTGTTCGAAGGACCAAAGAGGTTAGCTGGCAATTTCGCCACCTGCCTTATATGGGTTATAGACTAGAGAGTGATGAGAAATCAATTTTATGCCATTGTATCGTACGGATTTATTCTGGTTTTGCGAATTCTTTTTTCAAAAATGTTAATATATTACTCTATGTAATCGCATAATTTTTTTAACAAGTAAAGTACTTAATAAAGGAAGTTAAACATAGTAACGATACATTATTATTATATTTCGTATTAGCCATGCCTACGATTAAGTAAAATAAAAAGGATTTTGGTGATATTTACACATATACCGCCTTCTCTGTTGATCAAAATGGCTGAATAAACTGGGTGACGTATTCATGAAAATATTTCATGATTAAAATATTGATTTAAAGAATACATGTGCCAAGGGTGCGATGAAACTTCACTGACAAACTACTCGGTATTTTTCTAGTTCAGTAGTAGTATTATATCAAGTATAATACTTAATATAGTATAATATATAAAGATATATTATATCAGTATAGTATTTATTTATTTAACACTTTATCGCACTTAAACACTAGAAGCAAATGACATTAACAGATGTTAGAACATATAAGAGCAACGGGCGGCCTTATCGCTAATAAGCGATATCTTCCAGACAACCCACACGATAAAAGAATACTTAAAATATAATAAGACAGGTGCAAAGGGTGCGAAGTATACAAAAAATATAATAAAAAATAAAAAAAATAAAAAATAATAGTATTGTATCAAGCTATTTCCTTAACCTCAAGTAGAGGTATCAAATGACTAACCAGAATTGTTGCGAATTATTTCGAGCTATGTAAAATACATGTTACGATAGTAGTTTGATGATGCGGCATTTAAATTATTCACCCCTTAAAATATTTATCTCTATTAATTCTTTTATATGAAATATATATAATTTATTTAAAAGTGTCTTGTAATCATAGAAATAGGCCAAATGGAAGCGGCCGCGATTTCTAGTACACTCCATACGAGTGAAGTGCCCTGTAAAACATTTTATCTCGTAGAAAAATAATTACAATCTCCACATGAATATTTAAGATTTAATTAAAATTTTCTGTCGGTACAGTTAAGTAGGTTATGTAAAGGATTTTATTTCGTTTCAGAATGTTGGAATCTTTTCTTACAAAATATAATAAATCGTGGGACAAAAAGACTATTGACTACCATAGTTTTGCAAAGTATAATTGTATTGATTTCAGTCTGTAACGAGGTTGGAAATTGGGGTCATTGTTTAGTTTTGTAAGATAAAATGTAAAAAATATTTAAATTATTTAAAATGGCTCAAATGATTCGCTAGTTTCCGGTTGTTGGTATCAAAGCTAAACTGCAATAATTATACAGGTGCATGAATACGGTATACGGACGAGTAATTAATAAACGATATTTGAATATTTAACGATCCATAGGAGATCTATGAGATATTTGGAGATACAGAATAATGTTAAAAATAACATGTCAGAAAATATATCAACTGTATAAGACAATTAATTAAAAAACAGATTGAATACATCTAAATATTGACATTCATCTAATTTCGAAAGTATTTCACTTGGACAATTCTTTTCAGACAAAGTAAAGTTATAAAAAACCTGTTAGTGAAGGTCCTGACAGGATTCGACACAGAATATATCTATATATCAAGTGTAAAAGAAAGATAAATATTTATTAGAACACAATACTTTGATATAATAATTAAAGTCACAAATAACTTAATTAACAAAAGACAATGTACATATGAAATCACAACACTGAAACAAATTTAAAGTTCGGTCCTTGTGGCAGAGTATAATAATTTCCTTGTGTCGCGATGCTTTTACGCTGAGCGAGAAAAGCACCAGCTCTTGGATCATTGGTACTCGTAGAAGGAGCATTCTTAATTTCTAAATAAACGTTTGTGTACTTGCATCCCAAGATCCAAAAATCTATTCAATGCAAAGGGAACAGAAAAATAGATTTAAAAAAAACAGCTGGAATATAGATAAACATTTTTGTCTAAGACTTTCGAAATTCAAGATTAATTAATTCACATTTTTCAACAAAACAAAAAAAAACGTGTCCCTATTCTGAATACACATCGGTTGTCAAAACAAAGTTGTTAACAAGCCCGCAGTTTGCGCGACGTTCGTGAAACTCCACTTGTCATTTATTAGATGTTTCGGAACAGCTGCGCGTGAGACGAAAATACGCACTAGTGGTGTGATATTGCGATATCGATAACATGTTTCTTTCTTACGCATATCAATTTATTTATTTATTTTTTAAATATACTATGTCGTTGTAAAGTTCTTATATTATTATATGCTGTACATTCTATTTAAATGTTGTATATTTCTATTTTATTTCATATAATATTGTAATTAGAAAAAAATCGAGTTGAATTTCAATGAGATGGCCGGGCCCAGAAGTTTTGCTTACTTACTAAAAAAAGGAGTTTAAGTCATTCTTGTAGTTAAGTATTTTTTTACCTTTATCTTAAATATATATTTCCTCACAATTGTAAACTCTTAAAGTCTATACAAGTTTTGTTGTTTATTTCCTAAGGCCCCACGTCGGAGGTCAAGTATAGTTTGAAAGTATAAGAATAAACATTTAATATTAAATTAATATAATAAAATAAAAATATTCTTTGTGTAATCTTAATATAATTACACAAGTAATATTTTGAATGCTATAACATCACTAGTAGTTACAGCAATGTAGATGATGCGAAGATTATACCATAACCATAACTTAATTAAATCTTTTATATTTATGTAGTTTATTAAAAAACAAGATAGTAAATATTTTTTTATTTATACAGTAATCTGAAAATAGTTAAGAAAGTTATGTCTTTAACTTACATCGATTTTTAAGTATGGAAATTCTCGGCAAATTTAGCAATTTTGCTGAAAACAAATTAAATAGCATAAAAATAGTACTTTTATCAAATCTGATCAATCATTATATTTAATACCAGTGAGCAGCTTTAAAACTTCTTTAAATGTTTTTACAAAATAAAGTACAGTTTAAACTCCATGTAAAGTCACTCGATTTAACTACAAAGTCTCTATAGCGTTAAGATAATTTGGTTGGTTAACTTGTATTCCATACGGTGATTTTTACTTCTCTCCATTTAACGACCTCTCTATAAGGCAATAAAATGTCACAGTCCCATCAGTGTCATAAAGAGTTTACACTGTATTATACATTTTCCAAAATGCTATCAGTAACCGAAATAAAATCGACAATTATTTGTATACGTTTATTGGACACTGGACTGTACCAAATGGAAAATCTAAGTGGCAATATCAGAAGCAATAAGCTGGCAACACCAATTACAATTCGTACGTAATTATCGACTACGTGCAGAATCGACCGCCAACAATACATTATGTAAATTTAATGCCTACGAATAAACGGTCTTGAATTTGAAACAGTAGACTAATTACTGGCGAATGTAATGTATACTGTTTGATATGGAGATTTTTAAATGCAGTAATTTTGGCAGTTTATTCTATGATATAGTTTAGTTATTTAAATTATTCATTTAAGTAAGATAATTTTAAAGAGCAGCTATCGAGTTTCTCTCTGGTTCTCGGTAGATAACTGCCTTCCGAAGCGGTGGTAGTGTATAAATTGACCAAAAGTGTCTTTATAAAGACTTGAATAAACGTATTTTGAGTTTGAGTTTATACCCTATTTTTAAAGCTACTATTAAAAAAATCATACATAACAAAGATTTAAAACGTTATGCATTTATTGGGTTGCATATTATCGCTTTGTCACTTTTTCTTACAAAGCTCAAAAGTCTTTGGTGCCTTTAGACAAAATATATTGCTAAATTAGATTATAATTTTAAAGAAAGAAGACTCCTACATCACGTGAACATTAAGGCTTCTAGACACTACGGGTTTAGAGAGGAGAAAAAGAGAGAATTCCTTTCGAGTCATTGAAGTGAAAAGTCTTAGTGGTAAGCGAGAAATCTGAGAAACAATTTTAAGAACGCATGAAAGAAATGTTATCCTTGTATAGATACTGTAAGAAGTGTTAATGGACACTAATCTTATATTAAAAATTATCAAATTAAATTAGATATAAATTACTCTTAAATCGGGCTAATCATTTCAAATGATTTATCTGTAGGCAAATCAACATTACAAAAAAAATCTTAATTTTTTAAGGGATAAAATATTCTCAACTTATGTCAGACTCTGACTTATATTAATAAAACTCAAATAAAAATATACATTTTTATCTCTGGATTCGAAGACGCCCAATTAAGAGTCCCACGCTGAACCAACACGGCTCCCGTTACAAGAAATACAATATAATCAAAACGAATTCTCTGAAAATTGCCTCACACTAACATAATTAGGCTATAGCGTGGCGGGAAAGCCTATTAATTATAATCTACACGGATTGGTGGATGACAGCACGCAATACTAGCCTAATTAGACCATTAACAGATTGGAGTACTTTTATATGATCCAACACAAATTGCATACTAATCCTCTCAAATATCGGTTGTTGGTTTTAGAGAATTGTATGGGATATATTATGCAAATATGTTACGTAATTTACGAATTAGTAACGTCATAAGTGAATTCAATGTAAAAATAAGTTATTTCGTCGCTTCGATCGACAGAATCTCAGGAATTATTATATACTAGCTTTCCGCCCGCGGCTTCGCCCACGTGTAATTTGGTTAAGTATATAGCGTTTTTTAATGATCTCGACAGGGCTTTCTTTCACGGGCTAAAATGTTGTTACAATTGGAATTATATATAGCCTGTGTTACTCAGGGATGATGTAGCTTTACAGGATCGGATGATTCAGGGAAATCGAGGGCAACTTTCAAATTAACGTACAGGCAATTACTATTCTGACAATTTTATATTCTGATAGTCATCTTCTTATGTGGATGAGCTGATGATGGAAACTCCTCAGCGGTTAAGAGTTGAAAGAAAATTCTTACGAAGTTATGAGTACGAAATACGTACTTGTGAGGCTATTACTTATTAGCTTGACCAAATAATAAAAGGTAAACCTCATTTACGTTAAGGACGTAGGTGGAAAAATGGATGCGGACAAACGATAAACGTCTCTTCACTCGTTTCCTTTTACTTGTTTGTATAGGTAGTGTTCACTCAAAATAATCATAGGGTAAAACATTAATGAAAGTTTGAACTGCATGGTAGTCTTTACAAAATGGAGTATACATCTTAATACCGCGATGGATATATTTGGCCTAAGTAGAAGTTCTTTAAAAAAAACTTTATACATATAATAAACTTTTGACAGCGCTCCCAATGTAATCCAACTGTGAAAACTGCGTTCAAATTCGTTCAGTAGTTTTGAAGTTATAACGTACCAGACAGACAGACAGACAAGAATTCCAAAAAATGTTTTTTTGGTTTCTATGACTCTTCTTTAATTGCCTCCTTTCAGTTTTTTGGAAAAAATATTTAATGTACAGATTTTTGATTTTTACTGTCTTATTATTAATATAGATAATATTAATTATTTATTTTATTTCTAAAGCCTGAATAACACAGTATACATATTAATAAGATAAAACAAAGCCAAAATAGGGTTAAAGCCAATATATATAAGAATAAAAGCAATAAAAACAATGACCAAGTGAAGTGTTTTAAGTGAGGAACGAGCATTGAATGTGTATTTATGTGTTTAATTTCAAGAACTCTTACACAAAAGTTGATGGATTATGACATTTTAAATATAGTTTCTTAGATTTTAGAGGACTCTTAAGTATCGCGACGAAAATAGTATCAAAGGTATTAAGCGACGCGTATCGCGGCGCTAACTTGTTCACAAAGAAAGTGACAAACACCGTAAACGTTCAGCTAAAATTAAAACGAGAAATCCTCAATCAAGTGGGGTTATTCTTAATCCTGTGATATTTTAGTCGCATTTATTCGGTATTGAATCATATAGTCAACTATTTTATTGGTAAATGAAACTACATATCATATTCATTTACCAACAAGTCATAAAATATTTTTATATAAATAAATTATTTTTAAATAAAAAAACTTTCTGTTACATGCCAACTACGCTGTTTTTTTTCTCTATTAACATTGGCTATTTACCCAGCATATATAAAACACACTGCACCACTATGACTCATGCCCTGCCCTCAAGTGACTGATAAGGAGACGCACGGAGGGTCTTCCTCCGTAGTAAGCGTGGCAGATACTGCTCTTCAGAGACAACGTCTAGCACCTAGATTTTCTTAACTTCTCTATGGAGGTATATAACCTTTTTGGAGTTTTTATAACCTTGTTTAATATGTCATACAAGGTTATAAAATCTCGTGGGTATTCTGATTTAAATACAGGGTAGGAGTTTACAGTTTACGATATCATAGACAGATTAAGTTAGCCCAAGATCTATAAACCCTTTAATGCATCGAAACAAAATATAAACTTTGCTGAAAACACAGTATTAATTTGAATTTCGAATAAAACCATTACAGCTACGAGCCACAAAAACAAGACAAATCTCTTAACTTGTAAAAATAAAGACGCATCTCATTACAGTACAAAAGCTCTTACATTTATCTACTTTGCTGCATTTTCTTTTGTATTTAACTAACTGTCAATTACCTGCCAACGCTTTTTAAATTATTTTGTGCTCACAACTTCTCTCCATAAAAATTTACATTGCATATTTTATTTTAAAATTCTCTTACGAAAACCATATTGTCTTTGAGTTTACATCTTTTTTTTCGGGATTGATCGGGATTGTTTGATGTACACTAATATAGACTGCTTCTACGCATTTATGCGAAAAAGATGTGCATCACCTGGTGGACAGGGTGCAGAGCAGCCCCAACATAGTCCTGAACGTGGTAGCAAATAGATTTGACTCTGTGTACCTCTAGTCTATTGCGTCGTCCCGCATGGGAGGTAAAAAATTGTGTTCTGTCCTACTGTTTAATGTTACTAATATAGTTTTTATACATTACAATTTGCATGGAATTGACATAATATCGATAGACCAAAGAATAAACACCCAATTTATTTTTAAACGCTGTGTTAAGATCACGTATGTACCCGCTGAATTTTGTATCAAACGTGTCTTTTATAAATTGCATTCCGGCGTCCACCGAGAATTATGGCCGTCTGTCGTCTTCGATGACGCCAGACATGCTTTCGAGTTACCAGTTTTATTTGACCCATCAAAAGGATAACAAATATATGAAGAGATATGTCAAGATAATATGGTTTAAAAATGTCGATAATTACGAAAGGAAACTGTTACATTGGATTTTATTGTTGAGTATATGTTATAGTAATTATGTATTAAACACTTATTTATTGTACTTGATTATAAGACCTTAATTATTTTTTTATTATTTTTTAAACCTATACAGCTTATCAAAAAAAGTTTACACAATAAAAATAGATTCAAAATAAAGCCAAAATAAGGTTGAAACATAGAACCGGAAATAGAATCTAAGATCAGAAACAACAATAACAAACAAAACACAAACAGAAAAATATATATATACATATAAACAAGTGGAGTATATTATGTGAAGAACGAGCATTTAAGTGTGTGTGTGTGTGTGTATTAGTGTGTGCAATGGTGTTGTTGTGTGAGTGAGTGTGCGAGGTTGAGTCTTAGTTTTTTTTAAAGAATTTCTACTTAGGCCAAATAAATCCAGGACAGATAGGACTCATTATAGGTTCTTGCTGCGCGACACAAGACAATTTAATAAGGTATTGTCCTAACAGCATCGATAGATTTGTATGAAGAGAGTTAATAAGCCGTGTTTATGTGTTCAATGCCACATTACCATAATCTTAAAACAATTGACTACTAAGGGGTCTGTCAAGTTCTCAGTCTACAAAGTCTTTTCTCCAACTTTGTTTGTTTTTCCTTTTGGAGAGACTTTTAGACTATAGGGTGCAAGTGCACAGGCGCTTAATAAATTAATAAGCGGTGATCCCAGGGCTGGCTAGTGCCTTTCTCGCCGAGCATATAAGCATCGCGATACAGCGAGAAAATACCGCCAGCATTGTGGGTACTCTGCGACAGGGACCAAACTTTTTAAATTTGTTTTAGTTTTTTGAGGGAACTTAGTGTCCTTAGCTTTAGCATTGTACAAAAAATATTTGTGTTAAGTATTGATTGAAAAGTTGAATTATCTTTCCTTTGTATTTAATTTGGAATTATTTTTTTCTGCGCCCTGTCTCTGGCTTTTGACTCCGTTCCATAATCTCTGGTTGCTGAATGTTTTGATATGTATGCAACCGTTAGGTATTTTTGGATCGTTTAAATTATGAGAAACAACTACTTAATCAAATAAATGTGTTATAAATTCATGACAATGACACGGACGTTAAAGTTTTATTGCAGTTACAAAGAGGCGCATAAGTATTAAAAACTCGTATGTTTGGATACGTACTGGAAATAACTTACTTTATTGAATATTTAAAAATTAATCAACACTTCGTCAACTTCTTCTTTGGGCGGCGACGTCACATTTATGGTCTGCCTCCTGCTCTTCCTCGTTTTCCCACTATTCTAAAAAAACGAAATGTTACGAGAGTGACAGATGACAGATGACAGATGGCCTCTGTCAAATGCCACTGCATTTGACAGATCTGTGAAATTGTTATATTACATATAAACGTTTGATAGACGCCGGTTTAATTTCGTGTTCAAATTTATTCGGTATCACTAAGAAAACAAAAAGCATAGTTTATGTGTGAAAATAGACGCAATTCACCTAATAGCCTTTCCGAGACTCTCATACAATATTCGACTATATAAATATAAGCTTAAGGTTCAAAATGTAACGTTTTTTTGTGTTTATAGGGAAACTAGTATGGATATTGCTAATATAAAAACTTCCTTCGATTCCAGACCCATCAGTTGATTAGTCTAAGTATAAGGGAACAGGGTAATTGCCAACCATATTTCGTATGACGTCATAATAAACCAAATCTTTCAAAAGTGCTACCAAATTATTAATTAATAGGTATTTTTTTACATTTATCAAGAATTACATCGTAAACAGCTAGGCTCAGGTTGTATAATTTATATTTTTCATGCCATTTATTATTACATTTGAGCAACTACAGTTCATGTAACGTTACTCGATTTAACGACAAACTCTCTAAAGCGTCGAAAATAATTTGGCTTTGGTTGATTTAGCTTTTATTCAATGATTTTTCCTTTGTCCATTTATTAACCACGACCACAACGCCATAAAATGCAAAGTCTATTCAGTGTCGTTATATAGAATGAACACTGTTACAATCGATTTGGTCTTGAATATAAATATATTTGGTCTATAAATATACATTAAGACTTTCACTTTCCGGTAAGATTATTTCGTAAGTAAAACCCCATTCTTGAGGCAAAATACTGAAAATACATACAATTTAGGAAGGAAGAAACGCGAAGCTGCATAAAAACTCGATGGAGGATCATTTGTCCCATTCGCCCCTCAATGGGACATAGGACATACACTACATTTATCTAAATTAGGTACATTAAGTCACTGGAAATATATATATATGCTTCATAATAGCACAGATGATATAGTCATCAGCTAAAATAGATGTCTGGACAGTGTTTTACGAGTGTTTGACACAAACCAAACACTTTTACCACCAGTTATTAGTGTAGGACAAGAATTGTCATGTTATAATAATCCATTTTCATCTTCAGTACAGTCTCGATAAATAACGTCCTCGTTTAGCGATATGACACGAGTATCATAGTACAGGGACGTACTCACGTATTGTAAGGCCAAAATAATATTAGGTTTTTTTTAAACTTTTACCAAAGAAAAATATAACTGAATGAGCTAGTATAACCCAAAATTAATAGTAATATTAAAAATTCAAAAGTAAATATGTATGTTATGGAGGTAGACTAGATTTTAGGGAAGGACATATTATTGCGAAAAAAGGGTTGGAGATGTTGAAATCCCCTATTTCTTTTATGAATGTTTTTATTAAAATTTCACCAGAACTCTGTCATTCAAAAAGCCGATTTTACAAATTCCTTTTGTATTTAAACCACGCGGCCGAAGTCGCGGGCAAAAGCAAGTAGGTTATATATGGGAAAAGGTTTTACCTTTTGGAGCCGTAATGAGTTATCAATACAGAAATCTTAAATTATGTAGTAAATATGTAAGACTTTTGTTAATAAACGAACAGGTAAAATATTTTACCTGTTCCAATTGATTTAATTGGAACAGGTAAAATATTCTTATTCAATTACAAATGGTATCAGAATGAAACAAATCGTTTGTTTTACTTTTTAACAAACTTTGAGTTAAAAACAGGGCCTTTCGTGTAGTTATTTCCATGTAAAGTATGCTTGTGGTATGTTTGTGTGTATGTTAAAATGTATTCATTTGCACAAGTCTAAGCGCATAAATCAACACTGCCTTAGGCGGCTTATTAATATTTGCCGCGAAAGACAGAAATTTGCTAGATGTGATTAATTTAAAAGTATACGTTTTTGCGATAACAAACTTGCAAAGTTAAAAACAATTTTGATTTATTGTTTATAAATAATTTGGATATAATCTGGTTTACAATAGCTGGTTAATCTGCTAGTATACATACACAACATTAGACAAGAAATACAATTTATTTCATTATTATTTTTTGTGTTTTCTTTTTAACAACATAGTTTGTAAGAGACTTTTTTCATTAAAAAAATATTTATGTTTTATGTTCTTTTAAATATATATTTGAATATATAGTGTCCCTCTAAAGTCTATACAATAGTATTGTTTTGTATAAGAAGTCGTACTTCACGTAGAAAAGTACAAGATATAAAAAAAACGAAGCTTTTAACTTGGGCGTATCCAGTCACCTATATCATTGTTCGCAACGGTAAGTCACAGCATTTATACACTTGTAGGTAATAAGCGAGATTCTATCTCTGTATTGTTGAGCTTACCAGGAAAGAGATGCAAGCTTTTATTTGTACAGATAGCAAAAGCCTTATTAATTACGAACGTAGCGATAGGAGGAAATGTTCGTTTTCGTTTTAGAATGGAGTCGCTTTATTTTAACGCTAGCCTCCACACGAGGCTTTGTCTATGTTTCGGTAACATCGTTCATTATTATTAAAATAATGTGAACCAACAAAATGTCACAGAGATGTTCTGTAATAGCTGTATGTATGGGCGCTTATTAAAACCCATGCTAAAATAATTACTAGAAATGTGTGTATTTGAAGTATGTCATGTCGTTATTTAAGTGACAAATTAAATAAACTCAATTAATCATTTGTACCGCAATCAATTAGTTCAATAACTCAAATTAAACTTGCACGAGATCCTGTAATCAGGGCTGTCTATAAATTGAATTTGAAAATATTTTAAAAAAAACAGGTAAAAATTAAAAAAAGATATATTATTATTATTTAATTCCATATATATATCTAAATTAATGGCAAGCCACTTTTATTAGTATATATCAATTTCACATGTACTTACGCAATACGCTTTATCCAAATCGTCACATAAAATAATGTATTAAAAAAATGTATAAATATAATATGTATAAAAGTACGCAGTTCAAACAATAAGGGAATATCAATTGTAATAAAAAATTTGAAAGGCAAGTTAAAAAAACTTAACTCAGTAATACTTTAGTATAATATTCATGAAGTTGTCGGATGAATACATAAGAAATATCTTTTAATTATATTAACAACAAAAATAAAATTAAACTTTTAATTTTAAAAATTAAAAAATACAGTCATGTATCGCAATCACCATTATGGGCACTTTTAAATTTGATTTTGGTATTTTAGTTATATATCTGTATACAATTAATAATATTTTTGAAAATTATTGTAATTTTTACTTTAAATTTAGATATGGTAATATTTCAGTTACATGTTGTTTTTAGATAACATCGATGTTACAGTATTCTTCCAAATTTAATACACTGATGGTTAGATAGCATTTATTTAATATATACACTTGAATTAATAAAAAATACTTATAAGTGTTTAATAGTAGGGCATTCGAAAAATTGTCAACCCTATTTGTAATCCGCTTGGGAAATTTTATAGTACAGTAGCTTTAAAATTATTTAAATTAACACTAGGCTGCTTTTATTCACTAATTAAATTTTCATATAAATGCACAGTACAAAAATTCAACGTAACATGTAACAATCAACTTTAAGTTACAATAACTCAAGTTTACGAAAAGCATATTATTTGAAACAAAATCTCTGACTTTTTGTTACCTTTGCGACCTCCCAAATGATACTGAAATGATGGTAATAAAGACGTCTGCAACTTATCAGCGGAGAGCTTTTTGTTGACTATACAAAACAAGACTATCTTTTTGCAAGGTGGGTTTGAAAACTACACTCCATTCAAGTGTTTGAAGATTTGGTATAATACAATTTACAAACATAACCTTCTATGTAAAATATCCTTGAAGATTCATTAAAGCGTATCAACAAGCCTGTTGACATTACTTAAAAGAGTGAACTTCACGATAAAAAAATAGAACGAACGCTTTTTAAGATTCGTAATGTCTTATAATTTGAAATTTATAATTTACTAGCTATAATAATATCTTATTTAAAAAGTAGAAAATATTCAATGACGTTCGCAACACAAAAGCTCTCTTATGTTTCTAGCTAAACATTATATACCTTCTCTGCTTACTATCCTTTTTTCTCATTTTTCTAAATTGACCAGCTCAGTTCCATTCTGCTCTCCATCAAGTTTGGTGATATATCTAGAGAGTATTATGTATATATGTATTCCTAAGTGTATATGTCATTTTAAATACATTATTACAGGAATTCATTATTCATTAAAAGCAGCGTCCGACGTTTGGCTGCCTAGTTAGACGAATAATACTAAAATGAAAGTATAATACTAAATTGGAAAGAATGCGTGTTATTAAGTTTTAAGAAAATACTAGCTGATCCCGACAAACGTCACTTTGCCAAAAAAAATGTCTCTAAAAATAGAGATCGATTCTCAGTCCCACTCTATATGGCCACAAAATTTCAGGAGAATCGGTCAACCCGTTTCGGAGGAGTAAGGGAACAAACATTGTGACACGAGAATTTTATATATTAGATAAATAAGGTAATCAAGATGAAATCCCCTTATAATTTATACAGGCTGGTAAAGCCTCAGTAATTTTCCATATAAATTGCAGTACGAAGGCATTTGTTCCAAGAATAATGGGATATTTAAGAGTCCCTCGAGCAGAAATCTAGTTCATAACTAGAACAGTTATAACAAAAGCGTAAATATCTTGATTACCATTGTTCATTATCTAAAAGGTTTTTATTCATTTATTGTTTGATTGTTAATAAAGCCCTTTATTTTATATATAAATATGACATCCTTAAATACAACTTATATTAGTATAAGCCAGCATTATGGGTATTCTGCCACAAGGACTAAACTTTTTAAATTTGTTTTAGTTTTAAGTTATATTTACTTTAGGTTAATATTAAGAATGTTTATGTTGACAATTAAATGTGTTTTCGTTTTATTACAATTTATTAATTAACTTATATTAGTTCATCTTTTTGTGGAAAAGCCTCTTCTAAATTCGGCCACTCTTCTCTACACAGCGCAACTATCTCAGTCGCTCTCAGTTTTTTAGCACTATGCAAATATGTTCAAAATTGTTTAACTAAAATGCAATTTAATTGCTTGTTTCAAACAAAACCAAACTTTTTAATAAATAGTTATGTTGGTCAATCATTTAGATTGTTTCTTGTGAAATAGTTGTGTGTATATAAAATAGTATTTTTTCTATATTGCTTTGAGACAAATCGGTCTTTAAAAGCGAATGTATGAAAAACACAGAGAATAAAGTTTCTGAATGTAATAAAAAGCAAAGAATTCATTAAAAATGTATTTTTTTTTTCATTTATTGTGCTCTCCATATTTATAAAGGGGGTTTTCAGAACCCGAAATTTATTACAATTATTCAAAATACGAAACTATACAACGCGAAACAAAATATAAAAATAAATATGTATTGTTTATATTAAAATTAAACATTAAAACAATTTTAGTTTAAATAATTACAATTTTCATAATTGAAAAGTGCGTCCCGAAATCTGTTGTAATTTAAACACATTGAGAATTAGATTTTTTGCGGGTACTTACTTGATTTATATCAAACTTTTTTTTATTGCATCGATAATAAAAGTTAGCAAGCAATGAATATATACTCAGAAGACTTAGTTAAACTAGATATTGTAGTAACTTTTGGAACGGCAAATTCAAACAATAATTACAAATATGCTTTTAGCACCAGTAATATAAATTCCTACTTGACAGATCATAGGAAATATACAGGAAATCGTGATCATGCGACATAATTTTAATTGTGATATGATTATAAAATTCAACTCGCTAAATCTATTATTAATTATTTATACAATATCTACAAAATTCCCTCAGATTCCATTTAAATAAATTTTTATAGTTTTATCATTGCAATTAATTTAGGACTAGCTCGAAATAACTTACAAGATCCAAACTATATCTAACTTACATATTTGTACAAAAATATCTAAATTGGAAACAATTTACAAAGCACTCGTACTTAAAAAAGGAAACCTACTTATGTCATCTAATACCTCTTTTGTACAGATTCATAGAAATATGGCTACGTTCAAACAGGCAACGAACCTTTGACCCTATAGCCGATCTAGATAAACCTAATGATCACCACACCTCAGTAGTAGTACAGTACAATTGAATGCGCAAAGTGACCATTAGTTAGACTACATCAATCAAAAGACTAGCAAGAGTCAGTGTATCGGCAGCCATTAAAGGAATCATAATATCACTATTATTGAAGAAGGCGAGGCCTATGTCTATAGGCCGAGAAGTAAACACTCGAGTTATAGCTCTCAATGTCACCTCATGATAATGGTATTTCCGCTGACAATCTATGTCTGGATGAGGCCCTGGTACCGCAGGTTCCACATGTATTATTGCTGTAACCAGAATCTGACCCGAAGGAAGAATCTCCACTGGGTGGCTTGGGTGAGGCTCTTGGTCCTCTCCAGCAGGCAATGCCAGGTAGCTCACCTCCAGGCCAGGCACCACCAGCGCTCATCGGTAAAGGACCAGGTGGTCTAGCTCCTACTGTGCCAACTTGAGGATACAACCTTAGCAAGGCATCCAGTAGAACTCCTTCGTGGAATTCTGAAGGGTCCGGTGGATGGACATGTCTGGGCATTCGATGTGCTCGTCGTCTTTCCAGCGATTTCGGTCGTCGATCGAGACGCTGCTGTCGAGGTCGGTGCGGGAGAGATTGTGGCGGTCTGGCGCATGTCCGACATGGAAGAATATCACCAACTAGACTCAATTCGTCTTCAGCGAAATGATCGTCGCTGTGGACTGAGTCGTCTGATCTGTGGGGGAGTTCTTCGTAAACTGGTGCGTTGCAATTGCTGCTGTAAGGGTTCCCACTTCGCCAAGAACCACCAGTACCACACACAAACACTCTTCCTTGACAGTTAGGCCTCTTTGTCTCCACCATCTGCAATTATTAAAAATAAATAAATTAAAGTAATCGTGGTCTTGGTGGAAGTATACATATTTCACATATCTCAGGAAATTATTATTAGTTACTAGCTGATCCTGAGAAACGTCGTTTTGCCAAAAGTGACGCGAGAATTATATATATTAGATTACCAATACATTAAACTGATCTTACCTCTAATTGTGGCTCAATTTCGGGTCTCTGCGGCAAAGGCGGTCTTCTAGGTAAGTCTTGCAGGTCTTCGTACAAAGGAGCTGGTGGCGGTGCTCTCCTTTGCGATCCGGAGCTTTGGCCCGGCGCTGTAAACTTCGATGGCAGGAGGTTGGTCACTTTTCTTTTATGCCTGTAGACAATAATCAAGGTTAGTACCACGAACACTAAACCATGACAGAACACAAAGGTAGTCAGGAGTAGTCAATCAAATAATAAATCGGTCACAAGTATTGGACAAATATTCCTATGCATACAAAAAATATAGACATCAATAATTGTAATTTTTTAATTATATAAGTCGATTGAAGGACTTAGCAGCCCCCAGCCAACCACGATGATGGTTTTTCCATGGTCAAGTATTTTCAAAAAAACGTTTCATTTAAAACGTTAGCTTTTACAAAAAAAAAATTGTGGAAAAACTTGAGAAAGAGTTAGAACTTTTTTAATAGATACTAGGAACTCGATACGAACATGGATTACTTAATCTCTTAGAAAGTTTATCAAATCGTCATCAGTATATTTTATTTATATGGTAGATAAGTTCAGAAGTTAGATGCGCACGAGTTGACCACCCACAGTTAAGGCGCGGCGCAGTAAAAATGTCACTAGCTCGTTAGTTGTGTTTACGTTTGTAGAAAATCTTATATCGATCAAACGAATAAACTATTAAATAAGATACGCTTGCGCGTGAAGTGTGTTTAATTTATTAAAGTTAAAAATGATTTTCCCATAACAAAATATCTTTAGTAAATATAAAAGAATTATATAACTTGTTTTTTGCACTAGCGTTCTACCAGGGGTTCCCAATCTTTTACAGCCGGTGGCGCACTTACAATTTCACGTCGCCCTACCTTAGATATTTGATATAAACAGGCGACATAAATAGGTACATCAATAGAAATAACTTTAAAAAATAACAGAATATATATGTTCAGAATAATTTATCTATTTATAGTAATTACATAAGAAATTACTGTAATCGGCTTATGACGCCCTTCCCTACTTTCTACGGCGCACACTTTGGGAATCCCTGTACTATTTGAGTTTTTTGAACCTACTTCCTAAGTTAGGCGTGTTAAAACAACCTATTTGACATAAAGACTGATTCATTACAGGTTATATACAGATATATTATATCCGTAATCAGCAGAACAACCTATCGGAATAACTCCTTAAACTTTTATAGACCTGTTTTTGAATCAATTCCACGCTCCTTATCTTTTATCTAATTTTTAAAGATAAAACATACATTTTTCAATACACAATCGACATGGGCACACACTGAGCTTCAACTTATCTGATTTGAAAGTTCCTCATTTATTTTATAGATATAGATTATGTTTTTATAGTGGGTGTGACAGGGAATCAATAACAGATTCTCGGCCATTCTTTTGATATACATTCTTTAAACAACTAAATACTTGTCGCTAGACACCTAGTGGGCTATTAATGCAAACATAAAGAAATTTTGATTCCTAGCGGAACAATTGATTCAATTAGACGCTGGAGGCAATTGCACTCTCTAAAAATTGTTTTCTGTATTTCTGTGACATAACGAGACACATTTTGGTCGAAGCGAGATTCGTTTTAATTCAATCGTACTTGTTTCAAAACTTCCTTGATTGTTAATCAATATTTTTTAATACCCCTTTGGGATATTTAATATAATTTTACAATAAAAAAAACTACTGTCAACAGAAAAAAATTGACGTGTTTAAAAGCGCATCAAATTGTAACAAATAACGATCAATTTGTTGCGTCCGTTAAGAGGTTCAATCAAGTGTAAACAAACATGCAAACATTCGAGACGTTATCGACATCGCACTGTCGATTTAGTATCGAGTTACTCGATAAGTGGTGCATCACTAATCAAAAGGACGTATGATGAGATTGATTGGCGGTTCCTTTTATTGCTAGTGAGGTGATTTTCGGATAACACTTTTTATACAACGATCTTAAATTCCTAAACGTAAGTTATTTTAAGTTTTTTTTTATGAAAACGAGACAGACGAGTTACTTCGAGTGAAGTGCTAACTTCCGCCCATGGACACATGCAACGCCGGGAGGCTAACTGGTGAGTTTTCAGCATTTAAGGGAGATGCTAACTTAAAGGCCCCCAAGTATTATTAAACATGTTTTAGCCAGTCTCTAGACCATTAAATTATTACGTAAGCTTAAAACGGAGATTATGAATGTAATATAATTTAATCGTATTGAATTTGTTGCATAATTTCCTCAATTCTTATTTTGATTTACAAGTAAACTACACATGAATCAAAACGAAGTCACCAAAATGTCTAAATTATGATAAAGGTAGGTACTATTTTATTGTTATCCCATAAAAGAAACATCCTAAAGGTACCTAGTTAAATGTAATTTTGAATCTTGTCACCGGCAAGATTGTAACAACTGGTTTTATTTATTAAATAATTTCTCTATACATTTGTGAATTTATTCTCTATGACCTAATTAACGCGAGAGAATGTTAGTTATTCTGAAATTGATAATTATTCTGAGTTTACTGTATTCAGAAGTTATTTTAGTCTTAAGATATTCCAAATTCAAATCAATAGTTGATTGTGATAATTATATGGTACACCACAGACGGTGATTACAGGCACTAATTAATACAGGCGAGTGATCACGTCCCGACCGGCGCCTTTAGGTCCGATTACATCAACTTCAAACAATTAATGTTGAATTAAGACCCAGCGTTCTTTAGTCTATAGTCCTTTTAAGTTGCTCTAGTAATAGACTAAAACTATGTAGGAATAGATTGTGACCTTTTAATTTTGCGTTAAATGTTTATATAAAATAAAAATTCACCGTATTGTTTTGCCTATATTAATTATTTGTATGCTAACATATTTTTATTTCAATCATATAATTTGGATATTAGAATAATTCTTATGATTTTACTAGAAGGGAATCAACTTTTTGAATAACACAAAGACACAGCACATTCGATTATTTTTATCTGATGGCCGCATATTATATACAAAGTAATCATATACTGATTTATGGCATTTGGTGGGAATCCCGACGTGAAACTTGGATTACGTTGTTCTGTTGAAATCCGCGATGGTGACAATAATTTTTGACTACCACTATAAACCCTAAGTCTGAGTCTGCAGTGCATATTTTTTATGTTGCAATTAGCGCATTGAAACAACGCTAGGAATTCGAACCAGTAAGTTCCTGGTATTACGGTAGAACTCAAATAAATTTTCAACATTTTCACTATAAGGCGATGTTAGTCTTATATTATATGTTTGATGAAATATACAGTAATGTTGCTACGAATTAATTTTTATACATAAAATTTACCCTACAAATAATCTACTAGACAATGTAATAATTTTGTGAAATACAAAGGTCTTACTATAGAGTATACATAGATATATATAAATTGCACTCCAGTGTATTCCGAGCTGTGGAAATCTGTTGCAAGCCGACTCTGGCTATTAGTGTTGCTTTGAAGGTATTATTTCACATGTGCTCTATCATTGCTGGATTTCCTACAAAGGCTCTATTGCATGGGCATTTTCTGTGTGATTAATATACTATAATACATACGTTTGAATGAAAAGGCATATTTGTGGCATACATTTCAGCAAAAGAAAATATCTTCAGTATTTTCCTTTCACGCCTGGGAGTAACACTCGTTTTGTTTTAGTGACAGCGTGATTTTGGACCTATTGATATTACTTGATTAAAAACGCAATGTCTGCGATGGAAAATTATATTGTAATATAGATAGCGTCGTCTCCGCGTTTTAGTCTGTCATTTTCCCTGAAAACGGTCGTTTTCATTTGTTCTTTTTTTTGTATTCAGCGTGTTTTGATTAACATAAATCTATCGTCGCATACTTATTACAGTAAACATTGTCAAACATATAATACCAAATTTCTATATTAAACGGATCTAGTGTGGCTTTATTTACAATATAAAAGATTTGTTATATAAACATTACGACACATATATAAACAACAGTTTATTTGAAATATTCTTAGTAATTTTATATAAACACTTAAATAATTTTTAATGTTTTAGAAATTGTGACAGAGTACCCTTAATGCTGGTGGTATTTCAGAAGTATCGTGATGCTTTAAGCGAAAAAGTAATAATTTAAAATTATGGGATCGCTTTTCAATTACCACCATATCAACCTGTCAGGAGTATACCAAGATATGTCTAAACAATCCCTAAACTATTAAGTAAAAGTAGTTTGCCAAACTTGAATAATTTAAGAGGCGGTTTAATCCGGTTGAAATTGCTTAAACCGGTTACCGGATACGAAATTATAATTGAAAGGCGACACTTTATCGTTTGTATTTGTTGACCCGTGTTTCCCGAGATTTCCTTATAATGATTCTCCAATAATTTCCCATTTTCATTGGTTATTTATATTCCGTACAAATTATACCGTTAATTTAATTACTGGTATAGATAGGGCAAATGATCACAATATCGCTGACAACATTTTGACGTCACTAAGTTTTTAACAAATATATTAAAGCATTTTACAATAGTGTAAAATGAATCTAAATCGTCCATAAACACACAGACAAACTGACAAATATATATATATTTGTATATTTTCAGTACAGATGTACAGACATTTCTAGAATTTAATTATATGTATAGAATAACAACAGCAGCAGTGTTGCCCAAATGGCTCAAGCGCTTATTTAGTAACATGGTGTGAAAAACGGCATTAGACAGAAGAATGGATGACATATGTCCAGCACAGAAAGCTAATTACCAAAGAAATGGAAACGAGAAGCCAAGCCTCATCTGGATTTATTGAGTTAAACGTATTTACATTTTATATAAGAGTAAGCAGGAACTTATTATGACTTCTTATTACACACACACCTCCACACACGCACGCACACCAACACACACACTTCGCACTAAATTGTCATTGTATTTTTAGGAAGAGCGGCATTCCCAATACAGGTACCTTGCATTTACTATCCGGGAAGCCCCGGCAAAAGAATAAACACAATTAAATAAATTGTAGTTTTTAATAATTTAAAATTCGTAAAACAGCATACCGGATATAAGATCAATCTTAAATTTGGAACAGACCATTACCTGAGAGTACTTGTGTTCAGCGAACCAACACTGATATATGTACGTGTGTAAAAATTGTTCGTAGAATATTTCGTGTTTTTACGAAATGGAAAATCTCTCACGTTGTGGGCTGGCTTTGTATGGTAACAAAACAATTTCTTGAACATTTGTTTAGGTGGAAAATGTGAATTTGAATTTGGAAGTAGTTCAGTTGTCATGGATATAATGGATTACTACAGTATTTACGCAGCGTATTTATGATTTCATTATTAAGATAAATTCAATGTTTTTTAATTCCTGGTTACTATTGTATGGGAATAAATTCTCGATCTATGCTATCCTTTTAAAGAACTACCTACTGTCCCACCTTTTTGCCTACTGTAAGGCACCTAAAATGGCTGAAAGTGAAATTTAATTGGCTTAAAGTAATGTAGAACAAATTCAAACGCAAAGATAGAGTTCCGGAATTATACTGAATTTTCATCTCTATAAATATGCTTTCCCTACGGGAATCTAGTAGAATATAAAAGTTGTCTTCGTCTGTAAAGTTTCTGAATAGAATTGGCATATCCAAGTTCCTAACTCGCCTTTTAGAGCTTCACTTTCCAATTTACTTGCAATACATTATAATTTCGTTATAGCCCAACCGTTTTCCGGCGGAAGTAACTTTCATGTGAAATTATAAAGTTTTACATTAATTTTAATTTTTAATTTAAAACTTAAGAAATTAAAGTCCGGGTTTGTAGCCGGTGTGAAGAGTAAACGTTAGCCTTTATTACAGTATTAAAGCTTTTATTAAGTGCTGTA
Organism: Leptophobia aripa; assembly: GCA_951799465.1. Classification (NCBI taxonomy): domain Eukaryota; kingdom Metazoa; phylum Arthropoda; class Insecta; order Lepidoptera; family Pieridae; genus Leptophobia; species Leptophobia aripa. The sequence goes on from OX637271.1 coordinate 6,676,930, forward strand.
GCCTCTTAGTCTACTTATATGTTAGTATTTTTCAATAGCAGGACTATCCAATTAGAAAAGTTCATATATAATTTTTTCACTCGGATTTACAAAGCAAGATGCATCTTAATTTCCGCAAATTGACCTTAAACTTATATTGAAACTAATCTTAACTTATTCTAACATAAATCAAAGCAGGGAAATGCTCGGAATTAGATTGCAAACTTGAGAGTGAATAATATCTTGAGATTTATGAGTCGAGCAATATCTTAATCAGAGATTTGTATTAGTCTAAAACAAGTTGTTTAAATTTGTGATATAATGTCTTTAAAGCTGCAAGAGTCTTTACACTTGGGAAGCGAATATTTTAATCATGCCTTCGTTTGAGTAAGTAAAGTAGTGATACTATACAAGAATATATTAATTCATTCATAGACTTAAACCGTTTTTATTATGGACAACCGTTTCAACTATAGTTCTCGTGTCCTTTTTTATCACAGCGTAGAACAATTGAACAGAGTGAGTGCAGTTGTATTGCATTTTTCTATGATAACTTTATAATATTGTTAGTATAACCTTTTTTTTTCAACACTTTTTTCATAACCAAGAGACAGCACTCATTTTCTATTACCATCATACTTTAAAGCAAAAACTGACTTCTAACCTCCTAACGTCTCTCTTTTAAACAGATCTCCTAAAAATAATACTGAGTGGCTTCCTGATTGGCTAGAGTCGCCACTACACGCTTGTAGATATTGATTAATTAATTGTAACTGTTGTAACTTATAATCTACAAACACAAATTAATTTTTACATCTTTTTCTACTTTATGGCTTTACCACCGCTAACTCTCCAAAAGCAAAACGATTTTCGCTTCAACAATGACAAATACTTAGTTTTAACAAATTATATAAACAATTAGTTACTTAATTTAACAAAACCTAACACTACAATTACTAGTAAGCTCGCGCATTATTATTAAAGCTACGATCATAATTGACACCATAAATGTATTCAATGGATATACCTAGCTTAAAAGTTCTAAGTATATATAAGCTTTTGCCCCATTTTCACATATGTAACCATGCGTGAAATGTGTATTCAAATGATTGCAAGGAATTGAGATATCATGCAAATGGCTTATTGTATGCAGATTGCCGGTAACGAACATAAGGGCGAGACAATGCTAAGCTTAATTTCATGTTTGATGTAGGTGGTTTGTATGTCCGAGCTAAGAAAAAGCCACTGTATTAGCAGATCAATCAGTCTGATAAAATCAGTATAGGTTCTAATAAATAAACATAATGAGACTTAAAAAGTTTGGTCCTTGTGAGCCATAATGATGGCGGGATTCCTCGCTGAGCGAGAAAAGCACCAGCTCTTGGATCACCGGTACTGACTAGCAGGCGCCTAATTTATTCATTAATAGTCGCTTGTGCAGTTGTACCCCAAGGTCCAAAAGTCTCTTCTCCAGCGGTAACAAAATCAAATTTAAAGTAGAGTTCTAATTAATTACTTATGTATCGGCTAAATTATTCTATACTAATATTATAAATGCGACTGTAAGTATGTATGTATGTTAGGCTTTGCGGTCTAATATACAATAACTCTACTTTATAAACCGATTTTCCAAATTCGTTTTGTATTTACCTACAGCAAGCGGTAAACTCGCGGGCAGAAGCTAATAGTTAATTATACAATCTTGAATAAAAATAGGAATGTTTTTGTCGGCGACTAGGAATAGGAATTAGGATTATATAGAATAAATTGTGTAAAAATATATAGTCCATAGATAAGTAACTGAGAAAAACTAGTACATAAGTATAATTCTTAGACTTAAGTTAATAAAGGAACGCCAGCCAACTTGAAAGTAGGGAGTTGTGCGTTAATTAAGCTAAGGTTATATAATGTATGACGTACTAGTTTTAAGAAATAGTAAAATTGGCAAAATGTTAATAAATGCGCTGCTTCGCCTAGAGGTAAACTTTAACGGTCGCATAGCTCTCGGTGGGGTGTAACATGTTGCAAGGGCTCCGATACGACGAAAGCCCCGCCCACAAATGAACCTCGGCGGGGGTGTAGCGGGGAGCGCTCCGTAACGATGTAGGAGCTCTCGTCGCGGTATAATGATCGAGGTACCTAAGCTCCCCGAGATCTATGCGACACTCTCTCACACGGCGCGACCTCAACGGATCAACAACTAGGCGGAGCAGTACGAACAAAGAAGCCTTTCACTCCTCCGAAGACCCAAGACTACGGCATCGCCCTTCTACACCTTACGTACTAACAGGGGTGCGTGGGCCGAACGAGACCAGCGCATATACGTTCGTTCGGCAACTCCGTGGCGTCAACGATCACCGGTCTTACAAGCCAGAACAGTTACGGACGGCTTGGCTATCGCACTCTGTATCACACTGACATTGTGCAGGCCTCGCCGCTCCGATTAACTACCTGATCGGCCACAACATTTGGTCCTTCGAGCCGGATCCTGTAAAAACTCAAGAACATTTGGTCCTTCGAGCCGGATCCTGTAAAGAAATCAAGAAGATGCCAGTCACGAGGTCACAACGTGGGATGCAGCAAGAATCAGCCGCGACTGCCACCACCTCGCCCGAAATCACGTCGGAATCGACTCGGGTTACGGTGGCGGATATCTCCAGGGAGCAGTCGACGTCTGCGGGCGCAGCTAGCCAGCCAGGTCAAGCCTCGACCTTGGCACCAGCGGGTTCTACCCGGCGAGCTACGTCCAGGGTCGTATCAAAGGCCAGTTCCAGAAGGCAAGCCGCAGCCAGGGAAGAGCTGGCGCGTGCTGAGCTACAAGAAGCTCAGGCGGCGACGCGTCTAGCCCGTATACGGCTAGAGATGGAAACCGACGAGTCAGATGACTCCGTCGTTGAAGAAAATGAAGAGGACCGCAACGAACAGATTCGCAGTTGGATGCAAGCTTCAGACCTGAGAGTACCGACAGGGAAACCGGAATTGAAAAGCGATGCGCAGACAATAGCCGAAGCTATTAAGGAAGCCATGGCGACTACAGCTCCTCAACCGAAATATATTCAGGAGCTGCCTACGTTCGAGGGAGACAGCGCTGAGTGGACGGCATTTCGCGTCGTCTACGAGGATACAGCGCCATTATTCTCGAGCGTACAAAACATGGCTCGGCTGCGCAAAGCTATCAGGGGTACAGCGAGGGACAGTATCAAGAGCCTACTATACTCAGAAGTGAAGCCAGAAGAAATCCTCACGGCACTGCGGCGAAGATTCGGGAGACCCGACGCGTTGGTGATGGCAGAATTAGAGAAGCTGAAGGCGTTATCTCGGGTTACAGAGAACCCGCGTGATATATGCGTCTTCGCGAGCCAAATAAGTAACTGCGTAGCGTCAATCACCGGACTGAAGAGGCCACAGTATTTACACTCACCGGAGCTAGTGAAGACAGTGCTTGAGAAGTTACCATCGATTCTTAAATTTCGATGGTACGACTTCACGGCTTCCAGAGATGAGGATTCCTTCTCGAGCATACAGACCATCAGCGACTTCCTCAACCTAGAAGCGGACAAGTGCGGAGCGTTCGCGATTATAGAAGAAAATCAATACTTGAAGCCGAGCGCAACGAAGAGGCCGATAAGGCAGGCGGCTCATAACGTCACCGAATGCAACAGCAAGGGCAAGGACGAAGTCAAGTGCCCCGATTGCGATGGCCCTCATCGCCTTGCTGATTGCCAACGTTTTTTAAGAGCGGCGGTCAACGACAGATGGGAGACCGCGAAAAGATTGAAAATCTGCTTTAAGTGCCTTATCGGCAAACACAGGAAGGAAACGTGCCGAAAACCACCGTGCAGGATGTGTCGTAGATGGCACCACAATCTACTACACGTGACTGTGGAGAACGAAGCACATCATGAACAGGCAGAGCCAGAGACAACCGCCGCGGTCAACACTTTAAGGACGCCGAAGGCGATTTTGAAGATTGTGAAGGTGGAGGTGTTCGGCCCGACTGGGAGCAAGATAATACTGGCGCTACTGGATGAAGGCTCGACAGTCACGCTGCTGGACGAGGACGTCGCAAGAAGCATCGGCATCCAAGGCCCCTACCGACCGTTAACAATCGAAACTATCGGTGGGGGACAAATGGAGCAGCGAGAATCTATGACGCTCGACTTGGAATTAAGAGGCCTTAAGCAGGAACGTCGAAGCGTTCTCAAGGGAGCTAGAACCATAAAGGCACTTAAACTGGCTCCTCAATACATCGATAAGAAACGCTTAAAGAGATACAACCATTTACGTAGCATACTTCAGGATGTGTGCTACGAAGGTGAATCCCCGAAGCTACTCATCGGGCAGGACAATTGGGAATACATTGTCACACTGCAGCTAAGAAAAGGCAAACAAGGGCAGCCAGTAGCATCGCGAACGAAGCTCGGATGGGTCTTGCATGGCGCGGACAGCGGTTCTTCAGCAACGGTGAATTACGTGAACGTATGTGCGCACACCTGCGTCGTAGAAGATCAAATGGACAAAATTATAAAAGAACACTTCTCAATCGAGTCACTGGGGATTCAGCCCAAGAAGCCTTCAACCGACGTGGAGCAACGAGCGCTTCGCGTGCTAGAGAATACTAGCCAGCGCATGGAAGACGGCCGATTCAAAGTTGGGTTGCTGTGGAAACATGAAGACTTGCGATACCCGAATAACTACGCTTCAGCTCTAAACAGGTTCCGAGAAACGGAGAAAAACGTGAGAAACTACGTCAGCAAGTACCCGGAGGCCGCCAGAGCCGTCGAACGCAACCACTACATGGACGATTATCTACAGAGCTTTCATAGTGTCGACGACTGTAACCGAATAATGAAACAAGTCGACATAATCCATAAAGCGGCGCGCTTCGAGCTACGAGGCTGGGCTTCGAATAAGAACGAAATCGTGGAAGCTGGCGGTGAAGAAGTGCATTTGGGTGACGACGAAGAGAAAACTCTGGGGCTGCGCTGGCTAACGCACGACGACCACCTGGGCTTCAGGAGTCAGCTCCGCAAAATACGCGAAGAAGTAGCGACCGGCGTAGAAACGCCTACGAAGCGAGAGGTCACGGGCGCGGTTATGTCCACGTTCGATCCGCTTGGATTGCTGGCGCCAATTCTAATACAAGGGAAAAAGCTAATACAGAGTTTATGGCGAAGTGGCGTCGGATGGGATGATGAGATTGCCGCAAGTGACATCGCGGCATGGAGAAACTACCTCGTCTGCATTGAAAAGATGCGCGACATAAAACTGCCGCGGTGCATATCACCATTTTCCACCGAGGGGGAGCTGCATACGTTTCGCGACGCTAGCGAAACAGCGTATGCAGCTGCGGTTTATTGGCGATCACGCGAAGGAAATCGCTATATAACACGTCTTATCGCGGCTAAGGCGAGGGTGACACCGCTGAAACCGACGTCAATGCCTAGACTGGAACTACAAGCGGCCGGCTATATACCAATTGGAGAGACGCAACTACGACGCGCCGAGGACTTGCTGATTAGACTCAGTCAGAGGGTTAGCTTCGGGCAAGAGATAGAACGCCTAGAACGAGGAAAACCGATCGCGAGCGGAGGCCAGTTGAAACAAATAGACGTCGCGCTAACGGACGGCGTGATTAGACTTCGTAGCAGAATTAACGCGATCGCGGGCGTTGGTCACGACTATCGCTCACCGATCTTATTGGACGGCCGAAGTCTTATTGGAAGAATGATAGTAAAGCATTATCATTGTCAGTTTAACCACGGAAATCATGCAACCGTTATGAACGAGATAAGACAACGCTATTGGCTAATTGGCTTAAGATCAGTGTTACGCAGCATTCAACGAACGTGTCAAACATGCAAAGCGCTCAAGGCGAGGCCAGTGGAGCAACCGGCAGGTGACTTACCGGCGGAGAGACTGCGTCATGGCGAGCATCCTTTCACGTGCACCGGAGTGGACTACTTCGGCCCTATGCTTGTCACAATCGGGAGGCGAAGAGAAAAAAGATGGGGCGCACTCTTCACGTGCCTCACTACCAGAGCAGTCCATCTAGAGATGGTGCCTAGCCTCAGTGCCGATTCAACTATCATGGCACTAAGGAGATTCGCGGCGCGACGAGGAATGCCGAAGGTCATTTACTCTGACAACGGGACAAACTTCGTGAAGGCCGACAAGGAGCTTCGCCAAGCCTTACAAAACATACAAAACGAGGAGGTAATTGTCGAAGCGGAAAGAATAGGCGTGCGGTGGAAATTCATACCACCGGGGGCGCCAAATATGGGAGGCGCCTGGGAGCGCCTAGTGCGCTCTATTAAAACCGCACTAGACCTGACCCTGAGAGAACGAGTCCCCAAAGAAGAGGTACTGCACACGCTGCTGCTGGAGGCGGAACACATGGTGAACTCAAGACCGATCACCAACCTGTACGACAACGACGAAGAAAAGGCGCTAAATCCCAAACATTTTCTTATTGGGAGATCTAGCGGAGCGGCGCGCATCGGTAGCTTCCCGGAGGCCAAGGTAGTGGGCAAAAACGATTGGAGGACTGTGCAACGACTAGCCGACAACCTTTGGAGGAGATGGCTGAAGGAATACCTGCCCACGCTTCTGCCAAGACGAGCGCAGGGACGAGCAGACAGCGCTCAGTTGCAGCCAGGTGACATGGTCCTTATCGTCGACCACACTCTACCACGATGCACTTGGCCCCGAGGAACGGTCCACACTACCTATCCCGGGCCAGACGGACGCGTACGGATCGTGGATGTTAAGACAAGAGGCGGAGTGCTGCGGAGACCAACGTCGAGGATCGTGCTGTTGGTGCCAAAGAAGTCGCCGGGCAAAGAAGACTGTGCTGCGCACGAGGGGGAGAATGTCGGCGACTAGGAATAGGAATTAGGATTATATAGAATAAATTGTGTAAAAATATATAGTCCATAGATAAGTAACTGAGAAAAACTAGTACATAAGTATAATTCTTAGACTTAAGTTAATAAAGGAACGCCAGCCAACTTGAAAGTAGGGAGTTGTGCGTTAATTAAGCTAAGGTTATATAATGTATGACGTACTAGTTTTAAGAAATAGTAAAATTGGCAAAATGTTAATAAATGCGCTGCTTCGCCTAGAGGTAAACTTTAACGGTCGCATAGCTCTCGGTGGGGTGTAACATGTTGCAAGGGCTCCGATACGACGAAAGCCCCGCCCACAAATGAACCTCGGCGGGGGTGTAGCGGGGAGCGCTCCGTAACGATGTAGGAGCTCTCGTCGCGGTATAATGATCGAGGTACCTAAGCTCCCCGAGATCTATGCGACACTCTCTCACACGGCGCGACCTCAACGGATCAACAACTAGGCGGAGCAGTACGAACAAAGAAGCCTTTCACTCCTCCGAAGACCCAAGACTACGGCATCGCCCTTCTACACCTTACGTACTAACAGGGGTGCGTGGGCCGAACGAGACCAGCGCATATACGTTCGTTCGGCAACTCCGTGGCGTCAACGATCACCGGTCTTACAAGCCAGAACAGTTACGGACGGCTTGGCTATCGCACTCTGTATCACACTGACATTGTGCAGGCCTCGCCGCTCCGATTAACTACCTGATCGGCCACAACAGTTTTACAGTTTAATAAATCCACTATGATTTTATATGTTTTATGAGAAAACCCTTAACCTATTAAACATAAAATTTCTAAAGAAAATATCCAAGTACCCTAAAGTAAGGGTTAAAACTTAAAACCCTCACCTGGAGGTCTTACGTATCCGAGTGCCTCTTACTAAGACAAAAGGTATTTAAATAGTCCATTGTAAGGACTTCCAACGTTCAACTTGAGAGCTATGCGGGCTTAAAAGTGAAAAACTCTTTAAGATTTCGTCAAATACTTGCGCTTGTTAATTTCAAAATGAGTTCATTATGATAAATATACATTATGGTGTTAATTTTTTAATTTCAATACTTGCATTGCAGTGTTTCAAACTTTAAATATTTTTTGAATCGGCATTTATTACATTACTGTACAATATTTATATAAATGTCGTATTAATTGGTAGGTAATTAAAAACTACTTGAAACCACTTGATTTTACATCTAAGATAAAATTAGGTTTGTTTTGTATTATTTTTATTATTCAATAGATATTACATTTTAATACAGTTTTGATCGACCACAAATGTGGCCCACTAGTTTTGGCTGAAGAACTGTTGTAAGAGCATTATCATATTAAATGAAACATTTTGAAATTTGCGGTAAATGGCTACGTACAATTCATTGTATATTTTTGTGGCTTTCTTTTATATAGAGATAGAAAGAGACAGATACTTTAGTTAAAAATATACAATGAGGTAGCTTGTATTTAATATATTACACAATAGAAGTTCATATCAATATATATAATAATCACAATATAAATACAAAATCTCAACAATCTAGTATCGAAATACATCTGCTAGACAGGTGCTTGAGTGACAGTGAGGACTGAATATTCATACTTAAAACATGCGCAGACGCAACGCCCTCGCTCGCGATTGGTCCGCCATTTTGATAACAGCCAATGGCGTTATGGCGGCGAGCAGAGTGTAATTTTGGCATAATTAGTCACGCATCAAAGTAACTATTGGATAGAATTATTTTCGTACGTGTTGAATTTTCGTTAGGGGGAAAATTGGCCTGTTATGTTGAAAGTTCAAAGTGGTTTTTACGAGTTCACACAACATCGTTTCAATACGTTAAATGTGAAACTAATTTTACAACAAAGAGAATCAACCACACTGTTGGTGCCAATTCCTATCTACTTTATGTTATTGGAAAGTTTAATTTGAAAATAGAATCTGTCATTTTGTGAGTGGCTCTGTTATTTTTGTATCGTAGCTTAAAAATCTTTAAGACTGGCTGTTGCTGTTTGTTATCTGTTTTTTTTTGCGGTTCATTAGTTTTAGGCTTTATAGTTTTTTAAATTTGGAATTCTGTATAATTCGCGCTAACATCGAAATACGCAACGTATTTGAAGTATTATGTTTGACGTTTGACAATTACCCTAAATGACAACATCAAATATATTCTGTATCTATTATATAAAAAAGATTCGAATAATCTGTAATATTTATTCGATTTTGAATAAAGAACGTTTTCAAAAAGTGTATACCTAAAAGTGATTTAAAATGAATGAACGATATTTGGAAGTTTCATTTATCAGTTCACTTCAGTTTCAACTTCGAGCAGGAAGCAACTCCCCAGCTTAGCGATTGACAAGAAATGATTTATGAATAATAAACAACGCAATATGGCGCCATATTGTTTTGAAATAACTTGTTCATAGTCGGGTTTACTTATAGTTTCGAAGTTTACATAAATATTTAGACAGTAAACACGATTATTACAAACAATATTTATAAATATAATAGACATAGTCTAAACAACGACGACCCGGTTGGCAAGGGTCAGTGCTGGACAGCCGAATTCCCAACATTACGTTATGTGCATATTTGTTGGCTATGGTTTGAATTATATACGTATTTATGTGTTGTGTCCATAACAGAAGCTATAAATACGCTGTCCTAACAGGCTGTGTGTCAAAATTAACAGAATTTAGAATCAGCGGCGGATCGCTTAAAGAAAGTGTCGCCTGCTTCACCAGGTGAACCAGCTGAAGGTGGGTATGCGAAATAGAATAGAGGTATTTAGTTGGGACGGCGGGATAGACAGCGGAGCTAAGCTTGTACTCCAAGATCTCTCCGTACAAACAAGTACATATTAATCGACAGGTTTTATATAAAGGTTTATAACGCATTACAATACTGACACCTAATTAAACTAATATTAGTTTCAAATTGTAATATAATGTCAAATGTTATATTCAACTGTCAAACGCTTCCAACTTGAAGACGTGCGTATTGTGACTGTGAAACGTATAATTAACTTTAAATTATGGATTTAGGGGACACGATGAAGCGGACCAAATTTAAAATATATGTTTTTTTTCATATTTTTAGGCTAAAAAGTAACATTTGTTTACCGCCTTCCGCCAATAACTTTAATCTATCGACTTGTGTACTAGTTTACTGATGACAATATTTAATCATTTTTTGATTCTATATTAATATTCTTATATCCGATATAAGCATTGCAAAGGTAATGCAATTTTTTGCCTTGGCGCTAGCTTTTCAGCCATAAATAATTCGTAATCCTATATTTCACTATGTAGTTCAATTGCGGTCATTAAATCTTCTTTGTCCTTATTTTATTCCTTATAACATTTAAACCTATGGCTAAAATAAATTACAACACAAGCTTAAATTAAGATCTGTGTCCATTTGAACGTTTATTCAGCTACTTATCACTGACGTAATAAATACTGAACGTGTGTTCTTATGTTATAATCCATCAATAAAATCCGACGTCTATCGATAAATACAAGATGATTTAGTCATACCGACTCTTTTAGGTTTTAGTAGGCTTTTAGTTAATAAATAAACAGTGTGTTAGGTTTGTCCTGTTTAAATCGCTTTGGCTCATAACATATACACCACACACTCAAAAAGATTAAATCTCGCAGAGGTGACAGCTACTCTAATCAACTTTCGAGCCATTGCCTCCAAGCGATGACGGTTTTAAGACCTATTACGTTCCATAGTGTGGGTATTAATACAGTTATAGACTTAATTGTTAAAGTAGAAACTGGGGAAAGCATAGATAATAATCACAGATATGACTCAATTTTGAAATTCAAAATGACGTTTTACAATTGAATCTACTGATTCGTCCTTTGTAAGTTACCAATTATAGTATCAAAACTACTTAGTCTTGCCATAAATATTGTTATAAAGAAAAGCACGATTTTTTTTTTTATACGTAACATTTATTCCTTTCATAGTGAGTTAGTTTAATACATCAATATATAACTATTAAAAATATACAATGTTTATTCGAAGTGGTCTCCATTGGCTGCAATACAGTCTTTTAAACGTTGAGGCCAGTTATCAATAGCAGCACGAACTCTTTCTAGAGGAAAATTCTTCACTGCCAACCGAATGGATCGTTTTAGGGACTCCAAATTATAATGGCGTTTAGAGCAAGCCTTACTCTCTAAAACTGACCATAAATCATAATCCAATGGATTTAGGTCAGGACTTGACGACGGCCAGTTTTCAGTGCTGATAAAGTCCGGAACGTTAGTTTTCAACCAAGATTGGGTGGATCGAGCTCTATGACCCGGAGCCGAGTCTTGTTGAAAGCAACATTCTTTGTTATTGAACATGGTGTTAGTTAAAGGCTTAACTACCGTCTCAAGAATGGTATTTTGATAAACTTGTGCCGACGTTTTAATACCTTTTTCACAAAAATATGGCTCAGTCACCCCTTCATAGCTAACACCCCACCAAACCATCACTGAAGTGGGATAATGCCCACGTTGTACTCTGTTTACTAATTGCGAAGCTTCTTTAGAGCTTTCAGCATAAATACGGTCATTTTGTTTATTAAAATACTGCTCAATTGTAAAAATTTTCTCATCCGTAAACAAAATTTTTTTGTGACCTCCCTTTGCGTACCGCTTAAGTAGTTGTTTGGATTTTACCACCCTATTCTTCTTTGAATTATCAGTTAAGAAGTGACCAGTACGTCTCTTATAGGCTGCAAGTCCTAAGTCATCTTTTAATATACGCGACATGGTTCTAGGAGCTATCTTCATCTCCCGAGATAAAATCTTTTGCTTACGGACAGGATTTCTTCGAATTCTTTCCCTAACTGCTTTAATCACCTTTTTCACACGAACGGTACGTGGACGGCCAGATCTTTTTCTGTCACAAACAGAGGAGGTATCATTGTACCTATCAATAGCCCGGTAAACAAACATTTGACTAATACCAAGCGGGTGGAGGGTTTTAAAAATTGCACTTTTCTCCATACCTACTTTATGTAAGGCAATCACAGCGATTCGGTTCTCTTTATCACCCCACTCCATTTTAATATAACAAAATATTTAACAATATAATGGCGCGAAAATAAGAAAACACATCAAGCAATCATATAAAAATGACAGATTCCAAATTCAAACGTAATATTTTCTTTTTTTGAATAGTAACAGTATTTATGGCCAGACTAAGTATATAAAAAACTATGTAAATACAGTCTCAAGACATGATTTGTTAAGTATTTTTCTTATACTTATTCATATGTTACCAATACAAATGTATTTGTGCATAGTCATAAATATACATTACGTAACAAAAGCTCTATTTTAGAAAGATGTTTAAAGAAATAGTACTTACTTCCAAACCAAGATGGCGCCTATAAAGATGCCAATAATGAGCACTATGGAGCAGAGAGCGATCACCGCTGACGTCTGTAGTGATGGCCCGCTGTGGTTGTAAGCGTCAATCTTCTGAAAGTACAAACACTTATTAGTATTTCACAGTAATTACTAGCCACTGGAATGCACTGTAACTACATGCCAGTTGTATTGCAGAAATATAGTTATTATAGGTATTGAAAAAGGCTGTATATGTTTTGTTTGTATTATATGTTAAATAACACAAGCTAGGACGACTAGAGTTATGTTTTTAGGTAATCAATTTACACTTGATCGCTTCTTGGTGATATTTCTATGTATTTTTTTTATATAAGAGTGGGAAAAGGAGCAGGAGGCACACTATAAATGTGAAGTCGCCGCCCATAGACACTCACGTGGCTGCCGGCTTTTTAGGGAGTGGTACACTTTTTCTTGTAGGACCCGAAGTCATATTGGTTCAGAAACACCATGGTAGGTGGATAGTTTCATAACGTGGTGGGCGTGGTATTAAATGTTTGACGAAACGCGCAGTGATGGAACGACAGACATCGAGGTGATACGGCTAGAATTTCGTATTCTTACTAGATGTCCGAAGATAAAAATCAGCTGCAGGTATTAAATGAGTGGTATGGAGCACAGAGATTATCTAATATATAAAATTCTCGTGTCACAGTTGTCGATCCCTTACTCCTCCGAAACGGGTTGACCGACTCTCCTGAATTTTTCTGAGCATATTGAGTAGGTCTGAGAATCGGACCAACATCTATTTTTAGAGACATTTTTTTGGCAAAACGACGTTTGTCGGGATCAGCTAGTAGGCATATATATGAAGGTTGTATATAAATCATTTTAGACACAAACATACACACGTGATACGTAGGGGATGCTGTTTGATAACGACTCCCTAGTCCATTCACAACTCGTTCGTAAATGTTTATTAACAAAATAAACTGTTGGATCCCGTACATTCATCAAGACGTATCAAAAATGGCCATTCTCACACCGAATAACACGCTATATAGCAATAATTGTCTCTCCTTAAATTATTTTTTTTTAAGTTTCACACGCAACCAATACAATGGGTAATTTTTTAGGGTCCTTCGAGGGGTTGGAAATTGCTTTATTACGTGGCGTTATATGATTGACGGGTCGGGCGGTTGCTTTTATTAAAAATAATTATATTTTTGTGTTTTAAATAGGTACTTTAGTCCTAAATTCGAATAAAACAAACGATATATCTTTAAGAAAACTTAAGAAGCACCGAAACTACATGGAACATACATAGTTGATACTGATAATTGTGAAGACATCAAATAATAATAATCTTTATTGCCATGATTCGTAGAGTTCAAGCAGAAAAAAACATATAGAACTACAAAAAATAAGCACATTAGTATACATAGTGTAATACCATGTAACGTCACCCGATTTATCGACAAATTCTCTAAAGCGTCGAAATCAATTGGCATTGGTTGGTTTAGCTTGTATTTCATTTTGATTTTTCTTTTCTCCATTCAACGATCACTCTGTATAACGCCATAAATTGCACTGTCCATCCAGTGTCGTTATATAGAATTAACACTCTATTATACATTATAGGTTTGTTAAAGAACATACTCACCAAAAATTCTTAGTAATGTGGTACTTCGTTTTCGATAAATATATTGTTATTAAAATATAAATTATTTTGCTGACCGTATGTAAATATGTACATTACAAATTATGAAACAAAATAATACGCAAAAGGTAGTAACAAAAGCTTTATATTTAAAAAAACATCTGCAAAATGTAATTACACAGAATATTTTCACCATTATACCAGAAATGTGCTTATAATTACAATTTCATGTGACAATTAAGAAAATCGCTGTTCGTTGAGTGGAAATGATTTACATCACGTGGAGCAAAATTTAAAAAAAAAATATTGAACAAAACGAAAATATTTATTTATTCACACTTTGTTGCACTAAAACAGTAGACGTAGATAATGTTTATAGATGTTAGATATAAGATCAACGGGCGGCCTTATCGCTAATAAGCGATCTATTCCAGGCAACCCACACTTACTGGTTAAATATATTTTTGAGAAGGATAACCTGAAAACGCGTTTCATTTGAACGTGAAATAACTTTTTTGTTTGAAAACTTATGCGACGCCATTTTAAAGAATATATAATACCGGCACTAGACGTAACAGTACACGCGTTTCGTTTGTGTATTTATTTATATATTTTCAACATAGGTACATAAAAAAAATCCTGTAACTATGAGGGTTCCAAATAACACCGGTCTGAGAAAACACCCATAACAGACTCAGCTATCTATCTATCAGTGTGATATCGTGTCACAATTTGAAATGATAAAACATTAGATTTGCAATTAATAATGGCCGTGCTTTAGAATAGAGCTTAAGGTAAGGCTTTAAGCTACGTATATGTCTTTTATAGTCTTTTTTTGTATTAAACTCAAACTCAAAATATCTTTATTCAAGTAGGTCTTTATAAAGACACTTTTGAATTGTCGATTTTTACACTACCACCGGTTCGGAAGGCGAGTCATCTACCAAGAAGTACCGGCAAGAAACTCGATAGCTGCTCTTTTAAAATAAACAATTAATACAAAATTGTGCTACTGACAATTAATATAACAAAGCATTGCAAGGCTACTCAAGAGTTGAACTGTCCCGATGCTGAGCCAATTGCCGACTATTATGCAAGACTAAGTTAAGTATAGGTAATTTAAGTCTTGCTTAGGTCAGGTCATATTTAACGTATATGGTTAATCATCTAACCAAACCACTTAAGGGTAATGTTCTTTGTACTCTTAAACGTTGTAATAAAAGATAATATATTTTATAAAAAAAACCCTTCAATACCAATATTTGACATACAATCGCCCCTAATGTTTATCACCCACATTATACAAAGTAATTTCTGTTTTCATTTCGATATTATCATAGCAGCTGTATCGTAATAAAACACATCTGTCATTATTGTTTAGATTAGTTTTATTAATATTAGTTTGGGAATGAATTAACTACAGTTTAGCCTTGCCTCAAAAAGTGTACTGGGATCATTTCAAAAAAAAAAACAAATCAACCAAGCCGACTTTCTTGCCTGCTTCTTCTCAGCTTGGTCGCGTACGAACAGGCGTAGAATCACTTACATTTAAGACGATTCAAAATGGACCAATGTACCTTAATGAATGAAGATATTTTGACTTTGACTTTATAAACTTAAAGCATTTGTTTTACCGAATGTGATTCAACTAATGTAATACAACGTAAACTCCATGTAACGCCACTATTATGAACGACAAACACTCTAAAGCTTCGAAATCAATTGGCCTTGGTTGGTTTATCTTGTATTCTATACAATGATTTTCTCGCATTTAAAGACTACTTTCTACAACGCCATGCACAATCTCTTCATGCGTCGTTATATAGAGTTTACACTGTATTTAAGAAATTAAATTCAGATAAAGAAACGAAAATGTTTTGTTTCATGCAATTGAATAATAATAATTTGATATTTACTGGTAAGACTTATTGTTCTATGCTTTGAGTAATTTAGATGCACGCGAAATTTTGTTTAAAATGTAAATTACCCGATTGCTTGAGGTTATATGAGATAAATGTGTGTGTGACAAATGGTATTTATGTGCCGTTAAAATTATAGTAAAATATATACATGAATAAAATAAATGACAAGAATTTAGTACTTACCCTAAGCACAATTGATGTTACGATAATCCTTGATTGCATGTCTATAGCCAAATGTCAGATAAGTATTTCCGTAAATTACTAGTATCGTTTCAACCAATTGGTCACCGATCTAATTACACTAAATTGAAACGGTTAGGGGAATAAATTCAGTATTTTTTAATAATTGTCTACATAAAAATAAATTTTGCTTTTCCTTAGGTTATGTACATACAATGGTGTCTCAATTTAATGCTTGTATTTGAGAACACAGTCTTTTATTTTATTAAATATGTCCCCAAACATGTATTGTGCTAAATATATTAACAAACAATAAACTTATAAGACAATAAAACAAGGTATACACACAAAACAATTATATGGGAACTTGAAACATTTAAGAGATAAAACATAATACAATATATATAATAATACGAACAAGATTTTTAAGGTGTTTAAAATGCCTCTACGAAAGGTAAGCAGGGAGTCGGCAAAAACATCAACCGAGTCGTCCACATTTACAATACTATTATAAAGTCGACACAATCTGTTTACATAACCGTTAAGCGATTTGCATAGATCTTTCTTATTTTATCATACTAAGTAATATACGAAATATGGTTTGCCTTATTCACATAAACATCTTCGTATATAAATGAGAATAACAACGTTATGTCTACACAAGTTAATGAAAAGAAGTGTGTATGTGTGCGTGCGAATATGTAATGTCACAAAAGCTTTTATGATACTGTTAATTTATGCACAAGTTCTAAATGAAACCGAATTAAGTTCAGCTGTCATCTGTCACTGGTGTTTTTATAGTGTTCTGCGCTGCCAAGTAAATATCAAATCAGTTTAATTAGTGTGTAGTTGGATGAAACGTCTTCACTAATAAAATAATAAGAACAAAATGGATTAATATTTTTTTCAATTTTTTAACATAAATTAGGGACTTCAAAAAAAAATATCAAGTGTTATCTATAAATCGAAATATATCACTAAAATCCAAACAAACAAATAATGATTTATCCCTAACATATCAAATTCGACGCATATCTCCAATATTTCTTAAATCCCAACGGTCAAAGATAAGGCTTTCATAAAAACAGATAAGATCAAACATCGTCCACCGGGGACGTGGGGACCATTTGTCATGTCCCAATTCCAAGCATCCGTCATCGAGGTAAAGATTTAACTTACATTTAATGATCAATATCAGAATGATAAAAAACGTTTGGTCGGTCTTCTTAGTTGAATTAATTCAACCATTAATTAGGTTTATTACACTTGTTAATAACAAAGCTTATTTGTACTGCAGGTTTATTAGAATCAGATCAATGGAATGTTAATTCTTATTCTGATTATAAAAGGTAATACACATAAGAAAATACAATTAGTCTTAAAAACAACGGCGTATAGAAGAGAATGCACATAATATGTAATAATAACTATGTTTTAACACTTAAAATATGTTTGTAAAGATAATAATTATTATAAATAACATTTTGATTTAAGCAAAAGCTCTGGTTAAGAATAGATCTGTTCCGTTGAAAATTGAATGC
Source organism: Leptophobia aripa (assembly GCA_951799465.1). Taxonomy (NCBI): domain Eukaryota; kingdom Metazoa; phylum Arthropoda; class Insecta; order Lepidoptera; family Pieridae; genus Leptophobia; species Leptophobia aripa. Next base: position 6,694,454 of record OX637271.1, read on the forward strand.
AAAACAGTCCGACTTCATTCAATACCAAAGATAATAAACCTGCTCTTTGAATAAATTGAATAATTATTCACCCGTAAAAGTAAAATTGATGGTCACCCTGGCTATCGCCCGATCTTGCCGGTAGCGATTAGTCAATGCACCCTCCTTAATTAATAAAAACTCTTAGGAAAAGAATTGAATAAGGCTTTAATTAATTTCCAGTTTCTTTGTGAAGTTTTTCATAAATTATGATCATCCTACCCCAAACTTTGAGGGTCACATTGGAATTTAGACAATTTGCGGAACCGGAAGTTGCGTTGTGCGTAATGGATTCTTTTTATGAAAATTTGATCGAAAAATAACTTCGAAATGAAGCTTTTTATATGCCAAGAGTTCATATTACATTTAGATTATTCATGGGTTTATACTTCGTAATATAACGTATCAACTACCTACTGTGTTTTATATAAAATGTAGAGAAATACCTGCAATTTTTAACTATAATATTCCAAGCGTTGAGTATTGAAGCCTACTAACTAGTTTTAATCATTTCTGATAGAAAGACTTCAATAACACAAAAGTATAAAACAATTAAAAGTAAAACAATCTTTAGATCTTGGCTGCACCAAGGACTAAATATATCTAAAAAATAATCTTTGTTAATGTATTACAGAAATCAACTTTTCCGGTTTTTCACAAGTGTTTTAAACATATGCTATAAAAATCTGTTAACTATTATTATTGGTTATCATAAAATATATTAAGAATATTTTAACAGTACTTTATTGTCAATATTTATATTCATAACCATTATTCAAAGAGAAATATATAATAAAAGAACTATAATGTTATGTGCATATTTAGACAAAGTTGCTATATCATTTTAGTCAATTAGGCGAGTGAACACGAACGAAGTTGATCGTCAACCGTTTAAGGCACAGTCACACACGGTAAATCAAGTAACTAATAATCTAAAACGGAAAATTTAACTTTTTTTAAATTATTTATTTTATGAAAGAGGAGGCAAACGAGCAGGCGGGTCACTTAGAGTGTGTAACCTAACCGCCGCCTAAGGATACCTGCAACGCCACAAGAATAATAATAATAATTTAATTGAATAACAGAAATTTAATTAGTAAGAGAAGAAAAATTTTGGTAGCAAAAAACACGGTGCTTTAAACTTGTCATACATTTTTAATTCAAAATAACGAAGAGACAATAGACAATTTATGGATTCAAGCTTTTGCCAGATGTAAGGCAAAGTTTTGAGGGTAGGCTGTTTATGAGGCGCGGAACAATAAAGTCGGTAAATTTATATGGTATATCGGCTTGTAGAATATAAAACACTTTGCATTACCCAATGTTTATATAACTGCCTGATTCCCTAAAAAAATTATATTGATAGGGATATATTTTTTAAGGTAAATAAAATACGCTATCGATTAGAATTGTTTTATCTTTTATGAGTATTCTTCATATAATAATTAAACATATATATGGTTTTAGTTAGTAAAACTCGCGTCAACCAAATAGTCGGTATGTGAGGTCCTTAACGAATAATATTATTTCCTAAATAACATGGGCGCTTGGGTTTTTTAATTGTCTGTTTTCATTAGTTTGTGTGGGCGTGACAGACAACACGGGAAGATGCGTTCAAACAATAGGTTACATATATAATATGCGGTAGGCGCACATAAAGTTTCAAAGGTCACCTAGAAAAATATGCCCAACATTATTAACCTATAACTTTTCATTTCCCTATCGCGGCTATGTTACTAAAACAAAAACTTTCCCAAGTTTCCCAAATTAAATTATAAATATTTCATAATTCTAATTCAACTATAATAAAAGTTGTGAATGTCAAATAAATTTTGCTCTGTTAACAATCCTTTTGGGTGTAATGTAATTTAAGAAATAGGGAATTTTATAAAACTTATCTTTATTAAAGTTACCCAGGGATTATAACGTAGACAATAAATTCTTAATAGCCGGCGAATTATAAGTTTAACTAGTCTGAGATAAACTCAAACCACCTACATTTTTATATGGGGTCTTTGGTTGAGTTTAATCCTAGCTAAGTGTTAGCACAGGATGATAAGAACAGAAGGTTTTAAGTCTAGTTATTTCTCATAAGACATTTACGTAGAACGCTGTTTCAATCATTAATTTGAACAAAGATACTATTAAAATTGATTGTCTACTAATTGTATAAAATACGTTTCATTTTTTTATGTAATAATATTATTATGACGACGATGTAAGCATGTGTTTAATAATGTAAAGGATATAAGAGCTTATGTTACGACCAGTCGCACCAAACAATATGATGTGTCAAAGCCTCTACATGACTTTGTTTGACGGATGATGGTATTTTGACGGTATATTAACTGCTGTTTTTGTGGGTATCTTCTTAAACCAGTTCAGTTTAGAACCCTCGAAGCCTGAGCTATAAGTAGAAAATTGATCCTGGAGTTCTCACTTCGATACCTAAAGGAAAGGCACCTACACATAAGACACTATTCTACTTGGAAAATATATAAATAAATATCACTTAAAAACGCGTTAAATACATTAGTTAGAATTACATTTTCTTTTAAAAATATTAAAACATGTCATGTTAATTAGCTTAAACAAGTTTGGTAAAGGTTGTTATCGTTCTTTATTATAAATCAACTGATTAATTAACACTGTGCCCCGCTAGGCCACCCGAGGATTCCACGAAGTGTGAATCAACTGAAGCCTCTAAGAAATTGGTCTTATTAATTTCAACATCTCAATTCGCTAGACCGCAACAATTTAAAGGCCAATTAGGAAAAAGTATGTCTTGTGACATCTAACAAGCGTGGCATTTTAAACACAGCTCTAATTTAATTAATTGATGATATTTTGCGAGAGGAATACATTTGATTTTTGGTCGTGTTAGAATTATAAACTAAATTTTAAATCGTTTTATATTTAATAAGCAAAGTCCACTTAGTTTTTGTGCAAATTAGCTTTCTGGTTAACCGCTTTTTAAAATTAATTAGTCTTAACTGTAGGTACGCAACTAAGTTTAATTAAATGTAAATTGCGATATAATTTTGTACCAACCGTAATTGATTTTTTTACTTGATTTACTCCATATTGATGCAATAGGCTTTAGTAAAAGGCCTTTTAAAGTGTATAACGTATTGATTAATATAATGTTCATCTTATTTTATTAATAAAAAAATGTTATATTCAACTAAAACAGAATGCAAAATTACTATAAATTACTGTTTTTTCCAACTAAAACAGTCGTTAAAATGTTGGTGATCTTTTAGGGGCGGTTTTAAACCGTTTAACGCAAAAAAGGGGTTCTAAGTTTGACGTGTATTTCGGTCCTAATCGGATTGACGGGTCTACGTTTTTTTTTGTAACTTGATATTATTCGTACTGTCAGATTTGAAAGTATAATTTCGAATTTAAAATTTAAATGTGTCTTCGTGAAAAGACTAAGTTTTACAATTTCTGTTCATAGACAGATGTGAAGATTAATTTATAATTTCTAACAATTGTCTGTCTATAGCCAGAATAATTAAAGATTTAAATGTATAAACAACAAAACACATCTCAAAAAATGGAAAAAAGTCTCAAAGGCTCATGATAGCTTTTTTTCAGTGAAAAGTTTATTTCTGTTTTGAATAGTCAATTTCCCAATATGACTATAGACTATAGCGGAGCGTTAATGTGTAAATATCTGCGCATTTAAATAACGTCTATAATCAAGCAGCTAGTCTGAGAGATAAACTGAATTTAAAAAGTATACAAATTAACGGTGCCTCTAATTCTAAGATTACTGTTCTTAAGCTTTAGGGAGGGCGAGAATGGAGTAAGTAAACACACTGTATCAATGTTAGCATTTCGTGTACTTACGAAATCTGAGCAATAAACCGTTACCACAGACTTCCATAACTCCAAATAGAAAGCACATTTTGTGTGCTAGAGCGCGATGTTAATCATGAGCAAGAATACAGCATTGAGGTTTTTTTCGTATATGTTCCATACAAAATATTTGATAAAGCATACGTTTTATTAACATTCATACACAACGTGAAACAATTTTTATATGTAATAAATATAAATATTTTTGTTATAAACCTGAAATAGAACTAATATTGGTACTTTGGCAATGTGCGGTATCCGCACTCTATACACATTTAATCCAAGTTAAAGGAAAGGTTTATAGGCATCGTAAAAAACTTTGAGATCTCAAGATAAAATGTATTGTAGCCGCGCCTTCATTAAGTGCATTATACTAAATATTTACTTAGTTACACGAAACCGCTTATTCATTACCATTCTAGGACAAAACATGGAAGCGATAAGATTGAGCGATACGTCACTTAGTAAGGGACAATAGAAGAAAGGAAGCATTTCGAAACGGCATTAAACAATAACCGTTATCTGATTTAAACGTAAAAACAAACTACGGTTTATCAAAAAACACCTATTAATAAAAAGCCTTATCGTGCTTAAGTGATGGCTGTTAAAGATGCTACCGATAAGAGTGTTTTAGGTGATGAGGCAAAATGCAGTTTCGAATCAAGTCCGGCTAGAAGAGAATGCGATTTTTTCCACAAATGTTTTGGCTATTTACGTCTATATCTCATGTTAAGTGAAAATTTTGACATTAATTGTATTCCGGGACAAATGAAACAGAAGAAGTGTTTCCATATAAATTTACTCGGCTCTTCGTTGAGATTAACGAGTTATTATGAATCGGAATTTAACCTTTTTTTAAGATGGCGGAAAATACACTTCCGCATTTATTTATTAACGCAATTTTGCACAAAATAGTAGAAGTAAATAATTGTCAGTACATATGACAGAAACTGGCGGCCTTATCGCTGACAAGCGATCTCCTTCAGACAACGAACTAACTTATGTTGGTCGATAATATAAGGTTAAGGTTTTTTTGGCCACGCAATATCTAAACTTTGGCTTACTCGGTTCAATTGTCACATATACTAAAACTTAAAAATGTTTAAAGGTGTTTTTAATATATTTCACATAGGATTTTATTATATAAATTTACTGTTGGTCGATAATATAAGGTTACGGTTTTTTGGCCACGCAATAAACTTTAGCTTACTCGGTTCAATTGTTACATATTCTATAAAATTACTGTTCTTAATTTCAGGTTTTTAGAGAGTCCGTTTACTTTGGGTTTTGGGTTCCATACAGGACAGCTGTTGGACGGCATGGTAACTGAATGCCATGGATTTTTGTAGCTTGAGTATGTTGCTGATAAGATACTATCATCAAGATATAATCTTATCAGCAACCTATGTTGATATTTCTATTAATTATGGTAAGTTTTTGTTATTGTCAGTGCACTAACGACTTTGGAAGATGACTAAAGAGAATTTATCATTAGAATGTCACAAATTCTTTTATCACAAACGTTCTAAGTATAATTTAAAACGTGACTCATTTAAAATCTAAATAATGAGTACGTGTCACTCGCTCAAAAGCTTTGTCCAGATCGTTGCTAGATTGAAGCGACATTCTAATTAGATTCTACATTAAGCTTGATATTTTTAGACTTTATACTATTTATCTTATAAAAGAAAGGATTTTTGACTAAATTCTTATAGGCATACTATTATTTAAAGTACAGTGACAAAATAAAATGTTCGAAACTTACTGGTTCCGTGTCGCAGGTCTCGAGGTCCGGTATCGGATCGTCCCCACAATAGTATTCAGACTGTAGGAAAGGCGGGCGAGGCGGGGGAGGCAACAGGAACTCGGGAGGTGGTCCAAGACAATCACACTCCGTTAGGTCCGTGGGCTCCAGGTCCCACATATCGGTTTTATCTAACTTAACACTATTCACAACCTCACTGTAATCACTAACACTCCAACTAATATCACGTTTAACGCGGTTCACTTCATTTGAAGTCCTTTCTTTAATAACATTGGCTATGTAAAGTTCGTCTTCAACGTCGCTCCATACATTCTTTCTGACTTCTTCGAAGTCATTGTCTTCCTGCTCTATCGCTATAACTGTATTGATTTCACTCGATTGCAATTGATCAATATCACTGTGCAGATCATTATCGTCGTCATCTACGTCTGTGTTAGGCAAGAGCTTTTGGCTGGCATGTCGACTCCAGGTATTGCTTGTCCAAGAAGCGTACGGCGACGCTTTATTTGGACCTCCTTTATACCTTTCCATGCGCAGCGTTCCTCGTTATCTGTAAAAAAAAAGAGAAACGTTAAATAAATATCATAATATAGCAACCAATTTGAAATCTGACAGCGAATGTAACGATTCTCGTCAAGAATCGAACCACTTATTATTTAATAGAAGAGTAACACCTCATTTCATATTACAAAGACGCCGCAATTAGAGACTACTAGATCTGAAGGCACAATGGATGCGTTAGTGTCGATATCATCTGGCCTCACGAGTTATTTTAATTTATTTTTTATCACATCAATTTGAGTGGATGCTTTCCTAGAGCGGCTTGCGGGTCGATTCAACAGATTGAAGTCCAATGTTTTTTTATTTAGATTGCTGTTTTAAGTTTTCAATTGTTTTGATTGACAGACGTTTGGATTTAAAGTATGATTATTTATACGGCCGGATGAGATGGGCTCGTAGAACGGTAAATACAATTAATACCTTCTGCCTACATATTAAAGTCTATATATTTCAATAATCGTATCATAAAAATTACATTATAACTGTATAATTGTTTTGTTTGTCATGTTTATATTCATATACTAAACAAATGTTGTAGGAGCTGTACATTCATACTTTTCTCATTATTAACAGTTAGTAATTACGGTATGCGAGAACAATATTAAAATAAACAGCTGGGTATCGTGAAAGTCAGGTCGTCAGGTCAAACGGTCAGAGGCGACATTGTCAAGTTGATTGTCGTTTAAAAGCTTTTACTGAAAATAATGAGCCTAAATTATTTAGCATAATTATGCTTTGTAACATTTGAATGTTAAAGTACTTTTGTGTTTGTATACTATTAAGGCTATACAGCCTTTGAAACCTATATGCTTGTTAATAGAAAAATAACAATCATGAATGGAATTTTGTTCACATTTCACAAAGACTAAGTACAATTTGTATGTTTTGAATAGGTGTATCATATACAGCTGATTTTATGTGTGCAATTGGGATAATGCATGTGTATTATAATATAGAATTGTGTATTATACACAATAGTGTATAATAAATACACAATTCTTCACATTTATCAACGAACAAACTGAATAACTTTACATATATCAATTACCGTTTTCCACGGAGTAATTGATATATATTTAAAAAAAATTGTTTTTTTTTTTTAAATTCAGTCATAGGAATTAGTAGAAGTAGCTAAAACTACTTTTTTATTTATGTAACGGAAACAAAACAGACACATCACAAAAATACAATAACAGAAAAGGATGTATGACAAAAATACAGAGTCATCCTAAAACATGTTTCACAGATAAAATATGTTATATGCACAGTCACAAGTACAGAAACAACGAAAAACCACGGGAAAAATACTAAAATTATTGTAATAAGTATAAAAGTATTGAAACGATTATTGTTAAGCATTAATATTAAATGGTTACTATAAAGTATAAACGCTATAGCTAATTATATACAAAAACGTGGCAACTATCAAATTTACGTATAAATACATAAAGCATTGTCGTACGCGAGAATTCAAAAAGTTTTACCTACATCTTCATTCGCAACTATGATACATCAAATCAATGTTGCCATATAGGCTGAGCTCATTAGCATTTTGGCGGGAAGGACCTGACATCAGCACAATACTGGAGAGCCCTCGAACCTCATAACGAAGCTATTCTGTTGGTTTTCTCACGTGAATTATTGTCAGGGCTAGGGTTGCCACTTATCAAGATCCCTTTAGCTTTTTTTATAATTGAAGTACCTATGGGACCGGTGTTGTTTGAAAAGGCATAGATTTTTATAATATTATGTAAGTATTAGTATTATTAAATAAATATAACTTACTTACAAGTTATAAACATATATTTTAATTGTATAATAATAAGATTTAAGTCAACAAGGACAATAACTTAAATTAAACTAAAACACCATTACAATTTTAAAAAGTTATGTCCTTGTGGCAGACTACGCATAAAAATAAATAAAATTAGATTTTAGTAGACTTATAGAATATTTTTTACTAAGAGGTGCATTATTTTTTATTTGATGGTAGTTTTCCACAAAACAAGGCTCAGTTTTATGTTATGGTCGCCCACAGACTAAATATGTTATTTAAATAAAAGTTTCGTTTGTACGTTACATTTTGACAGCCCTACCCAATAACGGTCATCCCTCTTGAAATCTTAATCCGAGGTTACGCAGAGGTTGATTTGTATCAAGATCGTATGAATCGAAGGTTTTACATGAATAGTATGGTCAAGAGTTCAATACGATCGTTTAAGTCTACTTGTCTATGATTCGGTAGTTTGACAGATGTCGTATAGAACACGGCACAGATTATAAAGATATTCGTATAGAGAGACGAGATTCGTATATGAGAGTTTTTAAAATGACCGGTTTGAAATACGAATAATATGCTAACTGTTGTTTATGTTAAATTTTTAAAATCAATTAAACAAGTTTTAATATGAAAATTGAAATTTCTACGGAAAATATGTTCTCATGTTCAGGTATTTATGATAAATTTGTTTATGCAACTGTAGTAAATTTCCAACTGACCCACAGACACGTATACATAAAAATATATATTCACAGCGAATATGATAACCCATAATTCTCTCACGATATTGTTTTTTCTCTGGAAATATCAGTTTCACCTGACCTACAGACACTCATGTGAACTCTTTCGATATTTCTTTTACACATATCAAATCTGACAATGAAATTCTCGAGTGACTAGAAATATAAAAAAAATGCTTATCAAAGTATTAACGCGGGCTCAGTAAATGACTCATTTTAACCCTTTGGAGATTTCATGTTTGAATTGCTTGTGAAAACGAAATTAAAAAAAGACTTAAAACAGATTAATTAGATTTTTTAATAGAATAATTGACAGAAACGCTCTAGAAAGATAATTGCGCCGCTTTTTGAAATGGGCGCGGCAAGAAATTGCTTGCTACATTGCATTGCTTTATACATTAGCACTCTCCTAATGGTAATTCGATTCTGGGTACATTAAAAAATAATAATAATACATCTGTTTGGGACTTTGGGTCACATAATCTAACAATACAAATTACAGTAATGTTTGGTAATCGTAAGAAGATTGTGTATGAAGAGACGTCTATTACACAGCCCTGTATCAAACACCAATTCACGAAGGTCGTTTAAGTTGCTTGGTCTGGATAGATCTGTGGTCACTAGGCCAATAATCATTTTACATTATTAGAGCTACTCAATTTATATTAACACTAACTAAACCGGCAAACGTTGCTTTGCCATACAAATTATCTCTAGTGTAGACAAAAAATAACTGGCGGGGATAACTTATTTAAATGACGATTATCGAGCGGGATGAAAAATGATTGAACTACTAAAATGGCCATACAAAATAAGGGTTGGTTAAGAGTAACATTTAGGGTTGTATATATTTTTAAATACCACAGTTTAAAGAATAAAAACAAAAATTTAAAAGCGAACGAACAACCCTTATCACTTTGGGGTATGTAAAATAGATGTTGAGTGATTCTCATACTTAATGAATTCGCATATAAAATTTGGTAAAAATCGGTCAAGTCCTTTCGGAGGAGTAAGGTTAATAACACTGTGCCAGGGAAATTGTATATAAAAGATTATGTGATCACGGCCGAAACGTTAATAGGCAAACAAATTTCAAGTTAATCTTAAAATACTTTCCGTGCCAATGTTCATGTTGATTTCGTGAACATGGGTCCATGTTATAAAAATGCAATATAGTGGGCGGGGCAATTTGATACGATTGTTGGTTTCTGGGTCGTAGTTGTCTTTTATTTTTACCGGATGTTGTATACGTTTATTGAAATAGTCGCATTTGGCACGTCTCCTTATGTGGGGCTCATTTAATGGTTTTCTGTGGCATGTCTATTGTTTTGTATGACGTCACTATAAGATCGATCATTTTCAGCACTATTGTATAATATACACTTACAATGATATAATATTATAATTAGTTTTTTTATTAATTTAGAATCACTAATATTTTACTTAATTAAAACTGATAATTTTAGTAATATAACTTAGAACGACATCTGTATAGTTGTTTCACTTTATCGTTCATAGATGGCGTTAGCCGCTCGATTCTCATATACAGAGTTATTTTCGGTGATAGAGGTAATTATTACCTGATAGCACATAGCCTTGCAGAATTTAAATTAGGTAATTATTATACAAGTTTTATCATGGTTCAGCGCGGATGCGCCTAAAATTTAAAACTCATATTTTTGATATTCAGTATTAGATAAACCGTGGAAAATAAACAAATTTCCTTATTTAAATATATGTGCTATATATAGTTGTAGTGTAAATAGTTTATTGTTAAAAAATGATATAACTAATTAAAAAATTTAAAAACTTAAAAAAAAATAACGAACCGGCATTCGTAATGTTATAGATTAAAAAATTTCAAATCGTTTTATGAAACCCATTTAAGAAAAGAGTACAGAATATAGTAAGGTAAAATCTCAGATCTTTTATTTAAAATTTCATTGCAAACAATGCCTAACCTAAATATTCTAAAATTGCTTATACTGTATACTACTAAGTAAGCACTAGAACTGCTTTGTAGAAAATTTAACGCGAATTCAAATTTGCGTATTACATTTGAAGCAAATTATTATTATTATGTTAGCAACATTAGAAATTACAGAAACGCTGATATCGAGAGTAAACATCAGCAATAGAACACAATAATACGATAATATAATTAGTTTATTGCATTAACTGTTCTATCCCTTGTGGAACTTATTGATCAATACGATTAAATGATGTTTGTAAGCAGTATTTTAGTACAAGCGATCGCCCGCGGCTTGCAAAATAAGTATGGTGTTCGATGTATTTTTGGGTTTTGATATTATTAATATACTTGTAAAATACAATAGAATTTCTAGACACTCTAGCTATGTATAGATAATGTCTTTGCTGCTGCAAATATGAAATAAGTGTTCATTTAAGTTTCAAGCAATGAAATAAACGTCAAAAAACTAACTTGTTACAAAATCCAATTCGTTAACACGTATCCAACACATGATTTGCACACATTGATTTTTTTCTCAAATAAACCACCGTCACAAACACTTCACTACGTAACTCGTTAAACCGCGGGGCGACGTGCGTACGCCACGCGCGCTGGAACACGAATGAGTGGGAGATTCAAAGTTCGCTGTTCGAATTCGTAATTTGAATGTAGTCTCGCGGCGACGGCTGCTCAGACGTGTGATTGGTAGAATAAAATATTCAGGTAGACTTTTTCAAGTATTGTTAGAGCCAAGTTGATCCTTTAATACTTTATGCATTTTAGTTTTATAGCTGGCATTGAAGGGTTGATTTTGTTGCTTCTAGTATTGATGAATAGATGTTTTTGTTTAGCGTTTCTTTATATTCTGTTTTTAATTATGACGTCACAGTTATAATAGGAGTGTAGGGATTAAATAAACCACGTCTAGTAAATCTCACGCGTTTTTTAAAATGTTTAAGCAGTCCGTAGACCGATTATTGTCAAACAATCCTTGGCAACAACTCCCGTAATGGTCAAGACTCTTGAGTACGGCGAAACTCTTTCAAAAGTGATAAATTTTTGACAGTGTCCTAGCCAAAAATGTACATGCAATATGTTTGTCTCTTATTCCTGTATGTAATTATAGTTTAGACTTTTAATATTATATTATTGTATAATATAATATTAAAAATCTCTTTTTTTGTAATACTATCCGTCAACCGATATAACAACTATACAATAATCAACTGTTTATTATCTATTGACTATTGTCTATAATCTATACAGTATAATATTTCCATAGACAATTCGTCTTATTACTATTATTCAAATAAAGAATGGAATCGTAACAAAAGATAAACACATTTATAATTCCAAATTTGAAATATTCATTATCTATAACAAAGACAACAGACTAGATAATTATTAATTATTACAGCGTCCGAACGTCACTTTCATTTTAAAAATAGAACAGCTCTAGGTGCAATTTAACAAAACACGATTCCCCGCTGCATTTCCCGAAAGTCGTTGTTAATTATGAAAATGTTACCTCCCCGTAATATTCCCGGGTAAAATAGTGGTTGTGTTAAAGTAATCGCGTAAATAAGGTTGCCATGTTCCCAACCAGTTAATTAGTTTCGTCTTAGATTTGTTTTCGTGATATAAATAAGTTTCTTGTTCTGAGATTTCGTAATTAACTAATGTAACTTGTAGATGAGATTTGTGCTCTCAGCAGATATTTTTCATCTAATTATAGTGGGTTGAAGTGTTTCAAATTAGATATGTGTGTGTTGCGAGAAATACAGTATTTATTTAAATGAATTTTTTATGGAAAAAAAACAATAGATGGTGTAAAATGCAATTAATTCAGAGGTTAGTAATTACTAATTATCTAACAGATAATTAGTAATTACTAAGAATCTAGGATAGTCTCTCTAGGTAATCGAACTTCGAATTCAATCTCGCATAGAACACAAAGACAGGGCCTCCATGCAAGGATTTTATTATTTCCATATTAACTTTAACGATAAACTCTCTAAAGCGTCGAAATCAATTGGCTTTGGTTGGTTTAGCTTGTATTCCATTCTTGTTCTCCATTTAACAACGACTCTTTGTAACGCCAAAAATGGCATGTAATGTCCCTACAGTGTCGTTATATAGAGTTTACATTGTGTTTAAATATGAATCTTCGAAATGGTGGTTAAAAGTATAAGCGTAACACGCCAAGTGTTCACAGTTAGCACAAGAGATCAACGAGTAGGCCCTGTCTCGAGGTATATTCACACTGCAATAAATATATAGCTTTAATTCATAACTTCTCCACATAGAATCGTAATGCTATGAAGGTACATTAATCGGCTTTACAATGTAACCACCATTGGCACCATTAGAGTAAAAACCACTAAAATTTATAAAATGCAAAAAGGTTATATATTATAGCTTTCAATTGAGAATCTACTCTAGCAGTTATTTATGTACCAAGTCTAAAAAAATGTATTAGTGTATTACTTTTGCTTTCATAGTCTACTATGTGAGATGGATTGATGTTTTAAGTACAATTCGGATCTCCGAATCATTGCACACAATACACCAACTCTTATGTGAAGATAAATTACTATACCTAACGTTACATAGCAACACTTTTCATATGATTCAGCTGGATTAATAGTGCGGCCGCACCCTATGCATAAAACCAAAGGCGACGCCGCAACCATTAGCCGAGCGGCTAACACGAGAACAAACAAGAAAACACGTCTTACCCTCTCATAGCTAAAACGTTTGTTCGTCCACAGACGACTCATAAACAGAGCCATTCTTTTTTTATTAAACATGTCCCCAACATTACATAAATTAAAAGAAAAACTCAAGTAAAGATAGGTTTGGCCTAGAACTTACACACTATACGCGATACTTTGTGACCCTATGCCATGTAAGCTTTTTTTACAATCATCATTCTGTTTATGTCTCGCAGTTCGCTGCTGCCTCTGATGCATCGCATACTTGTCATGGCTTACCCAACTTACAATTTTTTTTTTAATGTGACGCTTTTTTCATTAAAACAGTACAGCCGTAGATAGCTAGTAGAGTAGCTTAATTACAAAAGATTTTAATAAAATCTCTAAATACACTTACTCTATACAGGCGTCGATTTTCACGTCAATATTCATAAGATAAATAGGAAACTTCTGAGTTACGTAACTTCCTAATCATATTTACAAAGATTACCTAGTTACAAGCGAAACAATCAATAATTCAAAGAGCAAATAGGAACGGTCAATAAGTTAATCCAAACAAAGGAATAACTCAGAAATTAAGAGAAAGATAGTTGTAATTTACATAACATAAAAAATATGTATAGGCCTTAATGCTGCTTAACATTTGAATACAAAAATAACCGTATAGTATACGAGTGTTTTTTTCGAGATAACATTTAAAAAATAGGTTAAGATTGACGTACAGATCCAAGCAGTAAGTTCGGCCCTGCATATCACCAGAACAATTTTTTTTACAAAAAACAAGAAAACTTAAAAAATAAACCAATGTCACTTATTACGGACTGCCAATTATATTATGTATAAATCTTGATGGTTTAAATATGAATAAAACCTTTTTTAATAAAAAAAAACTTTTGTCAGCCTGTACAGGAAATGCTACCATATCATGTCGAAAACAATTCAATAACATAATTTCCTTTCTATTCTGTGCATGTAGGTTAAACAGCCGCTCCAAATACCGAGATATCATCTGCCAAGCGACATTGCCAAGACAGTCCATCCGTTAGCGATGTCTTGTCTATGAGGATTTTGGCAATAGGAAGTGTAAGACTCAAAATTGAGAGCCAAATGCATATTTTTTACGATGCTCTTTAAATGTAAAATTGATTCAAAAAATTTATATCAAACTTTGTGTTGGTATATGCTCTTTAATATATACCAATATTTATTTATTTTACACTTAATTGCACTTAAACACTAGAAGCAAATGACGTTACATATAAGAGCAACGGGCGGCCTTATCGCTAATAAGCGATCTCTTCCAGACAACCCACCAATAGTCTATAGATACTTAAGCTCACCCAGAGCGTATGCACCACGTCTGTTGGCCGTTTTTTAGTTTAAGAATGTTAAAAAAAACTTTTCGTTGATACATTTTTGTATACACAAGGATAGTGTCTCTTTTTTATTCCATTAGACGTACGTATATCCTAAATTAAGATTATAAAAACTATATACTCTATATACATAATATTATAGATAATTCATAAATATATTAATCATAAAAAGTCCTACCCAGCCATATACTTTTGGTATTTCGAATTGTGTCTTTGTGAAATACTAGGTTTCTGTGTCGTTTGTATTTGAAGGCAAAGTGAAAAGCTGCCGTGAATTTTTGAGTCACAACCTGGTTTTGATACGATGTTTTTGTTTGTAATTGCACTCAACCGATTCTCATGAAGTTTTATGTGCATATCGGATAAGTCTCAGAAATTAACAACATCGTTTCATACACCTAAATGTTGGTGGTTGTTTTTATATTGTTATCATTCAAAAATACACTCTTTAACCCTTCGTTTAAACCTATTTTTATTTGTAAACTATAGAAATTTTTGGCAAGATTATTATTGCTCACTTAAAAATATTCACAGGACTCACATTTCGATCAACCCTGATTTTTCTATTGCGATTATTTATTGCAAAACAATGTATGCCGTGTCTCACAGCATAAAAATGTATCAACCTATTTAGTAGAGAAACAATTTGTAAACTTTATCAATTTTCTGAATTGATTTTATACAGTTTGTTTTAAAACCCGACGAATCTCTTTTCATTGTTTGATGAAATATAAATATTGGATCGGAAATTTCGGTACATTTTGTTGATTGAGAGCCGAGATTTCTGATTCGTAAAGTTTCTATAATAGCATTGTTTAAAATTATTTACATTGCAAACATTGTGGGGCAATGGTGCGTTAATTTGAGTGTATCACTCGGCATACATAATACATACGACTTATCACAGAGCCACAGAGAGCGGAAGACGCTTCATTTTGTTTTTTTTCTAGTATATTTTTCAATATGAGTAAACGTTAATTTTATCACACGAAAACGTTAACGTTAACGTAAACGTAAACAGTTTACGACTATACCGCCAAGTTATATTGCACGTTCAATAAGACAATTAAAAAAAAATCATCAATAGAACACATTTATTGCGAAAATTCTATTTGTAATGATTATTATGCATTATTTTTATAAATTCACCTATTTTTTTATGTAAAAGGAGGTAAACGAGCAGGTGTGTTACAAACTATTTCGAGGGTTTAGCATCAATGATGGTGTTAATAGACGTTTAGTGGAGGCAAGCAGAGAGAACTGAGCAGCAGGCAAAACGACCAATAGACACACTGCCAGAGAGCTAGTGAGTACGTTGCCGGCTTTTACGCTTACTTTGAACCCTTATTGTGGGTTCTAAAATATAGTGAAAAGCAAGTTTTATTTATCAGTTAAATTGAACAATATAATAACGTATGTTTGAAAACGTTTAAACGTATATATATATATTACTGAAACAAACTCATATTAGGACTTGATAAATAATTACTTTAAAGCAGTTAGTGAGTTGAGCAATGGGCGGTCTCCTCACGACTATAGACCACGACGCGAGTCTAAAAACTGAAGTCTTAATTAACTCGAACGACGTCAATTTACGAGAAATTCTGCATGGGCGTAGACTTAAATAGAGCGTTAAAATGCAATATATGTAAGGAATATGTTTAAGTTAATTTATTGAACAGGAAACAGAAATTAAAATTTAGACAATTAAAAACACATTTATAACGACGTAACTATTTCGATTTTCAAAGCACCGGCTCAATAAAGCTGTTAATATATAAATACTTAAATATAATAGTTAAGTATCACTATTAAATATCCCCGACTTTATCGTAACTTTGCGAAAATGTATTTTACAAAATGGAACAGCATAGAAGCCTGAAAGCGATATGAAACTTCGGCACTACTATAATTGTATAGAATTCACCAATAAAACATTTTATTTACCTGAAATCCACACGTTCTAATTGCAGGCACGTGCCACCATTTTGAATTTGGGGTGCATATCGTAGTAATTAAAATTGGAACACGCTTAGAACTTCCGTAGAATTCGAAATTATTGGTACAAATTCAAATATAGTTCGATAACGTTATGTTGATGGGTTCTTAAATTTAAATTAAGAACTGAGCTAAGTTTGTAACGAGTTTATTGGCATTTACATAGAATTCAACCTATATTTTATTCTAGAAAAAAAAAACACCGCAGTCTACAAGTAGGCCGTCCCTTTTCACCATAGTGTCACACTTGAGACGTAAGAGTGCTTACAAAGAGTGTAAACCGACTGCTAGTGTGAACAAGGTAAGTCTATAAATTTTTAGTCTTTAGTATCTATATCCAAGTTGCTAGTGAATATATCGTGCTTGACAGTTAGTCGCACGGGGAGTCTAAACATGAATGGGAATACACTCTAATAACACTGCTAAACAATTTTTTATTCACCCTATTTGATTTTCTTGACACTTTAAGCCGTATACATGAAATCATATCGGATTATTTAAGTTTATATAATATTTGGTAATTAATGGTGATATATTTATTTAAAAAAAATCAATAAATTCTTAAAAAACTACTCGTGAGACTACTGAGATTGATTGCTTAGTTAAAATATACCTTAAGATGCGACTTTGACGTTGAAACCTAAAATTTAACATTAATTGAAATGTACTAAACGTGTTAAAATACTAGTTAGATTATAGCCATATTGGTTGCCATGGTTACAGTAATTAACTGCTAATGTATGCTTATAGCAAGGTATATAATATATAACTGTTAACAAGATCAGAGATGAGCACAAAATGTAACAAAAGTAATAATGTCCAGGAATGGAAATTGCATGCGAGTGCAATATTTTAACTTCACTCCCTTAATTTATTACACTACATACATAAGTAAATTGGACGCAGCATTTAATTCTGCTAATTGATGGCTCAACCAACAAATCCATAGCGAAAAGGGAAATGGTTTCGCACCTTAGAACAATAACTAAAATGAAGTGAAGTCATTTATTTATCTAAGAAAGATATTGCTTACAACGCATTATATACACAGTTAATGCACTTAAGATAAATTCATTTATTTATCTTAAGTGCATTAAATCATAGACAGTGTAAACTACATAACGACAATAAAGGGACTAAAGGGACTGTGCAATTTATGCCGAGAAAGAAAAATTAGAATGGAATACCAGCTAAGCAAGACAATTGATTTCGAGCGTTTATCGTTAAATCTATGGAGTTTCAACTGTATTTTCAACTTAACCTTTGAATTACTTCAGGCATATATAGATGTAAATAAATCGTTGTGTCAAAAATTGTTAAACACAAATCTTGTAATAAAATGTACTCAACAATGCCATTGTAATAACTCTAAACAAATGCCTTTGACATCAAAAATATGAAGTCTGACAAACGCTTTGTCCCCTGCGTCAAATAAAAATGTAAGGGAATAACAATTCATGAGGGTTTATTGTTATTACACGTGTTAAGTAAACTATAAATTGAATTAAGAATCAGGTTTTCCTGTCATTTTTAAATATCCGAATAGTTTTTGAATAAACATTAAATTTATAAACATTATTTTTTAGGTGACACCCATTGCTGGCTGCTGTTCCCCCGCCGACAAAGCCCCATTTCGCGTATGATAGCCCTAAATAATTGTTTTCTTTACTCAACACCAGAAAGTGACATTTTTATGACACATAGGAATGATATTGGAAGAATTTTTTTTGATTTAAGAACAATTTAAATTTATGTGTTTTAGGCTTCGGTAGTAAATAAATAAAAAGACACTTTTTCCAATAAAAGTTTAACAGAAACCCACTTAGCGTTTCCCATGCAAAAGCGATGTAACAAACAAGGAGAATTAATTAAAATCGGTACGATATACATTAAATTAACCGAGCCCCTTTGATACCAACATTATTGTGTTACGTACGCGTAAGCTTGTTCAATTTCGTGTCTTTGACGTGACGGCTTTACTAATTAATGCGTAGTCTAATAGTATTTTTATACATTGTATGTTAGATAGTAGTGTTGAATTCAAAGCAATTGAGGATCACTACAGATCATACAACCTCTCTTTAAAGTAATCGTATACTAGTAAACACGTATACTGTGTATACAATGAAAGTACACCTAAAGATGTTAATATAAACAATAAATGATAATTCACACAATAGTAACTGGTACTGGTACTTTCTTTATTTTATAGTCCCCAAACATCTTATGTGCTAAATATATTTAAAAAACAGTAAAACTTATGAGATAATAAAACTAGGTATACACATAAAACAATTAAATTGGAAGTTGAAACAAAATCTTTGTATAATTCATTGCTTTTTTTATGTATTTTGTTAGATTAATAAGAGAGAGCGTGTTCTCCAAAAAACTAGTAGATTTGTACTCAAATGGAGGCACAGCCCTGGTATTGTCAGAACGAACTAAGAAGCATAACGTAGTTTTTAAAAAGTGTCAAGTGAAATAGTTTTATGCCGCGAAATATGGCATACATTTTTTAAACACGTAGACGTCCGACAGATTAGTGCTGACGGGTGGCAACGTGCTATCAAAGCTGATGTTTCACACATAGTTTGCATGCATGTACGCATCGTTAATTTTATGAATAAGTAAATCCATACTAATGTTACAAATGCGAAAGTATGTTACTCTTTCACGCTTAAAGCACTGAACTGATTTCGATGAAATTTGGAATGGATAGACAAAACTTTAACGAAGGAGATAGGGAATGAAAGTTTGTATAATAATGTCACCAGAACTCTGGCATTCCTTTTGTATTTACACCACCCGGACGAAGTCACGCGCTAAAGCCACGCTAAAATATAATTGTAAATGTTTCAGTTTATCAACTTCCCAATACTAATATAGAGTTTAAGGGCCCATAAAACATGCGAAAAGTTTTTACCAACAAATGTATTCTCGAACGCGGTTATTACGCAAAAACAGAAGCGAATGGATCGTAAATTGCAGAGGGGGCGCCACCGCTCTTTTTGGTTTCAAATCGAGTTTATGGTAAGCATAGTTTGAGGCTCCTGATTTTATCTCCCAGTCTATGGGTTATAAAGTTCATTTCAATAAACAGTATTGACCCTAGTTTATTGCATATTGGAAAATGAAAATACCTTTTACGTACGGAATTACTTTTAATAACATCTTTCCAGTGTTAGATTTTCTTCTGCGGATATAATAAGGTTGTTTAAATTATACAGTGGTATATATATATATAGGCACGAACAAATGTATTGTACCTTTGGATTTGATATCAAAATTGTGTTCTTAGTTGGTGGGTGTAAAATGGAAGTAAATACTCCCAACATAAAACCAATTCTATGTAGTTTAAAACTACAGCAACAATATATATATTTAGCGTTCAGTTCGCTAGATTTAATTAAAAGCACATGATCCGCTACGTATTTACGAAATTAAACCTCTCTAAATTCTCTCTAAATTCAACTCCAAAAACTAGTATGCAAATGAATACCTGAAGAGAAATACGAAATCTGGTCTCGTAATCAACGTTTACTCTTATTTTCTTTTTTTCAACAGCTCATCAATCGTATTCTCCGAATTTTGCTTGGGGGGAAAAATCTCCACCAATCCGGGACAATTACCGTAACATTTGTCGCTGGAGGTTGATCTAACGTTTGATTACCTCCTTGATTGATTGGCTATCCATTTTCTTGCCCGAATTTGGCTTTGTTTGAGATATCATTCCATCAATTAATTCATTATCAGTTCACTACTTACGGCTTTATATTTTACTTAGGAAACAGGAGGCTAACGAGAAGGAGGATCAGTTTGTGCTAACCGCCGCCCATGGGCACCTGCGACGACCAGGAGACTTATAAGTGAGTTGCCAGCCTTTAAGGCTGAGGTACGCTCTTTTCTTGAGCTATTATAGAATCATTATGTTGACAAGTAATAATTATGCCTATATATTTATTATAGCTTATTTATTAGCTGAATTTCAATGAGTGGAAAAGTGTAAAATGTTAAGTTATTATACATTCATTTCTATCAAAAATATAGTGTTTTAGTTGTTAATTCTAAACTTTATGATTGTAAATTTTAAATTTGATTGTGAAAATAAAATTCGCAAAAGCCTACATTTCGCTGCAGCAGGTGCAAGTGATCCTTATTCAAAGTTTGCAAAGGCTGGAGAAAAACCTTGATTTACAACTCGGCTAAAGGTTCAACGCTCCAGCTTTTTAGCAGAATTTTACGTCTTTACGAGAAAATTGTGTAGCATTTTTTTGTATGACAATGACCAGATGGGTTCGTGCCGTTCGTGTTTCCAACATTTTTTAGTTCTATAGTCAAACAAATATTAATTTCTAACCAGATGAACTATGATTAAATTGATATATATGTATGATATTTATTTTTTCAAATATAGGATACTTTTCAATTTTGATTTTTAGTAAGAATGTGATCCAATTATGACTGAAAATTAAATTTAGTTCATATTCATCAGATTTTGCGATAAGTTAGCAATCAGTTTAAGTAAGCAATAATTTTAATTAATTTAGCCACCATATTTATTTATTTATTTATATCCATATAGAATACTTACAGCCATCACTTGTGTGATCAAAAACCGTGCGCAGGCGCTTTTTAAAGAATTTAAGTAGGCGCCTGGTAGTACTGAAAATAATGGTGGTCCAAGAGATCGTACTTTTCCGCTCAACGTATAAGGATCGCGATACAGCGAGGTAATGCCACCAGCATTATGGGTACTCCGCCACAAGGACCAAACGTTTAAATTAATTTTAAGTCATTCAAATCATTATTAATACATTTAATGCGTTCTTTTATTGCCTATTTATAAAAGGTGAACTCAAAATAGCCTTATCAGGCAGTCTGTGCTTTCTCATAAAATAGAAGTATCATAAACTGAAGCTTCTATAAAAGAGGTGCTAATATCAAAGTTCGTAAAATGTTTATTAACTTTTTAATATGTAATTAATTTATAACTCAAGAATTATAAACACCTATAAAATGTGAAGTCGTAAACTTTTTTGATAATTTAAGTTTGTTACAATGATACCTAGATGTGATTACAACACTTGTTATGTAGCCGCGGATTACTAGGGATGTGTGATATAACAGTGAATATAGCAGTGATTTATATTCATTTAAATTTTAGATACAATTATGAATAAGATCACTATCAAATCAAAAGGTAACTATGGTAATCTTATGAATCGTCAAAAAACATATAAAAAATACGACACGACTTCATTTACTTGCCAGTTCCCAAATCAAGGAACTCGAAGAACCGGCAAGAAACTCTCTATATAACAAAACGATAAATGATTTCGATATATTCATACAATCCATACATATATATGAATTATTTAGCGGATTCCAATCAATTTTAAAATAACAAGTGAAATTACATTTCACATAACTTAAACCCCAACAACAAACAGAATTGAAAATTGAAGTGTTTACAAATTAATCCGATCCGACTCAGTTGCGGGGGGCCATCTTAACTAAATCTCATTACATCTCGTGAACCTGCAAACACTAATTTAAATCTGCGCATTTGTTATACACACAGTAATTGGTTTCGGACTTCCCTCTTGACAGTTCATTTTCGCTCCCATGTTTTTGTTATGATAAGTTATTTCGCCCTGAGACGTTCGACTAATTTGGATGGCAGCCAATTACTGAATGGCAGATTCTCTGTCCCTTTTTAACGAAGTTAGTTTGGATTTATGACGTAGTTATACTGAATTTCTTCAACGGCTGTTAGGTTTGGCTTAAAATGTTTCTGTTCGATTTTTAAACATCACAACACTTGTTGATTTTAAACAAATTGTGTTAACCGTGGGTAGTGTAAAAATTAAGGATTCAAAAGTGTCTTTATAAAGACCTACATAAATAATAGATATTTTGAATTTGGAGGCCAATAGAACAGAGGTAAATATTTTATATACCTCGTGATATAAAGAATTATTATAGGAAACCATATGCATCTGTTTATATATATATATATATATATGTCACCGTCACAATCAGCCCACGTGGTGGCTTTTGAATAGCGTTCGATCTTCAAACACAAAAACTAATTGAAATGTCAAGCAGTAAAAACGTCAAGATTATTCAGTACAGAACATTAATGAGGTAATTATTCGAGAATCACAGCAAAGTTGTCGCAAAAAAACTTGAGGCAAAGCAACTGGCCGGGTACAAAAACTGTATCATTAATATGTATGCTACTTTTTTATTGGTACGCTGTCAGCGGTGGTGCTTGCAACTTTATAGAGAAATTGTTCTTTTACATTACAATCCTTGCTCTTGTCTGCATACCTTTATTACGTAATGGCGCATTTAGGTTTTTGAAAGTCAAAAAAGTGTGTTTAGATTAACACTCTTAGTAATTATATATATTATACTTTATTTTTATATTATATTATACTGTAGTTAATTACAAATTTTAGAAAAAAACGTAGTCAACGCATTTCAAAGCGAAATGTTATGTTAAGCTCAATAAAAACAAATTTTATTTAAGTGTCTGTCTGCACAGCGGAAAATTTTGTGTTGACCATTCATGTCAAATCATAACTAGGCTGTAGAAGTTATAATTAAAATTCCCTGCAATTTAAAATAATCTCCGCTCTAAGCACAGGTGTCACAGTTTATTAAGGTGGTTCGTTACCACCAGCAAAAAGTAACGCCTATCATGGGTTTAGGTCCGCATACATTGTAGGGATTCAGACTAAGAAAAATATAAATTATGCCAACAAAAAAAAATACACTCCGTTTCCCTGCCCGGGAAATAAAAATCCGAATCCAAACGTATGCTAAACTGCAAACAACAAGATTTAAAGTAAGAAGTTTAATCACGTTCTATAGTTCCTTTTGTTTTAGTTGAGGGCCTAGATTTTGTCTCAGAGAGTTGAGTACTAAAGACCTTAATTGTTAGTGAAGTTCCTTTTCTTAGTTTCGCTTTGTGTGAAAGTTCAAATCTGTGTCAATGTCATAGTGAGAATTGTTATACAGAACTGTTATTTTCCGTTACAACAATTCACTGAATACATATTTTGTTTTAATTATTCAAAATCTATTTAATATATTGGTGGAAAGGGACCTGGGGAAGGGAAGGCAAAGAGAATTTCGCGAACAAAAAAAAATGCTTTCCGTCAAAATAATACTTAATTTGCACTACTGTTATTGTATGTACTGTACTGTGTATGTATACACACAGCACACATACATACACAACTTCACACTACATTAACTAGTACTGGTACTTGTTTTTTTCTTTGTATAAGTCATTGTTTTTATGATTTTTTTAAAATTGATATGTAAGAGATCGTGCTCCAAAAACAAGTAGATTACTTAAATGGAGGCACTATTCTAGTATTATCAAAACTAACTAAAAAGCAATAAATATTATATTACAAATATATTTTTCTATAATTTTAAACAATTGGCATACCGATCTTAAATACGTACATTTGAACAATTTTTATATGAAACAAATGTAACAATTTCACACAATCAATAACTATCCCACAATCGATCATGAACACAATTGAAAATTGGTACAATTTGAACCATTACAATACTCGTAATTTGTCACCCCGATAGAGATAACTTATTGACAGGAGTCATTCTTTCACCCAACTACAATCTTATTCTCTTCTGGTAGGTCGTTGTCACTTTCAATATAATTGGTAAATTATCTACTCTTTCTTGTTTGTACTTGTTTTTCAATCTTGTGCGTGAATTAAATAAGTTTGGCGTTAGGCTCTTTCTGTTTTATAAAGTGCTGTAAGGTTCTACTAATATATAGTGTAACGTTACTCTCCATAAACTCTCTTTGACGTTGCGTGTATTCTCCATACAATGTTTTATATTCAATTTAACCAACTTTTTTATCTTTTAACTTCAATTTAATTAGATTCAATTTAACGACCAATCTATATAACGGAAAAATTCACAGTCCCTTCAGTGTTATATAGAGTTGACACTGTATAAACGAAATTCCAAAAAAAAGCAGCTAACTATTAAATATGAGAAGATAAAAGCTAGTATTCGAAGCGTACGTACCAACTGGGCAATTGGAATATACTGCTTATGTTTTTTATAATCAATTTATTCATTTAAAAATATTCCAATGTAAAAAAAGGCTTATCGCCAAAAATATATGCCCTAATTTGACGTAGATATTACCCTCGTTGATAGGTAAAAGAAGGATAAAACGGGAAATCAGTGTTTATGATCCCATTAGGCCTGCCAGTGACCACCCAAGATGAACAATGTTTCGACAGCACTATCATAAAATCACGCTTTTTATCGCTCCGTTAGAACATTACTAGATTTAACACCCACTCACTATTGTTATGTTTGATTGTGGTGAATACTGTATCTTAATAGTCCGGTAATATTTGTTTACCATATGTCATTTGATAAGGGACTAGCCCAAGACTAACCAATCTTAAAACAAAAGACGACACGATGACGTCACGGCGGCCGTGACGTCATAACAATGCAAGTTTGCAACAAGTGACGGCCTCGTTCTGAAATGGAAGTAACCTCTTTAAAAATGTTTTATAAAGTAATCATTTCATATTAGATAATATAGCATTTATTAATTGGTTACAGGACAAATTATAGGTTTAAGTTTTTTACTTTTGCAATTAAGTTTATTCGATTTTGGGTCTGAATGACCACGGCTAATAAATAAAGTACGCTTAATAAAGGAATTATCTTTTGTAAGTGTTAATAAATGTTTTTTTTTTCAATAAGGACTTTGACATTGTTTAAATTAAAATAGAAGGGTTATAAGCCGCTATTTATTCACTTAGATTGTAATCCAATCACATCAAAATAAGGAAGTGGGCTTGGTACCCCAATTGGCACTTCCTGAGCCCCCATAAATTTATTAAGGGAAAAAAATATAAAATTAATTGTATGTTGATAATTTATAACACTCGGTTTATAATTACGTTGACTTTTTTAATGAAAGTAATGGGTAATTTGAATAATGTGTGGAGCAAGTCCCCTACGATCTCAAGGTTATGAAGTTATTCTCAAGTATGATAAGATAAATTACTAACAGAAATCGTTGAGTTGATGACTTCATAGTACGAAATAAATTGTACTCTTTTAATTACACATTGTGAGGTATACTTAAAATTGTACATTGTTGAACCTTCTATATAAGTTTTATTTTTAGAAAACACAAAAAAAGGTTATTACTTTTTAATTTTCCAATGTTTTCTGTATTTTGTTCATTTGGAACTTTGGAACAAATGATATTGTATTACTGATTCGGATTTTAATTCGATTTATAAGATATAAACAGACCAAAACGTCAGAAATTTAATTGTCCATTGGTCAAACGAATGCTTCATATCTGTGATCAACCGAGACGTTATTGGCCAATCACGATCGAACGAAACGTTCTGATTCGTCATTTTGAATACGCCGTACGCTCGGCAAAATTTAATGATTTCCGCGTACGTCGGATAGTTATTTAAATTAAGTTCCGTTCAATATTCTGGAATAGACAATAGCACAGTTGAATATACAATAATTATGAAACGCAAGCAGTGCTGATTAGAGCAACCGACAGTAATTGTACATTTACTGATGCGAGCAAAAATTGTATTAACTTTGTGTACTTTACCATACTTTCCCAGTATTGAAGTTAATCAAATCAATTTTAAAAATGATTCGTGTCAATAAATTTGTATTACACAGATGTTAAAAATGTAGTGAACAATTCTAGTATTGTCTATGTAAATAAAAAAGAAATACGTTCTAAATTGAAATATATTTTGCGTCACACCGGATATAGGTTTAGCGGAAGAATACAAACTTCGGTGACGTGTTATGACATCTGTCATCGCAAACAATGTGCGGAACCAACACTAACCAAATCAGTTTTAGAAACGTTGATTGGATATGCGGAACTGTTTGAAAATGGAACACGGTAACTTCGATTATCCTTTTACTACCTCTGTTTCACTTCACTTGACATAACAGAATGCAACTTTCAGATGTGACTCAACAATTTTTTACCGGTAAAAACTTGGTGATCGTGTGTAGGTATGCTAGCATAAAGGCAGCTAAAGCTAAGCTATACACGCCCTAATCATTTTTTCCAGGTCAGGAGGCATCCAATTGCTGGCTGAGGTTCGGCCTCGAAACCTCCACCAGCAAAGCCCCATTCCGCTTACGATCACCCTAAATAATTCGTTTTCGTTCTTAACTCTGCACCAAAATATGACATTATTATGGCAGGGCTAAGAATGAAAGTGGACGAATATAAGCGGTTGTTAGATTTAAGAACAATTGAATAATAATTTTTATGTGTGTGTTTTGCTTCGGTCGTAAATAAATAAAGAAAAAGACCACATTGTCTTCATATATTTCATCAAAAGTGAATTTAAATAAATGGCACAGTAACATATAACAGTTGCATTAACCTCATGGATCTTATTCTCACATGTCATAGACAATTAATATAGGCTATTTATTAAAATACATACATACATGTAACCGACATAATCGTTAAATATACTTTGACCTCGTTATTTGTAACATTTTTGAAAATAATTCGTTAAAATACCATGCCATGTTTAAATTGGCAAGTAACTATAGTGAAACGGATGTTACAATCGTAGGTAAAGAGAGCAAAAACCTTTTATCACATTGATAGTGACAGGATTAGTCATACTTTGCAAATAGTCCTCACGGGGCTGTCATCGGAATGTCAAAGCGTTAACGATGATTCAGACATTGTTAAGCTTGTCTCCAGCCCTTACTATACACGTCACAAATCGTTACGTACGAGGTTATCGATTCAAGCGAGTGACTGTTATCTTTCAATAGAATTTTACGTTTATATGTTAAACTAGTCATGATTGCGTTGCCGGCCTTTTAAGAAGTGGTACGCTATTTAAATTTTAATTCATAACACGCGTTCCATAAAGACAAAATCGACTTAATGCACTATAACATTTAGGTTAAATGGTTAAAAAATGCCTCTTAAATGTGCTAAAACCGTGCGTTTGATTCCTCCTGCACAGCTTCATTTCTATGTGCATAATAACCACTCGCAGCTAGGCAACATTATACAGAAACCAGCACATTCTCAACACACGTCAGGAATAGATCACCTACTTGTCTCAAATAAAACGAATGATACGAGACAGGGAAACCATGAAAAGACCCAACTTGTGTTAGGCGCCTCTGAATTATTATTACTATACCAATCCCTGCCTACTAATATTCTTTCTGCATCTCAATAAAGACCTACCACTATGCTAACTGACCGTTTCGTCTTAGGTCAAAGCGGCACACCAAAGCGAACAGCAGTAGTCATCTATTACCGTATCTTGACAAGTGTCGAATTAAAAAAAATACAGGTATGGTTAAAACCTATAAAGGATAACAATCTATATTCCTAGAAGCACAGCCGATAAAAATATTTGTTTTGTCGTTCACACTTCATGCGCAGGCGGTAAGGGTGTCAACAATTTCGATTAAACATGGAGGAAATCTTTCATTTTTAACACAAATTGTTTTTGGTATATAACAACATTTTAGGCGGTATGGGGGACATTTTAGTCGGGAAACCACGTGTTGCGGTGCCCACGTGGGCGTGAGTGTGTAATTTGTGAGTAAGGACGCTGGCATTGCAAGTTCAGGCATGGAACTACGTCATATCACTTAGAATGTCTTCGTTGTGGCAAAATCTAAACGTTCCAGCATACTATTATACTTTTTTTTGTTTGGAACTTGTATCGGCTTGAGCACCTCTGATTATTTCGACTATCAATAGACTTCGGCATAAGCTCAAATGCAAGTGTGGGACACGGCCAATAGCGATTACCTTCACCGGACAAATAAGTATATATTAACTGGATTTAAAACGGTTATCTTAATATAATACGACGCAATTAAAAGGTTCAATAAAACATATATGTTTCAGTAAAAGTTCGCCTATGTTGGTTAAAAGGAGATAATAAATTGCAGAATTGAAACCCTTTGTGACAACCCTATATATAATTCAGTCGGAAATAAGTTGTCAAGTTTACCTTTGAGGTAGAGATAACGTCATTTGGCTTATTTGAATGCAAGAATTTTGAAGATACCCAGTCAATGGGGCGTTGCCAAACGGTGATAAAATAAATTATAGCTCGGTATAATGATATGGCTTTTGTGTCTACTCAAGTGTGAATATTATATAAGCCACTCTATATCTTAATAATTTAACTACATAGATACATGTTTAACGCATGTGGTTGCTAAGATTTTCTTCTTCGTTAATGTGTGTACACTGAAATCCTAAGACGACATAGCTAAGGTCCTTATAAAGTTTAACTTTTCGACTTAAATTTTTCGATTTTTAGCTATACACTTAGCTGTCATATCAGATGTTAAATTAAGAAAACACTAGCTAACAAGGTCGTATTTGCCGCAGTCTTTAAAAATTGATGGCATTTTTTATTCGGTAGCCGACGGAATATAATAATGTCCACACATTATTAAGTCCACAGTCCGAATTTGCAAACAAATTCTCAGGGTTTTTCTCAGAAAGAGAAATACAGGGTGTTATTAAAATTAAGAACCATACCATATGTCGCTTTTGATGTATTTAAATTAACCTGTTGATAATAACGTATTTATACTACTGTCTGAAGTTAACTGAAATAGTGCAAAACTAAATAGTTTTTATATTTTATAGTATTTAAATTCTTAGCTTAAAAATATTGCCAAAGATAAAAATAGCACTCAAATAAGGGCCTAAAACCAATACAAACTATAAATAAGCGCGTTTCAATCCTCCTGTATATCGATTTGTTGAAGATAGAGATATCAGAGTATTGTATTGTCACCTTTTTTTTTGTTACAATTTTTTCTAAGGCTCCGTTCAGGTAAAGTTTTGTAAAGGAATCGGCATATGGTGTCCTTTTTTTCCAAATGATTGATCATCAAATAAATTAGTAGAGGATTAACGCATCGATGAGTTTTTAAAAAATCATTTTAGGTGTTGATTTTAATATATGGATTATGATATTATAAATTTGGAATCATATTGAAAGTTTCCGTCTTATAGGTATGCTTTCAATCAGGTTTAAGTTAGGTTAGTATACCTTACATGGTTGACTTTTTTGGATTGTTTTGCTCAATTTTTACTGTATTTGTTTTCACGTATATTATTGTTTTTTTTATCTCTTTTCTAATATTTTATGTTCTGATGTTATGTGTACGTAAAATTTGTAAATATTTTGCCCCATAGCATTCCAAGCATACATTTGTATTGGAACGTAAATCGTATGAAAATTAAATCATAATCAGGTTTTATTGCACGACAAATACTTTAATTCAACTAGCTCTTACTTTAAAAGTTTGGAAATATAAATATCATCACAAAAAATGACTTGTAACTTAAACCAAACAGTTAACAGTAGTGATTACATTTAAAATAAAATTCTAATATACATGAGTGCTAATTTAGCTAAAATACTTTAATGTTTTTCTTAATACATGTTAAAATTCTACGTGACAGTGACAGATGATTTCAGCTTTTACTTACCAACAAACAAAACAGTGGCTTGCCTGAAAGAGATCGCTTATCGCTTAAGGCCGGCCGTTGCTCTTATATGTACTAATATCTATTAACATTACCTACTTCTACTGTTTAAGTGCAACAGGGTGTGATTAAATAAGTAAATTTCCGTGAATAACATAATATAAATATACAATAATATATTTCAACATTCATCAATTATATATTTGGCATAGCTTCAAGTTCCATATAACAGCGTTGCAGTGACTTTGCGACTTAACTTGAACAGTCGCTGTTAACAGCGCCGCTTAAGCTTTGATAACGAGCTTACCTTCGAGAATCTATTTGTTCTTGTCCGCACTAAGCATTAAGTGCATTAGGGATTATCTGCACGTAACCATAACGTATTGTAAAAGGTAACGATTAGTTTTTGAGACCATGTAAAAGCTTATAAAATCCTTTGACTTCATTGAATCCGTTGCTAAATACAGGATGACTCTTCATATAATAAATATACCTGGTTTGTCCTGTATCTCTGAAGATATATGGTAGAAAAGAGTGAGCATGGTAGAAGTAATGGAAGCTACGAGTGTGTGTGTGTGTGTGCGTTCCAAACGCATGCACACACACTTTTATATAAAATTTCTCACACGTATACCGTACACGTAGTACCTCGAATTCTGTATTAACAGTAATGTCAATTGTGTAGTATCAGAACATTCACATTGAATGTAACATTTCTTACATTCAAACACACTTCTTCTGATTATGTGTGTGGTGCAAAACGTATAAACGTAACGTACACGTACGTAGCGTTGTCAATTTCAAGAAGATAACATTCAAATATGGAACGTCAATTAAATTATTACGAGCGAACACAGATTATTCTAAAATCAAACGCTAAAACAAATGCTTTGTAAAACACAAAAGAGTTTCTTTATTTTCTAACAGATCAACAAGAGCACTTGATACCGAACATAAACGTCACGTGGCGCTAAATTTTGTTGTTTTAGGCCTAAAGCGGCGCCTAACATATGCTCAGCCAAACAATAGTTTACGATTGTCAGAAAAAATGAATAGTAAAACCTTTTTGGGTCGTAACATTTGTTTATCCCACTTGTCGTGATGACTTGCACGTCAGATTGTTTGCTATGTTTATGAATAGGAAAGTGCTTAACAAAAATATTATATAATAAATACTTTTTTTAAGATTTAAACACAGTTGACCGAGCTTAATAAAAGTATTTTACTATTATTTATTAAGTACCGTAATGATTTATTTTATTTTTGTCATATACCACAGATTACATATATTTATTAGAAAATGAAAACAAGGGATAATAGGGTTAAAACACGAAATATAGCTAAGCTAACATATACAAGAGTAAATCCAATAAACACAAGGACAAAGTGTGTAAAAACTATACCATAATATAATATTGGCCTATGTTTTAGTCCTAAACAACTTAATTATAAAGATAATTGTTACTTTATAAACGGTATATTATATCACAAAAAAGTTATTTATATTGCCGCGTTTTTCACCGGTAAACCTACTAAAGGAAAAAAAGTTATTTTCAACTTTGCTTCCATTTTGATTAAAATTTTTAACCGACTTTTATAAGGTTAACTAAACCGTCGATATTTTTACCCGGTTACGTGAAGACGTGTGTCAGCCAGGATCTAAAGAACATGATTTCAAGACTTTCAAAATGACTGTTGCTGCCCGTCACTGTGTTTCTGAACCAACACTAGTCCTTCAAGAACAGAGCGTACCAATTCTTAAAAAGCTCGACAACGCTCTCGAGAGCTTTGTGGCTGTGTGAGTGTCATTCGGCAGCGAAATCACCTATGTGATCTTCAACCCTCTCTTCTATAGACAAACGTCAAATTATTTTAACGATTAGATAACGAGTAGATAAGTATAACTAAATATTCTCGTTTAGAATTATATTTTTAACGAGAATTAATCTTCAAATTTACTATCATATTCAACAATTCATAATCTGTATGTTTGCAGTTCTGTGAGAGAAATGTATGTATGCAGCGTCTATAATTATTGTAAGTGGTTGTTATGTGCCGTTTTAATTATAGTAATAAAATAAATAAATAAAACATACATACGATTGTTTACATTAAACATACATACGATTTGAAATTCGAAATTCGTCGTCGTTAAGCTAGAACTGTAAAAAGTTCATATAAAAATCTTGTCCACCCTGACCACCATTTAAATCATAGATTATAGACAAGTCATGTATATCAGTTGCACTGATTTCTAGTTCTTGTAACAACCAGTAAATTTCGCTCAATACTCTATATATAAACCTCCCCAGGACCTGGTGTCGTTAAAGTTAACTATCATCGTAAAAATACTTAAGTTATCTCTGACACGAATTGTTTCTGTCCGTTATTTTGTGTATTGGTGTGTAAATTGTGCATAAATTGCTCTGATGTTAAGCTGTTACTTGATGTTTATAAGGCAATAGAGACAGCGAACAATAGGGATATTGATACAGGTGATAAAGAAAATATAACTTTATTTTATACATAATTACACTTTTACGTGGATAATTCTTTTGTTTCGATTTCCAATGTATTTACGTAAAACTTTATTGGACAAAACAGTCCTCAACTACTTAATGGCTGAGACCTATAAACCCACATCACACACACACCAACATCTCGGAGTTTATAAAAAATATATAGTAGGGTAGTATAATTTGAAGATAGAAAACGTTTGGAAAACTGATAGTTGTTATAATAACAATCTGTGTCTTAACGGTGGTTGATGACAGGCCTTCCGTACACACAGGCAGTTGTGGCATATAAAATTAAATGCAAAGGGATAAATGAATGATATTCACCGATTAAAGCGACTCACGTCATAGTTCAGCATATCATCTTCTGAACACTATCAGGTAACTAGTTGTAATTTCACTGTTAAGAGATAATTAGATTCTATCGAAGATTTACGTTACATGACAGAGTCATGTATACATGCCTTGTTTAATAATAAAAAATAACAAAGCAATTTATTATTAATTTGGTTCCATCACTGCAAATGGTAACATCGCTTGGCAATCCTGGTAGTGGTCACATGTCTGTCGTATCTTGTTCGTATTATTATGTATATTGTATGTCTCAAGTTCCCATTTAATTGTCTTATGTGTTAACCTAGTTGTGTTATCTCATAAGTTTATTGTTTTAAATGTATTAAGCAGATGTCTGGGGACAGATATAATAAAATAAAATAAAATCGGGTTTATCTTAAACATATTGTCAAGGAAATGCGTGCAGAGCACATACAAATAAAAAAAATCCAAACGGAAATCACAGACCAAACAGAGGCTCGTTGCGTATTTTTATCCAAAAGTATATTCTATATGAAAAGTGAAATATAATAAACTTAAACATTCCAATACTACAACAGTCACATTCAGATCACAATGATCCCATAAATTCTATAAAAACTTACACGCACAAATCGCTTTATTGTGGCATATTCGCATATACCTTTGTCAACTGTCCCCATATTGATGTGAATAGTAAGAATTATTCAATCGATCTCTCGGTTTGACCATCTGTCGGAGCTTAAATATGCTTGATTTAATTGTAATTTTGGTTTGTAACTATAATATATCACCACGATTTCAGTACTCACATTGTGCTATGTATGTTTTTCTTTAATTTAAGTATTAAAGTACGTGTATGTGGGGTTCCGCTGAAAATCAGTGCTGTGGTATTTTAGCTAGTCTGAATATCCTCGGCTAGTATGATCCACGTCTAATTAACTCTGCGCACTTTTGTATGTATTTATTTTATAAAAAGTTCTTTGGATTGCTTCGAACCACTGAGCATTGTTTAGAACCACTCATTAACGTATTAATAATCGTTTAAAATAATAATTGTATTAATGCTGAAATTTCTTATATTTTTTACCTTTCCAACTGTTCTATAGAATATAACGAATGAAAGTACCGAAGATATTCTCGCCAGTTTTTCATTCTTTTTCTAAAGGCAAATTATTAAGATATATTTTTATAAATGTTTTTTTTTTAAATTATATATATGAATGAGGGTATTTTTAATATAATTGTGTATTTGTTCAACCAAAAAATATTTCAAGGAACCGGCTTAGTGATATCACTGAATCATATCAACCAAGTTGGTATATATCACTGAATTTGGTTCTAGTTGAAATGCATAAATGGCTGAACATTTCAATATTCATCACTTATAATAAACTCAATAATTAATTACTCAATATTAATTTGTGTCATTAAGAGTAATCATTATAATTTATTTTAATTAAATGTGTGGTTCTGAAATTAGGTTCGCTTTATTGGCTTCGCAAATATTTTATTGAAATGCGGCATATAAAATTAAAAGGGAATAATTGATCACCAGACGTTCACCAGCTATTCAACATCTGAACACTATCAGGTAACTTGTTGTGGTAATTTCTCAGTTATGAGAGAATTAGTTAAACATTTTGTAATAAATCTTTTAAATATCTCCTTCGAAAGCATTTGATGTTTGCAATGTAATTATTTATAAATCTAGATTTAAATTAGCATATCTTTCCTGTTTTGCTTAATTTAATGTATGTTGTGTTTTGTTTTTTTACACTTTACGCCTGTCAAAATGTATTTTATGTATTATTTTATATTTTTGCCTGGAAGATATCGCTTATTAGCGATTATATGTATTAACATCTCCTACTGTTTAAGTGCAATAAAGTGAGAATAAATAAAGATTTGCGTTTGGAAGTTTGCGTTATATATTAAAATTGTGTCTATATTTCAAAACCTTATATTAATCAGTATTATCTAGTGTATGTAACATTGTGAATCGTGTTTATTAGGGTCTTTTTGCTTATTTAGTTCATTTGTTTTAATTATTTTTAAACTGTTATTTAATATATTAAACTCTCGTGTTTCTCGGAAGCGGCTCGATTCTCATGAAATAACGTGCATCGGTAAGGTCTGAGAATCGGTCAACAACTTTCATACCCCCTAAATGTTAAGGATGGTCTTAATTTTTGTTTATATGATAAATCATTCAAAATACATACAATCCTAATTCTATTTCCACAATCATCCCGTTTTTCCTTATTTCAAAACAACGCCGGGTAGGCCAAAACCTGATAACTAAGTTTAATAATGTATTTCTGCTCCAGATATAATTGTAAACAAAATAAAAATTAAAAAAACACTGTCGAATCAAAAGCCCAAGTATAAAAATATTACAGTATGTGAAAACCGAGTGACTGGCGTCTAATCTATTCCCGTCCGCACCAGCTGTACGTAAACCACAAACCTTAAAACAAGTGGTCGAATTGAATAAAACATCACACAGGCATATGGCATCCGAAAAAAAAAAACAAATTTATAACACGTCAAATTCGGAGAAATGGTTTCCTCGGGATAGAGACGTTATTTTTATATAAGAAATTAATTGTGCAGTCCTTGGGTGCATCTGCCGCGTCTATTGTCCGCTTTTTTCTATACGAAGTGGGATCGTGCAGTTTTGATTTGAATCTACAGTATTTAATGTTTTGATTTTGTATAGTTTAAACGCTTAAAGAGTAATTTAGTATACTATACGGTTAAAGAATATTAAAGAATCTTGGAATGTGTCAGACATTGAGTTAAATTCTTGAATAACAATGCTTTTGTAATGTAAATTATATATTATTAATTCTATCATAATTATATTGGTAAATATTTTAATAGATCAGCTATCGTGTTTCTTGCCGGCTCGCAATAGTTAACTGCCTTCCGAACCGGTGGTAATGTAAAAAAAGCATTCAAAATTGTCTTTATGAAGACCTACTTGAGGAAATATTTTGAGTTTGATTTAAGTAAATCTGCATTATAGTACTATGACATGGTTTTTAGATCCTTTAAAAGTTAAATTGTAAAAATAAATTTTTCGTATTACAACGAATGAGAGTAGTAAATTAATTCGTTCTTTTAAATTCTCACTCGGACATTACCGAACACATAAAAATAACTTATCACGTAATGTTTCATTTTGTTAACGCTATCTTCATCGTTCTGTATTCAATACTATAAAGCCATCGCTTATTACAATTCAATTACCATATAAAATGTAATCGTTTTCAAATGCAACTTTGATAATAATCTAATCAGGATGAAACAATTTATCTAACGAAGTTCGATAGAAATAACATCTACGAGCTTTTTAAAAAAGTTCATAACCTTTAAAGCGCAGCCTCGCATTATCTTAAACGAGCTAATATAATCCATTCCTGTCACAGCGTTAAGCCGAACGAAAATGAACTCAAAAGAAATAGCATAGATTTACTTTAAAATTTCATCCATTTGAATCGACAACTTCATTGATTCTTATACCATGTAACATTGTAACCGATATGAAATGAAAAAAATAAGTTGTGAAAGAATAAGAATAAGATATGAAAACAACTCATCGTAGAACTGATGTGTGCTCATACAACAGAAATTCTTAATCGTCCGTTAAAAACCATGTTAACAAAATCTGAAATTTAAATCGCCAGATTTAACACAATACAACCATGAGGTATAATTATCAGTATATTTTCATCACGTTTATAAACAACGATGTTAATAAAAAGAACACTTTTCAACAATACACGAAGCCATAAACCGGTTAAAAAACTTAACAGCTTAATTACCTACATATGTTAAAGTCAGAACACGATTTATTTAGGTTCGTACAACAATAAATTGTGGTAGAGACAATAAAGTTATTCGCGGGACAGATAAAAAACGATTGAAGAAAACAAAGCGCATAATGAATTAAACAATATAATGAGCCGTCGATTTTAGGGTCTCGGAAGACACACACCTGCGGATGAACCGAATGTCTTCATTATACCGAGCGAACCCAAACAGGTGCATTTAGATTGAAAGACCGCTAGTTAAATGTATACTGCAATTCTGATGTTATGAAGATCAGATCTTGCTATAATTATAGGAGACGGATCAACGGTTTTAATGGTTTTTTTACCTACAAAGTTGAACTTATACTCAAGAAACTCAAGTGGAATTTTTAACATGAATAAATGCGATATTAAAACCTTTTCTTTTTTAATGGCAACAAGGAAATTCATCACTAATAAGCTATTAGGCCACGACGTCCCAATGGGACACAACAATCAAGGGCACGCCTCGAAATTACTAAAGAAACCCTCAAAATTTTAGAAGTTCCAGAGGGATTTTTAAAAAGTCATCTCGTATTGCAGCTAACCCGCCGTATACAAAGTCACGATCCCGGTAATTGTTTCGCTCGCTTCGTTGACAGGCACCCCGGGGACGCGCCGATTGGCGGGAATCTCGCAAGATGGCGTCCGACCTCGCCTGACCTATCCGTCAAGTGAAGACAGAACATCTGTTTTAGCATGTCCGCTTGGCAGTTAATAAACGTTCCATACACAAACTTTTGAATTTAGAATGCGTTTTCGTCGAACCGTTGACAGATCTCAATGGATTTGTATCTATGGATTCTCGGAATCTGTATCCACTTAATTACGTGATTTAGTTGGCGCGAATGTCATTTGTTTGGAATTTTTTCTGGTAACGCAAACCAATTTCGAGAATGAAAAATCTGTAAGTCAACAGAAGTTATTTACTCGTACAAAAAATAAAAAAGTCAGAGTTTCAGCGAATTCTTTAACAGCTATTAAGAATAAGTGACAGAGTGAAAAGGGATTGAGTGGGTCTCATGCTCAATCAACGTTATAAGAACAAATTATAAGACAGATTAAACTCAATAAAGGGCTCGGGTAATGGTCCGTTAGCAATTTCCTTTCCGAAATACTCCAAGAAATATGCAGCGAAACTTTGATTGTACAACACTTGAGCTTGTTTACAACAGTCGTTAGCGTGTCGGAGGATCATTCTGGAATTCTTCTATTTATTACCCCTTACATTGTTTACAGCTTACGCAACCGCGTGGGCTGGCAGTTGCCAAAAAAATCGGTTTAATACATAAAATTAATATTTTACCAATTTCATAAAATCACTTATATTTATTTATTAAAACTTTTATTCATGTGAAAGTTTGTGAAGTTCTCACATCTATCCATCTTTAATAGACAATCGCCCATTAAATACTTGATCGTATACATAATAAAACTAACACAAGATATTGATTTTCTAATGAAAAAGTTTTAGTTGACTTTTTTTGGGAATTTAAAAAAAAAAACATTAAAAACTTGAGTCAAAGTGTGGTCGTGTTCAAAAACTTTCAGTCTAAAGCCGTACATAAATAATTGTATTGATACATCAAACGAGATATACACAAATCATACACGAATTGAAAAGAGGCATCACAATATATACCCATTTCTCACAGTTGAAACGCAATGTGAATTATACGAAACGGAAATTTCTCTCCGTTACGCTGAAACAAAACTTCAATTCTCTTGTCATCTACAAATTCAATGTCCAAAGGATATTAATTGCTCCATAAGTATCAACATGTATTCCGTGTATATCTTAATAGGGAAGGTATAACTATGTATCTGTGCATATATTTACTATATGATAACACTTTTGTGTCGCGTCGACAGTCGAGGTTTTATTTTCAAATCAAACCATGTATTATGATTGATATGAGTTTCATCCTGGATAACATAATAATAGATATTGTACCTGTGGAAAGAAGAGGTTGAGTGACAAGGAGTGTGATTTTAAAAAAAACGCCAAATATCCCGTAACTAAGAGACTTTTAACTAACAATTTTCAAATGTCTCAACGCCCTTAAGTTTATTATGCATTTATTAAGACAGACCCTGTATATGAACTGTATATGCAAATTTAATATAAACTTAATGGCGTAAAAATTTAAACAATTGGAATTCATTAGAAAATTATAAAATATTAATCATAGTAACAACGTATAATTATAACGATTTGAATAACTGCAGAAAATGGAAAAGCCCGCGCATCATAAATTCACGAATTCTGCTATTTTGTTGAGAAGTTTAATAATAATCTTGATTTGCCTTGATTGGCGTTATAATTTGGAAAAAAATTAAAACATTAAACATTAAAAAAATTAAACAAAATTTAAAAAAAATATTCATTATAAATGTCTCCGAATCTATTGAGTTAAGGATTCACATAATGTATATTGTATTGTTTAGTTGCATTGTGTATATTTTTGGCTTCGGCAGTAAATGAATTAATATTAAAACAACTGTGGGGAGATGAGGACCACTAGCTCCAACTACTGAAGGTTGGCAATCAGCTTTCTGGAAACGTCCTAATAGTCCCGCTAGCTACTCCAATACATTCACGAATTTTGCGTAACCACGACATATTCCTTCGGCCAACCTTCTGGGAGTAGAATAATATATAGATAGGAGTATAGACAATGTCCGTAACACTGCGGTCATTTAAGATTGAGCCATTAAATTTTATGTCGTAAATACCATTCATGCCGTAATGACTTTTAAACAAAAACCATATTTTTATTAATTGCAAATATGGGAATGCTAACGTGAAATTTATTACCCCGAGGTAGGAATAAAGTGTGATAAAACGTAAAATTTTACGGTCTTGCCTTGCTTGTTTTACGCTCATAAATTCTTCGGTAATATTTTTAGCGATAAACAAATTTTCGTAACAATTTGCTCACCTTTTTAATGACTTCATCCAGGGTTTGATCTGAAACGAAATCAAATAGTACATAAACAACTTTACATTACAAATGGCACCGATTTTCATAGAGATGCAATTAATCATGATGCATTTCGCACATAGCAATTTAGCATATTAATTATTGATTCCTTCTTTTGTATCTTTTTCTTAAATTTAATGTGTCTAGCGATAATAAATTGTCTGTCTGTTTCGTCTATTACTTGACAAGCATAGATTATGTTTTAGAACTAACATTAAAAAAAATATATTGATTAGATTTAAAGGCCGGCAACTCATGAGCTCCCAGCCACATGAGTGTCCATGGGCGGCGACTTCACCTCTATGGTGGGCCTCCTACTCGTTTGCCCCCTCTTCTAAAATGGTTAGAAACAAAAACATTAGAATAAAACATAGACAAAGGCTGTCCTATCTTATATAATAATAATTTACATAGTTCTAACTAATAAACAGTGTACATATATCAAATTTAAGAAATTCTCTTATTAATGTTTGTTACCATACTCGCTGGATTGAAAGGATTTCATGAAATTCAAGTTTCAGTAAGTCATGTTTCAAACTCATATGTGATTTATTTATTTACTTTATTTATTTTTTAAAAGTTTACACAATAAAAATAGATCAAAAATAAAGCCAAAATAAGGTTAAAACCGGAAATAGAATCTAAGATCAGAAACTACAATAACAAAAAAAACCCGAACAGAAAAAAATAAATAAAAATATATATATACATATGAACAAGTCGAGTATATTATGTGAAGAACGAGTATTTAGGTGTGTGTGTGTATAAGTGTGTACAATGGTGTTGCTGTGTGAGTGATAAGGGTGACCTCAAGAAATATTTTTCGACAATTTCTATTTTGCATCAAAAAAAAGACAAACACATCTTTTTGTGATCGATTGATCATTGTCTGCCACTTGCTTGGTGATCTAGAATTATTTTATGGCAACCCAATGATTGTCTAGGTATATAACATAAATCCTAGTTAAAAATCTATGTTACAATCAGTTCCGAAGCTAGATCGAAAGAGTTTTCTTATCGTTTAATATTCAATGCATGTTTAGAAACGTGCTAGTTTTACAGAGTTAAATGTGTTGGTGGTCGTGTTTAACATTTGTTTGGCGCTTGCTATAAAAGTTGAAATGAGGCAATTAGTGTTATTTTAAAAATATATATTTAGTAGCAAATTATAATTTAAATTTTTCTTAATCATTTTTAAGGTAATTGTAATAATATGCATGGGATAAATTCGGTGAACTTTTTAATTATACATATTTTTTTAACGGTTCATTAATAAAATTTGGCATTACTCAGATATTAAAGCTCGCATACAATAAACGTATCGGTGTTCTTAATAGCAATTCTACATGACACTGAAGGGACTGTGCGTTTATGGCGTTATGGAGAAAGCTCGTTAATTGGAATGAAAAAATCATTGTATGGAGTACAAGCTAAGCCAACCAAAGCCGTTTTCAACGCTAGAGATTTTGCCGTTAAACCAAGTAACTTTACATGCAGTTTACACTGTATTAACTTTAATGTACAAGACATATGTGAAATTCCGATATGCCTTAAAGATTTTATAATAAAAATAACGCGATAGATCAATTTTTTCATCATTCACATCATTACCCATATAAAAACGGTCTATAATGATGCCACTTTCAAACCCTTCACGCGTCCATGTACCTGCGGGTTGCGCGAGCGCATCTCCCATCACCGTCTCTCCTGTACACCCGTCCCTCTCCGCCGTAGATCTTTACGCGGCGCTCTGAGCAAACAACATACGTTCAAAATTAAGCAATTATGGTTAATTTCGAATCCCCATGGCCGGTCGTGTCGGCGAGAGAATGTGTTATTTTGAATTGTAATTTGTGAGAAGGCATCCGCCGAGCAGCTGTAAATTATACACTGGATATAGGTAATTTTTAAGTGGAATATTAGGGAACTACTGGGTGTGTTACGCTTGGTATCATGACTATTAGGATTGGTACGATCCTCGAAGCTTTCGAAAGACATTTAAAACACAGAGCTTAGTTGCGTAAAGAATTTTTTTCCCATTCCAATTTCAAAACAAATACAGTATACATTCTATATAACGACACTGAAGGCATTTTGTGGCGTTATAGAGAGTGTTCGTTAAATGAAGAGAATGAAAATTATTATATGTAATACAAGATAAACCAACAAAAGCCAATTGAGTTCGTTGTAAAATCGAGTTGCGTTACATGGAGTTTATACTGTTTATTGAATTAAATTATTGAAATAAATAAATAAATTCAAAATAGCTATTCCTGGTAAGGCGTTAAATACAGTCCATGATCAAACATCAGGAACGGGCATATTTAAAAAAAATTGAGTTGTAATTCCATTTGTTTTCCACCATATCGCTGTGATAAAATCAAATCTATATTTGAATAAGCCGAGACGTCAAGTAATGTATAATAAACTAAAACACTAAAACAAAGTGATTAATTCGTGGTCAGTTTGACACCAGACACCCACCAACGACCCAGGTAATATGATTGGACGTTTCCATATAAATTAAAACACGGGCGGAGTCTATTGGTGTAATTAAAAAGCTTAGATCATTATCACCCTCATGGTAGAATAAATAATGGTATCCGGTGTTGGTAGAAGGAAAATACGTCATTTTATAGGATGTGCTAACTACATTTTCAATGTTTTTAATATATCATTAGCTGACCCGGTAATCGTTTTTTCGCCATATAAATTATTTTTATTTAAACAATGGGAAGTCCTATTCTATATGGCCACAAAATTTCAGGAGAATCGGTCAACCCGTTTCGGATTAGTAGGGGAACAAACATTGTGACACGAGAATTATATAATATGGAGACATAATATTGTCTAACAAACTTTAAAATATATGTTACTGAATTAATTCGACAACCAACAAGCAGGAAGGTAATAAACTGTATACATACAGGAAATAATTGATTCTAACACGTTGGGTTAAATCAGGATATTTTTTATTAGTTGTGAAACTATGCAAATAGATAAATACCAATTTGTTCCTAGGTTAAAACGAACACAAATGCTAATATCACTTAGAAACAAAATCTGTTAATATACCCCGAAAATTCTTCTGCCATGGCAGACAAACCAGCCAGGTTTCCGGCGAGTAATTGTAAATAGGCCAGTTTCAAATAAGTTTTTAATGAACATTGTTTTTCTGTGAATGTATTGAGGGGAGCGCACAATGTACGAGTAATAAAAACGAGAAATTAAAAATTTATGTTTAATTACTCTTTTGTAAGTCAAATTTATGAAGTGCCGTTGTAATAATTTTATGTACTCAAATTTTCTTTGTATAATAAAATATTTATAATTATAGTTATGGTTAGTGTCACTAAACAGAGTTTACAGTAGCTATAACATATACAAGTGAATTTAATAATCTCTATTAAGCTTAATATTTCACATCATCTTGATAGGAATCTCAATTGAAAGTTTTGGCATTCCTGCATCGCTTTACAGTTGTTTGTTAGCAACATAACACCGTCATGTCGAGCTAATGAGTGAAGTCACTTCACTTAACATAGTGTGGCTTGGGTTACATACGCTTATCATGTCGACTAATTATCGCTGTCACGTATACGCGGTTAACATAGTTCGAAATTTGAATAATTTACAAGTACTTTACGTACGTACTGTGCTAAGATAGATAATAATATTTTTTAATTGTTCGATATGATAAATATACAAAAAAAATACAGCCCACATTAGGATCTTCTGTGTTGTAAGGCTCTTTTATCGTATCAAAATATTAAGCAAAGACAAATGAAAAACGCAACACTATATAGAAGATTAAAGACTTTAGTTAAGCAAACAAAGCAAAAAAATAACAATCAGCTTTATAATATAACGTTACAATAATGATGAAAAAAAATAGTTTTTTCTTTACAATGTTCAGTTTTTGTTCTAATAGCCATATTTTCATGGCCCCAGCTGCATTAGTGTGATTTAAAATAATAACTTCCAATGTCTAGTTATATTTATTTCTCGTGGCTATTTCTAATATAAATTATATCTGTGTGTCATGTTAGGATATATATGTATTCACTTTTCTCTTATATTTTGATGTGTTTTTTCTTACAAATAAATAAGTATCTTTATCTATCTTCAATCACTTCAGGCTCTATTCCCATAACTATAAGTCTTTTATGTTCTAGTATCATTGCCAGCCATCATCCATCTGTATTTATCATATTTACCTTAACTGGGCGTGTGACTAAGTGTTAAATTAATTATTATGTTGTGAATAAATATCACATTTTTTATATGTTGCGTTATGCCTAAAAATGATACCACAAAATGGTTTACTAGACACGGTTATAGTAAATGCAAATTTCTAAGTGCTTAGTTGACACTTTGTAACTAATAGAGCTTTTGCATATTAATTAGCGCGATTATGTTTAAGCTCCGTCAAGGTGTGCTGAATAGATGTGCACAGTAACTCATTAATGTGATTCCGTGTTGGTTTAGCTGTATTAAGTTGAGCACAAGCTTTTTGAACTTTCAATACAGAAATTGGTACAATATTTATTATATTTTAGTCTACTATTAGATGATTTTTAATATCTTTTGTAAGATAATCTTTTTATCGTTCATATTTTTAAAAATAAATAAATTAACTTAACGTTCTATAATATTTCCACATCAACAAAACAATCAAACAAAAAATCGCAACTTCTTAAAAAAAAATTTTCCACAAAATTAAAAAAGAAACGCGTTTCAAACGAATATTTTAAAGACGGTTAAAATATATCTAATATATAAATTTCTCGTGTCACAA
Organism: Leptophobia aripa; assembly: GCA_951799465.1. Classification (NCBI taxonomy): domain Eukaryota; kingdom Metazoa; phylum Arthropoda; class Insecta; order Lepidoptera; family Pieridae; genus Leptophobia; species Leptophobia aripa. The sequence continues at coordinate 6,739,285 of OX637271.1, forward strand.
TGTTCGTTCCCGTACTCCTCCGAAACGGCTTGACCGATTCTCTTGAAATTTTGTGGCCATATTGAGTAGGACTGAGAATCATCCAATATCTATCTTTTAGAGACATTTTTTTTGTTTTTGGCAGAACAACGTTTCTCGGCTAGTTTATATATATACATAATAGCGAATAAATCACGCGTCCGTTTAATAACGAAAGGAAATGCGATCGTTAATAATTTATGAGTATCTTTATGTTTTCCCGGTTTACTTGTAAACTGTTCAACGGTGCTTACATTAACTTCCTGTCAACGTGGAATAGACTGCGGAATTGAGAAGAAACAAATTGACCTATAAAAAGAAAAATTATATAACTATTCTACAGAAAAAGTATGCGAGTTACATTAATAAATTTAAAACGCGCGTAAAGGGCATTTTGGTTGAAAAGGCTTACTATACCGTAAAAGAATATTTAGAGGACAAAGATCCCTTTACAGACAGCTCAATTCTTGAGTAGCCTTACAATACTTTGTTATTTTAATTGTCAGTAGCACAATTTTTTATTAATTGTTTATTTTAAAAGAGCAGCTATCGAGTTTCTTGCCGGTTCTTCTCGGTAGATGACTTCCTTCCTAACCGGTGGTAGTGTAAAAATTGACGATTCAAAAGTGTCTATAAAGACCTACTTGAATAAAGATATTTTGAGTTTGAGAATACAGTAATTACTTCACGCAAGAGGCTTTTATTTCTAAATAAACGAACGGTTATAAACGCATTTTTATTATACAGATGAGATATTTGGTAGATGTCGCATAAAGGTTATGTTTGAAAATATACATTACACACCACTCAACAATTTATCTAACAATTTTTTTTTACCATTGTTACATAATATACTTAGATATTTGTTTTATGAAATACGAAACAATAAAACCATTATATACTTAGAAAAAAGCCATACAAAGATGCGAAAATACATATGTTAAGTATAATGTTACCATGAAGGTAAAACGAGAAATAAAAGACGCTTAGACTATTATTCAAGAACGAAAATAACTCAATTACCATGTAGAATAATGAAGACATAATGTATGCGATGTTAAACCTTGAGCAAACTATCCCGCTCCATAAATTATAATCAACGAGACAATCAAATTAAAAAAAAATAAAAATCCACATGCAGAACCCATCGCAGATTGGAATTAAGTCATCACTACTCAGCGATACAGCATGAGGATCTCAAAACTTTTTGAATGTTTATAAAACCGCGCCGACACGGCTGAACTTTAATGTAACAAATACAGGACATATAAACAAACAGGACATAAATACAATTGTAGAATTTGTTTTTAAAATTATACAAGAACACAATACCAGACAGAAGAGGATTAAGTAAAACTTTGTAGTAATTTAAGTGGGCAGTCTGTTTATGGTACGTCTGGAAGAGCGTTCTGTATAGTTCTTGAGGATTTTTATATTTTGTTTAGTCTGGTAAAAAGCATGTGATTTACATAAAAGTCATGCAAGTACGTCATATATTTTTAACTAATAATAAAATAAATTTGGATAAAGTTGCGAATTTTGAAAGAGTTGAAAGTATACTATGATTTTAACTACGATTTTTATACCATAAAAGTTAACAGATATTAAAAAAGTTTAACTTAATGGTCACTTGTACAAACTTAAATGACGTTTCAAAATCTCATTAAAGTTTGAGAAACTACGTTAAATATGCATACGAGTTATGGTATGTTAATCTACAGCACGTGATGAGAGCTCATGCGAAATTGACTCTTAAATACATCGCAATAGAGTCAGTCAAACTTGTCTACTTACGTTAATGTTAATAGCGGAAAAAATCGCGTCGTCATCCCGTCAACGGCTAGCCGTGACGAATGGCGGCGATATAATTCCTTTACATTATTCAAAAAACCAACATTTAAAAAACGAACAATCAAACAGATCGGATCGTGACAACTCTGCTACCGGCCTGATGTCTAATTAAAAAAAGGTTTTATTCAGTTTTTGACAACTCGTGACTTTTTTTTTAAATTTAGACCGTCAGTGACCGATTTTCATGGAGCGTGTTAGTTTTAGAGATTTTGTTTGCACTTTTAGCTGTTGCAAAAATACCGGAACTAAAATGTTTGTCTATAACGGTTCGTTTGTTAAAAAGGTTATTCGGGTGATAAAAACGTTAGAAGGTCCATCCAATTTGAAGGCATTGCACATAAAACTACAGACCTGATAAATAGTTTTTGTTACGTACACAATTTTTACAAACGAGCAATTTGACCATAGATTTTAAAATCTCAAGTATGTATCTGCTGGTATTAATATAGCGAAGTAAAACACGTGCGTTAATGTTTTTATTTATTGTGTACCGAAATTTAAAAAAAGTTTTTGATGAAGTTCCATTTTTTTTTTTAAATAAAATTTTTTTTTGAAAATTTGGTCCATCGGATGGAGGTGTGCCGCCGTGGTCGCGGCGCCCATTTGGCCGATATTTTGTTTCATACATAATTGAGTAATACCAATATATCATAATAAAATAAAATTACAATAGTTTGTGTTTTATTCAAAATCAACATCGGCCCTTGAAATTTAACCACCCGATATTTAAGTTTACTACTTATATATTGTATCACATTTATACAAAACTTTTTGCTACAACCACTGAGACTACAGAGTAAGTTTCTTGCATCCACCTCGTTAATAAAATTCAGTTATATTTTGTACTAATTCGGCTTAGTAGTAGTTTCTTGTACATCACATTAACCGGTTGTAAATAAAATAATTACTTATAATGTGAAATTATCCAACAATAGACTGTGAATATGGCCGCCAAACTCACCAGGTAAGTACAAAACAGATTGAGTTGTTACTTTTTCTGTTCGTACGATCGCAAGGGTCATTAAATCGTTTTGTTTCGTCTTGAGTGGCGTTTATTTGTATTTTTTCTGCTTCTCAGAAGGTTTAAGTTATTTTTAATGTTTATATTACCTTGGTAGTCTGAGTCCTGTAATTGTTAAGGAGATTATTCCTTTAAATTGTCGGTTTCAAAGATTAACATATGATATTACTAAACTCTGGAAATAAATAGCCCTAAATTTTAGAACAAAATCAACGTGAAGTCACGTCAACGTAGTTAAGCCGAGACTGAATGTGATCTGAGATCGATAAAACTCACGCGATATCATTATTCTCGTTATTAATTGTAAGCACGATATAAAAGCTTGTAGTATTGTTGTTTGGATCGTAATTGAAAATAATTAAGCAAAATTAAATTTAGTGCAAACATTGACGTGGCCACAAAATAAACACTTTGCGAATGCAAATCAATTTATGTAGCCGCAAACAATGCCTTAAAACCACTACGCAAGTGCTATGCCAATATTCTAGTTTTCGGCTTATCAAACTTTAATTTAACTTTAAAAGTATTATTTTTCACGAAAAACTGAAAAACTTCAGAGCTACGTTTACAAATACGTATGACATACTTTGAATGAACTCTAAGCTGTGTCGTAAAATCTATGTAATTAAATGTAGAAATATTATTTCGTCAGAAAAGTAATTTCCTATGAACCATATATGGAATGGAGAATTTAACAGTTGTGTTCAATTAGTTATTAATTAATTCAGCGGCTAAACGTACACTCATTAATATAAACACATTTCTTATGAACTCTTTATAGGCCAGAAGCGCACAATAACATCAAGCAGTCGATAGTCTGTCAAGTAATATGATTAAAACATCAAAGGAAAAACAAAAACAAGGCAAGTTTGAAGGCTGCCTGCGGGTGTAAGGTATATAATAATTATTATTCTCAAAAGAGCCGCCACGCACACAGACGTAGACACGCACACAACATACGTTCACAAAAGCTCTGTGTTCTAACGCACACATTCATATTTTTATTCGCATGTACGAGCACACATGCTGCGCAGGAACATCATAATTACGAGGCCCACTGGCGTGCGTCGAGTTGTAACGAGCTTAACAAAATGGCGGTTAATTTTGTTCTTTTAATATTTATTAGTAACAAACGAATATTGTAAACAAAATCTGCCATGTATGACATTAAAAAAATATTTTAAAGCATATCTGACGTAGTGAATGTAAATAGTTTTTTGAACTCTCCCAATAAAATCAATCAACCACAATCAATCAGGTGTAAGTGTCCCACGTTAAGGAGTTAACAAAGATTAGGAAACAAACTTTAGAATAGACTTAAGTTCAGCTAATAATCCAAAATGAAGTCTAATACGGTTCACCAATTGATGAATTTATATTGTAAGCTCGTAACGAGATAACAAAGTTTCGAACTTAAATGTTTTATCGCTTATGTGATCAAAGCGTGACGCATCTGATAAGTAACATTAAAATAATTTTAGATTAGATCCTTTTCAATTAAGTTGTTAACGAATGAATATGACATTAAAATGCATAGACTTGGTTAATTTGAATTTTAATAAACCTCTTTAATAAGTTTTTCAAGTGATATGGGTGAGTGAATAATCGAACTTAGAGAGTTCTATTGCAAAGGTATATCAAAACACATTCTGAATGATGTTTAGAGTTATGGCTCTTCAGTATAGGTGTGTAATCTTAATTCCAGTAGTAGTGCTAGTCCTATGGTCCCAGAGGTTTCCTGTCGGTGCAGAGCGAAGATAGGACACTTTTTCAATGCTCACTCTCTGATGCCTTACGCTTCAGTTCGCTCCAAGTTAAGCCAATGGTTTTTTCTACTTCATTTATCTCGTCCACAGAGTCTCAAAAGGTTTTTTATCCCACACTCAAAGGTGAGTAATAATCACCACAGCTCATATATAGCTATACTATGAAACAAAGCCACATCCTGTCGTATGTTCTTTCAAACAACAGTTTTTAATGTAAGCCACATAATGAAGAGAATAATAAAGTTTTAAGAATACTTTTTTTCCACACATACGATGCAATATCCTTAAATAGTATAACTTGTAGAAAATATCATGCTTAAGCTGTGTTATTGAAAAAGAATGTAACTTAAAAGTGTCTATAGATCCGATTTATGAAATTCTGTTTCACCTTCGTCTTTTTCATACTGCAAAGAGGTGGCTCTCCCCATCCTTATATAAAGATTTCCTGTTAATCCTTAGCTGTCGTATCTATGTCTCTAACTGCATCCTTCGCGTACACAGTAGCACAGGATGGCTTCGACGTGATCATTGTTAAAGGTCGTGTTTATCCTGAAAACCCTTAATGATAAAGTAATGCCTCGCTGCCTCCACTCTATCCTCTATCCTCAGCTTTTTGCTGGACACTCAGGACGTTAAGACCCATAATGGTCCGGTCATAGACGATCGACGATTAAACTTGCCAACCATTATCAATCCATTAACAGATCGCTGTATAAATAAACCTTCAAGTCAAACATGAATTCGTTAAGACCTCTTTTGGAAAAATAAATTCATAGAAACCTCTTTTTGACTAAATTTATAACAGGTTTTTTTTTTATTTAAACGTTCGATGTTTTGTCATTTCTGTGGCAATCTTAGCGAATTTCCTGGGTCCGATTGGCGAACAGGACAGACGGAAGTGTAATTTTTTTGATGATACTTTTGTAAAATTATTGTTAACTTTATTCAATACAATTATTATGATAGTTATCGCTGTGTTTAGGATAGCATTACAAGCAACACATTATAATCCTAATAATAGATTATTAAGCATATTATATAATGATGCAATGAGAAATAAAAGTACTTAATAGTTAATATAATATATAATATTTTAACTGTACTTATTTAATAAAATGAATTCGCTACGCCATGTTGGCGTACCAAACTAGCATAATTTTACAGATTAAAGACGCGTTAAAAATACAAAAAAGCCCAAACAATAGCCTTAATCACTGACTGGCTTCTTATGTTAATGAAGCTTCATTAATTTAGGCATTTCTTACAGTAGCAGGAAACATTTAAATATGAGTTAGTGAGTGATTAATATTTATTACCCTGTGCGAGTTAACTTGCGTATTATAGAATTGTACATTTTCATGAATAATTGAGATAGTTAAGTAAGTATATCTTATTACTGTAATATTCCAAAGGCTAATACTGGATACTTATTTTGTTAGTAACAACGTAGCGCTACAATCAAAGCTACTAAACATGAATTGTTTACTTGTTCTAATAATGAAACAACTTTCAACACGATCGACTCAAAGGGTTATTAATAATTTGGTATACCATAAACAATTAGTAGAGGTTTATTTATTAAATTGTCGTTTTAAAACCGGTACTTCGAATTAACATATAAACTTTGACATAGTCGCAAGGGCATAAATGACCTTTAAACTCAAAATATTTCAGTAGCCGTTAAGTAACCTTTATTTACATTACTACCGGTTCCAAATGCATCTCCTTAATAGATGGATATATAGATAACAATGGTAAATAAAAAATTGTTTATGACACATATACCAAATTATTAATATTCCTTTCAGAGTCAATGGGTTTAAAAGTTTATTATTATTAGCTTAAGTAAATCTTTGTTTAGTAGCCACTTTGTTTTTATCAAAATAATTATCCAGTGCGCCGTTCTATAAGAATAATTTAATGTGCTCAATGTAAAGCTTTAAACAAAAAGCTCTATCTGAAACACGAGAACGTCTATCAGATAACAAACGCTAAATCACAAAATTAAACATTCCGTCCGAGTCGTCTAACCACCAAATTAACTCAAAAGAAAAATACCATACAAATAGATAATCAAGATTGTGGGAAGAGTTAGGTAATTATAAAAACAAGATTATTATCGAACTTATAGAGTAAAACAAGTTTAATAATGGACGTAGTATTAACGCTTCTAACAATAATTAGTCGGTGCGATGATTGATTGCCACATTTTTGTTTTGTTTGAAACGTTTTTAAAATGACACTTCAATTTGTCAAGATTAATAAAGCATTTAGAAGCAACAATAAAGTTGTATCGTTTATTTATTAACTACACATCACAATAAATAAATACAGGTTATAACAATAAATATGTTAAGAGGTAAGGCTAAACTAAGGTTCACTGAAAAAATCAAGAAAATTAACTACAGGAATGACAAAAAGAAAATAAATAACAAGGAAAGAGAAAAGGCAATCACTGTCGCAACCTTGGTTAAGACATCTCTTAAATGTAACTGCAGAGGAGTGCGAAAACAGGTCGGTATAATATTATATAAAAAAAAAGTATTTCGTAAAAATATTTCCCATTTTTTTATAAGAACAAACGAGCATGAGGCACACCATAAAGGTGAAGTCGCCGCCCATACACACATGTTTGGGGCTGTTAGATTACATGAGAATAGCACCGCAAAATTTACAATGATATTCCGAAAATATGCCCCTGTTCTCTCGTGACTAATGCACGTAGTAAAATAATCAATTTTAATACACAAAGAAACCACAAATTTGATGAATATTAAAAGATTTATTGTTCATTGATGCAGAAACCGCGGCACAACCGCGAAATTCAAGTATACTTCACTAACCTACATTTTCAACGTTATGTATAACGTAATATTAATTTAACACTTAAATTTCACTGATTTTAAATTTCGCTAAGCGTTATGTATGAATGTCACTATATCTTCGACTAAATAAAGATACATCTTGAAAGCTCTCTAAAGGCAGTGTATACAGCCAGGAAGGAAATTCTAAAACGTAAATCGATACTAGTAGCTGTTGCCAGCGACTTCGTCCGCGTTGTTTAAATACAAAAATAATTTGGTAACTTATGGCTGAGCATATGTCCTTCCCTAAATATTAGTATATCTCCATACGAAATTTTCGAAAGGGTAAAATACATGCATATCCCAGACGGACAGAGTTACTTTCGCATTTATAATATTATTATTGTAGCTTATCCATATATGAGTATTCTACTGTCTATGGCTAATTTATATTATTACTCTTATATAAATCCTCGAATTACAGTTACTTTCTTGTGAACAATCCATTGACAAAGAGTTGTTAAATTGTTTAACAGAGAACTAGGGCGGAGGTAATTTGTCCAAAAATCTCAACAAAGTAATAAAAGGTCCTACTGCTGTTTTATTTAAATGAAGGAATAAAGTAAATACTGTCCAATGATGAGGGTGGATTTGGGAACATGACGGCAAGTACGAAATAAATCGTATTATTTTGCATGAATTGCTGCGATCTCGAAGAATAGGCCCGGGTACTTTATAAAATGCTTTAAGACGAAATTTTTATATGCCTTAAAGATGAAATATGGGACGACTTAATCCGATTATTTTTAGGAAATATATAGGTCCCTCTATTCCTCATTGTAATTTATAAATAAGCATTTAAGAGTGTTTATTATTTATACATAGTTTGAAACTTACTCAAAAAACGACAAAAAAATAATCGTATAAGTCAATACTTTGATGAATACTTATTCTCAGTATAAAATTGAAAAATACGAAACCAGTCACGCCATTCGCATTTGCATAACACATTTATTACATTTTGAATTAAATCATTAGGAGATACGAATATTTCACGGATATTAACACTCAATCGGCTCAAAGCGGAAAATTGCCTAGAAGTTTTGAAGTCCACTCAACCCTTGTGGAATGGTGGATTGGACCAACAATTTCACAACAAAAACCGCCAAACTCTGACCGCTCCATTGAAACGTCGGAAACTAAAAATAATCCCTGAACAAGCCGACATGCTTATTCGCGAACATGTCTCACACTTTCATATAGATATATAGTATAACAGTTATTTATATTAAACGTCCATTCTATAATAAAATTAAGAGGTGATATGTTATTTTTATATTAGTAACGAACAAAATCAAACAAATGTAACAATTAGGTACTACAACCAATCATTTTACTATAATTATCAGTGAATTTAGCTCTTTATTGTTATTTACAATACAACTTTTATTTGCAGGTGAGTGCTTTTAGGCCCGCTTTAAGTTATTTAAGACGCGTCTTTAATAACCAGGCGAAACCGCTGCCAATACTTCGTAGCTACATTTTTAAATAAATCGTAAGTAGGTTCTACTAACTAGCAACGATGGTGCATAGAAGATGCAAAGTATAAGTTTAATTTATAATTTTATTTAATACATAATATTGGTTATTTGTTAAGAAGTCAATGTTACATTCACATACTAAATATCGGCTTCAATCGTAACAGAAGGAACTGATATTTAGCAATCAGCGATTCAATCGCAACCGAGTTTCGTGAATGGTACCTCAAAGCGATGTCTTAATTCCTCGAACGTGTAGCTAACAATTTGTCGGCCTCTTGATATCTAAATTAGTATGATTTTTTTTCATTCGCAAACTGACGTTTCAATTAATGGCGTATAATTTGGGGATGCGTTAACGCCTCATATCTCCCAGATGACGGCGTCAGCTGTCTCCGACATTTATAAATATTATCTATTATTTTAATTTATGATTGCTTTCGCTTTATTCATACACGCGGTGAGAAACTCAGACTTCTTATAAAGGTTATCTAATGTAATGTATTTAGGATACTAGGTATATAAACGTCTAGTACATATAAAATTCTTCTCAAACTTTAAGATATATATGAAATCAAACGATTACGGCCATTTGCACCAAATGGTGCAATGCTTTTTATATCACTAAAATGGAGATAGAAAATTGTAAATCTTTTGGTATTAAAGTCCGTTAAACAACTTTTTTTTCATTAAAATAGAATGATTCATTAGTCGCCAATGTCAGTAAGAATGAAATATAGCAGACAAAATAAATTTAAAGTAGTTACAACATTTATAAATAAGCTAATAAATAAACGCCAAGGTCCACCTTATATTTAGTTTGCTTATCAGTTTGTTTACCGATTAACACTTATATAGCTCTAAAGTGGGCCAGTTCCTCTGTTAATTTTTCCAAAGTCCAGTTAGTATTTAAAAGTAAAATATAATGTATGTCCATTGGAAAAGGTCGTCGAAATAAAAGCCGCGGATTGATAACTAAAAAAGCTTTGAAACCGCAAACAATTACACACAAACTCCAACGGGTTTCGATGTAAACCAGAATCTTTATTAAGACATAAATCTTATGTTTCGTTAATTTAAATAAAACAACCATTATGTTCAAGCTAAGTCTCGAATTGCTGAGCCGTTATCTTCGTTCACATTTTATAGCTTGACAGTGAATTCAATTTCGTTTCATTAATATTCATAAATAAGTAATTCGTAAGTTCTAAATTGACGCATTTCGTAATTAGGATTATGAAGTTATTCGCGATTTGTAAGAATGGCCTCTTATAGCAAATGGAGGACCTCTCACATAAAAAAAAAAAAAAAAAACCTTGCCTTGAGAGCCTTGTAAATGAGAATGGCATTGGAATACACTTCCCATTCAAAATTTAACCAGGTACATATAAGCCAGTAATCATATGTATGCAACTTTTGTATTCGATTAAAACTTACCTTTGTTCATTTTGTATATTATTTGATTTTTTTTATATTCTTATGTGTATGTTTTTAAGAGATTAAATGCTTTATAACAAAACAGTTAATCCTCTGGTTTTGGGACCAATAATCCTGCCAGTACACTAAAAATATATAAATATAATTTACGGTAAAACAATGACCACTGCCGAAGGAGCACAACTTTACAACAAATTACCCTCATTTAACGTTTTTAAAAAAAAGTTAGCATACCATATTTTACAAGATCGTACATTATCCTAGTTAGAATATATTACGCTGTATTACTATGTGCTGCATACGCACGTACATTTACTTTTAATTGAACTATCAATAAATAAACAAAATAGACTAACTACTTAATACTAGGCACAAATACTAATTAACCCGAGTTTGTTTTGATTATGTGTTTTGTTGTTTTAGTTTACAAATGTATATGTTTTTAAATATTTAATACATGAGTATTATAAACCTAATTAATCACCTACTAATTAAATATGTTATTACCTACTGGAGGGAGACGACAAACACCCTCAATCACAATGTAACCATGTTATCACGTAAGTGACAATGTATTGTCTTTGTTGATAATATATATTTTTTTTATAGAAGCCCCCTGCAAACGAGCAGGAGGCTCACCATAAAGGTGAAGTCGCCGCCCATGGACACTCATGTGGCTGGGAGCTCATGAGTGCGTTGCCGGCCTTTTAGGGATATATACGCTTTTTTCTTGAAGGACCCTAAGTCGTAGTGGTTCGGAAATAGCGTGGCGGGCAGCTTGTTCCATAACGTGGTGGTGCGTGGTAAGAAATGTCTTAAAAAGCGCGCAGTGGTGATACATCAAGGTGATACGGGTGGAATTTTGCATTCTGCCTTGATGTCCGAAGATGAAATTTAGCTGCAGGTATTAATCCGAACAACTCCTCCGAACACACCCCATGGTAAATGCGATAGAAGATGCTGAGAGATCCAACATCTCTACGCAGCGCCAAAGGATCAAGCCGGTCGGAGAGTGACTGGTCAACGACTAATCGACTAATAAAATTCAGTAAACCTAAACCTAACCTATTTCTAGTATGAACTATCATGAAACGTGGACGTTGCCGGGAAAAGGAAGAAAAAAAGATAGATGCTCTAGATATATCGCACCAATGTCTCGATACTAGTTACTCGCGCAGCGTCTATCTACCATAGTAAAATCTCGCATACTCTCATGCATCGGACACGTTCCAAAGGGAGGCAGCAACTCTATTGGAGGGTATTAGACCGCGCGGCAGATCTCCAAGGTGCTGGACCAAAGCAGGTCCATAGTGGGGGGCCGCTATACGAGCTTCCGCTTCGAGATCACGAAGAGCGTTAAAAAGAAGAAGAGTCATGAAGTAGAATAAATAATTAGAATATAAAATCAATTTTAATTTACTCACGTATTATTTTAAGTTTGTTTCTAATATGACCCTTTCAAAAGTACATATGTGAAAAGTACAAGGTGCGTATTCAATGATTCCAAATTTAAATTAATAAGATACAGTAATATAATGTAAACGTGGGTGTGGTTCCGAGCATGGCCATACTTTTAAGAAAATCAACCGATGTGGAAAATTGTGTTTTCGTACCTACAACTTATTCCGGAACATGTGATCTCAGAAATTTTATCTGAAAACTCGCGAAACAGTGTTCGCTCTTGGCACAGGAAATTATACATTGTATTTGTGGAGGAGTTTATTTTGAAAATGTATTTAAAGTGTAACAGTTTTATAGATATTACCTCTATCAGTATACGCTCTACAAAGTCATTTTTAAGCTCTTGCTATTTATTTATGTTTTTAGCCACGCCAACAATGCTACACTTAATAATAAAACATATACTCGAACTCAAAATATCTTTATTCTAGTAGGTATTTATAAAGACACATTTGAATTGTCAATTTTTACGCTACCAGTGATCCGGAAGGCAGTCATCTACCAAGAAGAACCGGAAAGAAACTCGATAACTGCTCTTTCAAAATAAACTTTAAATCAAAAGCATTGTAAGGCTACTTAAGAATTAAACTGTCCCAATTCTGAGCTATTGCTGACACATTCAAAGGATCTTGGTCCTTTTAATATTATTTAACTGAATATAATTACCATTTTAATTGTCTTGTACGGCGTGCACAAAATGCAAATCAAATCAAAACTAAATTAAAAAGAAAATACTTAGAGAGTATTTACAACTAGAGCTATGTGGTAATTAACCCCTAATAAAAACTCACTTATATCATGTTGTCAAAACACTATATCTTTCAATACATACAATAAATATTACAAATATTATATTTTTCTTATAAACTGGATAAACAATGGACTAAAGGAGACTATAGCAAATCGTTTAACGGTCCTGTAAATAGATTGTGTCGACTTTATAATAGTATTGTGAATGTGGACGAGTCGGTTGATGTTTTTGCTGACTTTCTACTTACCTTTCGTAGAGGTATTTTGAACACTTAAAAAAAAAAAAACCTTTGAATCCTGGTAGTGATCACATGTATGTCGTATCTTGTTCGTATTATTATGTATATTGTATTTTGTTATTGTATGTCTCAAGTTCCCATTTAATTGTCTTATGTGTAAACCTAGTTGTGTTATCTCAAAAATTTATTGTTTTAAATGTATTTAGCACATAAGATGTCTGGGGACAGATATAATAAAATAAAATATAGTGTATTTTAACTCGGAAACGACACAACTAAGGAATATCCAAGTCCAGCGTCTACTTTATGTCCAACATTGTACATATTATAATTCAATCAAACAACGAACCTCCGTTACATAGACTATCAAACATGTTATAGGGATAAGTAAACAGATTAAACGTATGTGATACAGGGTATGGCGTAATGGATAATATTTTCATCTGATTCTAACTAAACAGGTACATTGGCACATACACATTTTATATACACAACGTTAGGTTAAACTTATTAAAAAAGCAAACACAACATAAATATTTCATTTGATCCTTGTAAATAAAACTATGATACGTCGCTAAAACACATATTTAGCCAAAAACAGATTTAAAAATCTTCATTTGGAGTCGTTCCGCTAAAAGGGTGGTATGTGTGATTTGAGAAGAAAACGTCTAATATCTCGAAAACTAAAAGACTTTAATATACAAAATACTATTTTTCTTAACCGTCTGTATCCATATTATCCATAAATTATTATACAGCATGTATAACATTGTTCTATAGAACTTACTCACGTATTGTCCGCAAATAAGATTAAACATATATAATGCGAGACATTAGTAGTAATAGTTAAATTAACTGTAGATCATATCTGTAACAACTGACATTATCACCCAATTAATGTTTATGTGACCACATTAATCACCTATAATTAATAGTTACAGGTAATTGAGGTGTGATAATGAGATTATGTACGGATCATTGAAACATAATTTAACAATAAAATACTTCAATTAGAATTATAAATAAAAACATAAATCCAAATACAAAAAAATATATCCTAAATATTATGTTAACTTGCTGAAAGATTTATTAAGATAAATACAGTAAGAACATTAAATAAAAAAACAACAAAGAAGTCCTAACACTAATGCCCTAAAGCCTTAAGGTCAATTAGTATAATTAAATGACCACAGCACTTTTGCGAGGCCGTTGGCTATACACATATGCACCAACTCTTATTGAATGTAGGCATTTGCTGATCGACACATTTCATTTTTACTAGAGTGCACAAGAGTGTTCTCAGCAGCTTCTCTACAGCTTAGCAGTTGTCATTTGTTTAAGTTGACGGATCAAGTGTATTCTAAAAATGTATGGCATGAATGTATTGGTATAATATAAAATCTTTATTTAAATTGAAATAATTAATCGCTTTGAATCCACAAGAGCCGGACAACGTATAAATAAGACTTGGTTTCACCTTACCAGCTCTCGTTGACGTGTAAAATATTGTTATCGATAATAAAGGCACCAACGACTTTATATGCAAGAATCGCGTCACGTCTCAAGAAATTGGAGAACTCCATGTAACAAATCTCAAAATAAAACAAGAGAGGCATCAAGAATAAATTATAGCAATGTGAAGTATGATAAATGATGTAAAACTTGTAATGGAACAACGTTCAACGGATAACGCAACCGGGTTAAACATTTTACAATTCTATCGCGATGGTAATAAAGTTAATAATGATTTGACATTTAGTCCCGATTCGGATGAAGCACACTGTACGCCTTACATTGAGCCCAGCGGGAGTTTCGAACAAGTAAACTAGTATCTTACTAACGTAATAATCTAAGTATCCCACGACCATGTTAACAAGACACTTTGCATCTCAAAACCGGAGCACTCGACTAGGGACGCACGATTATTAGGTGGTGTTCGAGGCGTAATTTGAAGTGTCTAATTAAAATGGACGTCAACACTAATTCATGCGTTCGATGATTGCTCACGATCGGAACGATTAAGACGTTACATATAATAATTAAAGATCTGACGTTTTATGACCTCAGGTTAATGAGGAGACGCCTCTAAGGTTTACGGGCTGATAACTATTTATTGATACATATAATTACAATTGTTTGTCGTCCCTTTTTTCACATATCTAGTTATTACACATATGATATGTTTTACACAAACATATCTCATAAGTTTGCAAAATGACAAAGTCAAAGTCAATATCTTAATAAAGATCGTCCGTACCGAATACGGTAAGGACCATTTTGAAGCTGCTTAAATCTAAGTAATTCTACGCCTGTTCGTACTAAGATGAGAAGAAGCAGACAAGCCTTGGTTGTCTGCTGTTTTTTTTTGTCGTAGTGTTACTATTAGATTTATTTATTTAAACTTCATAAGCTTTAAACCTCACCTTTGGTTTCACCAACCGTATGTAATATTTATCGTTAAAAAAAAACTGATATTTAAAAGAATTTCTTTTTATGACAAAATTGAATAACATCGATATATTTCGCTACTAAACTATTTAACTCTTATAAACACACATAAGATAAAAATGTCTTCGATCTGTTGATTACAGTAAATGTTTGCCCTAACGAGGCTTAAGAAACATTTTATGACCTTATTAAACCTTATAATTAGAGCCGTAAATTATAACTTAGATGAATCCATTACAATAACATATTCCAATCACACAATCAGCAATAATTTATATTTAAATTCTTCGATTAGCATCAAAAGAGAACCGGTGAAATGTAACCAATTCAAGCGAGGCATTAATGCATAGCGAAACTTGTTATAAGGGTCTGCTTTGTCTACAGCGGGAAGCGATTTTAAAAAAGCGTTTTAATAAGCATAAATGCGTACGTATTTATTTTATAATAATATACTGGTATTTAATACACTGTTATATTACCTAATACTTATGTAACCATAAAAATATAAACCCATTAACTTTTTTATAAGTGTGAATAACTATGCCATTTCGCAGTACCAGTGGATGGCGCTTCAGTAAGGTAATTTGATCACGACCGTGGCACAGCTAGAAATTGCTTACTTTTCATTTATATATAATGCTTTAACCAATACAAGGTGATCAACAAAGATTTACTATTATGCGGGTACAGTGGTCATAGTTAAGATAGTAGTCTAACAATCGACGATTCAAAACTGTCTATACTATATAAACTGTTTATACTATATAAAACAAAACTTTGTTTTATATAGTATAAACAGGACTTTCTTTGGACTTACTTGATAAAGATATTTTGAGTTTGAGTTTTGAGAACTAGATAAAATTTATGAATTCAAAGTAGTTCGTAAAAGATCAAAGATGATTTTGATTGAAATATTTAAAAGATTAAATCGCTACTGCCTCTTGCTATGAACATTATCAACAACGTTCTAATATGAAGTTCGGCTACAAGCGTGATATTAATCGAAATCGAATCTTAGAAGTCTGTGCTGAGTTCCTAATGTTTGTTTGACTTGTAAATTAGATTCACTGTCTGCAATATTATGCATAGATTTTATTCCCATTGGATTCTGATCTATTATCTTACCTTAGCTTTTGGGAAACTATTACAGCAGGTAACAACCCAACTGTAATATTAGGTACCTAATTATAAAAATGACGTGCATAAAATGTATAATATATCACAGAAAAATATTTAAAACTCGTAGAATACACAAAACCAATACAAAATGTAAAAAAATACGTCCATATTTTATTTAATAATATACATCCCATTATCATTCAAAATTTGATTCAATGAACCAGAGAACAATATTTGTTGTGTTTTATTGTAATGTCTTCTCTATTTTGTATTAAACAATATAACTATTACAAAGTTTAAGCTAACGAACATCTGGACTTCTCATAACGAAGTTCTGTTCAACTCTGACTGAAACTTGTTTGTATCAATGCACTTAGCATTGTTATAATCGGATTAAATCGATCGTTCCTAACAGGATTAATATTTCAACACCTGCCCATTTATAGATTTTTTTAAGAAGTGGGGGCACACGAGCAGGAGGCACACCATCAAGGTGAAGTCACCACCATACGTACGCGGCTGGGATTGTAACCAGTTTTATAACCATATAATTAAGTTATCAATTTAATCAACGATATTTTTATTATTACATTCTATAAGCAAATCAAACCATAACACTAAAACAAATCAAAAAATTTGGTCCTTGAGGCAGAGCCGCCAGATTTATTGTCCATAAAGCTGGCGGCATTTCCACGCTGTATCGCGATACTTATACTCCGAGAAAAGCACCACCTCTTGGATCACCAATACTGACTACCTATCGATTTAATAAGCGCCCTTGTACCCCAAGGTCCAAAGTCTATATGTTTATTTTAACCATATTAGCCAGTCGAAGTGGTACATTTGAAAACCATTCATTAACGCTTTGCAATACAACTGATGAATGCTATTCTTTTAAAGTAATTGTTAAATTTCTTACAAGCCTTTTATCCAGTGTGTTATTATCAAGTTTTTTTAAACGTTACATGTCTCTGTTTCATTTTAAATACCGATTGTATCTTATTACGTTTGTAAGGATGTGTGGCTATTAAACGCGCGGTTATGCTAACAAAATTATTCATTCAATATAAAGTTTGATGTTTTTAAATTCAGTTGTGTTTACACAAGTGATCTGGCTTTTCCTGATGCATTATTACGATTGAAATCATTCAATCGTAATGAAGAATCATCGAGAATCTTGAGATGAAAATTTTTATATATTTTACAATGTTTATGAATTTTAAGTATGTAAAAGTCGAATATATAAAAGGTATGCGAGAGATGGGCCCCGAAAGTTCACACAAACAACAGTGTGCTAAGTGTGAGTTATTCAACTCATTCGGTTAAGTTAACTTGAATGAAATTACCGACGTAACCGCTAGAGGCGCTTATTCAATTCCATAACCAATTCCGTTTACTCACACTTAGTAGACAGCATAAACTTATGTTACATATTCCACCTAGGACTAAAGCCCGAAGGGCCACTAAAAATATTTAAAGTTACTTTCGTGTTAGTGAACATATACAACAGTTTCATAGCCACAACAAATCATACGATTTCTCATCAGCAATCGCCGACATTCCCAAGTATTGAACGGGAACCAGTTTTGAACAAAAACGATCCGCTCCCGGCATTCATAATACTTTTTGTCACCTGTCCCCAAGATATCATACATTCCATAAAAGCTAACAGCAATCAATGTGATTCATTAACTCTAGGAAATAAAAAGAGATTTTGGAAAGACCTGTTTACTGACATGTAGTCTACGTATAAACAGAACACTAGGGTTAATAAAATTAATAAAATATTTATTGCTTTTTAGTTCGATTTGACAATACCAGGATAGTGCCTCCATTTCAGTAATAATCTACTTGTTTTTGTAGAACACACTCTCGCTTATTAGTCTCGTAAAAGTTAATAAATATATAATGGGTTTTAAAACCCTAAAAATTCGCTCTAATAAAAACAATCAACACAAAGAACGTATTGGCATATTTTTTACCGCCGTTAAAAATAGACTGAAAACATTTGTAGATTACAAATATTATTTTTTAACATACAACCGTATGAGTCCACAATTAAATACGATACAAAAACATGAATGAACACAGCAAAATAATATTTTTTGTTATATCACATATGTCTTGTTTCTATTGCAGTTGAGTGCTGATAGTATGCCTTATAAATAAATGACTATAAAAGTTTAAGTTTCTGTGAAACTATTCAAACGCCACCTACGCATTGGCGCGTCTTCAAATACATCATTGTATTTATTTGCACGTCACTAAACTAAAGCATTTGTTTCTAATTAGCCGTTGAAACATTCACTGTATAACCACGGCTCGGGTGTCTAATTAATAACTACTGTTGTCAACACATGGGAGAGTTGACTTACAGATTTATTACATTTTTTTTCTTATAGTGACGTTGTATACACAAATTTTAATTTTCATGAACTCACATGATTTATTATCGTACACGGTCCAGAAGCGTAATTTCTTGGTTTAAATTTGATGGTACCAAAGGAACAGGGGCTGTCCCCACTTAGGCCCCACTAAAAGCACCTCGTGTACACAATACCGCCTTGGGGTAGCTGTCGCACTCAATCAGGGTCGGCCACAATCCTAACTTTGGCCTTAACCGCATAAAAACTTCGTTTTAGTTTAATTAGTATCGTCTACAAAACTACAAAGCACAACCGATTGTATACATATAAATTCATCACCGCTGAATATAAGATACCTACATTAAATGGTGGGTTGTCTGGAAGAGATCGCTTATTAGCGATAAGGCCGCCCGTTGCTCTTATATGTTCTAACATCTGTTAATGTCATTTGCTTCTAGTGCTTAAGTGCGATAAAGTGTTAAATAAATAAATAATAAATAAATCTAATCATTAAAAGTATGTATATTTTTCAAATTAATTTAAAAAGAGTGAATTTAGCTAATGTTTATTTCAAATATTGAAGGAATATTATCTTTAATACACATTTAATTCTCCATAAAAACAATTGAATATTTTTTAAACGTTTCAGTCCTTTTAAAACTATTTAATATTCAAATAACTGATTACAACATAAATACAAACCTATTGATTCACTGGGCTCCTGTACAAAAATAAACACAATTACGCGTCGGTATCCTCAAAGACACGGCTGCCGGTCACCTTTGTTGGTATTGGTCAATATTTGAAAACCCATCAGACAAGAAATGGAATCCTCACTTCACTGAAACAACAATATTTCCCTGTTAGCGTTTTAATAATTGATTCACTAATACTTCAACTACTTAAAAGGTGTACGTAAAATTTATATTGCCTTCTTATTTATTTATTTAATCAGACACATCACAAAAATACTATAACAGAGAAAGATATATGACAAAAATACAGGGGCATCCTCAAACATGTTTCACAGATAAAATATTTTATATACACAGTCACAAGTACAGAAACAACAAAAAATATTGGATGTAATTAGTGCCGGAGATTTAATTAAATTATTATGTTTAAAGGAGGTAATAATTACAAACTTTTACTATTATATGTAGAAAATATATGATAAGAGATGTAATGTATGAGTTTATCCTTAAAAGTTTTATATCATAAATGTCTAGTGCCCTAAGGCCCAACATCGGGGTAGAGGGCAGTTATGACACTTCACCGTTAGTATCTGCGAGGAGTTTATACGTCTTCATTTTTGATAAAACTTTCTATAGAACACTTTGGCCCTGACACAATAAAACTATACAGCTGAGAAGTGTGTATGCCATATTTTATTCACTATACAGTATGTGTTACGCGTTACATAGATAAGTGCAATCTTCCCGTTTTGAAATAATGCAGCGAAAGGTTTTTTATGCTAATATTTAAATAAAAAACAATATAAAGTAGTCAAACAAAACACATTTATTTAAAATCAAACAATGGTGTAACATATTAATATAGCCTTTATAGATCAATTGAATTGTTCAATTCAATGAACTGATTAACGTGCGATTTACACCTATCAAACATTAAGCTTTATAATATGAAATATTAAAAAGCAATACTCCCAATTGTAACGACATTTGAAACAAGACATATCAAGCAATGTCCAGTTAACTGGACACCAGATTATCCGGAAGAAACAAATGGCATCAATGTCAAAACTCCATTAAATATGCTCCAATAGAATCCCCTTTATCGGATACATTAAAAATTGACAGTGCATTAGTAGAAGGATATTAAGTTAACCGTGTAGGTGGGATCAAAAGGAAAACATTATGCGTTGGTCTTAACATTTACGATAACGGGCATTATAGAAACGCCTTTACTCTAAAATTTAAAGATTACAACTTTATTTACTGCCACAAAACGATTGGTAATCCATGTCTTAATTAACGTAGAGTGTGGAGCTTTTACTACGGTTAATCGAATGTTCATTGTGTGAGCCGATTTCGACTTTGTGTGCTTTTGTTAAGATTTATATTTGACTTGATTATGTAAACGGCAATATCGAAGCAATAATAATTATAAACGCAATGAAGGCGGTGTTACATGAATTTTGTCAGGTATTGGTTAGAGAATACAATTCCAGTACTCAGACCACGATAATCTATTTGAACCTTTTTACATTAATTATTGTTTAGACACGATATATTATTCTATTGTATCTTCAATCCATTTCCACTTTTGGTTATTACAACGATGTCATAGGTGCGAAAAAGCACATAAAAGACAATTAATTGACTACTGTATCGACACATATTATATATACATTTCATATTAATTCACTTATATGAGGCTAAAATACGGTGTAACAACCAAACACTGCAAATGGTAATCCGATCACAAGATGGTCTCAAAAGTGTAGAAAAAAAACAATCCTTGTTTAAAAAAATATATTTAGAAAAAAACACGACTTCTACACGAAAGAAAGAAACCAATGACGAAACGATTTTTATAGCAATTCCCTATTAATCAAAAGAAATTAAATTAATTAAAACTAACTGGAACGATTTCAAAACAAACATAATAAATCTAGGGAATTGCGTCGTAAATAAATCTAGTCGGAGTAAAAGGTAGACACATTAATGACATGACTTTATACCAAGTCACCTGCAATAATATTTAAATCCATTTTGTTCCTACTTTTGTTAGCTTCGACACTTGGTAATAAACGAGGTGGCAGATCGTAAAATTGCCTTTATCGGCATTTGTTAGCCTGTTTATGGCTTACAGGATTACGGAAAGATTGAAACTTTCCAATTGTGATTCTCGGTTTCTTTTTGCGTATATACATATATTATTATTGAGGTTTAAAATTGTGAGGGTACCTAACAAACATACCTACCCTCCTCACCTACTTTACACTGTCACTGAAGATTTTTCTATTTATAAACGTATTTAAACTGCAAATGTTATTACGTTTATATTAAAAGTTATTGCGATCTATACACACGTCAATAAAATTTTCAAATCAAAAATATCTTTATTCACATAGGTAACTATCGTCAAAAAAACTAAAAGTTATAATAAAATTCGCCTCTACAATTACCGCCAGTTCCCAAATCAAGGGCGTAGACAAGAACTGGCAAGATACTCTCCGTCACTCCTTTAAATCGCCAAGCATATTTTGTCAAATATGCTAAACCAATGAACAAACCAAATCAGATGTACTCTCTAGTATGGCATCTTCCCAGTCATGTAACACAAAAATGTATTAGAAATTTACAGTTCGATGAGGTCATAAGAAACCAACTAATTACTAAGCCGATTGGTGTTAATAAAAACGCTTCATTTCACGGATATTAAAATCTTTTGAATTTCGTTACTTTATTTCGCTTCGTTAACATATTTGACCCTAACTTTGACGTTTGATTCATTCGTTTAACGGCACGTTGAATTCTTAAGATGTCTGTCTATCTTGATACGCTGCATAGAATACGTTTCTTATATACTTGCGGTGTCAGTCTTAAATTTTACCATTGACCGTTATATTATATTATGTTTCTTTCTATGTACTTATAAATATATAGATAGATAGCTTATAGACTGCAATGTTTACCTATACTACAAAGCAATACAACTCTGAGGTCTGGAATGTACCGGAGGCTTTCTAAATTTCTGTATTACTTTTTAATCATTCCTTACATCCTAATGAACCAATCATCAAGTAAATTTATAATATTTTCAAGTTAGTAACTGCAGCAAAGAAAAGAAAAGAAAGAAAAGATAACATATCACTTATCAATACAACAAAAAGCTTATATTTATAAGATTTCTGTTCACATGTTGGTTTTTGCATATGCCATTCCCCACCAAGACATCTTTGGGCATTCAATATTTGCCTTTGCCTATATATCGTTGTGTGTAATAAAATAACTAATAAATCTCAAAGACCGGTTAGAAACGAAATGTTGCATGAAGTTTTTTTCAAGTCAATCACCGACCTCAACCCGTAACTTGATACAATTTATCGGTATTCCATCAGACAAACACGAGAGCAAACAAACTAAATCGACGTAAACGTTCAAAAAACGCACGAGCTCGTAGATAAAAACATCACAATGACATCTCGATCACGATTGGATCGCGAGAACACGAACGAAATCCAAGACGAGATGCGGACAAGGTCACGGCTTGTCGAAGATTAATGTTGGGGCCAATTCGAAACAGGATAGGGATAGAAATTGATTTGAATCAAATGAGAATAAACAATAGGTGATATTGAATTTTGCGTAGTTTCGAAGACATAAACTTTTGAATAAACAAATTGCATGCACTGCAGGTTGCTGTAAGCTGTTACCTATAATAGGAATTGAGAAGCATTCATTAACTTAACACATTCCTAGCATGCAGTGAATTATTTAAAAAAAATAAGATAGTTCAAATGACAAAGGTATTTTATTCTTAATTTAATTGTAAGTACATATGTATAACGAGGCTTATCGCTGATAAGCGATTTCCTCACACAAAATGTTGTTATTATGCTCATAATATGATCCTCTTTAAATTATGCATTTAACAAAACAATATATTATGTAGATAAATTTAAAAGCACTATCAACAATAAATAACTTGTTTAGACTAAATAAAAAATACATTTATTCTCAATTTAGTTTCAATACATGAAAATGTTTACCCATAGTTGCGTCGAACCGTTACTGAATAGCTTTTCGCTAACTTAGTTTTTCCCCGATCGCTCTTTGTTCTTGGTATAGTAATTGCCTTGTTTCCAATAAAATTGGTCTGTTAACGCCACTGATTGTTTTCACTATATCAATTGATTATACCGACAATATTTGGATAGTTACTATTAAAATTATAACCCAACTGGCTGAACGGAAGCTGTCTTTCAAATGGACACCTCTGACAACCGTACTCCGTGTCGATCATTAAGGGTTAAACGATATGCATTATTAATACGGTGGTAAGAAGTGTACGCTGGACGTACGACGGACATCGAAACGATCCTCTATTTCCAAATTTTCAAGTAGGTTTCATATAACTTCGTTTTGTTTTTTATATAACAGAAGGCAAACGAGCAGGCGGGTAACTACAAGTGAGTTGCCGGCCTTTAAGGGAGAGGTACCCTCATTTCTTGAAGTAAAATATGTTTTAAAGAGTAAACCCGCTAGAGCTTAGATGATATCGTTTTACCATAGCTTCTTGAAACAATATATTTTGAGCCCCAACTAAACCAAGTCGGTCATAAAAGATAGGTATGGCACACCAGAACTAATGCCTATTAAAACCACTTCACTGAATGTGTAATTTTTATAATAATTTATTGAATGAACTGTATATGTTTTCATTCTCTCAACACATTAAAAAATAATAAGATTTTCTTAAAAGTTTAAGTTGCATACTTGAAGGTTTATACAGTTTTATTATGCACTCAGTGAGACGTTGAGAGAGCAATATATGTTTGTGTCTATATATATATTGTAATTGTCTTCAAATAGATAACAACACACAAACTGTCATCTGTCACCTGTCAACTGTGGTATGAAACTCATTCTGTTAAACAGCAACCATCTTGCCGCAACCTGTCAAACGAGTCTGGCAATTACAAATAGGAATGGCGGGTACATTTTCGTCGTCCATTAGAAAAATTGGTCGTTCGATCCGAAACGGTTAAAAAAATGTGAAGATTAACGTAAAATTGGTGTTAGCGGGATCACTTAATCGTTGGAGAGAACTGGTTCTTTACCATTAACGATTGATGAGACGTTAAATGTGAGATTTCTCTGACACTGTGTGTCCAAAAAATTTTTGGACACAGTAATCAGCGATGCTACTTGAGGCAGTCTCTCGCTAAGATATAGATTTATATTTGTAAGCAAATTAATACGCGTTCGTGTCTTTTGAATATTGTTAATCTATTATATGAAAGACTATATTATACACTCGTTAAAACCTAATAGACAATGTATTGCATTTTATTGAAAAATTTGTACATATAGATAAAATACATCTAAGATCTGTCTTCTAGAGGTTGTGTACATGACCTTATATTATTGTATACTCTGCCTTAAATGACGTTGCAAGACATTCGATTCAAGCGATTTTATATGGCGAAGTAGAGTATAAAATGTGATAAAAAACTATTTTGTAATTGGAAGTTAAAAAAAACCTTTATCTGTCGATTTTTTACTTTTTAGTTTTAGTATATTGTAACCATTTAATCTCAATTAATTGAGTATTTTTATTGTATACTTTAAATATTTTTAGACAAATTGAGTGTTATTGGCTTCCGTGTCTATACATTTTAGTAAAGTAAACCTTTTGTTAGCCTTTCAATATTATTAGAATTTAATAATGAAATTTTAACTAAACATCAAAATTCCTATACTATGCTTCGTTGGTTGGTTAAGCTGTTTAGTATTTAATATTACAACAATTACAGTGATACAAGCTTACAGCCTAGTGGTTTGGACCTTAGATTTATTGCCTGACATGTCGTCAATTATAGTACTAAATTAGATTTACTCACTACGCATGACTTGGGCCGTACGCCACATGCATAGTGAGTTGTCAAGTGTTAATATCAGTCCAATAGAATTAAAGCCGCAAACTCAAGACTAACACTGCTCTTTATAATATTATACAAAATATAATTCGCTAGAGTCTTGAGATATTAGGTCGACTCGGTTGATCCAGGCGCCGGAAGTTGTAGGGTACATGTTAAAAGCTGAAGCGCTTAATCGTTGAAAATATTATAGAGGAGACTACTCTATAAGAAATTAAAATTTAAATAATAATAATTGCATTTAGTTATATCAATTGCAAACGTCAATATAATAGTGACAAAGCACTATAAAGTGAGTTGCCCGGAAGATATCGCATTTGAGCGATAAACCCGCTGCTCTTAATTATTAAATATATTTGTGCAATAAACTGAAAAAATATGAACAAATAATATCCTTATGAGTCCAGGGGCGAGCAACCCATACAAACGAGTCGCACGTTGAAGTATTTATAATTTTTTTTATTGAAATTCGAGTTCATTTTTAGAAATACGCGGGCCGCATGTTACTTATCCTTCATGAACACGATAAATGACTAATTATTGATGTTTTTGCAATAAAACTTTATTGTCATTTTAATTAAAAACGCTAATCGATGTAAACTTGGACTACGCGTTCGTTGGAAACGAATTATATTTTTATAGTCTTCGGTCTTTAGATAGATTGCTCGTGATTTGATGCTTTAACTATTTTCATTTTAAAATCTACCAGTGGCTTAGTATTTTAAAGGTGGCTTCGTTTACCAGTGATATGTTAAAAGTCCTTAAAAATTTAACTCAAGTTCTTGTTTTCTTATAAATAATCATAGTGTATAAAATAAAACTAAAATATTTACCTATATAGTAATACTATTTTTATACTTGAAAGTTTATAAGTTTGGAAAAAGGAAGGTAGTTTGATATTTTAAAGTGTGCAAGCAGCTATTTTTTAAATAAATGTTGTCACACAGATACGAAATAAAGACAGACTGGCTGTAATATTTGGTACATACATACATATACCGAACAATGAATTTATATAAACAGGCATAATTAACATTCCATGCCAATAAAATTTCGGCAAATCTGCCTGTCAAGCTCTTTCATTCCGCCATTTCCTTGATAGCATTATTCAAATTATCCCCACAACACTCGATATTAAAAATGAAATTGTGAATACACCAGTGTTCTTTATTAATTCGTTGCATTGGCTTGGAATCCAATATTGTTCTATGTGTACTGAGGTACTTATTTATATTCTTTGATACGATATAATTAATATAATTATTATAAGTATAAATAAACTAGAACTATAATTAAATTAATTGCGAAGAGATTATAAGGCTAAAATACCTACTCGTGAAAGATGCCCCCATTTTTTTAAAGACGGTAGGCTTTAGAACCACTAACACTTATCTTATATATAAAATTCTCGTGTCACAATTTTCGTTCGTTCTCCGAAACGGATAGACCGATTCTCATTAAAATTTGGGAGCATATTAAGAAGATCTGAGTCAACATCTATGTTTAGACATTTTTTTTATGCAGCAGTAAAAATACGTGACACTCAAAACTTTTAACCGTTTATCACCAACCCCTATTTTTCAGTAATTTTATAGCAAAACAACGTTGGCCGAGTCAGCTAGTAGATTATATAATAATGTAAACATTCTAAAAAATATAAAATTAGGATATTATTTATTTGTGTATATATGAAGGCAATGAATAACATTATTAAGTATTTTTGAAACGGTCTTACAAATAGTGATATAATTATGATTTTAATAATTCCAGATCCATACAAAGGTTATGTGGTGTGTGGTTAAGTGGTTTTTAATAAAGTTTGCAATAATAATATTGCGGCTGTAAAATATTACTGACAAAGTAAATAAAATGAATAACCAATACATCTCCATTAAGTCCACTGTCAACGAAAAGGATTGTTATCAAGGACACAACTCCCGGACACACCAATCGATCAAACCTTATCAAAAACCACGTGTCCTAATCCATTACATCCTTCCACTTAATAAAATACGTCGGGACATATTTACAAATTGATTAATATGCGGTAGCATCGACACTCTCTCTTTCTATCCCTAATAGATAGACAAAGACGTGGATATAGTATGATAACGTTGAAATTGTCATTTCGTGATGAAGATATAGCCTTTTTCTTTCTAATCGTGATGGAGTAACAGGGACGGCTGTATGTACAAAAAATAAATAAAGTAATAAACTATTAAGTACTGAATAACAGTTGCAAGAAGTAACTGTTAACTATGAGTGGAAGGCTCAGCGGCTAAGAGTCTATTCTACACCAATTTAAAAAAACAAATTTGAAATTATAATATTGAAATAATTTAAATGTAGAAAGAAGTCTGTGCTCTAATAATCGAAAATCTCAATGTGCCATCGCAAATAATCATCCCATTAATTTATCAGTATTATTCTATTGAATGATACGAACAATAGCCTACTACGTGTTACGTGATAAAATTATTACATTGATTCAAAATAAATTGACCCTTATTTATTTAAATTCGATAATGCAATCATTTATCGGTCGGCAACACATCCGCAAGCTTCCCGGCAGGTGTCTACGCATATTTGCCCCCTGTCCCACAAAGAAAATGACTTATGTAAGCTAAATGTCACCGCAATTAACCAAACGATTGCTGTGTTTTAAGTTAACTCCTCTTCCGACTCTGTCTTTCATATTGTTTGACGCCGTGATGGAAAGAAACGTAAGCATTTAGTTACGACGATGGACTGATTTAAATTTGAAGTAAGAATTGAATACATTGTAATTGGAAAGCTATCAGTTGTATTCAACGAAGCTTAAATATTTGAGGTAACTGTTTAATGAATTTGAAATAATAGACACGAAAGCTTCGTAATTTACGCTGAGAACTTAATTAAAGCATAAATTAACAATATCACGGTTTAACAGGACCATTACAAAGTGCATAAAATCTAATGACAATTTAATCTCACTAAAGAAACTTTCCTTGAATTTAAAGCCACAAGTAATTGCTATTAACTAGCAAAACTACCTACGCAAGTTGCATTCTTCTATATAATCCATATAGGAATGTAAGCTTTAACCCTTTAGACACAAGCGCCAAAGTCCCGTGGCAAATTGAGATACTGCATCAATTTTACGTCTTAAAGATGTATATTTCGCTTTAGTAATTAAATGCAAGCAGCAGGTATCTTCATTGAGTCAAATGAATCTAGTAATTCTCGCTTCTCGGCAATAATTACACTTAAAGACATTTTAAGAGGACCTTAATGTACCATCCAATCGATAAAAGTGGAATATATTTTCACTGATAGTGTAAAAGCTTCAGTACATATTAATAATGAAATAAGATTAACTACCAACAAAATTATCAAATATAATCTGTTCATTTGGACATTTAACTGGATAAAAAAGCCTAAAAGTTTAATTAAAATTAAAAATATAAATGTACAATGCGTATAATTTAAATACGAAAAACCCATATTTAAAAATTAAATTTGTGTTAAATACGTGACGACATAAAAGAGATTAATATTAAATTCCATAGAAAATTAATGAAAAGATTAAAAATTCATGTAAAGGTCATCTTTTGAATATTAACTCATGCATTTGCTTACAATTTTATCTTAAGTGTATTTTAAAGTAGAATTTAAACGATTCAGTCACTTCAAACTACTTGCGCAGGGTTCATATTCAGATTGACTGTTCATTTAAAACTTTAGCGAGATATTAATTTACCTAGGATTTCTTTTCATATATCTTGTGAAAAAACGCTAACCTTCCCTAATTTATATTAAAATTTAGATATTTTTTTATATTAGTAGTAAAATGTGAATATTGAATGCTATTTAGATCTTTAACGAAAAGTTAATTTAAGTTTATATCAGTTTAACTTTTAAACTTAAGTAAGTGTTTGATTAAAATAAAAAAAATAATTTGAAGCTAATTATATAATAATTGAATCTATGGTGTCCTTCTGGGAAGCCTTTTAGTTCCATCTTATATAACATGTATAAACCGTTTATTGTCAGATAATTTTAATTTAACGACAATTACAGCAACTAATCTATTCACGGCTATTCGAAAAGATTGAGGCCATCGTGGTGACTCCACGTCGTGATCTTATAAAAGAAGCCTACTATAAACCCTCAAACGTACTTAACACGAACGAATAAAATTTCAATAATGTTAAATTTACATTACTTTATCTCTCACAGAATACGTCAATTGGGACAAAATGTATACTTTAAAAGGCATGATTATTTAAAAATAACTTATGTTTTAATTTTGAATGTGTCTGTGGGCTTCGGCCGTTAATAAATAAATTTGTTGTGACGTTCGTTTTACATTCCTTATTACCCTAGTTGATATAAACCAACATTTGTTGAGTGACAAGCTGAACAAATAACGTATCAGTTGACACAACTGTAACTTTTTAAATGACGTTGTATTCGACGCCACTGATGTAGATTTAGTTTGTATTAGGTTTGTGCAAATACATTTTTGATTTTTAGCGTTTCTAATTTTTGTCAGTAAGTTGACGCTAAAGTATAGTTAGTTATAGTTCCTTATACTTATATTCGAAGTGTAAAAAAGTTAAATCCACGATAACATTTATTGCCAGTTCCCAAATCAAGGGCGAGAACTAACAAGAAACTCCGCCACTCCTTTAAATCTCCAAGTACCTGTGTTGTAAAGAGTTGCAACCATAACACATTATAAATATCTATATTTACAATTTAAATAAGATTTCTATCAGTAGGCATGGATGTGAGCACACATTATAGTGAGAACCAAACAGTACATCCAGATGAATCTAGAAAAAATAACAATTAGGTTTGCGACATACATAAGTTAGGTAGCTCAATATAGTGAAATATATAAGCTTAAGAATTATATTATGTACCTAATGGAAAGTACAACGTCAATATATTGTGACATGTAGATATATAATCTTCTAGTGAGATAGTTTAAGGTTTTGGTCTATATAGAATATCTTCATTAAAATCTGGGAAAAAAATCCAATCGTAATTCATACGATTCTCACACCGCAACGTTTCCATTTTGCGCTATTAATATTTGAGGATGCTCTGACCTATTTTTTATTTCAAATTGCATTGAGAAGTATGAAAATCAGAGCTTATGAATGTGGAACGATTTGGAGAGCTTTTATTGAAAATTGCTATAAAATTGCTTATGAAAGCTTCTTGAGAGCTTCGCTCAATTTAATCATGCATTATTCGCGTTAACGTCAATGTAGAATTATGTTATATGCTATAATTAATTATTAGCAAAAGAACAAATAAATTAAACTCCATGTAACGTCACTAAATGTAATGACAAAATCTCTAAGGCGTCAAAAATGGCTTTGGTCGGTTCAACTTGTATTAAACACAATGATTTTTCTTAATTTAACTTTTTTCTCTCCATTTAACGACCACGATCTATAACGCCATAAAATGTAGTCTTTTCAGTGCCGTTAAATAGGGTATACACTGTATACGTTCCATCAAAGGAATGACGATAATTCTTATTGTCAAACACATACCATACATCCATGTCACCTTTAACAACTATGACAGTAGGAAGTAAGCTACCTGGTTGAATGGTCCGCATGGCACATGTCAACATTACGAGGGTTAAAATTCTTTCATAATTTGTTACGCTGCATATTTTTATAACCCACAGTTCTATAACGACGATATTCAGTTAAATCACTGAACATAATATGCACGATAAAATATTTTAATTATAATTCAATGGGACCTAATGATACATCTATTATTTGCTTGTTCTATTCTAACAACGGTTTTTAATTCAAGGAAAAGTTCATATAGAATTGTCAAATAA
The DNA here is from genome assembly GCA_951799465.1 of Leptophobia aripa. NCBI lineage: Eukaryota > Metazoa > Arthropoda > Insecta > Lepidoptera > Pieridae > Leptophobia > Leptophobia aripa. The sequence continues at coordinate 6,770,582 of OX637271.1, forward strand.
ATGAAAACGTAATCGAAAAAGTTTAAATCAAACCACAGTAAAATAAATTGAAAATGTTTGGTCCTTATGACATAGAATCCACAGTGCGGTATTTCCTTTATGTGTCGCGATGTTTATACGTATAGCAAGACAAGCACCAGCTTTCCGATCACCGGTACTGACCACCAGGCGCCTATTTAAATCTTAATTAAAATGTTTTATTTAGTTCGTCGCAGACGTTGTTAAAGCACAAATTCCAATAACCAGTAACACACAACATTATCTCGTATAATAACATAAGTAGCATACTTATTCTGATGACTATATACGACAAGATTACGATACTAATATCAACTAAGGCTTATATATGTGTAATAATACTCTGAACGCATTGTTGAGTCGCATAAATAAGAATTAAATGAGACCAATAAAATAATAACTTTGAAATACTTATATTTTATTTAGCTATAATGTATTCTAATGTTGGTAAAGTGGAAAAATATTGCCTATGATGATGCTTCAACAATCTTAACTCGGTAGTATGTAGTTCAACTTAATTTCGATACTAGGTTACCCAAATATTACTGTCTGAAATAAAATTATGTCAGGTATGCGTAGTATAAGATTGGTTATACAAAACTACTATATAATAGAAATTGAAAAACAATGACGACACTCAAAACAAACAAAACCCGTTTTGTTCTTTACAAATAGTACTCAAACTATCAATGAAAAGATACCCCATGGCCTTTGAATATTTATTATGTCTCAAAAACAATAGACCAGATCTTACATTAAGCACTCGAAGTAACTAGCATCTATTTACGAATGATTTATGACTATACTCAAGTGATTTTTTAATCTGTAAAAGCTCTTAAATGGACGCCAGCTTATGGAAATTGAGTTTTAAATATTACTTCAACGGTGTAATGCTCCCGATATTGCTCTATATTAAGTCCTTAAGAACGTCTCTGTGACGTTATAAAAACGTTATTATTAGAATAACGGTTCGTCGCAGTTTATTATAGTTAATTTAGTTTATGAGTTAATTACATCTAAATATCAATCTTTGAATCAACCTTTGAAAGCTCTGAAATTACAAGGGATTTTTTATTTCGTCTTTTGTTAGAATTCTGAGAAATCTAAAGGTTACGGTTTAATAAATTAAAACGTATTTTTTTGAAATGCGTATTTCGACTATTTAATAAAATGTAAGTTTTATATTTCGTTTCAAAGTTCACAAAGTCGAAGACGAAGTATAACAAATCTTTCTACTTATAAAAAATATTATCTTTACGAGCTTAAAGCTCAGATGAAGATGCTGGATATTTTGTCCAATTATCCAAAGCACGAATTAAGACATTTTACACAGCCTGCATATAAATTCCACTTAATCAAATTGGTCAATCTGTAAATGCCTACCTGCTTACCAAGGTTTCGCTCGATTAAAATACCATAAACACAAACAATTGTTCAAAACAAAATTTACAAATCGAATTTAATATATGATTTTTTCATACGGGTTTTATTCATATCAATAGTGTAAAGCGTAATAAAAAACCAGCACCGTATATCCTAAAAAAAAATCGATACAGTCCTTTCAAACATAGCGTTATTGTACTGTACAATGCAAGACAATATTTACTGTCGTCTAGTGAATCTCTCTGCTTCCGGAGTATTCATACAATTGTTAGCTAACCTCTGGGCATTATCTACCTTTCAAAAACCATCCGGTTTGGCGTGATTAATTCTTGCTAAGGATTTTTTATATGGAAGTGGACCACAAACATCTGTTACAGAAAACTTGTATAGTAACAGCGTAAAATCAATGAAATATTCAATTGAAAAGTTGGCGCAAATTAGGCTTTTTAAAGTAATGGTTATCATAATACAGTACAAACTCCATATAACGTCAGTCGATTTAACGACAAACTTTCTAAATCATTAGAATCAATTGGCTTTGGTTTGTTTAGACTTTCCACACAATGATTTTTATAATGTCCCTATAACGTTCACTGTCTATAACGCCATAAAATGTACAGTACCTAAAGTGTCGTTATAGAGAGTTTACACCGTATATACAACCTCCAAAAGCTATACAGCTTAAAGACAAGGTTTCAATAAAATATTGTGTATCATCGCAAACGAGTTTAGTGTAATGTGATCTGCCTCTAGCCTCGATTTTAGTCAAAACAAAATCAGAATAGGCTTTTGTTAGCAATCCACTCCAGAGGGTATCATATTTAAGCGAGGGCTTAAAAGTGTACTGTCGGCAGAATAGATCACAAAATATTTTTGCAACCTTTCAAAGGGTTTGTATTTCTAACGTTCTAATCACTTACACATTATATTCGTCTTTTTAGAACAAACGAGCTGGAGGTACACCAAAGGTGATGTCGCCGCCCATAGACAACGAGGCTGAGAGCTCGTGAGTGCGTTGCCGGCCTTTAAGGAAGTGGTACGAATTATAAAAAAAAACCTAACTTTATACATACTTTTTATACAAATGTATGTATAAAAATTGATAAGGATTATATTTTTCTGTTGACCGTATTGCGAAATGTGAATAAAAGACGGCGTGTTGTCCCATTGGTAAATAAACATCATGATGCCGAAGAATCGAGTTACATGTTTCATACCGGTCCATGATATTTCTATAGACCCTTCATCAATACTCTTGTAAAAATGTATGACACAAGAATAAGACCCCTTCGCCATTCGCGCTTTTGTTTTAGTTATGAAAGTTATGTGGCTTTGAAAGTTCCTTATTAAAAGAAAGTTTAAGGGCTGTCAACAACTGTTTTGATAAGTGTTATCGCAAAACTAGACTTCCCTTCACTTTTTATTATTACGTATTTAATTTGTATACTGATAAAAAAATATCTGACAGAATTGTGATGAATTTATCTGGTTATAAACCGGGACTAGCGACTTATCTATTTATTAGTTTTATTTGAATGTAAGTATTTGAAACATATAAAAATATATTTTAATTATATATAACGTTATTATATACAATATTATAGACTAAGGGTTTGTATAAATAAACGTATAAAAAAAGGATACGCAACATATAGGTTACCTTAAAAAAGCTAATCCCATACGCCTTAAGACGCTCAGAACTTTAAACTCAACACAAAGCATTAACTTTTTACTACTCAGGTAGCATTTTATACCTTTATCCCCGGGATTTCATGGTAAATTGAGCTTTTTGCGAGTGACAACCCCAGTTTATGCGCAATGAAACTTGAATAGTAAAAAATCCGCTTATGTTCTTTTAAAATTTATTGAATTGGAATAAAAACGGAATATTAATAGAATATGTAATTACCTTTTGGCGTATCGATAAAAAATTTAAATAAATTTTATAAATATTTCAGTACAAATACGTATACTTTATCTTTAAATCAAAAAGTACCGAAATTAATTCATACATTGAGTTGAAAAGCTACTTTCTAACATTGCACAATAATTAAGAATTGAACAACGATCACACCACACGATTTATAGACATCAACAATTTCAAAACTATAATTTAAAACAGAGCTTTACAACTCTCTCTCTCTTTCTGTCTGTATTTAATAGATGACAGAGACGTCAATATCTACCCTCGTCGTGCCACGTAATCACGATGTTCCCAGATCATGATGTATAAACATGCCTTAAATAGAACAGTACACTTAACATCACTCCAAAGTTAATGACTTCTATAAGTTGTTCAAACATTACATTGAAACATTACTTAATAATAATTCAAAATATATTTAAAATAAGAGCATATGTATACGTCTTATAATAAATACTTTCAATGTATGTATACTAATAATAAATTTCAATTTTAAAACAATATATTCTTTTATGCATACAACATAAAAATACTTGGGTGGTTCTTTGGAGCCTGCATATCTATCAAGTGCTACCTTTAAAGCAATCAAATAGGACTCTCCATTGATAAATCAATTCTACGTGAAAAAAATAATAATGTTTAACTTAACTATGATATCAAGATACTGCATAAAAGTAATGCTTATTCTTTAATATCACGTCCAACGTAATGTTATGACCTCAACCCTAATGGTCTACCGGAGTCACGATCATTATTAAATAGATCGGTAAATCGCCTCAAATGGTATGTTAATATTTATTAATGGGATAATAGACCACGCTAGCTGGCCATTAATTTTGTTAAGAGTCCTGCTTTCATGAGCTTTGCGTTAGTCTAGATCTAGATTAGCGATGACTTGCTAAAAGACATATATCAAGGCTTGGGGACTTAATAGTGGAAAGGTGGTTAGTCCTGTGTTAACATTATCTTGCAGTTTACATGGTTTACACATAGCTCTAGTATAAGTACAAGTAGATAAAAGAGAATTCAAAGGACTCCTAGAGACTCTTAGAGAGAGAAGAGGCATAGGGCGTAACTTATTCATATTCTAAATCAGTCTTTAAAGTCAATAATTTTTCTCTTTCTAATAAGTAATGTAGCACTAAGTAGATGTTTTGGTGTAGGAGACATCCAATTAGACATCCAGTAGAAGAAATATATATTAATCGTATTAAAGATTGCTAAATTACCTCATTGGATGATGGCAATTCTTAGCAATGGTGATTTATAACACTAGCTGTAGACATCACGATCTGATACGAAATATTTGTCCCGTCTAATAACTTGATGGATGACTGATGGCACTGAGTACTGATAGGATATAAAGGGACAGAACTTTTAGAGGGTATTAGAAAAGGCTTTTACGGATTCGTTTGTTAATATTGAACCGATGACCGGGGATGTAAAAAATCAACGTCAGAATAGGGTTCGGCACTTATGTGCACTAGAACCCGTGTCGCTACATAAAACCTTAACAATTTGCAAAATCTTGTACAGCGAAGCAAAAGCTCTTTTAGTTCTCTTATTGGCTTACCTCTTATTTTTCGTGTTTATTCAGTTCTTTTTGCTTTTGTTTGATTGGATTGTTGTAATATTTTACATAGTTAAGAAGTTTTATTACATGTTCACGTGATTAAGTACCTTATATTTATAAAATTCAAATTTCATTTATTTCTGACAAGGTTCGCTGTGTACGTTAAATGCCAGTTGTTAGCACAATGGAAACGCATCCTTGCTAATACGTAGGTATTACAAGGCTGAAACTGGTTGTCAGTAACCACAGTGTGTAAATGTATTTTTGTTTAGTATATTTTTTGGTAAAATATTAATCATTTTCTATTACATAAACATCTTGTTAGAAATGTAACGGTGCGACATTTCATTATATTCCTAATATACTTCGTATATAATATAATAATTAACAATACACAAGGACCAAACTTTTTTAATTTGTTTTAGTTTTGCGGTTTGTTTTGTTTATTAGGATACATTTAAAAAAGTGATAATTATGTATGACTTTATTGTCTTATTTCTATTTAATATAATTTCTTATAAGACACTTGATACTTAATGAAAACTATTCGATAAATATATTTAAAAAATATAATTGAACAACTAGAATTGTGATGGACTGTGTCGGTAAAGCACGTAGCATCGTCGTGATGAAACCGCGATTATCTTGAGATAGATCTCGGGATGTAATGTCTTCATTACACCGGCCAATTGATTCTGAATAAGCATTCACTTAAGATTTTGATTGTGGCTCTATGTGTAAGCGCCTAATTTTAGTATAATAACATTTAATGGGATCATTTAAATTGACGTTCTATTCGATTCGTTTATCGTAAGAAATATACTTTAGTGATGGGACATAAAACTTTAAAGATTTACATTTAATTGAATCAGCTTATTCGAACCGTTCCAATGAAATCTAATTCAAAAACAATCGATTTGAGATTAGGTTTCAATTTTCCGATTCGTTGATTTTCTTATTTAGAAAACTTACCCAGATCGCTTATACTTTCCCGATTGGGACAGAAATTCTAATTGTCTACATCCGCTGTATTAAATTCCACTTAGCAATTATTTTTAATTACGTTTCGTAATAACTCGACTTAACTGCACTTAAAATCAATACAAAGAAGCTTCATACAAAAAGCGTAACAATTGTCATTATTCGAAGATGGCCGCTATTTAGAATCGGCTTTTCTCACGCACGGCTCCGTACGATTCGGTCCCGAATACTAATAAGTTAATCTTTTATATCACGTTTTCGTGAAACAAAGATGGGGCAAGTATGAGATAAGGTGTCCATTATATGTTGAACCTTGGTCTGAGCTGCTCTGTGTGTCCGATTCCGTATTTCACGGGTCAATAACACTGGTTATGCCTGGTGGTCGTGTAAGGCTGTATTAAGTAGTGGCGGAATTATGAAAGCATGCCTACTTTGAATGCTAAGTAGTGCTTCTATGATCAGCCAGGTTGCAATGGCCGGTCATCACCAAAGAGATTATGTTAAGATAATTCATATGTTAATCTAGGTGTAAATGGCCCTTTTAGTTGAACGTGCATAGAATATTTTGAATTACTAATAATTATATTTAAATGTAGTTTATCGGATTACGTTTTAGTATAATTTGTATATATATATAAATATATATATATATATATATATATATATATATATATATATATATAATTTGTATATATATAATCTACGAAAGTCAAATGACATTCACTGTTGATTTAACATTAAAAAAGCACGCGATTAAAACTGTATAACAATAATCTGTATTGAGTCGGAAACCTACTGCAACACAAGTTTATCTCAATATAAAACCTACCAGTGACTAGCTAGTAGTGGGAAATATGACAAAATATAAATGCCACACACAAACAGTCGCTGACTCATTCTAAACAATCACTTCTAATGAATTGTCTAATTCTTCAACTGACAGTACTTAATAGTCACGTGTTTCTGATATCATGGCAGACATTCGCTTGAATTGAAAAAGATTTGAAGTGTGATATGTGAGGACAAAGACTTGTATTAGTAAATTGCAACGCTATAATTAAAGTTAACAAAAGATCAAATAAACATAATGATACAATAGTCAAGATAACGTAAGATACTTTATATGACTACTTTTAATTAATTGAGTCTTAATAACAAATCCCGTCTCGAATTTACATTTGTTTTGTTAATTTTATAAATAAAATTCTCAATTTTCGGTATAAGTATACGTTCTTTGGATGCAAGTTTTAATTGCGCATGGATAAGCTTTAAATTAAAAGTAGGTCCTCTGTATTATCCCGCTTGTCTTTTATAGCAGACAACCACGTCCAGAGTGGTTAGTATAACAATATATATTAGTATTTTAAGGCCCTGACGCTTTATGATATAATTTCACACATTTTAGCAACTTTAAAATATTTTTTTTCAAAAATATGCCGTTAAGTGATCGTTTCTATTAAATAAACACAATCAATATTTTATTGGGAGAATCAGTTCTTGTAAGCGCCGAATAATGTTTTTATGTGATACGCAATAATTTCATTAAAAAACATATTCTATTTCAAATAAAAAAAATGTATAAAACTAGTATTCCATCGACGTTGCTTTTATTGAGCTCAAAAGCAATATTTACTATAACGAACCAATAAATCCTGACCTCTCTCAGTTCAATGAACTTTAAAAAATGTGCGCGCACATAGAAATAAAATATAAAGCATGGTCCATCTTAAAATGGATGTGGGATATCAGAAAAATCTAACATTTAATTGAAACACGATACTCACAGAATTATAATTAAACATGTAAGTCCGTATCATATTTATTGATCATTAGTATTTCTTTGTGAAGTTAAAGTATTTTATGGAATAATTTTAACTTTATTTAAATAAGTTTTTTTTTGTATAACCTTACAACCACGCAGCAATTGGCCAAGTGAGTAGTAGTAGTAGTTTTTTTGTTGCTCTAACACTGTTAATACGTCTAAAAAAATATAAACGTGAAGGAAACTGGAGACTGGATTATTGTATCTATATTACATAGAATAAAAATAGAATTACCTCATAGAATAGGTTAAAATATACTAAATAGAGTCCCAAGTAAATAAGGGGATTTCGTATTAAGTGTAGGAAAAGCTATTCACATCGACACTCAACCGTCCAATTCGAATAAAAGAAATAGTATCATTATTCAGCTTATTTACCCAAAAGACGTTTCGTGAAAGCTCGATAAAAAGCTATCTCGTCCTTTGTTATACCTAAATACAGATTGAAATTTTATCTTGATATAACAGAATGTTCCCTAAATACGAATTTCACTTTCAATTATTTCGGAATGTATTGTTTTTAACATTTCTTATACAGATATAAACAGAGACACAGAAACATAATATACACCTTTGTTTAATAGGTTAAAATACTTTGACAGATGGCGCTTACATTTCATTTAAAGTTTAATTATGATATGTTATCAGTGCCTGAACCCAACAGCCTAAACCTAGATTTATTTAAAGAATTTTATTAATTCCCCTATCTAAGCCTGGAGAATGGAGGATATTGTATTCTCCTTCATTTTATTGTATTTAGAAAAACTAAGTCTTAAGCTAGTATCCAATTATATTTTAAAAATATAAACACAAAACCACCATGGTTTTTAAATATAATTCTATAAAAAAAACACATAAATTGTCGCTACTTTAATTGTTATTTTACATTATACGTATAGTAAGTTACTACGTTCATTATGCTAATCTGTCGTAATAATTGCAGAATAACTCTTCAGCTCGTTAGCGATAGTATTCTAAAACGATTCCAGACCTCTATGTTAAGAAAATGGAGATAAATTGCGTTGACTTCATTAAGCTGAGTTGGATGTAGCGAGTAAATTACTATATAATTACAAAGAGACTGGTAGGAGATAACAGAAATCATTATTTCGACTTTTTAATATATTTAAAAATGGTTGTTCGAAATAAACAGTCAGTTCTTTTGTCGAATGAAAATGTATCCGGATAACACGTCATCTGACACAAAATGGCGGCCAATTGCACTAAAAGACATAGCGAAACAGCGCTTCTGCAGTTCTATACACCTACCCACTTGATAGCTTTATGATTTGAAGTACATGCTAAGTACTTAGATCGAATGCACTGAATAAGTAGTCGCAGGTAATAGGATTGACACGTTTAAATTTAGATGGTTTAAAGTAGATTTTCCCTTTTAAGCACAAATCAAACATTCGAGTACAATTTTTGAATGAAAATTTTACTAGAATAGACAATTCCCTCAAAAGCCTCATTCCCAGCTTTCACGTCACTTTACTAGGAGAAGATTTATTTTAATTACAGCCGATTAGCATGGGACTCTCGGCCATTAGACTGCGTTATTTGTGCAACGTTCGCTGAGATAACGGTATCAATTAAATTGGAGATATCGAAGCGATGTTAAAATGGTCTAGAAAACTCAGATATGCAAGACGTAAGTTTTGCCGAGATTGATTCTTACTTTGCTTAATACAAGTATATAGAGAAACAAAAGCAAAAATATGTTATTTATAGTGCAAGATGCTGTTAAATGATTACGTCCGAGACAGCTCTTATAGTATATTTAAAAAACTGAAGAGTAGTTCATAAATTAAATGCCCAATTATTTGTTACTTTAGTAAGATTTTAATTCCTACATGTAATATTTAATTAATAAAGACATCGTTTTGAGTGTCAAGTCGTTGTTTATCTACTTATTGCAAAAATTACAAATTATTACTAAAAAAAAGCTAATAAAACAAAGCTCACTTAGCACCATAGCCAGTAAAGCTTGAAATCTGTGCGGCTATTCATCGGTTTCTATTCAGGCCATTTCATTAAACTCCAGCTAATGAGTACGTGTTAAAAGGGACTTCCGTTGAAAAACTGTTTCTCGATTTGTTTACATCTTATATTTGACGTTAATTATATTTGAGGAAGTGGATTTTATTGGTATTTGAGTTTTCACTTATGTTCGTCAATGTTCTAATAAAAAAGTTGTAATCATGGTATAAATCTTAAAGTTTAGATTAAGGACGAAACTGGTGTGATTTTGATTGGATGGACTAACGCTGTGTCAAATTAATCTTACCAGAAACATGAAGTGCCAGTCCTTAAAAAAAAGTATAAATTATAAGAACATAATAGATGTATAAAACTAGATGGCGTCTCTTAAACATTGAAACGCGTTATCGTAGCAAGAATTAATTAATTGAAATCGTAATATGAAGATTACTGCTAAATCCCTGCAATCAGATGTATTGATTGCATTGAGTGGATTTTTGATCCATATTATTTATAATTAAAAAAAAACTAGTTTGTATTTCGTAATTTGAATGTTTTAATAGTCTTTGTATATTTCGCTTTTCCTCGCTTCTACAAAAGTATATTTATTATAATGGCGTAGTGTGATCGCCATAATTAACATCGTTTATAGTTTAAATATGTATTTTAATACTTAAAAGTTTCAAATTGATGCGCCATAACTCGCGTTGCGGAACTTTATGTCTCACAAACGAACAATTTTTACAACCATAAAACGAATTCAATTTTCAAAAACTATAAAACGAGCGATTAAATCTCAAATTAAAAACTTAAACCAATATTTTATTCACAAAGATTTACACAACTATAAAGACATTTATGGTGTCTTCAATTTGTTCTTTTATTATATTTCAATCTAAATAAAATTATGGCTGCCATAAAGGACCCTTGAGGGCAATTAGGATTGTATATTAAAGGTTATACGTGATTCTTTTACGGCCTACATTTATTATTAACATGTACTTGCACAATAATTCATATATCTTGTTTCACATATTTAAATGCGAATGCGAAAAATGTGCTAAATATAAACAAAAAAATCTTACACTATACACACAAAACAAATAGATAGTAGATATTAGATAATATACTCTATTGTTCATGTGTCACACATTAAAACTCCTTCGTCAGTCTCTGAATATAATCGCTACATAATAAAATCGAGCTTGAGAGGCTAATTTTTGGAAGTAATTGGAAGAAACATATACATGAAGATTAACGCATATAAAAAAGGTCAGTGTTAAAGGCCTCGCTTAGTACACTAGCCGTGGTGATACAGACTAGACTAATAACCACAGAACTACTTTGCACAGACTAACACACATACAGACATAATAATATCAATTGATGATAGCATTATGTGCAAATGTATAGATAGCAAATGATAGCATTCGCTGGAGCATGGTGTAATGGTTCTTTACAACCGTTCTGTAGAATATACTTAGCGATTTAAAGAAGTGGCGGAGAGTTTCTTGCCAGTTCTCGTTCGCTCTTTGTTTTGGGAATAATTGTTCGATATTCAAAAGTTAACTGTTAAGGTAAGGTACCCACTATGTATCAAGTTATTTTTGATTGTTTACGCATAAAGTACGTAAGTGGTAACTTTTTATATATATAAAAGCAAAATCCCACATCTTTTTGGTACTTATGTTAAGCGAGCATGACACCGCGAAATGCTAGTTTTAATTCAAAAAACGCAGGGAAAGTAATAAAGCCTCACCCTGTCTCCATATTTTATTAAAAAACTTTGTCACCGCAGACGGCGTGACTCCGGTGTCGATTTTTCTTTTATTAAACATTTTCCACACTGAATAATTTGAAACGAAATGCAAAATTATTGCTTTATTTTTAATATAGAAAAAGTTTCCACCGTCGGGAAAAAAATCGAAATTTCTCGCGAGGAAAATGTTAATTCAATTATTTCTAAATAATTAGTATGCTAGTTATTCCTTCGTGTAATGATGGTGTCTAGTTCTCAGGTAGCATTCGTTTGACATTTCTTATAGGGAAGTGAATTGAGACAGACAAACATTCAATTGAATCCAACCAGTACATCCTGATAATAGCGACTAAGAAACTGAAATAAGTTCAAAAACCTTACCTAGTTTCTACCTATTATATTTAATAAAACTTGTTGTTTTAAACAAAAGTAGTGCTTCAGTATTTATGAACTATTTTATTATAATATATATCTACAACACTCTGTTGTAGGCAGCGTACTAGAGAAAAGCTTACAGTAGGTATTATATTTTATGAATATTTGTTTTAAGTCCGTAATTTTACGCAGAGCTTTACCCATCTGTCTTACAGAAAGGTCTTGGGGTGTGTGTCGCATTTATGCGGTGTGCTAGATTTTCGAAGCCTATTTTCCTTTTGCTCCTCTTTTATATACCTCCCCTTCCCTAATAATCCTTCCTCTTCCCATTCCTTGTTTAACTTATGGCTAACCAGCAGTGCTGCAGTTGTTATACGGTTATTTTGTTAAGCCTTTAATGCTTAAAGATACATAAACAGAATAATTATAAATCAACTAATGTTTTATAAACATAAAAGCTTTAAATAAAAGAACACCCAAATAGTGTTTCTATCAAAGACATAACACTAACACAGACAATCCTGACATCGGCTCGGGCGCGACCGTTTGTAGTCAAGAGAATCTAATAACTCTTTATTGCCATGCCATTCATGTGGAGGCCACGAGAACTGCGGAGGGTTTTATTGAATATCCAATATTTGAACTATAATCAGGCCATTAGATTTTTGTGATATGTAATGAAACAAAGTTAATCTTTATAAAGATTATCATAGATTGAGACTGGTTTTGTAAATGTATGTTGTATGTTTTGATAATATACGTTTTTTTATTACGTTAGGTAAGTTTATATATCATAAAGAATAATAGATTTCTTAATTAAATGCACTTTTTACATATAACTACTTAATAAAAAGTGTAATAATTACTTATAAATGATATATGTTTTGTCACAACTTTATGTTTCGTGTAAATGTATCCGCTAAGCGACATCGTTGAATTAATGGCCCCAACATCACAGGACTCGGTCGAGATCAAAGCATTAAAAATAGAAGAGTTTACTTTATTCATCGTATCGAGTAAACGTTTTCGTAATTGTACCAGTGTCTAAATGTAAACAACATTGCCGATATAATCACATACGATTTTGTGTTTTTTGTAAAAGAAAATAAGGTCGTATTTGCTTTAATAGAGGAAATATTTAGGTCGATTGAAAATTAATTTAATATATTTCGGTTTTCATCAACATTGATAGTTATATGAAGCTACAAGCTTAGATTGTACCGGATGAAATGTAAATTAAATACGTTATAAATACAGTGTAATATTTTAACGTCATTCGATTTAACGACAAACTCTATAAAGCGTCGAAGTCAATTGGCTTTGCTTTAGCTTGTATTCTAATTCTGATTTGTATTCTCACAATTTGACTATAACGGCATAAAATGCACAGTACCTTTAGTGTCGTTATAATGAATTTAAACTGTATATAGATGGAATATTTATAAAAAATAATCAGAACTTAAGTTTTTTTTCATAAAAAAGGCATACCTTAGTAGAAAACGCTGTGATGTCAGACCATACTTCCATAATCTTCGCCAGTCGACATAATTTAGCTCAGTAAATCGGATATTCAAGAGATCCCATGAGAAAAAAAATCAACCTAACTGAGATTCTTGCCTGATTTTACTAGGCTGGCCGCGTGCCCGTACGAGTTCCGTAGAGTCATTGAGATTTAAGACGCTTTCAAAATGGTCCTATGTAAGGAATAAAAGGATTTGACCTTGACATTGTTTGAGAAAATGAGATGGGAACTCTAAACGAGTGGCTCTTCACTCTAAATTACGGTAGACTTGGTAAGAGTGGCTTAAACTTTATGTTAGCGTTCTACAATCTAATATAACACAAAACAGTAACAGTAACAGTTTCATTCACAGATTAATTTATAATCCGATTGTATGGATATATGCAAGATCCATACAATTAAATAATATACGAATTAAAGGAGGCTTATTTTTTTTATTAAGGAAAAACAGCTTTTTACGAAAATAATAAAATAATAACAACCATAAACAACAAGAATGCAATTTACTGGTCCACGCCAATGGAACAGGTGATTCTATAGTTAACGTTATTTTTATGCCTATTTATAATTGACTTGTTCATTGTAAGGCAACTAAATCTCTCTAATCGGCGTAACGAATCCAGTTTCATTGACAACGGTATAGGCTGATAGCGCCATTTAATTTACACTCAATTAAGCTAGATTCAATAATATAAATAAAAGAAAGATAGAAAATTTGTTTATTTGGACACACACACATGTTTATATTAATTGTTTCTCTTAATAGAAATACTAAATTGTTTGTATAAACCGATTTTTACAAAGAAGTGGGCGAACGAGCAGGAGGCACACAAGGTGAAGTCGCTCGTGAGTGCGTTGCCGGCCTATTGAAAAATGGTACGCTTGTTTCTTAAAGGACTCTAAGTTGTATTGTTTCGGAGATACCGTGGCTGGCAGCTGTTTTAACATGGTGGCGCGTGGTAAGAAATGTCTTATGTTATGAGTGTGATGATGGAGACGGTTGGAGACTTTGTAATGTGTTATTTTAACGTTTTCCAGCAAGCAGGAGACTTACTAGAGTCAATGAAGTGTCACGAAGAAGAGTTAGAAGAGATCTTCTAACTGCGAAACTGGTTCAGAAATAACAGGCTGTGTTTGTAAATATGGCGATTAAAAATTAAATTCAAAAAATAGTTGGCAAAAATACAAAAACAAACTTCAATTCACCATTGATATTCTATTTACTAGCAAGCTTGATAAGTGCGAGGGACTGCTTTTAAGTTATATGAAGTATATTTGAAATTTGCAAGCAAGCACACTTAAGCTTACCATAGACTGGTATCAGATCACAGTTTCGAGGGGAACTGGAGTAATCACCTTCGATCTTGGTGTGAAACGGCGGAGTTATTCAAAACGTGTGCTTTCAGTTATCCTAAGTGGTAGATCAGGCACGACCAACTCCATATAAATATTGAAAATATTGCTGGGAATTGAATGGATTAGATTGTAATTTATTTGTATGGAATATATTTAAATGCTGAAAACTCTTAATTGTAAGGACATTAAAATTATTTGTCATATATGTAATCCATACAAACATTATAAATGCGAGAGTAACTCTGTGAGTATGTTACGCTTTCGCGCTTAAACTACTGAACCGATTTTGATGAAACTTAGTATGGAAATAGACACGTATAAGTCGTCTTTTATTGTTAACAGTAAGTTATAGTCGTGCTCTTAAAAAAAGCTTAAAAGCTTAATCTATTACTGAACTGCAAAAATGGATTTAGTAAATTGATACGCAAACAAACAGACAAAATGTTTTTAACCTTTAGGGAGTGAGTATCACCCATACAACACTTGGCATAAGCTTTTTTTTTTCTTTTTAAACATACATATGTCTAGTACACATTATTATATTAAATATATATTGAAATAAAAACAATCGCCTTCAAGCAATACGCGGGATGAATAATTAGAAATTGCGTGGGTGAATATAAATTGATAACTATTGGAATATCATAATTTAAACTCAAGATAAACATAGTTTAATGATTACAATTTATTACAGTGTATAAATATTTATCGATAACATATATGGGTATATGATTTAACATACGTAATAAAGGAAAACGTATGAGGCGGCACGGCCTTAGTTGAAATAACTTGCCCAATAACCAGACATTTAAGGCCTAGCAAAGTTTGGAGAAGGTGTATTTTTAAGGGGCAGCACCGCCTTTAGATAACAGGGCTCGTCAGTGTGTTGTCGGCTATTGAAAAATTGGTCTGGGACTCAGTCCTATTGGTTTGGAAACATCGTTATAGGTATTTGAATCAGTCATACTTAGTCTTGCCATAAATATTGTTATAAAGAAAAGCACGATTTTTTTTTATACGTAACATTTATTCCTTTCATAGTGAGTTAGTTTAATACATCAATATATAACTATTAAAAATATACAATGTTTATTCGAAGTGGTCTCCATTGGCTGCAATACAGTCTTTTAAACGTTGAGGCCAGTTATCAATACCAGCACGAACTCTTTCTAGAGGAAAATTCTTCACTGCCAACCGAATGGATCGTTTTAGGGACTCCAAATTATCATGGCGTTTAGAGCAAGCCTTACTCTCTAAAACTACCATAAATCATAATCCAATGGATTTAGGTCAGGACTTGACGACGGCCAGTTTTCAGTGCTGATAAAGTCCGGAACGTTAGTTTTCAACCAAGATTGGGTGGATCGAGCTCTATGACCCGGTGCCGAGTCTTGTTGAAAGCACCATTCTTTGTTATTGAACATGGTGTTAGTTAAAGGCTTAACTACCGTCTCAAGAATGGTATTTTGATAAACTTGTGCCGACGTTTTAATACCTTTTTCACAAAAATATGGCTCAGTCACCCCTTCATAGCTAACACCCCACCAAACCATCACTGAAGTGGGATAATGCCCACGTTGTACTCTGTTTACTAATTGCGAAGCTTCTTTAGAGCTTCCAGCATAAATACGGTCATTTTGTTTATTAAAATACTGCTCAATTGTAAAAATTTTCTCATCCGTAAACAAAATTTTTTTGCGACCTCCCTTTGCGTACCGCTTAAGTAGTTGTTTGGATTTTACCACCCTATTCTTCTTTAAATTATCAGTTAAGAAGTGACCAGTACGTCTCTTATAGGCTGCAAGTCCTAAGTCATCTTTTAATATACGCGACATGGTTCTAGGAGCTATCTTCATCTCCCGAGATAAAATCTTTTGCTTACGGACAGGATTTCTTCGAATTCTTTCCCTAACTGCTTTAATCACCTTTTTCACACGAACGGTACGTGGACGGCCAGATCTTTTTCTGTCACAAACAGAGGAGGTATCATTGTACCTATCAATAGCCCGGTAAACAAACATTTGACTAATACCAAGCGGGTGGAGGGTTTTAAAAATTGCACTTTTCTCCATACCTACTTTATGTAAGGCAATCACAGCGATTCGGTTCTCTTTATCACCCCACTCCATTTTAATATAACAAAATATTTAACAATATAATGGCGCGAAAATAAGAAAACACATCAAGCAATCATATAAAAATGACAGATTCCAAATTCAAACGTAATATTTTCTTTTTTTGAATAGTAACAGTATTTATGGCCAGACTAAGTATATATAGTTTCTTGTCGGTTCTTCTCTGTAGATAACTTCCGAACCGGTGGTATGTAAAAAAATTGACGATTCAAATTTGTTTTTATAAAGACCTACTTGAAGATAATTTGAGTTTGACATAGGCCTATTTGTTTGTCGCCTCAGGCTACACGTATAGTTAACAAATATAATTAACTTAAAAATGTCTAATGTACTATGTAATGAATGAGTCAAACATTTTTAATTTTAAAAAAAGAACCATTAAACAGATTTTTTTTAAAATATTTTATATCGTAGTGTTATTTAAATAGCTGTTTTTAAAATAGTAAAATGTTTGTTAAGTATATGTTTAACATAACTTTTAAAGTTATGCAAATTCAAAAACATCATAATAACATTCCGCGATGAAAAAATAAATCATGAGCCGACTTTGACAGGGAATGAACAGGGTTGCCAATTATCGTTTAATAAATCGGGTTTCAATTTGATTTTAAAAAGTATTTTGTGTATATCTAAAAACATGTATTACTATAATAAGATTTTAAATTAGGAAAATTGGTAAATATAATCGTGTATAAAACTTTGATTATTCCTATATATTGTCCATAAGTTTAGTGTTCTTTTGTTGGTTTGTTGTCTAGAGTGCCCAGTCACAAAATTTTGATCATCTGTCTAAGAAATACCAATGCAGCATAGATAAATCTCATACCATCACGTAATGTAATTTCTGTATTACGATGGATTTAAATGATTAACCATTACAACAAAAGATCTATTCTACAATCTATGACAATTGCGATTGTCTTTCACAATTATTGAGTTTTAGTTTTTTTTTACAAATGTTAATTTAAATTTAATTGCACAAACCTATGCATGAACACATTAAAAGAAAGATAATATGTAGTCGATAGATTTTTTATATCATTTCGTTTCAACAAAACAAATGCAATTAAATTGTAGCACGCAGCCCTATTGGAAATTTTTCGTATACAATAAAAGTCTTTGCCACTCACAGAGGCTTACAATGTGGGCTCTTTATTTATTTTTCATATTTTTATTCGCGAATCTCTAATGATCCTTAATGAAAAGACGCCACAGTTTCCCTCCGACGCTTCTTTACGTTTCAATAATTTGAAAGATTTTCAATTGAGCCATATAAAAGAACGTTTCGTTTCCTTTGAAAAACAGCTAGATACCGAGAGTTCGATCGGTAAATCAAAAATAGATTCTTAATTTAAGAACAGAATTCTTAAATATATCTTATAGAATAGTGGACAATCGTGCTGGATACTATAAAGGTGATGTCAAACTCTAAATATCTTCACTCGAGTAGATCTTTCTAAAGTCACTTTTGAATCGTCAATTATGACAATACCACCGCCGCCCGTAGACACCCAAACAGCCGGGGGTTCGTAAGTGCGTTACCGTCCTTTTTCAATGCTTCTTATAGCAGAAAGCCTAGTTATAAGCACTAATGCTGTGCTTAGAGCTCCCGCTCACCATCAAAGCCTCTGCTAAGCTGTAAAGCTCGTCAACAGCGAGATCCCACTCCAGAAAAAAATGGGAGCTCTTTTAACTATTTAAAGAAAGCACATTTTGGTCCAAATATATCAACTCACCTATTGTACCTTTAATTAGTGGACCTTCATTTCATATATATTCATATATTCATATCAGTAGGACTCTTTATTAACGTAATATTATTATTACTAACCTAGTAACACTCAAATGTACACGGAAATTAATAAAACCATGCATCATTAAGCATTCATGGTTTGAATTCAATCACCTTTTGTTTGTTCAATCCCTAATTGATTTAGGCATGACGGTTTTGTTTATTGAAAATTTTGGGGACAAAAAGTTTAACAATAGTCGATTAGTCTAGTTTCTATACTCTACAGTACAGTAATTAAGGTTTTTTTATGTTTAAAAAATTCATTTAATTTAGTCACTGACTGAGAGTTAATTGGCATGTTAATAGTTAAATAACTTTTTTTAAACTTAATAAACTATCTTCAATAACTTAAAACAAAAAGTAAAACACTATTTTTTTTAAAAGTTTGCTTAAAGTGGCAGAGTACTCATGATGCTGTCGAAAGCTTATACGTTCATCAAGAAAAGCACGAGCTCTTGGGTCGGTCGTGATTACCAGGTGCCTACTTAATTCTTTGATCCCGTCCAGTTGTACCTCGAGGTCCAAAAGTCTCCACTTCAATAGGAACAAATTCAAAGTTGGAGAAAAGAAGCCTTTAATTTGACTTAATTAAAATGATTTTATGTAATGTTTTAATTGAAAGGCTAAAATTGAAAAGCTAATAACTTAATAGTTAATTATTTAAATCACTTGTACATAGTCGTATGAGCAATCACTTAAGTGTCAAGAAAGTGTCTGAATAACCAAATTTGATATGTAGAATCAAAGTAGGCACTCTAGGTTTCGCGGTAAGGCTGCGAGGATTCCTAACTATACCAGTCTGTGATCTACAACATACTTACTTATATTACTTACTAATATATTTGACAGTTAAAATTATTTATTCATAATTCTTTATTTATTCTCATTATTATTAGAAATATATATCTGATACAGTGAAGTTATAAATTATTAACTAAGAAACTCAATTACTAAATATATTCTCATATTAGACAACGATTGGGAAAAATAATAAATTTTCCTGAAGCTTTTTTATATTTTCTTCTTATTTAATTATAAGCCGAGTCATGATTTTCAGTTCAATTTAAGAAAAATCAATCTCACATTATTCCATACTAATTACGTTATGAGTTCGTCTTAATATTAAATGTGTATATCTCTCAAAATATGTGCACACAAAAATATCTTATTACATCCATTCACAACCCATAAATACTTACTTCAAATATTATGTTTCACTTCATAATTTGTTGAAACAAAATCATTGAATGCACGATACATTAGCAACAGTTATTTAAAACCACATCCGTACACACACACTAAACCTAACACATCATTCCTAAAAGCGTTGAACGTGTTTTACGCGGGAGATATAACCGACGGCGACCCTCCCCCTATGACAGCCGGATAGCGACTGCCGAACAAAACTGTTTTTTATGCCCGATTGCAGGACATCGGGCACCTTGCTACCGAGTCTGAACGAAATTTACCGAATTTGAGGTGAACGAGACAGGTAGCTAATTTGTTGGTAATAGAAAGAGATGAAAGGGCTAACGGCTGCATTGTCTATGCAGCCAAGATTGCATTTGGTTAGGGAATTGCGAAGGGATTTTTATAAAAGAATTTAAACCCTTTTTACGATGGAAATAGAATTGAAGATTTGAATTTTTTTGCGAGAACTTTTTCATATTTTATTTTTTTAAATCTAATCTTCTAATTCTATTTTTATAGAGGACTTTATAAATTATATATTAATTATTATTTAATACGATCATTTTTTGGCAGATCGTTCGTGATTTAAAAAATGGGATATTAGTCTATTTTTGAACAAATATTTAACGCTACCAGCATATTCGGAAAGCATAGAAAGTTCAAAATTGGTTGCAAATTTGGTTTTTAAAATATCTGTCACTAAATATTTACTAAAACAGCGCATGTTACATATGAAATTGTCTGGTATGACTGAATATGACATTATACTATTTTATAGTATCAAAGGATATACATTATGGTGATACATTTTTGAAATCTTCACGAAATTTCACATTTTCACGAATCTCAGTCTGAATAAATCTTTTTACCCTTTTTTTTTTTTTTTTTTTTTTGTGAGAGGAGGCAAACGAGCAGGCGGGTCACTTCGAGTGATGTGCCAACCGCCGCCCATGGACACCTGCAACGCCAGGAGGCTTACAAGTGAGTTGCCGGCCTTTAAGGAAGAGGAACGCTCTTTTTTTGAAGGTCCCCAAGTCGTAGCGGATCGGGAATACCTGCGCTGGCAGTTGGTTCCACAAAGAGGTGGTGCGCGGCAGAAACTGCCTTAAAAAACGCACAGTCGTGGAACGCCAGACATCAAGGTGGTACGGATGGAATTTCGTATTCTGCCTTGATGTCCTATGTTAACAAGAACACTCTTCTGTCTCCTACACGTAAAAGATAGTTTAATTTTTGTTTAATCGTACCACTCCCTAAAAAGGCAAGCAACGCACTCACAAACTCCCAGCCACGTGAGTGTTTAAAGGCGGCAACTTCACCTTTATAGTGTGCCTTTTGCTCGATTGCTCTCACTCTTCTATATAAAAAAGCTTTGGAAATTAACAGTACATGCTGAAATTCAAACATAGAATTCGTTAAGCTAAGTGGGGCAAACCATGTTTACACGTAAATAGAATAGAAGGTTAACTACTTAGTTGCTTATTATCACACCTTGCAGTAAATAAATGACTAAATTCAAATACCGATTTTTTTTTAAAATACACCGATGCAATAAAATGTGAACATAGGAGGCAATGTTTGGGACCGTAATCCACTTGAAGAATAGATTTTTCTTGCTATCATTATATATTCAGGTATCCTTTACTGATATCTTATTATTGATATGACTGATTAATTAGAAATAGAAAATAAAGTTCAGTGCACAGCCATGATTCGAATGCACGATCTAAGGGTTACGGCATTCTTAAGCTATACACTACTACTACTACTACTTATTTTTTGTCAATCTCAAACTCAAAATATCTGTATTCAAGTAGGTCTTTATAAAGACACTTTTGAATCGTCAATTTTTACACTACCACCGGTTCGGAAGGCATTCATCTACCGAGAAGAACCGGCAGGAAACTCGATAGCTGCTCTTTTAAAATAAACAATTAATACTCACAATTAAAATACCAAAGCATTGTAAGGCTAATCAAGAATTGAACTGTCCCGATGCTGAGCCAATTGCCGACACATTAAAGGGATCTTTGTCCTCTAAATATTAGGTCACTCTGGAAGTCTTCGAAATCGATTCGAGCCTTTACTATGTCGGCAATGTTTCTTGTTGTTCTGTCAGCAGTACATTATCGATGTTATTACTGGAATATCCAGGCAGCAAGTTTAAACCTTGTGCTACATCGGTGCCTGTAATCATATATTTTTACCGACATATGTGTTTCTTCTAACATCTACGTAATAAACTCTATCGGAAAGCCACAACACTGTCACTAACTCAGTTGCATGAGACCATATAAAAAGTTCAATCAAAACAGTACATTTTTTTAAGTACTTTGAAACTTCATAGCTTTTGCACTAGTGTGCACACAGCTTATTACACACTTGAGTAGGCCGTGTTCGCACGAACGGGACACAGTGGGACGTGGGCGAAATCCTGATTTTATTGGTTTCGGCTTTACACACTTATTTGAAATAGTTTTTAATATATCACCTAGAGAAATTGCTAGAAAGATAATCCGCTTACAGATGTACTATGTGGGTGAGATAGCATTGACGATATTCTACATTTAGCAACAACTTACAAGGTTTTCAACGTCTGAGTTTTAAAGTGTTTTCCTTCTAAAAATATATAACAAAATTTAGTGGCCTGTTGGAAGTTAATAAAATCTATAAATGATGGTCTGGCTAGTATTTTAATAAATATTTACCTGGGTATTTTTAAAGAATGCGAGCCCTAATTGATGCTTGACCCTTATTTTTACCAGGTCAACAATTATGAAGTACACAGTATTGCAATTTCAATCCCTTTATTTAAAATTCAAATAGTTACTGATCACCCCTGTATAAAATCTTGCAATTTTCCAGTAACCGTACCTCGTTAAATAAAATAACAAAGACTACTTAATATAAATAATAGTTGCCATGTTCCCTGATTGCACTATCACTAAGCTTCTAATACCTATGTGTAGATGTCGCCCCCATAAACAATGCTCTTCCTACAGTTTTCTGTATGAAGACAGAAACTTCTAGCGTTTTCTATCTAGGTAACCTTAAATATGTCTATAGTATATTTTAGATTACATATTCCCAACCAGGCACTAGAATCCTTAAGAGAAGCAGCAACTGTCCCAGACAAATGCAGACAAACAAGACAAATGAGGTGAAGGAAGGTTGAACAAGAAGAAGGATTTTTGTGGATGCCCTCTATCCCATCGAGGGGACATAGTATCATTAGTCAAGTAAGTCATAGTTTAGATTATAGAACATAAGATATGTTGATAATGTTAGTTTTTAATATTCATTAGAATCTTTCACACAGAAGCGAGAAAGTATGTGTGAATTACAGAACTTAATGTACTGCTATTTAAAGTGTATATAAATGATTTCCGTAAATTTATTTATTATATACATACACATTCTATTGCACTTAAACTGTAGAAGTAGATGATATAAGAGCAAATCAAAATCGCGTTGCGTTTATAAATTGCACCGTTAACTTCATTGAGACTCGACAAACTCGACTATTTACGATGCGACAGGACTCGAAGTTATGACGGCCGGTTCGGTAGCCATTGCGTGCATACAATACCTCATATAATAGCCTACTGTTCTCTTTCGCCGGCTAATAAAAATAGTCTTTTGTATGCGCTATAAACAAGCTGGAAGGATGACTAAGATCGCATCCGTTCTGCAATTTGCATTTGTTGATACGAACATTAGTATGGCAGGTACAAAGCGTTGCAATACGTTCGTATAAATTAGGAAACACATTAAATTACATTCTATGTTATTTAGAAACAGCTGGATTGTTATTCTAAGTATCTATTCAATAAGGTACATAGGACGGTTTTGAAACGTCTTAAGTCTAAGTGATTCTGTCGACCAAGTCGGCAGGCAAAAAAACTCGGCTTGGTTGATTATTTTTTTAGCAATTTTTTTTATAATACTTGTTTTATAAAATCTATTTCGTTAAAGGCGTTGGAGTGTAGTTAATTGATTGCAGATTCTTACTTTTGATTTTTTTTTATAGAAGGCAAAGGATGAGCCTTTAAAAGGGGGTTGGTGGTTACATAATATAGATTCAAAGGAGTGGCCTGGGATAAAAGTTTCTTGCAAGTGGTTCTCGACCACCCTACGCCCTAAATTGGAACTGGCGTTAATTCTTGAATACTTACAGAGATATTATATAACTCACTAAATGAGATATTATATAAATAATTTACGGCCCCTCTACATATATTTTGCATATATGTTGAATTGGAGTCACGTGATCGGCGACAATTGCCTTTGTTTGTACAACTCATACAACCCTCTAAGCCTTTAAGCCTTTTACAAATATATGGCAAGCCTATTTGAGGAACATCCTTAAGTAAATAAATTTTAAAATAATGCGACATACATTATACTAAGCATAATCATTTGAAGTAACGTTAAAGCTTATTAATGTTAGATCGGATGCAAAGTTACATTACCCCGTCTTATTAAGTCAGGTAATTAAGGACCCGTGAAAGCTGCCTCTAAATAATTGATACCACATAACTAATTACGTAGGTATTACATTAGCTTAATGCGGTCGGACCTTACGTAAATCAGTAAAATAGGACGAATTTATTAGCAAAACAATATTTCCTCTTATACATATTTTCTTTGAGAGGCACACCCAGGAATTTTTAGTCGTTGGCTAGTTGGCGTTGGATTTTTTCCTGCCAGTAGATACCCAGAATCCTATTTTACGAAGTGTAAGCGTTGCAAATAGAACTGGATCCTCAAGGGCGGGTGAGGCCAAGGGCAGGATGACAAGTAACATCCAGGAAGGTGACACACACTCCAAGGTGGCTTTGAGTGCGTTGCCGGTCTTTTAAGAGTAAGACCCTAAGCCGTGTTGGTTCGGTTGCTACCTGTCTCGTCATAAATGTATTTGAAATGTATTAACTTTTGAATTTTGAGTAGTTTGAAGTTTGACAATAATTAGGAATTAATTGTGTGTGTGTGTGGGGGGGGGGGGTAATTTGTTAATAGACTCCACTCTAAACATACATTTTTACCGGACGTATTGCATTTGTCCAAATACCGATAATGTATGCCTTTCAAATATTTTATTAAGAGTCAAATGATTCAATGGGAAATTGAACGGTTTGATGAAAATCGTTATTAAGAATTTTAATTGTCTGTAACAGGTAAATAAAAAAACGGGCTTTGTTTTTTTTGTACCGCTTTTTTTAAATTTGTGTTTACTTTCATTTAAACATAAATACAACTACAAAAAAAAACCTCATAATAAATGTAATAATTTCTCGCTCAGCGTATAAGCGTCGCGATACATTGAGGAAATGCCATAATAAGGGTATCTACTCTGCCACACAGACCAAACTTTATAAATTTAATTTAGTGTTTATATTAAAATTCTATATTTATTACTTTAATTTTTCATTAATTTTAATCAAAAAACACAATACGAGATAAAGGCTTATAGTGAAATGCGAATTCGTGATGCCTTTCTCACGTCTCAAAATCCTGTGAAGTGGACTTGACCGTTGCGTCCATAGACAAAAGATCGTCCATTCTTGACCATTATGTGAGCCTTGATCGTATCAAAGCCCTTCATCTGAAGTAAGAACTTCCGGATAAAACTTCCTTGATGGTTCGCATGGTTCACATCTTTTGTTATTATAAACAAAGATAAGACATACTAGAAAGGAATTGGTTAATTTTATTTATGTATACATAAACTAAACATTCTAGAATTAAGTGTATTAACTTACGTTTTTTATTTACTGGGTAAAGCTTTTTATTATGGATTGTATAATAAAGCTTAATGCTACGACCTCCCCAGAATCCCTGTATTAAAACTATCGTATCTAGTCACAATATAATCTAAACCGTCCTTTGTGACTGCAACAATACGTTAAACGCTACGATGTTCGCAAGAGGCCGCGCCGTGAGTCTATAGTTAGGGCTTATTGTTCTCTGTTGTATGTGGTGAGTTACTAAAATCCAGGACAAGGTATATAACTTATAACTAATCGTTTTGTCTGAGATACATAGATAAGAATACCAGCCGTGTAGACGTAAGGAAACCGTGTCGATCACAGAAGGCATTTAATTGCCTATTAAGAGTGAAGCCATGGTCATGTATAACATTTTAGATATATGTAGGTGATATCAAATCAAATTATTTATTACTTAAACGTTGGGTACATAATATGGGCAACATTTAACAACAATTGGTATGACATCTAAAATATAAGACCTAAGTCCACATTTGAAACAGATAATTAGGTTAAAAAAATGTCATAAAAGTTAAAATAATACATATGATATATATATAAATATGATAAAATGTCAATATAATATGTCCTTTACATATATTTTGCCGAAGAGCCACTTATCACATTAACAAGTTACAAAATTGTATCACCCGCGCGGTTAATTCAAATTAGAAAAATAGTTATTTAAACACCGTCTTCGAGACCCTTCGAGTTACCCCAACCCCCAGCCCTAACGGTCCGGGCTAGCCGAGGATCGGTCTCACAGAAGATGCCCGTGTCAATGCCAACAATGGCCATCAGCGAGAACCCATTCCCAAAAAAGAGAAACCACTTATTAAGTTTGCGTGAAGGTTAAAAATCCTGTTCTAAGAACGAAAGAGTTCAAACATCGCGCTCCTTTATTATTGCAAAGTAGGTTCAGTGGCACTACTCTGTAATGTTTAATATTTGGCTGCATTCTAAAATAATAAGAGTACCTACTAGGTATAGGCCAGCCGCAATATTTGATAATATATAAGGCCCTTATATATTATCATAGTATCGTTCGGTTATTATACGAAGGGCATACAATTTTTCATTGCCACAGATACATTACAGCAGGCTGATTCAGCGGATTTGGTGCCATTAGGCTGCCCTTTGTTGCTACACAAATCTAAGATCATTTGTGATGAATGGGTTTAAAGCGATTCAGCAATAAATAAAATAATATATTATTTTTACAATTTACACACTGGGACTGCGAGTGAATGGGAAAACATCAAGGCTAGAAGTTTCGGTGGACGATTTTTGAATTGCCTATTGTCATAATAAACTGGAGGTAAAATACATCTACGTACTGTATGTTTGCGGGTTTTTCTTACTGTAACGTTAATGTGTGCTCCTTCTTTACCATGCCCAGTAGTAAAGGATATTGTAGCCTCAAATTGTATACTAATATGAGTTTCCCATGCATAACAATACTGATTGTGTATGTAATCATGAATGATGGCCATAAATAAAATCGTTTCACGATTAATAGAACTGATATATCAACTAACTGGTTAAGCTATACCTTTTCCTGGATTTAAGTAGTACAAAGCCAAACCGCTTGTTCCCCTTGTCACTATGATATAAGACCTATTTTGTAGTTTTTAACACGAAGTCGTATTATATCGTACTTTATAGAACCGAGGCGCAAATAAGCAAAATGTTCAAAGTGCAATTCAAAAAACGCCACCGAAATATCTCTGTAATAAAGCGCGAACTTGTCAAGTGACAAAACAATCTGCAAAAAACTAGAGTTTCATTTCCATTCGAAGCGGTGGAAATATCAAAAATAATAAATTCCCTCCTCTCCAGAGGTTTCGGCAAAGTTTTGCTCTGTTTGCTGTTTACAATTTTTATTCACCATTTTTTCATGACAACGGGCCTAACGAAATATGTTTCGCGCTGTCTCGAGAGGTTTGGTGGAATTTTTTTCGGGTTGTGTAATGTTACGAGTATAAGGAAGCTTATTATGTATAAACATGATCATAATACCAGTTCCATCACTAAAACCTTGCCCTTCAAGAGCATACCTCTACCATAATGACCGGCACCACTTGGAAGCGTTGCAGGTGGTTAGCATTTTGAAATAAAACCATTTTGACAATTAACATGTTTCAAATTGAGAGCACAGACAGCGTTAAAAAGATTCTAATCACAGACCAAAAAAAATATGCAAACAATAATTTTTCGTTTACATCTTATTGATACGTTTTGACATTTAAGTGTATTCTCAGTATATATATATTTAACACTGAAATATTCATTTTAACTTTTCATACATTCCGTGTTTTGTCCATGACATGAGACGTCAGACAATCCATCTTGAAAGACGTTCGCCGGCGGTTATTTGTCAATGTGAAGTTTCTTTGAAGGGATATATTTTGTACAATGCATAATATATCCGTTACATTTTCATATGGGTTTTTATAATAAAATACATAAAACCGCATAAAGCTCTGTTGACTATAAAATAAATAAGCTTTTTTCTAATAATCCTACAATATAATACGGTTATTATGGAAACACATTAAATTTTAATGCATCTGTTTTAGTCTTAAGCTAAACGGTTTTATTCGTTGAGTTAAAAACATACTTAGAACCTCATTTAATGAATGTACGGTCGCTCAAAGCTTTTTATGTCATTAAATTAAGAGGCGATTTCTTTCATATGCGTCGCATTGGTTAAGAGCTGAGCGGAACTTAGGTGGTGGTTTTGTACTACGGGGTCCTTAACCTTTTATTGAAGATTGTTTAAGCTAATGAAAAAAATACATGTTATTACAATACAAATCTGACTTTATCGTATCTTGTATATGTACTTTGGGCGTACTATATACTAAAATCATTTAGGGTTTAGTGAACGTTTTCTTGGTGACATTATATATATATATATATATATATATATATATATATATATATATATATATATATATATATATTAAAAGAAAGTATTGGATGGGTTTATTGTATCTTAATTGCTTACGCTATAACACTTTTGATTTGTTAATACGATATTCTATTAGTCTCTACTTAGTTATTAAACAGTTTTTAATATTTTAATAGTTTATTCTATTGACTAATAAGAGAAGAGTTAAGTGAGTTAAGAAGAGTTAAGTGGGTCTAGATGCCATTTTGTTGTGGTGACAGTGTGTTCGGGATTCTAAGGCCAGACTTTTGGAAACTATGCTCAGCAGCATTGTCGTAGTCGCTTCTGTTGATGGTAAAATTGGCCTGAACCTGTTGTTCTTCATATCGTTATACCCATGTTTTGTAATTGCGCGTAACCGAGACGTCTACTAAGCCCATTGAGAAATATATCAAATAACAAAATATGAGATGATTATTATATATAGTAACATATTCCTGTAATTGTAGTGTTATGGTGTAGATAATAAAAATAAATAAGGTTATTTCTTTAACATACAAAAACTTAAACAACATTCAGGGGTCCACCTAGTAGGTACTCGTGGTACACGTGGCAGGAGACCACGGTCTTCTATAATATAAACATATATAATTAATTTAATTTAAGCAAATTGAAATAGATAAATTTAAATTTTTAAAAAAAGTTGCATATATCTTAATATGTAATTATGATTATCGTGTGTTATAGAGGGATATACTTTTATTATTTTACAATGCAGCCAAATCTTAAACATTACAGAGTAGTGCCACTGAATCTACTTTGTAATAATAAAAGAGCGCGATGTATCATGAAAATCCTCTCGGAGCTACATTAAACACCCTATACAAGTGTAGAGAGGCCCTGCAAGCGACATTCACAGGATGTTGCGGAAATTTATTATTTTCAGACTGTATTTCAAATAGACCAGCGAAATTGTCGCCCGCTGAATGGTTGGCTTTTAGCTCATGAAGTGTACTTTGCCACCGGTGTTTTGTGAAATATTATATTTGTTAGACGTTTATTTTCTTTAAAACTGGAGCTGAGGAAACTCATATTAATTGAAAAATGTTTTGTGTGATTTTTATATAGAACGTAAACATTTCAACGAGGTATATTTAGCGGTCTTGAAGCGGACGCTGTATAGCTTGAATTCCCTCACATTTAATTATAACAACATGTATGTAATAGTCAAATAATTAAAAAAAGACTACATCTACATTAATATCGAGTGATTAACGAACGGTTTACATGCCCGAAAAAAACATTATTGAAGTGTAAAAACATTTTGTTAAAATAAAAAAAAAACATTATGATTAAAGTATTTTGAATAGTACGTATAACAGAACACTAAACTTAAAATTGAAACGCTAAAATCTTAGTACAGCAAGCAATCAATTAACAACTTACAAAATTTTAACGCAAATGGAGTTTGCTCGGTCATACTTTGCGCACAGATCTGTCCCATATCCCAAGGCAAGCTTTGGACTAGAACCCTCAGGGATGGCGCAAACAAGGCTGACCCTCGCCGACCTGGCGGCGATCTATCATTGCCGAATCTAAAAACGTGGACTCTCGAACGAGTTCGCACCAACTTAGGCAGGAGACAGAGAGCTAGGACAGAGAAGAATGGAGAAATGTCACACCTGCCCTCTGCCCCGGTCTTAGGACACTATTAATCTTTCAATTAAAGCTGTATATATTAAAAAAATATATGCAAGTAAAGACCACATCATAGTTAACTTTTATAAGATCAAACGCTTTAAAACAAAGTCACAGCCTGTATAGTGGCTATTGCCATACACGGAGGGTCCGATGCGTCGATAAGCGAGATATAAGCGATATTATTCAGCGCCCGACACTTGATTTATATCTTTATTGTGAGGTGCCTGTATTGATTAAGGATTTGAAAATCTATGATCGGCTTATCTAGCAGTTTTCTGAACAACTCTTAACACTGGTTAAAATAATATGTGCTATCAACTAACAAAAGCCTTCCTATCCTTGCAAGCCAGGATAGACTAGAATCTGCTGATTATTATTTAAATATCACTGGCACTCGTGTATAAGAAACCTTGTAAAATAATCTTTTCCGACAAGCGGCTTATCTCTAATATAATTACTTTGCGCAAATAAAAAAAGCCCAATAAATCGACAGATCCTCGCCTTCAATAAGTTAATCCTTTCCACATAATTACATCTGAATGACAGACGGACAAAATCCTTTTTACCTTAAATTATTTCTTTGAATTAATTTGTATTTGATGTTTCAATTTTTGAATGATTTTGCATATTTTAAATGTTGGTGACTTGCACCTGCTTTCTTCGTATTTTAAGGTTTAAATTACAAAAATGTTTTTTAAACTTCGAATGATTTCTTTACCGTTTGATTTTAAGTTATTATTTTAATTATTAAGTGGGTACGTTGCAAACATAAATCGATGAACTCTGAAAATATAAAAAATAATAATTTTTTATATATTTTATTATAGTTATATACATATTTACTTACATAACTAAATAACTTTTAAACTACGCGAATTTAACACGATCCAAAGTTACACTTAGTCATTACTTAGTGTGCATCAAAATATCCTAAATTTAACACTAACAAAACCGAAATTTGTATTACCCAACTATACCGCAAAATTCAAGCTGAAGATTTATAACATTACACTGCTAATCCCGGCGTGATTACGGGAATCCACAAAACTGACAGCTTTAGAATGTAATTTTGAAATATTATATTCTCAATTATGATTAGCATGATACGTGCATATATAAGTTTTCCATTCAATTAATATCTCCTTTGATTATTAGATAATCTGCATCTATAAATTTAAATTCAAACATTCAAGATTACATGGAAGAGACATCGGACATTCGGACATCTAGACAGAATGCGAAATTCTACCCGTAACACCTTGATGTCTGTCGTTCCACCACTACGCGTTTCGTAAGACACCTCTTTCTTACCACGCACCACCACGTTATGGAACCAGCTATCCGACACGCTATTTGTGAACCATTACGTACCACTCCCTAAAAGGCTGGCAACGCACTCACGGGCTCCCAGCCACCTTTGTGGTGGGCCTCCTGCTCCTGCCTCTTCTATAAAAAAAGACATGGGTTCACTGCGCGCCTTCACAAAAGAACCCACAAGGTGTTCAGTGGATTTGGTTGGGGTGGCCGTTTTTATGATAATAAAAAATTTGGTAACAGAACAATTAATTTTCAAATCTGTGAAATAAATTTTCTCATAGTAAGCTTTTTTTCATTCATTATAAAATTTATTTTTATTTATCATTATAAAAATTTGTATGTAACAAAAGAATATAATTCTGTTGCGATTAATAGAATAGATAATTATTTCCGCTTTTAATAAAAAAAGAAATAACCGGTGCATATAACTGTCGAAAGTGCAGAGGAGATTTGCATATCACTATAAAAGTACTTAGTAGTCAAAGCGGTCGAGAGACTCATATTTCTGAGTTTCCTATTCCTTATCTGGTTTTTATAGACAAATGAAACCAAAAAACCGAAAGCCAAAACAACACAGCAGAAAGCAACATTATCAAAACCAAGGCGGATAGGAATAATGTTGAAAATCAACCAGTCACAGTACCAGTGTAACTGGTAGTACAGGATACCCAATAAAACCTTGCTAATCTTCCTCATTTGCTAATGATACTTCCCATAAACTGTATATTATGAACATACATATTCATTTAACTGGGCGAAGAGCGCGACTTAATAGCTGTTTTCCACTTTGGTCCACATCAAGTAGTCAGTTTTACGGGCTATATAATAAACAAATTCTAAAATATGTTTGAAAATTTCAATGTCTTATCAGTATCTGTAGCGCAGAGCTGTATTTAAGACACTCTCATGCGGTTTCTTTAACAAAGTCAGAGTCTCTTTATTCAGTAATGTAGGTAGGTACATAGTACTGTTTTCAAACGTATTAAACCCTAATGTAATGTAAATAAGCCTGTTCGTACGCGAAAACGAAAAACAAGCAAGTAAGACACTCGGATTGCTTAATTTTGTGGGTAATGATCCCAGTGCACTTTTTGAAGCAACGCTAAGCTGGAGCGAATTCATTCCCAAACTTTTTATCATCTAATCGGATAATTTATAAAACACTTATTGATTAAGGTACTTTTTAAAATTTCTTTAAAGCTTATTAGCTTAGTTAAATAAATATGATTTCACTCGAAGCCTCTATATATTCGCTATGTTTATTTAACAATACGAATGTTTATTTAATAATTTGTACCTCCTGCCCGTTTGCCCACTCTTCTATAAAAAACGACATAATGATATGCATACTCTTCATTCAGTAAAAAATTTAAACAATTCTGAATACAATTTTGAATAAACCTATTTGAACAATATTCTAGTTTATTTGCATGTTAAATGCGAAAATATTGTCTATGAACTGTTGTTATTTACAGGTGTCAAGAGGAGGAAACCACTTGCCCCCACTGTTCTCACTATCAGCACGATCACGGCCTGATTAATGGCAGCTGTGGCTACCACGATTGCTTTTCACTAATTAATTGGACATCGTTTAGCTTGACATTTCCGATCAAATCATTATAATACATGAAATTTTGGTTAAGAAGATCCTTTTTTATCTGTAATTAGTTGTCAGACTAAGTCAGCTGACACGCCGAACCGATGTCCACGTCCATGTTGTAGTCAAATTTGTTCGCAGTTGCATGAACTCTGTTACTCCAGAGTGCACACTGCACACAGTAGAAATGGATAATGTGCTGCAGATTTGTGAACCCATTTTGTTAAGAATATTATGTATTAGAGATTACAAAACTCAAAATATATTATACTATATTTTATTATGTGATGTTCGCTGGTATCAAACAAATCTTTAGTACAATAGTGCCAATGATAATTAAAACAAAATATTATAGAGATATTTTATTGATGAAAGACAAACAAGAGAGCCAAAAAAATGTAATAATAACATCGTTGCAATGCAATTTTATACGCAGAGGATTTTTAAAACGGCAAACACAGCTTTGTACCGATACTCCAATTAAATTATCGATAAACTTAATTAAGATGTATAGCGTGGGCTGGTTTCTCAAACAGGAGTTCGAAATTGCCCGTTATAACCGGCTACCGCGTTACACAGGTTAAGGTTGCGGCATACTGAGAGTAGTCAATATCATCAGCTATTGTGTATAAATATGACATTCGTTAAACTGTTATATTAAAAAACTAGCTTTCCGCCCGCGGCTTCGCCCACGTATAATTTGGTTAAGTATATATCGTTTTTTAATGATCTCGACAGGGCTTTCTTTCACGGGCTAAAATCTTGTTACAATTGGAATTATATATAGCCTGTGTTACTCAGGGACGATGTAGCTTTACATGTACAAATGTTATCAACATCCTCTGTTTCTGTGGACTTGATGTTTACCTCTCATAAGTTTTAATATTAAGATTAACTTATATTAGAACATATTTAACAATATATAACTAATCAATCAATATAAGTGTTTAAAAGTTTTGAAGCAGTGATTGGAATAAACTTTCAAATCCGTTCAGTAGTTTTGAAGTTATAACGTACCAGACAGACAGACAGATAGACAAGAATTCCAAAAATAGTTTTTTTGGTTTCTATGACACTTCAGTTTTTTGAAAAATATTTAATGTACAGACATTCGATTTTTACAGTCGAACACTATAATATGAATAAAACATATTTTACGTAAATTACATATTAGGTTGATTAATATTGTTTTTGTTCGTTAATAAGTTAATTCATTGGTTTCAATGTGTTTAATGTATACATTTCATATTTCTTTTGATTTATCTATTATTAAAAGAAAAATGTATACATTATTTTCTATAGGCAACAAAAAATGGCTTTAAACTTGGCGCCTGGGTTAAGGAGTCATACAATACATGTAGTTTAGTCTTTGTAGATTTTTTTATCCAGTTAGTATAAAACCTAGAAACTTATCTAAACAGTATATAGGAATACGTCGTTAGCTTTCAAAAATAGTATAGCCCTTAAGTAGAACTTAATACATACCCAACTTTATTTTAGCAATTTTTATCGAAACCCGAAATTCAAATGAAGACATTAACAGACCGAAAAGTCACTAATGAGTGAGCTTAATTTTGCATAAAGCGATTGAGCTTTGAAATTTAATTTTAGCAAATACAACGTTTAATTAAATTTCTAAGGACATATTTGCCCTTATTATGAAGAGTAAAGATTAACTTTTATTTAAAAAAGTTAACAAGTTTTTTGAACCCAAATACTTTTTTTTTGTATATGGACATGTAACGTCACTCGATTTAACGATAATTTAAAGCGTCGCAATCTTTTGAAAATTGGTATAAAGGTTTGTTTATGTCGCGAGTCACTCGATCATGATTACACAAACAAACACTTATACATAAATAAATATAATTATAATTAATACTTTAAATCAGAGGTCACTCAACACTTCAACCACGAATATTTAGAGGACAAAGATCCCTTTAATGTGTCGGCAATTAGCTCAACATCGGGACAGTTTAATTTTAGAGTAGCCTTACAATGCCTTCGTCATTTGAAGTGATCATGTAAGTAACATAATTTTGTATGAAATGTTAATTTTAAAAGAGCAGCTATCGATTTTCGTGCCGTTACCTCTGGGTAGATAACTTCCGAACCGGTGGTAGTGTGAAAATTGACGATTCAAAAGTCTTTATAAAGACATACTTGAATAAAGATAGTTTGAGTTACAACTCAATTCATTTCCCTTATCCCATTTCATTACCAGGCGTTGCGTGACGAAACATGTAATACCCCATAGCTTTTCCATAATACTATCTTGGACCGAAATACGTCCGAGACAAGTCAGTTAGCTTGATTTATATTAACAGCTCTGTGAGTTACTGAGTCTTGTAATAAATGGGTTATATGATCTTAGACGTATGAATCTAAATCGCTGGAATGTTATTAGTAAGCCCGTTATATCAAAGTCAAATCATATCTTAATTTATATAGGTAACTTTGACTTCAAAAAATCTGACTCTAATACATTTACTGCCAGTTCCAAAGGGCGACAAGAACTGGTAAGAAACTCTCTGCCACGCCTTTAAAAGGCCTAGTATTATAATACTAAATAATTATAAAAACTGTTAAATGAGGGGTGGTTACTTATTTGGAATTATATAAGTAGTTATATGACCATTTTAATAAAAAAGTAATGTTTCCTTTCAAATGATCCCGATGTATTGTTGACGCTTTGCAATCATGTAACGTTTTTTAAAGTCTTAAAAATTCTTGGAAGTATAAACATTGACACTTCACACATCTAATAAAACCGGCGCATGAAAGGGTTATTTGCAAAAAAATGTGTTAACAAAGATTCTCGAACAAAAATGGTATTAAATTTATTTTTTCACTTCATTAGCGCAGGCGTACTAATAAGACAGACTTTGTGTTCGTGAAGTATACAATAGCGGGATATTTAGCACTCAAAAAATTGTATTTCTTTTTTATTATTATTATTTTAAGTTCCGTGGTTTGTTTTATTTTAAGTTATATTAACAATAGGTTCTTATAAAGAATGTTTATGTTATTTGAAAAGAAAATTTATAACGTAACATATTTTATATATTGTTTTTTATTTGGTAGTCTTTTCTAATGTTTTTAAAATACCAAGAGTTTTGACAGATAATTAATATTTTTAATAAAACTTATTCTTTATTTAAGACACATCAGAACAGACCTATTGATAGCCTATTGTATATCCTGATATTAAAAAAAATACATGGTTAATTATACCTCGCTCTGTAGCCGTGGTCAGACTAGACTAAATACAAAACGATACTGATTTTCAAGAGGCCTATCATATATAAGCTTAATAGTTAAACTTAAAAGTTTACATTAATATGTGCTCCTATTTCAATATAAACATATTAATGCATTCGCTGGAGCACGGTTGCTCTTTGCAACCGAGCTGAAGAACATACTTAAAATCTAAGCAAAAATGACAATCAAAACATAAGAGTCTAAGCGACTAGTCTAAGTCCTAGTAAGTCTTTAGTTTATTTATTTTTAATCAAATCTTACCTTGTCATAATATAGTATCATATAAGACTTTAATATTAACAAAATAAACGTTTCGTTTTTTTATGCCCACGGACTGCAAAAATATGATTTCCATAACAGTGCACATTTTGTAAAGAGGTATGTGTATTCTGTTTTTATTTCCGTCCACAAAGCGAGGACAATGAAGTCTGGGCGTAACGAATAACTTGATTTATAAAAACGCGTGTGCCTGGCTTCATTCGCGTAAAAAAATGTCGTACGTTTATTAAATGTCGGTACGATTATTTTGTAGAATACATTATAATGCCAGTTAAGGAAATGTAACAAAAATACAGGATATAAATTATTACAAGGATTTTGACGCGTAGATAAATAAAATAAAATATGTACATTAAAACATAAATAATGACCAAAAAATCTATATTCAGGAACTTATATAATAGTTAAACATTCGGTGTAATAATGATATAAAAAACTATACAAAAGTCATCAAACATAATTTTATCACACAGTATTTCCAAACCAATACGACTTGGTCCTTCAAGCAAAGGAGAATATTTCTTAAAAGAAAGTAAACACACCCACGAGCACTCTGCCTTGACCTTTATAGCGTGCCTCCTGCTCGTTTGCCCTATTCTATAAAATATAACCATTAGCCTATTGTACGTAACGTAACGTTAGACTATTCTAATATCTACCTAAAAACAGTAACAATACCTTATCTAAGTTACGTATTAATCTTATATTTATGAGTACTTCCTATATAAAAAATAAAATTAATCTATTGTTTTTCCACTTGTCGCTACGACATATCGTAAACGGAACAAATCATGATTTGTTTAGTAATAATGTCGGCACGGTAACACTCTGTAAAGCCTTCGCATTGTTTATGGCAGCCATACCATTGTTTCTGATCTCTAGTTACGCTCGATCTAAATTGGATAAACCACAAGGCACAAACGTGGGTGTTATCGCTTTTTCGAATTCTGCGCTAATACAGAGAAATGTTGTGTCTGGAATTCGTGATTCTTGTTAAATGTTATATAAGAGATAAATATAATAAATCCATTTAGACTGAAAGTCTGTACCATTTCTTAAAAGGCCGGCATCGCAACTACGAGAGTGTCTATGAGTGGCGACCTTTATGTTGAGCCTAGTTTATAAAAAAATGGATAAATTCAAAGGTAAACACGAGTCAAAGATCGTGCGAGCTTAATCTATAAGGTATAGAGGTTCTTAAATTATAATTATTAATTACTAGCTGATCCTGACCAACGTCGTTTTGCCAAAAAAAATGTTAGAGTTAGGGTTTAATTTTAACGAAAAATATTGATAAGAGTAATCAAATCGACTTTCTTTAATATCTTAAACAAATACACAGGGTAAGTTTACAGATAAAGTTTTTTAAGAACATTGTGGCGCATCTTAAGAATGGGCATAAAAATAAATGCTATCAATCGTTAAATTCTTCACAAGATCGAGGTCACAAACCGCAAACAATCCATATAAAATGGAATAAGAATCGAATGCGAAATTATAATTTTAAAGTGGGCCGCTCGTTAAAATATCGAATATCAATCTACGATTGTCCGTCAGCCGCCATGATAATAAGGCGTTTAAATATTTTGTCAATGTTCAATGTGGATGTTCGATCGCAGTCGCTTTAAAGCTCTTGTGATTTTTTAAAAGGCTGACCTAAAAAATGGAAACTATTCGAAATTATTACAATTGAAAGACTATATGAATTAATGTTGTATTTTTTGGAGGTTAATTAATGTGTATACTGTATCAATGGTATTGTCGGGCCACCCCGACTCTATGGTATAGAAAACATCATTGTTGGTGGAATCTTCTTTTTGTGATGCGAACACGTGGTGTGGACAAGGATCGCATAATGCAAAACCGGTTGAAGCCCACCAATGTTCACAAACAGCACTGATATTTTATAAAAAAAAACAATCTTGGTTCTGCATATACGTAACGCAGTTTTATATACACACTTTGTTGCTCTAAAACGTTAAGAGTAGATAATGTAAATAGATGTTAATGTATATAATAGCAACGGGCGGCCTTATCGCTGAGCGATCTTTTCCAGGCAACCCACAGTGTCCTAGTTACGCCACTCAATTTTTAAATTGTTAAAACTTGAGAACAAAGGGATAATAATTCACATAAAGTTTATAATTACTTTTATTGATTAGAAAAAGTCACACATTTTACCAGTTTCGTTCTCTTATTATGATTGCTTGGAACAGATCACTGAAGATGCCACCTAATAATTTTTATTTTGTTTTTAACAGTCAATAAAAAAACACAAAAATCTCAGATCATCTGACATTACCTTTTGAATGTTATTTCAATCAAACGTAAAAGCAACTAAAGCAAAATATTTGTTGCAATTTTGATTAATCTACAACGATATATCGAAGTGCGGGACGTCTCCCTACTAAATCTCCAGACGAGGAATATCTAATCTGTCGTTGGTTTTGCTTGAAGTTACGGTAGATGCAGACGCGGAAGACCAGTCGTACTGGAAATTAAGAAGACTTTGACCAGCAGTGGACGGAATGGCTTAGATGATTTTGACATATTTCCTGACACCAAGAGTTTTCAATTGAACAGTATTTATGAAACGCAATCAGAAAAAAAATTAAGGATCTCTAATACGCGAATACAAGTCTTGCCCACTCGATAAAACCGCAAGCTTTAATTGATAATAGTTCATATGTCTTGTTAATAAAGTTGAATTACCTCTAACACTTAAATGTTTAGCTTCGAGTGTTTTCATCCTCCGATATTATTTAAGCCCGTTAAGGATGTTTCATAAATAAATATGAAATTAAAACTCCAAATTATCTGTTTTCCATAAGAAAAGACCATAATAATATGATTTCTGTGTTTGTATTGAATATTTTTTATGTTATTTGTTAATGATTCAATATTGTATACGTAATGATGCTAGTGGTCATCTCATATTTATATACGAGTTTTTTTTAGTCTTAAAATACTATTAGCATTTTTTCCGGTGCCCATTATGGTGGGCCTCCTGCTCGTTTGACGCCTCTTCTATAAAAACAGAAACCTTTAGCGACGTATTAGAGGGACGAAAGGAGGGGAGGGACGTTAAAGAAAGCTTTGGAATAAATAGCCTTAAATATTGTCATAAGGACATTTTGATATAGTAATCACGCTTTAAAAATGTTAGGTTACCAGCTGAATTTATTGTATATATCTCAGATCAGGTCTACTTGGAACCCTCGCTTCAGATTTACTTTATTTAGTTTTTATGAAACGATTTTATCTATGCTATGTCCAAAAGATTATTTTTT
Source organism: Leptophobia aripa (assembly GCA_951799465.1). NCBI lineage: Eukaryota > Metazoa > Arthropoda > Insecta > Lepidoptera > Pieridae > Leptophobia > Leptophobia aripa. The sequence goes on from OX637271.1 coordinate 6,810,499, forward strand.
AAATTTAAAATATTTGTTTCTGTTAATTGACAACGACTCGGATTATTAATGCAAATTTAACACATATGATAGGTATTTATTTATGTGTATATACGCCACCGACCTAATTGGGTCTTGCTTCAAGTATGTGAATTAAAATGTGAATAAATTATATTTAGTGCATTATTTAATGTGAATTGCACTTACCAAATTTGGGTGAGTATAACTTTTATTTTATCATGTACGCCTACACAGAACATTTCTTAAATTAACAATAATTTATGTGGCAAGATAAACACTGATTTTGGCCAACACAGAAATGGTTTCAAATGTATATAGATACCAGTAATTTAGTGAGGACGGATAATTCATTTGATTTTCTAAGCGATATTTTGTTGAGGATTTTTAAGACGGTCGCGATTTGTTTGTTTGCGAGAAAGTATGAAAAATCATTAAGAACTTAAACAGTTGTTAAAAGAATTATTACATACCGAGAAAATGCTGCCAGCACCTTATTTATTTATCAAAGAAACATATACAGATACATTACAATAAAAAATACAAGTTATAATAATAAATATGTTAATATGATGTATCCTAATCTAATTATCACCGAAACAATATCATGGGATGAACCCACAAAGCCAAAGTTTTGAAATAAATTTTAGTGTTTTTAAAAATTACATTTATTATAAAAAGGTATACTGGTGTGTCTACTACCTAACTTGGTCAATCGCGATGCACAATGGTTTCCCAAAGACTGGCCTTAGAATTTTTAACACACTCTCACCACAACAAGATGGCGCCAAGACCCGTAGCGCTCTTCTCTGATTGGTCAATACAATAAACGTGCATTTAAATATTTACTACTAATCAAATAGAATATAATAATATTTAAATAAATAAGTCAATAGTGTAATAGGCAAATCACTAAAGCAATTAATGTATAATCCAACTTCTTGCTTCCTACGAGATATATATGTCACTCCTGTTTCCCATTGGGGTAGAGATCCACCACTTATAATAAGTTTTTTTTTATAGAAGAGGGGGCAAACGAGCAGCAGGTCCACCATATAGGTGAAGTCGCCGCCCCGTGCGTTGCCGACCTTTATAGGAAAATTAGGAAATGGGGGAATTAGGAAGAGGACGGGGGAGGTGAAAGGATGGGCCCCCGAAGATCTCACTCACCGAACGAAACGCGATCTCTTATAATCGTGGTGGTTCTCTTATAATTTTCATCATACATACTCGTTTAAGGTTGCTTTTGGCCTGCTCTTTTTCGAGAACTATCTAAATCCGATCAATATATGCGATACCCTAAAAATTTAGTGCCCTAATTAGCTCGTGCCAGTATATATTGCTTTTGGAGCTCATTCGGCGAATTCAGTAAGTCAATGAAGTGGATCTTCAAAATAACAAGCCGTCATGGCGGACTGAGAACAATGGCCGTTGCGTATCGATGGCACTTGTTAAAAAAAAACCATCGCAGCCGCGGATCAACGCCTGAGAATTATTCAAACAGTTGGACAATCATTATCAAGCAATTGATTTGTAACAGCTATACTTAAGTATATATTAAAACCTAGTTAAAAAGAGATTGAGGCGAAAAATTATTTAATGAAGCAGTTACTATAACTACATAACAAACAATTAATATTAAAATTAATTTGACTGAAACATTTAAAAAAACAAATAAAGAATTATTACAAAGAGAAAAAAAAATTGTACACACAGAAAAAATATATAAACCTTTTTTTTAATTATAAACCTTTTTAGATAAAGCGTTTGTTCACAGTGCAACTACAAAAAAACTATTCTGTATCAACACCGCGAAAGGGTTTTTTGCTCTGTTTGCTCGTGGGAGCCGTTTTCAAAATCAGAATAGGTTTTGGCGCGAAGCGTCAGCGTTGGTTAAAACCGGCGTTTATTGTGCGTGAAATCTTTGTGCTGGACGTTTTTTCGGAAAACATTTTTTTGCAAGTGCCTTTGTTTTGATTGAGATAGAAATTGGATTTTATTTTGTTTATGAATTTGTATGAGCGTATCGTTTTGAAAACCAATCACAATTGTTTTACAGTTCAGTGATTATGGCCTCAATTTAAATGAATGAATCAAATTCACTTGGATACAAGTGGATTATTTGTGCATAGCCATATGCTAAATTTGAGGCTAATGAATATTTTATCGAGTTGCGAAAATTATTGGTTTTCTTATACAATAAAATAGCATTTCAAATGGCTTTAAAATAAACACGACTATGGCGACAACAATGGTCATTCGGAATTTGAAATTATGCCCTCGGTTAGTCTACATTGTTTCTAGCTGTTTTACAAGGCAGGGAAATATATTATCTGTACTCCTTGAGGTATAAATACATATATATATATATATATATACCTTCTGATATGTTATAAATTAGAGTAACTGCAGTGTGTGGTTGTGAGTTTAGAGTTCAATTTTTTTTGGTTAATTCGGGATTATTAAAATTTGGGACTTGTAAGCAGAGTTCTATTATGCATGTCACTAAAAAGACTGCGTTCTCTTGCTTAAGAGCTGGTTACTCTTTTTAAATATTATATTCAAATTATAATGGTTGTGCGTTATTAAAGTTAAAAGTGTTATTAAAGTTAATGTTCAATGATTTTTGAAAAATAAATAATTTTGTACATGATTATTGATTATTGATGTATGATTTTTGACAAATATTATTATAACTAATCATTTTAAAATTTAAATAAATAAATTCAACTGAAACACTACCATAAATTTAATGGGTTTGGTTCTTGTGGTCGAGTACCTACCGAACGAAAGAAACACCAGCTTTTGGGTCACTGGCACTGACCACCAGGCACCTGCTTAATTATTAATATTGTTGCTTTGTATAGAATTTTAATAGATACTTAATATTATTATTATGTATTATTACATATTAACACTAAATTCCAAATTCCCAAATTCACCAAATTCCCAGCAATAACTAATATATTGATTAGTACAATTCCTATAGGGGTCATTGATTCCAACTCGCTGATTCCAGGTGATTGATGCAGCCTTGTAATAATATATTCAAGTAATTACGATCAAGAAAGCTGGAAGCCTGATGTAAATATACAAATCAGTTTAAACTAATATAAAATAAAGAACTACTCAAATATACTAACATGCGACTTCCTATCTTGAAGATATAAAATTTCTTACTCTAAGCTTTCTATAGATTTTTTATTCCGCTATGTTGTGGAATTAATAATAATTGAAAAGCTTTTTGATAATTTCCATGTTTGTAGACTTAACCATATTTTATAATAAGTAATTTTATCCAGTCTTTTATAGGCATGAGGCATATCAGCAGGCACTTGGTTAAAGTGCCAACCACCGCCCATGGACACCTGCATCGCTGGTTTTCTGGTGAGTATTCGGCCTTTGAGGTACGATCACTCCTTGAAGGCCTCCTTTATTCAGAAAAACTTCTACTGACTGGTTTCATGGGGTGGAGCAGCAGAAAGCTTTCAAAAGCGCGTTCAAATAAGTAGCTTGTACATTGGGAACATTCTGGACATATTTACTCCTGTGCTGAGCTTTCATGCCCTCAATATCGCCCATAACCACTAGACTGCCATTGTGTAGATCCGTATAAAGCCTAGTATTGACAATTCATTACTCAAGATTTCTATCAAAGTTGTGAATAAGAACAAAACTGTGACTAATGATAGTGCTTGGTGCGGAATGGCATCTTATCTTCTAGATAAATAACTAAGATGAGAATACTGAGTTGAAATATATCTTTGAAATCGGTGCTCCTTTAAGTTTAGATTAGTTTCAAGTCAGATGATAATTAATTTCAAACTTAATTTTTGTATTCTCAAATTATTATTATTATCACTTTGAGTAAAAGAAAAACAATTTATTCAGTAAGGTGCATAGGACCATTTTGAATCGTCTGGAATCGAAATGACTCTACGTCTGATCATACTGAGAAGAAGCAGGCAAGAAACTCACCTTGATTGTTAATTTGGTGTCTTTGAATTTTTCATACTCAATGGAGTAGTGTATTGTCCATAAAATCGACTCTCGGAATCTTTTGTTAAAACACAAAAGCTAGGGTAAATGAAAATTTTCCCACAGTTTGTATTCGGGTGGAATATTGGTGCAAAGATTATTAAAAATGCATTTCGTTTGTCTGCACGTAAATGTCGCATTTTCATGGAATGGCTGGATTATTTATTCTATTTTATAAAGTATAAATAATGGGTAAAAATAATTGTTTATAGGGATTTTAATTGTCAAATTTTACAAAATATAACATAACTATAACAATAACTAGCTTATATAAGATAACAATAACTTATAGCAAGTTTTTTCCTGCTCAGAAAAGGTTTCTTAACTCTGTAACAGAATGTGAAATTTTTATGGCTGGGTTAGGAATGATAGTAGAATAATTTTAGTTTTAATTCTGTGTATGTGTTTTCTTTTAACGGTTAAGGAACAATTTAAAAATATTTTCCGTAACATTTACAAGCTCTTTATATGAATATAGTCAAAGAATAAGAAAAATCAATAAAGCAAAATTTGGAATTAACGCTCCGATTAAGCGGAAGCCGCAAAACGGATCCCTGAATCTCTTAGATCTGTACTAAATCATAGGCGTTATCACAGAACAGGTGTATAACTTTTTGAAAACAGAAGCTCCAAAGCAACGTGCTTATGAGCTATCGCCAGCCTCCGTAATTCATGCGCATTCTCAAGCACTTGCCTTGTTTGTTCTTGTATTACCATTCTATGGCGGACAATTATTTACAGTTCGTAAGGCATTCGCTCGAATAAATCTTTGTGTAAGTAGCGATTAAATAAATTTAGAAGCGAGTGAATATATCGGTTTCAGTCATGATGTATATTACGTTTTTTTTCCCTTTAATTTAAAATACATTATTATGCTACCTATCACACCGAATTAATATTTATAGTGTTACGGTTGTATATCGATCGGTTGTATTGCTTTTATATGTATTAATTTAGAATTAGAGAAAAAATATTTGGCACGTACATACACTTTAAAAAAGTATATTCCTATTATATAGTAACTAGTGTTCGTTACTGTTTATCTAAAAGTTTATAATACTAAAGTGGCTTACCGTGCATTTGGAACTAAACTTTTGAAAATAGCTAGACTATCGTATTGATTATTATTAGATTTTATATTGTACTACTCTTGGTTCACTTTGTTAATTACTCTAATAAATAATATACACTCGATTGAACGACAAACTCTGTAAAGCGTCGAAATCAATTGGCTTTGGTTGGTTTAGCTTGTATTCCATACATTGGTTTTTATATATCCGTTTAACAACGCTATAAAATGCACAATCCCTTTTGTGACGTTAAATAGAGTTTACTCTAGATATATAAACAATTGGCGATTAAAAGAGTTTTCATTTGTAAAAACATATATACTAAACTAGCTGATCCCGACAAACGTCGTTTTGCTAATAGAAATGAAAAATAAAATAGAATAAAAATAGATGTTGGCCGATTCTTAGACCTACTCAATATGCTCAGAAAGTTTCAGGAGAATCGGTCAACCCGTTTCGGAGGAGTAAGGGAACGAAAACTGTGACACGAGAATTTTATATATTAGATATAATAAGTGTTTAATAAAAATTAGTTATTATTATTTTAATATTGTATATTTCGCTATATTTATCAATATTGATATATGTCTTGCGTGATAGTTGAAGTTGTATCAATAAATCAACGCTCGATGTGAGGTACCACAGCATGCGCATGATCACTTCTTAATCAAAGTAGTATACCATTAATAAAGAGATAAAATTGTATCTCTCGTTTACAAGTTTGGTTACCACCAACGCAAAGAAATAGTTTTATTTGACTTTGATCTTTTTGCCAATGTTTCGTATGTCTAAGAAATCGCTTATTAGCGATACGGCCGCTCGTGGTACTAAATGTATTTATGTAATAAAGTATAATATAAATAGGTCATCAACAAAAAATACAACAATAGGACGCATTTTCTATGGGAATTGATGTTGTTATAAACAAATGATACAATTTAAAACTAATTAAGCCTTTTAATATATGTTTAGCTATCAGGAATTTGCTAGGCGACCAAATCTTGTAGGACCATTTCCATCAAAAGAAATGAATTAGCTTAAACGAACCTAAGTAATAAGAGTGTAATTTAACATTTACAATATTCGCAATATTTTATCCGTTTCGTCACGGTATACTATAACTTATATAAATATTTCATTTAGAGTGGTTCAATGTTGACTTAAGACTAAAATGTAGCGATCAGACGATTGGTGTTTTAAGATCTTATGCAAATATCTCTCAAAGGCGTAAGTTTTGCCGTACCGAGGCTATTGCAGAAGTGAATTTCAATAGTAATTTATTTAATACCACTGTGGCCCGCGTCTTTGTTTACGTTACACCTAATACTTTTAATGAGCGTGCTTAGGCAGTCATGCTTTATAGATTGTGTATATTAATAAAATTGTATGCGAATTAGCTAATATGTGTACGTATACGTAAAAGTTTGTTTTATTAATCTAACTCATAGTCTCAAGTTGCGCGCTACGAAACTCCAGCTTCATTAAGGCATTCTGTTTTGTTATTTAAGTTAGCTGTAAGTAAGGTTAATTTTTAATAATTTTTGTGTGTGTTAATAAACATGTTTTCTTTCTTTTTTTCTTTAATTAATAAAAGAAAATATCGAGTACCTGTAAACCTCCCAGTTGGTATTGTTGTTGGGTACGACAATATTTTTGGAGTAAGGCGGAGGTGAAGCAAATTAATTCCAAATAATCTTAAAAAAAACCAAATATAAAACGTTTTTTTCCAAAAGCTTCTTCTTATTTACAGACTGAGTCGACGCATTGCTTGTTCTTTTATTGTACAGGCTTTCACATTGCCCTAAGAACTATCAACATTATGTATTTTTATTTATGGTATCACCATGACGGAATGCAATATTATATATTCACATCATATAATTGTGAATATAACTCAATATTACAAGCCAGACATCTCTATTTCTGTATACAAATAAACGAGTCATGTTATTATGAAAATTGGAGAGATTTAAAATAAAACTACTTGAGATACCCCACGTACTGAAATATTGTTTACTTAATGCAAGGCATTTTAAAAGTGAGACTGGTAAACACATTAACGGTTATTTGAGTTCTACCTCGGTGACGTATGTAGCACAGAGTAGTGTGATATAGAGGAAGATGCAAAATATTATCGAATTAACTTTGAGTGAATATAAATAATCATTTTAATAACTAATATTTTTTCCTTGATAAGTCTCGGTGTACTGTGTATTTGCGGGTTGTTCTCACTATGACTTAAATGTGTGCTCCTATTTAACTATGCTTACCGCTGATAGTAAATATCTTTATGTAATAAAGATATTGACTCATTTGCTGGTGCATGGTACCGTACTGTACCATGCTTGGCGATTTAAAGGACTGACGGAGAGTTTCTTGCCAGTTCTGTTAAACTAAATTAGGTTTTAAATTACTCTAAATTACACTAACTAACAATACTGTTATAAATTAAGGCTAGGACCATTTTTGGTAACGTTGCTAATCCTTAGACACGCAAGTATGTATATAGGAGTTTCAAACGCCAAAAGCACACAGTTTTAGTAATTTGAAATAATAATTTAACTGATTTTGTGTACAAATTAATACATTTTTATAACATATTGATTAAAGACACTATGAAATATCATACAAATTATTTATATAAATATTTCTGTAACCTCTCAGTGTCTAGCAACTTATGATCTGTGTATAATGGACTACTTACATTATTAACTGGGAACATTATAGACGAGTCTGCCCCCATTCTATGCTTTTTGATCTGCTATTTATGATTATTTATGAATGCCCGTGGGTGGTGACTTATCTGTGTAAACCTTACTTAATATGCCTCTAATTTAGAAACGTATACGTCTCGAACATAACTATATTAAGTCGAATTAATATTATATTTTGTAGTTTAATATATATATATATATCTGTTTCAAAATAAACATGCTATAATTATAAATTAAACTATTGTGATTTATAAGCAAATCGTCTTTTATAAGTATAAGCATCGTGATACGGTGAGGAAATGTCGCCAGCATTATGGGACTAAAATTATTAAATTTATTTTAGTGATTTAAGATAATCGTTTAAATAATAATGAAATTTAAAAATAATAACAAGATTGAAACGGACAATATTGAAGGCGCTTCTTATTTTAACCTACGTTTAAAATTTCAAGGCGAAATGAAAGTATTTAGTATAAAGCTTTTGTACCCTTAAGGCCAAGATATGTCCCCATACTGGAATCTCGTTAAAGACTACAACTGCTAGACTATTATATATAGTTTGTATATATAACAAAAATAAGTGATTTGTAGATGAGTAAGGCAAAAAATCATTTAAGAAATAAAGAAATACACTATTTCCAAATGCATCTCATCTTTTCTCTCTCACAAAACACAATTCACGAGCTAATACTAGATGACCTATTTCTATAGACAGAGACCACTCCAATCTAACACGACAACAAAAGAGTCTCCGCGTAACAGAATCGATTTTACAGGCGATACTTGTACTTAGACTTAAGTACGAGTTAGAAAGTTTTATTAGTTGCAATTGTCAGTCTTTTAGATTTATTAAATGGTACGACCAATATTTAAAATAGCTAGTAGCTTGTGCCCGCGACTTCGCGTGGTTTAAATACGAAAGGAATTTGGAAAATCGGCTTATAAATGGCAGAGTCAGTTAATCGAAATCGGTTCATCAGTTCAAGCGTGAAAGTGTAATAATACAAGCGTTACTTTCGCATATTAATGAAAAACGCATAGATTATACAAGAGTGATGTTATTTAGTTCAAATTATGAAGATAATGTTTCTGATTATGTATGCATGGTATTCCCATAAATTATGTAAGCCCAGTATGCTGGACATTTCCCAACAGATATTTGACCTGCCAATCCTGATTTGACAATTGACATTTGAATGCTTCAACAAAGAGATCTATCAGATCGATTCCAATATAGAACAAACAAAATGTTCCTTCACAATCAAACTATATAATTCTTTAGAACTATTTGCACTCACAATAAAACACATTAATATACTTTAATTAGACTTAATCCCTTATTTAATGGATTGTGGTTTAAAATCCTTAGACGGGCCTCAGTTACACAACCGCATACCCTTTACAAATTACACACACAGAGTCCACAGATATCCAATGAATCAAAGTAAAATACCACTGGAATTGCCAAAATTCACTGAACACTATTTGCATCTCGCATAAGACAATCTAAGTAATTGGTAAGCAATGTTAGAATATCCTATCGTAGTCGTAACACATCGAAACGAGACTTTATCAAAACACATTTCGGTCTATAATCCCATGTGCGTTGTTGTGAATATTCTGAGAATGCCTGAAGCGTGATATCGGTGTATGTAATTGAATATTGGCAGTCCGTGTGACGTCGGCAGGTTCAAATTAGGGTCTTCTAATTCACAAGGGTCTAATTCACTAATTACAGATATTAGAAGAAATTAGTATTCACAAGCGTGTTCTGTAGGTTTTGTTTCGTACTGGGGCTCAGAGGAAATCGACCGGATAATGTCATTTATTAATCAAAACGTTCGTTTTACTTATAAGACACTTTAAAGGCTTCTTCAAAACAATAAATGAAGTAGCTGTGCATTATTTAATGTAAAGATAAGATTCAGTTTAGAAATACAAATTTCGGTTTAAATGATTATCATAAGGCAATCAATATTTCTCAACTATACGCAATCACATTTACATAATAATTACCAAATATATCTTTCAACTCATATAATGATAGTGACGAAATTTAATTATTAAAATTGACTTTTTGTATATTAAAATTTTTCTCTTTATGGGTGTGGCAAAAAGAGAAGGAAAGTAGGATACGGAATACTGATCGTGCAAGTTTAAAGATGCTACTTTTCGTCAAAGTAATATTTTGAATTTACAGGTTATGAGTATATAAAGTTATGTTGCTTATCCCCTTCATCGTCCAATTTTACACTTACACAGTCGTCGTATCATTCTGTCAAATTGTGCTTACACTGTGATGAAAAGTGACAGCCTATTTTGTTCTTTTTTTATAAATGGGTTAGGTTGCACTTTGAATTTCTATACCTAATTACTTATTCTCTTACATACTATACATACATACAAATGCGGTTTTTTTATCTGTTAAAAAGAATATGCTGAAATATTAAGAACATCCATCTAGAAATCACACAAGATCAAACATTGGAAAAAATTCAACCTACGCGAATCGTAAATCAAGTGTACGAGACACCAGAATGCCGACGATCCAAGACCGAATGGCGGCAAAGCAAATGTACTTGTAGCATTAGCATATGAATGGGGGTCAAAAGAGCCCCCCAGGTGGCGACTCGGATAGATTCTGCTTTTGACTATTTTGATGTGGGTTAGAAAGTCATTTTCCTCGTTTTATTTTGTTATTTCAGAAAATATGAATGGTTATTTATGGAATACGGTTGATTGCATTTTCGGTGATAAATTGTTTCTTTCTCTACTTCAAAACGAATATTTGCGAGTGATAAAACTATGTTTTGCTTTTACTAGATACTATTAAAATAACTACCCAATATTTAATTTACTTCTAGACACTACGGGTTAGTGAGAATACTTAAAACGAAGAAGAAAAAAAGTGTAGTTTAAGTTCAAGTGATAAATTAGATAAACTATTTAACATACATATACATATATTTAACTACTTAGACATAGAAAACTGTACTTAGTCCTTAATATTATTTTACACACAAATTAGTCATGAGTCTTTTCTTCTTTTTTTATTTTAGTTACCCTAGATTGTAAATTAAATGGTTTCACACGGTACGTCTTATTATAAAAAAAATGTTACTTATTTTATTGAAATAAATAAACTTTATTCCGTGATTTTACGTGAAAACATCAAAATAAATAATTGTCATCTTATTTGACAACTTCCTTCTTTGACGTTACTTTTTTATAATTGCATTTTTTAATGTTCTTTGAAATTCTATTTACATAGTGGTACACTGTCAAAAGCTGACCCGCTTAAAGAAAATAGATTTCCTTCAAACAGCTATGTTTACTTATGAATTGAAATAAACATTTTCATTACGTCGTTTCCAAGCATAACAATAGTTGACAAATTATAGGCTCTAACAATGTTCCCATACTTAAATTGAAATCGACATTAATGTGAAAAATGCGTGAGGGCATTGTCATTAATAGTTTTTTTTATTGTATTTTAATATGTTTGCGGAAATGTAAGTGTAATTTAAATAGCATTAAAATTAATATATTGAATGAATATCTAAATATTTTCTGTGAGAATGTGTATCCAATGGATAAGGCTATTTACTATGCGTAATTCTAGATCAAATTTAGAATGTTTTTGATAAAGTTGACCGCCCAAATTAATAAGTACATAGTTATTAAGATAGTGTAGGGTTAGTGCTTAAATACATCTAGATTTTTGGCTTCCTCTACCCGGGAAAATTAATGAATGATCAAATATACAATCGCATCTTAGTTAAAAGAAAACATATAGAGAATGTTTTTATCAACAAAAAGAAGTTTGAATTTATCATCAACCATGTGATTTTTGTTTTAAATTTTTTAATACATATAAAACCTTTTAACAAATAAATCACTAATAAGATAGTATGTAAACAAACTAAATTAATAACATCATTTAAAGGCTGATAAATACCTTTCTAAACTTAAACATGCTAGCATAGGCAATCCACAAATATACAATCTATAACAGTTACTTTGGAACTAATTAAATAACAAGAAAAGAGTAAACATAAGTTTTAATACAAATAAGAATCAAGAGTAACTAACACAAGCCAACAAGATGTTGGTTGTCAAAATTCTGAGATTTGTTAACAACTTCATTGTTATTGCTTCCATCACAAGAATAGAAATGTTCCCAACTTGTTACCATTTTAAACTAATTGCATAACTATCATTATATTGTATATTCAATATTTCAACAAAATATTACCTGATTGACCTATGATTGATTACAGGTCTAATACACTATTCATTATTTCCAATCTATTAAACAAACTACAATTTAAAAACATTTATTCAACAGAGGTCCATTTTGGGTAAGGTAAACAATGATTGCCTCAATTATATTCACATTTGTAGAAAGAATTACTTGAACTCAAATTGAATATGAAACTACGAAGTGTATTTAAATGGATGTGGCTTTTATTAATATGGATTTTTATCAACAATTAGAGTGTAACGTCACTCACTTACATATAGTAATATATTATATTTGTGTGGAGTTTACTTACAAAATTGAATCCAACTCAAATGTCAACTGTCCCAGATACAATTGAATTGGCATAGAACAAGCTGCTGCCACCAGTCATTAGACATCATGCATAAAAAATAAATAATCAGACATTCTTGAAATAACGCATACTCCTTCCTAGCTGGCAGTGCACCTGTTAAATGCTTGAAGTCCATAGACGGGTTCTTTGGAAAGCTTGCATGCTCGTCTGTCTCCCTATCTTATATTTAAAAGCACTGTGAATTTATGTATAGTAGTGGAGTTTGGATAAGAACAAGTTATATGGTAACTTCAAGATTGTTTTAAAAACTAATAATAAGTTTACAGTAAAAAAAATATTTTCAACTTTTTTAACAATTTTTTTTGTGAGAAATAAATACAGAAGATAGTGTTTATATTTTATAAACAATAGTATGTATTAACCTTCACGATTGACATGTCTTATCGCAAATGAAAAGTCAGTTGTCCTTCTCCAAAGTTTTGTTGATCTATGTCTGCACAGGTAAATGCTGAGCCGCGAACAATTCCACGGGGAATAAAGAATGTTCCAGCTCGTGTAACAGCTGCTCTCGTAACAATTTCACAGGGCTCTGATAGAAAATTAACATTGTGTTAAATAAGTTCAACAATACGGTCAATTTTATGGTGATATCCATAGTATTATCTATTACAAAAACTCCAAAATTATTTATTGAATTAGCATTGATAACAAACACTTTTGAAGTAAAACTAAGTTAACATGGGTTCACTGATCACTCAGCTGACAGGAACCTCAGTGGGGTTGTCATTTTAGGGTTGACGTTTTTACAATTCCATTAGTGGTTAATATCAATTAGAAAAAAAAGTTTGGACCGGTACAATTCATTTCCAAGCAGCATCCGTGATATAATCAATTTTATAATAGTAACCTTTTTTATATTTAAATACCATTGGAATTAAAGACTAGACAAAGTAATTCATACCAACACCAGCTTTAACAGTCTGTAATTAAATAACTTGCAAACTAATGATTTTATTTTAACAAGTAAAATAACTTGAATTAGCAAACTATTTTATTTTATTTTTTATTTCGTAAACCTATACAGCTTATTCCAAAAAGCTTACAAAACAAAAATATATCAACAATACTGCCAAGACAAGGTCAAAACATACAATAGAAAATAGAATCCAAGATCAGAAAAAAAAATACAAGAAAAAAAAACACGAACAGAAAAAAATAAATAAAAACTATCGCGATGTTTATACTATGAGCGAGCAACAGCCCTTGGATCACCGGTACCACCAACGCGCCTTATTTTTTTTCGGATCTTATCATATATTCTTAACTCTGTACCAGAATATGACATCCATATTTTTGACAGGGTTAGAAACGATACTGGAAAAATATAAGCGGTTGTTAGCTTAAAAATAATTTAACTGTGTTAAATTATGTTAATGTGGCTTCGGTCGTAAATAATTACTTTGTGATATTTCATTAAGTTCGGAAAGCATGTAAGCTAACAACATGAAGCTTTCACACTTAATAACATTAAATCAAATCGTAAAAGCAATTACAGATCGATATTTAGTGAGTGTATTCCGAGGCGGGCCATTCTAGTAGATTGATTGAACAGTGTGAAAACGTTTATAGAACCTTTATAATCAGCTCACGTGTTCTTGGCCATTTATTAAGTTACTTCTTAAATATAACACAACGTAAACATCTTGTTACAATAATTTAAAGAATAATTATATATTATTCTAGTGTATATTTTATGATGTAGTAATTATGTCTTGTTAAGAGTAAAATAAAACTGGCATGCTTACGGTTTAATACCTTATTTATTTATTAAAAGCTTTTGTATACATCGAGAAAGTACTTGAAAAGCCTTGATATGAGTGTATATGTGTATAATAATAGTGTTCCAAGGCTAAACTCTCTTCTCGTGCGCGCAAAAGCAAGCATGTCCAACGCAGGGGTTCTCAAAGCGTGCACCGTATAAATTAAGGTGCCAATCATCCAGCCAATCAGAATATTTTTTAATTTCATTACCATCAATAGGTACATAATTCTAAACACATTCAGTTAACTTATGTTACTTACAGCTAAGGTGCGCCTACTGATAAAGATTGGGAATCCCTGGTCTCATGTTTAACACAGATTATAATAGGCTCTAAGGACTACATTTGAAACTGTCTCCTTTAATTCATAGATATAGAAGAAGATGCCGCATTATAACTCTAATCCGTGTCCGTATGTCCGTTAATGAAAGTTTTAAAAGCGCCACCTTACTTTAGTGTTGGTACAGTGATTGATCCATTATTGATAAGAAACGCTCTTATTTCGAATGTAATTGATCGATGCGTTGATAGTTCTACGTTCTGTACCCATACTATGGGTACAGCTAATTGTATACAGACAATTTTTTTTTAAAATATTTTCTAATAACTGTTTATTTAAAGACCACCGGTTAATAAGCTGCTGTCTTTATATATTTTGTAGGGTAAACTTTGTGTGCCCTGTAAATATTCTACTGCCAATGTAATCAATTAATTCATTTTTTTTATTGAATAAAAGATCTGGTCTCTAGGACTATAGCACCTTCTGAATAGGTGTTACAAAAATTCTTCTATGAATACATATATTTTTATTCTAAATGTTTCATTTGCTTCGGACATATTAAAACATATTTAATTTTTTAATTATTCAATCAACTGGGAAAATGTTATCCCATATAAAGCTTAAAGTTTGAAAATGCTATTAGGATATTAATAATGGTCCTATATAAATTTCATCCGAGCCACTGCATCATAAGTTTCCTGGCCATTACTCAGGTAGTTAAACACATAAAACCCCACCTGCATACTGTTAATTTAGTCACAGTGTACTTACAATCAGTGGCCATAAAATTGTTTTTTTTCGCTTGATTTCTGCATCCTTTTCTTTATACCATATTTTATTAATATTTAATTAAAATATTTTCTTTATATTAAATTGTTTTTTTGCAGATAATTCAAAACTCAGTGATTAAACATTGTAAGAACATCTCAGTAAGTGTCTATCTATACAAATGTGTTACACTGTGGACCTGAGCAAATAAAAATAAATCAACAAACTAACATAATTCACTGTGCTAACTAATAATAATGATTGTTGATTTTTATCTTTCACAAAATGTTTTAAAAGAAATATCGCACAAAACCATTTGCACAATACGTTAACAATATAACCAATTTTAAGGATACATTTTAGTATGAAAATCTTAAGAAGTGTGTTTTGTACTAAACGGTCTGACTCTGATGGAGTTCATCACATGGAGATATTTCATCTATTTGAGTTGTATTAAATTTTGACTCTTAATCACCATATTTACTACAGGCTGTCGCATAAGGAACGTCATTTTTAAATTGTCGACAATTTGAAAAATCTCATACTAATTTTTCTGAACCGTTACAACGTCCCCATCTACCATATTTAAAAGATAATTATATATGATCATAGTTATTTGTTTCCGGCCCAGGAGGCACCCCATTGCTGGTTGAGGTTCGCTCCTGATTAAGCCTCCACCAGCAAAGCCCCATTCCGCGTATGATCACCCTAATTAATCGTTTTCTTGACGAATATAAGGTTGTTTGATTTAATAATAATTTCAGTTTTCATTTTGTGTGTGTTTTTTCGGGCCGTTAATTAATAAATATTATTCATTATTTACGCCCTGTGAACTTGAGAGATAAAATGTTTTATCTCTCAAGTTCACTTTACAGTTATAATTATTTTTTGTGTAATTTTACATGCAATTATGAAAGCGAGGCTTTCCTTTCGTCGTATTTCAATGAAACAAAGATTAAATGTTACTCCGTGCAACTTCAGACATTAGCGTGTACGAAGGAAAATTAAAAATGTCCTTGTGATTTTTCATGTCGTTCATTTTCGTGAGTATTTTTTGGTAACATTTACACATTTTTTTTACGATATTTTGATTTATAGTGATTTAAAATTGTTTTTAAAGTTAAGCAATTCTTTTCATAGCTGCATTAGCTATGAAAGTAATTATCTTGTAAGATTGAGACGGTATAACATAAATGTCAGATTAAGTTCTGACGATTATGTTTTTCCATAAGCTGGTACAAATGAAATGTAAAAGAATATGAAGCATTTATATATTTTTATGGATACATAGCTATTGTTAACATACCAAGGAGACTTAAGATTGAAACATTAACGCTTACACCACCACTCTTCATGTACCCAAACCGCTTTGCTTGAAAAATAAGATCCACTATAGAGTCCAAGACTTCTTCACTGTTAGGTAGAATTTGATTCGCTGGCAGAAGGAAGCCATATTGTCCTCTGTCTCGGAACTCGTAGCAATATACAAGGGGAATGTTTAGAGCGCCTTTGACCCAGTCAATGCTTCCACCAGTTGCTAAGTCTGAAAAAACGAAATATTATTTATTTATTTAGAAATATTACATATATTTATTTAGTACCGTACATAGAACTACTTTGAATTGTCTTAAATTTAAACTAAAAACCACTCAATGCATGTTCGTACGCGAAGTTCGAGAAAAATTAGGCAGGAATCTCAGCTTCGTTAGGTTTTTGAAAAATAGTTTGTTGAAGATGTGTTAAAATTAAAATTGTTACATACATATGGCCTCAGCAATATTTCCCGTTGTATACTGAGTTCCATGTCTGACTGACAAGGCACCCATTGCTCTTCTTCCAATGTTCATCTATAATAAATTGTGAATTCACTTTCAAAGAGTTTAAGTATTTAAAGCATATCTCTAGAACTTTATCTTATCCAGTGCTTTTATAGTACTGGCTCACTTAAATCATTGCTTTCACTATGTAAAATGTATCAGATCCCATAGAGTACATCTGTAAGCTTTGACTACGCTCGTGAGCCGAGTCAAAAAACATTAGTTATCTTTCAAAATTAATCCTCTATATACTTATTTCAGGATACATAATAAACTTTGTCATAATTCCGTCCTGACAATTTGGATTCACAAAAATTACGAATATTATCGAAAAAAAAAATGTATAAAATAAATTATAAAAAACATACAGCATCATTATAGTTTGCATAACCCTGGGTGGAGTTTCCAAAGGGTAACAGTAATAGCTGACTATACGAATGCATTGATAGATACAAGTCAATTTTTCCACTGAGAGATCGTATATATTCTGATAAAGTTCTGGTTTCTGCTTCAGAAAATGGACCGCTGCCGGCATAAATGTCAGTGGATGGGTCCATACTGGACCCATGAGCTGTAATCATAAAAACCAATTCTAGCAGCTAAAAATTAAAAATATGGTGGATTGTGGTGTTTGTGGATGTCTTTGTATGGTCGTTGAATGAATTCACAACCGCATCATTATTTATTTGGGTATTTTAATTTGTATTTTTTACTATTTTTTTATTTGTTAACAACTATCGTAAGGATCGATGCATGAGGTTAATACATTAGTGATAGGGTGAGATAAGGGATTAGATAAAGATAAAGAGGTGAATAAAAATAATAGATAAGGATTTATAAGTTTAAGAACCTAACTAAAGATATTTTTAATTTATTAATTGAAACTAACTTATTCTTTATCAGTCTGTAAATTTTTGTTTGATAGTTAATCCTCTATTTATAAAGAATTTGCAAATTAGAAAAATCAGTAAGAAACATTACCAAACCAATTATTATTCCAGTTTCTATTTAAATCGACGCCAAATTCGGAACCGATAGGTCTTCTATTTTTTCGCCACATCCTGTTCTGAAAAATAGATCACATTTATAAAACGTATTAATTTAATATCAATCAATAATTGAATTATTAATTTAATATTTGTTGCTACCTCATTGTGGCTCCAGACATAACCATCTGGATTTGTAACAGGGAATATGTACCAATCAAACTCTTTCGCAATTGCTTGAATATCACCATCATTACTTCTTAATAATTGATCAATTATGTAGTTTGTCGTTGCTATTGTAATCCATTCTCTTGCATGTATACCGCTTTCAATAAATATAGCTCTCTTACCACTTCCGTGAGATATTTTAACTCCTCTTATCGGTCTGCCCTCGTGGGTTCGACCTCCAACAATGATTGTAGCTACCTTAGAATGTCTTGCAACTAAATCATCTAACCAGTTATCAATTTGATTTAATGTATAGTAACTATCCCATCTCATAGATCTAAAATTTCTGCTGATGTATATATGTAGTATGTGCCTTGGTGTTCATTGTCAATAGCTCTGTAATAGGGTTTAAATAAGTTTTCTTTATTATTACTTTCAAATGTTCCATTCTTATAAAGCACTTTTTATTCAGACATATCTGATTTATACTGCTATTTTTCTGGGACAGACATAGTTATTGTTTCATTTAGAATTATAGTATCCCCTTTGGATTGTGCAGAAAATTAATAATAAATGTATTTATAATTGTACTTACTCTTGTATGTTCGACATGGAAACGCTATATTTGATATCATTGTTGCTAAGAAACACTTCCAAATCATTCTTGCTTTCTGGACTGGACATAACATTAACAAAGTCTAAAAGAGGTGCTGGATCTGTCCAGAAATCATATCTTCGATCGTTATTTTGTAAATTACGTAGCAATTGAATATGATTTTCATTTTCAGGTATAATTTTATATAGTGTATAGTTATCAAATTTAGATTTAGCACTTACTATAGCGAATAACAGAACGAACACAATATTCCCAAACATATTGTTACAAAAACGTGTACTACACGCACTAACGGAATGTTATTGATAAATCCTTAGTGTAAACACTTATCGGTATTAATCGATTATAAATTTAAGATAAAAGTAATGGAATTTAGAACATCTATCATTTATAGGTAATAAAGATACGAGTTGGCGTTGATAAAACTCTTAATTCTTTCAATATTGTTGATAACATGCGTTGAAGGACAATTTTAATGGTTTATCCAAAACCATATTAATAATACAAACGGTTCTCTCTCTTCTTTCTAACTCTTCAAGGCTTTTGTATCAGTGGCAGTTGGTACTTGCGTAAGACCTATATCCAGACAGTTCGCATCATTAAAATATGATTCGTTAACTGTTTCAGACAGGTAGTATAAAAGTTTTCCCAACTATTGAACGTAAGGTAAAAATAAAATATTTTGATTACATTACATAAATTTTATTCTACAATACATTAGCTAACTTCGCCTCTCTAATGATAGCCATAACAGAATCAAAAGTTTCCTCACATGATGGCTGCACTTGATTGACTGGCAGAAGATATCCCCAAGTACCTAAGTCACGTAGAGCATATGTCGCAACTATTGGTGGGTTAAAACGGAACTTAACCCAATCACTAATAACACCTGTGGCACCATCTGTTGATCAAACTTATTATTAATAATCCTCGCATAGCCTTAACCTTCAGTAACTTTTAACTTTGACAGCTTAAAAGTAATGAATGTACCGTGGTTTCTATTCGAAGGATGCATTTTGATGCTTTCTGTTTTCTACCACGGGTTAGTTATAATACATATAATTCCTTAAGTCCACTCTTAATTACACTTTATTGCACATATATTGTTCATACATATAAAAGCAAACTGTAAACGTTCTCTTTCAGGAAATCAACTGGAAAACTGGATGATAATCCGATGCAAATAATATACATATATTACTATAGTAATAAAAAAATTCATAAGCTTTTAACCGTACTGTAAGTACGAGTATTTTATTACAGGGCATAATAATCAGTGTTGAAAACGAAGTGCATATTTACCAAATATATCCCTAGATGTGCCAACTTTGTATTGTGTGTCATAACGAACAGCGAGTGCTCCCATCGCTCGTCTTCCAATTTTTATCTGTTAACATAAAATATAGTATCTTATTAACTACCTGTTAATATAATTCACGGGTCTAGGAAAGTTACTTAAAATAAAAAAGACGATGTTGTCTTTTTTATTTACGTCTTACTTATGTTGTTATATTTAGGACCGAATTAGGTAATTAAAAGTGGCAACAATTTTATTTTTGGAACATGTTTGTGGGGTCAATAGAAGCTTATTTTCTAATTGTGGGGTCCACCAGCCGCCATGTTGGAAAAAGGGGTGAAATCAGTTTTTTCACAATAACTCATATTATTTGTTTTTCGTTATCGTATCAACTATCACTAGTCAAGAAAGTAGTTCAAGAAAGTATCTGAAGAGCCCAATTTCATGTGAAATATCAAAATAACTCGCAGACAGGAGTAGACACAACAAACTCAGTTACTTATATAAGTTACCATAGTTTCTTAAGAATCTCAGCTATTTGTTATAGTTTAAATAGTAGTAGTGTTATAATAAATCTTTATACTATTATACGACTAGCTGAACCATTTTTGCACAAAATTTTGACGTTTGTAAAGGAAAAGCGAGATTATTGAAAATGCGTATACAATTTCCCGAGACTGAATTATTAATTTTATGTCCACATAAATTATTAATGAAACTGACGCCGAAATGATCCTTTGAAAGCCTATGAGAGTTTTGTATAATTTTATGTAGACTTCTAAATTTACTGAATCTAAATTTTACAAAACTTAAGCTCCACATTATCGTAACAAGCATACATCGGAGATGACTTTATTGACTTAATAAACAAATTTAGACATCTCATAAATAACGTATATTTACCATTGTTTCATGATTGGTGCCAGAATATTGTGGAATTATGAATCGTTGACCAAAACCTCGAAACGATAACAAAGCAACGAGATTATATGATATCTTCTCAATGTACCGCGACATAGCTCTAGTTTCAGGCTCAGAAAATGGTCCCAGACCCACATACCTTTGGTCTGCTGCTACAAAACTGCCACCCATTACTGAAAGTTTATATAGTCAATAAAGTGAATATACAGTTTATAATCGACTGAAACTTGACCGAAAAAAATTTAAATGATGTGTGTATGTATATAATTTTCGAACTACTAACGTGCAGGATTTATAAGGATCAGTTGCATACTAACAATTACATATAACATATTATTTTCACAAAAATACTACGCTAATTATACTATATGTGTATGAATTCTTTTATGGAACTGGAGGCAAACGAGGAGTCACTCTTTACTTGAAAGAATATGTTCGGGAATACCTGCATATATGCCATATAACAGTTTTGAAATTTATAACATATTCATACAACAAACATTTACTGACTTTCATGAAACATGTGATCGATACAAAACAAAAAAAAACAGTTTTATATAGACGCACATAGAGTCTCCATTAAAATAAGACACAGTACCCGAAATGGTATGTGAAATAAGAATGATCGCTTAGTTCAGTATATGGATTTGAATGTAGTCATTCAATAGCTATCTAAAGTTTATGAAGCTTTCAAAAGCTAAGATTACACAAATTATTCACCTCCCCACTGTGAGTTCCAGTTCTTTGTAAGATCAACACCCACTGCTGAGCCGGACGGTCGCCGATTCTTAGCCCAAAGTCGGACCTGGAATATAATCTCATTTAGCTTCCATCTTTATTTGAATAAAGCACTTTGTCAACACTGAGCCGTTTCATTTAACTTAACCTCAACATCGAATAAAACATTGTATTAGTTGTCCTGGATATTGAAATTTAATTTTACCTAATTATTTTCGTGTAATGTTTTATAATAAGATTTTAACTCACGGCATTATTTGTGTATTCGTGGCCATCAGGGTTCACCATTGGAAAGATATGCCATTCGTAGTCCCTCGAAGCTGCTAATGCTTCTGGATCCTCACCCTTAACGAGCTGATCAACCAAGTATGTAACGACAGTTGGAGAGAGCCAGTCAGCACCGATCTGTCCACCCTCGATCATAAAAATCTTTTTACCGGAACTTCTCGATATTCTGACACCGGTGATGTTTCTGCCTTAAAAAAAAATTAAATTTTAAATTTTTATACAGAAGTAAATCAAATAACTTCATTACCATTTTAAGATGATCTTCGTTATTTTTTTACTATTTCTACTACTATCCCCACCATTTCTATTACTGCCACTACTACTACTACCACTTCTACCACTTCTACTGCTACCACTACTGTCACTACCACTATTACTACTGCCACTACTACTACTACCACTTCTACTACTACCACTTCTATTGCTACCACTACTGTCACTACCACTATTACTACTGCCACGACTACTATTACCACAGCTATTACTATTTCTATTTAGTTCATCTCATTATCAATACAGAAATAATTTCTTACCTTCATACGAAGTACCCGCGTGAATAATTGACACAAAACTACTGTGTTTTTCAGCTAAATAGTAAAACCAGTTATAAATGTCTTCCAATGTCTGATAATTCGTCCAAAACATTTCACTTCCAGCATCGCGTTTCTTTCTCCATATAATTTGATCATCGAGTGCTCTAAAACCAATTTCGATTATAATATATATAAAAAATATATATTTGTATATATATGTTTGAGAATTTGTATCAAATTTTAAACACTTTTAAGACATAATAAATAGAAAACTATTGTTTTTCTCTAATATAATCAATTTAATTTATTCTCCAAAATCAGATTGATATGATTCAAATAATGTTAGTATAAACAAATAACTTAGGTTTAAATAACTTATTCAAAATATATAGTATTATATATACGTGAAATATATATGTGAAAAAAGTTGTTTCTAAAAATAACAGTTCAATACCGTTTAAAACCAACCATAAAATAATCAACCAAGTCAAGTTTCTTACCTACTTCTTAGCTTGGTCGCGAACGAACAGGCGTATAATCATTTAGATTAAATGCGACAAAATGAAGTAAAGAGATTTTGACTACAACACAACTTGATTTAAAAATATGTAAATGAAGATTGATGTGAAATGAAACTTACTGCTGTATATCCTGTAGCGTAACTTCATAATTGACACTTCTCTTCTTTAATGCGTGTTCAAATGCCATACGTTTTTCTGACGAAGCAACAACACTGACAAAATCATCTTTACGAACCGGTGGTAACCAGAAATCCAATCCATCCGATTTTTTATATAGATCTTTCAAAAAATCCACTTGACCCTCTGTACTGGGATATATTTTGTACAAGCCATAATTATCATATCTAACCTTTTCGCCTAAAACCAATGTTGAAATACCAAATAAAATTAATTTTAATAACATTTCGATATACGTACTATCCTGTTAATTGATTCCAATGTAATATTAAATGCTTCGGTATTTACATTTAAGGTTTTATTCCATTTTGAACGTTTCAATTCAGACTTTAAGTTCATATTCGCTTGCACAATGTTGTATTGATAATTTGATATCTAATCGTATTGGTACATCGATAATTTTGATATAATTGCTATTTGAAATTGAAGAAATGACGAGGAATAATTAAACATTTACAATAGTTATTATTACTGATAATATATACTTAACTCTGCACCAGAATGTGACATATTTTTGACAGGGTTTCAAATGATAGTGAAAGTATTTAATAAATTGTCAGAATAGCTTAAGAACGTATTAAATGTATTGTGTTATATTATTTTATAAGCCAAATAGTTTAGGCAAGGATTTCTTTATATGTTTCAGCCAGTCTTTACCAAGAATTGAACGCGTCAGGCACTGACAGATCTATATGTAAACATATTTCGTTATTTAAACGAAAAGTACCAATTTTATTTAGGGCCAAAACAAACACTGTAGTTTGAAAGCATCACCTCGGTTAGGCAATTAAGCACTGGGATACTCTGCCAATGAGAATCAGTAAAAGTAATACTTTCATTTTACGCATATAAAAATGTGTGTGTGTGTGCTTTAACTCTATCATGTGTCTATTAACCCATATTTTAGGCTATAAATCAATATCTTTTTGGTTTGATGATTTTTAAGCACACAAATAATATCTAACCGTTAAAGAGTATTTTTTAAAATAATGACTAAGTGTAAAATTGCATACAAGTAACACAAATAACCGACAGCAAGAAATTGCGAATCCGTCAACACCATTAATTTGCGGTAAAAATAAAGTCTGACGTCACTTCAACGGTTAAAAATGAGCGGCTACCGAACGGTTGCTAATTACAGCGAGCAATCAATCTTTTATTCGCTAATTGTCGATGTGGCCACATTTGACAGTTCTTAATAGCGACGAACAACTTCGTTACCGTGTATCATTAAGTTAATTAAGAATTATTGATACTTTTTTTAATATTTTTTTTTATAGAAGAGGGGGCAAACGAGCAGGAGGCCCACCATAAAGGTGAAGTCGCCGCCCATGGACACTCAAGTGGCTGGGAGCTCATGAGTGCATTGCCGGCCTTTTAGGGATTTATACGCTTTTTTCTTGAAGGACCCTAAGTCGTAGTGGTTCGGAAATACCGTGGCGGGCAGCTTGTTCCATAACGTGGTGATGCGTGGTAAGAAGTGTCTTACGAAACGCGCAGTGGTGGAACGACATATATATATATATATATATATATATATATATATATATATATATATATATACTTAGTCTGGCCATAAATACTGTTACTATTCAAAAAAAGAAAATATTACGTTTGAATTTGGAATCTGTCATTTTTATATGATTGCTTGATGTGTTTTCTTATTTTCGCGCCATTATATTGTTAAATATTTTGTTATATTAAAATGGAGTGGGGTGATAAAGAGAACCGAATCGCTGTGATTGCCTTACATAAAGTAGGTATGGAGAAAAGTGCAATTTTTAAAACCCTCCACCCGCTTGGTATTAGTCAAATGTTTGTTTACCGGGCTATTGATAGGTACAATGATACCTCCTCTGTTTGTGACAGAAAAAGATCTGGCCGTCCACGTACCGTTCGTGTGAAAAAGGTGATTAAAGCAGTTAGGGAAAGAATTCGAAGAAATCCTGTCCGTAAGCAAAAGATTTTATCTCGGGAGATGAAGATAGCTCCTAGAACCATGTCGCGTATATTAAAAGATGACTTAGGACTTGCAGCCTATAAGAGACGTACTGGTCACTTCTTAACTGATAATTTAAAGAAGAATAGGGTGGTAAAATCCAAACAACTACTTAAGCGGTACGCAAAGGGAGGTCACAAAAAATTTTGTTTACGGATGAGAAAATTTTTACAATTGAGCAGTATTTTAATAAACAAAATGACCGTATTTATGCTGGAAGCTCTAAAGAAGCTTCGCAATTAGTAAACAGAGTACAACATGGGCATTATCCCACTTCAGTGATGGTTTGGTGGGGTGTTAGCTATGAAGGGGTGACTGAGCCATATTTTTGTGAAAAAGGTATTAAAACGTCGGCACAAGTTTATCAAAATACCATTCTTGAGACGGTAGTTAAGCCTTTAACTAACACCATGTTCAATAACAAAGAATGGTGCTTTCAACAAGACTCGGCACCGGGTCATAGAGCTCGATCCACCCAATCTTGGTTGAAAACTAACGTTCCGGACTTTATCAGCACTGAAAACTGGCCGTCGTCAAGTCCTGACCTAAATCCATTGGATTATGATTTATGGTCAGTTTTAGAGAGTAAGGCTTGCTCTAAACGCCATGATAATTTGGAGTCCCTAAAACGATCCATTCGGTTGGCAGTGAAGAATTTTCCTCTAGAAAGAGTTCGTGCTGCTATTGATAACTGGCCTCAACGTTTAAAAGACTGTATTGCAGCCAATGGAGACCACTTCGAATAAACATTGTATATTTTTAATAGTTATATATTGATGTATTAAACTAACTCACTATGAAAGGAATAAATGTTACGTATAAAAAAAAAATCGTGCTTTTCTTTATAACAATATTTATGGCAAGACTAAGTATATATATACTTATTTACCTATTGATTTGTTTTAACTATAACATTGGTTTTGGCTCTTTTTTATTTATATCAGGCTCTTATATAGAAGCTTGACTTTCCAATTACAAAATAAAATTACAATTTACATATATGTATGTATGTCAGTAGATTTTATAAATGTTGAGAATTAGTGCGCAATTGTACTTTTAATGCTGAGTTTACCATAATGTTCTTAGTGTGATGAGTTTTTAACTTAGATTTGAATAATGGGGATAATAAAAATAATTCGCTCATCTTTCCTTTGTACCTAACAAACACTGTATAAGGAATCATGCGATCTACTTTATTTGCTTCTAGTTGAATGGTTTTGTATTATTTGAAGCACATGTAAGGTTTGGGGACATACTTATAAAATAAAAAAATAAGTTACATAAATTGTAGTATTAAAAATTATATTCAATTTATAAACTATTTTTGCTACATTATCAGGCCCCTTCGACCTTCAAGCAGTTGCATTGATGAACCCGGCTTGCTTCGTTAAAATCCTTTAATTTCCCATTCGTCACCTTTGGTCTCTTGTATGTCAGCCTACGACATGAAATAGGACTCCTTAGAGTTAATGTGCAAATTTAGTTAGGCGGTTCCCTATAGTACCTACACCATCTCTATAAATATGTTATTCATAACACTCTGCGGGTATTTGACATGAGAATTTGAGAATAAATGAACGCTTAACATGCGTTTAACATTGAATACGACTGTTTAGGGGATATACTCGGTAATAGCATTCCGATTTGGTATCTAAATGCAATTTCACGGATAATTAGCGATCAATGAAACTTACTGCAATTCGTTGGTCATTAAGCGCAGTGCTTTTAAGAATATATCTAACAATTTGACTGTGTTATTTTTATCTTAGAAAATTCATATGTTTTGGTGTAAAGTATTGGTATATGAGTTAGTAGAACCTAAGTATATACTCTGTTGTTATTGAAAAAAACTTTTTGCATATTTTAATTTTTTTAATGTTAGAAGGGTAAAACGAGCAGGCACTTCGAGTGATGTGCTTAACGCCCAAGGACACCTGCAACGCCAGGAGGCTTACAAGAGAGTTGCCGGCCTTTACGGGAGCGGAACGCTTTTTTTTAAGTCGTAGCGGTTATTTTAGAAACAAGTAGTATTTAACATTATTACTTTATATGATCTAGTCTTGTAGGCACTATCTGGTCGACATTTCTAGAATTGTTCAATAATTTTTCGAGTAATCCTTATAAATGTGCAACTAGACTATCTCAGTATTGTATGCTACTAGTTTCGTTTTCGAAAAAAAGGGGGGAGTACTGTAGCTAACCTAACGTGACGTTTTAACACGTAAATCACGTTTTCAAAGGTATATCGAAGGGGCACAAATGATCACGCTTCAATGCGGCTGAATTGTCAAAGAGCAGAGACACACATATCTTAAGACAAAGCTAATATACCCAAATAGGTCGGTCACAGACGAGCGACTTTCACCAAAATAGCTCGTGGCGTCGCTAATTGTGATAAATTGTCGCGCCGTTGCCGTGACGTCATCGTTTGTCTTTAGTACGTCTATTTACTTTTCACTTGCCACTGGTTTGAGGTATTTATATAATTGCTGTGAATAAATAGAGCTTCAGAGACCATTAGAAGATAATATATACACTATATATAAAAATCGCAATATACATTTTTAGTACTGTTTCATTCTATTTGGTTGACATGAAATTTTAGATTATACTTGACTAGATTTCAGAATGTAGACCTGCAACACCATGGCTTCGAGTTGACTTCGGTGTATCCTTTCTTCTTAATAATAATATTCATGATATTACGCATAAATACCCTTAATAAATAATAATATATGATGCGTACATATTTTAAATAGTTCGCACAGTAAAAGATTATTAAATATATATATAAAAACTGTACATGGATCATACGAGAACTAAAAAAATCAATATCAAAAATATCTTTATTCACGTAGGTAACATGATAAGATGTCAAATTAACTTATAATCGTCAAAAAACCTTCATTATAACTTTTATTGTCTATACATTTACTGCCAGTTCCCAAATCAAGGGAATCGAGCGGACAAGAAAAACTGGCAACTGTCCGCCACTCCTTTGAATTGCCACCATGCTGGGTCAATATCTATATTATAGGCATAGTGTAATAGGAGCACACATTTACCTAATAGTGAAAACAACCTTGATTTTAAAAGCCATTACATAGTACCGCATCCATTTTTAACATGACTAAAAAAGTTTGCCTTACATTTCTGCACACTCCAGAATATAAGTATATTGCACTCAATAGTTACATTTAGGCTTAATTCAGTGCGTTAACCGCGCAATTACAGTTAACCACGGAGTTAAGCCGGCATTAAACTAATGCTAAACACGAAACTCTAATGGTGCGGTTTGTAGATTTAATATCGAGTCAATTTGGATTTAACATAGTTGAAATTCCGTTGTGAGTGGTTTAGTGGTTGCGTCACACCATATCGAAATCTTTATTTTACAGTATATATAGTGTATGCTCGTATATACTGAGCAGTCGTTAAATAGAGAGGAGAAAATTCATTGTATGGAATACAAGCTGAAACAACCAAAGCAATTTGGTTTCGACGCTTTAGAGAGTTTGTTATTAAATCGAGTGACGTTACACTGTGTATATATATAACTAAAGAAGTGTCTCCGTAGGGTTTTTGTAAGCCGTGGCGTCTGCATTGCCGACTTCACGATTACCACTCATTATTAAAACAACACTTCGCTGATATTTTACATGTTTTATTTTCACTATTAGCTGTCGTGCAGTTACAATGTATCCATCATTTTTAATAATGACATGTCCGCACTTGATTTTCTTTCACAGACTACGTATTGAAACAATAAGGATGACATTTCATAGCGTAAAAAACTTGAAAGTATTCAGCTTACGTTTTTAAACTAAATTTAGGACATACTAGCTTTCCGCCCGCGGCTTCGCCCACGTGTAATTTGGTTAAGTATATAGGGTTTTTTAATGATCTCGACAGGGCTTTCTTTCACGGGCTAAAATCTTGTTACAATTGGAATTATATATAGCCTGTGTTACTCAGGGATGATGTAGCTTTCCAGGATCGGATGATTCAGGGAAATCGAGGGCAACTTTCAAATTAACGTACAGGCATTTACTATTCTGACAATTTTATATTCTGATAGTAATCTTCTTATGTGGATGAGATGATGATGAAAGGTAAAACTCCTCAGCGGTTAAGAGTTGAAAGAAAATTCTTACGAAGTTATGAGAACGAAACACGTACTTGTGAGGTTATTACTTATTAGCTTGGCCAAATAATAAAAGGTAAACCTCATTAACATTAAGGATGTAGATGGAAAAATGGGAGCGGACAAACGATAAATGTCTTTTCACTCGTTTCCTTTTACTTGTTGGTATAGGTAGTGTTCACCCAAAATAATCATAGGGTAAAACGTTAATGAAAGTTTGAAGTGCATGGTAGTCATTACACAATGGAGCATCTTAATACCGCGATGGATATATTTGCCCTAAGTAGAAGTTCTTTAAAAAAAAAGTAAGACTCAACCTCGCACACTCACTCGCACAGCAACACATTGCACACACTGATACACACACACACACTAAAATGCTCGTACTTCACATAGTTCCACTTGTTCATGTGTATATATACATATATTTTTTTTTTCTGTTCGTGTTTTTTTTTGTTATTCTTTTTCCTGATCTTAGATTCTATTTCCGATTCTATATTTTAACCTTATTTTGGCTTTATTTTTAATCTATTTTTATTGTGTAAACTGTTTTTGATAAGCTGTATAGGTTTAAGAAATAAAAAAATAAAATAAATTTACGAATTTTATCAACGCCATCTATCGAGCACATTGTTCAACACTTCAACCGCGCCCGCGCGCTGCGTTATTTGTTATTTTTGTTACCTCTCATAAGTTTTAATATTAAGATTAACTTATATTAGAACATATTTAACAATATATAACTAATCAATCAATATAAGTGTTTAAAAATTTTGAAGCAGTGGTTGAAGTAAATTTTCAATTGACCATAACTTCTTTTTCTCTTAACCGATTTTGACACAATAAACTTTTGACAACGCTCCTAATTATATATAATCCAACTGTGAAAACCGCGTTCAAATCCGTTCAGTAGTTTTCAAGTTATAAAGTACCAGACAGACAGACAGACAAGAATTCCAAAAATTGGTTTTTTGGTTTCTATGACTCTTCTTTAATTGCCTCCTTTCAGTTTTTTGGAAAAATATTTAATGTACAGTTTTTCGATTTTTACTGTCTTATTATTAGTATAGATAAAAGATGCCTGAACTTAATTGTTCTAGTTATTTTACTAATTGTTGCAGTTTCGCCTTATATATATTTATATAAATATATAAGATCCAGACTTGTTTCCTTTATAAAACATAATACGAATGTGCTTCATTTAAAAACAGAATCGACTATCAAATGCTCATGTTTTACTTTTTAAATAAAAATAAAAGAACTTAAGAAAAATTCATTTGTCATTAAATTTAAAAAAAACGTTCTATTCTATTTTTCAAATACTCGAACGTTATAACAAAGGTTATATATATATATATATATATATATACCCTTTTGTTACCCAATTCATATCAATTATAAAGTTAACAGGATTAACTTCTTAGACTAGTCTAGACTGATTTTATCGAAATTAAAAATCTTCTCTTAGCTATGTGATAAGATTGTTTTAACGATTAAAGAAGATACTGATATTTCATATCATTTCATCGTTTCTTTTAGCGTCTACAAACTTCCTTACCGTATACTTGATAATTACAATAACAACATGAACATTTAAGCCGAAAATATATTCTTGTATGTTATTTTTCAAACATAATATGTATTAAATATCTTTTTCATCAGCGCTAATTGAAAGAACTTTAGATACCACAAGGTCAATTTAATCAGACTTATTTGTGAGAAGGTTTTCTTATAAATGCAGTTCTTCATTTTTTTAAAATAGAAACCCGAAACTTTTACTTTGCTTACTTCATATTTCGGTGTAATGATTTTATAATCTAACTATATAAATTCTTATAATGGCCTTATTTGGAATTGAAGATGTTTGTGTAATAAATCTAGAATTTTTGTCGTAAATGTCAGAAATTCACCGGTCAATTAATAACATATTAAATGGTTTATCCTTGGTTATTTTGTTCATGGCCAATTTGAAAATTTTGCGACGTGAGAGATTTATAATACGTACCTCAATGGTACTTAAGAACCTTGAGGTTTATTGCCTCTTGAGTTGCGCATACGTTTCGAAATTTAAGGACCGGGACCCAACCCGAGTGGAGGGATAATTAATATGAAAATTTCGTATATTTTTTCGTTACGATACAAGTATTTAACGAGCGTTACCAACCCAGAACAAGTTTCATCAGATTTCATATTATATATTTCCCTATATAGATTTACTCCCATGTCACTTCCAGTTTAATGATAAGTTGACAACAATATTTGAATATATATTTAAAAAATATATTCTTGTATTATAACTTCTTGGGCTTAGTGTTTCATGAGCCAGCTCTGCTCTGATTGGTCAATTAAAAAAGGCTTAGTGGGATTTTTAATAAGCGTTCTTTAACGCTTGAGAGTTCCTGTCGTTCGCTTACCACGTCGGATAGAAATCGTATCGAGTCTCGAGTTTCAATAATTATGTGAAAATATACACAGATATCCTGTATCTATCAGATCCGGCACCATACAGCCAAACAAACGTACTATTTTATGGTAATATTTTAAACATGGATTTTTATTCATGCTTTACGTTCCGATAGCCTACCACATATTTCTCCTTACAAGTTAGAGTCTCATCAAAGTTAGAAGTAAGTGACCTGGTTTATCAATATCTTCTTTAATCGGGAATTGTTCAGATTTAAGGCTTTTAAAATCGCGTTAAAAACGTCTCAGTAACAAGTGTTTGTGTGAAACATTAATCACTTGAGTCCGTGCAATATCGCGGTTGACTTCATCTTCAAATAATTCCCTTTGTTCTTTACTATTTACAGTTGAGGTTAACACGTGTGGTACAAGGTAAAAGCGTGTGAAATATTATTCCCTAGGGGTGATTAAAAACTTTTTATATTGGCTAAGGTTTTTTGTTTTTTTAATAAAAACTAACAGATTTATAGCCAAATTTGAATTTTGAAATAATACATGTTGCAAGTGTTATTTGGTTTTAACATTCAACAGTGGCTACAGCCACTAGATTTTGAAAATTTTCCCTAAATTATTAAAGATATCTTTAAAAAGTTTATAAATAAATAAAAACAGCGTATACTGGAACGCATTTTATATTACGTTAGCTCCACGGTAAGCTGAGGTGTGAATAACATAATTATAAAAAAAAAAACCTTCCTCAACATATTCGTATTACGTACGTATACGTATCTTAATTGTTTAAGTATTTAGATTTTTTTTCAAAGTCAAAACACCTTTATTCACTAAGGTACATAGGAACATTTTGAATCGTCTTAAATCTGAGTGATTTTACGCCTGTTAGTGTAATTTGTTTATTAAATTCATTTTACATATTTGTTTTATTTTTTTAATATTATTAGTTTGATTGATACGCTACAACTCATACATTGGGCTGACGATTATAGCCGTACATCACGATGTGTCGTTAAGGGCAGGAGGTGGTCCGATAAATCAGGGAACGTCGTCTGCGTCGGCTGCTTGCATCTAATGCGTGTAATGAATGAGATCACAGACAATTGTTTGTTTTAGTACAAAGTAAATGTTAGTACCTACAATGTTTGTAGGCAATTTTACAATTCGAAAGGGAATCTAATTTCACGAAGCTTTCACAGTGTTTGCAGGTAAAATGCAAGGAGGTTTTCTCCATGGATACAAGTTATATTTAACTTAATACATACTTAAGGTGGACTAAGTTAGAAATGAATCAGCTTTTTGTGTAAAACAATTAACAAAAAATGCTGATTTGTAATACTCACAATAATTAACTTTTAATTTTTAAGCTCGCTCCTAACAATAGCAATTACCGTAATGAAAATCTAAAAAAGCTAATGAGAAACTCATAATATTCACTCAGATAAAATAATTGTTTCAAATAGGATCTACTTTGCAAGATCAGAAAACGACGTATTTTGGAATACGAACAAAGATTCAATTGTTTATATGTACTATGCAAATCAATTTTTATAACGACAATTTTAAATAAATGTAAATCATACATTAAATGTCAGAAAATCGTCAAAGTAGTCATAGTCCCGTAATTACATCGGGAAGGAATTGACTAAGTCCGCCATCTTGAAACCACAAAGCAAGATTTTAAATTTGGCTTCGTCATTCGCATTTCTAATTGTACTGGAATGGTTATATTAGAAATTATATATTATATTAGAAATATTGTATTTTTATAAAATGTAAAACCTGTAAATTGTCCGAATGACAATGAAACATGTAATCTGTTGTCCGAATATAACTTTTAACTTTAGTAAGATTTATATTTAAAGAATTACCAGCCCCCATGTCCTGAATAGTCTGATATTTCATATAACATATATATATTCAACTTTTATATCAAGAAACGAATTTAATCTTGTTTATTGAAAGTTAAATTGTATTGCCAATGGCCGAGATAGTTTTGTGCCAGTAAGGATTTATTGTTTAGGCACATCGTTCACATACATGATAAACTGCTACATTAATATATTGTTTTTGTTTTCATTTTTAAATGCCCCCCCCCGGGAATAGCACTGTAGGATAAATAGGCGCATTATTTAATTACACAATATTTCAACATACTAGCAGATCATCTAAAACCATCCAAAAAAACTTTCAAAAGTTACAATTGACGTCTCATCAGAAGCTTTTATAAAGCTCTTATACAATTCGTTAATTAAAATGTGAAAAAGCAATTAAAAATTATGTATAATATATGAGTGATAAAAACGCAGCGTTTCTCTGATTAATCGTTGCCCAATCTAATACCATCCACCCTTCACTTGTCCGCAGCGATGCAATCCATCAAACTGCTGCATTAATTCAGACAATTGCATCCACTGGCGTTGTTTTAGGCACGTATCTGGCAAACAGCCAAAGCTCGGATACTTCGTATTGTTGCGTTTAATTGATTTATTGAAGTGTATCCGAGTTTATACATGTTTGTGAAGATCAATTTTATTAGTTTTCGTTAGATTAAAATTTCAATTTTAATTGTTTGCTGGGCTTTGTTCGATATTTGAATTTGGTAATTGAAGTAGCGTTTTACTTTTAATTAAGTACTTTTTTATTTAACATAAAAATTGGTTTAATTTATTAAATCTACGCTAATCATTCATGCTGGTGTGTTCATACTGTGTGTTTGCGGGTTATTCTCAATATTACCATGTAGCAGTAAAGAAAATAACGATACACTACCCGCATAGATGCATTCACTGGAGCATAGTTCTTGCAGCTCCTTATAACCGTACTGTAGAACAAACCTTACGATTTAAAGGAGTGGCGTACATCGAATTATGGAAAAGATTTTGCCTGCCTCTTTAAAGTTACTTTAACAGGTTTTAAGTTGGTAGGTAAGTTGAAAAATGTGTAAGAAAATATTGTTTACATCTAATATATAAAATTCTCGTGTCACAGTTTTCGTTCCCTTACTCCTCCGAAACGGGTTGACCGATTCTCCTGAAATTTTCTGGGCACATTGAGTAGGTCTGAGAATCAGCCAGCATCTATTTTTAGAGACATTTTTTAAAAAATTTTTTGGCAAAACGACGTTTGTCGGGATCAGCTACATATATAATTAACACTGACTCAATATATATTTAACATAGCAAGGTTCTTATATAAGCAAAATATAATGCGCAAATATTTTGTCAAGTAAATAATTAAATCTATAATTCTGTATTGAAAATTGAGGTATGAGAAATTGTTTTAACGAAAAATTGACAATTTTGGTCGATAAGATATTTTTGCTTCTGGCAACGGTAAACAGAATATTGAGTTACGAAACTTATTATCGTCGGTATAATTTGATTAATTTTGGAACTTTTTCACATTTTTAGCAACGAATCGACAATGAAGGTATCTTATTCCAACTTCCTGAAGCCAATTAAATACTTTTAAAAACAATCTCGAGTTTAATTAAATCTCCATCTAAATAAATATAATTTATAATTTTATAGAATATTTTTTCTTTAACTTTATGAGTTGAGTACCTCTGGTATGCATATTAAATGTGAAAGTCGGCTAGGCCGTAGCACCGATTTTGATTTAATTAAGCATGAACTAATCTGAACCAATCTTTTATGTAAGGACAACCTAATTAAACATATAAAATAATAAAGCCTAGAATAAAATAAAAAAATAATCGAAAATTAAGATATGTTCCAGGCAACTGGAGAAATTAGAATCTAGAATAACATATATATTAAAAACTCAAGTAGTTGACCAGGTATGTGGAATATCTCATAATTACACTACATTATCCTCGATTTTCCACAAGCAAACAAAAAATGAAAATCTTCGAGATTTTTTTTACATATTTCTCTCCATTTAATCACTCCAAGAATTGAACTACGAAAAGTATTTCAATAATTAATTAAATGAGTTTGGAACCTCGCCAACCGTGGACTTAAGTTACTCACATCCGGATTTTGTGATATTTTTACAGTGAAAATAGAAGCTTTGTTTTAAACATGGCTGTGCAACAGATTTTCCTATAAAAACTTCCTTGGACTGTGAAGGAAGAAGGTAAGTGATTTTCAAAAACTATTTTTTATAGAAGAGGGGGCAAACGAGCAGGAGGCCCACCATAAAGGTGAAGTCGCCGCCCATGGACACTCATGTGGCTGGGAGCTCATGAGTGCGTTGCCGGCCTTTTAGGGATTTGTACGCTTTTTTCTTGAATGACCCTAAGTCGTAGTGGTTCGGAAATACCGTGGCGGGCAGCTTGTTCCATAACGTGGTGGTGCGTGGTAAGAAATGTCTTAAAAAACGCGCAGTGGTGGAACGACAGGCATCAAGGTGATACGGGTGGAATTTCGCATTCTGCCTTGATGTCCGAAGATGAAATTTAGCTGCAGGTATTAATCCGAACAACTCCTCCGAACACACCCCATGGTAAATGCGATAGAAGATGCTGATAGATCCAACATCTCTACGCAGTGCCAAAGGATCAAACCGGTCGGAGAGTGACTGGCCAGCGACTATGTAATGCATTGTCCACAGTTAAAATCATATATCCTTATATGAGACAGATAGTAAATAAAATAAAATAAAAACTTTTATTATAGAACGGTTACTTCGATAACAAAAATATACGACCTGAGCTTGGCGCCTTTTAACAGATTAAGTTGGTCTTATATTTTCCTTTCCTATAATTTATTAGTCTAAGATCAATTCTTGGCAAATTCTTGGCCCCTAATGTTTATTTATCCATCACCATACAAACAAATTGATTCTTAACACACATAGACGATTCTATTATGAATAACTAAATGATCTTTGATTTTGGTAATTTTATAGAGTCGTATAAAAATTTGATAATAGTATTTTACATATCCTATCGTTAGGAGGAGGTATTATTTTAAATGTAACGATATAACCCGATTTATTGTTTATATAATTTTGTACTTGTGTAAATAGCATCGACCCAGAATGCTGACAAAGGAAGTGGGCTAACATAAATTAAACAACAGCCATTAATAATTGAAGGGGACAACTGAAGGATCACTTGGCTGTTGGCAAGAAAATCGCTGTATCTTTAAAATTTCAGCTTAAACTCGAGTGTGCTTATGTTTAAAGTTAACGACGGTTTATAGAGGTGCGGTTAAATTATTTGAATATATAAAATCATATAAAAATTAACACCGCAAATGTTAATTTTCACACATTACTCAACGTGCATTTTCACACGAAAATAGTTTTAAGCCATTAAAGCAACCCAAAATAAATAGCCTCAAATTAATTCTCAATGGGAAATTTAAATGTGTTGCAAATTAATTTCTTGCTTATATGTACAATAGTATGTTTTCATATATTATTTGTCTTCAAAGTAATTAAGTATTTAAATATATTGCGGTAGATATTTTCATTCACGCATCACATTTAAAGCTTTTTGATGTTTGCCCTTTGATACCCAAACGGTCCCTAGACAATACTGAAGTGGACGCTACTTTCTACTGCTTTTCTACTTTTGTATTCGACATTAAAAATACAAATATAAATTTTTACTACTACGACAAATACCTATTTTTCAATAGTGGTATAATTATCCAATCATTTTCTACCGTGAGCGGTCGATATCTCAAATACAATATTTTCACACATAATAACTTAAGTTATTATTTAACCCTATAAATAACAAACTAAAATGTCAAGCTATCTAGTAGTAATAACATATTGTGGAAATAAACAAAGTTAATTTAGAAATAAATATTCAATTAACATTTCCATACACTTGTAAGATTAATAACAAAAAACACAAAAAGTTCGCAGTGCTAATGACCACTTAGTACAGTATTCGCATTTGCAGTCATTCAGACTAGCCTATGACAGCACTGATTTTCAGCGAGGCTTATGATCATACGAAGACATATATAAAAATATATTAGAAAAAAAAGGAAAAATTCTATCTATTCTTTAAAAAGTCATTAAATAAAACATTTAATCAATACACAATTCCAAATAACACGATTTATATATATGATATCTCCACTATCCGTTTTTGGAGATTGTTGGTTAGTTAGCTTGCCTGTTTTTAACGTCAGTAGGGCTATCATACCATCCATAGTTTCTTTACAAGTTGGCAATATTTGATTGGGGGGCAGAGCAAAGCCGTGCTGACCACGATCGCGCAATTCAAACGTGACCACATATCTGAAAAATACACAAATTTATGCTGTATAGTCACTTTATAACACAATTAGTGTCAAGGAGTCGTTGCTTGCTGTGGCTCCTTCTCGAAGCCAATAACAAAGGTCTGGTTGGCCTATTCTTAATTCTGCACCAGAACATGAATGTTAGAAATAAAAGTGAAAGAAGAAGCCATCTTAAACATCTAACTATAAAATGATCTGTAATTTTTGCTTGGACTCTTAATACATTTCACAGGAGACAGAACATATTGGTAAACATAATTGGCTATTACCATTAAGAAAGCGGAAGGGCATACATTAATTGTAGGAAGGAAAGACATACAATATCGCCCCCAGTAGTGTCATGTTTGACATACGAGTCTGAGGTTCAAAACTAGCCATAATATATTTACTTATAACACCTTAAGTTTTCGTTTAAGTAAGACTTATCTCCAAATCCCAGTCATGTTAGTTGCTTTGTGCCTGATGTAGGTTAAAAAACTTGTATTCTCTTTAACCAAATCTCCACCAGGGAAACTTGAGCTTGAACCGTTAGTAGCATAACTGAGTACTTACTACAATGCCACAACCTGATTTTTATGTAAGTTTTGCGAACAATGTTAAAATACGATTTTAAGAGATTTTGTTGTTGTGAGTGTACGAATTTAAATTATGTTTCCTAAGATATTTTCTTACGGGACATTGAAGGTTTTTTTCACCCAGCATCCACTGACACCCGACGTCATATAGCCTGCAAAGTAACCACGATAAATTACATATCATATTCATATTAACATAAACTATTTGTTACAGCCTTATAATAGTCTGAAGACGCATACTTCATAAATTACAGGATCATTTAAACAAAATACCTTTTTTATAAACTTACTAACTTTACTCATAAAATTAAGCAAATAAATTATACATTTTTTTAAATTTCAATTTATAAATATCCTTCCTGAAATTTTAATCAGTCACCCCGTATTGTTAACTGTATTGTAATAATAATTGTACTTAAATAAATAAATCCAAAGTCTTCATGTACACGACATCGTATCATATATTTTGATAACTTATCAAAGAAATTACAAATCGACTTTACCCTTGACATAATTTCATACTATCTTTAATTAATTACATTTAATACACTTGCTGCCACACAACACATATTCCAATAGATATTCTATTATCTAGATTAAGACCATAGAAAATTTAGAAAGATTTTATATACCTATAGAAATCGAGACTGGGTTGTATGTACTGTGTTAATAAGGCAGTTGGGTATAAATAAAAAAAAACCCCAATCAGTGATTTAATGTCTTGAAGAAAAACGCTATTAAGCTATTAGCGAGCAACCCTTCTTCTTCAGCTTCTTATAATATCGAATTCTTATACTTCCTGTTAGTTAAAATACACACAACTGAAATTAGGAGAGCAACTGGCCTTATCGCTTTTTCAGCGATCTCTCCCAGGCAACAATAACAAGATATAGCAAGGCAAGTGATAAAATGCAAAAACTATAGTCAATATACAAAACACAAGATAAGAAAAATATAAAACCAAAGTTTTACCTACTGTATCGTATGCAGTGCCTACTTCGTACGTGGTGCCGTACCTGGCCGCAACGCGGGACGCCGCTTCTAAAGCCATCTTTTGCTATGGTATATGAATAATCATTAAATAGTGTGAATAGGTGTTTATCTCTGATAAAGACACTTAAATATCTGTTTAATACGTATGTTATATTTCAGGCTCTAAAGACAAATATACAACTAAACTTAGACCCGACATTTATCAATAAGAAAGGTATACTTAATATTATTAACCTTGAGTTTAATTTTATCACATATATATAAAAGAGCATTCCTCTTTCCTAGAGGCCGGCAAATCACTTGTAAGCCTCCTGGCATTAAAGGAGTATGGGTGGTGATTCGCTCGTCAGCCTCCTCTTTCATAAAAAAAATATTCTTGCTGTCACAATCAATTAAAAACTATCGGCAAAATAAAAAGACAGGAAATCTTATCTGGGTCTGGTTATAATCATTATCCTATACAAGAACTTAATATAGAAATAACTTACAACATCATCATAATTGCCAGAATGAACCTTCAAATGTGTGTAAGGTAGTATCATGTATTGACCATAGGCGTGGAAGGCAAAGTAAAACATCAAATCACGACTATTTGCGAGCACATAATCCGCCATCGCCTTGGACTCGGGTTCGGAGAACGCGCGCGGACCACAGTACGTCTCACTTGATTTCTTACCGCTCACACCAACCGCTAGAAACAAGACAGTAAGCTAATAAGCTTTAATTAAGTTCAACAATGTAAAAACACAAAACTTACTTCCAAACGCAAAACCAAAGTTTCTATTCAAATCGACGTAGTTCATGTTCTTACGGTGCATACGATCCTGTAAAACTTTGTTTTTACAAATTAAAATAAAAGCCTTTTGTTCATGGTTATATACGTAACACTTATAACAGTCGAACGATTAATAATTAACTATTAAAATCTTTATTCGAGTAGGTCTTTATACAGACACTTTTGATGGCACTGGAAGGAACCGTCAAGAAACTCGATAGCTGTTCCTTTAAAAAAAAAATTCATGTAAAATTATATTACTAAATGACCGATTCAAATAACAAAAGCATTGTTAGGCTACTCGAGATTTAAACTGTCCCGATGCTGAGCTTTTGCTGACACATAAAACGGATATTTATCCTCTAAATATTCTTTAACTGAATAGTATGCCTTTTCAACCAGAATACTCTTTACATTAATACTTAAAATATACATTACCCATAACACAAGGAAAAAAACGCCCTAATGTTCAAGACGAGTTAATTTATAATTTTTGTATCGATTAATAAATACCATATTATGTGTATAGTCATATCCATCTGGATTTAAAACTGGAACAAAGTGCCACTGGTATTTCTCAGCTATCGCTCGGAGGGTGCTATTGGTTCGTACGGCTGTCAGGATCTGATGGAGGAAGTAGGTGACGAACGCTTGGGATATCCACTCACGCGCATGTATCCCACCTTCGACAATTACTTTTGGTCTTAGTGATTTCCTTGAATAAAAGCATGATTTAATTAAATCGTTAGGCAGGGAAAAAGTAACTTGGTTACTTCATTTGTTTTTACTTGATACAAATTGCCGGTTCCAAGAATCGCATACTCACAGGCTTAAAACTACTTCTAAGCTGTATACTAAATATTGCACCGCTTTAGCCTATTCATTAGCATCAAAACCACCTAACACTTGCCACACACCTCGCAGTCTTGTGAACAATTTTCACGGCCAATATATCTCTCTTTTCCACAGTTTTTCCAATCACATTCACCTGCATCACATCTGGGTATTGAGTCTCCAGGTCCCAGAGCCAGGCGTAAATGTCATGGAGGCGGAAATAACTGCCCCAATCAAACGACTCCATTTTACGTCGGATATACGGTTTGACTGTCTGCATATCCAGCGCTCTGAAAGTAGAACCTTCTTCTAAAGCTTAATTCAACTTTTAAAATATATATACTTCATGTTAGGCTTTGCACAAGGCTGTTGTCTCCATTAAAGCAATGAATTGCTTGTGTGGTAAACACGCTCTCTTATTTTAAGTAATATATATCTATATAAATAATATATACAAAAAACCAATATGGTAAGATTAATTTACATAAATTGTAAGAGCTTTTTCATACTTACTTTTGCACATCTTCAATAAGAGTACTATAATATACACCGGCTATGTTCGCTGTCCTTAGAAAATCCTTTCTGTGAGTTGGCGCAATTATGAATTCTATGGGCCTGTATACAAGCCCCGGTGATCTCCAGTAATTAACATTATAAAGCGAACTTAAATTATTGAAGAACCTTAAATGGGCTTCGTTAACTGGTATACCGCGTACGAGGGAGTAATTTCTGTATGTTTTTTGTATACATTCAACGCTGTATATCAGCAAAGATGTAAATAGTAGAAATTTTAACATTGTCTCTTGGCCTCACTGATTTGACTGACAGTTGTCTATGGAATGTCAAATCACGTAGTTGTATGCATATAAAAACTTTATGCTCCAGTTAATAGATTCATTTAGAGAAACAATCCTAGATTTGCACTTGAATAAAAAAATATGATAAATATTCTTTAATTCACCCCATGATACCCGTTTGAGCACGATGCTCAAATCGATCCAACACAAAAATTAAATATATAAATATTCAATGAATTTAATAAAATATGTAAACATTACAAAACAAAAGTAGTACAAAAAATTGTAAACGCGTCGCATCGCTGAACAGGACGGGGGCAACGCGTCGGTGCCGCGCCGTCATAATTTCCGTTAAACCCACCAGGGTTTCCTCGCATGTCGGCAAAATCTGATTCGCTGGTAACGCGTGGCCATACGTCCCATTGTCACGTAATAGAATGGTTAGCACATACCTACACACATATTCATAGAAACAGACAGATCTAATCAAATTTATAAAAGGTAATAGTGACCAATTTTATTATATTCATCCCTTTCAAAAGAAACTTTATTTGATTGCCGGAAAACTTGGAAAAATGACAATATGAATTTCAGATATGAAATAATTTTAAAATTTAAAAAAAAAAACAAACGTCTATCAATTTAATTAGTCTTAAACGCTGATTAGATGAATAAAATTCATTATTTCCATTGTATCCTAGTTCGACAGCAACCTAATTCTAATACATCAGAATAAAACAAATACATATTAAATAATAATAGTTCGCAATGTGCAAATCAAAATGAAAAAATATAAAATCCATTAGCAACTAAAACTAAACGCAAACACTCTAGCATTTCTGAATTATGCAATACTCAGTAAAATCGACATGATCGAAAAAAGTGCGACACTTACTTTACTTTATGACTCTTCTTCACATATGAAGCGGAATCCCCTGAGATTTTGTAGCCTGAAATATAAACAAAACTATTTATCTATATATTATCCTAATAGAACCCTAGTTCAAGAAAGTGCCAGAAGAGGCTTTGATTTGATGAGGCATCAAAGTCAGTACTCCAGTTTAATAAGATATAAATACGATTTACATTGTTCCATTGTTGTTTTGTAGATTGCGTATATAAGTGAAAGTACGTATAAATAAGCAAGATGTAATTATCGAGCCCCACACTATAAACTTGAAGTCGCCATAGACACTCACGTGGCGGGAGCTCTTTTCTTAAAGGTATAATCTTTTAAAACGATATGAACTTTCCTGGTATAAGCTTTTAACGATCGTATATATGTATATATAAGTAGAACTCACCAAGAGTATCATAAATGGTCCCAATGCCGTATTTGACCCCGTTCACTTTATACATTTTCAATATTGCTTGTTTCCCATAATTTACCTGAAACGTGATTTGAAATTCAACACGCGCATGAATATTCCTACCGGGCGCCAAGTCATTTTGATTTTCTACCGAGAAAAAAAAAATTATTTGCCTTACTGATTTCCAATTTGCACTCACATTTTTAACCTTATTGATTTGTGAAATTTAAATTCGAAACGCGTGCTTATATAACTCACTTATATAACATTCAAATAGAAATATTACTCAGCTTCAGTATGAAGCACGCTAAAGTATGCTTTTCTCATATAGAAGAGGGGGCAAATGAGGGCGAGGCACCATAAAGGTAGTCGCCGCCCATAAACACTCATTTATGTGGCTGAGAGCTCGTGAGTGCGTGGCTGGCCTTTTAGGCACTGTAATTACCGTTTAGTTGAGTTGTACTTCAAAATTTAAATTTTTCTATACGCCATTTACAATAAAATTACAGAAATTCTCCATACAATCTATCTAGAGCTTTTAAGAGCACTACTAACTTCTCAAGTTATAAATTGTAAAGCATTGCATGAGACATACATTGTCAACATACATAAATTACATCCATAAATCGCAACTTGAGGAATCTTCCACACGAATGCGGCAAATAAATCCCTTGTATTGTTTGGATGTATCAACAGCAGAAACCAAAACAATCTCTAGAATTATCATGCACAAACCAGCCGTATCATCATGTATGATTTGTATATCTGGTGATATATTTGTATGTATGTCTGGTCAAAGTCTAAATATATTTATTCAGTAAGGTACATAGGTCATTTTCTAAATGATTCTACGCCTGTTCGGACGCGACCAAACTGAAACTCGGCTTCGATGATTTTTTGTAGGACACTTTTTTGCGGCAAAGTTTTTTGCTGGCCCTAATACATTCCCAAACTTTTTCATTATCAAAATTAGATAATTTATAAAAACCTTTTTTAAAAGCTTGGTCCTTAAATACTTTTTTTTAATTTTCAAGTCGCGTAGCTGAAACCACGATGTCAACATACTATAGAGGTTATATTCTATTTTAATGTCATCGCTTAAAGTCACGAAAGTGCGTATCGTAAGGCTGTATCGTACGTAGCCGTGTACTGAGAGAAGACCGATTAGCACTGCGCACGAATGTTTAATCTTTGTTTTCCAATGTATGTGTGTATAATTTAATAAATGTTTCGTTTAATTATTACATTCCAACAGATAAACAAAAGACTTTTTAATAATCTAACAAAAAAATACGCACGCAAACATTAAAATGTATGTATACACAAAT
The DNA here is from genome assembly GCA_951799465.1 of Leptophobia aripa. Taxonomy (NCBI): domain Eukaryota; kingdom Metazoa; phylum Arthropoda; class Insecta; order Lepidoptera; family Pieridae; genus Leptophobia; species Leptophobia aripa. The sequence goes on from OX637271.1 coordinate 6,855,204, forward strand.
ACATAAAGCTTAAAAGCTTTGTTATTAATATAAGTACGATACTTACCAACTCGCCAAAGTTCTCAACATGTTTCACACTGTCTGAGAATGGTATTAGAATCTTTTGTCCGTAGGCGTGGAGTGAGATGTAATAACGGAGGTCCTTCCGGTGTACACTCACAAAGTCAGCGATGGCCCTCGACTCAGGCTCCGAAAATTCCTTAGCCCCACAAAAGTAATCCTTCGTTGGATTTTTACTGGCACCGTGTGCTGTAAAGTGTACGAACACCGTAGCGCCCATTAACTTACGGCAATATGGTTAAATAAACATACTATGACAACGGTAAATGAAATAATAAAATGCAAAACACTAAATACACCATTAAAATAAACTATAAATGTATATAGTCATAGTTTTTGTATGTATATTTACATAACTATATATTTAAAGAATATCTCTCTCAGCAAGTTTATATTTATTTTCTTATTACTTACGTATGAAATTACATGTTAAGAAGATTTTTTGTTTCAATGTAAAAAACTAGTATTTAAGATACAGGCTCGGCTTAGTTTAGATACTTATGTTAGAAAAAGAGATCTCGGAAGCCAAAATCATTGGTCTGACTTGAAAGGAACTTAGGCGAATGGCTTCATACACGAGAAGAATGCAGAAATGTCATATCTGCCCGATGCCCCAATGTGGGGTTTTAAGACACTAGTAAGTTATATCAAATAAGCTTAAGGTTTTGTTCTATAATATCTATTTGCAATAAATACTTTTTTATTTATTTACATAAGAATGATATATGTATATAAAAAGACTCAATTGTATAGACAAAACAAGTCTTTGGGCTGTAAAAGAAGATACGCCCCGATCCACGTATACCCAGTAACTCAAGGTTACGCTACCAGTATTTAAATGCCGTCAAATTGTTCCAATCTACCATTCACACTGGGCGTAGATTAACTTACTACAGAAACTATGGTCAAAATTCCTGTTGAGATCCACACCAACTGTATAATTGTTTTCAAGGTGCCTGTTATTCCGCCACAATCGATCCTGTAAACAAAAGCAATAATTTTTAACCACCAATTTAATGCTGCATGAGTTTTTAAAAACGTGTAATATCCTATTGTATCATTACTTCTACTAATAGTACAGTGTAGACTCCATGTAACGTCACCCAATTGAACGACAAACTCTCTCTCTCTGAAGCAACTAAATCAATTGTCTTTGTATTCCACACAATGTTTTTTTTTTCTCTATTTAACGTCAGAAAATGCAAAATCTATTCAGTGTCGTTATATAGGGTCAATATTAATAAATAAGTATAATTTTATATTACAACTTACATTTTTCATACTATACACATAGCCATCGGGGTTAGCGACAGGTATCAAAATCCAGTTGAACTTATGCGCAACGCGTTTTAATTTACCATTATTAGATTTGTCGGCATTAATTAACTGTTTAGCCAGATATATCACAAACTCTGTGGTGATCCATTCGTTTCCATGTATCGCAGCATCAATCATAACTTTCTTCTTGGTACCAGGTCTGTTTATAATTAAAGCAAGAATTTCCCTCCCCTCAATAGTTTTACCAATGTCTTTAAGTTTTATTAAATTGGGATATTTCACGGCGATGTCTGACATCCATTGGTATATGTCTTCTAGTGTGTGGTAATTTCTCCATGAATAAGAATCTGTCCTGAGACGTAAATATCTGCGGATTACTTGTTGGTCGAACTCGCTAAAAATCAAATAACATTATAAATATTTTAATAAATTCTTCTTCTTCACAGCATAAGAATTTCTCTGGTTACTTCATCGTACTAGTTGTATATAGAAAATACCATGAATCGAACCCGGGACCTGTGGTAGTCCTTTTTGCCATTCAGCTAATACATAAAATCATAAATAGGTTATACATCTTACCGTTGTATATTGTGAGACAAAACTCTTGAATCCAAACCAAAATGCACTAATCTTTCCTTGAAAATTTCTAGATCCATTGGATTCACTAAAACTTGGATATCGATGAACATTTTGAAAGGGCGTCTCCAGAATATGGCATCAATGTATTTGTGAGACTCCAAATTCTGCAGGAACTCGATCTGATACCGCTCAGTCGCGACGAGGTTAAACAAAGTGTAATTATCATATTGCCTGCTCTTAACGGAATGAATAAAAAAAATACAAGCCAAAATAGTGATTTTCATTTTAGATCAATTTTCATCTTGACAATCGTTTGACGTTAAAGTAGAATCGAAAGAGTATTTCAAATTGACGTTTTATAAGAAACATACTGGTGATATTAAAGCCTGGCGTATAGTAAAGATCGTGGTCACCAAATCCCTTGTAATGAGACGAATTTATATAGGGAACATAAATTAGAACCGCTGTCAAGAGAATGTATGAGATACAACGAAATCTGTTTTGCTCTGTGCCCGTTAACTATCTAATATATGGCAAAGCATAGTCATTTTTTGTATAAAGTGTCTTCAGATAAAAAGATTATATGTTTATATGTCACACTTTATTATTATTAATTATAATCTAGAGGCACTACAAATCTAATTTGATCGAATTTTGATCGATATTAGTTTCCGATTATTATTATTAGCCATAGAAGGTTTCCTTTCACCAGATTAGCTTTCGATTGACGATGTCTTCGATTTTTTAAACTATCGTTTATTTATTTAGTCCTATAATTAAATTTGAAGAAAGCCATTTAAATATGTATGATAACAAGTAATTTATTGAAAATTCTTAGGTGGCCTGGAAGAGATCGCTTATGAGCGATAATTAACATCTATTATCATCATCTTCTTCCACTGTTTAAGTGCAAACGAGCAGGAATAAGCACCATAAAGGTGATTTCGCCACCCATAGACACTCACGTGGTTGGGAGTTTGTGAGTGAATTGCCGGCCTTTTTCTTGTAAAACCTTGTTCGAGGTGGGCACCTGATTCCATAAGGTGATGGTACGATTTTTTTAAAAGTTTATTTTTTAATATAAAAATAGAAAAAGGGCTTCACAACAATTATTATAAGTTGCATGATTGGAAGTTAAGAAGGTTAAAGTGTTAACATAATAAAGTGAAGTTTTAATTTGTTCAAATTGCCTGTTAAACAGCCAAACTTCGAGATCCCATTAGGTGGCTGTCACTTAACAATAGGACAGAAGATTACGAAGTTAAATAAAAAAGTTCCACGTTCTTCTGATGGGAAAAGTTTTTGCGTCATCGTAGTATTCCCCGAATAAGGCGTTAATAACTATTAGGACACAATCTTTAACGGATCCAAACATTATAAATACATTTTATCTAAAAATCATTGCAAATATAATAATAGATGGTTGACGTAAATACAGATTTTTAATCTGTCAACTTAATGCCTCGGTCTTTCCGAACAAATACGACGTAGGGTCTATAGAGGACGAGTGCCTCCTGCTCGTTTGCCTCCTCTTCTATAAAAAAAGCTCTTCTCTCTCTATTATATATATCGAAGAAACATAATTCTCAACGGGCTTAGTGGGCGACATGTGGGTTCTGTGCGAGAACAAAAACACGGATTACAATAGTAATCAAGTACACAATTATAATAGTATTGTGAATGTGGACGAGTCGGTTGATGTTTTTGCCGACCCTACTTACCTTTCGTCGAGGCATTTAAAAAAAAACAAACCTTTGAATCCTGGTAGTGGTCACATGTATGTCGTATCTTGTTCGTATTATTATGTATATTTTATTTTGTTATTGTATAATGTCTCAAGTTCCAATTTTAAATGTATTTAGCGCATAAGATGTCTGGGGACAGATATAATAAAATAAATAAATAAAGACGGGTTCAAGGCACCTATCTCACTGTCAACAGTTGTGTCTACTAGCTCCTTCATCTTTCCCAATTATAGTTTACTAGCTGATGCCGACAAACGTAGTTTTGCCAAAAAAATTAATTAAAAAAAAGTCTCTAAAAATAGATGTTGGCCAATTCTGAGACCTACTCAATATGCTCAGAAAAATTCAGGAGAATCGTTCAACCCGTTTCGGAGGAGTAAGGGAACGAATGCTGTGACACGAGAATTTTATATATTAGATAAGAATTCATTATAATTAAGTAGAAAGGTGTAATAAGTTCACATAAGACATATAACAGAAGTGTTACTCTCATGTCATAGTTCCGTTTTAAAATAATTAATATATAAAGCAACGGTATCAAACTAGTAAATGAAACGTCTGTATGTAAATGTAAATTAAAAAAAAAAACGATTTTAAACTTAAAATTATTCTAAAATTCTAGACCGCTGACACAGTAACAAAGTCCGGCTCATTAAAAGTTGCCAACGATGAAAACAGTGGAAGAAACTGCTGTCTTCAGAACTAAGTTTTTGTGAATAATGCGAGAACTTGCTCCTTTGAAACTTGAATTTACACTATATAACTATTTGCATAATACTTTTATCTTTACTAAAATAATTAGAATAGTTGATGAAGTTGATTTTAGCAAAGTCGATTTTTATTTTTAGTAAATAAGATTTATGTTTAATTACAATCTATACTAATTTGAAACTATAATATTTCAGTCCAGCCTAGTTTACTCATATAAATAAAACATATAAGCACTTTTTACTATTTATAATCTCTATTATTGATTTTGTATATGGTACATGTTACTGATTATGTAACTCATAAGTGAATATATACGCCACAGAGTGGCAAATAGCTTTATATATTTTTATGTGTGTGTGTTTTCTCCTCATAGTAAAAGAATTTCCAATAATACAAAAAAATATTAAAAATACAAAACGCAATTGACGAAATTGGAATCCAATAAAATTATATACAATAAAAACTCTAATATATAAAATTCTCGTGTCACGATGTTTTTTTTTTATAGAAGAGGGGGCAAATGAGCAGGAGGCCCACCATAAAGGTGAAGTCGCCACCCATAGACACTCACGCGGCTGGTAGCTCGTGAGTGCGTTGCCGGCCTTTAAAGGAAAAACAGAATTCCCAATGGAGGGGTAGGGGAAGAGGACGGGGGAGGGGAAAGGATGGGCACCGGAATATCTCAGTCACCGAACGAAACGCGAATACAAAATGAACAAAGTCCAATTACATCACTTCACGCCGGTTTTCTGTGAGAGAGTGGTATTTCTCCGACCATGCCTGCCCATTCGGCTGAAACTCTAAGTAACAGCATGGCACTCAACAAAATGTTGATTACCGTACTACTCCGATACAGGTTGATCAGTTCTTATGAAATTTTTGAGTGCATATTGAATATATCTGAGAATCGCCATCTATTTTTACAAACATTTTGTTTATATTTCGCATTAAAAAATACACACAACCCTAATTTTTTTAACACCAACCTGTATTTAGCCATTTTAAGGCAGAACAGCGTTTGCCGGTTCAGCTAGTAATTACATAACAGTCTCAAATTAACGAGTCAAGAACCGAGTTATAAAACAATGAACAAAAACCAAAGAACTTCGTACAATACATCGTTATAATAAATGTCATCCATTCTTTGAAAACATAATGAGGGTACAACTATTTCAAGTTATTACACAATTTTCATTACATTCAATGGAATAGAAAAGGGCCAGTGTTATGGCCTCCCACGTAAATGCTTTGTGTATCATATTTTACCCAAATGTACTCAGGCATTTTTATTATGATCGATATAAGGTAATGCTATCACAAGCTAAACAGTTATTGCATTTTAACGGATTTCATTCGAGACTAAACTTTACATCCAGGTTTTTCCTGGTCTAGGTTCTTCCTGGTCTAGGTTCTTCCTGGTCTAGGTTCTTCCTGGTCTAGGTTCTTCCTGGTCTAGGTTCTTCCTCGTCTAGGTTCTTCCTGGTCTAGGTTCTTCCTGGTCTAGGTTCTTCCTGGTCTAGGTTCTTCCTGGTCTGGGTTCTTTTAAGGATTTACTAGTTACTAGTTATTTTACTCATATGAACAAACTCTTTTTATATTGTTTAGTGATATTACTATTAATTCGGTAAAAACGTTTACAAATTTAAGAAACCAAATTATGATTAATTGACGAAACATTTAGTGTTGGGTTTGGGATTGTATTCAGGTGATTGTTTCTTTGTAATTTGATTAAAGAACACAAGAGATTCATATTTAGGCTGAAATATACATGTATCATTGATAAAATAAATTTAATCACTGATAGTACTACTAATCAATATATATTATTTAAGATAAAGTAAAACTCAAGATTACAAAAATAATATCAATAATTTAAATGTAATCTTTATTACGATTAAAATGAGATAATCTTTTAAAATCGAATCTCATTTATTGCAAAAATCATGGTATAATGCTTAAATTACTTATATGGGGAATCCAACAATTGCACGGGAATTAATTGGTCCATAACAATTAATGAATTATTTAGAAATGATATAACGAGGGGAGAGAGAGTTCTTCTATAGGGCTACCGCCAACCTCACTACTCTGTAGGGTTATTTTTGAAAGGCGTAGGTAGCATCAGCATTGCCAACATCACGATTGAGTCGGTCATAATAACCACTTATTTAAAGAAACACTTCAGTGATAGTTTCCAAGATTTATATTTCACTATTTGAAGAGAGGTCCGTTCCGTACAACGGCCTGAGCGCGACTGTGTCGTGCGGTTACAATGCGACCCTATTTATAGTGATCTAGCACTTGTTTACAAAGACGTCGTATTGAAATAATAAAGATGACATTTCACAGAGTAACAAACGTAAACTATTCAACTTATGTGTTTAAACTTATTTTAGGACAATTAAATGATGTTGAACTTAATTATTCTAGTTAATTTAAGACTAATTGTTGTAGTTGCGCCGATAGATACAATAAATTAAATAATCCACATTTGAGGAGACAGTTAATTATGTCAAAAATGTCATATATAAATGATAGAATGTCAACACATGTCGTGTTAAATTTAAACTTTTTAGATTTAATTAGAACTTCTCCAAACATTAATGTGTATTGTGCCAATGACGCGTAAACATGACTATTTTGTGAATATATTCAATGTTGATGCGATTAATAAATAGGTATATATGTATATGTGAATCCCCTCCTCAAAGTATACATAAAATTTCCCGTATCAACTTGATGTCTGTCGTTCGACCACTGCGCGTTTCGTAAGACATTTCTTACCACGCATCACCACGTTATGGAACCAGCTGCCCGCCACGATATTTCCGAACCATTACGACGTAGAGTCCTTCAAGACAAAAGCGTACCACTCCCTAAAAGACCGGCAACGCACTCAGCCACGTGAGTGTCTATGGGCGGCGATATCACCTTTATGGAGGGCCCATGCTCGTTTGCCCCTTCTATAAAGAAAAAAAAGTTGCCATCAACATAACGCTCCCATAATCAACTTTCCATTCCCAACTTCACAGCATTAATTCAACGCGGAGTTTTAATGTCGGCGAAATTCAATCAGAAATTTTTGATGCAGTTCAAAACTGGAGTACTTTAAGTTTTTGAAGTGTTCAACGTGCTTCGATATTAAACGATACAAGTTCTGAGTGTCTTCTAGCTGTTGAAAGTGGTTGAAGAAATATTGTATGAACAGGTGTTCAATATTTGTTAAGTTTTTCGTAAAATGTTTCTACTGTACACAGATACGCTCATTAAGCTACCAACCAATAGCCATAGTATTGCAATAACTTTGCATGGATAAATATATTTATCTTCTTGGAAGCGTTAACTGAAATCTTTAGTTTGATTATTAAGTACAAAACTATTACTTTCAAATATTATTCTGACATAAAAGTAAAAAAGCCGGCAACGCACTCACGAGCCAACAACGTCATCAGTGTTTATGAGCGGCGACTTCACCTTTAGGTTGTGTCACGAACTCGTTTGCCCCCTCTTCCATGATAAAAGTTTATTTAATTTTTAAGTAATCGTTTTTATTAACATAAATTTATTTTGCTCGTAAAGGTTTTATATTTAATGTACCACGTAAATTAAATTGTATAATTAGAGTGTACTGTTGAGTTTTAAGACAAAATAGACATACATCTATTTTTATAGAAAATGATTTTAGACGTGTCACCCACGTCTACTCCGACTGTCGGCCTTTGACACAATCAATGTCATATCTTTGAATACATCATTTTATAAATAGACTTTATGTAATAAATATTTTTTTATATTTTATACTTATTATTTATCTTTGATAACAAGCAAATCCTTTAGCTGATGGGTGATTACTACTGTAGTTTTCCCATTATAGCATTATTGTCAACAGAGACTGTACGTGCGTTATGAGATGTGACGAATTAACGTAATATGTCAGACACGCCTCGCTACTAACAGTGACGTTGGGTATTCGCGTCGGTCTATTCTATAATCAATCAATTTTATTAACTGATACTGGAATGATCGGTAATGACTAACGTAAGCATACTTTACATTTTACTAAAGATAATAGACAACTTTTTAAGAAATAATAATTATAATCATCTATTCAATTCATCTATCAACTTGGACATTTTTTTTTTTGATAACCGAGGAGGAAATGCTTAACGCATTCCCCGCAACCTAAAGGTCACGGGGATATGTGGGACTCAACCCACTAAACAGGAAACCACTGCTACTTAGAGGACCGGTGAGCCATACCCACTAAAACACTCCTCGTGTGTAAATCACGATTCAGCAAATGGAGACTACTGGGGTCGCGTTTGCTTTCTACCAGCGTCGTTTGGACATAGGCCTCTTTCATGTTTCTCCAAACCAACCGTCATTTGACCTTCTGAATCAAAACCATTTGGAACCTGCAAACATTGAGATGTCATCGGTCCATCATTGGCGATCATCCAGGAAATATTTTGTTCAACCAATGACAATAATCAATTGAGTGAATATGGTCGCGAAGAAAAATTACCAAACTGCATTTTATTAGTTCAATTTAGTCGAATATACACGATACCTCCATAACTTCGTTTGCTTAGTCACAGTAATGTAATTTCGCTTAACTGATAGCTAAATGTGACATCCCAGTGGGTGGTTACATAGTTTTTGCATAGTTTAATCAATTTTCATTAACATTTAACAAGTTTTTGTTTAACGTTATTAATGAACGCTCATTAATTATTCATTAATATTTGCTTTTTAGTCACGGTTGGGTGGGGCATTACAATTTTGAATTTAATTGATTGTATGCAAGGTTCGTGGCATGTAATTCTCAATCGTGAGGCGTTACAAATGATTTGTTACTTGTACTGTACTGACAAGTGTTCTAAGGCTTACATCGTTACTCAGACAATTAAAAAGGCTTGCGTCGGCCCTATAATGGTTCATCTTGTATAAAAGTAAAAAGAAACATAGACGGGTGTAATTGTAGATTGAGACAAGGAGGACAAAGCTTCGTTCTCATTAAGTAAAAGCCTTACCAGAGCTTAAATTGAAAAAAGTGATTTCTTGTTAGCGATAAGGGTGTCCGCTAATTATCTAATTTGTCCGTTTGTTTAAATAAAGCGAAAACACAAAAATCCTAATTTTCGATTATTATATGTTATATCTTGTTAGTGTTAGTTTTTTTGTACGAAAATTAGAAAGAGTTTTTATTATACTTATTAAGTTCATACAACTTTTATTTTCTTCCCATTGGAGAAGAGACTTTTGGACCTTAAGGCACTGTAGGTACTTATTAAAGAATTAATTACCGCGATATAGCTGGTACCTTGCCCCAATCTTTATAAATATCATTTGATTGTTTTTTTTTGTATTTTTGTTTGTATATTTGTTTATTAAAGTTTAATACCTATTACTATTAGCGTTTCAATTTGTTATTTTATGTTAATATAAATGATTATAATTTATTTTAATGTGATTAAATATTATAAGATTCGGTTAACTAGGGTAATAAAAATTGTGATTTCGCATTATTTAATTAAGTTTGCTTATTAAAAGAATTAAAAAAAAAAACACGATAAGTACGAGTTACCACAAACATTTTTCCTTCGAAATTATTTTCCTGAAACGATTAATCCAAAGTGTCGACCCGTAAGCGTTACTGTCAAATGTCAATACGGAATTTTCCTTAAATACTTTCCGATTTTCCATAATTATTGTCAACAATCGGAGCTGGCAACTCCATTAGCGAGTCATGTCACTTCAGCCTACTGACAGATGATGCCATTCTACCGGGAATCGAACCCGCGATGGGGAGCTAACGATCCGTATGATTTATTACTGTCATTACTATTTTTATTTTTAAAGGGAATAAGACGCGGTAAAAAAAAGTAAAATTGGTCCTTATGTTAGCGTACTAGGATCCACCATCGCTTGAAACGCAATAATATTTCTGATATCAAGCTTTTGTATGTAATAATTGAGCTTTTCGATAATTTCCTTAGATTTACATGTCAATGACCTTTTGTATTGTATTCGTAGAGAGTAAGTGGGGTCAAATTAACATGAAAAAATATGAATAATTCTTCAACATGGTGTTAAATATCACAATTTTATGCGAGTATGCATTATAGTAGTTTAACTAAATAGTGGTTTAACTGTAACTAAGTGTAATAAAATCATGTTTAACAATTTTACTTACCAAGACTTCGTTATAGAACTGAATCTTAATGACTAGAGCTGCAGATATATCTAGCTTATATTTTATCTAGATATTTTTATTGTTCTATATACATATAGTTCATAATGTTTACCACTGTATAGTTAAGGATCAAACAAGTTAGCTTCGAGTTTAAAAATGAATCTTTAAAAATAAAACTTGCCAACTTGCTAACACGGTAGTATTTATTATGTTTAGTGAGCCACGCCCCATTTAAGCGCGTAAAAAACACATTTCTCATTTTCTTATCGTTTTACAAAACTTGCATAAGGAAATATGTTATTTCTAAACTTTATAAAGAACTAACAAGTAGCGCACCTCATACGTAACACGAACTTTAAACAAAGCTTGACTTCTTGAATATTTGCATAGATAACGCAAACAGAGGGCACTTTTGTCTTCCACCACAGTTTGTTAGAGAAAATTTCGAAATACGTAACCAAACTTGTAGTGATAAGTGTTGGGTGACAATTTAAAAAATGGAATACAGTGTTAACTCCATTTAACGTCGATTTAACGACGAACTCTCTAAAGCGTCGAATTGGTTGTGGTTAATTTCTCTGTCCATTTAACGACCACTGCCTATAACGCAATAAAATTCACAGTCCCTTCAATGCCGTTTTCCATACCATCTATAGCATTCTATTTTTGAAATTCAAATTCAAATACCATCCTGCAAATACAATTTTGAATTAAGTACACAAATGAAACTATTGTTATCTCTTTTGTTATTTCGATAAAGAAAAAGATAGCAATATGATTATACCTGGTATATACCCGATGTTTAGTAGGAAATAATGTTTTCATTCTCATTTTACCAAATGTGGAAAAGTATATTTTCAATATAAAGTTATAATAAATAGTTTTTCAACAATTTTCTTTCTTGCCACCATGTTTACCTATACTTTAGAGCAAGTATTATCGAACACACTAATTCACGGATGGTCGGCCGCCTAACCACTTGACCACTGCTCCTATAACATTGTAATTACATAAACAGTCAGTATCGTTGTTAAATTAAATTAAAAAACCTGTGAACGCTTATGAAATTATAATATAATAGTTATAAATCTGTGTATATTTGGGTTCAGTAGAGAATTTTTGTTATCTATTAATCGTTTGATTCCAAAAGTTTAAAAAAACATTGCACGTCCACGTTTAACAGTAAAAACACTCGCATACCAATTTAAAAGCAAACAAAAGGGATAATTAAAAAAAATCGTGCCACTTTCATGAGTTATGAGCCCCCAATGGTACGTGATTTTGCATTTTTCGGTTGAATTTCATATTTTTATGTGCTCTCATTAATACGGGTTAATGTATCATGAAAAATTCATTTTGAGATTTAAACTTGCAATATGTTTAGTAATTAGCTGGTGTAACATATTACAGGCTATTTTTTTAAAATCTACTCTAGTTTTCTTCCGCAGGTCACGTGGGCCTTTTCTGTTAACATTTATTGCCAAGCGTTTGGATTATTAGGTAATTATTACATACGTGAGTTAACACCGAGATGTGAGTGTGATGCAGAGCAGTGAACTGAAAAAGGGGAAAAAGCAGGCCACAGCATAGGTGTGATCTAACCTTGGTTATTGGGTATGCCGTTGAGATAATGTTAGCCTGTAGTTAAATGTGGAACACATTAGTGTCCTATTGTGAATATATAATGTCTTTAGGAGTCTGCGGAGCGTCTGAGATAACGCATCTCCACAAACCCGACTTCTTAATTTAATGAAATAAATATTATTTGAATAAAGGTTATTATAAATTAGGTATTGGTACTAGTATCATAATTTTGGGGCATATATTAAATAACACAAATCAATTTACCTATCATTGGCTTATAAATTTTCTTTAAAAACTTGCTAAAATTGTTTATCAACAATGTCTAATTGTCCCGTCCTCAAAATTAAAGTTGGCAAATTGACACAGAGTTCGTAAACTCTGTCAAGTTAAAATATACAAAGATAATTAGAAGTCTGCTAAAACCTCCACACCTTTTGTTTCTTATTAAATTGCCTTCAAGAATAATTATGAGACGAAGTTATTAATATTATTGGATGGTATTATGCAAAAGTTAACGAGGCTTTTCCATATAGTTAATCAAATTTAATTATATATTTTCACGTTCTATTTACTCTTGTTTAATATTAACTTGTAGAAATATTACTTATATGTAAAATGTAGTATACACTTTGTACTAAATTAATAATTACAATGTAAATGTATTGTCTGTGGAATTTAGTATAGTCGACATTCAAAGTATACCAATCTGGAGATAAATAAATCATATTCCAAGTGTGAACCTGAAATGTTAGTAGTCGAGTCAGTGTTGGCGCTACTGGGTCTATGCCGACAGTAGTCACTACTGAATCTCTGCAGTCACAGAGCACAAAACGTGCTTGTTCACATCGGTTCGTGATTTTAGGAAAAGGATTTTCTCTGCTACTGCAAATTGTATCGCGAAGTGTCTGTCTGTATTTTAGTGAACGAAGCCAGTGCATGATAAGGGGTTATTTGATTTCGAATAATATACTTAAAAAGTACATCTTCATGCTTATCACAGACAAGTAGACAAAAATCTATAGATTGATGTATACATTCTGACAATAATTAATATTATTCTTTGATACACATGCAATGTTAGTGATTTCATTATGAATAAAAAACAACAAAATAACCGCACATTAGTGTATAATAATAACTTGAAAGCTTTTTTTAACAAGTGAAATATTCCAACTGTCATAATTCATGGTGCATTTTATATGAAACGATTTTAAGTAGTCATAAGACGCCCACTGCTGTACATGGGCCTCTGTATCCCAGCCGCACCAGGTCTGATTAGTTAATGTCTAAGATTTTAACTTATATAATAGCTACTTTAAATATAACATAGCATATGTGTATAGTAATTTTAAAAATAATAATCTTTCGTGCTATAAACGTCTGATACTTGCAGTTAGAATTATTGCATCGGTAGAAATTGTATCTAAGTTTTAAGACCTTTTGCATTGAAAATTACTGAAGAAACCCACACAAAAATTATAAGTTAATTGCAAATAAACATATATTTATTAAAGTTATCAATTTGATAAAGATTATCTTATTTTGTAAAATATATAATACACATTATTATATACATTAGATCTATATTACGTTGATATAGATTATATATTTGAATGAGATAAGATGCCTTCTTTCCAATAAAACGTGTTGAAGGTTATAAAAGAAATACAACTCTAAATAATTTCTTGTTTTATTTCTGTGTGTAGAGTTTTTTTTTTGTTTTATATATGATTGTTTAGTTGTTTCCTTTTTTTTAAAATTGTATACCTGTAATGCTGCGCATCCCTATAATTTATGCACATACATACCTTGTGTGTTTTTTTTTGTAATTTTGTTCGGGTTATGTTTGTATGTGTGTTGTGGGGGTGCCCTATTTAATAAATAAATGAAATAAAAACGATTATCGGATCCGATATCGTATGGTATAAATGTCTTCTGTAAGTTTGTCTCAAATGTCATCATAGTGCAACAGCTGATGAAACGCCGTGTCGTTTCCCCATCAATTACCATTGACTGTTCGTTGTGGCTTACGGAAGAAGGGTTTCCGGTTCGAGGTGAGAAGGCGATAATGTCCTACAGATGTTTGCTTACAAGTGTTTTTTTTTTGTGTAAAGTCTAAACTAATAACAATCCGTGGATTTGATTAGGAGCTACTGGGTTTATTAGTTAGTTTATTATTTATTAGTTTTGTGTTTTGCTTTATTTTAAGTTACTTATATTAGTTAGGTTAATATTAAGAATGTTTTGTGGTTTAAATAATTAGTGTGTTTAATTAATTATAAATGAAATTCATTTATTTGTGAAAAATCCAGTATTACGAGATAAATTAGTTTATAGTAGCTAATTTAGTATAAAAGATGACGTATGAAAAATTTCATACTTTACACTGAAACTGGACGTAAAATGCACCGTAAGGTTAGCGTTAAATAAAATAAAATATTGTAAGTATTATATTTTAAATTAATTTCTGAATTAACGAATACTAAACCAAATTCAAAAAGTTTGGTCCTTTTGGCAGAGTACCCATAAAGCTGGTGGCATTTCCTCGCTGTATCGCGATACTTATACGCTGAGCGAGAAAAGTTCCAGCCCTTGGATCACACAGACGCCTCCTTAATTAATGCTTGTGCACTTGTACCCCAAGGTCCAAACGTCTCTACTCCAAATGGATCAAAATCTTTTTTCTGTTGTACTATTGATTCATATATGTTGTATTATGTTAAAATGTTTCGTTCATATACATTTTAGAAACAATTAATAATACATAGTATATAATTGTCAAACAGAATTTTCTCCTATTCTCGAAAACTTTAGCAAATGTGGAGCTGGCTGACCGCAAGAACTTCGAACGTTAGAACTAAACGGACGAGTGAACTATTACGAAGATATCCGAACCAAATCAGAAGTTTCCCAATTTAATTATTGTGTGGTTGAGCTTTTGGTTGACGTTTTAATATACTTTCTCTGTCATGTATCGCCTGCTCAAATAGAGCCTGAAAAATTATTTCATCTCTGAGTTACATCAATGACTATTAAGTTACGGCCATTTGCACCAAATCATAATAACTAACGTGTAACGCGTATTTGGTTCTTGGGGTTTCTGATTCTTTTTTTAAATTACCACAAAATATATTCTTCGAAAACATTGGTTGTCCATAATGTTATAATTTATAATTTAAGATTTAAATTAGCTTATTTTTCCTGTTTTAATCAATTTAATTCGAAAGATTAAAAATCATCCTAGGGGCAGTCGACTATTATTACTATAGAGTACTTGTTACACTTATTAAATGTATTTTAGTAATCAACTTTCTTAGTTTTTCTGTCAAAATGAGATTATATTAATATGCCTAAACACTATTTTCATTTCACACACGAACAAAGAAAAACAAAATATCGAATAAATTCTAGGCAAACCACTAATGATTCTTCGTTTATTTAACGTAATTAACAGAATATTTTTCAAAGCATTAAGGAAGTCACAAACATAATTACTGAACGTTTAGTACTCCCTTTACGATTGAGAATTTGGTACAAAAAAAGTTATGTGGTAGGTGGTTTAAATTATAAGCTGACGTTGTTTTTAACGTTCTATTTTTAATTTCTCAGGCGACATCATTTTCTTTTAATTGAAATTAGATCCAATTTTCTGTTTAATTAATTACTTAGTGTTAAATTAGAAATTTAGACCCAGAAACTTCTTACACATTTAAAATCTTGTTCCGCTAAAGAATACAACAAAATACATTAAATGAAGGCAATTACCTCTCGTGCTGTATAACAAACAACATCTCTCGTTTGCAGCTTATCCAAAATAAATAAAAAAAACAAATATCCATATACTATTCCAATATAATAATAATAAATCGCCTCCGCTTATAAACAGTACCAAGCCATCAGACACCAAATCCACCAAAGTTGACAGAGTGACGTATGAATGTCAAACTAAGGGGAGGATTCACTGTCAGCACGTGATAAATTGTCTTCCAAACGATTCTAACTCTCCCATAACGAGACGTGAAGTATTTCTTAGAATCAATGATATTTAAAGACATTTGGAAACTTGTAATTACATCGACACGTGAGTACGTAAGTACAAGTAATACGTAAGTACGTACCTATGCGTAAAAGGTTCCGTTCCTTCGAATCCCAGAGCTTTTGTCTTTACTTTACGTACGTAAGTACCTAAAGTAAAGACATATACGTAAGTACATATACGTAACTATATGGAATACTTAGCGATTCATAACCTTTTATGCAGCTTTTTTTTACTAAAATTGTTTATACGATTGATAAACAAACTGGGATTTAAATTATATTACAAGATATTCAGACACAGCTTCATATCTTTTAGAATATTTAAATAAAAACAAAAGATCGGTTATTTAACACACTTGGTTAGCCCGAGTTAAGTTTATAGCTTGAGTTTGGTGCTAATCTGATGTATACTTTTTATAAATACATATTCAGTCAAAAAAAATGTTCTTCACACAAATGTTAACCGTGCCGGGGATGGAACCTGGGACCGCAGTCCGGCACGACTGCGCCAACCGTTAATAATTAATACAAATCGATTTCCGTTAACAATTTCGTTAAAAATAACCGTAATATTTAAATAAACGATACTGCCACTTATTTATAGCTTTTATAATAGCTTCAGACATAAACTTTAGTAACCACACAAATATTTTTTTTTTACAACCAAATAATCTCGACCTGATCTGTCACTCTTTTTCTTGGTCGTCGTAGGTCAGTTTATATTGGTTAACCAGTTACAGACAGTTTCAACTTCCTAATAAATATCACCGGTGACAGGTCATAAAATATTGGTTATTTTAAGAAAATTTTACTTTGAGCTAATTATAGTGGTTTTATTGGTTATGGCAGGTATTTCCTTAATCAGCAAAAAATTAGTTTTCAGTTACAACTATGTAGAAGTCTAACAAAAATCATACATTATATTAATATATGTCGAATATGTCCCTTCATACAGATGTGCCATTAAAATCAATATATCCATTAAATCCTTCCCATAATTTAATTTTACGCAAGAATAAGAGAGGAAACAATAAAAAAGATCATTACGAAATATTATCATATAAATTGAAATCGCTTTGGCTAAAGAAAACCGTGGAGACGGCTTTCATTAAAATCGCTGCCAATTAAGAGTTGGCTCGCCTCCATGTCTATTTTGTGTTTAAATGTAAACTTTTATTGCTTAAATATGAATAAATGTGAAATCTGTTTGAAATCGTTTGAGAGCTTTTTAATAGTGTTTATAAAAGTTCGAGACTTTGATCATATAACATTAAAAAGCATGGTGTTTTTATTTTATTACAATTTCTTTTGATATGTAATTTTCTTTTTCCTACGGTAGGTGTGTATGAGAGCGTATACCTTCTTTAAAGCCCGGCAACACACACGTTAAATGACTAGGGACTAGGTATATCTAAAGGCTCGCTCCTATTTTATATAAAAACAATATGTACTACTGAATATTGACCTTCTATGTTATCACGATTCGATTCTCTGATACAAAGATTTTAACTAAGGTTTTTTTATACAATTATTTTCGACCGTTCAATTTGAAAAGTGTAATTGAATTTAAGCTTTTTTATAGACGTGTACGAAAGCTACCTAAGTATATTTAAATAGTCCTATGTACTATTTATTTATATAACATTTAGCTAATTACATTGACTCCATAACTTTCTGTTCGGAATAAGTGAAATAGGTGTGGACTATGATTTGTGGGTATGTGACATCTGATTTCAGTCAAGCGTCACAGCGTCAGGGGTTGGGTTATTTATGACCTCTCATATTATCCGGTCGGTTTTCTGGTTTATTTTTATATTAAGATTATCTTCATGAAACCCTTTACGCAACAACAAATGGACTGATCTGTAAACAAACTAAATTTATTTTAAGCACTGATAACTTTTTATATGTAACAGGAGGCAAACAAGCAGGTGGGCTCGAGTGATATGCTAACTGCCGCCCATGGGCACCTGTAACGCCAGGGGCTTACAAGTGATTTGCCGACCTTTAAGGGAGAGGCACGCTTCTTTCTTGAAGTAACTATTTACCCTTGATAAGTATGTAATAATAAGAAAAAAACATTGTTTTGAAAGAGTGGCGGATTAAGACCGAGTCTTGATTGAATTAAAAAGTAGTTTTCTGTCACAAACAGAGGTTTCATTGAACGTATCAATAACCCGGTGTACAAACTAAGGGTGTGGAAGATTTATGTTTTTTTATTTATAGAAGAGGGGGCAAACGAGCAGGCGGTCCACCATAAAGGTGAAGTCGCCGCCCATAGACACTCACGCGGCTGTGGGAGCTCGTGAGTGCGTTGCCGGCCTTTAAAAGAAAAATGGAATTAGGAAATGGCGGGGTAGGGGAAGAGGACGGGGGAGGGGAAAGGATGGGCACCGGAAGATCTCACTTTACGCCGGTTTTCTGTGAGAGAGTGGTATTTCTCCAGCCGTGCCTGCCCATCCGTCGAAACTCTAAGTAACAGCATGGCACTCCAACTCAATAAATGGTGTTTGCCTGCATTACTTTATGTAATGCAATTAACTCAATCACCCAACGCGTGAAAATAAAAACACAATTAACAATCGTATATAATTGACAGACTACAAATATAAAAATAATATATTTTAATTATTGATTTATGGCTTTAGATTCACACAGTAATACATTAGACAATAGTTATTACTAAAACATATCAACTAATCAATGGATCAAAGTACTGTTAAATGTATTTTTTATAATCCAAAGAATTCCCATCGGCACTGTCGTTTATATAAATCAACTCTGTTAATTACCCAAACATCCTATTTCTTCAAATTCTTACGTTCACATACTATTTTTGTTTCTTAGCCGTTTTTAAAGTTAATCTACTAATGTCCTGTGCGTTGGATGAAATAAAAAAAATATTTTTTTTATTAAAATATATCTTACTTTATTTATAAGTAATCGCAATTAATATATAAATACTTTTAAAAAGGAAACTTTTAAAAAGATCCCAAAAATGTATAATTATATAACGAAACAGAAGAAACTAAAAGTATTAAATTCTGAGCTTTAAAAAGCTCTGTAATCGATCTTACCATAAACACTTACTAGATAATATTGTGGTTTGTAAGGATTTCTTAAATTATCTAAAAAAATGAACCGAGCGAGTTTCTTGAGTGCTTCTTTTTAGCTTGGTCGCGTACGAACAGGCGTAGAATTAGATTTAATATGATTCAAAATGGTGAATGAATTTTGTTAAAATTTATTAAATTATTTTTTTTAAACTGATAATAAGTAAAAAAATCCTTTAAGAAGTTTTTATTAGCCCAAACTTAATTGTTTATGGTAAATTGTAACACAAAGAACAAAAGCTCAAAAACATACCAATTATAAAAGTTTAAGTTATATACTTTTCAAGGTTTATACAAGAACCAAGATGTAATAAGAATGACAATAGAAGATGCCGCAACATTCACCGCAGCGGAGCGATAATAGCCCAAGTTTCTCGTAGTTTTGTCCATTTCAATGAGACACGCCATAATTTCTTCATTGTTGGGAATAATTTGTTTCGGTGGAAGGAGAAAGCC
This sequence comes from Leptophobia aripa, assembly GCA_951799465.1. Taxonomy (NCBI): domain Eukaryota; kingdom Metazoa; phylum Arthropoda; class Insecta; order Lepidoptera; family Pieridae; genus Leptophobia; species Leptophobia aripa. Next base: position 6,874,964 of record OX637271.1, read on the forward strand.
ATATTCGCCAACATCACGAAGTTCAAACAGGTACACAATTGGAATTTTCGCAACACCCTTTGCCCAATCGAAGCTGGAACCGCTTACTGCATCTGTATGTATATATATAATAATAAAATGGCAGATTTTTTTTAAATTGTTATATATTTATGTAGGCGACTTGTAGTCAGTACCGGTGATCCAAACGTTGGTGCTAGCTCAGCGTGTAAGCATCGCGATACAGCTCTGTCACAAGACCCAAACTTTTTAGATTTGTTTTAGTTTTGTATTTTATTTTTTTTTAAGCTGTATTAGTTAGATTAATATTAGGACTGTTTATGTTTTATTACAATTAATAAATATTACCATGAAGTATTTTATAATGGATGCGCTAGAGAGACATGGTGTTTGTAAATAATGGAATAAAACATTTTCATAAAGTAAAAAGGTTTTATGTAACTTTTTTTTGAATATCTATAATTAAAGTGTAACATAGAAATATGAAACTTAAAATAAGGTTGGTACAAAGCATGTACTAGCCAGCTCTGAGAAACAAAACAATACATTTCATTCCACACAGAAAATTATAGGTGTGTGTTCCTTATTAGAAATAATAGCACATAAAATTACAATATAAACTATATACTTACAGAGAATATCTTGAGATGTACCCGCTACATACTGAGTCCCATATTTTTCAGTTAGTTTGTCGAGACCTCGTTGAGATATTTCATACTAAAAACACGTACTTTACTATTATTTTATTTTACTTTGTATTTATTCCCGCTCCAACAGTGAAAAAAACTCTTCGTATTTTTACTATCTATAAACTCTCCTATTTCGTAATATTATTGTTTAGACCTATCCCATATAATGATTCTTTCATTTTGTGGGTTGTCTTGCAAGAGATCACTTATTACCAATAAGGCCGCACGTTGCTCCTACTATTTTTGTTAATAAATAAAATAAATAACATCTCAAAAATCTAAAATGTCACGCACATTGAGAGTTGGAAGCAGCTCCGCAAGTCAAAGACACGGACTATATTCGCTCATAGTCTTGGGACTTGAAAAATGCTAGTTCTAGTCTAGTTCCTGAATATCTATATAAGTATCAAAAATCTCACCAAATCACCATAATTCTCCACTTGCAACACATCAGATCCACCAACATGACTGTATGGTATCAAAATCATTTGAGAATAGGAATGAAACGCAATATAATAAATCATATTTCCAGTACTCTTAATCGTCTGTACGTAGTTCATTATTGCTTGTGTTTCTGGCTCTGATCCGGCGGAAGGACCGGCGAAGGTCTGATCACATGGATTTGTTGATGCGCCAACGGCTTAAAAATTGATTGATCAGGCATATTTTTCATTATTCAAAATGACTGGTGGATAGTAGAACTTTTAATATAAATATCTATAAAACGACTCATTTGTACAATGATTTAAAGATATCAGATATCAAATATCACATAAAGATAAAAGTTTAGTAACCTGTGCATAAATTTAAATGTTCAACTCCTACTTAAAACATTAAACACTCATATCCCCAAGGTAAACCTTTATTTTTGATTGATACAACTATAATATACTTATATTATACGCCAACCAACAAATGTTAACCGGTAACGAATCCGGAACCTTTAGTTTGTCATTCCAACATGGCCTTTCCACCAACTTGATGTAACTATCGGTTAAAGAAATTCATATTTCTTGTGCTCTTATAAAGTCAGCCATTATTATAAAACACATTTGTAATGAGTACCTAAAGCATCTAAGCTATTCCTATTTAAATATGTGATTGTTGTTTCATATTCTAAAATAAGTTAACTTACTATTCCACACATAGTCGAAATTTCTATTCAGATCTATACCATTACTTGCATCTTCATCTGGTTCACAATTGGTTGAGTATAGAGTATTTCTATTCTTCCGCCACATGCGATTCTAAAATAGATTATAATTAATATACTATAAAATGTGTTTTTTGCTGTGACAAATGACTTTCATAACACCGCTTTTAACTAAACTTCACACTAAATATTGTTACAGAATAACGACAAAAAAGAGACATATACATGCATAACAATAACTTAGGAATTAAACTTAACTAAACCATGAAAAGAATATAATAATACAACGACAAATTTTATTTTGGTGCACACATGAGTCGAACCCATTAGTTTCTTCAATCAATAGAATAAAGATTATTTATTTCTATATTAAAACCACAAATTTTATCATATAGCAAACCCTAGATCCCACACTAGGATATCCCTTCGTGTCTAGTCTCTTCCAAGTAAGAAAAGTTAATTAAAGCTACAAGTGTATAGAATAAGTACCAAGTAATTTAAGTTACTATCGAAAAAGCAACAAATTTCAAATACAAAATCAACTCACATTTGTAAATGTATATTCATAACCATCAGGATTGATAACAGGAAATATATGCCATACAAAAGCTTCAGCCATGAATCTAACGTCACTATTGTCACTAGTCAAAAACTCCTTAATTATTCCAGTTACGGTTGCTGGCGAGATCCATTCTCTTGCATGGATTCCACCTTCAATCATACCTATCAGTGGATCTTCTCTTTGTCCTGGTTTATAATCTATTATTATTCCTTTTATCGCTCTGCCTTCATTTCCATTTCCTATAGTAACTGTTTTTACTATATTTGGATAGGTGGTTGCTAACTCGTCAAGCCATGCATGAATAACTGTTAGATTATGGTATTCCGTCCATGTAAAGCCTGGATTACTTCTTGTATCACTCGGTATTAGTTGGTCGTTTATTAGGCTATGAATTTTTGGAAATATTTAAAGTAATTAATATAAATTGAACAAAAATATATAAAGAATAAATTCTTTAATGAAGCATTATGGAGTGACCAAATCGATCTTTTTCAAATTAAATGCGTATATTCAGGATAAGGAAAAAATCGACCAAATTAATTGTCAAGACAAAACGTATGCTCGGCTAATCTGGAATGTGATATATACCTTCGATTATGAGAATTATCTCATTCAATCAAACTAACAGTTTTAGTTTAGCTAGGTGGTAAAAAATATTGTACAAAACTTACGCCTGCACGTCTGATATAGAAACCTCGGTTTTAACATCAATATCGTTCATGTATTTAAGGAAATCGTACTCTTGAATCGGAGACACCATAATCCTAACATCCTTTCCAATTATCGGTACATCCGTCCAAAAATCATATGCACTCTTCCTCAAGTCGTTTACAAGTTGTAATTTCACATCTGTATCCGGTAAAACCTTATACACTTTATAGTTATCGTAACTCTTATAAGCTGAATTTAATATTAACAAATTTAAAAGCAAAACGATGTGTGCGATCATTTTGTCTGTGATCGAAACACTAATATCAGTTATTGCAACAATTAACTAATAATGTTTTACAATGGCTTTAAAATATTTAAGATAACTACATATCTTAAGTGTTATATAGACGCGTTCAGTGTTTGGAGTTTATTATATCTATGAACTGTAATCTTGTTTCGGCTTATATACAACTTGTTAAAATGAAAATAACGTGCAATAGGTCATATTTTGTTTTAAGACTAAGGCATTGGTTAAATAATCTTATGTATAAAATTTCTCTGTCACAGTGTTAGTTACCGTACTCCTCCGAAACGGCTTGACCAAATTTTAATCAAATTTTATATGCGTATTCAATAGGTATGAGAATTGAATCCACCATCTATTTTTCATACTCCTTAGTAATAAGGTTTGTTCACCTTAATTTTTTTTTGGTTTTAGTATTTCAATCATTTTTCATCCCGTTCGATAACTGATCAATCGTCATTTAATAAGTTATCCCCGCCAGTATTTTTTTGTCTACACTAGAGATAATTTGTATGGCAAAGCAACGATTGCCGGTTCAGCTAGTATTGTATAAAAAAACAGTTTAAAATATTGACAATTTATATGACATTTACAAAAGTAAAAATACAACCGCAATCAAAACACTACTTATTTTAAAAACATTTCCCGAACTGATATGATAGTATCCCAACGAACGCGTGACTCTATCTATTTCGATAATAGAATCCATGAACTCTTCACAATTCGGTCGGATGAACCTCGGTGGTAGGAGAAAGCCGAAATCACCAACGTCACGCAACTCATATAGAAGTACAATCGGTACATTCGCACCGCCTTTTACCCAATCGAATCCGGACCCTGTCACTGGGTCTGTAAAACACATAAAAAAACTTTTCTGTAAGATAAAATTTATGCAGAATAATCTTTATGGAAGATAAGAAGGGATAATTCAAGAATATTATTATATCTATAATTTATATATATTTACGAAAATCATTTATAAATTTATATAAAAAATAAATTTTATATAAGAGGTGTATAAACTCGCGTATAACTCGTGCATAAATCAATAAAATTAATAATTCTCATGAAATTGTGTGATTTTAATTTTGAAAATACTTACAAAGTATATCTAGAGACGTACCAACACGGTAGGTCGTGTTATGTCTTGCTTGAAGCTTCTCCGCACCTTTCGCAGCAATCTCGAACTGTCAAATTAAAAAAAAAAATTGATTAACTAATAAAAATATAATCTAAATCTACTTCTATTATTTAAACAGTTTTTGCGATTAGTTTATCCTATATATTGTATAAACGGAAGAGCTGTAATTTTTTTTGGTATAACACAAAATCAATCCTCGGATGTTGTCTGAACAGTATTGATCAATGATGAGTCTTATGTACGTGCATAAATTTACCATATCCCCATAATTCGGTACGGACAGCACGTCAGCGCCACCAACATGACTGTAGGGTACCAACAACATTTGCGAGTAGGAATGAAGAGAGAAGTAATACACCATGTTGCCTCTCCTCTGTAAGGCATGTACGTAATTAACTATAGCCCTCGTTTCTGGCTCAGAAAACGCCACTGTACCCGCGTATGTGATGTCACACGGGTCATCAGACGCACCAATTGCTGAAATAAATATGAAATTCTGAATTATATATAAAGATTATCCGCGACGGGCTTTATAATACATCTAATAACTAGCAATAGTATATAAAACAGGCCACAAAAATGCAAAGTACGTCTGATTTAAAAAGTTTAGAAATTTCATTTTGAATATCTATCACGTTTTAAAAATCGTGATATTGATGCAATATCAGCTTAGTGGAAACGTATCATCTGTCTAGTAACTATTGCGAATACATTTGAATCAATTGGTTTTAATAAGACGTAAATTTATTTATTTACAAAAAAATTGCATGTGACAAAAGAAATTGAAACAAAAATTATACTTAATTCTAACAACATCTTATATTCGTCCACTATGATTCCTAATCTTGCCTTCGACATTCTGGTGCAAAGTTAAGAAAACCATTAAATAAACGGTCCATCGTTATACGGGGAATGGACTTGGTTGCTGGCGGAGACTTGTTCGCAAACGAACCTCAGCCAGCCAAGGATGCCTCCTGAGCCGGAAAATTTTAAAATAATACTTACTATTCCATAGAAAGCCAAAGTTTCTATTCAAGTCCACACCATTGCTGAGGTCATCGTCGACATTTCTGTGTGTACAATTCGTAAATACGGACTTATTACGATTTTTTCTCCACATTCTATTCTGAAAGATAAATATTGTCGATGGTTAAGTATGGAGTAAGGTCAAGTTCAAAATTCTTTAAAAATTAACGAAACAAACATGAGTGTGTACCTAATATTTTGCTAGTGTGTAATCCCGATAATGACGTTACTATTTAACAAGTAGCAAACGTTTACAGGATACAGAATGAGTAAATTTTTAAAATGCCTGACTGACAAACCACTTGGCTCAAGTCACCATATCGGACAGACAAACAGAGATTCAGTTAATTTCCCGAAATGTTCAAAATTTATTGATGAGAAGTCAGTGTATATGTACTTAAATATATGTGGATTTATGTTATCAAGTCTTATCTTCTCATACCGGCTCATTTTGAAACCCTCGTAGCTCTAGAAAAAAAATATTGACGTACACAAGTAACCACTGATACGATTGTATGTGGAAAAGATTTAATTAAATAACACAAGCTATAAACCTTGGGGATAATCGTTCGTGTTAAAAATGATAGTCGTCAACCTCCTGATAATGATTAAAATTGGTAAGTATTTGAATTTGTTTGGGATTTCGGAGTGGTTTGGAATTCTCCTAACCTTAGGTGTAGGAAGAAGTTGATTCATGAAGACTTCGGTTCAGATGACGTTGCGTTCTTCAGGCACATTCTTGGCGTTGACAAGTGATGCTGCTACTATAGGAAAGATACAAATAAATAAGTTACATTTAAACTCACATTAGTAAAGGTGTAAATATAGCCATCAGGATTTGTTACAGGAAAAATGTGCCACTCGACATTGTCAGCCAATTCCCTGACAGCTGGATCTGTACTTGTAAGTAATTCGTTAATCATCCATGTTGCCGTTGGAGGAGTAATCCACTCTCTAGCGTGTAACGCAGATTCAATCATACCGATTACAGGCGTTTCTCGTTTCTTGTAGTCAATTTTTATACCTCGTATTTGTCTCCCTTCATTACTTACACCTGCTGTAACTATTTCTGTAACATCTGGATATTTCGCAACGGTATCTTCCATCCATTTCTCGATCTCTTCCCAGGTTTGGTAGAAATCCCAGTTGTACTCTGCTGTGTTTCTTGTGATTGGTCGTTTCAATTGCTCTTCAATTAAACTGTAAAATACATGATTTCGTATTTTAAATAACTTGCTTTTTTTATTAATGGATCGCAACAATTGTGGGCAGTCAAGATATTAATCCGGTTTTTTTAATATATAGTGAGATATAAAGCCTCTATAATAAACAGTTTTTATAAAATATTTTGTTATAATATATACCAATCTATCATAATCTGTCCAAAGTTCTGGAGTGTCTATTCTTCGCAAAACAGTGTGACTCTAATGAAAGTATATAAGATATTTTGAGTTTATATAAATTGTGGGTTAGCGCGCAACTGTAACTGTAACTTTTTAGGCCTTTTTATAGCTTTACCTTTGTACATCATTTGAAACTAAATTTCCTTTTACACCCACATTCGATAAATATTCTTCAAACATATTCTGCTTTACTGGGTCAACCATGATCTTAGCTTCAACATCCTTCTTCACATAGTTAAGCCAGAAGACATATTCATTTCGATCTTTCAATTCGGTTAGAATGTTCACCTCGTGATCATCTTTTGGTGTGATTTTATATACTTTATAATTTTTATAACTAATTTCTGCACTCACAGTTACAATAATCGATAACAATATTATTTTTATAAGCATTTTGTCAACTTTTACTAATGACTTCTTTTACATCACTAAATAATTATCCTTAATCTTTTTTATCGACATTTATCAGGCGATATATATTTTGAAATATTTTAACTATTATCTTTATCTATATATATATAGATAATCGTTAAAATATATAATGTATTTTATAAGCTTTTTTGTGCGCTATATTGATAACAAGCTAATTAACAAAAGTATTCAAAATAATATTAATAACCCGATTGGCTACAGAATGCAGAAGCATCTCTCAGAATTCTTGGGGTATGGGGCAGCTGGTTTCATAACGAGGTGGTGCGTTTCGTACAATTTGTTATTGGAACGACAAACTGCGATTTTATATTGTTAGAATTTCGTATTCTTTTATATTTATGTCCAAAGATTACATTCAGCGGCAGGTTTTAATCCGAACAACTCTTCATTATATTTGAAAGAAGATGCTACATCTCTACGCAGCGCCAACGGATCAAGCCAGTTGGAAAGTGACTATCCAGCGACGGTCTCACATTCAAAGTTAAAACAAAGCAATGCTTCCACTTCTATCCAGGTCAGTCTGACACATTCAACAATATCTTAAAGATATCTAAGCCAGTTCTAATTCTGAATAAATAAATAGAATAAATTTTTCAACTTCAACTTTTATTATACAAATAACATTATGAAGCACATAATAACTAAACTTAAAGAAGAAACGAATGAAGTTGCTCCCGAATAATATCCCAGTTGTCTTGTCACTTTATCCATTTCAATTAGGGTATCCATAATTTCCAAACTATTGGGAATAATTTGTGAGGCGGGCAGAAGGAAACCGAATTCACCCAAATCTCGTAACTCGATAAGATAGCTCACGGCTACACCAGTTTCTTTTTTTACCCAGTCAAAGCTGCTACCACTCATTCTGTCTGAAATTTAAAAGGAAAACTCTTATTTATACAATAAATTATGAATAAAAAACTTAGTTTTGAAAATAATATCTTTTTACACTTTTTTGTATATTAGTTTGCTAAACAGAATAAGGTTAAAACAAAATTAGAAAATTGAAACTGAGTTTTGGTGCTTAAGTGTAAAAAGAACATATTTATTTATTTCGTTGCTCAGCGTGTAAGCATCGCGATACAGCGAGGAAATGCCGCCAGCATTGTGGGTACACTGCCACAGTTTTGTGTTTGTTTTATTTTAAGTTACTTATATTAGTTTAAAGTATTAGTTTTAATATTAAGAATTTCTTTCCTCTTCGTAATAAAAATATAGCCTTACATAATATATCAGCTGCAATTCCGAATCTATAATCGGTTCCATATCGTTCTTTTGCCTTTGCAGCTCCTCTAGCCGCAATTTCAAACTGAAAATTGAAAAACATACGAGATTGAACCTGTGTAATTAAAATTTGAATTTATAATTTAAATAACGTATTTGATAAATTTTAAATACATTCCAATACATTAACTTTAACACTTATAAACTCAAAATATAAGACAATAAACAAATCAAATCGCTAAAAAAAATTAAAAAAGATACCCATAATGCTGGCGGCATTTCCTCGCTGTATCGCGATGCTTATACGCTAAGCGATAAAAACACCAGCTCTTGGATCACCGGTACTAAATACCAGGCGCCTACCTAATTCTAATACTTATTATGGGAATATAAGAACGAAGAAGAACCAAACATCACAATTACCATATCACCATAATTATCGGCCTGCAACACATTGGCTTTTGTGACGTTGCTATAAGGTACTATAATCAGCTGTGTATAGGAATGGAAGGAGTAGTAGTAAATAAATTTTCCTTGGTCCTTAATACTCCGGACATAGTTCACTATTGCTTGAGTTTCGGGCTCTGATGCCGGGGAGGAACCCGCAAAGGTATTACTGCAGGGAAAGCTTGAGGCTCCTACAGCTGTAATTAAAAAAAAAACATTGGTGTGAAAATATATTTGTAGGACTACACAGATAAGGTAAAACCACTCTCAAAATGTTTGTGCCTTGACTGTCGTAGGACCGTGTCTAAATACATATTCTTTAAGAACTGTATGACTATGCACACTAGACCATCCCGACCTACACCATGTCGATGTCAACTCATGTGTTTGGAGTGTCAATTAATTGTATTTTATGTAGTTTGTATTTCTATATATGTTGTAGATATATATTTTTTTGCTGTGAATTCATAAATGGGCACAGACTGACAAGTAGACAATATTTATAATAAAGAAGCGTAAAACGCTATTTTTCTGCACCCTACAAAAGTTTGAGTAGAGTAGAGAATTGGAGTAGAGAAATAGCCGTCAAGATTTACAGATGCAAAGCTTGACGTGTATATTTAGATAAATGTGCACGTATTAAATTATAAAAATCTTACTCATCCAAGCAAAATCGAAATTCCTATTAAGATCGATTCCATTGCTCATGTCATCATTCAGACTACCACACGATACGAAATGACGAGTGTTTCGATTTTTCCTCCACATTCTGTTCTGCAAAATTAAATGTAAACATATTAATATATAACTATATAACTATGTATTACTTTAATATTATTGCCATAGGTGTAAGTTTTTTTTTTATTTATTTATTCAAATCCAAAAACAATTTTTTTTTCAAACATCTTAATCTATACGGCATTAAAAACCGCGCAAAGGTTTGTCCATGCCGTTGTTCACTCAACTAAACTTATCCAACCAGAAGTGCGAGGAGGACACCCACCCTATCCCGCGTAATAATAATTGCGCTCGTAAAAATAATTATTCCCTAGAATGATGAACCACTCCTAAGCAAAAACCAAAAGTTAAAAATATTTTGACTCATATTTGTAACTTCCTTACACTTAAAAATCGTCAAAACTCCAAAATCTCAAATAAAGAACGTTAAACAGACAAGAAGAAATGACATGAAACTCTCCGCCACTCCTCTTTTAAATCGCGAAGTACAGTACAGTTGTAAAGAGCTGACCACTTCTCTTCTGACGAGTAACTTTTGCTTGCATAGAAAAGTAAAAGTTTTTCTTCCAGGGTTCAATGCAATCGTGAGACTTTATTTATCCCTAAAACCTTTTTTAAATATAAGTTACTTACAGTTGTAAATGTATACACATATCCATCAGGATTCACTACTGGAAATATATGCCATTCAATATTCTCAGCCATACTCCTTACTACAGGATCTCTACTTGTCAAAAGTTCTTTGACAATCCAATTAACTACTGCTGTCGAAATCCATTCTCTTGCATGTAATGTCCCTTCTAGCATGCCAATTAATTTTTCTTTTCTATTTGGTTTATAATTAATAATTATTCCTTTTATTTCTCTATTTTCAAACGATCTGCCCATTGTTACATTTTGTACTATTCTAGGATAGTTTGCGACTAATTCATCCAGCCATTTGTTTATTTCATCCAAACTATGGTAGCGATCCCATGTCATTGAGAACAAGGACTCATTTCCTGAATTACGAGATACAGTATCTGGCAGAAGTTGATTATCTATAACTCTGTAAATCACACAGCATATCTATAAATATATTTTATTAACAATCACATTAACAGGTCTCAGATATTTTATTTAACAATGTGACAAATGAAGTTTAGTTTTAAGTTTAACGACCTTTAAAATATATCTGTGGTGAAGTACTTACCTCTGCATGTCACTTATAAGTTCTTGGGCGTCTATCTTTTCTTTTTCTACTTCTTCCAGGAAGAGGAGTACATTTCCTGGTGGTACCATAACTCTTGCTTCATAGTTAACATGCACCTGATCTTCCCACAACTCACCGATACCATTACTTTTTATTTTATTTATAAATTCTACCTCATTTTCACTTTTCGGTTTTATCTTATAAACCTTGTAACCATCAAATGTCTGTTTTTCAGTTAACGCCTCCAAAAAACATATCAAAAAAAATAAAATAAGTATTTTCATGATGTACACTTGTCTCAGTTCTAATTATTGTTATAATTCACTTGTGCTTCTTATCAATTGATAATTAATATCAGGTACATTATCAACTTAATAACGATAAAGCTTGGATTAATACTCTTTTTAAAAATTCCTTAATTCATTTTTAAGAATTAACGATTCATCCATGGAAATATTAAATCAGTCAACACAAATACTTTTATCTTCTAACTTTGCTTCTAATTTCACGTCTAAATATTCCTTACACGTTATACTCATAATCGTAAAATTCATTATCCATTAATTCTCACCAAATTACGCGTCAATTTCTAAGCGGAGTTATTAATATAGACTTCATAATGGAGCTATCAAAAGTAAATCATTTTCGTGAACAATGCCTCTAATGTATAGACGTCTTCTTGATTAGCAGGCCGTCGGTAAGAGCCTTTCAGACAAATATCATACGTATTTTGTTAATTAAGCGGTCTATATAGAGATAATAAGTCTAGCCAAAAGTGCGAGCCAATATATGTTCAGTCAATATAGATTCTTAACTCGAATGTGCTTATTAAGAACACTCTAAACATTCTTAACATTAACCTAAAGTAATGTTACTTTAAAAAAAAATACATATATAAAACAAATTTTTAAAGTATGGTCCTTGCGGCTGATTAGCCATAATGCTGGCGGCATTTGCTCACTGTATCGCGATGCTACGCTGAGCACAGAACACTCTTAGTTTGAATAATTAATTAAGTATGGAAGGCCTTACTAAGATTTAGCAAAACAATTTACGATCAACACTTAATCAGCAGTTCATTGTTAAGTCAATATAATAGAACCTTTGTATTTATATCTTGTAGAACCTTACAACGCAGGTACACAAAGAACTGTATGATATTCCCTAATAACAAACAATTGTCTATCTTTATTAGATGATATACTGACTCCTTGTTTGGAATTTTTTTTTTAATATTTTATATCAAAAACAGGTCTTATACAATTATGTTTTGAAACCGCCAAGATTTGTACATGATAAGATTGGCAGTCCAGCAATGAATGCACGTAAAATGTATTAGTATTAATATTTGTGTTATTTTGGTATCACTTAGGGCCCTAGTGATATGTTGGGGCAGGCCATTTAATATACCCTGTTTTTTTAATGTCTCGAAAAAAACAGTTTTGAGTGGGAGTGCCATGCTGTTACTTAGAGTGTCAGCCGAATGGGCAGGCACGGCCGGGGAAATACCACTCTCTCACAGAACACCGGCGTAACGTGATACAATTGGACTTCATTCATTTTGTACTCGCGTTTCGTTCGGTGAGTGAGATCTTCCGGTACCCATCCTTCCCCCTCTCCCGTCCTCTTCCCCTACCCCTCCATTTCCTAATTTTCCCTATAAAGGCCGGCAACGCACTCACGAGCTCCCAGTCACGTGAGTGTCTATGGGCGGTGACTTCACCTTTATGGTGGGCCTCCTGCTCGTTTGCCCCTCCTCTTCTATAAAAAAAACACCTAACTAATATGTTTAATATGTAATATCGACTCACACGAAATTTGTTTCAAAGGAGTATTTTGCAATGTGCAAATACTTTCGTAGTTTTTTTTTTAAAAATTGATAATACGACTAATATTTTTTTCTAATCCATTGCGCTTCCCGCCATATCCCGACATCCCCCTTGCATCTGTCAAAAATGGAACTATTTAACCGCACTAAATTAGTATAAGGCTGTGTATTTCACAAAATATAGTCAGTTTATTCTTAAGGTTTTCGCTGTTAGCAGGTTGGGTTTAACAAATTTTACATTTTTATTATTATATGCACTATAATAATAAAATACACAAATATATAAAAAATAAATAGTGCACTATGCACTTTTACTTATGTGGTTTAAGAAAACTTCATTTCCAATTAAAACTTACATGTCACTTACTTGAGAACATAACAATTAATAAGTCATATAATACTTTTATGCTGTTCTTTATACAAACATATACTTCTATATATATACAAACATATACTCGTATATATATATCTTTAATATTACTCAAAATGAAGGTTACATTACAAATTTAAAATGCATCTCGTATAAACTTATAATCTTACATTAAGACAAATATTATAAAAAAATATTATAATACCTTTAAAGGGCACTCAAGTTTTAAGGGTTTTGCTCTGAGATCTCCTTACTTTCACAATCGTAAAAATAATGCTTGATTTTAAAGAATACTACTAATGACTTTAAATTTAATTATTATTATTTAAATTCTTGAAAACGACAGAGCTTTGTTTTACTACTTAACTTAGGTGCAAATGGCTCTCAGAGTCGTCTATTAGTTTGAGTAGTGTGATTTACTCGGATAAAGTTATTACATAGTAGATATTTGTATTTCTCCCTCCTTAATAAATGATTAACATTCCCCTTCATTAGTTTACGTTTATAAAACCGTTCATTCGCAACTCATAGTAGGAGCTCAGATGAGGCTTTAACGCTGTAAGCCTTGTCTCATTTTATGTGTCATTGTCTGACGTCATTACCCCCAGTTAAGATGGCTCTAAAAGCTCAAAAAATGAATCATTTATGTTTGTTAATAGGACTTTTGTAGCTTCAGGCAGGCAGCTATTTGTCTGTCGTACCTTAATGGAAGTATTTGGGGACTTTTTTCATTTCCTTTTGAGGTTAAGATTATTCTACGCGTGTATTAAAATCCTGATAAATTAATCAACTAAGAAGGGTGTCTTCTCTTTGTAGCTTTGCATTGTCAAACACACAAAATGTTCCCATTATACAAATATTACATAACAGATTTAAAACAAAGATTGTAGAGGCAAAACCAATAAATTCACCTTTACAACCGTGTGGTGGAATGCGTTTAATATTTTGCCTTTTCGCAGCACCGCGGGTGTAGGCATTTTGTCTTTTATAGTGATGAGCGCGGTATGTGTCGATAACTTTTAATGTTACCGATATAAAACAAAAATTACATATAAAGGATTTGTTTGAAGTAATATGACTAATAATTGTAGAAAATATGATACAAGACTCAAACTCAAAATATGTCTATTCGAGTAGGTATTTATAAAGACACTTTTAAATCGTCATTTTTTACATTACCATAGTAATAAAATAGCACGATATTGATTGTAATCCAAATTTTATAACTCATCTTATTCTTACAAAACTTCGCCGGTACCTGGTTTTTATTTATTAAAACATTATCTATTGATAAGTAAATAATTTCTTAATTGTTTACTTAGCTACTACTTAAAATATACTATATTATCTCACAATTTCATTTAATTATTCGTTGATATTACAGAAACCAATAAGTCATAAAGATGTTGATATACACTGAAAAATATCAAAGTTTTATTTATTGATGTCTGACGTCTCTGTAGTTGAGCATTAAATATCGTTTAAAACATCGACACGAGTGTGTGGTACATCACTAACACGCGATAAGAAAGCAGACGGCGAAACAAAAGCGCTATCGACGCGGATTTCAACAACATCCGCGCTGCGCGTAAATCACGCACGTCCGCCATGCTGTTTATTCTCAGCGTGCTATATCGATAGGATTGTTCTTTTATCAAAACGATGTTATCGATAATGTGTATTCAGTGCTCCTCACTATTCAACACCTGTTTTCCATTTGTTTCGGTTATATACATTTTCATACAGTGTTGTACCTATCACTAAAAACACTAACGCATAATTTATATGTATAAAAGACCACTAAACAAGAATAATACACATTGTATGCACATCAAAAATAAACATATGAAAATTGGCGCTGCGTAGAGATGTCGGGTCTCTCAGCATCTTCTATCGCATTTATATGTCGCTTAATAGAAGCTCTAAGCAGCTCTATCGGATTTATCATGGGAAGTGTTAAGAGGACTCGTTGTCTGCAGCCGAATTTCGTCTTCGGACATCTAGGCAGAATAGGAAATTCAAATCACCTTACTGTCTGGCGTTCCATCACAGCGCGTTTCGTAAGACATTTCTTATCACGCCCCACCACGTTATCTAACCAGCTGCCCGCCACGGTTATTCCGAACCAATACAACTTAGGGAAATGCAATAAAAGAGCGTACCACTTACTTAAAGGCCGACAATGCACTCACGAGCAGCATATGGGCGGCGACTTCACCGTGTGCCTCCTGCTCGTTTAAGAGGGGAGCCCTTCTGTAAAAAAAAATTAAGTATATGAAAATAATACATTTTAAACCAGTATCTTCATTGATTAAATACGACTCATTACTAAAATAACAATATATTCACTGTACAAAACAAATAACATGTGTAGTTGTGAAGCAATATAAAACATTAAATTAGTGAAAGCAACAGAAAAGCTAGTCCTCAACAAAGGGGACAATAAGTCGAAGAGATGAAATTCAATTATGATTTCCAATATTTCATTTTAACTGAAGCACTTACCGGACAGACAGATGCTGTATTAAATTACAGTCACAAAGACGCGGGCGTCTGTATTGGCCCACATACATCTCTATAGGTTTACTTCCGTAGTTTCCTGAAAGTTATGTCCAACTAGTTAATGAGTTTTTTTTCAACACACTCACATTAAATGTTTGTTCTTCACTTGAAATACCACACTTTGTCATATAAATTATTAAATATTTTAACTCAATTTGGTATTGTTTTCATTTTTATATTTAAGATATGTTATATGTGGTATTGTTGTTTCTCATTCACTGGTGCGTGTATAAAAAATCAGTATTAAAAAACTATTTTTAGAGAAAACAAATTTTTACCTTTCATGATGTAAGAAAAAACAAGATGGTGCTGAAACAATGTTAGGTTATGCACTTCTATTGACAAGCCATCATCTAACTCACTCTCAAATTGATATTCTATTGATATTCTAATTAAGTGTCATTAATAAGACTTTAGAAAACAAATTAAATTACACGAAATGAAAACTTAAACAATTTGAAAAAAGAATTCTTATTCCGTCCACAGATACAGTGTTATATAAAAATATACTGTTTTACCACAGAAAACAATTCTATGCGGCATAGTTCAATCACAAGTTTAAAAGGTGCAAAATATTTCGCCATTGTAGTTACACGAATATTATATCCTTAGTAACTCGCACAAAATGTAATAAAACTAGTGCACTATCGAATAACTTTGCCCTAAATATGGATTTTGGCCATTTTTATTTATGGTTACTTATGAAAGTTACACATACATAAATTTAGTTTCAAGGGCTGTTATTTGGTATATAAAAAGGTATTGATTTATTATATTATATTATACGCATAAGTACAGTCAAGTTCATAAATAGCGAACGTGTGTAGACACAGATAGCCACCTAGCCATAGATAAAGATACACATCTAACAGCGATAATAAATTTCATACGCATTTATTTATGTGCGCGAGTGTACACTGTACATGTAGATGGATTGTACCACAGATAGTTTAGCAGACTTTCTACATACATATTGGCTTTTAAAAAAAAGAATACTAGACGTTGTTACCACAGACACGATGTAAAAAATGTATAGATACAATCATGGCTTTCAAGGATTTATTTTTGATATTTTTTACTATAATGAAGGGTGTATTATCTATTAATTATCCATAGACGAGAATTTTTGCCTAAAATAACAGATATTTTACTTTTATTTTAAGCAAATCGTCCCACAGATAATATGAATCAAACACAATGAAGGTTTAATTATATGAGGTTACAATCGACACTAAAATCGAATGACCCGATTTCAAATCGAATGGAATTCTAAAATTCAAAATTCGAATGTTGAGCGGAAATGAATCCGCTCGCGGCGTCTGTCCTGATACGGATCTGATGAAGCCGCGTCCGGCCCGCTCGCGCCTTTATAGCTTCCATTTTTAAACGTGACGAGCTTCGATTTCAAAAATCAATTGTCTTTGTTAATAATGTTCGAAAATCAAATCAGATTTATTTAGAACGTGATTTAAATAAGATCGAGGTTTTAATGCTTGACAACACAATTCCTGTTATTTTTTATAGTCCTGTGGAGCTATAGGGAAAGTTGTTTCTTTGGAAATAAAGCAGAAAGGAGTTCTATATCTGTGTTTAATTTGGATATTTGTCAACTATAGACTCAGGTATTCCATTATGTAAATAACTTTTTGGTTATTTTAAACACAGCTAATAAAAGTGTGACGATAGGCTTACGTTTAAAATTGGAGGACTTAAAAGCGGTTTTATATACTGGTTTATGTATGTCAGACTACTTGACAACTGGATTTCAAATTCACTTCACAAAGATATAGAGATTACCCAAGGTATAGACCTTGGGTAAACTATTATTTGTCACCGATTAAAAAAAAACCAATTTGACTATTTGATATTGTGTTTACCGTTTAGTTTCGTTAATCATAATATTACGTCAAAAAATAACAATAAATAGGTCCGTATAGTCTAGCTTTACCTTTACTTTTATTAACCTGCAAATAATTTTCATATATACGCAATTTTTTTTACATAAAATAAACAAAAATATGTTTGTCGGATATGTGTATTAGAAAAAGAAGAAATGTTATTTTAATGAAATATTCGTTAATAAAATATAATTATAATCTCTACCTCACCTAGAATTAAAATTCTCTCTATTATTTATTTATTATAAATTAAAGGTATATTGTTTTTAAGCTGCATTATTAGCATCCTCAGTCTTCATAAACAATAAACATCGTATATCGTTTTACAAACCTCTAGATGCAAAAACATTTTATCCTTATACTAAAAGTTGTGCGAGATTATACTTGACTGGACTAGGATCAACAACACCCGCGCCTCATACCACCAATTTAACTATATCAAAATAAGCATTTCCAGAGCGCAACTTCGTACTGGATAGGGCATCCTAAGTGGGCATTAGACCTTAGAAGATACGCACAGAAAACTGGCTGATTAACTAACATTTATTCATAATATATAGAAATCCAAACGAATAAGTTACCAATACTGGAACAGAAGCGAAACGTCAGTAGAACTTCTAATTCAATAGAAAAGGAAAATTAATTGACCTCAGCACCCCGTAAGGATTCGGTAACAAACTGAACGCTAGACTGTCCAAACTTGGATTAGAATTGACTCGACTAATTGTCAATTAGTGCTTCTGGAAGTTTTAGTGCATTTTAGTGTTTTGACTACTTAGTGATCACAAGAGTTAACGTTTAATTCATCGTTTATATTGTAAGCAAATGACATAGATTAAATATCATTATTCATGTAGTTCTGCTATTTTTTTTTATATCTGTCCCCAGACATCTTATGTGCTAAATACATTAAAAACAATAAACTCATGAGATAACACAACTGGGTTTACACATAAGAGAATTAAATGGGAACTTGAGAAAATTTTAATTTTAATTTTATTGCTTTAATATAAAAAAAAAAATATTTCATTGTGATATAATAATGATTATTGTTTAAAAAGAAGTTATACCATAAGATTCCCTGTGTTGTGGAGCCTAGTCTCTTTCAGCTTAAATTTGTAGATCAAAGCATAATAATATGTTAACACATAGATCTTTTTTAAAATTATTACATGAGAAATTTCCCTTCCTTATCGTCCGTCAGTCATTGTCTATGCCTTGTATTTGCTACTCTGTATGTGTTGCGAAGGTACACATACATAGTAGCGAATGAATTGGTTTCTAGTTCTACTTTCATGTGTGAAGTTACTATAACTCTTACCTTACATAGTTTTATTTACTCTTACGACATAGGAAAATATTATTATGAAGCTGCAATACATACGCGGTTTTCTTTAATTTTCATTCGTTTTGATACAGAATGTACGTTAAAAATACGCAGAAAAAAACAAATAAAGATTTCACACACATACACACCAATTACATATAAACATAAAAACCTCAAAAAAAATGTTAAAATTAAAGACAGTAAATAAACAAATAATACATTTCACTTACAAAAGTATTTATAATAAACTAACCTAACCTTATTAAGAGCATACACTAGAGACGGAAACTATTCATATTATTGAAGGAAATTTTATAATATTTAATAGTTTATTGTATAAATAGCTTTCCGCCCGCGGCTTCGCCCACGTGTAATTTGGTTAAGTATATAGCGCTTTTAATGATCTCGACAGGGCTTTCGTTCACGGGCTAAAATCTTGTTACAATTGGAATTATATATAGCCTGTGTTGTTACTCAGGGATGATGTAGCTTTCCGATAATTCAGTGAAATCGAGGGTAACTTTCAAATTAACTTACAGGCAATTACTTTTCTGACAATTTTATATTCTGATAGTCATCTTATGTGGATGAGCTGATGATGGAAGGTAAAACTCCTCAACGGTTAAGAGTTGAAAGAAGATTCGTACAAATTTATACGTACTTGTGAGGTTATTAGTTTGACCAAATAATAAAAGGTAAACCTCATTAACGTTAAGGATGTAGGTGGATAAATGGATGCGGGCAAACGTGTCTTTCGTTTCCTTTTACTTGTTTGTATAGGTAGTGTTAACTCACAATAATCATAGGGTAAAACGTTAATGAAAGTTTGAACTGCATGGTAGTCATTACATAATGGAGCATCTTAATACCGCGATCTATTGGATATATTTGGCCTAAGTAGAAATTCTTTTTAAAAAAAACTAAGATTCAACCTCGCACACTCACTCACACAGCAACACAATTGCACACACTAATACACACACACTTAAATGCTAGTACCTCACATAATATACTCCACTTGTTCATATGTATATATGTTTTTTTTTCTGTTGGTGTTTTTTTTGTTATTGTTTTTTCTGATCTTAGATTCTATTTCCGGTTCTATATTTAAACGTTATTTTGGCTTTATTTTTAATTTATTTTCATTGTGTAAACTTTTTTGATAAGCTAGGTAGGTTAAAGAAATAAAAAAATAAAATAAGTCTAGGTTAATGACGAATTTTATCAACGCCATCTATCGAGCACATTGTTCAACACTTCAACCGCGCCCGCGCGCACTGCGTTATTTGTTATTTTTGTTACCTCTCATAAGTTTTAATATTAAGATTAACTTATATTAGAACATATTTAATCTACAACTAATCAATCAATATAATTGTTTAAAAGTTTTAAAGCAATGCTTGAAGTAAACTTTCAATTGACCATAACTTCTTTTACCTTCTTAACTTCCTTTTTAACTTCTTGAAATAAAGTTTTGACAACGCTCCTAATTATATGTAATCCAACTGTGAAATCCGCGCTCAAATCCGTTCAGTAGTTTTGAAGTTAAGTACCAGACAGACAGACAAGAATTCCAAAAATTGTTTTTTTGGTTTCTATGACTCTTCTTTAATTGCCCTCTTTTCAGTTTTTTGGAAAAATATTTAATGTACAGACATTCGATTTTTACTGCCTTATTATAAGTATAGATATATGTTAACAGTAAAATATTACAGAGATATAATATATGTTTCAACAAACGATTTACGGTAGTAGCGGAGAGTACCTTCCAATTAACTCTACGACCCTGATTTAGGAACTGGCAGTATGGTCAAATCTTTTTATAAAAAATATTTGACAATATAAATGTAATACCCAATGTGAATATAGATATTTTGTGACAAATAAGAGGTCTAAATGAACATTAACATGAATATAAAACAGTGTTAAACTTAAACTAAGACAAACGAATTGTGTGTTAAACGCGGCAAAACTTATGAACGGGTGTAAACTCAAAACTAATTTCCCTTGAGCTAACACTGTTATTACGCTGTAAAACATTGTATTGCTTCGAATAACTAAATTTACAATTTAACATAAACGCGGATAATTTCATAGAATATACAATCTAATATATAAAATTCTCGTGACGTCAATATTCGTTCTCCTCCGATACAGCTTTTCATGAAATTTTGTGAGTATATTGAGTAGGTCTGTGAATCCAGAGACCAAGACCATTTTGTATCGTCCTAATTCTAAGTCACTTGAGGCGTTAGTACGTGACCAATCTAAGAAGAAGCATGCAGGAAACTGATATTGGTTTTTTTTTGGTGATGGTCCTAATACAGGACCAGGATCTCAACCAAAATCAACCAAGCCGAGTTTCTTGCCTTCTTCTTAGCTTAGTCCCGTACGATCAGGCGTTGAATCACTTAGATTTAAGACGTTTCAAAATGGTTCTATGTACCTTAATTAATATTTTTTTTGACTTTGACTTTGAATTCGAGGCATTCTTCTGATATGTTTATGCGACTCCATAAAATTCTAAGAAGTAACAGCTAATATGTAAAATAAAATTGGCGGAGGTTTAGAGCTTTAAAGCTTAACAATTATTCTAACCTATAGTAGATATATTTGTAGCATACAAATAACTGGCAATATTTAAATTTATACTAAAAGAAAATAAATTATTTTATATATTTTTATTTTCTTAACGATTAAATGACAAGAGTTACAAATACATAGTGTACGAAATTAATAAATATTATTAAATATCACAACCTACATTTGCCTTATGACATTTTGCATACATCTTTAAATAACTTACCGTCTAACATGGTCTGTGATATCTGTTCAAAAGAAATCTTAAAATAACACTCAGCCTCAGTAAGCGTCCTTTCAAATATTCATGCGGAAAATATGGGAGAATCTTGTTCTCGCATTCGTAAGTTATAAAAAATTCACTTGTGTAATGCGAGACACTTATTGCTGTCAGGGATGATGTTTGTTTTCGAAGATACAATAAATATTATGGGGTGCTTATGTTGCCGAACTGTACGGATATTTTTTTTAAATCAACATATTTATTTAATCAATATATGTACCATCATTATTTATACATAAAAATAATGATGGTACATAAGCATCGCCATACAGCGAGGAAATGCCGACAGCATTGTGGGTACTCTGCCACAGGGACCAAACTTTTTAAATTTGTTTTAGTTTTCTGTTTTGTTTTATTTTAAGTTAATTATTTTAGTTAGGTTAATATTAAGAATGTTTTGTGTTTATTTATTGATACATTGCTAAAGGTCATTTATGCTTTTAAGGTAGAACTTCGGCGATCCTTTCGTACATAGTAGTATCTATTAAATATATATATATATATATATATATATATATATATATAAATATACTATTGATTGAATTGTCGGTATATATATGATGGGTAAATAAACGATATACCAAAAATTTAAATAAAATGTAGGTATCTTAGTCAATAAGTTTTATTAGACACATATCCCATATTAACATTAGACGTGACCGATACCAACAAAAAGGAAATGTCATAAAAAGAAAAAAAAATGAAAAATAATACAAGTATACTCCCACCTTAAAAAATAAATCTATATGTAGTTTTAGTAACGATGGTTAATGGTTTAACTTTTGTGAGGTAGCGTTCTCAAGGAGTATAAAATCAGTTCAAAACTAAGGTTAAAACAAAACAAACTCATCGTAACTGCATTTACAATACCCGAAAATAGAGTCATGAGAAGCCGAGAATTCGATTCACATTGAATTTACACCGATACCGCAACTTTTTAACAAAAGCCTTGCGCCATATTCAACTTTATGTCGCTGTATTAAAGTCGATATTCTTCTGTACCTTTGAACAGTTAGAACGACTTGACCATTTATTTTCAAACATGATAATCTCATCTCTATTCCCTAGGATTAAAGTTTATTTTCGAATGTAGTAAAGTATGGAAGAAAGCGTTCATGCTATTTCGTATTTTGCCGTAAACTCCTTTAGTTGACTGCAAAATGCCGGTATACGTATACTCTGTTTTGAATTTGCAATCTTTTGTGAAGTAATGATGGTCTTTATTGGAAACGCTACGTTATCTTGATGAGATGTGCAGAATTCGTGAAAGCAACTTGGAGAAATTATTAGTTTAAATTCCGAAACTGCTAAGATGCTGGTCTTATGCGAATTTGTCTGGAAGTGTTTGAAACTGTTTAACTCTCGAATAGTTTTACTCAATCTTATATCTAGAATCTATTTCACTTTTTTATATAAGACAGAGAGGGCAACGAACCTGCAGGCTGGGACAGACAAGCCTAATCGTTCAACGTTCGTTCGAGTGCGTTGCCGGCTCTTTAGAAAGGCGGTTATATGTACGCCCATACATGTTCGAAAGAGACATGCGACTCTCAAGAATCTACCAAAGAAGACAATCCACGCTAGATTTCTTGTCCTATTCGATAGTAATTATAATTTGAAAAATAAATATGTAGAACTCGAGACTCGTTAATATAGCTGATACCATATGAATGTATTTTAATTAGACTTTACACGGTTTACATTTCATTTTATTCGGACTACAACAATTTTATCTAATAAAACAATTTATTACATTGATTTCTCAATCGTGTAATAGGTTATTACGTTTCCGATGTTGAGGCGTTGGCGCCGTATTAACAGCCTGAGGCTCTATTGTATTTTATTTGATTCAAGTTTTATAGACACAGAGATAGTCGATAGTATTGATTGTAAGATAAGAGCTTGAGAGGTTACATTTACTTGGAAAGGACTATAAATATTTTATCAACAATTTTCTATAGTACCAATGAACAAAAAATTTAAGCCAAGGTCATTGTGGAGACATCTATGATCAACAGCCACAATACGATGACGTCATCGGTCCCTGACCGCGGCTTAAAGGAGCTTTCCTTAGCCACTGTGATGTTTGAGCCAGTGCATTCGACTAGAGTAGGATCCTCCCTTTTCGGTTGGATGCGGTATATTCCATACCATTTTTCAAGTAATTTATCGTTGAAGGTGTTCCCGGAAAATACGAGATTCATTTCTCTTTGTGGACCTTGAACCAAGGCGCCACGTGTCAAGCTTTGTACCAACGGCTCGTATGAATAGATTAATTCGTTTCATCTCATACTAAATTGTACATCTTAGATAACGCTTCGGGCGCTATAATTTGTATCTACAAATCACGATACAATAATTTACATCTAACTGACACGCTCATAATTACATATTGTCTATTAATAAAACTTTGATATGTTAATCTCACGTGTGGGTGTATAAAGACATGTCAAACGTGAAATTATAGGCCGTTTATACATTTTTTATGATTTAGTGAATTAGACGCTACACACCATTTTATAGTTTGTTTCTTTAAAAAGTTCTTCTCTCCTAAATTATTTTAGGTATCAAAATTTGTAATTATTTCGTTAATTAACCGATAAATTGTATGTATAAAAACTCTTTCACCACTTAATTAATTTCAGTTTACAAACACCATTGTATGTACTGGCTGGTTTCAGGCCTTCATGCTGCTAATTTATGACATTCTTGTACTTTTAATTTATTGTTTATCCTCTCGTTGTGTCTAGATTTTTTTTGTTTAAGGTTTTATTTTAAGAGGAATTAAACCAATTAAATTGTAGGCATTATATGTATTACAGTTGGGTCTTCTAAAACTGCGAAGTTCCGCGTGTATAGACCGTGACTTGGTTTCAGGTTGCAATACAAACTGTTTATTATTTGGTATAGTATTATTCAAGTTGTATATCTATAAGTAGATAAATATCAGACACATATACACAATTAGTTATATCTGAGGTAAGCGAATTATGTACTAACGAAGCTGAATACGCTCATATTATCACATCCAGTAAGCAGCCACCAACGATATTTATCACATAAATATTGACGCAGCAGTTTGAAGCTAGTACTCTCTGTTATGTAATCCAGCATAGAAATCATTGCACCGAATGAGTCATAACTTTTTGTTGGTTATATCACCAAACTGGATGATCGAAGTTTTAAATTACTATCTTTTACAATGGCTTAGTGTCTTTTTTTTAAACACATATTAGCCTTATTGAATACATTTGTATATATTTATATAATCATTGAACACTGGTTATATACATATATAGTATATATACTTTTTACAAGTTTTTTTTTTGCTGGGATAAGAAGCCCGTAAATTTTACGACATTTAAATTGTTTAAGCATTCTTTATCTTTAGTATCCAATGTGAAAGCACCTTAACAGTTTTACGTCCCAGATTAATAGCATTGTAACCATAAATTATAAACACCTATAAAGTTTATTATTAAAACTTTTTCTTCGACGACGTTGATTGTAGTTTTATTTATTGCTTACAAAGCTTTCGCATTTGATGTGGAATATTACGGTTTAATAGACACATACTTAAAAAGTTTATTGTGTTCAATAGCTTTAGTGATAGCTAAAACAAATTGTATTTTGTGAGCTTTCTGCTGGGACTTCTGTTATTTTCCCCTATTCAGAAAAAGTTCGGGATAACAACATTCGAATGGCTAGAAAGCTCAACATCAACTGGATTTACCTAAGAGGTTTCAGCTTAACTGGCCATTGGCATAGGTTACAGCGCTGATGATAAGGGATTGATCTGAAGTTATAAAAAATTCGTTTATTATTTTAGGTTATATTTTATGTTAAAGTAAAAACAATGTGAGTATATGTTAATTTACAAGTGTATCTGTCGTTTTTGGATAATTGTTACATTTATTAAGATTAATATATTTTTCTAATGTTATTCGAAACAATTATTTTAAGTATACATATTCTTTCTTAAATCCAGCAAATCCACTACTAAACTAAATAAAAAATATATAAAAATTTAATACTTAAATAAAGGTAATTAAACTTCATTAACGGCCATTCTCAATTTGAGGTAATTTCTAATAACTCAATAAGCCCTATTGTCCGATTATTTATTGCCCATTTCGGTGGGCAATTAAGCAATCATTCGCATATTTTCAAATTAAGGCAGACACACAGTAAATTCTGGCTGTTTGAAAATGGCCGGATACACTGTCATTGTATATTACGTATGGTACATGTTAGAGAAAGTCGCGATTTTTTACGATTTGAATTATCTGTGAAAACTTCAAATGAAGGCTCGACTAAAAATGATTATTCACAAAAAAAAATGTTTTATGTAAAGATATAATCTAGCATTAAACATTTGGTAAACTTACTTGGAATGTCAAAATCCCTATATTTTTGTATTTTTATTACAATATTCAAAATTTCATATATGTTTTAAAAATAAACATCATATTTGTTTGGAACTATTCAGCAATCTTATCGTGTTATCATATACGTCAAGACAATAATGCATTATTCGCTTCAGCCTATCACTTAATAAGTAATAAATCATGACGAATCGACTTCCGTGGTACGCTTCGTTAATCTATATGGATTAAAAACGTTAATAGGCTCTTTGTTTTGCTGTAAATTCATTTTAATCCTCATTTAAATAAATATCAATGAGGTACTTTAAATTCATGTCATGGCCGAAGGCTGTGGAAAATTACATTAGTTCGGCCATTTCATTTTCAATGCTTTTAAGGAATATTAAATATCTAACATATTTAATAATCAAACAATATTTTTTTTCAACTCAGGAGCACATTTGAACAAGCCTTCGCCGGCAAAGCCCCATTCCGTGTATGATCGCCCTAAATAATCGTTTCCTTAACTCTGCACCAGAATGTGACATTTTTATGTCAGGGTTAGGAATGATATCGGACGAATATAAGAGGATGTAAGATTTAAGTATAATTTAAGTTCTAATTTTTTTCGTATGATTTTTTTTGGCTTCGGCCGGAAATAAATGAATAACTGTAAAATATGTTAGTTACGTCCAGAATGCATAGTTTTTTAACAATAGATTAATATAATGTTAATAATAATGCTAGATTTAAGCGTGTTAATGTTACAATCACTACTTTCAACTTTAAATATGAAAAAAAATATTACGTTTATATGATACGTTTTATGTATGTTTTGTCTTAGTCATAGAAAGAGCTATATTATAAGCTGTTGTATACGAAGCTTATATTAATACAAAATGATAGATTTCATTTTTATTTCAAAGTGTAATCCTAATATGTTTACTTACCATAGATTTTAATCGTCAAATTCGTATAATAAATGTGTTACATTAACGGTGAGGCACTTGTGCCCCACGCTCACGAGACGAGTTCTTTATTAAATCTAAAATGTCTGACATGGCCCGATGTCAACCGGAGTTTTAATTTATTAAGTGGACGTGAGTACATTTCCATAGTGCTACCGTTATGACAAATTAAATTATAGACGCTGGTTAATTTTACATTGATTCCTCTAAACATGCTCCAACAAATTGGCTAAACTCACAATCTTCATTCAAGTAGGTCTTTATAAAGACACTTTTGAACCATCAATTTTTACACTACTACCAGTTCGGAAGGCCGTTATCTACCAAGAAGAACCGGCAAGAAACTCGATAGCTTCTCTTTTAAAATAAACATTTCATACAAAATTATGTTACTAAAATGAACAATTCAAATGACTAAAGCTACAAGGCTACTCAAGAATTAAACTGTCCCGATGCTGAGGGAATTGCCGACACATTAAATAGATCTTTGTCCTCTAAATATTAGTTTATGGTAGTTCCAAGAAGGTTGGCAATCAGCTTCCCAGCAGCGGTATAACTCCGCAACTAGCTATTCCGGTCCATTAGCCAAATATTACGTAATATATGTATCTAGCTTTATATTGAAGATACTTAGAAATTTCGTCTTTTCTACTAATGGCCTCGTAGCGCGCGTTAGATCCAAAACTTTACGGTGCGTTACAGTTACAGAAGGTGCTTAACTTGAAACTTAGACCAAGGTTTATAATACCACTGGTTAAGTTATACTTTTGAAATAAATTATATACAACAATTAGATGGTAAGCAAGCCATTACAGTAAAGCTTGATAGCAAATTTATTTTATTCAAAACTCAGGCGGTTTTGCATTGCTGCAATGCTTTTAAATGATATAATAATTTGGAATTATAAGTAAAGAAGCTTTGTTGAAACTTATAATTTTAGTTTTTTTTTTATAGAAGAGGGGGCAAACGAGCAGGCGGCCCACCATAAAGGTGAAGCCGCCGCCCATAGACACTCACGCGGCTGGTAGCTCGTGAGTGCGTTGCCACCCTTTAAAGGAAAGGAGAGAGGGACGAGGGAAGGGGAAAAGGATGGGCACCGATAGATCTCACTCACCGAACGAAATGCGAGTACAAAATGAACAAAGTCCAATTGCATCACTTTACGCCGGTTTTCTGTGAGAGTTGTAGTTGAAACTCTAAGTAACAGCATGGCACTCCCACTCAATAAAAGTTTAGTTATAAAGTTTATATAATCTTTTATGCAAATAAAATAATTTTCTTCTTATTTACCCACAACAAGCTCATTTGTTCTACAAATACTCTGATCAAAGGTAGGGCCGAAGCTTTTTATCGTTTAAAACGTTGTAATAAATTTTGTATATATATTTATAACTTGTCTAAAAATACATACTTTTGGTATAATAAAATGCGACTTTACCAAATGTAATATATAAGTTATCAATAATACGAAGTAGTTTGATACAGTATCCAACATATTGGGTTTTTAATAACGATTCGCGTATTTCACCTCAATTACCCCATTAAATAACTCACAAGCCTTATTGGAAGCTAAATAAATACCTAATCCACGGGCAAGCATTAAATTATTGTGGTCATATCGTAAACCTGCAACGTTACTACAATATTTATTTTTATGTTTCTGTACTACCCACTGTGCTGTTAAACGCGAAAGAGCCGCCTGAAAAACGTCATGAAAATACTTCAAGGATTATTTTATATTATTATTATTATAAACTTTCAGGCCACCTGCGTGAAAAGAAATAAACCGTAGAACAAAGTACACCACATACTACAAACCGACTCTTAATAAATTATTCTTTACTATTTTATTTTTAAATTAATGAAGATCATACAAATAAATTATTATCCATCATTCTTGATCGATTTCAACTCTGGCAATAAAACACTCCGTTATTTTGTAGTTATTGAAGTATTCCTCATCATACCGTAAACGAATATTTGGAGGACAAAGATCCCTTTAATGTGTCGGCAATTGGCTCAGCATCGGGACAGTTCAATTTTTGAGTAGCCTTACAATGCTTTGTTATTTTAATTGTCAGTAGCACAATTTTGTATTAATTGTTTATTTTAAAAGAGCAGCTAACGAGTTTCTTGCCGGTTCTTCTCGGTAGATAAAAATTGACGATTCAAAAGTGTCTTTATAAATACCTACTTGAATAAAGATATTTTGAGTTTGAGTTTATATAAAACGCTTATAAGTCGCTTCGTGTGTAACCGTGTGTACCAGTGTGTAAGCTTTTTTTTCCAGATCCTTCGTCTGTGCTCGTAACAGCAACTAATTGCTTTTGGAAACGCTTTATGCGGTCATATTTCACCTGAAAATATGATTTAGCCGTTAAACCAATTTAAAATATTTTTTGTTCAATTTTCTACTATAATTGATTAAACGTTTGTCCCAGCACAAAACAAATAAAATCCTTTAATAAATTTTCTTTTAGAAGACGGCGCAAAAGACCAGGACACACACCATAAAGGTGACGTGGCTGGGAGGACGTGAGTGCCTTATAATAATAATAATAATAATAATAATATATTCTTTTACATTATCCCCGTTTCGGAAGGCAGCTAGCTATCTAACGAAAAGAACCAAGAAGAAACTCGATAGCTGTTCTTCTTTACATGACTTATTCAAATAACAAAAGCATTCTTACACTACTCAAGAATTAAACTGTCCCTATGCTGAGCTATTGCTGACACAATTGATAGTAGAACTTGTGTTGCTTGTATGTAAATAACGCGTAACGGGCATAAATAGTCCATAAAACGCATGAAACAGAGGTTTTGTTTTCAACGATGGTCCGAACGTTACATTTTAATGTATACAAGCTTTTTTAAAAGCTAGAATTTCTTTAATTAAACATTTGTTTGTTACAAATGAACGAGCTTAGAGTGTAATGAAACTGGCCTGGTTCCAGATAGTTCTAAAGTATGCTACTGTGCACCCGACGACGGCCGGATTAACTAATAATGCTTTTGTAGTTATGCCTAATGTCATTGTGGAAATTACTCACACACACACACATATAAAATAAATAAAAGAATTGCTTACGTATGTAAAAATAAAAGTTTTAACGGGTGTAAACTCGATTTTATTACATTATTAACGTCTCAAACTATATCTAATATATAAAATTCTCGTGTCACAGTTTTCGTTCCCCTATTCCTCCGAAACGGGTTGACTGATTCTCCTGAGCATATTGAGTAGAATCGGGTAACATCTATTTTTACAGATATTTTTTTTTGGCAAAACGACGTTTGTCGGGATCAGCTAGCGTTATAAACAATTCGTATCACTTCGATGTCCATCGTTCCAGCACTAAGTATTTCGTTTTCATTTACCACCATCTACCACCATTTCCTAAAAAATACGACTTGGGTCTTAAAAAAGAGCCGGTAGCGTACTCGCTCGCTCCGAGCCGTTAGTGTCCATGGGCGGTGACTTCACCTTTATAGTATGCATCCTGCTTGTTTGCCCCTATAAAAATAATTTAATTTAAACACTTAAAAAAAACATATTTTATAAAATTATATCAAGCGTAATTCGTAACATTATGTGTGCGTACAATTAAGTATGTAAAATTTGAATCCGTTATTCTACGATATGGGATGTCGCGAGTTATCTATTAAAAAATCAACACTCTTTGATCATTAGAATACTTTGAAGATAATCTGACAATGTATTTAATTATTTTCAATATGGATCTTGGGGTACAAGCGCTTAGGCGCTTATTAAACATTTAAGTAGGCGCCTGTTAGTCAGTACCGGTGACAAAAGAGCTGGTGCTTTTCACGCTCAACATATAAGTATCGCTATAGCGAGGAAAGGACCAAAAAATTCAATTTTTTTATATGTTTTAGTTTAATTTGTTTTTAAAATTTTCTTATTTTAACTTAATTCATTTGTTCGTCGTTTTTCTAAATTATAAATCATCATTTAACAGGAAATAATTTCTAACATAACATCTCTACACCGGCCCGAATCTAAATAGCCTCAATTTTATGTCTGTATGCATTTAAAATATTTGTTGAAATATCGAGGTCGTTAGTAAGTCGATTAAAACGTCCGCACGGCAAACAGTAATGGGGAAGACGTATAGCGACCACTGAGAACGGATAAAACTAATAGCCAAACGGTGGCGATTTTTGAACTTCAAAAATTTTGTATACTGACTTTGAGCTTTTTGCCTCGTATGCCTTCATTATCATACATGTTATTACATACACCTGTGCGAATACAATTTTACAAGGTCTGAATGTCTGTTTGTATTTCACTCTAACTATCTGAGTTACTTAATACAAGTGTTGAAAACACAAGTTAATAATTAACTTATATTTTAAAATATTAGAAATTAAACCATTCGATGTTTTTTTAGCTTGATTTAAAGACTAATTTTGTACAAAACTAAGTTGAAATATAATTTTTTTATCTTAGTTTTGTACACTTAATGTGCTGCTTAATTAATATTAATAATATCCTTTTTTTATTAATATATGGCCGTGCGATGTTGTTTTTAGTTTGAGGATCGATTTTGTACGAAACAAAGTTGAAATATTATTTAACATTAACTTACGTTTCGTACTCTAAATATGTTACTTAATTGCATTATTTAAGAAGCTTTTTATTCTATTAACCTTATGCTGACACTCCTGAGTTCCGACATAAACATTGTGACCAAATGTAATATCTTTTATTGAATTATTTAACTTTCTTTCTTATATAAAAGGGTTAAAGTAAATTTGTGTTATTTTTTCGATGCGTTGCTACTTTATGTTTGTAAGTTGGGTATTGAAAAATCGTCACCCACTGAAGAAAGGATAGAACACGGAACGCCACTCCGTGGCAGGATGTTGGGGTAATTGCGGCACTTCCGAAAGATTAAAACTGTTTACCAGCTACAAATATCTTAAAAGGCTACATTTCCTCACTTAACTTACAGTCTTTGGGATGTATGATTACTCTAACATTACTTGCAAGTTATACAGTTATTATTATATATACAATTTGGTCAATAATTAATTAATTATTAAATTAACACAAAATATTCAGAGTACCCACAATGCTGGCGGCATTCCCTCGCTGTATCGCGATGCTTATACGCAGAGCAAGGAAAGCACCAGCTCTTGGATCACCGGTACTGACTACCAGACGCCTACTTAATTCTTTAATAAGCGCCTGTGCACTTGCACCCCATGGTCCAAAAGTCTCTAACCCAAAAGGAAAAAAAAATAGTTTGAGGAAAGTCTTTTCTACTTTGACCTTTTCTTTTTTTCCGCCTGCTCTGCATCCGCGCCAGCTTTAGAGTTAGTGATAGGAAGGTTGGACGGTACTGAAGTGTCTACACAAGTGACACAAACCAATATAAATAAATACGGTTATTATGTAGTGTAGTTATGAAAAGAGAGGAGCATGAAAAATGTCGTTAAAGTCAAACAAGTGTTATTTCATTTTACACACCTACTGTGGAATACATTCTTGTTATAAAGCCATAGCAGGCAGAAGGCTTCCACAGATACGCTAATTAAAAAATCATTATCCCCACATAAATATTTTATTTCGGCGTGCAGGTGAGTTGCATTGCAACTGATACCTAAACCACTAAAAACAATGCCCTCTTTTATAGACGAGTGGGAAAACGATCAGGATGCACAACGTAAACAGCCTATTGATTGTATTTATTGTTTGAAAATGTTTTATGTAATAAAAAAGTAATTTGATTTATTTTCATTCTTCCATTCAACCAAAACAATTCAATATTAAAGAAACAATGTTAAAGTAAATTGCTTATTTAATGAAAGCACTGTTTACAAAATAAAGTCAAAGATACAGTTTAAGCGGGAGATAACTGATTTATGTGCAAAATTTGCGACAAATTTATTGCTTGGCTCGCTTTAATTGAATTCGTTTGATACATTTTGTTGTGCACCTATTGTTACTAGATGTTACAAGGAGACGTTACATTAAAAACACTGTGTCAAGTCTTAATAAGATCTTGAATAAAGTAATACTTTCCTATATGATAGGTAATATATTGGAAAAAGAAGCTGTAGCAGAAGAAGAATGAAAATAGCAACATAGGCACAACTGTTAGTAACTTAAAGTTTGGTCCCTGTGGCAGAGTATCCATAATGCTGGCGGCATTACCTCGCTGTATCGCGATGCTTATACGCTGAGCGAGAAAAGCACCAGCTCTTGTATCACCGGTGCTGACCATCAGGCGCCTTAGCTCTGGCTATAATAGACATATTTAAAATAAATTACATTTCAGTATTCAATTAAACTCGTTCCGAATAATCTACATCTTTGTCGACAACTTCTGTTATTTACGGCTTGAAAGCAACCGAGCCTACCTTCACTTGTTCTTAATGGTTTTCGTCTGGAAAAATAAAATATGGCCGCCACTTCCGGAGGAAATGGCGCGCTTCCGGTACGAGTTGCGGTGACACGCAATGTTCTTCGCTATTTTAGTTAATTGTTATTTGTTTGGTAACACCATTGTTTAATATTCAGGCAATCCTAATGGATTAAGCAATTCCTTAATAACGAAGTATTTTTTTCATTCATTTATATATATATACTAGCTGACCCGTCAAACGTTGTTTTGCCATATAAATTATTTCTAAGTAATTTTTAGGGGTATGAAAAATAGATGTTGGCTGATTCTCATACCTACTGCATACGCATATAAAATTTGGTGAAAATTCAGTCAAGCCGTTTCGGAGGAGTACGGTTACTGACACTGTGACAGGGAAATTGTATATATAAGATAAAAAACACATTTATTAGCACACACACAGAAAATACAAGAACACAACAAATTAAAAACAATACCAAAAATAAATTACAAAAGTGAAGATATATACATAAATATATTATAAATGTAATGTTTTTTTTTGTAGTATGCAGTACAAGCAAGCCATCCCGATTTAACGTATTAATAATGTTACTTTTTATTGTACAAGTAACGATATGTACACTACATTTAAAATATATATTTTGTTGCAAATTTTAGTATAGTTAGAAATCTGTTACGCGTTTTTCAAGTACTATGTTCAGAATTTAAAAAAATAGTCGCTCGCACTTAAAAATGATTGAAACTATTAAAAACCTGTAAAGCTTATTTCCAAAGGATATTTTACAATGTTATAAAAATGCATAAAAACATGTTAAAAATTTTCCAGCCAAACAATGTGTTGAAGAAAATTAATTTACATTTTATATTGTAACTGGCAACACTGAGGCACCGTTATTGAAAATGCGACAATAAAATGCACATGGCGTTTGTTATTTTATAAGCATTAGCCATAACCATTTCACGTATCCCATTTTTAAACAAGACTTTTGTAAATGACGCGATTATAATGGAGTTTACACAGGTGAACTGAAAAATTAAAGGTACCGAAAAACCTGCAACTGAATCTTTATTAACGTCAGTGGTGTGTTAATATGAAAAAGCTTAAATGTTGTACTCGCACATCTTCTTATGTTAAAAAAGTTCTAATTAATAATATACAAAGGGTATTTTGGTTGAAAAGGCATACTATACCGTAAACGAATATTTAGAGGACAAAGATCCCTTTAATGTGTCGGCAATTGGCTCAGCATCGGGACAGTTCAATTCTTGAGTAGCCTTACAATGTTTTGTTATTTTAATTGTCAGTAGCAATTTTGTATTAATTGTTTAATTAAAAAGAGCAGCTATCGAGTTTCTTGTCGGTTCTTCTCGGTAGATGACTGCCGTCCGAACCGGTGGTAGTGTAAAAATTGTCGATTCAAAAGTGTCTTCATAAAGACCTACTTGAATAAAGATATTTTGAGTTTGACAAACACAATTATACACATATGTGCTTCTTGCTGTTGTTTATTATTTAATTATTAAACAAATCATGTTCTTAATAACTAATAAATTTAACAAAGTTTAAGTTTCACTTGGGGTACAAGTGCACAGGCGCTTATTAAGGAATTAGGGCGCCTGGTAGTTAGTACCGGTGATCCAAGAGCTGGTGCTTTTCTCAGCGTAAAAGCATCGCGTTATAGCAGGGAAATACCAGCATTATGGGTACTCTGTCACAAGGACCAAACATTTTAAATTTGTTTATTTGTATATTTCTGTTGTTTTAATTAATTTGTACCTATATAATTGTTATATATGTTTACTTTTCATGTCCTTTTGTGAATACGAGAGCATGCCAGCATGTATAATATTAATGAAATAAAATTAATTTAAAAACCTACATTGCACAATATTCTAACAATGCCACAAATAAGAGAATGTATATAAACACTGGCATAACAATAATTAATGCTCGTATAGTTAAAGTGCATTTTGTTCACTCTAAATCCAAATGCAACTCCTTTTGCAAACCGCACATTTTAGTATAATGCCCGGTGGAGTAATTAAAATACGTAATTAAACTAGGTAAAAATTAAGTAAACAAACAACTCGGTATTCGCGTAAAGCATGCAATACCATTTATACGTGGCGCAGTTTAAATTCGAGAATGAAAATCGCAACAGAGTAAGGCGGACGAGGTGTTGCAATTTTCGGTAACGCAAAATTTCACATTTACCTAATATAATAGTTTTGAATAGTGGAAATCTCTTAGGTGGAAATTTTGACACGTTCACCAGTTATCCGTTATGCTCTGCGACACGGGTAACTTAATGTTTGTTTGAACTGGTGCAACCACCAATTGGAGCCATAAATATTAAATATCTAACCATTGCACATGAAAAACAGAATAATTTTCCAATAACTAGAGCTACGTGGGTTCCAATATAAATCAGTCTGAGAAGATACAACAAACTCAGCTGGCTACCACCTTCCATAAGAATGACATTATTCCTTTTTATCTTATATATAAAATTCTCGTGTCACAGTTGTCGTTCCCTTACTCCTCGGGCCATCGGCCAACATCTATTTTTAGAGACATTTTTTTTGGCAAAACGACGTTTGTCAGGATCAGCTAGTATTTCTATATAATTTCCGCATAGTGATGCAATTGTATTAATATTTCTTAATAAAAATAGAATTTCAACGCACGTAATAGCGATAAATAACAAATTATGTAACTCGTGAAAACAGCAATTTACTTGCAACATATTTTTACTCAAATCGAAATAGGGGAAGGGGCTCAAAACCGGCGGTTTTGAACCCTTGAGAATCATTTGAACCCCTCTGTTATGCTGAGCAAAGATAACCTTTAGTATTATTGAGTTTTATTAACGTAAGCAATGTAACAAGAATCACATATATTTTTTCAGTTTCCAAAACTCCAACGATTCATGGTCTTTGGCACCGTATCTGATATAACATACCTATGACCAGCAACCAATTACGAATTTCAGGTCTTATTCATATAAAATTTGTTTTTAATATTATCAATATTGGCGATGCGCCTCAAATTTTAAATAATTGTCAAGTTAAAAAAGTCAATTTTTTCAAATAAAAAATTCACAACGAAAGTCGTAAGTTTTGCTGGAACAATGCTGCCCTGGTCTGATAAAATTGTGTTAGCTGAAGCATAAAATATTTTTTCTTATTTTCATTTGTATCAACGTATCATTCTTTTAAAGCAAAAAAAGGACTGGTTCGTCGTTAAAAAACCTTGGATTATTCCCCCAAGTGCTAAGATTAGGACAATTTGTAAAAACAGAGATCTCGCTTAAAAATCTAGTTCAACCAGCTGAGTTTATTGTGGGTATATTCGGTTAATTTTTTGAAGCCTCGTAGCTTTAAAGATTATTGAAATACACAAATTAAATTACGAATGTATGTTGATTGTTAATAAATATTTATATAGCTGCTTATCTATTATTTTATTGCAAATAGAAGTATGAACATTGGGGGAGTTTAATTCTTGATTAGCGTTACTTAGTTCAACTTTTGTTATTTTAATAATTAATTAGTTATAATTTTATATGAAATGTTTATTTAAAAAAAAACAGCTATCAAGTTTCTTGCCGATGTTAGTGTAAAAATTGAGGATTCAAAAGTCTCTCTATAAAGACATTTTGAGTCTAAGTATAAAATATTGATACAGTAATCCGCTTGAATAGTGTCGCTATACGAAATAAGGTAGACATTATTCCGATTTCATGAAATTGAAAGCTTGTCCATCACCAGGATTGTTTCGTGTTTCCTCCCCTTAAGCTCTTTCATCGTTGCAAATGGAAAAAGTTTTGATTGTTAAGAAAATTTTTTGTCAACGAAAGATTTAGTTCAAAACACTCTTTATGATGTAACAGAAGTATTGTTACGTTTTTATTTTCCGCTCCAAGTCTTATTTAAAACTTGTAATGTTTATTTGTTTTTGTGAAAGTCTTCAATATGGTTATAATTGTATGTTTTTCAATTAACAGTCCTGATTGAATAACGAATCATGAAGTAAATACACGTACTAATATAGTATATATATGAGAGAAAACTATGGCCCTAACAACTGATCCTTAAGCCGTAAGTTGCGTAAGTATATATATTTCTGGTAAATATATAGCCAAGAGACCTAAGGTGATAGACGGAGCCCTCCGGGCAGCCAGTACTGGTTCTTTCTTCTAAGTGTTTGGAGGTCATGAAAGACACCGGGCTGGCACACCACAGTATTTAAGAGCTTGAGGAGTGTTCGCCACTTTAAGGTGATTTGAATAGCATTTTAAAAAAAATGTGAAAAATTAATCATACAACGCGAATCCTTGTTTAAAGTGTAACAGCGTTACTAAAGTTGCTGAAAAATAAAACCTCCTAAATGTTCAGCTTAATACAAAGATCTCTCATCAACTTAATTACATCTAAAGACGTCAATTTGGGGCAAAAAAATTTATACCTCCAATTCCCCTTGATATGGTAATTTAGAAAGATTTTGCTCTAACAGCTGATAAATTACGCACAAACGGCTCCACTTAATTGCGAACGGAGATTGCTAAAATTATTTTACATCAAAAGCACAGTTTGTATATGTATATATACTTTTGTTAAATTTATATAACACTGTCTGACCCGGATTGTTTTGCCATATATTTCTAAGTAATTTTTAATTAATAACTGGCGGAGATGACTTATGACGATTGATCAGTTATCGACCGGTGATGAAAAATGAGTATTTTACTAAGAGGAAGGGTAAAAACTTAGGGTTGTATGTATTTTTTTATTGCAACATAATGAAAAAATTTAAAAAAATGTCTTATCACTAAGGGTTATCAACAATAGATGTTGGCCGATTGTCTGACCTACTCAATATGCTTAGAAAATTTCATGAGAATCGGTCAAGCCGTTTCGGAGAACGGGCACGAACATTGTGACACGAGAATTTTATATAGTAGATAAAAAATACTTTTCTCTATGTGCGGTTCTTAATTGTGATGCCTAAAAACAAGTACATTCCGAAACAAAAGTGGTTTTGTACCGCAATCAGATCCCATGCAATTATCTCAACAAAGCTTTGTCTAACTCGCGAATTTTGTGTTTCACTGTACCGGCCTTGTTATTACTGCACTTGGTCAATGGAAATTAGTCTACATTTATTTTAACGGGTTTTAATTCTACCCTTTCGCTAAATATAAATTTTTCAAATCAAACTCAAATTTTCTTCAAGTATAATACAATTATTAATAGTCATGTTTACATTACCACCTGAAGGCAGTCTGTTTATTAAATAGGCGCTTGGTAGTCAATACCGATGATCCAATAGCTGGTGCTTATCTGGACGTATAAGTATTGCGATACAGCGAGGAAATGCCAGCATTATGGGTAGTCTGCCACAAGAACCAAACTTTTTCAATATATTTACTTTTGCGGTTTGTTTTGTTTATTATTCTTTGTTGTTTTAATAAATTTAATTGATTCAAGTTGCCATTAAATTGTTTTATGTGTAAACCTAGTTTTATTATCTCATAAGTTTATTGTTTTTAATATATTTAGCACATAAGATGTTTGGGGACAGATATAATAAAATAAATGACTAAACAATATTTATAACAGAATATTAATCGCAGCATTTTTTTTAATAGCCAGCAACAAGCCTATTGAGGAAGAGAAACGAGAATTTCTACAACCCTTAATTATATTCTTTGATCTTTTTTTATAGACAGGTAAGTGGTCCTTACATGACTGAGTTGCGTCGTTATTTGGGATTTAGGGTCTTTAATGGCGCATATAATAAACAAGTGCACTGATTCGATATCAGAATGAGAGATATCCGAAAATTTGTGTAACACAGCTTTTTATAATTTGTAAAAAAATAATAAAGGTACCACAAGCCATGTGAGTGTCTGTGGGCGGCGACTTCACATGTATGGTGTGCCTCCAGCTCGTTTGCCCCCCTTCTATTAAAAAAATGAACATTTTAGTCGCTAGTCCTAGGAAATGGGCAGTGCTTGGTGCGGTGTGTGAGTGAGCATTTGTAGCTGTGTGCAGCCGAGACATACTTCGAGATAATATAATATATATTTTTACATTACACGTACGTTACAATCAAGTTATTAAACGTAAGTTTAATAAGAACACACCATTAAATTATAATTGATTTTCTTAGCAAAATCGAACATTGTAAAATAGTTTAATTGCTTCTATTTTATATTTACGAAACTATTTAATAAATATCGTTGTTTATAAAGACTCAAATACCTACTAATTTATAATATTTACAAATTCCTTTATGTAAATGTGATTATGTTAACTGTTAAAGACAAGGTTAAACTATTCGTCGCATACCATTTATTTTGAAAGTGGAGGCTTGGGATACGCAACGCCGGGAGGCTTATAGGTAATACTAGGTACCTAAGCTGCACCTGCCTCTCCTAGTCGCTGCCACATAGGCACGGCAAAAAATGTGATCAACGGACGGTTTGCTGTTTTGAGAATCAGATCACAGAATCATAAAATTATATAAATTGTATGCGTATGCCGTATGCGTAAGAGCGGTGTCCCCTTGGCACAGTATATAGCACTATATTTACTTAAAAAGGGCACACCGGACACGAAAGTTTTGTACTGGGATGACGATCAAACAATTTTTCATTTCCTGGTAAGCGCACTGTTAAGAATCGATATAAAGTATATTAATTAATTAATTATGTTTAATCACCAATTCGACAAAATATATATTAAATGTTTTGTCGAAATTAATTCGGTTCTGGCCGTTTCTAATTGGCCGAAAGTGTAATTTCCCGCAGGACAAAAGTGTCGTAAGTCACAAGAGATTTACGATACAATATCTACATTACAATAGTGCCAAAAAGGCTTTTATCCCTTATCACAT
Source organism: Leptophobia aripa (assembly GCA_951799465.1). Lineage (NCBI taxonomy): Eukaryota > Metazoa > Arthropoda > Insecta > Lepidoptera > Pieridae > Leptophobia > Leptophobia aripa. The sequence continues at coordinate 6,915,399 of OX637271.1, forward strand.
TTAGTCTTAATTAGACCTAATAGTCTGAAGATAACATCTAGCAATATCTAGATATCGATATCGTAAACATAGTATCAAACTATTCATGAACGAATCAATCTCGTAACTGATCATTAACCAAGACATTGCTAGAGGTATTCCATTTTCAATACATGAAAAGCTGTATAGAACTTTCACAAATTTCATTCAAAAAAAAATATAAAAGAGAGGAAAAACAAGCAAGAGGCATAGCATAAAGGTGAAGTGCCCGTGAGTGTGTTGCCGGCCTTTTAGGAAGTGGGAACTACTTTCCAACTACGATTACAAATATCATCCTTCGAAATCATTGTTAAACAAGATCAACTTACTATGTTACGTTCAATGAATCCGCTGTCGCTTATCGATGACACCATTATCTATTTTATTCAGTAAAATAATTCCCAGAGCAGTTGAATAATGTGCTAATGCGTTTCAGTAATGGCCTCCTTCTGATTACAATTAGCTGAATGTTCTTCTTGATTTGTTCAGCTTCTTAAGATTTACATCGCAGTTAATTTCACCCTCATTTGGATTAATTGGGAAAGCCATACTTTAAAGATACATTCAACATAAAACTAATTACCTATGAAATTACTATTTTTTTTTTTTAATTTTTCTTCTATTTATCAAAGTAACCAAGCAGTCGATCGTGTAATGCATTGTTAGTGTAATAATACCGTTATTATAAAAATGTTTCATTTTATATTCCTATATATTATATTATATATACATTTTATATAGGTATAAAATGTAAAAAAAATGCGTGTAAAATTTATTTAAAAAAATGCTGCTATTTATTAAATATGTTACTAAACATTACACATATAACAGACAATAATAAAACAAGAACCAAGTAAGAGATGTATACATATAACAATAACATAGTAAGAAAGCCAAACAATGAAAACTATATAATACCACTAACTGCATATTATATTCAAGGTCAGCCGACTAAATATTGACGGGGGATAAAAATATATCTTTATATAATGTTATCTTTATATACTTCGCTTCGAACCAGCTGAGTTTGTTGTGTGCATCTTAAAACGATTTTTTTTGTTTGGAACCCTAGTCTTTGATAGATAAAAGAATATGTTTGGCTTGTCAACAACTTGAAATAATATGATTTTGCGGTGTATATATATAACGTACATGCATTAATTTATATATTACATTTATTATCATACTTTAGATACTTATATTATAGTCTCTTAACTAGTATTTAATTTTGTTTAAATACTATTTTCAATACTAAATATTTGTCACTATAAAACGGTTTATAAATATTATATGACGTAATGAGGTTTTGTGGTGTTATTAAAAAAACAAATTGTTAGGTAATATTAAATAAAATAAATAGTTGAATATTTTTGACAATTTAATTTTTTACACGTAGAGCGGATGTGCTCGGTAAACAAAAATCCGCATTTTGTTATTTAAAAATGTACCTCACAAAATAGTATAGTTATATATATATAATTTGTAAGGTATATAGATAGACAGAGTAACATTTGTCTCTATGGCAAAAGTCGTACAGTGTTTACGTAATTTAGCATCAAAAATTAGCATTTCGAAAGTGGTATACATTTTCCGTCCGAGTTTCTGACATTAGGAGTATTACAGAAGCATTGAGGTGGGCCGCACGGAGCATGACCATCTAATGTATGGACAGTATGAGTATGACAATCTGGCTCAGCTCGTTGTGGACAGTACAGCACGGAATGTTCGCCCGGAGGACATTTAGCTAAAAAAAATGGTAATATTATAAAACGAATTTTGGAAATTAAATAATAGCACATTTCAAATAATGTTACTTAGCCCCGAGTTTAATAATAGACAATAGTTTTTAATGTTATATAGCCTTCCAATATGTGTATTAACTCCATTTTTAGTAGCAGGAATTGAACTAAGAACCATCTTTCAGCTTATTATAAAGCTAAAAACACTTGCTACTAAATAAATAAAAAGCATACGAGATGAACAATCAACAAATATCTTAACTGAATTTATATTTATATTTATTTATATATATATATATATATATATATATATATATATATATATTCTATCGTATCTACTATATATATCGTATATGTATACTAAATTTATATATGGTATATAGTATATACGATATATATCTATAGTGTGCTAAAAATGTACCAAAGATCCGGCCTTGTGATTTATGTAATAAAACTAAAAATATTGTTTTATTAAAACATATAGTTTTTAATGTATGTTTAAGTTCTCCATATAGATATATGCATCAAACGTATTCCACATACTAGTAATTAAAACAAAACTTAAAATCGATTAAAAATTTAAAAATTAAAATTAAAAATTAAAATGTTTTATAAATTTTATTACACACCTTGCTGTAATAATTAAATGCTATCCAATTATACTTGAGTCACACTGATAACCTATAGAAGTCAGTAAACTATATATGGATACATTTTAATTGTAAAATATATGAATTTTCCACTAGCAATAAAAACAATAGTGTTTAAAGTATTAAGCATTTAGAATTACTTATTTAATCGATTAAATAGTACTTAATGTATTAGCATTGCTATATTTAATAAATACAAAAGTAAACTTTAAATTGGAAGAGCAACCTTATCATATTTATTTTGTTTACAGTTGGAAATATCATACAGTTCACATATTTATATTGCACAGTGTTATAGACACTCTTACGCTCGATGATACGAAACATAGCGAAATAAATAATAATAATTACCTGTTGGTATCCCCTGTCCGTCAATAAACGCGACGATGGCAAACAAAAGAACCAAACACAACTTCATTTTCAATGTATTAATTAGTAATGCCATTATTTTTGTCTCCACTGTCTTATATACCAAGAGCGTCGTAAACGGGGAGTCACTTAAAAGCGGTAATAATAATGACTAACACGACTGAATCGTAAAATATCTTATTAGTTTTCCTTATACCTAGTTTGTTTAAATATGGTATTTTATTACGTTCTTAAGACATACATTCGTACATTGTTATATCAACCGAATCTTAAGGTAATAGTGGTGTGTTATACTGAATAGCTTATATACCGTGGAATTTCATACATATGCTCAATCCATATACATACAATCCATTATTTGTGTATAAAATATAAATACATATTTATACGATATTTATGTATATATTTTATTGAATTTGAATAACATGTGTTCACCCTAGCTATAGAAAGTTAAGCTAACTTTTTTTGCCTTTATATTTTAATATCTTTATTTTTAACTAGCTGTTGTATTTGTCTGTATAGAACGTGTTGTTTTGTGATGTGTCTGTTTTGTTACCGATAAACAAATAAGTCTTATTTACAATAAACAACAAAGTATGTGAAACATTTATATAAATAAATGACGAAAAGCACCCATAATACATTAAGTTGTATCGCGATGCTTATACGCTGGGTGGAAAAGGCCACACACAAACTTACAACCTTTTGCATATTTAAAAAGACTTTGTCTTAAAAAAATATAATTCCCTTGATGCTTATGTATTTTATAAAATAAATGAGCTTGGCGTTATTTATATAGATTACATAACACTGTGAGCGCAAAAGACCCCAGAGTTCTCAATTTGTACACCCTCCGTTATAAAATAGCGAATCTTATAAAACGCAGGGAACAAAAGAATCCTGCTTTATCTTTATATTTAGGGCACTCGTAAAGTCAAAACCTTTGTCCAATCCTATGTTAAAATCTTGAGTCATTCAGAATATTTTTTTTATCTGCTTCATTTGCTAAATTGGGACGAGATGCATTGTTTTGCAACTTTATTGTCAGAGACTTTATAGAGATTTTTCTTTGATTAATTATTTGAATTGAACTAATGTTTAGAAGGATCTGACTTGAGAAGTTTCCGTTGATAAATGTCACAAAGTGATGAAATAAACCAGTGGTTTTACTGTTCTTAATTAATCTTTTTTAAAATCTCTTTTCTATCTTTTGCCTATCTCTTTTCAATATGCGTTATTAACACATTTTATTAGAAGGCGATACAAGTACTTAAACTATTTTTTACAAGATATAAAACAATATGTATCTAAAAATATATGATATAAAAATATGTAGGCGGGTTGACGTTTCTTCATTCTGACGCAACTCCGGGCTCTCTTGGCGTGCATCGTTAGAAGGGAGAAGACCCACGATCATCGGAGGATTTAAATCCATTCGCATCGCGCCCAAGCAAGACGTGTTCGGTTGAGTGTAACTGTGTCCCAATTAATTGTAAAGTGCTGATCATAATTCTGTTCATATTTGTGAATATAATAATCGTACATTGTTAATTATCTTCAACGCGTGGTTTAAGCCAAGAAATATACTAACGACGACCACGTGCCGTTAAATATAATGACAGATTGATAACACACTATCAAATTATTGAAACAAATATACAAAACGATTAACAAAAGATAATTACAATTAAGAAAAACTTGGATCAATTTAAAAAATAAAAAGTAGCTCTTGTCTTTTAATTAAGGACACATAGTTGATATTTTAAAGTACCAGTTACGTTAGCCGATTGCACTGATTGAACAATAAACTAATACGTATTTGTAAACGATTTGATAGTACATTTCTTAGTACATTGTTAATACAGTTTAACAAATATATTATGTTAAGTAGATACTTATATTTATTTATTTTACGAAAACAAAACAGACACATCGCAAAAGTATATTTATTTATTTACACTTTATTGCACTTAAACACTAGAAGCAAATGACGTTAACAGATGTTAGTACATATAAGAGCAACGGGCGGCCTTATCGCTAATAAGCGATCTCTTCCAGACAACCCACACGATAAAATAATACATAAAATACAATTAGACTGGTGCAAAGGGTGCGAAGTATACAAAAAAAAAATACAAAAACAAAACACAACATACATTAAAATAATTAAAACCGGAAAGATATGCTAATTTATATCTAGCATTATAAATAATTATATTGTAGACAAGAAATCCTAAAACATGTTTTACAGATAAAATATGTTATATACACAGTCACAAGTACAGAAACAACAAAAAGCCACGGGAAAAAAAAGCAAAAACAAAAAAATAAAAATTATATAAATTAAAAGTTGGATACCTTATTACAAACACAAAAGGAGAAGTAAAATATAAGATTTATTGTTAATACTATATAATACGCAAACATTTGCTATAACTGAACGCAGCAGAGGAGCACGAAAAAATGTCTGAATCAAAAAAGTCACACATTAATTCTATAAAATGTATCTAGCTAAAGTGAATTAAATAAAATGTTTCAATAAAAAGATCCGACGATATTGCTCGTAATATTACTAAAGCTTGGACTCATAAGTTTCAGTTGAGCTTATCCCAATTACTGAGAACTTCTTGCAATTTCAATATAAGTGACTCGAGATCCCACAAAGGAATATTACTGTTTATTTCAAAGTTGAGAGCTAAATTAATCGCGTTTTCTTCAAGAATTTACAACGAATAGACGAGTTAAAGGATTTCATCGCGTTCGAAATAACAATGTTTTGTGACGTTGTTATAAAATATGTTTAACACAAACTAGCCGGCGACTCACTTGTAAACCTGTGGTAAGCAGTTCACTCGAAGTGACCCGCCTGCTCGTTTGCTTCCTGTTATATACAGCAACACCATTGCACACACTAATACACATACACACTTAAATGCTCGTTCTTCACATAATATACTCCACTTGTTCATATGTATATATATATATATTTTTTTTTGTTATTGTTTTTTCTGATCTTAGATTCTATTTCCGGTTCTATGTTTTAACCTTATTTTGGCTTAATTTTTATCTATTTTTCTAGTGTAAACTTTTGACACGTATTAATTTTATTGATGATTTAAAGTATACGTAACGTGATTGAGGGTACCTAGTCAAAACTTATTACGCTACCATCTAGTCTCGAATAAAATCGCTTACTTTGAAAAGGTCGACAAATAGTGTGGGGCTATCGACAGTTTGGTGCCAACAAAGGATGCAATTTGTCAAATCAAACACCACTAAATGTGTTCAGGGAATTTTATTTTGAACTCACACGCGTTAAAAACGCACGGGAGCGAAGCGGCGGCCGGAGTGCGACTTATGCGCGAATTCGACTTAATAATTTACACATATAAATAAAATATTTATGCTCTAAAAAAAACAATATATTTGTATTATTTATAGAAGAGGGGGCAAACCAGCAGAAGATACACCATACAGGTGAAGCCGGAAAACTAATTACCTATTCACTATTACTACTACGACTACATATTAAATATAAAGCCGAAAATAAGACCAAACATGGGATAAAAATAAAAATACAAGACAAATAATATTATTTACATGTCGCCACCAGAGGTCGCAAAATAACCGTTAACCGTACCACATCGGTACAGTGAAAAGATTTGACACTTCCTCTTTAAAAATAATCAAAAAGTGCTAGTTTAAGTCAAAATAATTACAAGTACAATAAATAAAATACAAAACTAATAAAACTCGACGTCTTTTCACGTTCGTTGTAGTTCTGGGCATCACTATGTTATTATTGAGAAAAATTGGTGTTTTCTCTTCCCCTATCTAAAGTTGACAAAGAATTTGAGTGTTTGTCGTTTGAAATAAACATGGGGTTTACATTATTTATTAATCTCTTGGTTTATATCTTATTTCAAAAAAAACCCCAATAGACCCTAACTACAGAAAACAATATTTATTATAATCTGGGAGTTTTGTTTATTTTGGCACACTGAAAGTAAACCACAGAAATTATAAAGAAACATTAAGCCGTTTCTGGTTCAACATGATACCTTATATAGCTTAACTTAAGTGAAATTATGCCCAAATCGGCCCAAAAGCAGTATGACTTATTTATTTATCCCATACATTTTTAATTATAGTTAGATTTGTAATAAGCAATAGTGCATAATACATTAATTAATATAATTAAGTGTAAAGTACATGAAAGAAACCTTTTTCACAGTAAATTACGAGAATTTAATTAGGACTTATTATATTTTACAAGATGAGAATATTTTCTGTTGGAAATGTTACTTAATACTTATGTAAGAAATTATTAATATAAGTACCTTCAATAATCTTCTATACTACTCATTGTAAGGTACCCAAGTCATCAATACTAATAAACACTGGTGCTCTATCAATTAAACAAATGAAGCTAGCTTTAGGGTTATAGAGTACATAGCAATAGTGCTACAACTATTGTTTAAGAAAATTCTAGAAGAGATTGCATTGTTTTTTTGTTTTTTGTTTCAAGTTCTATGGTCATACAGAGGAAAATTATTTTGATTAGCAATCCCTTGTATAAAAATATAAAGAGGTTTTAATAAAACCTATGTAGATGAAAAAAAGTTGTGCGAAATTCAAAAATAGAATTAACGAATCACAGTTCCCGCGTAATGTAATCAATCATGGCGGGTTTGAAAATGGCGCCATCTGCTCGCTCAGACGCGTTTAGTATAAAAATGTGGATAAAATTCGTTTAGTTTTGAATGGCGTATAATCTTTGATATTCCGATATGCAGTCAATAACAGTGTTAGTATGAGTGCTAGTCGCGGAGATTGACGTTTATTATCAGTATTTACAGCAAATTGTGAGAAAAAGATAAGAAAGAAACCAGGCAAGACAATTTTGTATTTTTTTTATTGAAAATATTTTTTCTTCTCTACGCCAAGATCGGTCGTGACCATCATAAAGTCTCCGTGGACTGGGCAGCTAAAGTTACAAACCTCACTATGGCCCGGCATCTTTTTCGGTTTGCCGAATTTCGCGGGCAAATAAAATATTAATGTGTGATTAAAGAAGATTATTATAGAAGCTTTATTTGTGTACGCATCAAAATACTATATTAAAACCTACACGAAGCATACTTGAATACAAAATCACTGTAATTTTATATTTGCAATATTAATCACGTGTGCGTAATTAAAATGTTAATTTTAATAAAAATGAGCCGGCTTTAATCACGAAACACGCAATGCTAACTCAACACAGCTAATTGGTTGACAACGGATTCGTACGTTTATTACACATTAATTTATAATTAAAAGCGTCGCTTTATGAATATTTAAACATTTTGTTAACTTTAACCGATGTTTACTTGGAGTTATGTAAATTTTCATCTTTCAGAATAATCTTTTGTGTTGTATATTATTTAACTCTAAATGTTATCTAATATATAAAATTCTCGTGTCACAATGTTTGTTCTTTTACACCTCCGATACGGCTTGACCGATTCTCATGAAATATTGTGAGCATATTGAGTAGGTCTGAGAATAGCCCAATATATATTTTTAGAGACATATGTATAAGTATAGTATTTTACAGTTTTAGACTCCTATACTTATAACACAATAAAGAGATGGCAAAGAGTTAGTTCTAGTTTGATCTGCCCTTGAATTGGTAACTAGCAGTAAAAAAAAAATGTTTTTTTACGATTCATAAGCTACTTTATATCGTAAAAGACGATACTTCTTTATAAGTCTCAAAATATCTAATTAATTAATTTCTGAATATAATGATCGACTTGTATATATAATGTGTACAGGTGTCTTATATGTAGATGCCTTTTAATAATACAATGATAGAGGTCTAGGTGTTTTCCTCAGCCTTAATAGTTATTCAGCCACTCACTAGCTCCCAGCCGCGTGAGTGTCTATGGGCGGCGGCTTCACCTTTATGGTGGGCCTCCTGCTCGTTTGCCCCCTCTTCTATAAAAAAAAGCCAAAAAGTATTAGTTCCTTAATTCTTTAGACAAACAGGCAAATAGTTTGTATATATTTCGGTTGTAGATAACACATTTATGCACATTTAATACAGGCAGCGCTGTTTTATATTTGCGAAAGGCCAACGTAAAAAGGCAAGTTGAAATAATTGACGTCGGCCTCGGCAATCGCATTATGCAAAACAAAAATCGAACTCTTTTCACCGATACTCTGGATTTGCATAATACCATCCACGATTTTCACATTGCTCCATAGATTTTGCATATTAATTCAACATCCCGTATCCATTATGCAAACAATATTCAATTAGATGTGCGCATTTTGATGTTACCTATTATGAGATTCGCTATTAAGCGTCGATAAAATTTTAGCTTGATGAAAATGAGGCTGCGAATTATCTTTGTTTTGTTATCAAAATTTTCATGTAAATTGAAAATGATTTCGCAAGATAAGTTTCGTGGTAAATTACGCTTATATTTTCTTTCAAGAAAAATTATTTTTAAACTACATCTCATTTTCATATTGCTGAGATTTATTATGAAACTGTCGTTTGAGAATTAGTAACATTACAATAGAATAATAATCATAAAATGAATTGTATTTTAAACTTGCAATGAATTAAACTTGATAAAGTAACCATTGTAAAAAAATGCTGCTATAACAGTAATATTTTCTAGCGGCGCTACAACCTGGTTGTAGGGTTGTTTGTTTGGTTCCTTTAATATGTCTAGAAACAATATTTTACTGTATTAAATAACTTTCTACGTAATCAATAGTTATAAACAGTAGAAATAAAACTTCGTTCACATCGACCAGGCAGAGCAAAACTAGACAACGCTTCTTTCTAGTGGGGTCGGGATGCCATCTTATCCTGTCACTTGGAATATGAGTACTGAGGCCTCCGTCTTATGGCGGTGATTGGGATAGCACAAGTCGAGCTAGATGACACACCTCTTTAGAACGTGAGATAGGTGAGATAGATGCCACTGCTCTTTTTTTGTAAACCTAAACTGTGGATGTCATAGTTGTTTAGGGCTCGCGCTATACCATCTTATTTCTCTTTAATCTTCGGACATTTAGGCAGAATACAAAATTCCACTTGTATCACCTCCATGTCCGTCGTTTTGTAAAACATTTCTTACCACCACCATGTTATGGAACCAGTTTCACGTATTTCCAATACCACTTATACCAATACGAGTTCGATCCCAAGAAAAGAGCTTACCATCTCCTAAAAGGCCCGCATCAAACACCCAGCCACGTGAGTGTCTATAGGCGGAGACTTAATCTTTCTGGTGTTCCTGCCCCTCCACTGCCATAAGCCATATCAACCACTACACCCGTTGAAAACGATGTCCATTCAGCGATATATAATGTTGATCGTGTACGATTCAGGTAGACAAACAGTCTCCATTCGCGCCTGTTATTTCCCAAGAGGCCGCCTCTCATAAGTCGGTTTGTGTCATCTCAATATTGTGTGCATATTGTGTTTACTGTGCCTATGGAATATCTGAGCTGTTTGATGTTTCATAAGTAGATGTATTTGTCATAGGATGGATTACTTTTTATCAAAAACGTAATCTATAATATATATACAAAATTCTAATATAATAGTATTTCCATACATTTTAATTTATTAACACTTTGTAACACAAATAGTAGGAGTACATAATTTTTGGTATTAACGTACATATAAGCAACGAGCCTTATCACTAAAAAGCCATCTCTTCCAGACAACCCACAAAATAAAAGAAACATACAATAAATTAAGTATAGTAAAGAATAACTTAATGCTAATTTAAAATAAGTACATTACGAAAAAGGATAGTTTTTGAACAAGAAATATATTATTACAAACAATGTAATAAGCTATGAGACATGGGTACCTTAATCTATATTGTAAATTACATTTGCTATATATAACTAAAATACATGCGAAATTATGCAATATTAGTATAGAAAAATAAAAGTCTTTTAGCACTGTGTTATAAGATTTAAGACATTTTAATACCACCATAACGCCTAGCAAGTGCCAAAACAATACCATAGTTTTAAATCAAATACATAATATATATTATAAATATTAATTTTGGCCTCAATTTCTGATCATACACCACTTGCACCAAAATACAAATACAATACTTTTCAATTGGTTTAGGTAATTGTTATGTTGCGGTGCAAACGGCCGTACCTTAAGACACTAATCACCCAATCACAGTTTAGTCACAAATCAAAACTGCAAATTCAATTACTTTGTGTGACACATGGCTTCCTCACTTGTTCTCTGTGGTATAGAGAAGAAGCGACTTTATTCCCAACTAATAGAGTTAAAATTACACTATTTGTATGGATCGTTAGCGGCGTAGCTTCAACAATGATTGATTCGCTATAAAATGTTATTGATTGTCGATTGTCAGGGATGGAACTTTTGGAACTTCACAATTTTTCATAGAGGCAATCTTTTCATATAAAATAAATCTTTAATTACTACACAGTACATAATTACAAATGTATATCTTAAAATTCGGTTATACTTCTTTTGTAATTTTAATAAAATATTCAATTTTTCTTGATTTGTAGCTGATCACTACAAAACTGAAGTCAGTTCCTTTGTCTTTTTTTTTTTTTTTTTATGTGAGAGGAGGCAAACGAGCAGGCGGGTCACTTCGAGTGATGTGCCAACCGCCGCCCATGGACACCTGCAACGCCAGGAGGCTTACAAGTGAGTTGCCGGCCTTTAAGGAAGAGGAACGCTCTTTTTTTGAAGGTCCCCAAGTCGTAGCGGATCGGGAATACCTGCGCTGGCAGTTGGTTCCACAAAGAGGTGGTGCGCGGCAGAAACTGCCTTAAAAAACGCACAGTCGTGGAACGCCAGACATCAAGGTGGTACGGATGGAATTTCGTATTCTGCCTTGATGTCCGGTGATGGAATTCCGCTGCAGGTATTAGCCCGAACAATTCATCAGAGCACTCCCCATGATAAATGCGGTAGAAGATGCAGAGGGAGCCTACATCTCTACGCAGAGCCAAAGGATCAAGCCGATTGGAAAGGATGGGGTCGTCGACGATACGAGCCGCTCTGCGTTGGATGCGATCAAATGGAAGGAGCTGGTATTGGGGCGCCCCCGCCCAAAGGTGGGAACAGTACTCCATATGAGGCCGAATTTGCGCTTTATAGAGTTGCAAGCGATGGCCTGATGTGAAATACTGACGCGCCCTGCTGAGAACACCAAGCTTTTTAGAGGCTAACTTAGCCTTACCTTCCAAATGATTGCAGAACTGGACATCGCTCGATATATCGACACCAAGAATTCCAATACTGGCTGAGGCTTTAAGAGGAGTGTTATCGAATAGTGGGGCCACGACAAAGGGATTCTTTTTAGCGGTAAACGCGCAAACCTGGGTCTTCGAGGGGTTAAATTGGACTAAGTTAAGTCGACCCCAATCCGAGACTCCACGCAGTAGAGTCTCGACTTCAGATACAAGTTTGTCCCGACACTGCTCGACATCAACCCGGGAAATATTTGCACGGCCGTGATATAGAGCATCTCCAGTACTGTCATCCGCATAACAATGAAGGCTGCTTAAGTGCAACATATCATTGATATGCAAGAGGAACAGCGTAGGAGAGAGTACACAGCCTTGGGGAACTCCAGCGTTTATGGATTTGAGGTCGGAACATGCACCGTCGACAGCGACCTTGATGTTCCGATCGGCCAAAAAACTGGAGATCCAGTCGCATAACTTCACGGGAAGCCCATATGCTGGAAGTTTTGAGAGAAGCGCCTTGTGCCATACCCGATCGAAGGCCTTTGCTATGTCCAGACTAACCGCCAGTGCTTCCCCTTTAGACTCAACAGCTTCTGCCCATTTATGAGTTAAGAAAACTAGAAGATCACCAGCTGAGCGGCCACGGCGGAAACCGTATTGACGGTCACTAATCAGCTGGCATTCCTCTAGGTAACGAAGGAGCTGGCTGTTGATAATGGTCTCCATTATCTTAGAAAATAAAGGGGTAACAGCTATTGGGCGGTAGTTTGAAGGATCAGAGCGTTCGCCTTTTTTAGGAATCGGGTGAACCAAGGCGGTCTTCCAAGCGTTCGGGACAATGCCGAGTGAATAAGAGTGCCGGAAAAGACGCGTCAGGACCGGAGCCAACTCAGGAGCACAAGTGCGCAGCACTATTGGAGGAATACCATCCGGTCCACTCGACTTATGAATATCCAGGGAAGTAAGGGCTTTGCGTACAGCACGAAGCCGAAAAACAATTTCGGGCATCGAGGTATCACACCGCAATAACGTCGGTGGAGTATTCCCGTGGTCATCAATCGTCGAGTTGGACCCGAAAAGAGAGCCTAAAAGATCGGCTTTCTCTTTCGGGGTGTTGGCCATCAGGTTGTTCGCCCCACGTAGTGGTGGAAGAGATGGCTTACAGAAGTTTCCTTGAACAGCCTTGGCAAGAGACCAGAATGCACGTGTCCCAGAAGGGAGCCGAGCCAGTCTATCACCAATTCTGCTGATGTGAATAGACTTTGCCTTAGCAATGGCACTTTTGAGGGACCTAGAGGCCGAGTTATATGCTTTTTTAAGAACGCTGGTATTTACATCACGTGATGCTGCCGCTTGAGCCCAGGTACGATAACATTCAAGCTTTCGGCGCGCCGCCATTTTGCAAGACTGTCTGAACCAAGGTTGGGACTTGCCACCGATGGGCACAGCAGAGAAAGGAATAAAAAGCTCCATTCCCTGCAGCACCACATCAGCGACAGAGTCGGCAGCAGCATTCGGATCATCCGACGAAAAACAAATCGGCCCCCACGGGTAGGAAGCAAAAAAGGAGCGCATTCCATCCCAGTCTGCTGACCTATAGTGCCAGACGCGACGACAACCTGCAAAACGAGGTCTAGTGAGTCGCGTTGTTCTTATAGTACTCCGAACAAGGCAGTGATCTGAAGATCCTAATGGGGAATCAACTGATACATGATACCCGTCCGGGTGAGAAGTCAGCAGCAGGTCCAACAGTGAAGGATTATGACCTTCGACATCTGGGATTCTCGTGATCGAGGGCACCATTTGAGTCAGGTCGTAGGCCAAGGCAAAGTCGTGAAATATTCTTCCCGCATAGTCGGTGGTAGTAGAGCCGAGCCAGTCGGTATGGTGGGCGTTAAAATCGCCAAGAACTACGACTTCAGCGGTAGGAACATTTGCAATCAAGGAGTCTGTAGCCGATTGTATGTGCTCCACAAGTCGGTCAATTTCGGCATTACCGCTATGAGACCTATAAAGGCATGCGTAGAATCGCGGATGGTCATCGCAGTCTACGCGGAGCCAAAGAATCGATAGGTCTTTTCCTTCAGGAAACGTGAGGCGACGAGAGCAAATGTCATCCCGGACATAGACACACACTCCAGCCCTTGGCAAGAATCTATGTTCTAATTTATAACCAGGGTAGGAGAGGAAAGAGGTGTCGCCAGGAGAAGAAATCTGTGTCTCGGTAAGAAAGAGTAAGGCCGGCAAAGCTGTTTCAAGGTGGTGGTGAACAGCGTTTAAGTTCGAAACAAGCCCCCTCACATTGCAGAAGTCCACAGTAAGCGATGAGGAAGATGCCAAGTGATGCTTACTCTGTTTGCCCCGACATTTATGAGATGTGTTTTTAGATATGAGCGCAAAATTGCCCCCCCCAGAATACGAAGGGCAGCCTGGGGGCCCAACAACAAAACAGTTAGGTGGACACGCAGGAGGGGATTCTCCACGACAGGTGGTACCCCCCTGGGGTAATTTCTTTTTATTTTGCACCATCATTCAAGTATTTGTTTGGGGGGACAGGGAAGGAGAGGGAATGAGGAGGAAAGGAAAAAAAAAGGAAATGGAGGGTTACAAGAGGACGGGGAAGGGGAAAGGATGGGCACCGGAAGATCTCACTCACCGAACGAAACGCGAGTACAAAATGAACAAAGTCCAATTGCATCACTTCACGCCGGTTTTCTGTGAGAGAGTGGTATTTCTCCGGCCGTGCCTGCCCATTCGGCTGAAACCCTAAGGTAACAGCATGGCACTCCCACTTAAAAAGCAGTAAAAGTCTCTTTACAATAGCGATATTAAGATTATTTTCGATACTAAAATAAAGCAATAAAACCATCAATGACAGAACATCGTTAATTTTTCATAAAAGCTTCTAATAGGTAAATTAATTTAGTCAAAAAGAGGTTCTAACAAATTTGTTTTGTCAAAGAAGGTTCTAATGAATTTATTTTGTGAAAAGAGGTTCTATATATTCAAATTTTCTCTTGCTTATAAGTTGTTTAATTCTCTCTGCTTACCGATATGAATATACTGAGAAGCGCATATATGATTTGGCATTCTAATTTTGAATACCATTTTAAACATAAAATATATAAAAAAATCGTGAAATACAATTTATTAGCTAGTTAACTAAAGCACTTTTTAAGCGCTTTTAAATTGTATACACTGCGATAAAAAGAGAGATTTCTAGTGTTTAAACCAATACTTATAATTAAAACAAGGTTAGGGCGAAGCCAATTTGCAACAGACATAACGAAGAGTCACTAATTACTCAAGAAATTAAACGTGTCTAGAACAGATTTTTCTTCCATCATTTTAATTAAATTCATATCGCGTCGGTGGCTGGCTATGAGAGGTTAATTAATGCAGTTTATAATCTTTTATAGAACCAAGAACATACAACTGAACGGAGAATAGAATGTTCCTGTCTAGTATTTATTTCTCGTGTTCTTTGTATTTTCATCAATTCATTAATATTTCGAAATAATTAATTTATATCTTTTCCATATATAATCATATCGGTCTTGACTTGTGTACGTCAATATTCGTCTTATATCGAAGGATACGAGGCTTCAAAAAAAACAGAACTGAGACGGTACAATACAAAAAACTCAGCGGCTTTAAACATGATCTATGTTTTTTTTTAAGAGGGGGCAAACGAGCAGGAGGCCCACCATAAAGGTGAAGTCGCCGCCCATAGACAATTAGGAAATGGGGGAAGAGGACGGGGGAGGGAAAAGGATATTTTACAAATGTCAAATGGTGATTTCCAAGCATTTTCATAATTTAAATAGTCCTTTTGAATTATAATCATGAAACTGCAAACGACATAAGGTTTCGGAATGTTCTGTTATTTTTTTTTTGGTTAATAAACTCAAAAAGGCATATCCTTGACATTTGGGTTTTATCGTTTATTATAGTCCTTCGTAGAATTATACTAAATATCCTCACTGTTAAGAGATGTTCTATTGCGCCACTCGACAATGCTGGGATCACGTGGTACTTAAACAGGATTGAAAGTCACATTGATTTCCGATTTTATTTATAAATATTTCATGGATGCTATAGATTTCAAATTGTTATTGTTATCTTTATTTAATTAAAGAGTCTTCTAATATCATCGTATATATTCATAAATGCAAAAAAATCAAGATTAGTATATATATATATATATATATATATATATATATATATATATATATATATTGCTGACCGACAAATATTAAATGTATTTAGGATCAATGGAATCCTAAGACATTTTGAAATTAGTTAAGTTTTCTTAAAATATATCTGATCGATTCGCGGTACTCTTTTGTTGGCTGCTGTAAAAATATTAAAGTTAGTGTGTATAAGGATCCATACTATAAATAATAGGCTTATGTAAAAATTAAAAAATGATTTGCGTAAATTTTTTCATAAACTATATAAGATATACCAATTTTTAATAATCCAAAAGCAAATACACTTTATAAAATAGAGTTGAAATACAAGAACAGCTCGTATATTATGAAACCAGCTAAGAAGGCTCTCAAGATTATTGCGGACATAAATAATGTATACTTGCAACTGCTGCACTCTGATATTTAAGCCTATTTTGAATACATTTAGCCTGAGTGCGGTTTCCTTTGAGCACAGTTATGCGCATTAAATATTATCTTTGAAAATTAAGTATGCAGTAAATAATACCGTATCACATACCCAGCTCTTCATGAAGGACACATCAATCCTTTTTAAATATAATTGCATATGAAATAACATGAACGACTATTTGCGCTACTAGCTATCTATCGCTATAGTTAATGACTTTTGTGTGTTTTGGGGAAATTCGTTTGATTAATTATATTATTATACATAAGAGGCAAACGAGAAAGAAGGACATCTCAAGATATAGTCCATATACACATATCTTAGTGACTGCGTTGCCGGCCTTTTAGAATTAGGATAGTCTGTAATGGTATAACAGCATCCGTACCTACAACGTCTACTGCT
This sequence comes from Leptophobia aripa, assembly GCA_951799465.1. NCBI lineage: Eukaryota > Metazoa > Arthropoda > Insecta > Lepidoptera > Pieridae > Leptophobia > Leptophobia aripa. Next base: position 6,932,464 of record OX637271.1, read on the forward strand.
GGATATAGGCCTCTCCTCTAACCAATAGAACTGACTTTCCACGCCCAGCATTCAGAGTAATTCCTTAAGGCCTTAAGACTTCCTTGCTCGGCCATCTCTTCTTCGTACCCTATACACCGCGATTAACTCGTAGTTTAGAAGCTAAACTGATCAAGGAAAACACCTTTTCCTGTTGAAATTTAGCAAAAAAGATATTATAGATTAGTTCTCTCTATTGGGGATTTTATTGTTGGAATATTAGATCAACATTTCAAATGTCCGATCTTTGAAGTACAATGCCCCAGAGGCACAATATCCAACTTCAATATTGAACTTGACAGAAGCGAATTTGCAGATAATATTCAAGTATAGTGCATTAATTGACAAATTTATATCGGTATTTCAATAACTATATAAATTTAAGTACACGAGGGTTTTACAGATTTAGATAGCATCTATGTTAACTATGTTTTTCATAGTATGTAGGTAAATAATGAAAGATATTCCTGAAAAAACAGAGTTCGGCAAATGTTACCTTAGGGAACCTTTGGCTCTGTCATACTTCGCAGATTTAAGTAGACATGGCGGCGATCTATCATCGCGGAAACTATTGGACTGTCTTGGATCGACGTAAAGCGAATAGCATCAGACAGATAGGAATGGTGTCACATCTGTCCTCTGCCCTGAGGCGGGGCCTTAGGCCTCTAGTAAGTATGTAACCTTAATCAACACCCTAGGTATAGTTAACGTAGTACAGACTACTTTCAGGATCCCTATCTTTGGGCCAACAAAAATCAACCAAGCCGACTTCCGTGCCTGCTTCTTTAGTCGCGTACTTAGATTTAAGACGTTTCAAAATGGTCCTATGTACTAAATATAGACATTTTCACTTTGACTTTGCATTATTGATGTAATTAAGTTTTTATCCCATTATACATGTAAAAATCAAAATGTAAATCTGAATAGAAAATTCCAATTCCGTATAAAGTATATTTCTCCCGGATGACAAAAACTATTCCGGGCAAAAAGGAAAAGCCATAAATCAAGCCGGGATTGATTCTGGGACTCGGGACGTCTGTGGTTCGCTTATTCATTGCAGCCTCCTGAAATATGGCCTCATACGATTTAAGATAATTTTTTCATTTTGTGGACTTCCGAGTTTTGAATATAAAATTCAGGTTTAAACTTCCTCAGGTTAAGTGTAAATGGTACATTGTTAACAATGTTTTGCTGAGAGAACTGAGATTATTTGAAAAATAATTATGCTTGTAAGTATAGTTTAGTTTTTCTTTATATCCTGTTATTATTGTGTTTAGTAATTGTTAAATATAGTGTTAACAATTACTAAACACTGAATTAGCCTATATAAAAAAAGTTAAATATTTTGTCCTGGCGTTGCATCTCGTAACATCATTATTTTGGTTTAATAAATTGTTTTCCTGTAAACTGTGTCTCTGCCTTGGTGCTTTTAAATGTGTGTTTTATGAGCTGTCATTAAAAATATAAAAAAAAAATCGGAATAATAGTATATTTATGCTTTTAGTATTAAAATTTATAAAATAAATAAATTATTTTTAACAAGACTTGATATACAATTTAATATATTAGACGTGTATATCCCATTAGTGATATGGGTGGACAAGCTTTATCACTAAGGGTTATCAAAGATAGATGTTGGCCGATTCTCAGACCTACACAATATGCTCACAAAATTTCATGGGAATCGATCAAGCCGTTTCGGAGAAGTACGGCAACGAACATTGGGACACGAGAATGTTATTTAAAACATTTATACGTTCTTATTAGTTAAAATTACATGAAATAAACTATTAAATTAATTACTTACAATTGATTTAATTCGCGTGTTTAATATATTCCGAGAGCAATATAATTTTCCAGAAAATTGAACCGAAATCGGATAATCCAAATCTATGACGGAAATGGCGGAAAATCTTGTTGTCATTGTATAGTAATGTTTTTGTCAGCGATTTATTTTTTATATGGAATACATATTTTTTATCACTTACGTAACATTATAGTTTAGTTATATAGCAATTCAGCAGAAATAATAATGTAAAAGAATTTATTAATACAATTTAGTAATTCTATCCTTTCGAAGTTTTAATAGATTTATAACATAAAGTTAACACAGAACGTGGTATTGACGCTAAGATTGTGGTGCAAGAATTATGAATTTTAATTGTATCAGAATTAAAATCTTAATAATATGGAGACATATATAGGAAAAAGTTACATCAATATTTAGTTTCTTGCCGGTTCTTCGCGGTAGTTGTGGCCTTCCCAATCGGTGGTAATGTAAAAAATTACGTTTCAAAATTGTCTTTATAAATACTTACTTAAATTTAGATATTTTGAATTTGAGTATATAAGAATCATAGAATTTTTTTTAAAGACAATACAGTCACCATCTGTCTTATTAGTTGAGTTTTCATTAATGTTCTTTTTACGCTGCTTTTACTTTAGGCACAAGAATATTCATGGAAAATGTATGCCTACGTAAGCAAACACAGGTAAGAAACTAACAGGTGAGAAAATATAGTCCAATTAATATAATAAATAGTATATACAAGTAAATTCATATAGTTCAATTTTTAAATAAGCGATCAGAGTGTGATAAAATAAAGTAATTATATATATATATATATAATCACACACACACGAAAAATAGATTTACTCATTTTACCAAAAAATACTTTTTATTGCGGTGTAACAGAACAATGTATTTCATTTACCTGCCCGATGAGATTGACCGATACTGTTTAAAAATTCATCCTAAAAAGGTCACTCAAAAAAACCTCGTTTTCTCGACTTTTAAGCAATTTTACTCTCGTTAGTAATTCGTGTTCACAACAGCTTGACATAAGCTTCTAATTTGTCCCATACACCGCGTTGATGTGAAACTTCCGTCACCTCACTTAAAATTATCAGCACATAACAAAGGCCGGAGTTTCGCGAAGTTGCGAATTATCGTGTGCACACAGATGGTTTTCGGATTACTTACTCTAATTTCAGTATTTGTCTTTAAATAATGGGGGATAGTCTAGGAGGGTGACATGTATGTGAATTGCCTGAATGAAACTTATTTGACAGAAATAAATTAGCATTGTTTGTGTTGATGGCTGTGTGTGTGTTAAAGATGTTTTATTTCATGTTTTCTTAATACAAATATGACATGAAATTATAAAATGCAAATTTTAAGGTTTCATACTTTTAACAATGTAGTGTTATTTCACTAAATCTTTAAAATCTTGAAAAGTTATGAAGTTTGTTAATAATAAAATAATATGAGACTCTGTATGAGTATATTTATAAGAACAAAGGAAAAAAAATCCGCATTTTGAGTCACACAAAACAGTGAAAAGGAAATTCATATATTAGAATTCTGACTCTTAGCCTATAATTAAGGGGATGAGTTATTTGTAATTATGTTTGAAGTAAAGTCTAAGAGGGGCTTAAGTTTGTCTCACCCTACTTTTCAGAAATTTGCAGAATTCTGATGGTAATCGTTACATAGAATGTAATAACATTCACAGAAAACAGAGAAAATAAAATTGTTAATATTCCAATAAACAGTGTCCATGTAACGTCAGTCGATTTAACGACAAATTATTTAAAGCGACGAAAGTTGGCTCTTGTCTCCATTTAACTACCACACTCTTTAACGCCATATACTGCACACCTTCAGTGTCGATATAGAGTTTACACTGTATATGAAAAAATTGACGATTCGATTTCTTTAATGTTAATATATTTATTTGAGCTTATAGACAAATCTATTCCATAATAATCACCTGAAATATTTTCAGAAGACCTTATTATCTTTATTTTATTGAAACACTGAAAGAACAGTATGAGTTCATCACCAAATAGAAACCGCTTCAGACACGCTAAACAAAACACGATTCAAATAATTCGTTAAGCTTAAAACACGAAAGCTAATAAAAGTTCCACAACAAAGGAGTAAATTCCGTATTGGATAAACTGTTCCAATAAATTTAATTACGTAACTTTCTACCTGCTTGGGTAACCACTCGTAAGTACAACCGCTAAACACGTTTTAACAGAGAGAAACATTTTTATTCGTATATGTTAACTAAATTGTTGGCTTTTTATATATCCTAATAATAGGTTGGTTCAAATCTGAATTTAAATATTAATACGCCGGTTATCCTGTATAAAATTTAAGAGATTCTGGCCACGGCCTAGATTATCAGTACAATAAACTATACTTGTATACATTTTATAATATCTATTCTATACTGTAAAATGAATAATCAATCGTTGACCACTGACATGAAACAACTGACTTGAGTAGAATATTTAAAATTTACAATGCACTTATTGGCATAATACTAATGTGAAATGAAAATCAAATTGTTCTATAAAATGCCTATTCTGTGCAAGCCCTTTCTAGTATGAATAAAGGGTAGGCTCCCTAGGGAGAGGGCGCCACAATGAACCTCATTTCATTCTTAGGTCTTAACGATCAATTGTTGAGGGTGGAAAACTATTATGCCTTTCATTCTGATTTTTAGGGTTCCTTAAATTTTATTTATTCCTAATATTTACTCAGTAATAAACTTGTAATGGTTCAGTGGCTTACACTACACATTTGTAGTGTTTTGCGTTTAGTTTAACTACTACTACTACTACTACTACTGGCTTACTTATTCACCTACTTACTTACTTCCTAGAGTAAGGTCCTCGAGGTATACCGTACAGGGCACATATGACACTTCTCAATTCCTTTCTGTCTGATGCTCGCTTTAGTTCGCTACAAGAACGATGACTCCTATGTAATATAGACATGATTAAATTTATAATTGTATATCATTCTCTAGGTTGATTAATTATATCTATTGGTCTAGAGAGGAAAATAACTTATATGCATAACCAACATACGATATATCGTATATCGTTCACACATAAAAATAATTCAAACAGTGACATTGAGCGAGATAAGGCTGATAATCATTTCGCGATTGCTTTACAGTGTAGCGCTTAATTATTAATCAGCTTACACAACAACGCTTTTAATAGGCACTCACAATAATAGTCCGCGTTACTTAAGCAATTTATGACGCTGTGCCAAAATAATCTGATCCAAATTGTTTACTCATGCTAATTTATACATAAAATTAAGGCAAGAATCAGATATAGTGAAATGAAACAATGGTGCTACAATTTTCCGGTGAAGAGAAATGAAAATGGTTATTTTTTTAGTGTTAATTAAAATATAACTGAGTAGTTCCAAATACTTTTAGTTAAAAGATGTGGTCATAGGCATACTGTCTCTATAACGAATGAAGTACGGTACATTCTTATCAGCGAGTTAGGGTCTTTTTTATGTAACAGGAGGCAAACCAGCATGCGGGTCGCTTCGAGTGTAGTTCTAACCACCGCCTATGGACACCTGCAACGCCAGGAGGCTTACAAGTGAGTTACTCTTTTCTCGGAGGCCCCAAGGTGTAGCAGTTCGGGAGGACCTGCGCTGGCAGTTGAATCTGGATAAGACGGAACAGAATTAGTTTATTAAATTTCGTTACATAACTTTTATCTTCTTTAAAATTAAATGTCCTGAATATCCCAGCCTAACTGATAGTAGTCGATATAGACTGATGGCAATTTAGAAAAAAAAATGTAAAAAATGACTCGAGATATCTTATTGAATTAAAACATAATCTCGAATCAAAATACGCGTGACATTAGGACAAAATCCAAAAACCACACAAGCATATAACCCACTCTTATAACAATAGATAACCGAATATGACAATTACCGCATCGGTATAGAGATTTAAATCGTACGTACGTGAGTGAGATTTGCATATTTATTGCCTCCCTTGTTTGTATTAAGGCCTGATCACGTATACTGAATGGACCACGTAAATTTGATCCGAAGCCAATATCTAAGCAATTATAGTACTCAAAACAATTATTCGTTTAGGCATACGGCCAACGAATTTCAGTCTTAACTCGTAATTAACAGACTGGCAACGAACGCGGTAATTCATAATAACAAAAAATCATATACAATTGAGTCTGTTTGAATTACAGTGTAAAGTCTTTATGATGACACTGACCGGCCTTTCTAGACAATGGTCGTTAAATGGAGAGAAAAAAAATCAGCCATCAACCAAAGCCAATTGATTTTGACACTTTAGAGAGTTTGTCGTTAAATCTAGTTGCGTTTACACTGTATTGGCTAGTGTAATTGCTTTGTAGTGAGTTTGAATCACTAATGGATTACTTTATTCGTCTTACTGTAAGGAAACCAGTATATCTAAGGTCCCAAAATTAAGTAAATGCCACGCAAGGGTGACCTACATTTTAGGAACGTAATTCAAAATTAATTTTAGTTTATTAATTTACACTAGTTTATTAATACTATGAGGCGTAATCAATGTTCATCATTACAAGGTATATGCATGTTTCGTTTTCTTGCTTATTATTTTATTTATATTTCATCCACATAGAATCGTATCGATTTGTGTGCGTCAGATTCCAAAATAAGTGAACCGCCTGCTCGGTTGCCTCCTCTAACCTAGAAAAAAATTAATCAAAAGTCTGAGAAAATACCCACTACAAACTCAGCGCGTAATATTTTTATGCTACTCATTCATCGCATTCAGCTCTATATCGTTTATTTAATTATTCACACTTTGTTGCACAAAAACTGAAGAAGAAAAACATGCTAATACTTGTAAGTATATATGCAACCGGCGGCCTTATCGCTAATGAGCGATCTTTTCCAGCCACGTTTTAACAGTCCTCTACAATATAAATATTATATTAATTGCTTAAAGTTTATTGAAAGGCGAATTAGGAAAAACATTTGGCATTTTCCGTGAATGAATTACTAGATTTTTTATTATTATTAAAAAATATATAATTTAATTAACCATGTCGTGTATCAAACAGTCCATTTTGTCTGTCCATATGTAATTGTCAGTTTGATTGTTACCTTGCCTGGAACATATCACTTAGCGTGATAAGGCCACCAGTTGCTCTCCTAATTTAAGTTCTTGTGTATGCAATTGTATTTCAACTTATAATACAGACATCCAGTTAACATTAGCTACATATTATATAAAGTAAAAAATGCTTTTCATAACAATTATCGTTAAATATTATCCTTATAACATCCTAACGGTTTTTGCAGATGACGCAAGAATTTTTTGCACTAATTTCCTCACCCATTACGTCGGGACCAGAACGAGATTCACCACGATTTATGATAATGTTCTATTGAACCAATATCTGATAGTAGATTTGAAGCTTCGTTCTAATTGTGGATTAGATTTTACTTTTTTATAATATTTACATGTAATACGTGTATATTTAAAAAAATAAAATCGTGTAGTTAAACAATTTTGTTAACAGAGTTTCTTAAATGAGGTAAACAGTTCAAATCATGGCCGTGAAACGGTAAATTTTGTTTGAGAAATTAACACTTTCTCTTGAAGTCAAACTTGTCAGACAGAGAGAAGGTTAGACTTGCTGGCTCAGATAACTTAAAATCCCTGTAAAAATATACTCGTAAAATATGATCCGACCATCTGAGACCTAAACCTGAGAGAAAACAAAGGTTTAATACAATCAATATGATGTAATAACAAATACTCTTCCAGAAGATATTATTTCTGAATAAATGCGGTTCGCAAACCGTACATAATTTAATAACTTTTTTTTTGCCTTCTGTTTACGTTCAGCTTGAGCTTGAGTCGATTGTAGAGATACTTTGTAGCACGTAGCAAGAGTGCTACACAAGAACATTATCATGCTACGTGGCTACGAAAATTTGAATACGAATTTTAACTATATAGTTTTCTGATAAATTTTATGGTGTATGATAAGTATTAAGCCGAAAGTGCTGTACAAAATTAAAAAATACATTTATTCAAATAGGCAACAATGGTACACATATGAATCGACATAAAAGTAAAAAGAGCTGACGAGAAGAACTGGCATGTAACTCTCCGCCACTACTTTAAATCGCCAAGCTATTGTTCAGTACGTTTTTAAAGATCTGCAACCATTACACCATGCACAGCTGATCCCGACAAACGCCATTTTGCCAAAAAAATAAATAAAAAAATGTCTCTATAAATAGATGTTGGCCGATTCTCTGACCTACTCAATATGCTCAGAAAATTTCAGGACAATCGGTCAACCCGTTTCGGACGAGTAAGAGAACGAAAACTGTGACACGAGAATTTTATATATTAGATAAAAACAATATGTTTACTATCATCAGTGGGTATAGCGAAATGGGAGCACACATTTACGTTATAGTGAGAACACACAGTACACTGAGGCTTCCAAGAACAAAACATAAACGGTGTCCGATTATTGTTTGTATGATTACCTTATTTTTCCCAAGTTGACGACTAACCCAACCCTATTGATATATCTTTGATGATGATCTAAATTTACTATCATCATTATTTTATATATTTCAAAAATAAAGGATTGATATGTCTCGATTATCAAAGTTCGTTTATACATCCTTGCTTTGTCAATAACGCACGGTACTTTTTTTAAATAGAAGAGAGGGCAGACGAGCAGGACGCACACCATAAAGATTAACTCTGCCCATTTCCCATCTTAAGGAAGTTGACTTTGTTGTTTATACAAAGTTATAATAGAAATATTCTATAAAATACGAGTTAATATACCAATCGTTTACTTCAAAGGTTACTTAAAGCGATCGCAAATTGCCTGTTAGTCGCCGACTGAAATCACTTCACCTTGCTAATTTGAGTACCTGCATTTTGCATTTAAATAGATTATTTAAAACTTCTTTTATAAAAGGCTTTCTAAGATATATTGACGTATACAGTTCAATTCGATACCACTCCGTTATTCTTTTAAAAATACAATTCAAGTGCTTTTTATTAAAATAAGTTTATTACAAAATTGAAAGTTACAAAAAAAGGCTGACGCTGGACTCCACACTATGATATTTCCTGTGTTGTGGCTGTCCAGTCTCTTCCAATATATGTGTGTGTGTTGATGTGTGTCAAGGCTCGTTTCATTAAGACCTACGTTAGAATGGTTAGAAGCTCCTAGAAGACAACAAATATTTAATAATTTTATTAATTTTGTAACTCGTCAGTTGGGTTAGCCCGTTCTTGCCATTTGCATCATTCTATTATAGATTACAGGGCCTCACAAATCCTTTGGACCTTTGTAGCGATCGTTGCCAGGATTTAATTCAAACTCACATCTTTATTCACGTAGGTCTTTATAAATACACTTCCGAATCGTATTTTTCACATTAACACCGGCTCGGAAGGCTATCGAGAAGAACCAACTAGAAACTCGATAAATGCTCTTTAAAAATGTTTATTTCAAATACAATTATCAATTATTGATAGAGGCTACTCAAGAATTAAACTGTCCCAATGCTGATACTTTTTACTAATTACATTTCGTTGAAATATTCAGACTCGTTTTGGCGAACGACTTCGTTGTAAGTGACCGAAAGCATTGAACGTAAATAATTTGAAGTGCAAACCATTATTCATAACAATGAAAAAGTTTACTGTATACAAATTTTGCGAAGCGTTGGTACTTACGTTTCCAAACTTTATACTTTGAGCATTGTTCGGCTAATTTACACGACATCACTCGGCAAACTTGTCTGTTTTACATTTCAAGCTTAACTCTTTAAGGGGAATGTTTGTGAATTTTACGGCATAAGTAGTTTATAAGTGTAGACAATAACTGAGTGTTTTGAGTTTGTTGAAAGTCGAGAGTTAATTGTTTGCATACATATAATAATATATTGATTTATTAAGTAACCACGACTCATATGTGTTAGTACATACAATTGAAACAGATCACAATTTTTTCAATCCTAAACGACAGTATCTCATGTACTCTCTGTTATAGATCTGCTACTATGTTCAGGACATAAATGTCTTAAGATGTAAATATATTCACAGTACACATTTAATATAAACATAAACTTCCAAATTACACAAACTATGTATATAAATAAACAAGTGTAATAAAAAACTAAAAAGTATTAAACTTAAAGAAACAAATTTAACTAAAACATAAAAATAAATTTAATAAGTTTGGTCCTTGTGGCAGAGTACCCATAACTGCAGTTCCTTGCTGTTTTACGATTCTTATATTGAGCGAGAAAAACACCAGCTCTTGGGTCACTACTGACTACCAGGCGCCTAATATTATTTTTTTTGGCTGCTTCTTCTCAGCTTGGTCGCCTACGAACACGCGTAGTTTTACTTAGATTTAAGACGATTCAAAATGGTCCTATGTACCTCAGTGAATAAAGATATTTGGACTTTTTAATTTATTACATATATCATATAACTTACGGCTAATTGTGTAAGCAAGTCGTAGTTAATTTTAAATGTATTTTTCCGAGTCTCTTAAAAAACTAAATCGCATTAATATCAAAGAAACCATTGCTGTGCAGCCACTTTAAAATTATTATTTTCACGAAAGTTTTAATTCTACAAAAACTTTTCCCCTCAGTACGTATTTTAAAGTCTTAAAACTTGTCTGTGAAAATTTGTAGATGTTCCACTGAAAAGCGCAAGAAAATTGAATAGAAACATGACTGGCAAAAACGGTTTCCCGACTAGCGACATCTGTGGTATGTCTGTGTGAAACTGTTAAGACTATGTACTAATAAGTCTTGAGCAATAGAGTATATGAATCCTTCTAATTTCGTTATTTCAAGTGTTTAATATGGAAATAAAAAATACAACAAAAATCATGGATATTGCATACTTTTTCATTTTTCGTTTGCGCTAACGAATTTACATATGAATCACTACAATTACATTGTTACGTTAGGAAATAGTTATATTTTGATTTTTCGTCAGTTGCAAATGAACTTGTAAAGCTTCAACAATAAATAAATATTTAAGTATTAAACAACTATTCAATAATAATAACAAGGACGCTAAAAATATATAAATAAATATAATACAAAATGAAATGGCCGGCCCAATGTCAGCGGTTTGTAGCTTGTATGTGGGTTCCAATACTTACTGGTACTTTTATACACTTTTAATATATATAAACTAAAAATTTCTCTTCTATGCTCTGCTAATGGTAACATTAAAAAAATGTATTCTATACGTATTATAGTATCGAATATATTCTGCAATAATATTAAAAGTTTCCGTCTTTCAATGTATAATGCTCTTCATAAGGTTTAGGTTAGGTTAGATAAGTACTTTAGCTTTTCTTGTTTCCATATATTATTTGGTTTTTTTAATTTTCAAACTTTTATGCTTCATTTTATGTGTATGTACGTGAAGTCTGTTATCGATTCTTATTATTGAGCACTCTGTATTGAAACTAATAAACAAAATATAACACTCAGACACACCCAACAAATATACTCATCACGGGCGCAAACCCGGGACTTTTGTTCGCTTGTCGGGCAACTAAATGCGCCAACCGAGTCGTCACTTAATCAATGAATATGACATCTTAATTAATATGAGAAAAGTTATTTCATATATTTTCACTGATACTTGAATGTTGGACATACAAACATAATATAAGGATTGTTTTACTAGCAACTTAACTTGGTGTAGTGCTAACAAGCAGACATTACCCAAAAGTGTTGTATTGCTCGTTTTATAGAGGTCGCTATTAACGCTACGGGTGCCATCCTAGACATAGTAAACGTAAACGCGTAAGTAATCGATTTCACTACATCTGTCTACCTTATATTAAATTGTTTATTATGTGTTATTTTTATAAAAATAAAAAATATCTTTATTCATTGGTACACTTATGAATCGTCAAAAAAAAACTTATGAAAACCTTTTTTTTATTAATAATGATAGTTATTAGAGATACTCGATAGAGTATCGGTTTACACGACACTAAAGAACTACTTAGATTTACATCAAGACTAATAATGTGAGATCGTTTAAGAGTCTATTGTGAGTTCTTATTTAGTTCATTAAGGTATTGCATATTGCGTGAAATATAAATTTTTAGTATTAATATTTCGATATTAACATAAACTAAACTTTTTACTATGCAATGACACAATCGGGCTATTTCTCTTTCTAAACAAAGCTTGTATTCCGGTGAGTATTATTTTCGTTCATTGCTTACATACTTAAACGTTTGCACATGAATTTATGTATTAAGAAAACAAAACGGACACAAAAGAGAAAATTATAAAAGATACGTCCTAACATGGGCAGTTCGGTATAAATAACCTAATTTTTAATAGAAGAGGGGGCAAAGGAGCACGAGGCCCACCATAAAGGTGAAGTCGCCGCCCATAGACACTCACATGTCTGGAAGCTTGTAAATGCGTTGCCGTAACCGTTCAGGCATTCTCATTCTTAAAAATACTATTTTCGTATTAACAAAAAACACGTTCAAAGAAAATGTAACTTAAATCTTTAAGAAGTTGCACCCTAAAAAGAAAAAACATGATAGCACCCTTTTTAACGAGCGCTGCAAACGATTTGAAGAACATTTGCGAACCGAATCAATGGGGTCTCTTTTGTAAGCGCTAGCGGGTGATCCGTACACTGTGAACTTCCAACTATTGATCATAATGTTGCGTACGAGGCATACGTCTAAAATATATTTCATTTGAATATAATTTTATGAAAATACGTGTGGTTCTTATATAATACATGTTACGTTACGTATTAATTTTCTTTTTAATAACAACAGGTCTAACTTTTAAATAAAGGTAAGTTTAATGTGAAATTAAAACCAAATTAATACAGCTTGTATTATTTTATGACTTAAAACGAAAGTGTCCTACGTCCATAATTAAGTTGTATTAAAAACAAACTTGCTGTTAACATTGTAAGTTAACATCACAGAAATTTTAATAAAGTTCATACTTACAGTGGTCTCGTATTAAGTGCACCGTAGGAACATCGGTGTAGATGACATTCAAAATGATGCTTAAAAAGCATCTTCCCCCTGTGTTCGCTCTTTCTGAACCTCCCAATAAAGTAATTTTCAAAACGTAAAATTAAACGTACTATTAAACCTTAATTTAGGTATGATATAACATACAATATATATTTACGTTAGATTCCTGGTCCACTTTACTTCCTTGCCTCTAATGATATAACCAGCCCCCATCATGTTTTAAAGCGTGATTTACATTTGTAATCTCAGTTTTTCTCCTTATAGAGATGAGTCAAATTTTTGTTCAGGTGATAATAAACTTCTTTCCATGTTGGCATACTTCTAATTTGTTATTTTTTTGTTAGTTAGCGGTTAATTACCATCTAAGCGTTAGATAAATTATATTAATGTAACATTAGTAAAATTTGTTTTGATCTTGAATGGTTATTTCTTTAAAAAATTAAATAAACAACAGAGCTATCTGTCGGAGGAATATAAAGGATGCAGGTTTTATTCACACGTCATCACACGTTAAGCCTGAATGGAAATGTGAGAATTATGTTAAACTCTAGTGGGCTACAGTCCACACTTGGCGTTTACGTGTTTCTTTGATGGCACTTATATATTACAGTGTAAATGCCTTGGTTTAGTTGGTATACCTAGATGTTGTTCTTCATAGGTATACCAACCATGTAGTTGAACATACTTGTAGGTATACCAAGTATGTTCCTTAGAGTCAAAAAGCGGTAGAATTGGGCCACTACATAATATTCATTCCGTACCTACGTAATTTTGTTTTAAATATTTTCAGTTTTAGTTCAAATAAATTAATAATAATGTGTGTTTATGTCTATTTTATTAACGTTGAAAAATGATTGATAACAATACTAATTGATTAGAGAATTTTTGACATAAAAGTTTCATGGACATTTATTTAAATAAGGTCATAACATAATTTTCCATTATGCCTCCGTACACGCGAATACAGAAATAGAATTTCCTATTTCTCGAGGACAAAGAGATCGAACTCACCTGGCCATTTCAAGAGAAATCCTTAAATAATAGACTTTAAGCTCCTTACCAGGAAATGTAGAATGTTTGAGGACACTCTTGCACAATCACTTTTTAAAATGTTTTAAGTCCTTCACAACTCCGTTATGTAATGAAAATTATTTTGTGAGAAATGCAGTTGATATTTCAAATTTGTATTTTTAAATTCAAATTAAATGTTTTGAAGACATTTGCGAAAAATACATCTTCATTAACTTTTATCGGTTTTAACGGTACTACACAAAAATGGCGAGGAAATAGGACCATTTTTTCAAATATTTTAACTAGTTCATTTAAGTCTAATTTGTAATATATCTAGTGAAGTAGAATAATTTATAAACCACTAATGAATCAATGAAAAATAATAAAAAAAACAATCTGAATAAATATTCACAAATATCTATAAGAAGAGGGTATTAAAAAACTTTGATAATTTACAAATTCTCTAGAATTCGCGAACTTTCTAGAAAATATTAAACCACTCAAATTCACTGAGGTGTTGTGGGAAAAGTTTACGTGATCTTCTTAGTTATAATTAAGTGAATAATTTACAGCACACTGCAACCAATAACCATCCTCCCGCGGTGCTTAATTAATTTACATTTTAAACGTACCAATGTATGAACTTAAGAACCGGCCAGAATAAACAAAGTATATTTTTGAAAATGCCGAACAAAACGTTAAATAAACAAATTAAAATACACCAACTTATAAACTGCATTTTATTACGGAAAGGTCTCAATCTTTACTCTTTACAACTAATCCTGAGATCAAATGCCGTCAGTGCCCAAAAGACTTGGACATGGAGCATATATTTAGTTACGATATTACGATTCTCATATAATATCCAATATTTCCTGAGCAATTTGACTATGAGCATACATAAATCCCGAGATAAGGGAGCGGGTTGTATCATCCGAAGCAATTCCGTTTTAAAATTGATCGGTGCGGTCGATTCACCATTTGTATTGGACCTACACATTTGTGTCTCTGCCCCTAAGGTGCCTTCCACTTGGTTGATATAGAGTATATTTTAAAATATTATTATTACACATCTTTGTATTTAAACTTAGAATCTAATTCATTTAATTAAATCATTCGATACAAAACTATAGTATTGTATTTTTTGTACACAACATAGTCTGTTAATTATTAATACATTATGTCACTTGATTAATGCTCGTTCTTCATTTGAGATACATTTTTGTCGTATTCTTGTAATTATTGTTTGCATTCTTATTATTATTTAACATATTTATTTATTTTTTTGTTATTATGTTTTTAGTTGTGATTTTTTTTGATAAAGTAATATTAAATTTATAGTCTATGTTAACTCTATTTTGGGCCCTGTTTTTTCATTAATGTAATCAGTGGTATTGCTGTAAAGAATATATAACTAAGCAATGTATAAACTGAACTTTTTGGCTGAATACAATTTTGAACACACGACTTTCTCAAATTTGGTATGAAATAATAGAAGAATAGAAAACAAACTAACGTCATTTACGTCTCCGTACAGGTGGCGGAAATATTTGTGAATTTTGAAAAAAAAAATTTCTAGTACCAAGTGGAAAGTTCTTCCGAAGCACGTCTGGAGGCGACCGCAAGCCGGCGAAATTAATTGTAACCCCAATACCCTCTGCACTAAGATATTGTACGGCGAATGAGTTTTTAACGAGACTGTCGGTTTGAGTTATTCAACGTTTATTTTTACTGATCCTATATCGGATTAATGTCTGATTAAATTTAGGGAGGTTGCGCTAACGAATTCCACGTGAATATTATTTGTGATTCTATCGTAAATTAGAAGTAACAAATCGATTTGCATTTCAGTAGAGGCTTTTTTATGTAAGAGGAAGCAAACGAGCAGGCGGGTTATTGCCAGTGAAGTGCCAACCACCGCCTCCTATGGACACCAGCAACATCAGGAGGCTTACAATTGCAGGCTTAAAAATGTATTTTTTTTAAAAATACATTAATATTTTTTTATATAATTATAAGAGCTATAACCGAACCGGTGGTAAAAAATGACGATTCAAAAGTGTCTTTATAAAGACTTACTTGATTAAACATATTTTGACTTGAGTTATAAAGCTAATTTTGTATATTTCCTTCAACTCTGGTATTTAACGCCTCCTTGAGATCTTTTAACAAAAAATACATCTAATTTTAGTAATTCACTCTCGGAAAATTATACGTTTTTTTAATAAACTCCTATTTGATGTTCCATATTTGTTTTCTAATTACTTCAAATTATTAAAAATTGTTTAACAAGTCCTATAGTGTGAACGATAGAAAAGCTTGGAATGAATCACCCTAAATGCTGAGAGGGCATTTGTAAAACATGGATCACACTTAAAATTATACTTAGTTAAGCTGAGTTTATTGTGTTTCGGGAACCCACGTAGTCTTAGTATATAAGAATTAATCGCAGATTCGATTCTATGTGGAAAATATATAAATAAATTAATATTTATTTATTCACACTTTGTTACACAAAAATATTAGTAGATGTTAGTGCGTATAAGAGCAACGGGCGGCCTCATTCCTAATAAGCGATCTCATCTCACTCAACCTAACATATTTTATTTAAAATGTGTTTATCTAGTCTTTCGTAATGATGGCTGTAATAAATGTATGTCAAAAATAATATGTTTGTGGAAAAAAAACAAGACTGTAAAAAAAGAAAGACACCCAAAACCCCTTCAATGTATGTATTCCGTTAACTCGTGATACATCCTTCGTCAGATTAGTGTTTACATAAAACTAAAATCCCCGCGTTTATCCTGTCAACTTACATGGATAAAGTTTGTATGAGACGCTCAAACAGTCTTATTCACAAAAATGAGAGTAACCTTAGATTTGTAGACTCTAAAATTACATTTGATGCTAGCAAAATGAAGGCTGTAGAATGGACAAGAAGAACGGGCTAGAAACATTTGCCACTCCTTAAAATCGTCATTATTACCTATGTAATGTCTATGCATAGGCAAACCCTTGCGCGGTTTAAATGCCTGTTAAAATAAGGAAGTGTTAATTTTTGTGAAATTTGAAAATAAATAGAAAAAAACATAACGGGGTTAGAGCTGCAACCATTACCTGTTAAAATTAAATTACATTTCCTTACAATTTCTCTAGAATGCCACATAATGGAATATTTAGAGGGTCTAAGGGTTACAAGCAAACGCATCACTCAAAAGCTATTTAAATACTTAGTTATTCAACAGAGTTTTTTTATGTAAGATGAGCAGGCACTTCGACTGATGTGCTAACCGCCACCCATGGTCACCTGCAACGCCACGAGGCTTACAAGTGGGTTGCCGGCCTTTAAGGAAGAGGAAAGCTCTTTTAGCGCCAAACGTCAAGGTGGTATGGATAGACATACGACGAATTCCGTTATATAGTTTGTTAATTTACAATTTATTTATCGTTACAAACGATACGAACTAAACAATTACGCGAATAACCTCTCAAGTTTTAAGATGCGGTGGGATTGTTATTGCACATGATTATAACTTTTGAACATGTTGTATGATGCAAGCGATCTAAATAAGTGCTTTCTAACTACGCTGTAATAACTTGATCCTAGATTTTTGCCTTCAAATTCTCATAGTTAAACATGAGATATTACAGTTAACGCTTAGAATCTGAGAGGAGATAATGTGAGCTAACGATCATATTTTCAAGTAACTTATATAAGAGAGTAAAATATATGTTGCGGAATCATCAGCCGGTCTATTGATAATCCAGTCATCAATCCATCTCCATCTTTGGAGGCGCCTAGGTCGTATCTATTCAGAAATACCACTACTCGCAAATTCCACATAGAGGTGGTGCGAAATGCACTTAAAAAAAACACTCAGTGCAAAATATGGGATAAAACCTTTTTCATGATTCACGGTAACTTTTAATTAGAAGATAACGTATTTCATTTCTTTTCAGGGTTTTTTATTTATTTATTCACCTTTTGTTGAAATTACAGGATTCAACTGCATGCTACTGTTATATCTAAATGTAATAAAATAATTAAAATTCCATTTGCTCACGTCTCATAACGTACATCGTAATAAGAAATAAAGTGTACACGTTGTCACCAGGTATTCTTAAGCTGAAACATTTTAATGATTTTATTCTTAAAAATATGCTGAGAGCCTTCCATATATCCGCTCAATCACGGTAACATTCTAAGTATATTTAATAATACTTTAACAATTTTTTTTAAATCTATACACGTACGAATATGTGTTTAGTTAAGCCTTTAAGCCGTATGAATGCTACATGGGATAATTTAAACCCTACTACCGTAACTATAATGTTATAATATGGTTAGTCTGCTCAATCAGTCTCTATTCACAGCGAAGCGATGTAAGCAATCCAATTATTGTACATTATGGCACGTTTGACTAAATGAAGAGAATTATTATGTACTTGATTTTATAATATGAAGATAAGGTAAGAGAATTTAGTAGTAGTAGGAGAAGAAACGTAGAAGTAACAAAAGAGGTCGTATACATTTTTATTTACAATTTTGTAATTATGGAAAGCGTTCAACGACTTGGCAATGGTTCATATGAGACATCCGAACAGAGGGTCCCGAGTTCAGGCCCCGGTATGTCAACAATTTGATATTAAAGAGATTAAATAGTCAGTTGTGTTAGCATATAACAAGGTATAAATTGATTGTATTGATGTTAACCGTCCGTTATTATGTGCTAATTTATGTCGTTGTAATATTAGTTTATTATGTCTATGCCTGCCAACTTCAAGCTTATAATTTTCGCCGGATATAGGACTAAGAAAGAAGTTGTCCATGGCTAAAGATCACGTGATCTATTTATATATTTCACCGATCATTCTGTCGTTAACAGATACAAAATTGCAATGTTGTGTCAGACTGTTAACAGACTACATTTATTGATAAATTTTGACCGTTTACATGTGACCTCTCCTTCATTCCTTATCTTCGGACTTAGTTTATTATTTATTTTTAGTCTGTATTTCCTTAGAAAACTGTATGTGGTCGAGTGAGTCAAAGTAAGCTTTTTCATTAATCATTTATTCTGTGATTTTACATAGATATACTCTGGTTTATGATAAAAAAAAAACGGTTTTTGATAGTGTAACCGTAGATTTGTTAAAATAATGTATTTTACCGGTCAATATATAATAATTTAGGGATCTAAATAGAGGGTCCCAGTTAATATACCCGCAGTCCCCTTGCAAGGACAATATTTTGTAATCCAATACCTAAAGGGTTGGATCAAAAGGGAATCCATGATTTAAATAAGAGTTAGAATTAATGAGCTTTCTACATTTGGGTGAAAATTAATCGATTTTCTCAATGTTACAGTCTTTATAGCTGCGTGCTTAGTTGTATGGTTTTTATAAATAAAAAAATCTTCATAAACTCACAATATCTTTATAAAGACACTTTGGAATCTTTACAGTTTACACTACTACGGGTTTGGGAGGCAGTTATCTCCTGAGAAGAACCGGCAAGAACTCTATATACATTATTATATATATATTCGTTTTTTATCTTCCTTCATACTTTAGGACATTTTTAATCAAAAAAATTGAATGTATTCAATGGGTCCTTTTTGAGACCTCGCTTCTCTTTCTAGTGTGAAAATACATTTTCCCCAATCTATCAATATGAATTAAAAAAACAAAGAAGGGGTAAGAATAAATAAAGTAGCGTGTACAGGTAAGAAAGTAAGTTTTGGTAAGGGAAGGCAATTATGAAAGGGTTAGTCCCCATGCACTTTATGTATGGGGGACGGCTCCTCATTAGTCTTAATGAAACCATTGCGTGATCGGAATAATACTATTTAGGTAATTTTGTGATTAAAATTTTAATTTATATCACATTTTATTTTCTTGTTAAATAACGCGAAGCTTTGTATATAAGTATTACTCCATGTAACATAACTCGATTTAGCGACAAACGCTCTAAACCTATGAAATCAATTTGCTTTGGTTGGTTTAGATTGTATTCCATTCAATTGTTTTTTCTTTCTCTATAACGCCATAAAATGCACAGTCCGTTGAGTATAGAAGCTTTTTCTTTAATCAATTCTAACATTATTTAGACTTCCAAATAAAGACCTTGTGCATTAAAATGGCCGTCATCATATCCTGTAGGGTTTCCTTAACGCGATGTCATTTGACAAGTGTACACCTACAAAAGTAATCTCATGTCAGAGGGGTGTAAATTACAAAATGCTCCCCCTGTATAATAGGATGATTTTACTTGGGGGCGATCAGCGTGACTCGCCAAAAGGCGTCTCAGATTATGAAAGTTTGGAGTCCCCATCGAAAAGTGGATAGAACATAATATTAATTAAATGATACAAAGTATAATATGCTTAAATTGGATGTAAATAGATTTAAAACTTAGAAAAAATTATGAAAATTATAGTTAATTTTAGGATAACACGATTCCACGTGGAGAAGATATATTTAATTATACTTATAGACGATAATAAAATTAATTAATGTAATTCTTTGTATAAAAACTACACCGAGCATGTATCTTAAAGCAGCTAATGCAGGCATTAACTCTTATTTGAAAAGAACGTTGTTATATAATATCTATCTCTTTCCATCAAGAGTGCATGCAATTCGTCAGAAAGAGACGAGTACTTTATACGTTTAGTTCAACCATCCATCACGGACGCTTGAACTTGTATAATTAACTTTTTAATGCGTTATAAAAATCCTGTGAGTCTCGTTTCCAAATCTTATTGTGAAGGCTCTCTGATTCAGAATTTTCGGAAAAAAAATATTAATGAGCTTTAAAAGAGTTGGTTTAATTTCGCTAACAATTAATATGCCACATCCAAATTGTTGTTTCGATGTTCTGTAAAAGCTCTCACTTCATAATGTTCAATGATCCAGATTTACTGTCGTCAAAAGATAACATTCGCACCTCGGGAAATCAATAGTGAATACTCACAAAAATCGATCACAATATTATGGAGTCATTTGGCTATATCCCATTATAAATAAGCCTTATTAAATATATCAAACCTTTCATCTATATAATTTTTATTTTTAGTTGTTTTAATTCTTTAAAAAGTTTTATATTTAATACAATATGAGAACGTGGCTATCTTCAGCTTCACGTTATAATTATTAGAGTAATCCCAATATGTCCCAGTTTAGTTGATTTATTTGGTTTTACTCCTTACTGCGGTTGTCTGGAAGAGAACGCTGAGAACGAGAAGTGCTGACTGACTCTTCTAATTAAATTTTACTTGTGTAATTAAAATTAAAGTAACGAAGTGTTCATATATAAAATAAAAAAGAAATGTTTGTTTTTCTAGTTTTATTCATACTATTATTGTAAAATTAAATAAGATTTTATCACTTCATATAAAGATATTCGGCTTTGACATCTGTCCCATATCACAAGGCAAGCTTTGAACTCAGACCGACCCAAGAGGCCCTGGCGGCTATAACCGTGGAAGCCAAAAACATTAGTCTGAATTGGAGTGGTCTTAGGCGAAAGGCTTCAGAAATAGAAGAATAGAGAAATTTTATATCTGCCCTCTGATATAGGGCCTTAGGACACTACTTAGTAAGTAAATTAAATTTTATCGCTTATTTAAAGATAATTAACATTTTGATAATGAAAGTTAGGTGAATTCATTTCAGCTTCAAAAGCTTTATTTACGTCTTTAAATATATCATCAAATATATCAACATCCTCCTTTCATTGAAAAAAAAGTCAAAAACGCGTGAAACGCAACTTTATGGGCGAAAGTCAAACCGACACGACACTGGGTATTTACTCAGCCGAGTTTGATCGTTTGAGTGGCTTCCATTAATGAAATTTAAAGCCAAAACTTCAGACAAATAATGACTTTGCGATCTTTTTACGCATTTCAAACTCACTAATTACTTGTTAAGAGTTGATCGACGCCTAAATAGGTTCTATGAGGCATTTCCTTTTTGTGTAATAAACTCAAACTCAAAATATCTTTATTCAAGTAGGTCTTTATAAAGACACTTTTGAATCGTCAATTTTTACACTACCACCGGTTCGGAAAGCAGTCATCTACCGATAAGAACCGGCAAGAAACTCGATAGCTGCTCTTTTAAAATAAACAATTAATACAAAATTGTGCTTCTGACAATTAAAATAACAAAGCATTGTAAGGCTACTCAAGAATTGAATAAAGAGAGAGAATAGACTTTGTAA
This sequence comes from Leptophobia aripa, assembly GCA_951799465.1. Classification (NCBI taxonomy): domain Eukaryota; kingdom Metazoa; phylum Arthropoda; class Insecta; order Lepidoptera; family Pieridae; genus Leptophobia; species Leptophobia aripa. The sequence goes on from OX637271.1 coordinate 6,954,602, forward strand.
ATAGAACATAGTGTTGTTATTTAAGTGCCGAGGTATGGAAAGTTCCACTTTTCAGTTTTTTTTAAATTGATGAATAACTTAATCGACTAGTTAAAGAGTTAGAAACTATCTTCACTTCCTAAAAGGCCGGCAACGCAATCACGAGCTCCCAGCAACGTGCATGTCTATCGCTTTTATGGTGTACCTCCTGCTCTTTTGACACCTCTTCTAATACTAAAAATGTTTTTTACAATAAATTTCGTGTTTTTTTATATTTTATTTAATATATGATTATATGCAATAAAAGCTTGTGTTATGTGGAATTCAAATGTGAACCTTAACTCGCATTTATATTTTAAATAAATTCTTATTAACCCAATATCAAATGGTTGTGCCCATCACATATTTGATGAACAGTGAGTCTACCAACACAGTCATCTCTTGATTCTATTCATGTTTCTATCTTTTTTTTATTATTATATTGGATTAACATGTGTAACTAAAGCGTCGAAATCAATTGGCTTTGGTTGGTTCAGCTTGTATTCCATACAATAATTTTTCTTAAGTCAATTTAACGACCACTCTGTATAACGCCATAAAATAAGTATCTTCGGTGCAAAAGTGTTGTTACTTGTTGATTACGAAACTGTATTGCTTGTGCTCTGGCACGTGATTTCGCTTAAGGCTTTGCAAATTTACAACCTAAACAATGGGTTTCAAACAAGACGATTCGATAGTTTAATTTGGGTACCTACAATATGGTTTTACAAAGGTTTGCAAGCAAATACATATTATTAGTGCTTTTGTTTGGTTGAACGCTTTCTTAGCTTTGAATAACTGGTTTTTGGCGACTTTTGCTACCTTTTACAAGTTAGATATAAACTTTTTAAAATTTTACAATAATAAATGTCTAGACTTGAATTTTTAAGTATTTATTTATAAAAAAAATACAATGCCAATAAGCCAAATTAGCGTTTGGTTTTTGTCGTTATGTACCGTCCAGTCAGTGATGCAATAAGGACACTGTTTTAAAATATCTACACATACTAAAATCATTTAAAAATATTATTAAAAAAATATGTTTTTGCGTAAAAAATTGTAAATCCATCTCCCCTGTCAACTAGCGGCAGTGTTTTAATTTAATTTGAAAAGAAAATATCATTTATATTTTATTTATTATTGATATTTATTAATCCATACACCAAAAGATCAATTTTTATTAAATAAACATCGTTACAACTGTAACAAATGCCGTCGATATGCCGCACAATTTCTTTTATTTAAAACTGCTATGCGGACAGTCATTTAATTGTTTTTCGTTTCGCAGTAATTGACTTGCGGTAGATATCCCGTTGGATGTATTTTAAATTTAATCACTGCAGTTCTCCGGAAATCCGGCACACGAAAAACATTCGATTATTTTTTGAATAAGTGCTAATATAACTTGTCAGTTTCATTGCCGCTGGTTTTTTTGTTTATTATTTGTTTGAAATTGACTAAGCTTTTAACGTTAAAACAGTGCGATGAAAAGAAGGTATATGAGTTCATTTTTGTGTGAAAAGGGAGGTTAATCGACCAGTTAGTTTAGTTTTTTGTCATTAATTCTACTTTAAATATAAAAAAAATTACATATTGTGTTGTGTGTTTGTGTTATAAAATGTGTTTTCTTTATTTCTTTCATTGGACGGGCACTAAGCTCTTTTCTGACCCCTCCTAGTCCTTCTAGGGTGAGTCAGGATTGACTCAAATACTTACGGGGCGATTCTCTGCCTATCTGCACAGATTTAAGTGGCTGGGAGCTAGTGAGTGCGTTGCCGGCCTTTTAAGGCAGTACACTTTTTACGTACATGACTAATAACTAATCTTCCTATAAATATGCTCGCGTTTTAAGATTAAAATTTTAAAGTTTAAACAGAAAACGAAATTGAAATCCCTTAAATTACACTGTAGGTGTAATACTAAAAAATAATTCATTCGATGTTGAATTTTCACGATTCTGTGTAATGTTAAAACATCTTCATCTCAGATGTTCCATTAACAATTTATCAAACCAAAATGCCCTCATCAAGAATGTCACATAATGTGTGTGATACGCAACAGAAATATGGTCTTAAATCATTAAGCATTTCTCACCAAACTCCATGATTAATATACGTTTTTTTACATTGTTATACTGGCATAAAAATAACATATTTTAGTATAAACACATTCTTATAAATGACAACCAAATTTATAATAAGCTTACATACCAAGACACACTTATATACAATTCATCGCGTCCGCCCGTGATTTTGTCCCAATTATTTACCAGGATTAGTGTAATATAATAATTAATAATAACTAAACCGTTGTTTGATTTGTTTGAACAACAATATATTTTTTGCTTAAAAAAGCTTAAATTCTCACCAGTTGACCCACCAATTTCCAATAATGTAACAGGCCTCCTATGGTCCTTTACGTTATCGTAAATATGTGATACTTGTATACCTGATATTTAAAAAAGCATAATTTAAATCGAGGTTGCAACTTCAGTAATGGTTTGCAATGCAAAAACTGTTCGATACTTGGAACCGCATCTTCTAGTACATTGTATGTAAACGTAGGTGATTACAAAATGTAGAGAATTAAAGTTTCTAGAACTACTTATTCTGAATACCATTAAGTATTGCTTTTGGTTCAACTATAACGAGACTCAGATAAGGGAAATTATAAAGTTTTAAAAACTGCGTGTGTTTTTGCTATTGTCTTCTATTGGTGGGTTGTCTGGAAGAGATCGCTTATTAGCGATAAGACCGCCCGTTGCTCTTATATGTACCAACCTCTATTAACGTCATTAACTTCTACTGTTCAAGTGCAATAAAGTGTAAATAAAATAAATAATGTTTGGTTTGTAAGTTTTCATGGTAGTTACTGATTCATCAGCATCTGTCCACGTATCGGTTAAATAGGCATCTCCTAACCATTCTCTCAATATAAGAATTCACACCAAGTGATTAGCTAATAAAAAAGCCTGTTAACATCCTCAATAAATGTCAATAGAGAAACCATGGAATCGCGTAAACCCTGGTAAAATTGCACTGCCTACTTGAGTGCACGGACTTAGAGCTAATCTTAGGCTAGCATAAGCGTAAAGGATGACCTAGTTAGCCTGATAACTACCTGATACCAGATAAGTATAAATAGTTCACCACCAAAGTGTTGCAAAGGCGTGAACCCAAAAGCAACCACAAAAACTAGCCAATAGTGAATGATACAATGTTGACTAACTAGCTAGACAAGCCAATACCACTCGACCAGACAAACCATATTAAATACAGAGTTGTCCATTTGCTTTACATCTGTGTTAGTAATAACGGTTAACCTTAATGATCAGTGTGGTCTTGTAAATAAAGTCATTGTAGATATTACAGTCGTTAGCATTAACCAACGTAATGGCTTTATTACAAGAGTGGCCACCATTAAGGGTGATTATGAACGATGTCTCTGGGCTCAAGAATAGGCGAGAAGAAAAACAATGTAAACTTTACGCGATTGAATGATCCACCATTTTAACGACAGTTGATGTTTGTCGTAAAACATACCCTTTATGGTATCAATTCCGTTAAATTGCAGGGATTTGGTGTCTTAAATTGGGGTAATGTATTACTGGTGGTCGTTTGAAAACAGTACACAGTTTTCTGATTACCAGTTATCTCTGGATGTCAATGTGCTTACAGCTGTCACGGCAATAATGTAACGATTTTCGAAGAAATCGTATTAAAATATACGAAAGTTATTAGTGTACGAACACCCTTAAATTACGACAAAGTTGCAACTGCACTTTACGATTCAAAATGTTATAAATGACTTCTTTTTAAATTACACCTCCCGATTATTATGTTACTTACGCATTATTTTTAATGAGTACGGAAAAACGAATATGATTTAATCGGCTGAGAACGAACTTTAAAATAAACAAAAGCTTACCTAAATGTATTTCGATGTTTTATAAAGTAAATCATTAGTTTCTTTTCGAGGTAGCAACAGTTAAACGACTTTGTAACTTAGCAACAACACAATTTGATCAATACTTACACAATGTCTAGTTCACACGTATAACACATTAGTTTAACAATAAAACGTATTAAGGAAGAAGTAAGTTAATAAAAGTACAGTTTGTATGAAGTGTTTGTGTTAGATCGTTGTGATTATCAGCTAGAAGCTCGTGCCTCCGCTTTCATGTATAATTTACATGCATTGGGGCATCAGAATGCTCTTGATCCAGTTACCTAAACCACACTTGTTTGTTAGAAGTTACAGTACTTTATACTAATGTACATATTAATTTAACATACATTTATATAATAAATACATTGTTATATTATATGTTTCATTAAATGACAATTGTTACATTTCATTAATTGAAGCTTTTGTATTTAAATCAAATCAATGTCTTTTTTTCTTGTTTATAAAAATATCTTATGTATTATTAGGTAAAATCTAAATATGTCATCTAAAACATACAACACCCTTATTTGTGAGACGTCCGAACTTATCGGCGAAGCAACTCAAGCAGACGAAGCGGTGTTTGAAGCGGGCGCCGCTGAGAAGTCTTCTTTTTATCCGCTTCTGTCGGAACTACGAGTAAGGTACACGGTATTATTGGGCCGATTGAATCAAGTCTATGATCAGATTGTGCAGCCACAAAAGCGCTTGATAGTTAAAAGGTTGCTGGAAGCATGTTTGGGGAGACTTATCGAGATTAAACATGATTTGGTTGAGCTCAACCTGTCTGATTATACGTATGACGATGATGAGGTATGTTGCTCGTTTTTTATTACATGACAAAAATAGAATAGTATGAGAGAAAGATCAGTTTAAAATAATATAATAAGAAAAATATGATTGTTGCAGTCGTGGCCGATATTAATATTAGGATTAATAATATCTATTATTAATAACATCTTGATACATCTATACTAATAATAAGACAGTAAAAATCGAAAAACTGTACATTGAATATTTTTCCAAAAAACTGAAAGGAGGCAATTAAAGAAGAGTCATAGAAACCAAAAAAATAATTTTTGGAATTCTTGTCTGTCTGTCTGTCAGTCTGGTACGTTATAACTTCAAAACTACTGAACGCATTTGAACGCGGTTGCGCATTTCACAATTGGATTACATATAATTGGGAGCGTTGTCAAAAGTTTATTTTGTCAAAATCGGTTAAGAGAAAAAGAAGTTATGAACAATTGAAAATTTACTTCAACCACTGTTTAAATAAATTTAATCACTTATATTGATTGACAAGTTAAATATGTTCTAATATAAGTTAATCTTAATATTAAAACTTATGAGAGGTAACAAAAATAACAAATAACGCAGTGCGCGCGGGCGCGGTTGAAGTGTTGAACAATGTGCTCGATAGATGGCGTTGATAAAATTCGTCATCAACCTAGATTTATTTTATTTTTTTATTTCTTAAACCTATACAGCTTATCAAAAACAGTTTACACAATAAAAATAGATTAAAAATAAAGCCAAAATAAGGTTAATAACAACAACAACAAAATATAGAACCGGAAATAGAATCTAAGATCAGAAAAAAGAATAACAAAAAAAACACGAACAGAAAAAAATAAATAAAAATATAACACATGAACAAGTGGAACTATATGAAGTACGAACATTTTAGTGTGTGTGTGTATCAGTGTGTGCAATGGTGTTGCTGTGTCAGTGAGTGTGCGAGGTTGGGTCTTAGTTTTTTTTTAAAGAAGTTCTACTTAGGCCAAATATATCCATCGCGGTATTAAGATGCTCCATTGTGTAATGACTACCATGCAGTTCAAACTTTCATTAACGTTTTACCCTATAATTATTTTGAGTGAACACTACCCATACAAACAAGTAAAAGGAAACGAGTGAAGAGACGTTTGTCATTTGTCCGCATCCATTTTTCCACCTACATCCTTAACGTTACTGAGGTTTACCTTTTATTATTTGGTCAAGCTAATAAGTAAAAACTCACAAGTACGTATTTCGTACTCATAACTTCGTAAGAATTTTCTTTCAACTCTTAACCGCTGAGGAGTTTTACCTTCCATCATCAGCTCATCCACATAAGAAGATGACTATCAGAATATAAAATTGTCAGAATAATAATTGCCTGTACGTTAATTTGAAAGTTGCCCTCGATTTCCCTGAATCATCCGATCCTGTAAAGCTACATCATCCCTGAGTAACACAGGCTATATATAATTCCAATTGTAACAAGATTTTAGCCCGTGAAAGAAAGCCCTGTCGAGATCATTAAAAAACGCTATATACTTAACCAAATTACACGTGGGCGAAGCCGCGGGCGGAAAGCTAGTACCTTAATAAATTGCAAAGTATTGAAATAGCAAATTTAATTAAATAACACTAAATCAGTCAAGATTTGCCTTAACTCCCGTAATGTTCGTTTATGAATACGAGAGTAAAGTTTTTATTCGCAATTAATTCAGTTCCAATTAATTTAATTTCACACTGAACGTCGACCATTTTAAGAGATTTGCAGCAGTTTAACTTTATAACCAACTGCGTACCTATAAAATAATAATCATAACTATGGTCATAAAATTTTTGTTAGATTATGTAATAATAATAATAATAATAATCCTTGATTGAGCGTAGAGACGACGAGAAGAACTGGCAAGAACCTCTCCGCCACTCCCTTAAATCGCTAAGCATGTTCTATAATACGATTGTAAATAGCTGCTATCATTTCACAAAAAATGCCCAACCCACAAACACACAGTACACCCAGATAATTCTATAAAAAAAGATAAGCTCATTATAAATATTATTTTTTATACAAATTATAGTCTTTAAAACGCCTTGGAGTGACACCAATTGAAGCAGAACCATGTGTACCACAGTATTTTGTAAGAGAAAGAGAAGATGAAGTGGTAGAACGACGTCAATTTATCACAGATATACTCCGTAAACTGGGCCACGAACCTTCAAAGGCGCAACCACTGGTACTAACTGAACAACAAGCGGTTATCATTATACAGAGCCATGAGAGAGCACGACAGGGACGATTGAGGTAAAGTAGCTTTTAATAAATTAATTTTACTATATTACGCATATGTCTGGAGCCATTAAACCAATAACCTCTTTGATTTGTATGCACTATGTTAGAGGCAACAACAGTCACATCCGGAATGCTAATCATAGTGTAAAGAATCAAAAACACAATCTCTTGCGATATACTCTTACACTTGTAATTATTTTTGTGATTGATAAAGTTTGACGGATCCAAATATAACGAACTTAATGTTACAGAGGTCAATTCATGAAAGAAATTCGATTACTGAAAGAAAAGGGAAGAGATCAGAAAGGAGAGATGTCTGCTTCAGCAGCTACTGCCATACAGAGAGTTTGGAGGGGTTTCATTGCAAGGCGTGCAACTAAGAAGAGAAAACATCAAGAACAATTACTTATTGGAATGGAAATACCTCCATATATCGAGTCCAGGGAGATTCAAAGAGCGGAAGAGGTTACAAGTTTTAAAATCTTCATTAAAATATTTTGGTCTATGCATCAATTAAGTATAAATATCAACTCAAACAAACAATAAAAATAAATTTGAGGGCTTAGAGTCCTATGATAACTAAGTATTTAGTTCAAAAGAATTGACCACATAAAAACATGGCATAATTATAAAATAATATATATAGACACGATTTCTACATTAAATAGTTTGTCAATAGTGGTAGTAAGAAAATTGTAAGCTATAAGAGACCCTCATTAGATACATAAATGGCATAAAATAGTTTTAAATCTAACCGATTTAATAGATTTATTATAACAGGTTAAACAAATTCGTCGTCAGTTACAAAGAAAGAGAGAGACCCAGTATCAGGAAACTCTTGTAAAGGTTGAAGACAATCTTAGGGAAAAATATGTTTCTAAAATAAATGAACGCATTGGAGATGAGTTGAGGCGTTGGATTTCCGAATATTATGAGCGCACTGGACGACTGCCAGACTTCCCATCTGAAGATGCTGGTGGCAGTCGAACAATGTTTAGTAGACAAGGTTACTTTTTTTCATAATCTGTATGAGACTACATTTTCGTGAAAGCTTAGCTTCTTTCCGAGTATGTGTTGTGTGTTTTATGCGTTTTTTTCTAAGCTCAACAGATGTTTGATGCTCAAAAGATAATTCCTATTTACAAATGCTATGTAGGAAAAAAAGAGCGTACTACTTCCGAAAAGGCTGGCAACGCACTCACGACCATACACGTGAGTGTCTATGGACGGCAACTTCACCTTTATAGTGTGCGTCTTGTTCTTTTGCCCCTTTTCTATAATTTTTTTTTTTAAATCTATGTTAAAATAAATAAATAAATGTTAAATTTCGGGTAAATAACTTAGTTTATTTTTATAGGTACAGGTGTTGATAGTCAATTGAGTAAGTCGTCACCAATCTCATCGAAAGATTCGAAAAGAAGTAAAGACAGCAAGGAGAAAAAAAGTAACAAAAGTGAAGAAAATAAAAATAAAGACAAAGAGGATTCTGAGGATCCATACACATTCAAGTGTACAGCTTCCGTTTTTTTAAAGGAAATCATAAATACTAATGAGGAGTAAGTCAACATTTTTTTCCAACGCCTAGTGTGTATTTTTGAATGCGACATAAGACAAAAGTACAAATCAAAAAAAGAGTCTTAAAATAGATCTTGGCCAATTTTCAGACCTACTCCATATGCTCTCAAAATAACATGAAAATCTGTCAAGTTATTTCGGGGAAGTACTGGAATAAACATTGTGAGAATTTTATTCATTAGATAAGTAACAAAATAATTTTATTAATTTACAGATATGAAGATATTTGGAAGTATAGAGATGATGAAGATGACTATCATGAAGAGCATGACACTGAGATGATTGAACGAGAAAAAATGGCTAAAATTGATCAAGAAATAAGAAACAATGTTGATGAATTGATGAGAACTGAATTGGAGTTATTACAAGCTGCATTCGATAAAGACAGGGCTCATAAAGGAAAAAAGTCCAAAAAGCCACAAAAGAAGGTAAAATAATCTATGTCTTGAACATAAGTTGAATAAATGTATTTTTATAGTCTTATTGGATTCCGTTTCTGAGAAACTGGTACTGGTTGCTACTATACCTTTCCCATTCTGACTTATAGGTATAGCGCAAGTATTATAAATTATTCATATACTCGTAGGTACGACGTGGAGGCAAAAAAAATAAAAAGAAAAAGGAAAAAGACTTGACCCCAGACAGAACAACAGAATCACTTTTCGAAGAATTAGTTACTAACGGTATCATACGTCCATACCCAATCGTTAATGTTGACGACTTTATCGGTGAAAAGAATTTCGTTGGATGTGAATTTCGGAAGGAGGGACGAGAACCAAATCCAACACTTGGTGATATACGTCAGCTGGTGAAAGAATACTGCATTCTACCACTTGGTTCTGAGTACGTTAGGACTAATGCGCCAGTAGTTAGATCTGTATTGATTGCAGGTAAAATTCAAATTTCATTTAAAGAAAACTGTCGTGTTTGATAAGATCAAGACAACTGTATTTAACTATACTTACTAATGTTTAATAGGGTTCGTTATTTTATTATTAAAAATAATCTTTATTTGCCGATCTCCACGTAATAAATATTTAACGGCAGTGCTAAACAATTTGTTTATTGGCTACACATAGAGTTCTCATAGGTTATTTAGTGAATCTGTAAAGTATTTTTTTAAATTTCCGCAAGTCAAAGAAACATACGGATCCCATTTGATTATAGTCCAGGGACTGATTACAGAAAAAAAGGATCATAAGGTCCAGCGCCTGCGCATAGTTGGCTGGTCATAATAATACAAAATCAATTGTTTTAAATATTCTAGGACCACCTGGAAGCGGAAAGAGAATGCTAATCAACGCAATATGTAGCGAAACGGGGGCTATGCTGTTCGATTTGACACCAGCTAACATAGTTGGAAAGTATCCTGGTAAATCTGGACTTATAATGTTGATACATTTAGTTATGAAAGTATCAAGACTACTACAACCAGCTGTTATATGGATGGATGATGCGGAAAAGCCGTTTGTCAAAAAAATACCGAAGACTGATAAAACTGATCCTAAACGGTTGAAAAAGGATTTGGTTAAAATTGTAAAGGGTGAGTATATTTTACCATCTATCAGTGACTAAATGTGACTTAAAGCACACAGAATCAAAATCAACTGAAAAAAAATAGCCTTAGATAAGTATACTTTGGAAAACCTTGGACCAATTAATCCGTTTTAATTATTACGAATCATAAATTGCATGCCTAAAATACTAAACTCACTCAAATTCCGTCTCGTAAATGAGCTGAGTTGAGTTAGGCTTTTTAGCCATTCGGCGTTCGGGAAGGAATGCGATACTATCATACCAATACTATCGTCTCTGCACAGCTGCATTCGTTCGAATGTTTCAGGAATCTACCCTGAAGACCGAGTATTATTTGTTGGAACAACACGTACACCGTGGGAAGCCGAACAAAAGTTATTATTTCAGTGTTACTCAAAGGTGATACAGGTACCACGTGCTGACTACGGAAGTATAGCCCTTATGTGGCGAATGAAATTACACCGAGCTGGTGCTTTATCACCGAGACTTAACGTGTCTTGTTTGGCACGAGTCTCCGATTCATATACAATTGGTGAGTATAAGTGTATTCTTAAAAACTTAAAACCAACATGTGGTTGTAGAAGTCTTGCTCAGGTCCCTTGTAATATATATACTATCGATTTAAGGCGTCATACTATATTCAAATCTTGATTACTTTCAAAGTTTGTTCATCTTAAACTAAAACTCAAAATAACTTTATTCAAGTTGGTCTTTATAAAGACACTTTTGAATCGTCAATTTTTACACAACCACCGGTTCGGAGGGCAATCTACCGAGAAGAACCGGCAAGAAACTCGATAGCTGCTCTTTTAAAATAAACATATAACACAAAATTGTGCTACTGACAATTAAAATAACAAAGCATTGTAAGGCTACAAAAGTTGAACTGTCCTGAGCCAATTGCCGACACATTAAAGGGATCTTTGTCTTAAAAATATTCGTTTACGGTAATCATCTTCTAATACTAATGTGTCGGAAGCACGCTGTATGTAGTTATATCTTTTTTCTGTGTTATATTATTAGGTACATTGCTGTCAGCCCTCGATGCGGTACTAACGACAAAACGAAGGCTACAATTACGGGTCAGAGCCTTAACGGCTCAAGAAGTGGCCGTCCAGCTTAGCACAAAGGAACCTGTTTATGCTGAAAATGTATGTATCGATAACTGTTCTTCAATTTATTTATTTATTTAATAAGGCACACAAACAACACACATACAAACATAACCCGAACAAAATTACAAAAAAAACATACAAGACATGTATGTGCATAAATTACAGGGATGCACAGCATTACAGGTATTTAAAAAAAAAACAACTAAACAATCATATATAAAACAAAAAAAAACCTCTACACACAGAAATAAAACAAAAAATGAACGTTCCTAAATTGGAGTCTATTGGCGAAACAAGGTCCGCAACAATTTGCGTCTGAAGACATGGAGACTATCACTAAATGGATCAGCGTCGCATGTCCTCAGAGCACAGTTCATCAAGTTACATAATACATTATATATAATGTATTATGTAACTATTTATGATTTATACATTTTCATAGAAAGTCGACTTAATATTTAAGCTATAAACAAAAAAAAAACAAAAAATCTTAAGTTATTAAACTTTAATGTCTAAATTAAATAAATGATTATTAAGTCTGTTTCAATTTATTTTATCTCGTATTGTTTCATTTTATACACACAGGAGAGCGCAGCAGAAGCTTGGTGGTTAAAAACACCAATGGAAAGGAGAAGATTAAAGATGCTGCAAAAGTTGCAGGAGCTGGAACAAGAGAACGAAGAGAAAGCTGCTGCTATGAAATAAGTAAATTTAATTAACCAATCAATTGAGAAAAGATCTTTTGAACGAAGAAAGAGGGTACGTCCTCAAGGGCAGCAACGCATCCGTTCCAATGGGTGCCCATGGGCTGTGGAATGTCTGAGGGCAAATCATAGGAACGTTTGTCTACTTATCTATAAAAAAACATATACAATAATTTATTATTTTGATTTGTTTAAGTGATAATTTCACAAAGTATCATGTTTAATATTAAATTATCATTACGAAATCCGTTTTTGTAAACCGTTCAGGATGTTTAAGGTTACATTATCCGTAATTTACAAATATTGAAAAACAGGTTCAAATTGATGCTATGCTGATTTTATATAAACTATATTAAAACATTCGTGAAAATAGGCCGATAATTGACCTTGAGTATATTGCTTATAAAATTTCCACGTACATTATCACCCTATCAGGTAGCACAAAGCGTCTCATGAAACTTGCATTACTATCGGGAAATCCATGAAAAAGGTTCTTGTGAAAGCTAAGTTCACACCTGCTGCTTTTCACACGGAAATAAGGATTTTGGTTTACGTGAATTTTTGAGTGTAATAAGATTTTGCTACCTTTTTCTAGATTTGCATTTAATTTTGGAAGCTTTTAATGGAGTGAATTTAAAGTAGGGAGTTCTATTATGGGTACGGTCGACATTTGTGTGATGAGCATATTAATTTACGGCTGTTGTTTGGACGTCATTATCTGATATCTCGTTTATTAGTTAGGTTAATAATATAAGATAAAAATAATATATATATTTTAATATTTATTACCAATATTGTTAGAGTAGGATTTATTAAAGAAGGGCTTAGAGTGGTGATACTAAAACCTGAAAATAAAAATAAATAAAACTAAAAATTGTTTTACTGTGGTCATTCTTTAAGATACATTTCACCATGGCCATCTAGAATTCCTGCTGACTTTCCCGCCTAAATCTCGCGGCCTCATACCACAGAGTAGTGCAATGTTTTTTTTTCTCATCAATAAAATGGGATTACAGTAGGTTTAATTAAAGGAGGTTTTAGTTTGGTAATCTCATTATAATACATATATATATAACATTACACTATGGCCAACTGGAACTGCTGGTTTTCCCGCCTAAATCTCGCGGGCTTAACTTGACATCAAAGTAATACAGTGTTATTTATTCCTGTAATCAAATGACAGCAACAATCCTGTCAAAAAGATGAGTATTATCGTTTTACATAAAACCGTCGTACTAACTAAATCTTTTAAGAATTTTACCCTATAAAAACATGGAGGTAACTTCTGATGAAAAACGCTATTTTTTCGCTCAAACTCAGCACAAAGGCCTCAAAGGAAATGTTAACAAGGAAAGAATCTCAGTTTGTTAGTTGTTAGCACTCTTTGTGAATAAGCATTTCCGCGTAGACTTATAAGGTCTTAAACGAACGTCTATAGTTTTTTGTATAAGTCATATTTATTCTTGCTTTCAATTAGCCTTTTTCTTATTACTGAGTCTTTCTTTTTTCACATACTAATAATATCGGTTTTACAATAAATAATGGTTTTAATACGAAGCTAGGTCTTACCTAATTTTTATGGGAAATGTATTCCTGGAAATTTTTCGTTTAATGTTTAACAGAAACTTTAATTAATTAACCTAAACCAGTACGGTCGGTGCTTCACTTCGGCACCATCAATTTCTACACACTGCTGTTCCCACATAAATAGGAAAGTAGAACGTTTGATTCATGTATAACAATTTGCATTTAAAGCCAATTATTAATTATTCAGATTCGGTTAGAAATGTAAGCAAATCAAACAGCGGCCTGGGGTCTCGCATCTAAAATTCATGTGTAGCTGAACGGGAAACGCTAGCCAATTCGCCAAATCTGAATATAACCTTGGCGTACTCTAATTATGGTCGTTGTATTTACACGTGTCGGTAGAGGTGTCTCTGAACATTAGAATAACATAATTATATCAGTAGCTGAATAATATTGTGGTGTTACAACCGTACGACGGGCATCATATTGTCACTTGTCAGGTCCTACGATACAGACATCTTTCCATACGATTAAGATGTCTTACCAAAGCAATTGTTACATGTAAAGTTTGGTTTAATATCTTAAATCTAAAATTGTCTTAAATAAGACCATTTTACAAGTCTCACCCGAACGATATTGTTAAGGTAATAATATTGAATAAAAAATGCTGTTCAACGTACGGTATAATAGCCTTATAATAGGGCTCATAATGTCCCAGTTTCTTTGATATAAATTTAATATCAAACAACTTTTCATACAATTAAGATGTAAGACCAAGACCATTTTTTCAATTATAATTATACGTTAACCTAATTAGAAAGCAACATGCATCAAATGCTTTGTCGTCAACGTAAGTACGATTTGAAAACGTTTAGGCCATGTCTACCGCTCATATAAACAAGGCAGGTTAAACTGTGGCTGCATGGAATATTCATTTGGCAAACAGTAGCGTCAGTGATTTTGCTATAAGGGCCTCAGGGCAACCAGGACAACCGAGCATTTGGTTAAGTGATTGGGGAATTATTAGTAAGTTTTTATTTATAGATATCTAAACATTTTCAACGTACACCATAGTCCGTTTCATCAATGAAAGTTTAAAATCAGTTTTCTGTATTTATTTAGATATAATTTTGCCATTTTGTTAGCGGTACTGTGAGCGCGAGATGGTTTGTGTTCTAAGCCCGGGTAGATAATAGATTTTCTTATTTTAGTTTACTTGTCGGTTTTCCATCGCGGGCTACAATAAAACTTACTAAAACTAAAAATAAAAACATTTCAGAGTTCATACACCTACTAATAATTTTAACGGTAGTATAGACTCTGTTAGCGCAATGGTTCCCATGCTGGAACAAACAGAGGATCCCGGGATCGAGTCTTGATGAATTGTATGTATTTAATATAGAGTCTGAAGCATTCGCTGGTGCATGGTGTAATGAGTGCAGATCTTTACAAACGTGCTGTGAAACATTCTTGGCGATTTAAAGGAGTGGCGGAGAGTTTCTTGCCAGTTCTTCTCGTCCGCTCTACGACCTTGATTTGGGAACTGGCAGTAAATGAAGAATCGATAATTTAAAACTTATTTTGTTGACGATTCATAAGTGTACCTTGTTGACCTATATAAATAAAGATATTTTTTTTTTGATATGGTCAATAGTTATGTGACGAATACGTTTGTTATGACTTGTGTGTTGTACACATATATGGGTATTTATTTAAAGTTTAGCTTATGAATTGTGTTAGCCAAGAACACAATCAATAAATCGCGTTAGGACTATCTATCCACATCTGAAAGGTGCACGATATATTATACAGAGGGCAGACATGACATTTCTACACATTACACATAATTAATTAATTATTTATAAATGCATGGTACATTTTTACTTTAATTCCAATATATTTTTTCTATACTTCAATGAAATTTATGTTTTCCAAAAGTTTAGTTTCAGGTTAGACAAACACATCACCTTAGTTTAGCACTATACCAAAACGTTATTTCAGCCATAAAACCGAAGATTTCGAAACAAGTTCGGTACACATAATCTTCGTGTTACGGACTCTCGTATTTTCCTTGATCCCCTCTCATAAGCCAGCTGGTCTTCCCATTTTATTATATCCCACTTGCTTTTATATGTTATATTGCAACTATGGTAGGAAATTTATAACTCAACGTAGAACTAAATTAAAAAAAACTAAGACATACACTTCAGTAATATATATTAAATAAAACTTGAAAGACAGTAGCAGCCATAGACATCATGCATCATAGACCACAATAATATCATATTATTTTTTTTGTTATTCAAGATTTTTAATATTTGCCTGAAGGAGATCGCTTTTCACGGTAAAGGCATTTTGTCCACTGTTCCTTCATTATTTATATATACATTTTATTATATGATATTGTTAATGCTAAATTTGTATATATAAATACATATCATGATACAGCAAGGAAATGATTCCAACATTATGGGTAGGTACAATAAGAATCAGCCTATTTAAATTTATTCTAGTGTTTTAGTTTTAATTTTAAGTGATTAAAGTTTTATTATGTGTATATATATATTATATTATAAGGTATATACAAACGTGAGAATAAAGAGATTATTATTACGATAATATGTTATTTTTAAACATTAAAGTAACATTTTTTATTCCTAATATCATATCCACTTTACGTTAATTATTTAATTAAAAAAAAGTAAGTTCATAATTTAAAAGTCTTTACTGAATGTGAGTTAAGTTTCTAATATTGAATTATTATTATTAATTAAAAAACATTAATATATATGTGTTAATACAATTAAATATTAATGTATAGAGCCTTAATCGCAGATCTGTGTATACAACAATATGAGGAGGACAGGTGCTGGGGTGTCTCGACGTTTCGACTTATCTGGGATTAGTGTGGGTTAGATCGTCTTCCACCAATCAAGTCGCGTCGAGCGTCTTGTGGTATGGTACAAGGCATTGTTTCGTATTTTATAATAAGTTTTTTAAATAAGAATGTATACAAGTGATTAGAGATGCGCAGATGAGAATCTGACAGAGGACAGAGATTGTGCTTGGTAATAAAGGTGTGGCTGAGAGTGTCTTATCAGTTCTTCCCGTCCGCTCTACGCCATTTGGGACCTGACCGTAAATGTAGAGTCGATTTTTTTTATAACTGTTTGTTTTATTGTTTGACGATTCATATATCGTTCAAGATATTTTTGATTTGAAATAGTCACGCCGAATCTAAACAAACATAAGATAATTGCTTTAATTGTTCCAAAATAAACTGTTCTGAGAAGATACAACAAACTAAGCTGGTTAACTATCATTTTTTAAGCTCACCTATTTTAACTTCACTTGGTCATATTCTAGATATCATTGTTTTTATTCTTATACTAGCTTTCCGCCCGCGGCTTCGCCCACGTGTAATTTGGTTAAGTATATAGCGTTTTTTAATGATCTCGACAGGTCTTTCTTTCACGGGCTAAAATCTTGTTACAATTGGAATTATATATAGCCTGTGTTACTCAGGGATGATGTAGCTTTACATGATCGGATGATTCAGGGAAATCGAGGGCAACTTACAAATTAACGTACAGGCAATTACTATTCTGACAATTTTATATTCTCATAGTCTGATATGGAAGGTAAAACTCCTCAGCGGTTAAGAGTTGAAAGAAAATTCTTACGAAGTTATGAGTACAAAATACGTACTTGTGAGGTTATTACTTATTAGCTTGACTAAATAATAAAAGGTAAACCTCATTAACGTTAAGGATGTAGGTGGAAAATTGGATGCGGACAAACGATAAACGTCTCTTCACTCGTTTCCTTTTACTTGTTTGTATAGGTAGTGTTCACTCAAAATAATCGTAGGGTAAAACGTTAATGAAAGTTTGAACTGCATGGTAGTAATTACACAATGGAGCATCTTAATACCGCGATGGATATATTTGGCCTAAGTAGAAGTTCTTTAAAAAAAACTAAGACTCAACCTCGCACACTCACTCACACAGCAACACCATTGCACACACTGATACACACACACACACTAAAATGTTCGTACTTCACATAGTTCCACTTGTTCATGTGTATATATATTTTTATTTATTCTTTTCGGTTCGTGTTTTTTTTTGTTATTATTTTTTCTGATCTTAGATTCTATTTCCGGTTCTATATTTTAACCTTATTTTGGCTTTATTTTTAATCTATTTTTATTGTGTTAACTTTTTTTGATAAGCTGTATAGGTTTAAGAAATAAAAAAATAATATAAATCTAGGTTGATGACGAATTTTATCAACGCCATCTATCGAGCACATTGTTCAACACTTCAACCGCGCCCGCGCGCACTGCGTTATTTGTTATTTTTGTTACCTCTTATAAGTTTTAATATTAAGATTAACTTATATTAGAACATATTTAACAATATATAAATAATCAATCAATATAAGTGTTTAAAAATTTTGAAGCAGTGGTTGAAGTAAATTTTCAATTGACCATAACTTCTTTTTCTCTTAACCGATTTTGACAAAATAAACTTTTGACAACGCTCCCAGTTATATGTAATCCAACTGTAAAAACCACGTTCAAATTCGAGGCCCACCAGGGTGAAGTCGCCGCCCATGGACACTCATGTGGCTGGTGAGCTCATGAGTGCGTTGCCGGCCATTTAGGGATTTGTACGCTGAAATTTGTACGCTGGTTTATTTTTATTGTCTATGTTTTAACACCTATTTAGGATTTGTTTGTGTTAATGTGCTGTATGGGTATGAGAAATAAAATAAAAAGCTTTTAAAAATCCTTCTATAAGTCCTTTGGTTGCAAATATTAAAATATACGTTAGACTCGTTCCCAGAAACTGAAAGAAATGTTTATAATAATGTTTTTATCGTTTATATATTGTACCACAATCCACACGTGTGTATTAGGTTGATAGGTTTATATCGGATATATCCAGGACGAGTTAACGGCTAGAGTCTAGCGCAACTTCCATAAGCTATCGATTGGGAATGGCACTATCACATCAAATAAATAAATATTAGGAATAAAGCTTAGGTGTTACGGTGCTTTTCTTAAGTATGTAATCCACATGAGTGTCTATAGGCGGCGACTTCAACTTTATGGTGTGTCTCCTGCTCGTTTTATTTTATAGGAGGCAAACGAGCAAGTGGGTTACTTTAAATGAAGTGCTAACCACCGCCCATGGACACCTTCAAAGCCAAGAGGCTTACATGTGAGCCTTTTTGTTTGGCACCTCTTATAGAGAAATAATGTCGATAACTCTTAATGTAAAAGAAAAAGCCATAAATATATTGTTAATCAAGGGAAAATTTGATTTAATTCACACATTACACTTATGTACGTTCCAATAAAACTATATTTAGACTGAGTTCATTGTCTTTTCAGATCGGTTAACTCTCGTAGCCATATAAGAAGAACGTACACAAATGATTGCTAATATGATTTTATGTAGAAAAGATATGAATAGGCCTTGCAGCCGGATTCAAAAGTAGTGACTACTCTCCAGTTAATTATCAAACGGAGGGCCGATTCTGTTTGTCCCTTGATGCGTGACTTTAGTTGCTTCTGATTATATAACTCTGAAAATGGATCTTGACTTCATGTCGACTCGTTTTGGTGGTATTTGATTGTGATTTTTTTATGTAACGGGAGGCAAACGAGCAGGTATGCTTTATTTTTCTTTATAATAGTATATTGGTAGTAAAGTGCCCTCCTATCTATATACTACTAGTAACTTTTGCCCGCGACTTCGCCCGCGTGGTTTAAATACAAAGGGAATTTGGAAAATCGAAATATTTTTATACAAACTTTCAACCCCTTCCTTTCCTTCCCTAAAGATATGTCTATGTCTTTACTACATTTTATCCAAATCTATTCAGTAATTAAGCTTGAAAGCCTATTTTACATACATACTTACATGTATAACTTTCGCATTTATAACATTAGTATGAACATATACTTAAATGTGAGTAATAACAGACGTATGTAGTACCTAAGCTTAGTAAATTCTTTAGGAATATCAAAAGTGACTGGACTTTATTACGATACACGTTTTTTGGTATTAGCGAAGCGTATAGTTAATTATATTAAGTAACGTAAGTCATTAGAGGCTTTAATAATTGTATTCTTTCTGCAGTAAAATAAAACCGTGTGACCCAAATATTCATACTATCAGTGATGATTCGAAGCTGGGGTAAGTTATAATTAAATTGACCTTAAAGCGGCGCAATTTATAGCAGCGTCCAAAGGATTTAATCACTTAAACGAACTCCTTAGATCAAAATAAAGTACGATTAGCAAAATTAAATTCTGTTCCCATTTTGCTTTGTCGACGAATTAATGTTTTTACTTCATCTGCCTTTAGGGGATTGCTACAAATTGTTTTCAATTAGTGAAATATTTATATATTAAAAGCATTCTGTATTAACACATAGTTCATGTTAGAGACAATAGACTATTTATGATATTAAATCTGTTGGAGCTAGTTAAGTCTAAGAGATAACCCTCTCTCGTCGTAAACAAGTCATTAATAATTGGTTTTAACCCTTGTTATGTATTATTCATATCTTTGGCTACGCTAATGAAAGAGGACAATGTTGCATAAACAAATTTGGATGTCGGCACACCGAACTATACAAACAATACTTAAAACGAAAAACAATCAAAAATGAAAAAAAAGTAGAATATTTTATCTGTTTTGCACACTTTTCTGCAATGCTATATTGATAGCCATAAGTGCTATGTTATAAGATGTATTTGATAACTCTGTGAATACTATATATATTATATATATATTTATACTGTGTGTTTTTTATCGTTTATTGCATATAACATATACCGCACTTCTTGTATTGTTTTATGTAATTTTCTTGTCCGTTACTCCACAATACTATTTTTTTTGGTAATTGTGTAATAAAGTGTGCCAACAAGTTAACAAATATATAAGAATTTTATAGTCTGAGAGCTAAAAGCTCGTTGTTTGAATTGCATTCTTGTAGATTGTACAAATTGAATGTTTAAGCTGTCCGAAACTTGAACTATCGTATTGACTTAAAACTATCGGAGTCATAGTGCACTGAATTTGAAGTATGTACTAAGGATTTGAACTCTAAACGAACGAGTATTACATTACCAGATTAGTCATCTTTAGTGTACACAGAATAACATTTTGTAATATTATATATTTACAAAAATTACGATAAATTTTCTAGGCTTGCATCTCGTCTCTTAACCAAATTAAGTTTCAACAAAAGCTTATAAAGAGTATTCTGGTCAAATGCTTCATTTGAGTTTATCATGTAAGAATTATTTACATGAGACATCATTATTTTAAAAGAGCTATCGAGTTTCTTACCGGCTCTACTCTGTAGATAACCTTCCGAACCGGTGGTAAGGGAAAAATTTACGATTCAAAAGTGTCTATAGTAAGAACTACTTGAATATAGATATTTTGAGTTTGAATGAGCTTACAATATAAGTATGTTAGTGAGATTTATTTGGCATTCATTGTTCGATCGTTTGTATTATGTTAAAATAGTGTAAACACAATAGTAAATCCATTCTCATGCGTTGACGATTAATTATACTAAAGTAGTCTTTAAATCTGAAACTTCTTTGGAATTCTACTGTTACGTATCGGTGTTATAGAGGAAACTGACCAGGCATATTAAGGAGAGCATAACATTTGATGTCTTGTTCACAATAAAGTTTAAACTTGGGATATTGTTCAAAGTTTGCCCGCTCTAACATCTTCGTTCTAAGTCTTTGAGGTTTATTGAATGATATTAATGAAGTTTTGTTTAGTTTATGAACTATTAAAATAGATTATATAACAATGGCTGATTGATGCAAATATTATCAAGTCTTAATATTAATATGTTCAAATATATATCTGTCATCTTCTCTTTTTATATTGAGTCGTATATTCTATTTCTCATACAGCACAATAACACAGAATATATATTAATGAGATAAAAACAAAGCCAAAATAGGGTTAAAACATATAATAAAAAAGTAAGCTAATATATATAAGTAGTGTAGTTTAAAAATTGACGATTCAAAAGTGTCTTTATAAAGACCTACTTGAATAAAGATAGTTTGAGTTTTAATAAAAACAACAATATGACCAAGTGAAGTGTTTTAAAAATTCAATGTGAGTATTAGTGTGTGTAATGGTGTTGCTATGGGAGTGTATGAGTGAGGTAAACTCTTTGTTGAGTTTGTTCTTAAATGATATTCTTTTTAGACTAAATATGTTCAAGGACAGATATGATTTATTATAAGTACTGGCTGCGCGTAACAAAACTGAGTTTTTCATCAGATCTAATTGCTTAAAACGCGGTATAATGAGGCTGGCGTTGGGCGTCTCGGTGTAACTATTTAAGTTTCGTATAATGCCCAAACAAATCAAATAATAATATAGTGTGGCTGTGTGTGAACGGCCTTGTAGTTATTTTCTTGATCAAGTTTATAACCAATAAAATCTACAATATAACATACTCAAAGCTACTTAGTTAATACCTAGTTTGTTATAAGTATATAAATTCGCAAAGGCTAATAGATGAAATTTCTTTCAAACTCAAAATATCTTTATTCAAGTAGGTCTTTATAAAGACACTTTTAAATCGTCAATTTTTACACTACCACCGGTTCGTAAGGCAGTTATCAGACAAGAAGTCTTAGTCAAATAAATAACTTAAAACCCTGTCGAGAAATATACGTTCACATTTCTCGACCAATAGATAATTCAACGTCAAAATGTGTTATAATCGAATTTTAAACATCAATAAAATCCTTACACGCACTACATCCTTATCTGGCAAATTTTGATTAATCCACGTAATTATATCAATTCATTTACAATCAATCTTATCGTTGACTTTATCATTTTGTCATTTCAATTGTAATAATGCTAACATGTGGTCGTTGATTTTATTTTTAATATACACCGTGTCAGCGGATGATTCGAAGACTGTACAGTTAGATTCGGGATTGGTGGTGGGTAATAAATATTGGGATGGTGATTATTATGAATTCTTCGGGATTCCATACGCAACCGCACCAACCGGTAGAGATCGGTTTAAGGTAAATTTTATTTGTCCTACTAATGTTAAATCAACT
This sequence comes from Leptophobia aripa, assembly GCA_951799465.1. Classification (NCBI taxonomy): domain Eukaryota; kingdom Metazoa; phylum Arthropoda; class Insecta; order Lepidoptera; family Pieridae; genus Leptophobia; species Leptophobia aripa. The sequence goes on from OX637271.1 coordinate 6,977,228, forward strand.
TTGCTTTCGATTTGGAAACTCGATACAATACTTGAAATATATAAAGATCGGAATAATATCTATGCCGATATTCGTTAAAATAAAAACCTCTCATAGTATTTTAAGTATGGGTATTCACTTATAAGACTATTAACATTTCAGGCTCCTTTGCCCGTGACACCCTGGGAGAATGTACTATCTGCAACTGACAGTAACAAACGCTGCAAACAGTGCTACTACACTGATGCATCCGATGAAGATGTCATACTCGACGGTGACGAGGACTGTCTTGTTGTAAACGTCATCACCCCAATAATCGCAAATGAAACAAATCGAGTACCGGTTCTCGTTTATATTCACAGTGGTGCATTCTCAGGTGGCAGTGGAAACATGGCAAAATTCAATTACTTAGCAAGGCATGATATTGTCATAGTAAGCTTCAACTACAGACTGGGTGCAATTGGTTTCGCCTGTTTGGGCAATGAAGATATACCTGGTAATGCAGCATTAAAAGATCAAATCGCCGCTTTGCGTTGGATAAAAAGTAATATACAGAAGTTTGGTGGAGACCCCGATAAGATAACGTTAGCTGGCTTCAGCGTGGGCGCGGCTATGGCTGAGCTTCTTGTGCTGTCAAAGGCTGCCGATGGGTTAATAAATCAACTAATATTAGAAAGTGGAAGTGCGCTAAGCCCTTTCTCGATTGACCGTGATCCAATTGGTACAGCATGGCATATAGCTCAGTCAATAGGTTACAAAGATAGTATTAACATAGAAAAGTTAACGGAGTTTTATCTTAACGCTACAATGAAAGATTTAGCGCAGCAGAGTATAAACTATTTCCAACCGAATAGTACATTTGGGTTCTCACCATGCATCGAACGGGATTTAGGAGTTGAGAGAGTTGTAACAGAGTCACCTTTCGACACTTTAAAAAATGGAAATTTCAATAAAATACCAGTTTTAACTGGTTTCTCTAATATGGAAGGTTTAAGTCGATCAATTAAGTTTGGAACGTGGAGAGAAGGAATGAACAAAAATTTCGCCGACTTCTTACCAGCCGATTTACAATTTAAGACAGAGGAGAAAAAGAATGATGTTATACAGGAAATCAAGAAGTATTACTTTCAAGACAAGGTTATTAATCATGAAAGTCTTCAAAACTACATAAATTACTTTTCAGACATCATGTTCAAGTATTCTATTATGAAATCAGCGGAATTACACTCTTCTTTATCAAATAATCCTCTGTATTTATACGAATTCTCATATGTTGGTAAACTAAATATTCAACATAATTATATGGATAAAATAAAGGGTGCAAGTCATAGAGATCAAACTGCGTATCTCTTAGATTTTTTTGGTTTTACAAATAATTATAAAGACTTAACTACAAGAGATAGAATGACAACGATGTGGACCGACTTTGTTCAATATGGGTAAGCAACATTTTTTTTAATAATAAAACAATTAAATATAAAGCGTCGTTGCATATAATTAATATATTATTTCATAATGAAAATTATTTCCAGGAATCCTACTGAATATGAAAGCGCACTTCTATCAGTGAAATGGCCACCTTATAAGACAAATTCACCAAACTATATGGAGATCAATAAGAATTTGCAAGTAAAAAAAGGTCTTTTTGCAGAAGGGTCCAAGTTTTGGGAACAAATTTACAGTAAATATTATTGGAACCCCAAACCTGTTAACCCAGAAATAGTTCCACCGAAAGAAGACAAACCTATATCAGCTGCCGTGAAAAACACTAACAATAAAGCGCAAAAAACACCTTCGTCAAGAGAAACAACTAATGATGATGCTAAAATCAATGAGAAACAAAACATTTCTGATAACGCCGAAGTCACAAAAGATGATTTAGAAAAACAACAACCTAATAATGGAGAAATGAACGAAAACGCATCGAGTGAAAATAAAAACGAAAAACAATCCTCACTAAAAAAGACAACAACAAAAACCAAAAGGGTAGATGGTAAATTAGTTAAAGAAGTAAAAGTTGAGACATATGAAAACGGTGAAAAAATTACAACTGTAACTAAAGACACAAAGGATAATAAGAAAAGACCAAAAAATGAGAAATTGGAAAATAACGAAAACGTAAAAGAAAATCAAGATGTCGCTTCCGAAAAGGAATACGATAAAAAGAAAAGTAAGCTGACAAAGTGAAAATGGATAGTTAAAGTTGCAACACCTAATTTAAGCCAGTAAAGGGCAATCTGATTCATAAATGTACAAGACATATTTTCTTTCTAAATAAAGTTATATTTACTTCATATATTACTTCTATAATTAAAATAAGGTTTTAATTTGAACTAATAATATAGAGTTCCTTTATAAAAGCGGCAAACCGGAGGGTTTGTGAGTGCGTTCAAAAATTACCCCTAATTTCACAAATTCCAATGCTAAAACATTTCATACAGTGCCGAACACTGCTTTGATTATTTCAAACGAAATCAATTAGCTCAATATTAAATCTATACACAATAATCCATTCAGTTCTTATAAAATTATAAAATTAATTTTTCACCTCATTTTATTTATGGTATTGCATATTCGTATCAATTCTTTTTACCTAAAGATGAACAAAATAAAATTCCTTATTTATCAGTGCATAACCGTCTCGTGCGCTCTATTAATAAACCTTAAAAAAATCACATGAATCCCATGATCATATTTCAGATAGGTATTAATTAATAAAGCCGCTAATTCTCGAGCAAATTTTCCTGCATACTCGAAATTGATACCTTAAATAGCTTAATGAAAGTTGGTAATCCCCCACCTAATTACCTCTCTACCTCTCCCAGGCCACAGCGGGCTATGTGAGGCACGCTGTACGCTCGTGTCATCGTAACATTTCCTGGCATCCAATATTGACGTGGCTCATATACAGAGTGATTTTATTTCATGTTCCACAAGTTATTAATATATATTATTTACTTTTCCCTTTGTACTTTTGTTAATGTATGATTTTGATTTATAGTTCAATTTTGTTTGTTTTATCCCCTTGGCTTGTGTGTATATGAAATACTCGTGTTATCTGTGAAACATGTTCTAGGATGCTTCTTTATATTTGTCAAATACCTCTTTCCTTTTGACGTGTTTTTGTGATGTGTCTGTTTTGTTTGTGTGGAATTAACAAATTAATATAGAATAGACAATAATATATAGTATAAAGGGTGGGCTCACCCTTAATAATAGCCTGGTTGCCTAGGTATATGTCAGCCATTTATACTCCGTTACATTGTATGTAAAAGCCTATGCTATTATTGAAATAATTATTTCCGTAGGACTGAATTACGTGTCCATGGGCGGCGACTTCACCTTTATGGTGGGCCTCCTGCTCGTTTGCCCCATCTTCAATAAAAAAAAAACATTAAAATATATAAACACACTGTATAACCGTTGGAGCATTCCGGAAACACCGATGTTAAGCAAACCGAACCGAGATTCTCGCGCCAGGAATAACGTCACTCTATACTCTATGTGGTAGTCTATTTCTCCTATGCCTATTATTATTTACTAGGCACGCGGTGTAAATCCAAACAATTGTATATAAAATATGTATTGGAACTCATATGTATTAAATTTAAGCGTTCAACTATAAAACTTATTATATAATATTCAATATATAGTATTTATTTATATAATGAACTAATTTTTATTTATTTACAGCCGAAGCCAAAAAATTAAAACTTAAACCAACCACTTATATTCTTCCACAGTCATTCCTAATCCTACCATAATAATGTTACATTCTGGCAGAGATGGCGGAGGCTTGATTGGAAGCGACCCTCAGCCAGCAACGGATGTCTCCTGAGCCGGAAAATATGATACATCTAACATCTGAAATTGTATTAAACTTAAATATCTTTAGTATTTAGTTATAAAATGGTTACAAATAATTCATAGCAGTGACCCGACGTATCTTAAAACTCCTCCGGTATGGCCAACAATTCATTGATAAACGATTTTTTTTTTGGCTTTAAGATCATTATGACGTCAAGATGTCCAGTCTCCAATGTCATATTTTTTGAATTTAACGCAGTACAAACTAATAACAACGACCTATTGAACAGAATGGAATGTACTCCCTGAAAATATCATTCTGTGTTAATGCTTAAAAATACAGATTATTTATATCCATTCTTAATAAGTATATTGTAGTAGTGTAATCGTCCGTGATATTTGTCTATTAACAGATTTCACACTACTCTAATAAATTCGTACAAAAAACGACAGGACCAATTGAAATTCCGCCAACGTATTTCTAAAGTGACAATAGAAAAAGATTGGTTCTAAAATTAAATAAACTCACAAAGGGGCGTTAAATAGTACTCAAAAACCTTTCAATTTCCCACTTGTCATTTACAATGGGAGTGTGTGATTGCTTCCGTATAAGGGGAACGTAATAATTTGTAACGACAAAGAAAACAAATACGTATTTTTACGTTTATTGTCTGTGGAATTAAACTATTGTCTACTGATTGCCAATGACAATAAAACATCAATATATCTCTTCGTTTACTAATTTCAATAAATTAAAAACAAGGTACAATCTGTATGCCATTCAAAGGTGGAGCCTTAACATAGGTTTTACTCAAACCACAACCTAGCACTCGGGATATTAAAAAAACCGCATATTTCAAAGGCTAGACTTTAATTTAAGATTTTTATTTCATAACTTGATCACCAGCAGCTCAAAGCTGGCTTAACAATACTACACAGGGAATAATCTGAAATTATAATTTAAATTCACTATAAAAGTAATGTGCAATTTTTAACTATTTTGAGGGTATTTATATGTTTTAACGGCAAAACTATGAGCAACAAACAGGAATTGAAGGTATGAATACAGTTTAACAAAACTATGGTTTATTAACTATGTTCACGTTCGCCAAAGTAATTAAATAGGAAATTAGTTTTCACAATATCAAAAGCAATCGTCTAGACTGTGGTGGCGGGACCTTATACCCACATAACACATTTATTTCTTCGGTTACGGTAGACTACATTTGCTGAAACCTTACAAAAATATAACTACATTAAAGTTATTAACGTAACCTTTTTATGAGAAAAGAACATGCACCTTAAATATTTTGATCACCTCACGAACACCTGCAAGGCCCAAAGCAGGTGTTCCAACAATTATGCAATCTGACTTTAAATATATAGCTAAACGTATTTCAGTACAAAATACAGTGTAAGCTACATCTACACAACGATACACTAGGGACTTTGTGTGTTATAGAGAATAATCGTTATATGGAAGAAAAATTATTGTATGGAATACAAGCTAAACCAACTAGAGCCAATTTATTTTGACGCTACAGAGTTTGTCTTTAAAACGAGTGACTTTACATTAAGTTTGTTCACCTTTTAATTATTAGCTGCTCCTCTTCAATCGAACCACAATACAAAAAACACTTTAGTTAAAACCACTCCCTGAATTTCGTTTGAGTTTTTGAAGCATCTGCGATTGTCGTTTCAATCGGACTGTGGTGTAGAGCAAAACCGTCGAATCGGGTTTGATAACATTTTTAATTATCCTGGTACCTTTTAAAGTATTCTTCCATTTTTAATATGCTTTATATAAAAGTATATATAAAAAATATCTAGATATAATATTTATTCCTATTTAGTATGTAATACTCAAAAGACCACGCTTTTTCTGAATATCAAAATACGTCATTTAGGTCTGTTATTAGTTACAATTTAAAACAATTTATTTATTTATTTATTTAACACTTTATCGCACTTAAACACTAGAAGCAAATGACATTAACAGATGTAAGAACATATAAGAGCAACGGGCGGCCTTATCGCTAATAAGCGATCTCTTCCAGACAACCCACACGATAAAAGAATACTTAAAATATAATAAGACAGGTGCAAAGGGTGCGAAGTATACAAAAATAATAATAATAATTAAACAGAACACAACATACATTAAAATAAGAAAAGCGAAAAATATGCTAATTTAAATCTAGAATAACAAATAATTATATTTAAGACAAGAAATGTTTACGAAGAAGTGATTTGAAAGATGATAGTGAGGAGGCTGATCGAATAGGATCGGGAAGTGAGTTCCAAGAAGAGGATAGTGTATAAGAGGTGGAGGATGTGGGAATCCCTGCGAAGCCGTATGGGCAACCAGCCTAGCTGCTGTCGGTAGGATGAGATGTGGTCGAATTTCCTTAGGCCAAAGATGAATCTGATACAGAGGTTTTGTAAGCGGTCAAGCTTGTTCAGGAGCTCCTCACTCAGATCGGGGTAACAGGAATAGGCATAGTCTAAGATGGGTAGAAGAAGTGAGTGAGAAAGAAGGATTTTGGTACGGATAGGAAGAAAATTGGTTAAGCTAATTTACAATTAACAATTTAAAAAAAGCGGTGAAATAGTACTGGGACCGAGTAAGTATCCGTTAATTTAACGAAGGTTACTCTCGATTTTAACGTTTATGTAATATGTTACTTACTAAATTAAGATACACTTAATCTTTTAAATGTTCTCAGTTTTCTTATTATGGATGCACAAAAAAACAAAGCATGAATAAAAATCATAATAGATTTCTATTTAAAACGAGCGGTCTTAATAATAAGTGATAACTTCCAGGCAACCCACAACTTTTCTAAGATAAACCAATTATTTATTTATCTGGTTCCGATGTTTTTATATAATAAAATCTCTCTTTCTCTTCCGACAAAACTAGTTAGGACTTTAACTACGGACGTACCTTTCGTCTCGTCAATTAGACAATCATACAGATAATAAATATGTACACAGACAATAAATAAAAACATTAAACAATAGACTGACACTAATTCAGCATGACACGAAAACTATTCTACAGCAATTTTAACTCAACTGAAACAGTCCGGACCTCCAGAGAATAGAACCATTGTCAGAGTTATTCCAAGATATTTGCATTTGTATTTTCATACATTTTAACCCAGGCTAGAATAAATTATACTTAGTCTGGCCATAAATACTGTTACTATTCAAAAAAAGAAAATATTACGTTTGAATTTGGAATCTGTCATTTTTATATGATTGCTTGATGTGTTTTCTTATTTTCGCGCCATTATATTGTTAAATATTTTGTTATATTAAAATGGAGTGGGGTGATAAAGAGAACCGAATCGCTGTGATTGCCTTACATAAAGTAGGTATGGAGAAAAGTGCAATTTTTAAAACCCTCCACCCGCTTGGTATTAGTCAAATGTTTGTTTACCGGGCTATTGATAGGTACAATGATACCTCCTCTGTTTGTGACAGAAAAAGATCTGGCCGTCCACGTACCGTTCGTGTGAAAAAGGTGATTAAAGCAGTTAGGGAAAGAATTCGAAGAAATCCTGTCCGTAAGCAAAAGATTTTATCTCGGGAGATGAAGATAGCTCCTAGAACCATGTCGCGTATATTAAAAGATGACTTAGGACTTGCAGCCTATAAGAGACGTACTGGTCACTTCTTAACTGATAATTTAAAGAAGAATAGGGTGGTAAAATCCAAACAACTACTTAAGCGGTACGCAAAGGGAGGTCACAAAAAAATTTTGTTTACGGATGAGAAAATTTTTACAATTGAGCAGTATTTTAATAAACAAAATGACCGTATTTATGCTGGAAGCTCTAAAGAAGCTTCGCAATTAGTAAACAGAGTACAACGTGGGCATTATCCCACTTCAGTGATGGTTTGGTGGGGTGTTAGCTATGAAGGGGTGACTGAGCCATATTTTTGTGAAAAAGGTATTAAAACGTCGGCACAAGTTTATCAAAATACCATTCTTGAGACGGTAGTTAAGCCTTTAACTAACACCATGTTCAATAACAAAGAATGGTGCTTTCAACAAGACTCGGCACCGGGTCATAGAGCTCGATCCACCCAATCTTGGTTGAAAACTAACGTTCCGGACTTTATCAGCACTGAAAACTGGCCGTCGTCAAGTCCTGACCTAAATCCATTGGATTATGATTTATGGTCAGTTTTAGAGAGTAAGGCTTGCTCTAAACGCCATGATAATTTGGAGTCCCTAAAACGATCCATTCGGTTGGCAGTGAAGAATTTTCCTCTAGAAAGAGTTCGTGCTGCTATTGATAACTGGCCTCAACGTTTAAAAGACTGTATTGCAGCCAATGGAGACCACTTCGAATAAACATTGTATATTTTTAATAGTTATATATTGATGTATTAAACTAACTCACTATGAAAGGAATAAATGTTACGTATAAAAAAAAAATCGTGCTTTTCTTTATAACAATATTTATGGCAAGACTAAGTATTATTGTTAGTAATTAATTATGCTTAAAAACTATATTTTTTTATGATTTAAACTGTAATACTATATTTGCAAACAGCTTAAGATGAACAGTATTTAAAATAAACCAGTTTATACTGGTTTCGTTGTCTTTATAGAGGGATTTAAAGACATTTCTCTTTCTTCTCTTGCTTTTGTTATTATGCTGACATTCCGACCGGCCTTTAAACGACGCAACGACAATTTCAGTTGGCCAAGTATTTACGAATCAGTGATAATAATATATGCAAATGAGAATTGGTCATAAATTTAATCACAAATTTAACAACAAGATATATAAAAACAATCCCTCATCCCTTTTAATCATGATAAAACGTCTTCATTCATTTCACTTACAATTGTGAAGTTTATGCTTTTAGAACCGTCGTAAAACGCGTCACAGAAAGGGTTCCCGAATTCCGTTCCGTTACGCGGTTACTCCACTCATTTGAATTGTACGTTAGGTACAGATAACTTTTACAAATAAAATCTTATTTATTGCTATAATGTTGGTATATATAATATGGGCCGCAACATTTCACAATTCGCATACCATTGTGTGTTATATTTATAGTTATAGAATTATCATAAAATTGTAGAAACTTTAAAATAAATTTAATGAGACCCATTTCATGAAACAGATAGCTCTGATCAATCTGTGAAAGTGTGTTGTTATTTAAAACGTTGTTTATGTAATAATTATAAAATAACAACGTATAACGTAAAGTGTAACAATAAGTATGTTTTTAAATTATTTTTGGTACACTTTTTGTTACTACCCACAAATTCGTCACGTAGCAGCCCTAACCACCATGGATAAGTAAACTGAACTGACAACTTCGACCCTTTTAGATTTGAAAGGGTTAACACAAAAACTTCATTAGTATTCCGAGCTCAGGTGTTTTATGTTTGGTAAAATTTATAAGATTCTTCGAGTTTTTGAAGCAAAAAGAGATTGTTTACATCCCTTTTTATTAGCTGCTTATGAAAAGATATTAATATTATTATATTCTAATGCAGAATTGGTTATAGCTTCCTGTGAGAAATATAAACTTTTAAGGTACAAATGCCACATTTATAAACGCTTCTATCTTAAATTTGCACCACATCGAACGCCGCACAGTGCAAAAATATTAAGCCTCCAACAAATATTTTCAGTGGTCTAAGGGAATTGACATATTTTGACAGGCGTCTTTCCTGTCTAAAATTGAACTGACAACCAGTGATACAGGTTAATTCGTTGTTCAGATTTAAGCTGAATAGCCGAGTAATGCAAATTTACTTGAAGACATTTTAACGCATTTAAAATATAACTAAAATCAATCATAATACTTTATAAAAGCTAAAATAATTTTAATTGATTTAAAAAAAACATAACAAATATAAGTATGTTTTTTATTTATACATTATTGTTAAAACATTGAAACATAAGACACACGATCCCTTTAGTATATGTAAAACCTTATTTCTGCTAATTAAATGACATTTGAGTTAACCAGACTGACACATCAAGATGTAATCAGTGATGTCAATTGTCACATTAGTAGTATGAAATATGGGTAATACACCCGCGATTCTTATTTTGATTCTTATAATTAGTAAATAAGTCAGTTAATTGATTTTTTAAATATGAATTTTAAGTTATAATTTGTTACTACTATCAAATATTTAATAATATTTTACTTTCACTCGGTTTTGAGCCAACATATTTTGAAAATATCGTTTACAACGTATCTAATCAGAACTGCTGCTAAGGTTTCTAAAAGGATTTTTAACTGTATATTAACACCAAAAGTGTGGGTAAATCTTGGCTAATAATGAGTGAAGAAAGCTGCGAAGAGAGGCAAAATAACGAAATGGTTGCCTTACAGGTTATTAGATTTTCTGTTTCAAAACAAACAATATTCTAAGTAATTACTTCATTAGAGGAGACTTTCTTGAGTTAAAAGTCTATTTCATGAAAAATATATTTTTTTCACCTTATAATTTTATCACTGTTCTTAAGAAGAAATTAAGAAACTTGTTTTAAAAACTTATTTTTACAATACAGAGTTTATTCTTCTAAGTAGTTATGCAGCTATTCAAGAAGAGCAATCAAATTTCATACAACTTAAAAATTGAATGCATTTTTTTATTACAGGCAATCTATGGAGATGCAGTGGTTGACATTCGGAAAAAAGCTGTTTGGAGTGAGTGGCGTCCACAAGACTTGTTATTAACATTGTTACCACTTCTTCACTCAGAAGGAGTACACTGTTCTGTTACTCTTCATTTTAAATGTTGTCATAATTACCCAGACAGGTAAGCAATTCATATATCAAGACTAACTGCCATTTATTGCTTCTCTCAGCTAGGATTGACAAATTTCAAAAATAGATACCGTGATAAGTGTTAGTATAGTTATTATACTATTTTTCAGGCCGCCTACAATTGCAATACATAAAAAGTTTGGTTTATCTGATGAAAACACAGCCAAACTCATCTCAGATCTTAAGAATATGGCTGTTGTTCTATGTGGTGAAGTTATGATTTTCCAATTAGCACAGCATACACAGGTAAAATAAAAACAATGAGTTTTATTTATTTATTTTATATATCTGTATAATATGATTGCATTTACAGTTTATGTCAAAATTTGAATTGTGAAATCCATTGAGGAAACTTTCATTGCTGAAGATATAACGCTGACACATTTCCTCAATTGTCCTCTCCTTGACTCTGATATTATTCATAAGTTTAATAAAACACTGTAAACTCTATATACCGACACTGAAGGGACTGTGCATTTTATGGTGTTATAGAGAATGGTAGTTAAGAAAAAAAATCATTGTATTAAATACAAGCAAAACCAACCAAAGCCGATTGATTTTGACTATAAAGAGAGTTGTTGAGAGTGTGTCACTAAATCTAGACACTTTATATGAAGTTAATAGTTATATATTTTAATGTTTTTTACAGCAATTTTTACACGATCATAACAAACCTACACTATCATTCTATGATGAAATGTTAAAACAGAAGACTGAGATGGAAAAATTGAAACAACAAGATATGGAGTTAAAAGAAAATGAAGAGGTATTTTTATATACCTAGTGTTGAACTCTATTCATAAAATGTGGGAATATATACCCATTGTCCGGATTGTATGCTTATAACTGAGTCAATTGTCTATACTGAGTGAGTGAGTTGGATAATGAATAATTTTATTCAATATTTTAGCGGAAAAAAATGAAGGATGAAATACAAAGGCGACAGGAGACATTAAAAAATTCTGTAAGAAGAGTGCACAGGTCAAGTCTCAGCCAGGAACAACCAGAAACAGACGGACAGGGGGATGCCCCTAAACTCTTATAGTAAGATTTACTATATGAATGGTCTTGGACATTATTATATTTTCTACCCTCATAATGCTCAAATAGTAATTATATATCATGTTGACTGATATTAATTTGAGAACCTACAAACAACTGTTAAAACTATTATTTCTAAAGGAATATTAAAACAATCCACTGAAGCACTGGAGATATACTGGATATAAATTTGTATTTAAAGCTTATTGAACCAAGGCAGGGAATAGCCTATATATACCTTTTATTTTTATATGACTTTTGAGCCTTCAACAAAGAGCGTACATCTCCCTTAAAAGCCGGCAACTCACTTGTGAGCCGGTGCAGCAGGTGTCCATGGGCAGTGGTTAGCACTTGAATGTGCTCATTTGCCATCATAATATCAATTTATATAAACTGTATTCATGACAATAGATGGCGCTTAGTAAACTTGTGTGTATTTATTAAAATCGGCTTTCACATTGATTTGCAGCAATTATGAAACAGGCAAATCGTGTATCTCTTTTAGTTATGCAGATGAAAGGATGTCGCCTGTTAGGAGAGTGGTGCGCGGTAAACACGTGCCTTGCACGTGCAAGTCTCGAGGCGCGTACGTCCTGAGGTACACGCAGAGGAATAACAAGAAGGTTTATATTGGAAACTGTTTGGGTTAGTATCGAATTGTTTCGGTGTTTCTCAATTATTAGTTAATTAAATGTGTGTAACTCGTCGAAGGGAAGATTCTTGTCCAGTTGTTTTTTTCAGGATCGATGACGTCATTACAATGTTTAAAGCTACTTGATCATAGATGTCGCTATAAAATTCAATGGTTTAAAAATCTGTGATAAGTTTTTTTAATACAGTTTAATGGTTTCTCTATGTAAAGATTTAGTTTTATTGAGAGGGAAAAGACAGAGCTAGAAATGTGGTGCTGAAGGGAAATTTTGTGGACTGTATTTAGCACTAATGCCACGATACTTCAACAACCCTTCAATCTATCTACTATAGCAAAATCTTGCATACTCTTTTTCTTTGGCCGCGTTCTAAGAAGAATTTTCATTTAAAGTAGAGGGTACCACGATACATGGCAGATCTCTCCGCTCTGCACAGAGTAGAGGAAGGATTTAGTAAAAAATCAAATAAACTCAAAATATATTAAAGTAGGTCTTGTCTTTTAAGGGTCTCTTTACATTACTACCGCTTCGGAAGGTTATCTACTGATAAGATTTAAAAACTAGATAGTTACTCTTCTAACATCTCTTACAAACCATTACAGGCCACTCATCAAACGGTTCAACGACACACCTAGCGATAGATGACGACGGTCAGCAGGTGATCGCGAAGAAATGGTGTCTCTCACCAGCCACCGACTTCCAGACACGCAACAGACAACTGAACTCCATCCATGCAGACCTGAAAGCGATGTGCCGCCTGAAGCACCACTCCCTCATCCCGTACATGGCGTTAGAGACGGAATCGAAACGATCCGCTCGCCAATTCGTCTATATATTTCGTGATTTCGTTTTGGGTAGCTCGTTGAAGTACCTGCAGAAGAAAAGCACCTTCGGTGATATGTATGAAGTGTTGAAGCTGGTGAGGCATGTCGCGGTGGGCGTGTTCGGGGCGTTGAGGGAGCTGCACAGTGTCAATGTGCTGCATAGGGATGTGAGGTGTGAGAATGTGTTTCTGGAGGATGGCGGGTCGGTTAAGCTGGTTGGGGCCAGTTTGGATATACGCCTGATGGAGGTGTATGATGGGGAGAGTTATTGTGAACGGTGAGTTGAATGAGTATTTATTTTACAATTCCGTACAACTGTGCGTTTTTTAAGGCAGTTTCTGCCGTGCACCAATCGTATGTGGAACCAACTGCCAGCGCAGAACGAAACGCAACGACTTGGGGGGCCTTCAAGAAGAGAGCGTTCCTCTCCCTTAAAGGCCGGCAAATGTAAGCCTCCTGGCGTTGCAGGTGTCCATGGGTGGCGGTTAGCAGCCTCCTCATTTGCCCCTGTTACATAAGAACACTTAGTTAACACACATTTCCAGACAAAAGTCTGTCAACTCAAACTCAAAATATCTTTATTCAAGTAGGTCTATAAAGACACTTTTGAATCGTCAATTTTTACACTACAATCGGTTCGGAAGGCAATCATCTACCGAGAAGAACCGGCAAGAAACTCGATAGCTGCTCTTTTTAAATAAACAATTAATACAAAATTGTGCTACTGACAATTAAATAACAAAGCATTGTAAGGCTACTCATGAATTGAACTGTCCTCATGCTGAGCCAATTGCCGACACATTAAAGGGATCTTTTATCTTATTTCTAACATTAAACTGAAGGGTTGTTGAATTTGAATTGTTATAAAAATTAAGAATCGCAAAAAATAGTCTTTTTTCTTATCTATTGTTTTCTTTATTTTTTCATGATGAATAAACAAAAATAATAAAAATTATAATAAAATTTAATGTAAAAACAACACACGTTTTAAACTATTAAATAATTAAGTATACTTATCAAATACTATTAAGATATTTACCAAAGCCAAGAAGAATCAAAAGTGTAATAAATTTACAACCCATATATTGGCTTTACTTCATATACTTTAATGTCTGATAATTATTTTCTATGATTTTCAGGCAAACAAAGGCTCAAGACATTTACTCCGCGGGACAGTTACTGTTATCCATAGTATCTCCCGAAGCAATACAAGAAGTGCCGTCGGATTTCCCTAGCTCTGCTAAAGATTTCTTCTCAAGGTAATATAAATCCTCCTTGCTTATAATCAACCAAAGACAATATTAAGACAACATCCGGCATCCATATTCAAACAGTTCTATAATTGTAACGTTAATCAGATTTTGAATTTAGAACACTGTTCTTTTCCTTTGACTGTGTAATATTGTCTTTGATTCGTGATCTGTTCTATTATCTGTGATGTTGGCAAAATGTATTTAGTCTGTGCCCCACTGTTTGTGTAATTGTAGATGTTTGACAGAGGACGAGCATTTGCAATGGCCGGCCGAGGAATTGGTACGGCACGGCTTTTTAGTGGACGCACCATTGAAGTTGCCTAATAGTAAGGAGAATAATGGAGAAAATGAGTCTGAGGTAATGAGTCTATGCTACTTGTTAGGTTCTGAGTCTAGACTGCCAGTGGATGAAGTTCTATATGTCAAAAATTTATGGGATGTGACTGGTCTAGAGCAAAGTCTTGGCATAGTCCTATACGATATAGTCCGAGCGTTGTAATTGATATTTTTGTCAGAAAATTTGAAAAGAATTTCATTTAATTTACAATTATATTTTCAAATTGTATATATCGGCGCAACTACAACAATTATTATTAAATTAACTAGAATAAGTGATATTGAATACATTAAGTTTATTAAGCTGTGAAATATCATCTTTATTTTTTAAATTTGTAGTCTATGTAAACACGTACTTGATCACTACAAATACGTACGCACTGTAACCGCACGGCACGCAGCCCTTCAGGCTAGTCCCCCCCCCAAGCCCAAGCCGAGGTCCGAGTTAATAAAATAATTAAAAAAATAGTTATTCCGCATATGGACACACCTCTCATGCAATTAATATTTCAGGACGAAGGCAATACGAAGATAAATTGTATCAACACACAATTGAACGGACATTCGCGGTTGAACGCAGAGTTCGAAGTGCTCACGTGGCTCGGTAAGGGCGCTTTTGGGGATGTTCTGAAGGTGATGTACTTCCATTGGGCATTTATTAGTTAAATTAGGGTACAAAAGGCTGATCCCGGCACACCTGCAATGCTTGAAGGTGTGTCGCCGGCCTTTGGAGGAATGTTATCTAATATTGTCTTTACTAAAAGTGGCAATGTATGTTTGTCCGAGGATATAAATAATAATATTTTATTACAAATGCGAAAGTTATGTATGTTGTTTTCACGCTTAAACTACTGAACTGATTTCGATGAAATTTGGTATAGAGATTGAATAAACTTTAGGGAACTGTATAGGCTAAACAGTGTTGAAATATATATAAGAATCTTACAACGCAACTCTACGAATTATAAACCGATTTTCCACGTTCCTTTTGTGTTTGAACCGTGCGGACGAAGCCGCGTGCAAAAGCCTAGTATTTAAAAAAAAAACATCAATCAGTAATCTCAAGTAATTTCAGGTGAAAAACAAACTGGACGGCGGCTTCTACGCAATAAAACACGTGAAACTGAATCCGAAGAGTGTTGAATTGAATAAAAAGATCACACGCGAAGTGAAATTGTTGTCGCGGCTGAACCACGAGAATGTGGTCAGATATTACAACGCCTGGATCGAGACCATTATCGATACGGAGGTGGAGGATGCGAGCGTTGTTTCGACACCTGTCAAACGGAAAGGCGACAGTCTGCTGGATGTTGTCGCTAAACTGGGACAGGTCAAGGTTTGTGTTGGCTAAGTTTCAATTATACGTGACGTCGAGTTGACTTTGTCGGTAAGCAAATTTGAAAAAGTGGTCAAACGAAAGCATTTTAGAAATTGTCAGATTATTTTGATTAAGAAAACGTTTGGGAATGATTTAGCTCCTTGTCTCAAATCATTTTCAAAAATAAGAAAATCAACCAAGCCGAGTTTCTTGCCTGCTTCTTCTCAGATTGCTTACGTACGAACAGACGTAAAATCTCTTAGATTCAAGACGATTCAAAATGGTCCTATGTACCTTAATGAATAAAGATATTTTGACTTTGACTTTAGTACTAACTTCTAATATCAACAGCTGTGTACAAAAAAAAAATAAAAACATACAATTATTGGTCCGATAGCAATAGAATATAAATTGAACGAATTGTGAGTTGTGCTATGCTTATATGTGATATTGGACTTGGTTTTCACATATACTATATGTACGTCATCTATGTGTAGCTATATACAGTACGTTAAATGACGTCATAGTGCTGTCAAAGTTATCTCGAACACTTGAAGCTAATGCTTTCCACATATGTGTGGAGTGAAAGTTTTTATAAGTAATGTGTAATGTCACTCGATTTAACGACAATGTCTCTAAAGCGTCGAAATCAATTTGGCTTTGGTTGGTTTTAGCTGGTATTGCAAACAATGATTGTTCGTCTCTTCAACGACCACTATAATGCCATAAAATGCACAGTCACTTCAGTGTCGTTATATGGAGTTTACAGTGTATGTTTGAAAACCCAGAATCCAATCAGCCATCACTCACGTAAAATTGATTTGATTTTATTATCAAAGTTTTGTGCGTTATGCATGTCTTAAGGACGGAACAAGCAAAATATAGTCTGTCTCTTTCTATCCCGTTTGTTTGGCATCAGCTGCAATGCTTAAACGCAGGGTCGAATGTCATTTCTCGTTACATTTTTAGGTGAATTGGTCAATGTCAGATGGCCCAGTGCAGACACGTGACAGTGAATCGTCCAGTGAAGAGGATTCTGATGACGACGAGCCGAATCTATGGTTTAATATTATGGAGTGAGTAATTGGCTTTTTAATAGCTGAAACACATAGTACTATCTATTTTCATTACAGCGTAAACACAGTTTGACAGAAAGGGACAAAAGAGATTCTTTGAATTATGGTTGTTTTTATTTAAATTTCTTGTTCGTATTTCATATCTCAGACTGGAGACCGTTTAAGTCAAAATTGTACAAATGTGAACTACCTTCACAACATTTTAAATATTAGCCATTTTGATTCAATATTTTTAAAATAAAATCCTTTTATCAGTCCTGACGAAGAATCCAGTAGCGTCATAGAATTCGAAGTGGACTCACAGAACCAGTCGCTGACCGCGCCCTCCGAAGACACGACGACATCAACTGAGCCACGCCAACAACAAGTGCTCTACATACAAATGGAGTTTTGCGAGAAGAACACGTTACGACAGGCCATAGACAACTCATTGCATAGAGAACACTTTCGCGCGTGGAGGCTGTTCCGGGAAATATTAGAAGGTATTCAATAGTCTACTTCTACACTAGACTAGACTACACCATAATGGTGAAGTCGCCGCCCATAGACACTCACGCGGCTGGTAGGTCGCGAGTGCGTTGCCCGCCTTTAAAGGAAATTTGGGAAATGCAGGGTAAGGGAAGTGGACGGGGGAGGGGAAAAGATAGGAACAAAGTCCAATTGTATCACTTTACGGTTTTCTGTGAGAGAGTGGTATTTCTCCGGCCGTGCCTGTCCATTCGGCTGAAACTCTTAGTAACAGCATGGCACTCCCACTCAGAAAAACTCACTTATTACTAAAATATATTTTTTTATTTATTACATATATATCACACATTAAATTATAACCCAAACAGCTCGTTAATGGTCTTAAAATAACTAGAATTAAGTTCAGACAAATCAAAAATAACTCTACAGAGGTACTCACTCCGTTATATTTAACATGTATACAAATAATAATTAAAACATATATCTTTATGGAGGAAACTCTTATAAAGCATACCTCATATTAAATTTTGACCAGTATTAACATTAGACAATCAATTGTATGCATTTGTATATATTATTTTTTTTTTTTTTCTTAAACCTACACAGGTTAACACAAAAAGTTTACACAATAAAAATAGATTAAAAACAAAGTCAAAATAAGGTTAAAACATACAATCGAAAATAGAATCCAAGATCAGAAAAAAATAATACAACAAAAAAAACACAAACAGAAAAAATATATACATATATATATATACACATATGAACAAGTGCAGTATATTATGTAAAGAACGAGCAGAAAAGAGTTAGAGTTTAGAGTTTCAGCCGAATGGGCAGACACGGCCGGAGAAATACCACTCTCTCACAGAAAACCGGCGTAAAGTGATGCAATTGGACTTTGTTCATTTTGTACTCGCGTTTCGTTCGGTGATTGAGATCTTCCGGTGCCCATCCTTTACCCCTTCCCTCGTCCCTCTCCCCTTTCCTTTAAAGGCCGGCAACGCACTCACGAGATACCAGCCGCTTGAGTGTCTATGGGCGGCGGTTTCACCTTTATGGTGGGCCGCCTGCTCGTTTGCCCCCTCTTCTATAAAAAAAAAAAAGAGCATTTAAGTGGGTGTGTGTGTGTATTAGTGTGTGCAATGGTGTTTCTGTGTGAGTGAGTGTGCGAGGTTGAGTCTTAGTTTTTTTTTAAAAGAATTCCTATTAAGGCCAAATATATCTAAGGACACATAGGACCCATAGGTTCTTGCTGCGCGACACAAGACTGAGTTTTGTCCGTAGCTTGTTCTTGCATGATATTGTATAGTAAATATCATGTTTATTAAGTTGACCGCTAGATGGCGATTGAACATGTCAAAGATTGTCAAATGTCACAAATTAATTGTCTATTATCAAATATGATTTGGTTCGTGTTTTGTGTTAATGTTTTTGTTATTTAAGTTTATTATTAATATTTTATTTCACTTGTCGTGTTTGCCGTGTGTGTGTTAATAATCTTGTTTTCTTTCTTTCCTAATATGTATACGCAAATGTTTCTAGGTTTGGCTCACGTGCACCAAAAAGGTATGATTCACAGAGATTTGAAGCCAGTCAATATTTTCTTGGACTCCAACGACCACGTCAAGATTGGGGACTTCGGTCTCGCCACCAAGGTCTTCACTGGACTGCCTGTTAGTGGTAAGGAATAATATTTTCTCTTAATAAATTATTTCAAAAGCAGGGCTGATGAAGGAAGTGGTCTGTACCACATTTGAAGTATGACATATATAACATTGTTACAGATAAAAATCAAGATACCAAAGACACTGATGGTCTACTCACGGGAAAGGTAATTTTTATTCTATATTAACTCGATTGATCAGTCATACATCTTGTGATCATATTTATTTATTTATTTTACACTTTATTGCACTTAAACACTAGAAGCAAATGACGTTAACAGATGATAGTACATATAAGAGCGACGGGCGGCCTTATCGCTAATAAGCGATCTCTTCCAGACAACCCACACGATAAAAGAATACTTAAAATATCATAAGACAGGTGCAAAGGGTGCGAAGTATACAAAACATAATAATAATACATTAAAATAAGAAAAACCGAAAAATATGCTAATTAAAATCTAGAATTATAAATAATTATATTGTAGACAAGAAATGCTTACGAAGAAGTGATTTATAAGATCGTATCATAGACATCTCTTCTATAAAATGTAAGAGAAAACAGGTGTTGGATGAAAGAGGCGTTATATTTAAGGTGGGAACAACATTATACGTGGCACCCGAACTCCAACAGTCTGCAACAAAGGTTATATACAATCAAAAAGTTGATATATACTCGCTGGGAATCATTCTGTTCGAAATGTTCCATGCCCCATTTGGAACTGGGACCGAGAGGTTTACGGTGTTGTCCGATTTGAGGAAAATGGACGTTCGGCTGCCCCCAGATTTTGTTAACGAGGACAATGCTAAGCAGATACATGTTATAAGGTAATACTATTTGAATTATGCACGAATATGACGTGGATTAAAAAACATAGGCCTCTAGGCTACAGGTTGATTGGTAAAATTATATTTTATCTTATAGAATTGATTTATTGATTTGTTATTATATATATCGGAGCAACTGCAACGATCTGTATTAAAATAACTAGAATAATTAAGTTGAAACATCATTTAATTGTCCTAAAAGATGTTTATTGACACAAGTTGAATACTTTCAGTTTGTTACTCTGTGAAATGTCATCTTTATTATTTCAATACGACGTCTTTGTAAACACTATAACTAAACTATAACTATATGTAAACACGCTTGAGCACTATAAATAGAGTCACATTGTAAGGCTTAGGACTTGCACAAGGGCGTCTCCTGTGAGACTCGGACCTCGGCTTGGGCCGTCAGGGCTGGGGACTGACCTGAGGGGCCTTATCAGGAACTCATAAAGTGTGAGCGAAGTTGAACAGGGACTCCGCTTACATTTCTTACAATGCGCCCCTATTTATAGTGCTCAAGCGTGTTTACATATAGTTATAGTTTAGTTATAGTGTTTACAAAGACGTCGTATTGAAATAATAAAGATGACATTTCACAGAGTAACAAACTGAAAGTATTCAACTTGTGTCAATAAACTTCTTTTAGGACAATTAAATGATGTTTCAACTTAATTATTCTAGTTAATTTAATACAGATCGTTGCAGTTGCGCCGATATATATGTAAATATAAATAATGAAAATGCGAATTAATAACATTAGTAATGAGTGCTGTCCAATAGGATAGAACCTTGAAACTCGTTTACTGAATTATTGTTTTTATTTTGGCCTCAAAAGGCCAACTTTAAGGTGATTTTTGAAAAAGTTTGCCAGATATTTAGTCTCGTAAACGAGTAAGTGACTTCCTTGGGGTCTTCGTTGAAAGTAAAATATTAATTTGTCATTATGAGAGACTGTATATTTGTACACAAGGCAGTATACAAGAATTTGTGTGTTTCTTTCAGATGGTTGTTAGACCACGACGCAGGTTTGAGACCGACCAGCGCAGAACTGTTGGCAAGTGAACACGTCCCCAGAGCGGTACCAGAAGGGGCGTTGTCTGGTCTCTTGTCCCATACTCTCTCGGACAGAGGCTCCAGGGGTTACCAGAGACTTGTGACCGCCTGTTTGGAGCAGAAGCCGTCTCCGGCTGAAGATTTCACATACCACAGCGCGATTAAAACGAAACCTATGGAGGTTATTGGTGCCATCAAAGATGTTATTACTAAGGTATAGATATAATCACATATAACTCGATGTTCTGCATTTTCCACATTTTCAAAGAGACGTCGCTTTAGCCATATGGCAAATTAAAACTATTTTTATATGTTATCTATACAGAATTGATACCTATTAGCAAACAGACAGATTGCGTTTCTTGTGGCCCCAATTTGTGTTGGAAATTTCACTATAACATACAATCCTGGAAATGAATGATTCCAGGTATTTAGAAGTCATGGAGCGATCGAATTCTCTCCACCATTACTAATACCACGGACGGAGAGATGGGACCAATGCCCCAATTCCGTGAAGGTTATGACCCTGTCTGGTTCCGTGTGTCACTTGCCACACGATTTAAGACTGCCATATGCCAGGTACTGTTTAAACAACCTGATTGTTTTTATTCAAATTCCTTGATTATTGTGTTTTAATAATAAGATATATATTGTATGTGTCTATAGACATATTTTGAGGTTTAGGGTGGCGTTAGGTGCGAGCATAAGCGTGTACCAGTTTCAATTCGCTCAAACGTGTTTCAAAATCTTTTGCCGAAGACAGTCCTTAGAATTCATTGGCAAAATAACAAGATGGCGCCCTTAACTCTGATTGGTCAATACGTACTTTAAATTCCAAATAAATGTATTTTAAGTGGAAACGAATCAAATTATTATAACCATTAATAATCTAATATATAACATTCTTGTGTCCCAATGCTTGTTCCCATACTCCTCCGAAACGGCTTGACCGATTCTCCTGAAATTTTGTGGCCAGATAGACATTTGTTTTTTTGGCAAAACGTTTTTCGGGATCAGCTAGTAATACTATATATATATATACTACTTTTGTTTTGTTTCCATTTTTTTTTTATTAATTTAAACAATTTATTTGAATTTTTCAATGTTTCTAATGTAATTGATGTTTGTGTATTGATCATACATTCTGTATTGGAACTAATAAAATGTAAGATTTTTTTGACTTCCAGGCATATAGCGTATTCGGGGTCGAAATACATGCGTCGCTATGTCGTGGATCGTGTGTATCGGGAGACCGAGAGGACTGCGAAGGGTTTCCATCCTCGGGAAATCGTTGAATGCGCTTTTGATATGGTCACACCGTGTAACGGTTCGTAATACGCTCAAGTCTGTTAACGAGCATGTAAGGTGCACGTTAGATGATACAAATCATTATTTGAATACGTTGATGTCTAAGATAATCTTTATTCTAATATTTAGATAAGCTTAAGTTTTTTTTTTCAATATATTTATTATAGTTTGTAAATGTTTTCAGCGGATCTGTGTTTAGTGAAATAATTCAATATTATTCGTTGGGTTATTCCACCAAAATAAACAAGAGTTTTAGTTTTTAAATAGACACACTTTAATTATTGCTCGTAAAGTGTTCGGATTAATACCTCTAGCTACATTTTATCATCAATAAACAGGATATCAAGAACACGAAGTTTTTTTTTGTTAAATACATAGACTGATTTGGTTTCTCAATGAGGTTAAATTTACAGACACGCTGTGGCCTGACGCCGAGCTGTTGGTCGTCGCCTGTCGGGCAGCTACGGGCGCGTCGCTGAAAGTCACTCTACAATTGAATCATACGGAGTTATTGAGAACCTTGCTCGTGTCGTGCGGCGTACCTTCGGACAAGCACGCCTCGCTGTACCCTGTGCTCGTCGATGTCAGTTTGGGTGAGTAACTAGTATTTATGTTTCGTATAGAATATTTTTTTTTGTAGGTCAATAATATTTATTTTTATTTGAATGGCCGTAAGACGCAAGGTCGTACGTATGAATCACGTGACGAAAACGACTTGCCCGCCAAACGAATGCAATCCGAAAACCTTACATTATTATTCAAACTCAAACTCAAAATATCTTTATTCAAGTAGGTCTTTATAAAGACACTTTTGAATGGTCAATTTTTACACTACCACCGATTCGGAAGGCAATCATCTACCGAGAAGAACCGGCAAGTATTCGATAGCTGCTCTTTTAAAATCAACAATTTATATACAATTGTGCTACTGACAATTAAAATAACAAAGCATTGTAAGGCTACTCAAGAGTTGAACTGTCCCGATGCTGAGCCAATTGCCGACACATTAAAGGGATCTTTGTCCTCTAAATATTCGTTTACGGTATAGTATGCCTTTTCAAGAAAAAAAACCTTTTCGCGCGTTTTAAATTTGTTGGAAGTCAATTTGATTATAAGTGATGGGACTTTGTTATAAAAACGTACGCTCATACCTACAAACGATTTATGAACTTTACTAAGGCAAGAATCAGGCCCATCATTTGTTTCTCTATTTCTTGTGTATTATTTAGTCTATTATCTTCTAGTATTTATGAGTGCATCCATTTGAACTAATCTAGAAAAATAAAATCACCCCCCCTTTAGGTCGCATAACAAATCTACAGCTGCAGACGCATTTGGCCACACTTTGCGTGACAAATCGCGACATCACCAACCTCCTGCGTCTTATGGAAGCCGACGTTGATGTCAAGCAAGTGACCGAGCTGGTCGCCCAAGTGAGGAGGGACAGGAGTGAGACCTTGGAGAGGGCTGTGAGCGACTTGGAGACTGTGTGCGGTTATGCTGCTGTTCTGGGCTGTGAGGTACGGTCGAAGTCAAAATATCTTTATTCACTTTATTCATAGCACAATTTCATCATCAAAATAATCAGATATAATTTTTTTTTTTAAGTAATTCGATAGCAAATTCAAATTTAGTTTTTTTTTGCAATTTTCATGAATATAGTTTTTTTCCTTGTATTCTTGTGTTCCAGTGTCCGATAACAGTGGCGCCGTTCCTTGCGTACAATGCGACCCAGCATCGCGGCGTCTTCTGGCAGATGTCCGTGCTGAGGCAACCCAAAGTGGCCAAACATCGGTCCAAAGATCTTGTAGCTGCCGGTGGACGGTAATTGTTGACTCCTTATCATCACTTAAGCCCCGTCAATGGACACACCACTTACACACACACAATCACTCTCTCTCAAGTTTCAACCTGCAGATGTACGAAGAGATATTGTTCTTCCAGATATGATAACTTAGTAGAGGAGTTTTGGAAGATCGCCCGAGCGGAGAAGGATCACGACGGTGCCCGAGTGAATTGCTGCTCTGTCGGGTTTTCGATGGCGCTGGAGAGGATGGCGGCCATCTTGAAAAGTTTGGAAATGGACGTGCCCGCTGTGGTTAAAACTCCAGAGGTCAGAGGAGATAAATTATCAGTTTTCCATATCGGCCAATTTTTGATAATTCTGACGCTTAAGAATATCGTCTTCAACTTTATTAAGAAAAAGGTTTTTTTAATTGGTTGATTCTACACTTGGACTATTCAAAATTCAAACCAATACTTTCTTTCTCTTTCTTCTCTTCTTTTTACTACTATATATATCAAAGAGTAATTTTCAGCACGAACTGATTTGTGTGTGCCTAACGGGCACGTATGAGAACGCAGCTCATCGAGGTCAGCTCGCACGTGAGTTGTGGGCACAGGGCTATAGGGCGGTGTGTTGGCCCTGCAGTGCGAGAGAGTCCCACGACCTGACCAAGGCTTCCATAGTATTGGTCCAGGAGGAGAATCACGTCTTCGTGTCCTATTGGGAGGGAACCAGGTATGGCCAAGGATATTGCTTTTTTTGTTGTTCCAAAAGATGTTATGTGTGTCTGCATGCGTAAGTGTGTGTATGAATTTGTGTGTATATTTATTTCTATATTTTTTCAAAGAGACACAGTTTACTTTTTCAATTTAATATAAACAAAAATATCGTGGCAAAAGGCTGATGTTAAAAATGTCGACAATTAAATGTAATATATAAAATTCTCGTGTCACGATGTTTGTTCCTTTACTCCTCCGAAACGGATTGACTTTCTACTGTAGAGTAGGACTAAAAATCTGCCAACATTTATCTTTTAGAGACATTTTTTTTTTGGCAAAACAACATTTGTCGGGATCAGCTAGTATCATATAATGAATAACATCTTGAAGTCTTAAAGATATGTTATGTTAAAAAAATTGTTAAAATTTCTCAAATTGCAGAGTACGCGAATACAAATTACAATTGACGGATGTAATCGATTTCGTCAAACAGAAACTCAGCCCCGAAACGTCCGTGCGAAATCCTGATTATGGTGAGATTTTTAGTTTATTATCTCATACAGAAAACACTTTAAAAAACCTCAATAATATAAAAGCAATATATGCCTGATTAATTTATTTTTATGTTTGTAAAATCTTCGTGTTAAACCAGACGGGATTCGAACCCGCCACTTTGCGTTTGTAAATTTAGCATTGATTATTTATATTTTGTATGTTTTTTTTTATTGCGTATCCTTGTATTGATGCATTCGTAGGCAGCCGATCGGTCAGTTGGAGTGAGAGCGACAGAACGAACGGTGCCTGCATCTCTGTCACCTTCGTGAAAGCCACCGAGAAAATCACCAAGAATTGCAAACGGCATTGTGAAGTTCAGGTATCTCCTGTCAAATGTGACTTTTCTTCTTGTGTGACATTTACTTCTCAGGGCTGTCCTCCTATTTACAGATAAACAACCAAGTGACCACGATCCTCCAACACCTGGGCGTTCAGGGCGCGAGTCGCGTGCGCGTGGGCGTTCTAGCGCTGCCCTGCGAGTCTGCGTGCGTTCGCTTGCTCTGCGCGCACCTATCCGCGCCACTGCACGTGCACTACTTGCCGCACGCGTTCAGAGCGGTCACCGATAGGTATACGCCTATAGAGATTACAACGACTTAATAAATATATCGATTTTAATTTGTGCTGTTCAAAATGTAACAAACCTCTTTGAAAACTCAGTTATCAAGCAATAGATGCGCTTGCGCATTGGTGCGTCCTGATAATATGGATGTGATTTTTTTTAATTACAAGTTAATAACTATATTGGAAATAATTGTTTATTTATTATTTTTTCAGATTTCCCAAAAGGCGAGACGTCCTCGAGGAGGCGTCGCACGAGCTGACAAATCTCGTGAAGCAAGGGAGCCAGGGACGGTCAATCGACGAGATACAGTTATATGCTTTGTATTCAATACCTGATTCACTGTGCAGGATAATTACATGATTTTAACTGTTAGTTAAATTAACGGCCAGTAAATAATCAAACGAATCAATCTTGTCAAATCAAATGTCGCTGGTACATCGATTTTTATTAGAAATCTAAAAACGTTTTTTTTTTTTAATTAATCGATTAATCAAAACAACCTTTCAGCAACTCGTTTTGATATGTCATTTAATTTAAAAAAAAAATTTAAAACTAGACGTCAAAATTTGAGAATTAACTCGATGGTCATAATAAAATTGTGACCATGCCATATTTTAAGTGAGAATAAAATTTGCCTATTATAAGACGAGGTTGGTGAAACACTAGTACTAGGGTGTTATGACAAATGAAATATATTTATTATATTCTAACAAGGCAACATGCAGTTTCAATAGTAATGAGGATCATCCTAATGGGGTGAAGCTTTACTAGAGTTTTATTATTTCACTAGATGGCGTGATAGACAACTATCAACATTTAAAGATGAAGCTTCACTTAAGTGTCCAACTCGGTCACTAGATGGCGTGGCCGACAGTTTTTGGTCAAAATAAATATTTAACTTGGAAAAAAAATTGGGTTTACCATAATATTTAATTAATTTTGATTTTTAAGTTGTTATAAAGATCCACAAACAAACTATACTGGAACTGGTGATTAATTAAAAATTTAACCGGTTAAATCAAACGTGGCATTTCTTAGCTCTTCTTTCTATACACGGTTTATAAGAGACAAAAGAGTTATAACTGATGTTTTTCTATACCAGATGAGTTCAGTTGATTCGTGCCCTTCACTTGTAGGGCATTATATATATATATATATATATATATATAATTTACAAGAACCATTCATATTCTATGAATTTTTAATATAATTTGTAACAAGACTATGCAATACAAAGACCATTAAATTAGCGATTTTATACCTTGCAGTAGCAACACGGAATAGATCTTATGATTTCTCAGATTTAATTCTAAAAGCCTTATCATCATTTCCCGTCAAGTCGACCAACAAAATGAGTGACTATGTATTATAAAAAAATTAACAATAGCAAAAAAACAATAAATAAAATAAACAAGAGACTTAACTGTATAATTGACCGAAACTGATACTATAAGAGTTTTGGCTTAACTCGCAACACGACGAACGCCACTCGATTTAACGACGAATTGTCACTAAAGCGTCGAAATCAATTGGCTTTGGTTGGTTTAGCTTTTATTCCATTCTGATTGTTCTTCTCTCCATGTAACAACCACACTAGAACGCCATAAAATGTACAGTCCACTCAGTGTCGTTATATAGAGTTTACACTATATATTTAATTTGGTTTCGTCATTATTTGACTTTAATTAATTAGTTTAAATCGTACTTAATAATTTGCTGTGTCAAAATAATAAAGATCTATCATGTGTTCGTATATAGGCGTGTCTCCTTTGCAACGGAAGGTTAAAAATATAGGACCGATACCTACCCGCGTCATGTATTAGTCTAGTGTGCTTTGATAAATATACATATTATTTAGCCTTGCGGTCTGCGGTGTCATTACCGCGCTTCAATCTATTCCGTACGATTTATATAGCTTTTTAGTTTTTATATTAATTAAAAAAGAATTATACATGAAATAAAGGTTGTGTTCAACGCGAATATTTTTATCTTAATAATTTTATATCGTTTTAAAATAGACATTGTTTTATTTACGCCGTATTAACAGTACCATTAAAAAATATAAATAATCAAATTAAACTCGATTATAATTGAAATTCTTATTACTTTATGGTGAACAACTACTTTGGTCTAGCAAACCATAACAAAGTGTATATAACCGGAAATTTGGGAAATCTGGCTGAAATACAGCATAACGCGATAAAAACTGCGAGTCCAAAGAAAATCCTGGACCAATCTAGTGCATAGTTCTCGAAATAAGTGGAGCGAAGGTCAAATGAACTGGTGGCACCGATGGTCCATTCCCGGACAAAGAGCAGGCACTCGTTAGGAGTATGCAAACAATGATTGACAGGAACATAGCCATTGTTGCCCAGAATAGGAGAATGATGAGGAATCTGGCACTACGCCAGGGTACCTGGTTACTAGTGCGTAGAACTTCCTCATAGCTGAGCGGTCTGGAAAAAGAATCATATATAGAGGTAATAAGAAAAACTATAAGAGCCAGGGTTTTTAAACTACTATTAGAATAATTGTGAGATAAATAAAAATCTATAGTCTAAACAGAATAAAAGAATGTCTCCCCAGTTGGTACCAAAAATACTAGAAAGAGTTCTGTAAAACATGCTTGGTGATTTGAAGGAGTGGCGAGTAGTTTCTTGCCAGTTTCGAGAGGAACGTGCGAGTCCGGTCTTTGCCTTTTTAAAACTTACGTTATTGTAGAGTAGTAATTTTTTTCTATGACGTTTTATAGTACAAAAATAATAATAACTAATTGATATTCGGTTTACATTTTAACTCACCTGACATGCCTTGCCTGTTGTAACAACGGCTGCCTCTCTGGGTCCATTTTATGGAAAATTATTGACTTATTAAATGCAGTGTTCGCGTAAGGTGACTGACTCCGACCTAAGATAAGTTGTAAACAACGCTATATCTACAAAGTTATATTTGTTAATGACCTATGTTATATGTAGACTATAGAATTTTGAATACAACACATATAAACATATTGAAATAAAAAGGTATTATTTCTATAATCAATATTACTAGATAAATATATAAATTAGAAGCCACACAAAATTTCTTGTGGGTTCTTCTCAGTTGAGAGCGCGCAATGAATCCATTCAAACTTTGTGTTAGTGACATAACAATACTATTTTTTTATTTATTATCAAATTTCACAATCTTTACTTACGCATTTAAACCGTGCAACGGTTATCAAACCGAGCCGTGGTTCACTCGGTGTTCTAGTTCTACACTTAAACCCAAACCTGTGAGAAGTTAGAGGACATTCAAGCTATCCCGGGTCATCTCCACGTTGCATTAAATAAATTCCTTTCATAATCTGTTTGGTGTTGCCGGGTCCAGACAACAGTTTAGCGTGAGGGTCCTAGTCTTATCTATTTATTTTAAAAGGTAATTGAATTATTAAAAGTCAAATGATCATAGTAATAAGATCAGTCCCCAAGAACATCAATATATATATACATCTATGTATAAAAGTAAATAGCCTTATTCGAAAAATATTCACGGAATCCGCCATGTTATATTACCAAGCTTGGGTCTAAAACTTGAGATATCTAGACTTTGCACAATTAAATTCCTGAGCAACTAACGATGCTATCAGGGAACTGGAGATATATTTATTCAGTTGTAAGGTGATTTGTGACTCCGAGGTCATATTACTACTTAAATTTATCTTAATTTACACTAAGAAAAAATTCATGCTTCCGAACCTTTGTAATTTAGCTGTAGAATTGCTATATAACATAATACCATTCTGTAAAATCCTGAGTAGAATAACATACTAAAGTTTGTTAAACATTGTTGATTGCTATGTTAAAACCTACAGGCATTAATTTTATCAACGAAAATATCAGCTTATACCATCACAACAATTTTTTTTTGTTTAAATTGTTTATTTAAGCCAAAAAAAATATTCTATACACTTAAATTAACCTACTTGCTAATAAAACCTTATATTCTTCCAATATCATTCTTTACCCTGTCAAAAATGTCCAATTCTCTAACGATAATTCTTCTAACGATTATGGGGCTCTACTGAAAGACATTAATTTGGAAACAAACTTCAGCTAGCAATCGATGTCTCCTAGACCAGAATGAAATATGAGTGGCGTATAATCTTAGTAACGAATGCAGAATATTACCACAATAAGTTATTCCTCTGATGATGTTCCAGTTTAACGTTCAACCGCGTTTAGGTCCTTAAAATATGTTTTTAAGTTACATAAACACTCTCTCAGAAGTAATTAATATTTAACATCGCAAAGTTTAACAACTTTTAAATCGCTAAATAAAAAGATTCTTCAACAAAATTGAAAGCGCATTTAACTTAATTAGAAATAAATGCGAGCCGAGCAAGCTGTTTACTTGATTCTCTGAACAGGCTTTCTCATTGGAGATGAAAAGTTTTTATAGAAGCCGCGTATCGGCTTCGTTGCTCGGGTCAATGAGAGCTAAAGTGATTTTTTTATAGAAGTAAGTGAAAACGAGCAGGAGTCTCGCTCAATGTGAAGACCCTGCTCATGGACCGCAAAGTCCCAAGTAACGACCGCAAGGTTACTCGTGGTTTTACACTTAATACCCTTAATCTTTTTAATATTTATTTATTTACGGCCGCAACTTAAAACACATACAATTTATAACACGATACTTAAATCTAACAACCGAAACATTCTGGTGCAGAGATATATGATTGATTATGGTGATCATACACGGAAGATATGTATATGAAAACATCACAAGAATTGAAAATAAATAAAAACAATTTCACTATATACTTGAACACTAATATTGTATATAAGTTTACGGTTGATGTTCTCGGCCAAGTCGGTAAAGTAACTTAATTTAATAACTGAATACATAAAGAAAACTAAACTAGAAACATACATTGAAAGACTCATAAAACACCACACATTTCGCTTCTGAAAATGATTTTAAATACCTTCTACACTAGTACGAACAAATAATATCTTACGTGCATCATACTTTTCACATTAGAGTTAAAATAGTCATAAATATAACTCTTAGCTTATTAGAGCCTTCAGTGAAATGGGTTCGTATGAGTTTTGTTTTAACAATTATTTATGAAGTTTGTTCATTATTAAATGAACAGTTAAGCATAATAATTAATGGGACACGTGAAATTCTCATAATTTAATGCAAGTTTTGATTTATTGTTATTGTTTCTTACATTTAAATAAACTTATCTAATTAATACTAATGCGATTTAAAATATTATAATAAATTCGTATTTTATTGACTACGCTGGATTGAAAGTTCTAGTTGATTTAGTCTCTTTGCTTTGATCATTTAAAAAACAATATAACTTTTTAACTCCCTGTTCCTCCGTAGTGGGGAACTACCCGACTACTCGCTACTGCTTAGCTGGGGGCGAGGTTGACAAATCTCCCTTAAATTTGGAATATATGACATTAAAACCGATTTTCAACATCATGTGCCTCTTTGGGAACAATCAGACCAATCCCTTTCAAACACCGTCTTTAACCTGCATAAATCCCGTCTTCGTTTAACATTGATGTTTATTACATAATTGAATCTATCTATTTAACAATCGAATTTCACACGCACTAGGGACGTGAATACTTAACCCAAAACGAGCTTCCGAACCATTTACCCAAATGATGTGATTCCCTTTGTCGGGTTAAATAAAATAACATGTGAGGCAAACTTGATTTTCCACGAATTATCCGTTGGCGTGTGAAAACTATTTTCATGTTCAGTTTGTTTCGTAAATGTCTACATTATTGTATTAATCACTATTGGCGCGAAAATAAGAGTGATCATTAAAACAAAGGTGACAGATCCCAAATTTAAAAGTAATAATTGGTTTATTTTTATTTGTATTTATGACAAGTAATAAAGAAATATTTCAAGGAATACAAAAACAATATTATTTTACACTAAATATATATATTTTATTTATTTACGCTTTATTGCACTTGAACAGTAGAAGTAAATGACTAAATTAGATATAAGAGCAACGTGCGGCCTTATGGCTAATAAGCGATCTATTCCAGACAACCCACATATTTTGAAAGTATGTTCAAACTCAACTCAAAATATCTTTATTCAAATAGGTCTTTATAAAGACACTTTTGAATCGTCAATTTTTACACTACTACCGGTTCGGGAGGCAGTCACAGAGAACAACCGGCAAGAAACTCGATAGCATTTAAAATAAACAATTAATACAAAATTGTGCTACTGACAATTGAAATAACAAAACATTGTAAGGCTACTCAAGAATTGAACTGTCCCAATGCTGAGCCAATTGCCGACACATTAAAGGGATCTTTGTCCTCTAAATATTCGTTTACGGTATAGTATGCCTTTTCAACCAGAATACCCTTTACGCGCGTTTTAAATTTGTTGGAAGTCAATTCGGTTATACTTTGTTAGAAAAACGTATGCTCATACCTACAAACGATTTATGAACTTTACTAAGGCGAGAATCAGGCACATCAATTTTTTCTCTATTTTTTGTGTTGTGGTCGTGTTTATCTCTAAAGCGATAAAAAGTGTTTATTTTTATGTACAAACAATATATTGCTTAAGATATATTGTGAAGCTACTGTAAGAATACCGCTTGTTTTAAAGTGAGACCTTAAAGATTCTCAGGCTCCTAATTGGTTTAAACCACGCATAGCTCTTTTTTGTAAAATAAATATAGTATCTATGTCCGCCGCTTTCCCCCAAAGAATAATTCCGTAAGACATGATACTATGAAAATAGCTAAAGTATACTTCGCCGTGTTAAAACTAAGGCGAGAATCAGGCACATCAATCAATTTTAATGGTAAATTCAAATAATTTTTTAATACAAGGCTCCGTGTAAGTCAAAAATGCTCGATTCGTTTCAACTTTAATACTACTACTTGTTTAAATGAGTAATTTATGGCCTGGTCTTCCTACATATTACGTTCATTGAGCCTGGCTGATTGGATTCTTGTACTCAAGTATTAACGACCTACAGTCTTACAGATGACCTATATCATACGATTACACAACGACGATTGACTTTTTATTTCGTGTGTTGTCTCTTCTGAAATCTACTCTTGTTTTAAATATATAATTATTCAACTATCATAAAACATCGTTTTATTTCACAACCCTACCTATCTCACCCAGATATATTCTAAATAGAAAGTTGTGCCTACACTAACGTACTTTTACTGGCTTCAAAAGTCCTTTACACAGTGATAAAGCCTAAAAGCTGACACAATAAATTGTTAATTTTTGCAAACGACGCCTCATTTGTGTAAATGGTGTCGCTGATGTTTTCCCATTACTTTTCCTTTGTAGGTTTACGGTGTTAATTTTCCGAGTGTTCCTTTTTTGAAGGTGATATTGATATGACACTCAACTCTTAGAAGTACTTTGCGAACCGTGCGAAAACCGTTATTTTCATAAAGCGAAATTCCAATTTTAAAACCGATTTATGTTGACAGCGACTTAGATCAGGTATTACTTAAGCATAACAATCGACTCGACAGTTTCAGGAAGTTACAAACTTTTTTGTTAATTAATAATAATAAAAAATGTATTATTATCATAAGGTAATTAATTAACTAAAGGGTCTGTCACAATTTTATTTTATTAAGCCCCAATTAATTAAAAACCCAAATAAACAAATGAAATACAGAAAGAAATCTGAAATTATCTACTACTACTTATACGCTAGTAACACTATATATTGGATCCCCCGTAATGACTACCAGGCACGTATTTAATTCTTTAATAAGCGCCTGTGCACTTGTACCCCAAGGTCCAAATGTCTGTACCGGGAACAAATTCAAAGTTGCAGGTATGACTCTTGTACTTCGTGTTTTAAACTCTGCGTTATTTAGTTTAGATGGTAGACGGCTTATTAATTAACTAAAATAAAACATCTTAATAGGTCTGTCTCACTAAATCAATGTATTGAACTTCCATTTATAAATTCATTTCGTTTCGACACTAATTGTCTATGACTCTTAATTTATTAGTTATTTAATCCTTTGATAGATAACAACTGTTTGTGACAGAATAACAAATTGTTATTATCCAAAAAAAAAACATTTGAAACAAATAAATCAAAGTTACCACACCCTTAACCACAATGGCCGCGCGAACAATGTGAAAAGTTTTATAATTACGAACGAAATTCCGACAAACTAGCGCTGCTTACGCGAATCGAGTTTTCAATTACAAACAAAGTTTACCACTTCCAGTTTATTGGGAATTAAGCGTCATTGTTTCATTATTTGTTACTTATTGCAGCTCTTCACAAACGTACTGTAGCACACTTGGCGATTTAATGGAGTGGCGGAGAGACTCTTGTTTCTCGTCCACTCTACGCCCTTGATTTGGGAGTAAATGTTTTTAGAGTCTATTTTTTTATACATTTTATTTCGATTCATAAATGTAAGAAAGTTACCTATTTGAAAGTTATTTTTCATATAAAATATGTGTGTAACTAAAACAAAGTTACTATGGGAAAAGTATAGGACAACTTATTTAACAGACGCATACACGCTTTATAAATCAACCGTGTATGAATTTAAGCTCATACTTAAGATATATTTACTCAAGTAGGTCTTTATAAAGGCTTGAATCAATTTTTACACTACCACCGGTTCGGAGAGCAGTTACCTACCAAGAAGAATCGGCAAGAAACGAATCGATTCACTTTTATACGGCAGTTCTTGAAAATCTATAGTCGAACTGTAAACAATAGACAATCCCTATGGACCCTATATGTAAAACTTCAAATATAGTACATCAATATTCTTTATGCAGTAAGAACACAAAGTGCATTTCTCTGTTTTATATGCACTGAACAGTTTTACAATCCTTTTAGAAAATTTCACTGGAGATTTCGTCGCTATACATACGAAAAATAATTATTTAGACAATCTTACTCAAGTTACAATATATGTATGAAAAGGACAGTTGAACGAAACAAACTTTAAGATAGACTTAAATAAATGGTTTGAACTTTTTAAAATCCTAAAATAATACGGAGATTTTAATAACACAAGCTCTATTTCTGCCCACAGGCCATAAAAGCGTCAAATATATGTTGTTTATATTTTTTTTTCAATGTTTTATCTAATGCCTTGGTTATAGATACATGATGGATGCACGTGTTAAATAAATAAAAAAGTGTGAGACACGTGTAATCCCTGAATTACAAGGGAACAATGTACATTGTGATCTAATTCAGGGGCTTAGCCACATCGCTCGTAAATCACAGACATCCGAGGAATGGACGTGGCCGCATTTTGGTATGCAGCTGCTTTAAGTACAAAATTCTTGTATACATTGTTTAAAAAAAAACAGAGACTTTTATTTCTATATTTTCAGTTGTGTTTGGTTTGTACAGTACAATTTAGGGAAACCCTTTTGGCTATATTGTTAGTATGTGTGTGTATTTGAGTGTGCGTGAGTGTGTTAGACAATGAAGGAGTTATGAGGGGCTGTTCTGCGATCTTCAGCCCTGGGAGCGTCATCACATGAGTGTTTCGGTATGTCCTCGAATGTTTGGCTATGCCCCTCGCTCAAGCTTATACAATATTTATTATTATTATATATAGTTGTATATTAATAATGTTCTGCTTTATTTGACACGTATAATGTTTTTATATCTGTCACATTAAACTTCATAATAATCAAAATGGAATTCTTTTCCAAATATCCAATCTTCGCTCAGTTATTTTAATATTATTTTAATACAATCAAATTGAGGCTTTAGTGCCAAGGTCCAAAGTCTATTTCGTTTTCGCCAATATTAAACTCGCTCATTGAATATGTTACATACCGAGTCGCAGTATCTCAATAGGAGAACGGAAATGACGCCCTGCGCGCCACTGTCCATCTGTTCACTCCGGAACAAAGCAGATTCACACATAGCTAATGGCTAGTTTCTTTATAGCCTTTTGTTAGTCTTCTTACTATGTTTTATCAAAATTGGATTCGTTTTGGGGATAGGATTGATTCGAATTTCAAAATTGAGAGTCAATCAAAATTCTACGATTTCTCATTCTTCAACATCCATGCAGATAAAAAATAGCACTATAAGCTTCACACTTGTACAGCCTATGAGCTTTTCACTGTTAAGTGATTAAGCTACATATAAATTTCATTGCTGTTAATCGAAGAAGCTCAAAGTTACAGCCATAATATTTGTCTTCACGTTAAAGACTATTAAGATTTCGTTTGTGTTTTAAATATTTATAATTGTTTTGATGTTTGTCAAAATTTACTGTTCTGTGCATACCTTATTCACATACACGTCTTGTGTGTTCTTATAGTTATGTTTGTATCTGTGTTGTTGGTTAATAAAATAATATATTATCTGCGAGACTGGGTACACTGCGCGTTTTAAAACGACGCTAAGCTGGTTCTACAGTATTATTTGTCAGTCCTTGTTAGTTCTGCGCAAAATCAAGACCTTTGAATATTAATTATCAATTTATTATGATTACTTCACACCACCTTAACTCTACCATCTACTCTCTGAAGAAAACTTTATGAGGCTGATATGCCGATATGACGAAGAATGTACCAATTATTAATAATATACATTTACACTGTATAAAATCAAATAAATCGAAAACGCACTTTCATGTTATAATAGGAGTTAAAAGTCTTTTTTTTGGTTTTGGTAATATTTTTATTGGGATTTTTGTTTGGATGTAACGAAATTTTACGTTAAATACGGTTTTAAACGAACATGTTATCGTGTTAACCTGATCCTTATCTATATATATAATATAACTAATAAAATATTTTATTCATTATAAAAATAAACATCCCGATGTTTCCAGGACAACAGGTTGTTTTGATAGAACAAATGTTAATAATCACACTATTTATCATACCTAGTAGGATATAGTGTAAACTATATATAACAACAATGAAGGGATTGTGCATTTTATGGCGTTATAGAGAGTGTTAGTTAAAGAGAGAAGAAAAATCATTGTATGGAATACAAGCTAAATCGACCAAAGCCAATTTGATTTCGACGCATTATAGAGTTTGTCATTAAATCGATTAAAGTTACATGGAGTGTCACAAATCTCGATATCATAATGGAAATTTTTTAGTATTTCAACTCTGCCTTATATAAAAGGCTGATATGACGATATTACGAATAATGTTTCCACATTACAAATAAGTTATAATGCGAGTTATTAATATTTGTAATAAACATAATATTAATAATAGTTAACTACCAACCTTATGTGGAATATGTAAAAAGAGACGTAATTCGAACCTGACCTTGCAAGTTACAAGACCTAAATGCGTAATCAAACACAGATGTTTAAAAAAGTTCCCACATAATAAAACTTTCAAAAATACCGAGAGTGAAGAAAAACTTTTTTAATCTTCACACTTTTCCGCCGCGGCGCGGTTATTTATGAAGAGATGAAAAATCTTTACAAACTTTAATGAGTCAGTTTCATTCTTAAAACACGATACTCACAAATTCTTCATCATCTCGCTTTCACACGGGGTAACAAAATGTGACTGAACGAGACAAATGTTTGCAATTAGATTGACGTCATCACTGACGTATGAGAGGTGTGAATTAAATGCTATAAGAATATTCTGGAGTACTTAGTTACTCATCAATCAAATTACGCTGTTCAGACATTTTCTTGACGTAAGGCGTAACCCCAGTAGGGTTGCTAATGAACTCAGCTGGTTACCTAGTGTTTATTTCGTTTATTGCATCGTATTTTAGCGTCCGGTTTTTTTGTTTTTTTTAAATCATGTTATCAAATTATAAAAGTACCGTAAAATATTGAAAAACCAAAGTTATATTTTGCAATAGGATGTAGAAAAATCTCAAAATATTTGGTCAGTACATATCGATTTACTATCCTTCAACGCATGTGCTTTCATAGTAATAATACAACATTGTTTTTTTTAACAAAGTAAAGCTTGAAGCAGTGTCTGAAGTCTGATATAAAAATTTATTTTATTAAACCATTACATGTTTGCCGAGGCTTCCCAGAATGTAATCACAAGATACCTGTGTTGGGAATGCCCCGCTCTTCATATGATTACAATAATAATTTAGAAATATTTTGTGTTTTTTGTATGATATATTTAATAAAATTATGTGCTAGACTGTAGCACTAATAGCACGACCTTTTCTTTGAAATAAAAAATATAATTTCACTTTTAAACGAAAATAGAGATAAAATAAAAAAATACTGTCATTTTCAAAATTGTGCAATCACTCATTCGTAAAGTAGTGTCAATGTTGACACTTATAAATCTTTTGCGAATTAGTGAACCGTTATTTCTCCAATGGGTCTCATAAATATAAAAATATAATAAAAACACAATTCTCTCACAAACTACCTTTAAAATATAGATAAATATAAATAATCCTTAGATATATTTTGGCCTAAGTAGGAATTCTTTTAAAAAAAAACTAAGACTCAACCTCGCACACTCACTCACACAGAAACACCATTACACACACTAATACACACACACACATTTAAATGCTCGTTCTTTACATAATATACTGCACTTGTTCAAATGTATATATATATTTTTATTTATTTTTTTCTGTTCGTGTTTTTTTTTTGTTGTATTATTTTTTTCTGACCTTTGATTCTATTTTCGATTGTATGTTTTGACCTTGTTTTGGCTTTGTTTTTGATCTATTTTTGTTGTGTAAGCTTTTTGTGATAAGCTGTATAGGTTTAAGAAATAAATAAATAAAAATCAAACGATCAAAATAGAGTTTAATGCTGGTGACTATTTAGATTTATTTAAATATATATATACGATAGATTTTTATACGAAACTTTAAAGATCTTTGTGTCTATTATCGGCAGCCCGCTGGTTCCCCTTATCATATAAAAATAACACTAAACTTTGCTAAATCGACTATAACAATGCAATATTGAATACACAAAACAATACACCGACCGTCATGCATCAACGTCGTTTGTTCGGAAAACTTCTAAAACAAATACATTTTTCATTATCCGCCTTTTTGTCCTTTCACTAAATGTTAAAATTAATTTGAAAGATTATATACCTATGACATTCAATCCTTTGCAAAACACACCTCACTCACAAACTCCCCCATCTCACACTAAGCCTCATTTAAAATTACTTCACTTATTAATATTCTTGAGAATATTGTTTTTATTCTCATACATTGGCTTATTTTAATATTCTGTTTAAGCCTTCTTTATTAATATGTAACCTGTGGTATTGTGCTGTATGGTTTTAAGAAATAAAATATATCTACCATAGACATGGATAAGCAAAGAGGTCTTGGCTTTTGCACAAACTTTTTTTGCAATCTAATTCAAATTACACTTAAGAATGTTTTCCCACGCGAGTTGATACAATTTAGAATACGCTTAAAAGTAATACGTTCTGTACGTTTGACAATGAATAAACTAGATTTGCTTATTTCCTAAAATTAAATTGTATTCACAAGTAAATAAATATTTATAATTCGTAAAATACATGTTTCTCATCCTTCTCTGTTAATCAAGAAAACTTTTATTGCAAGCGACGTACGAACGTAATTTTCTAATTTGATTTATTATCCTGAATGTTTATCTTGTTATGAGAAAACAGAAATTATAAAATTGTTTTAAGATCAAATTATTCTGGTTGTTATCCTGGGGAGAAACTTGAAATTTTTATTATTTTTTTACTGTATATTTTTACTATTGATTAACATTCAATTGGTATATTTAAAAAATACAGAAGTGTAATTAAAATGAAGACAGCAACTGACGGCTTCATCTTTCAGCTTCCAGGAAACCATATTTTTTTTCATCAAATTTTTTTTACTCATTTAAGATGTCAAAAATCAAATATATTTTATTGAAAGTAAACTTTATTTATAACAAGATTTACCACAAAAATTCATTTATACGAGTGCTTAAAAGCGTTTTGTTAAGCGCTGTAAACCAATGCATGTGGACTCAAAGTATCGATTTGCTTTAAGCAATATGAAAATTTATTGTTTCTTTATCGTAAACCTTTACAGTTTTGTATTCAAGCTTGGTAATGGTTTGCCATAATATTTCAGTGTCGTTACAACTTGGCCTCGGATTTCCGACATTTTGTAAGCCTTCTGAGATAGACGCATATCCTCATTTCTTGGGTCTAAGACAGGTCCTGCTTTCCTGAGTTCCCCACGGTGTTTGCAAAAAAGATATCTATTGGTGCCGGTATCAAAAAACAACAGCGCTTTTTAAAATGACAGTCTTCTTTAGATATCAATTAAAATTCATAACATAATAACTCTAATATGATCGATATACGAAGTTAAATTCTTGGTCAAACAATTTAAACACTTTAAAAAATAATGTCGACATTATGCTTCGGTGAAATGAAACACACAAATTTGTACTTAACAAACACTTTAATTATATAACAATAATAGTTATCAAAATAACTACAACATTGTCGTGCCGTCTTTTACCATACAACATCTAGTTCAAGCAAGCTATTTGCCATACAATACAAATATGTAACAGACTATATATTTATACCAATTGCGAATTATTAATACCGAATCATTTGACTCCTTTGGGTAAAGCTATGTTTCTAATATCTTATGAACGCATCGTAAAAACAATTTGGTGAATGGAGAATGTAGAGTAGTTCTCTCTCTGATTTCTTTTATATCAGCCATCTTAACAGAATAGGTTATTTCGGTAGCGACCAGTTACGAAGACAGAAAACTGTTATTAGTCTTTTGTATGTTAGGTAATGTATAAGACTTCTGTATTTATAGTAATATACTTAAGCATTGTAAATAATTAAAACTATTCCATATAATTCAAAGGGGTTTTATATAATATTAAGAGGTTTTTAATTAATTAATGAAATTTCTAGTATGCTTACGGCTTTTTTTTAATGTTACGAGTTTCAAAAGGGCGTAGTTAATTGGTATTTTTTGTGTTGACTGAGTTTAGATAGTCTGTTACATATTTAATAAGTCTATTTAATGAACGAAGTACGATTTACGAAGATTAAGTAAAGTTTCTAGAGAGAGAGAGAGATACAATAGGAAAATTTTAGGATAAGTTTTAGGATAACTATTTATCTAGATAAATTGCATTTTTATACATTGTAAATAAAGCATTTCGAAGATTTACAGATTCCCCAATCCAAAAATATTTGATTTCAGACAAAAAGCAATGTTAAAATTGAGATCTTAAATAATTTAAAAGAAAATTAAAATTCTAAAAGGTAAAGGACGAAACAATCTCCGACTGGTTTGAGTAATCTGTATTGAAAATCTTATAATTAAATATATTTGGCTAAATTGTATATTTGAAACATTAAACAGCACAGTGCACAAATCGTTTGCTCACGCCCTAAAAAAAACTTCCGTACGAAGTTTTATTTCTTTATAATATTTGATAGAATTTCGTTGTAATTTTATTTCATCTAAAAATATACTCTGCACGTGAAATAAATATATTTTAAAATTAATGGACGTTCATATCTGCCGTTAGTTTAGATATAAATAAAAAAAAATCATATTTATTCAAAATTTTGTATGATAACTCACAGTTTTCAACAAAATAAACTCTTATTTAATATATATGAAGTTAATCATTTATTAACTATGCCAAGGAGATAAGAGTTTGCAGTCTAAACTTATCTAAGCTTCTCTCTTCTTTCACCTAAATCAAATGTGGCATTCATATTGAAAGTCGATGCCGTAAGCCAATTAATCAATAAAATGCAGAGTTTGCAATCGTGGTAAATTGAAATAGTATTTACTCAAACCGCTCTGGCGTTTTAATGACTCGTTTGAAACTGACTTTTAAAGGTAAAAATCCCAATGTTCACTATAAATTAATATAGTTGCGTAAATTAAAAGCTCGCACGTACAAAACAAAACTTTGTTGTCCCACAATCTTGAAAAGCAGACGTGACTGTTACCATGGTAACGATGTTTACGTAATCACACCTTACGTTAAATAAGGTATATTCACCAAAACTTACCTTAGTTTGAAATGTTTATTAGAAACAAAATGGCGTTCTCACACATAGTTTACATCTGAGAAATAACTCGCTTAGTTACTACGCGGCTGTTTTTGCAGCATTTAAAGCCGTGTGAACGTGTGAACACTGGCCATTATTTTTGACATACGGTAACTTGCATTCCTTAAGGCAGTGCCAGTTCATAAATATGATAAACAAATGAATAACACTGGAAATTATTCTAGGTTGGGAACTTTCGCTTCTAAAATTCAATTTGCAAGGAAAAAAGAATTGTATCACCACTTATTCAACGTTAAGGAGATACTATCTTTAGGGTAGTTTCATTTGAACTATTTATTAGTCAAAACTAACCCTAAACAAAACATTAAGTATCGGTGGTCCGATTGTTAAAGAAACGAGAAAAAAACTTGTCAGAGCGAGACAAATGGTTTCGTATAGCGCAGCCGAACGTAAGCTTCGGTACCTAAGTAATTGAATTATTATATAAGTTTTTTAATGTTATATATTTGTAATATTTACCGATACATAAAAAAATCAAAGCGATTGTTGATCGTTGTCGCATGGTCCAGAGAGAGTGGATGTAAAATGGACAGAAAAAGACTATTCTGAAGACTGCGCGATGTAAAAAGTTTCTATGTTAAATAAATTCGAAACGAACTTGGTCCAAACTCGTAAATGTCAAAGTTAGAAAAAGCTAATATTTCCAAAAAAAAGTTGTCAAAGTTCGTTGTAAAAGTATTCAATGTAAAATTCAATAAATCAAAAATTGATACATTTTAAAAACATACGGAGATACTTATATTTTTAGAAAGAGTAGAGTATATTAATTAGTATTAGGGATAGTATGCTTTTTTTTCTTTACCTTATAAAGCATGGGCCAAGTATTTGTTACGAAGTGTTTTAATTTACAAAAGTGGTTACCATAGTTACAAACACTATTAGTACTAGCCCTTATTTATAGTTTAATATGAATCTTATTTGCATCTTTAATTCAAGATTTCTAACCATAAATCAAAGTAATAACTTAAACAGAACCTTTAAGACGAAGCTTTTAGAAAAAACGTTTTGTAAAATATCTCATTATTTTAATGATATTAAAGTTTCGGTATTTTCTTTTATATTTTTAATCGGGACCTTCACTAAAAATAGAACCAAGCTGAGTTCTCTCCGTCGCGTACAAGCAGGCGTAGAGTCAGTTTAGATTTAAAAAAATATTCAAAACTATTTTTTTTATTTGTTCCTAACATACAAGGTTTGAATGTTAATTAAATATTATTAGTCTAACAATATTAATTCAATTTATAGAGGCGTGACGCCTCTCACGATATTGTTCATTATTAATTATGGAGCTTAGCGAGTCTGTGGTCTCATTGTGTTAAAATTGAAAATTATAACTGAAATTATATTATTTTCATGTTCCATTATTCAAGTTGTTTTGAATTCGGGCAAAATACAAATTTATCCAAACTGTCGAAACTATAATACCCGTACTTGAAGCAGTAGATTTATCGATTAAGTCCATAAAGAAGGTAAAACGCAAATTTGAAAATGGAATAACGGTCATGGACTAGACAATAGACAAATGACACAGAGTTAACAAATCCAAATCCATAATGCGTTTTCATCCATCACGCATAAATCTCTTTATTAAAACATCTAGAAATGATTATATATATTTTTAAAACAGTTCAAGATGTAGACGCGAACTATTAAAACTTAATTTTTTAGATTTTTTATACAATACTGGACTGATAAATAAGAACAAACTCCTTTTATTATGACAGACAGCGCGCTACGGCTTCATTGCATGCAATTGTTATATCATGTTTATTTACAATACACGATACAACTTTATCTTCATATACATAGAATTCTCAATTATCTCACAAAGATTAAAAATATATATATTATGTAACTTTTGAAAACCACCATACCCGAAATGTCAACTAAAATCGTTCAAACATGTGATTTATCCTTGATTGACATATGAATGAAATCTAAACAATCGCACAATTACTACGACACCAACCACTATACAGATATTTTGCTCTATTATCTAATTAGACCTTTAACCACAGCCTTCAAGGCTTTTAAGCATGCCACACTCATATTGGAATAACACATCCACATACGTTTTTTCATTTGACATAACCTTTGGACTTGAAAAGGTAAAAAAAACGATTGTAAACAAATAATTCTGTGGATTCAATTCTGAATATCAGTGCTGTGGTCATTGGGCTAGTATAACCACGGCTTATGTACGGATTAATACATACTTTATACATAAGCATGTATATTATATAAATGTTACCTTTACCATTATTATATATATAAACAATATTTCAAAACATAGCGCTTACAATAAACATCAGATAGTTTCGAGCCTTGTTTTTAAAAAAAAATATCCTTCAGAGCCTGACATACACCATCTTTGGGCTGTTCCAATCAGCTCAGGGTGCTTGCTTAACTTGATTGCACAGCCTCGCTCTATGTTGATGTGTCATTCCTATTAAAGTGCCTTTTTAATAGAGAAAAGTACGTTCTAAGGAAGAAGAGACGCTACCTGTACTTATTTTGAGCACAATGCCTCAATTTGCAAGGAACATCTATTCAACTACGAGTCTTACGCTTAAAATTACCACTCGTCCAGTAAACACAGTGAACTTTAAGTTTCCTTTCTATAAGTACGAATAATATGAGTTCTACAAAGTAGTATG
This sequence comes from Leptophobia aripa, assembly GCA_951799465.1. Classification (NCBI taxonomy): domain Eukaryota; kingdom Metazoa; phylum Arthropoda; class Insecta; order Lepidoptera; family Pieridae; genus Leptophobia; species Leptophobia aripa. The sequence goes on from OX637271.1 coordinate 7,022,031, forward strand.
GTAGTTTAAAAATGTTAAATTACTGTATGTTTGTAAAATATTGATGAAAAATCGTATGTCAACTGAAGAGTTATTACAAAAACGCTTCTTAATTAAAATTAATATGACTGACGACTTTGAGTTTAGGTATAAAAAATCATAAAAAGGCAATATTTAAAATTATATTATAAATATTAATAATTCTGTATTACAATTAAATGAAACTAACATTCGTTTTAATAATCCCAGTGTACTATACGATTTTTCATACAAATACTTGGCTCAAAAATACTACTCTATGGACTCGATTGAACACAAGAAAATAAGAAACTTTCCGGTGTTCCTATGTTATTACAAGTTTTATTAAGCACAATATGAAAAACATTAAGTTATTCGTAAAGTATAGAAAGTTTCTCTATTTTTATTATAAAAAAAAAACAAAATATATTCGTAACAAAATTATAAATTTTATATACCTACCTAAGAAATTAATATCCATATTAAAGCGTTTAAGAAATAAATTATTTAAACAAAATGACTACCTAATGACTGGACAACTACCCTAAACATTCTTTACTATTGGATTGAAATTAATTAATTCAAATTTCAAATTAACATACATTTAATTTAAATTTGTATCCCTATGCATACCTACTTGTATAACATTGCTAAGGTAACCAGTGGATCCCTATCAAGGACAAAACTTAGACCGAGAAGTTTATATTATTCCAGCTATAATCTAATAAATTAAACCTTAAAGTAATAAATATATTAATTAAATTCAATCCAATATACTAATAAAACATCAATATTTGGCGTCTCATGATTGGCCAATTTGTCGCAGTCTGAATTGTCAAAATGCACTGACGTCTGACACGTCGAGTGACTTACACGAAAATTCAAGATGGCGGAGTGTTTAATTTAAAATCCTTTGATAACACCATACGCTTCTAAGCTAGATAAAGTGAGGTAAGTCAACCATAAAGAAAAGAAGAACATAGATGTGATTATTTTGACAGTGCGCGGTCCGCCCAGCTCACCGCCCACTGACTTTCGCCTGCGCAGCATGAGAACGATCACCACCAGTGCCGCTTCAGAACAGAACATTGTCACGCTGAAGGCAAGGCTGAAATTAATTAAGCTTTTTACCACAGCGACACAATTGCTTATTTGTTTTATTAGTAAATTATCAAAAACAATTATGGTACCATCCTGTTAATTGGATCGAAAAATAAGTATGTTTATTTATATTCCTATTAATAAATAGAAATTCTGTGTGCAGAGAGTTGAATAAGATAAGCATACTTTCCCGGATCCACGTGGAATTTCTCGTTCCGTGTCCAATGGACAATGGCAGCCAGAGTCCACGCTACGCCAATCCCGAGGAAAACGTTGACCGCGTTCGAACCGGTAACATTCCCCACTGACGCATCCGCGTGCTTATCCTGGATTGCGGCCACTTTACTTGCGAATGTATCTAAATAAAAGAACCTCTATATAACATCGTAATAAAACGCCTAAGTACCACAGTTATATATTCAAGTGTCGGTATGTTTTGATGTCACGTGTCTGTTGAGCCGCTAAAGGGCTATCGAAGTTCATTTCTTGCCGGCCTAAAAGCCTTCTCACATTAGTGGGATTATAAATGGGGTCGTATAAACCATAAATGTAGGATATTTTTCGATAAGAGATTGCAGTTCTAAGTGTATGATAAATAATGAAATAGAATTTAGCTAAATTATGTGTTACTTAAGTTTGATTTAATGAATAGAATACAACAGGTTAACATAGCTTGAAAACAAAACGGTTTTGTCTATGACGGTTTTAATTCGTATTAAATTGTTTTTCTACATAGATTACTATAGCAAGTATTTATTTCGTTATACATTTAAAACGTATTGATAAACAGGAATCCATTTACAGAACTCAACATAGTGACTCTCACTGCTAACGACTATTTCCAAACACTGAAGACGTACATTTGACTTTATTTATTCTTAATACTTTGTCTATGGTACATATATGATCTGTGTTATGTTAACGGATTACCAATTTTGCTTGTAAAATAATCTACATACCAGGTATGCTAGTCCCTAGTGCAACAAAGATTATTGCTGTAACGGAATCTTTGATGCCGAGTGTGCAGCCGAAGTGTGAAGCGACATCGCCGATCACAGCTGTTACCAGGCCAATGCACACTATTGACACGACAAAGCAGACGTAGCCACCACCGATATCTATCAACACGTGTATTTATTTAATAAACACAAATGCAAAGGCAAAAACAAAACACAGTCAACCAAACCAAAATGGTACATTTAATAAAAAAGTTAAGAAAAGAAATGAGACAAAACTGTATTATTTTGATAGTAATAACTGAGACTATGTTTGTATTATGTTTAAGTAACTAAGAGAAGACATTAAGTGTATTATTTTTAAAATTGTAACTAAAACATGGCACTAACCATATTATTTTGATAGACATAAATGTAAATATGCTTTAGATATACAATAGGGTTACATAATGTAGTATTGCTATACAAAGCTCATATAGGAAGACAAATATTTCTTATTACTTTATAAATGTAACAAGAAAAACTTGAGGGCGACATTTTTCGAATTATTGCTTAAGTCGTAATGAAATCGAGCTAGCGAAAAAATGTCTACGTATTTGAGCCACTGGTAAAACGAAAGAATAATATTTTTATTTCTTTTTTCTTTACTCAGCGATAAAAAGAATTAAGAGAGACAGAATAGAGAATTGAGGTATATTTAGATTAATTCTAATTCTAAAACTGGATACCGAATAAAAAAAAACATTACCTGTGGGTGGTACGAATGCAAAGATAATCTTCCAGAATATCGTTAATATGTGCATTACATAGTCTAAGCATGACGGCGGCTTGTCTGGATCATCTGAAAACATTAGTGCATTTAAATTGTCATGGCACGTAAGACGCATGGATGTTCCTGTTTAAGTAAAATAAAACTTGAGTCGATTGAAGGTTGTATTTAGAAAAATTGTAAATAATCTGCTAGTTTTTAAATAATTTGTCGTGTCTTTGAAAGTTACCTGAGCTGGCCGTCAAGGCTTCTGTGAACTGTTCCTTCCAGGATGAAGTCCCTATTATAATCGAGGCATTTGCTCTTTGAACCAGTTTGTCCACTGTGTTCTGTGAAAATATAGATATTACCCATATAGGATATATGTGTTAAGGCACCCGATATTATTAACAGAGTGGCTGCCCATGGGCGGCGTGTTATCTTTTTTCGTAGTGCATGCTACCATAATGTAGAAACATATTATCAGACGTATTCGCTTGTAAAGTTCGTATCTAAAAAAACCTTTAAAATCTCCCAAGTAGTTTCTGAGTACTTCAGCTTTATAATACGAAGTAACTGATCCCTGAAGATTCATCTGCATTAAGAGGATACCCGCGGACTTCGTAAAATACAAGGAACAATATTTGTCACATTTTTCACATCCAATAGACAGTCGAAAAAATTGATATTGATTTGATATAGATTGATATCAGTTTATTGAAACTGACTATCTATTTTTTCGATAAACTGACTTTTTTCAACTCTTTTCAATAAACTGACTATCTAAGAGCTTCCTCACTAAAATGCCTTACCACTGGCGACAGTTTTATACTTAGTGGGTGTCACTTTTTATTTGCTAAAAAAATTGTATGATTTTTTTTTAAATTAGATAACCCCGATGTGGCCCTATTATGTAAGTTAAATCCTGTGAGATCTCCATAAACTAAATACATACAATGCATTAACCAATTTGTGCATACTAAGTAATATTACAGTTTGTAAGTAGTTTAAGTTATACAATGTAAGTATACTGGAATGAGTACTCGAGAGTACTCGGTCAGCCACCAGAGACGCGGGCGCTCAAGTAAACCATTACCATTACCATTAATAATCCGTGTCAGTTTTATACTACGTGGGTTCAAAAATAAAGCGGTCTGATACCCACAACAAATTCAGATGGTTCATCTGGATGGCTATCATTTCTTAAGCGTGAACTCTGCTTTACAAATATATCTGCTTTATCCTAGAATTTAGGGCGATTCTAACCCAAGCCAAGCTTTCATCGAATAAACAATTATTTAAAAGTCCTGCAGGAAAATAGAATATCCATTAGCAGTTTATTAAAAAAGCGTATGTATCAATTAGTTTATATTACCTTGAACTCCTTGCTTTCTTTGATTCTAAGCTGAGCTCTGGTGATCTCACCAGCTCGAGGCAGCCCCATCATGGCGACGACGCACTCGTCTTCCGCCAACGTGGTTAACTTGTTCACTTTACGAGTTGTAGGTTTATTGCGTTCTAGAACATACATTTTTTAAAGTAAATATTTTTAATTCCGTGTATGATCGTTAGTAGGTTACATAGCATATAATTTAACAATGGGTTAAAAATGTAGGCACTTTTATCGAAAGACATTTATGTGAGTGAGTGAGACGATTATTTCAACGTAATAAGTGAAGTTTTATATGAACGATTAAGCCAACAATAAAGCGCAAAATTAATAATGAACTTGGTCATCAGTTGTTGAGTATAAATTGTGATACTAGTTATATTGAGACAATTACTATTTTGCTATTTTTCTATTTTACTTTGGTTTATAACTAACAGTTAAAATTTGTTTTCAGATAGAACGTATGTTCCCTAGTAAAAATTAGATTTTACTGTGCTTTTTGCAAACGTTCATATATGTTTTTGTTTTTTTTTTATTTGAATAGCATTATAACTTTGTATTCTAGTGAAAATTCATTCTTGAACACTTGAATTCAATTGTAGGCAAACGAGCAAGAAGCATACCCTGACATGGGTGTCGTGATTTAAATGCTTTTAGTGCCACTTAAGATATGAAAAGCATCCGGACCAATCAGTTCAAATTGACAGTTATAATATTTTAAAAAATCACCACGTAAATTTATATTTCAAAACTTTCATTTCAAATATGATATAAAAGTAATCCATTTCTACATTTGCAGATGCGAAAACATTAGAATAAAAGCATAACAATCCGACTAATTGCTTTCAAACCGCGAGATTGTAATAAAACGAATGGAATAATACACCCTATATAACAGGCGAAAAGCTCAATTTCACATTTCCGATTGAGCAAAATTAATTAATGATTCACAGACGTCTTTTGTTCGTGATAACTGCCGTTGGGAATTCAATAGTCTTCGATAATTATTCGGCGGTATAAAAATTTGAGAATTTGAGAGCGCTTTCTCCGGGGGAAATTTGAGATGCTTTATCGAATATTACACTTTGGGGAGTGTAAAGTATGGATTACTTTTGTGTTTACCGTTTCTTAGTTTGGACCTAAACACATTTCAACTTTGGCAAGTCAATATAAGATAATATAGAGAGCGGAATATATTTAAATAATAACAGCTTTTATAAGCACGTAACAAGAATAAAATATATAATTCTCTTGCTTTGGGAACTGTAGTTAATTATTTGATTCAAAAGTTATATGGATAAAGATATTTTTGTTTAAATCTTTTTATTAATTTATTATTTTATAATTTTATTTTACACAATAATAGATCAATTAAATAAACACAAAATATTCTTAATATCAACCTAACTAAAATAATTAAATAATAATCTATAATAATTAATTTATTATAGATTTCAAACAGTTAGGTGTAATAACATGTGTTGAGTAACATAACTGATAAAGTACTTAAAAATACACACACAGACCGGGAATCGAACCGGTAAGGTGAGGTGATTGACCCATCAAATCAAAAATCCTTAGGGGCCATTCAATATCACTGTGAATGTTATATATTTTATTTATTTAACTGCTTGAGTCTGTCTTTTTCAAATCTTATACATTTTTACTTGTTAGCTTTTCTTATTTAGTGCTATTCCGTTTTATTATTGCGCTGTACAATTACATGAAATAACAAATATTTAAATCATTACAATGCTGAATAGACATTATGTTATTATTTAAACATGCATAATACACACGTGTCATTCATAAATAAGAATAAAGAATAAGCCCGAGGATGTTAAACTGGAAGTAGAATCCTTTATGGCAATTTATATTCACATTTAATTTCCGCAATAAATTATATTTGATATATATCTCATTCTTTTTTATTGAGATAAGTTATGTGTATTAAGAACTGTTTTTTAGGAGATTTAAAAGTAATCTGCCAATGTTTAACGTTTATTATCAATTTTGTTTACGTTACTAGAGTCCTTAGGCCCCACGATGGGACATAGGGCAGATATGATAATTTATATATTCCTTTCTGATTGGTGCCTTTTGCTTTAGTCCAAACAAATTAATAAAAAAACCTAGAACGAATAAAGACTAAAAATTACTACACACTTTTTGTTCTTATATTTTAGTGGATTTTATCGATACGCATACATTGAGAAATATATGTAAAGATGAATATGTCAGTGACTTTGTAAATAATTTTTAACCCTTGTTCACTTTACTCTGACCTTGTTAATTGAACTTAGTGATTCCAGTTGCATTCAACTGAAACTTTTATTCTTTCGTGGAGGGTCGTAGAGTTTCGTAGAGACCCGTAGCTGTGTAGTTAAGTGTAACTCAATGTAACGTTCTCTTTGTTAAAAAGAATTAACAACTAAGTTGAAAAGTTTTTAGTACAAAGCTATAGACAATAAACATTAGCGTAGAATTCATATTAATTTTCACTCTAAATACAACCTGGGTTGGGTACGCACTGTATGCGCGCATAACTTATTGCTATCATTACAATATTTACTCAGAGTTAACGTAGTGTTTGTTTATATGTTTTCTATCTATCAAAAACGCTGTCATATACCTGATAGACGTGTCTTTGTCAGACGTGTCAGTTACATCTGTCAGGTACTGAAAAAGTTCGGTTTGTTCTAACATTTATTTCGAACAGTGTCTTTCATTCTTGGCAAAAATACCGATTTGTTAATGTAATGGAACGGGAAATCTAGATAGACACTACATTGTTGATAAAACTGTTAATACATTATATACTTGTATTAGTGTAGTGTTAAAGGAATTACATACAGTATAATAAATATTAAGTACATACACAGAGCATATAAGTGTTAACTAACTAATATAAAACAGATCTACGCCAATAGCTACGTAATAAAGCTCCATCTATATTCTCGTAAAAAATCAAGGACAAGGTATTTTGCATGGTATAGTGAAAATATAAAATGTACTATTATTTACAATAATTAAAAATTGTATGTACTAACTTTTACTATCAACTATTAACTTCTACTATTTATACAAAGTTCAAAAAATAAGCTCTAATAAACAGGGCTTGCTTATTTAATGCATAATGTTTTCTGTTTAGGGCGTAAACCAACATTTCTTATAAGACTTGGAGAATCAAAGTCAATGTAGCGATAGTATTTTAACGTATTAATATATTTTCACTACAGCACTACGCTAAATGCAAACTACTGTGAGATATACATAAGTTAAACCATACTTATAAATATCTCCAAAAATAATAAAAAAAAAACATAAAATCTTACTTAACACAGAGACGGTCCACCAGTCAAGAGTGCAGAAGGTGCGAAGAGAAACATACATTAGACAAATATACTGATACAATCATGCATACAAATAAATGCTATTTTTCATATTATCAAAATTTCAAAAAACGACAAATATTTGAAACTGTAAGAAAAAACTATTGAGGAGGTTAACTCATGAAAAATCGCATTAAATAAATAAGCAATAAATAGAAAAGAATCAAAATATAAATGTATTAAAAGAGTTTTTATTATTATTTTATTAAATGTAGCGGTCCAGTACTTTACACTTGCTGACATTTGAACAAAACAAATGAACCAAACAATCGTTTTGTTCCTTTACCATGTATTTTTATTAAACCGTGTTCCTTATATTTTGTTTACTTACATGTAGCCAATATAAAAAGTTCCTTATTTATTCCGTAGAAACGGGTAAATATTTTATGTAAAACCTAATCTTAAGAAGTGCTACTTACGCAAATGTGTCATTTTACTTTATAAACGTTTGCAACCTGCAAATCAACACAATCAAATTAACCTTATTTCCCGGACCGTAAATTCAGGCCCTGTATAAACCAGGTTAACCAAATACGACATCCTGTATATTAATGGCGAATTTGCAATTCGGTGTTTGATATAAATAAACTAATTTAAACCTATATGACTCATTATATAATTAAGTTTTGGAATTTAGCTAATCGTTTATTTAATGCGTACACATTAAAATCTGTTGTCTTTTTTTTTTCTTATTATTTTTGCATTTTTTGTCCCTTTCATATTAGGCATACCCATCCATCAATACTTTGATAAAATTATACTTAACGAACGTATAGAATAAATGGATGCATAGAAGTTTGAATTTTCAGCATTTATTGACATCGACTACCTAAAACATAATATGTGTCTTAAATAAAATACCACATTTATTCCATCTATGGCCGTGTTATAATATTCTGATTTATAAGCAGCTTTGAAGTTTGTGATTTAGCAAGTCGTAACACATGTAATGTCCCAACGCAATATAAAGGGTTAAAAGGAATACCCCTTTATGCATGGCTGGTTAAATATGTGTAGCGACTAGATTATAGGTTGCGATACGGTTAATCGCGTTCACGGAAAGGAAAATCGATCTTGTTTTTTTATGACGTTCTCTGTCATACAACCTTAAAAAATATACTATATATTCTTTTAAAAACACTTATAAAATAACGCATTTATGAGCTACGTAGCCCAAGGCTTGAAGTCTTGAGTTGCAGTAAAAGATTTAATATTTTTAGGATAATAACCAAACTAAATAACCAAAAAGGAGAATAAGTCTTTTATTTACTACAATAAAGGAATTCTAAATATTCTAAAGATTAGTATTTAATTTTATAAAAAGTTGATAATTAATAGTTATACTAAATATCCCTATATATAAAAGCAATCATATTATAGCGAATAATGTTTTACTTTTGCAAAACAAAGTGACCTTGTAAATAATTCAACGGTTTGAATAACAAATTCTACCTTTGTCGGCTTTGCACCTTCGGCTATAACGCTCCGTTATATTTGCATACTGAAAAAATACTTCTTAAATCAATTGGAATTAGTTTTGTATGCTTTTATTTGCAAATCTGAGAAATATTATTAGAGGACAAAGATCCCTTTAATGTGTCGGCAATTGGCTCAGCATCGGGACAGTTCAATTCTTAAGTAGCCTTACAATGCTTTGTTATTTTAATTGTCAGTAGCAAAATTTTGTATTAATTGTTTATTTTAAAAGAGCAGCTATCGAGTTTTTTTTTCTGGTTCTTCTCGGTAGATCATTGCCTTCCGAACCGGTGGTAGTGTAAAAATTGATGATTCAAAAGTGTCTTTATAAAGACCTACTTGAATAAAGATATTTTGAGTTTTGAATTTGAGTTTATGAGCTAAAATAGGGCTTCAAAAATAGAATATTACAAATACATCGGACTCTTTGACGATCAAGATCCAAGTTTAGTTTTTATTGTTCTTGTTTTTATGTATTGTAGCTCTCGCAGTTTCCTTGTAATTTTTCTCATTATGTTTGTCTAAAAGAGATCGCTGGGTGAAAGGTAGCTGTCCTGTCTAACTGTAACGTATCTTTGTGACTTGCTGATTTATTTATATACGAGTTTTAACAGTAGCACCATCGTTAAATTTATTATGGAATACAAAAAAAATAGCGCATTAAGAATATAAACTCTTTAACCCCCTTCAATCTTCTGTATTTATACAAGTATTATAAGAAATATATTGTTTGTGTATTCAAATTTCACTGAGATGTTACGAACTCAGTATTAATGAAACTCGTCGTAGTCATAAAGACATGAAGACAACGTTATAAATTGTTCAGATAACCTGCTATATCAACCTGTATACCGCGATATCTGTATATTTATTAATAGAAACCGCGAAGTTTTACATACTAGAGGGATGTTATTTAGGAAATACAATTTATGTATTATTTAGGAAAAGCTATGCAACACTAAATAGACAAAACATTCACACGATTTAAGCTTATTATTGCTAACAAAACTGACCCAATTGAATTTATTGGGTACATATAGGAAAGATGTTTTTCTTACGTAATTACGTAAGAAAACCATCTTTCCTATATTAAACTAACCGGTCCTTAAAGTAAATAAAAGCATGTAAGGTACTAATTCTTATTTTGTAATTTTTACTAACTTTATGAACTGAAGTGTACTTAATCATTATAATTTCCGCCAAGGACTACAATAAAAACTAACAAAATATTAATTTTTAAAAAAGAGACGATATTTTTTACCATATATGCGGACAGTGTTAAAATTAGTATATATTTTTGTAAGAAAGTTTTTCTAGTAAGCCTCTCGTATTTTAATAAATATCTTGAAAGCATCTTTGTTGTAAATACTGCGACATGTGAACACACAAAGTATACACGAAAACAATAAGGCATAATATATTTTCCTTGTTAATAATTTGATAGACTTTTACCATCCTACTCTACGCGCTTCGCTCCATTTATTGGAGTTTATTTACGTATATGATAAAAAGATTTTTCCAATATTCTTATAATATATATATACGGCCACCAGGAAATGACAACCCTAAGTTTCTTGTGGGTTCTTCTACTGAGAAGTGAACCCATGTTAATTTAGTTTGAGTTAGTAATAAAAAAAATATTAAATTGAATAAGTTATATGAATTTGATAAAACAGTTTTTCCAAATCCTCGCAACGGATCCATTCTTGATACATTAATCTTCATCTGTGTTTTTTTCAATAGACACAAGCCCTTACAGAAAGCCAGCAAATACTTTCGTAAATAGATCTCGAGATGAGATTTCATTCTTTAATGTAATTTCACCACAACATTATCCTTGTATATAATTCCAAATTTTTCGTGAAAACATTTTAAGATCACACACTAATTCATTTTCCAATTGTGGAGAAAAACTATATTTACTTCATAAAAAGTCAATCCAATATCGTGCAGGTGACGTAGGACACTGTCAAATCAAAACACAACACATCCTTTGTCAATTTACAGAGGATGCCATATTGTCTACCCTACGGCGTTGTCGAAAAATATTTTCATTTCGGGAAGTGCTTTATTCACACAATAAAGTCAAGGACAAGAACTTAATTTCAAAAATTCAAGCTTCGGTGAATTAACGAACTGAAGGCTCCGGGAAGGCATTACCGCCATAGATACACCTTTATTAGGCTATTCTTTTGGCAATCTAGATCGTTAATCATTACGATGATTTCAGTATGATCGGGTGATCCTAGTTTCCGTTTTTGTTTCATTTTAATAAAATACAATAGTATTTTATATCTAAAAAACTCCTATGATATGACGATAATACTTGTGATGCGGACTTCGGTATAATCTAACCTTTGTGGTTGGGCATGACCTTAGTCTACTGACGTCGTCGTTTTGAATATGTTTGCAATAGCAAAGTGTATATCTGTGAAGAAGTCTGAGGAGCATCTGAGAGAAGGCTTCTCTACAATGCAGGAAGGCAGCGAAGGAGAAGATCATATCTCCTCCTAACCCATTTATAGGGTTAGTGTGTTTTGGTGGGTATATCTCACCCGGTCCTCTGAGTAGCTGATGTTAGCCGGTGTGAGTTGTGTCCCCCATATCGGACTTTTGGGTTGCGGGAATGCGTGCGTTTTCTCTTTTGTTCTCACATAAAAAGTGTTGTCAATGTTAGTTTTGATTTTTAACAAGTTGATATAAGTCTCTTTTATATTATACATATATTTTCCCCATATTTGATGCTTGAAATGGAAAAACTAAAATCTTCAAACCATATATATATATATATACCCGGATGCGGGTTGAGGAAAAACCAAATTTATTATGTACGAGAATAGTGCTTTATATATATATATATATATTATATATACTTTATATATATTACAAAATGATTTTATATAGGTATATGAGAAAGCACATGTAGGTACGTGAATATAATATTTGTCAGTTATTGGTCATAATTTATTGGAGGACGGAAATTCCGTTGCTCAGGTGTCGCAAAGGACACATAATGCTTTGGGCACCGAAAAACGAAACATTTTATTACAGCAATATTTTTAAAGCTCGCATCCGTTATAACAAACAAAAGAACAACAGAATTAATGTAATCATGCCTTATCAATCAACAACTGAAATAAATTGAAAAAAGAATGTTAAAATAAATTTAACTTAATTCAGTTGTTAAATACTTTCAGATCTAATCCAAACTTTTATGTACAGTGCTAAATTAATTTTTCCAATCGAACGCGATTTTCTTTTCGAAATTGCCAGAGTTTCTTACTCGCTGGCAATAATGGAAAATGTCTATTGACAAACTATTTACTACCACTGTACTGTCAAGTTTGAATGTGGAATATTAAAAGTGCAAGTGTCATTTAAACATATATTTGTTATGAAAAGAGACATACCATCAAGCAACTCCGGGTCACCAATGTTCACGTAGAAGAGGACGTCCTTCTCGTAGCTGTCTTCTTCGACGATGTGCAGCGAGATTGTTTTTCTGTAACGAAACGTACATTTAAATTAAAAAATCGTAACAAATATAAAGACGGATTATTTATTTAATAACATGTTCTGCCAACTGTATACACCCAAGGTTAGATCATAGGGCAAAACAAACATTTTGAACTAGTTCTATTCACTTAATTTAAACAAAAGTCATTTTATAATGTGTTTTTGTACCTTATCTGTCGTACTATCTTTGTCGTTTTAAAAATTATATGTGCCAAGCGCAAGCTGGGCTTTTGGGCTTTTTTTATAGAAGAGGGGGCAAACGAGCAGGAGGCCCACCATAAAGGTAAGGTCGCCGCCCATAGACACTCACGCGGCTGGGAGCTCGTGAGTTCGTTGCCAGCCCAAATTAGGAAATGGAGGGGTAGGGGAAGAGGACGGGGGAGGGGAAAGGATGGGCACCGGAATAAGCTTGTATGGTATAGTGGTACCGCCACTAACTATATAACAAGACAGGAATAATGCGCGAACCAATTAAAGGCTGACACAAAATGAGCTAAATTATATATATTTGGTATTTACCCCAAACTTAAAACGTCGCTATGATATGAAAATTGCCTGGCTACGTTCTCGCGCCAATAGCGTAATACTATTATTATTAAAATCACCACTGCTTTATTACACGTCATATTGTTAATAACCTGTAGCAGAATTAATAAATTATTCACCTATGGAAAGGTTTTGAGTGCTCTGCACTCCTGGTATGCCACATCAAATTGACAGGTATATTTGATATTTAAATAAACTCACAACGTTGAGTTTTTTTTTCATTTTTATTTCAACAACCCATACAACAAGGTAATATGACAATTACATATAAATAAGGCTAAAATAGGGGTTAAAATAAATATTATAATATTAGTAAGCTAAATACATAGTGACAACAACAATATAACAAACTTAAAATTTTACGTTTTGAGTATTTAGTGTCAGTATATACCACTGTGCGTGGTGTGGCTATGACAGTGAATGAGTGAGGTGGATCGTTAATTCCTCTTCAAAGTCTCTCCTTTGATATTCCCAGTAAAAAAAAGTTTAGTCAAATAATAAATACGCAAACGTGAGTATTAATATAATAATGCCCCGCTTAATTATGCTACGTCTGTTTTCCTGCATTAACTCATTTATAATAACATCAAAGAAAACAGCATTAATATTAAATAGCAAAAATATACATCATTATATAATATATTTTCCATATAAAATCGTATCAGCGAAACACTTGTATACGTCAAAAAAGTCCAGTCCAGTCTTTAAACAGGAAACTCTGATAACTCCTCGGTCACATAAGTTGTTTCTGCGTATTGTTTTTATGCAACTCAACTGTTGTCTATTCACTAAATAACAGTGTATGAGTACTTACTAACTTTTTAGAAAGTACACATCTCTATTAAACTTTAATTTAAATTATTAATTAATTATTATAAATTACTACGTATATAAATTGTATTATTTAAACGGTCAGAGGTCACTGGAATAAATGAACTCTGTATCTTTGAAGCTATTGACATTAAAGATCATTAGTTGTCTACAATGATTGGAATGCAAATATGTTATTAAAATTATTATAGGCTTTATATTAGTATATATGTTACAAACACGTGGAGCATTAGTGGCGGTTAACCCACACTACATTGCATAGAAAACAAATACTTGCAGTATATAGTGATTTTGTCATATTTCGTATTATACAAGGCTTCCTTCAATTAAGGCTATGAAATATTTTCATTCAATTAGTAACCGGAACGCTTAACCTTGAGTCGTTATTATTGGAACTCGGTTATAGCTACATTTTTTATTGGCTACGCCGTAGCACATGCTACGTCGTAGCTAACTTACACTGTGTACTTTGTAATTTGTGAATGTTATTATGAATTGAGAATTACCTATTTTCCACAATTGCATTGTTTACATTGTTATACATATAAAAACTCCGTAGGCACGCTAAGAGGGTGTAACACTTAATGACTCGTTTCTAACATTAACAGAGAGCCGTAATTTAAGTAAACACTTCAATCCTTTACTTGAAAAAAACATTCATTCAGGTTTTTATACTTGTTATAACATCTTCTATATAATATCGTCTTAAATTGTATAAATACACATTATGCCTTTGAGGTAAAACGTTTCATACATACTCATCAACAGCCACAAGTTAACTCCAATAAGTCTTTAGTCGAATAAATTATAGATAGAGGTAAATGACCTTCAGCCTGCAGCTTTATCAATATCGGCTATTGCGGCACTAAGTCACAGATTATTATTTTAAATGACTCTTAATTCACTGCCGTATATGATATAAACAAAACTATGAACGTACCTATACATATTTCTATACTCTATGTTTTTAGAACCATTCACAAAGTATATGTAATTACCGGCCACGAAGTAATAAGCCTGCCAATAGCCTTGCGTGTGACGTTTTCGTAATATCAGGCAATATTGGCAGCTTAAGGGATTTATCAGGAACATTACTGGGACTTTGGCGTGAGTTTCATTACTCACGCATCCTATAGTCGGGGTGAGTTATTATATTAGATTCTTATTGTTACGTTGTTAAGAATTCTTCGTTGAAGAAACACGAGAAATCTGTAGAAGATCGACCAACCGAGCTATGACACCGAGTGTGTGACAATCCTGGTGTAGGAGAAACGTAGGTCTAGAAAGTGGACTGATTAATTTCTAGACGAAAATACCCATAACGAACATACATGATTTAAAGAAAATATTCCACAACCGATGATTCGAACATCGGAATTAAATCGCACGCTAATACTGAAATCATACCAACCTGTTATTAATGACACTTTCTCCTTAATAACATCCATTATATTTTATTCCCGCCATGAAGAGTATCGTTAAGAACAAGTGAAAATGACAGCCCAGTTAATAACCGCCATTAATCGAGGCTACGTTGGAATTAACGTCTTACTTTGTATAACAATGGTACGCTATTATTTTATGTTATAAAACAGATGACATTTATATTATAGTTTTATATTTATCCTATTTTGTTTGTATTGCGTTATTAAATTAGCGCATAAGCAAATTTGTTTTGTCTTTGTAGAATAAAGCGAACATAATAAACATAAATAGTTTTCTAACGATGTTTAATAAGGGCAATGAAGGCTGTTGAGTCTCGTTGGAAGCCTTAATATAATGTTCTAGTATGTTGTGTATTCATAACATATTCAGGTTACAAGAAATAACCGTCACAAGTACGTCGAACACTATAAATAGTAACAATCAATAGCAATTCATTATGAAACACCATAAGTATATCGGAGAAATGAAAATTCATAGTGCGAAATAATAATAGTTGGTATTTAAGAGAGATCTTTCTTGAGACAAAGTAGTCTCCGATACGTTTAAGGACTATATTGTTTTAATCATTTTTCTCATTTATAATATTTGATATTATTAATTCAGTAAAGTATAATCTGAAATCTAAATGAATCTACTCCTGTCTTTACTAGACCGAGAGGAGAAGCAGATGGGACACTGTTTTTATTGTGACGATTCTAATACAAAGTTTTTGAAGCCAAACTGGAGCAAATTCATTCCCAAACTTATTATCATCAAAATATGTATATAATATATATTATAAAAAGATTTTTCTAAAAGCTTCATTATTTGAGTTAATTGGAGTTCTAAGCAAAAACAATGGCACAACTGTAAGACATTACACACACGCCTTGGCTAGAGGGACGGTTCGCAAAAAAAAAAATCCTTGTATTGTCACTTTTAAGTTGTGAGTTGTTAATATTAATTTTGATATACCTACATATTACTAATAACTGTTATGGCAGATTAATTTTAATACATTTTTTACACTGGTATTCTTATCTTATGTATACTTTTTGGTAATAATTAGATCAATATCCATGTGACAATCGCAACAATTGAAATTTGTCAAACATCAAATTCGTGGCGCCGACAGATATTTATAAACGAGAACAAATTAATCGCTCAGCCGTTTCGTTAATCGAATTCAAAATCCTGAACGATTCGCATACATTGAAACTGCAATAATGAAGTAAACATTACATTAATACTTTTAACGAATAAATACGTATTTCAATTAAACAAAAATGCTCTGAATAAAGTATTTTTATCGAATGGTGGTCTGATGTCGATTACATGCTCGTGAACGGTTGCTACTTGTGGTGAATGGTCGGACCTGAATTTGTGTTGTGTTGAAAAAAATATTCTATACTCATCTTGGTGTACTGTGTGATTGCTGGTTGTTCTCAGTAAACCGTAATTTTATGATCTATTTCACCATGACCACCGTTTGTAAAGGTGGGCAGAGTGAGTTGGTGTGCCATGGTGTTACTAACTTTCAGTCGAATGGGCAGGCACGGCCGGAGAAATACCACTCTCTCACAGAAAACCGGCGTAAAGTGATGGAATTGGACTTTGTTCATTTTGTACTCGCGTTTCGTTCGGTGAGTGAGACCTTCCGGTGCCCATACTTTCCACTCCCCCTTCCTCTTCCCCTACCCCTCCATTTCCTAAGTTTCCTTCAAGGGCCGGCAACGCACTCACGAGCTCCCAGCCGCGTGACTGTCTATGGGCGGCGACTTTACCTTTATGGTGGGCCTCCTGCTCGTTTGCCCCGTCTTCTATAAAAATAAATAGTCTTTTTTCCCTTTTTTTATAGATAGAGATATTGGAGCATTTGCTGAAGCATGGTGTAATGGATACAGCTCTTTACAACAGTTCTATAGAACATAATCAGCGATTTAAAAGAGAGTTTCCTGCCAATTCTTCTCGTCCGCTCTACGTCCTTGATTTGAGAACTGGCAGTAAATGTAAGATTTATTTTTAACTATTTGGCGATTTACTCGTATAAATATAAGTTAGGTATATAAATAAGTAACTTTTGTATCCTTTTTATGATGAATTATAAACCTGAACGACTTGTTTATGCATGAACCGTAAAAAAGTTATTATTTGTTGTTAAAACTTCTATCTTAATGTGTTTCTTACACAAGAATATCTAGTTAGCATTAAAATATGAATGAAAGTTGGTCATTTATGCGTTGTTGTTATTTGCCATTTTGTATTATGATCTTATGTTATAGACATTTTGAGGCTTCTTAACAATAAAAAAAAAACAGTGAAATTGTTTATTCGTAGAGAAAGTAAACACAACACATTTTTCTAATTTAAATTTCTTATTTCAGTCTATTCAATCATACCTAAACTAGATACCAAGAAATTTTACAAAGTTATCGAGATATAAATACGATATTTGAAAAGATTTTCCGATTTTCACTTTAAGTTAAAATATATTAGATGTAAAATTTTCGTATTTAAAATTCACTCAAACTTTATTAGACACTCGTCTGTTTTGTGAGAGCTTAAAGTTTGCTACGTCATTATAGACGACTGCAAGTTGACTCTGAACTTCCTAGAACTTCTGCAATCCTATTATTGAGTTCTACATACTATTTTATACGCCAAATTGACAAGAGAAAACTAAAATTAATTGCTCTAAGAATAATATGATTAGATTAAACCACCTACCATAATAAAAACTATAATTTTGTTTAATTAAATAATCGCAATATAAAAAACTTTAATGATAATAAATTTTAGTTTAATGATGTTTTTGGAAATGTATAAATAAATATATGCTGCCTATCATATGGTATTTCATCTGTATTATATACTATAACCTGTAACACCATAGTGTACTCAGTATTCCAGTGTTTATGAATTATGTTGTAATCTCATACTTCTCATCGTTGCGTTCTTAGTTCATTACATAATACATTTGGTCACTCATACATAACATAAGAACCCAAATCAATCGTCAGTACAATCCTTCTATTCATCTTGTCTCGGATCGCATTCCCATAACCATTGTTGACGCGAACATTTGTCGACAGTTAACGAGTGTCCCAAAAAGATGTGACAAATGGATATGTACCCTGAGGGATCCGAAGTTGTAAATCGCCTCTTCCTATTACAATACCATTAATCACTTGATACAAGGTGATGAAAGTTTCGGAATGATCGTGTTATATCGTAAATCTTGTCAGTCACAGAAAAAAGTGGTATCTTGTTTTTGAATCGTTTGATCGGACGTAGTTAGTGCAATGGTCACCATGCTAAGTAGAGCGTTAGCCTCTTAGTAGTAAACCAACCGATTTAAATTAAAAAAAAATTAAAAAAATCTTAGTCTAAATACAGAATGTATGCACAACACGCTAAAAGGCACACATACACACCAATTACATTACAAGTAATAAATTTCAAATAAATAGTTAATTAAAAGACAAAAAAACAAAATTACACCAACCTAACCTAAACTATAGACTTTATAATAGTATTGTAAATGTGGACGACTCGGTTGATCTTTTTGCCGACTCTCTGCTTACCTTTCAAAAAGGCATTTTAAACACTTTAAAAAACCTTTCAATCCTGATGGTGTTCGCATGTATGTTGTATCTTGTTTGTATTGTTATATATAATGTATTTTGTTTTATCTCTTAAATGTTTCGAGTTCCCATATAACTGTTTATCACATAAGATGTTTGGGAACAGATGTAATAAAATAAAATAAACCTTATTAAGAGCATATATTCTAGCAATCACGTATGTACGTCAAGAATATTCATGAAGAGCCCAATTTGATATGAAGGGTCAGCAGTCTAGGGTTTATTTTTTTTAGGACACGAGCTTTTTAAACTGTACCAGTCTGAGATATCTAACACACTGAAGCTTTTTATACGTGAAAATATAGGGTTTCATTTCCAGTACGGTCAGCATTTGATCACTCTAATTTTGTACAACAATCTATAAATTGGTATTTTGATAATTATTTTAACTGTTTCAAACGAAGTTAATAGTTGTTTCAGCACAAATTGATTGAATTACAAAACTCGACGCTTAAGTGTCATAGAATAGTGAGGTATCTTTTCAAAGGTTTTATAATTAAGGTAATTCAGAAAGCTATTATTTATTTTTTTAAATTTTCCGTTTACCAAAGTGAAATGACAATATTTTTTTGCAGCAATGACGTGATCAACTAGAACTTTTAGATGGTATTTGGATGGTGTCAGATGGTTGTACGATTTACTTCTTACGTGGTATTATTAGATAATTAAATTTTTGAATTAGAAATTTGAATTAGAAGGAGATCCTTTACCTTATTCATTATCACTTTATAGTGAACGCTGATTGTAAATTTATATAAAATAATTTCATTTTTAAAACTTATACTGTACAATCAAGCCAAATTAATACTATCATTATTAAGAATGCGAAAATGGAAAATGTTAATGTAAAAATAACTTAAAACTGAGAATTTTAACTAATCTAAATAACTTGAAACATCACGATGAGAATATTGCAAAGTTATTCAAAGGCCGAATATTTAAATAATGTCAAATACTGAGTTATTTAACCGGTTTGTTTTGATAATAAAACATTTATTTAACCTTACAATCGGTTAAGAGTTCAGCATAGAACGCCTGATTAATTAAAATAAAATGTCTTTAAGTAGTTGATGCCCATGCGCTTTGAGATTTGAGCTTCGAGCGTTGTCGCTATTCGAAAATATCATTAGACATAGTAGTTTCTCGGTGACTAGGACTCATGTAAAGAAATTATTTATGTGCAGCATTAAAATTTCAAAAAAATTATTATTACTTAACCTTTAAACCTTGTAAAAATGTATCATTGATTATACTCTGAGCTACTTAAGCAGCTTCGAGGCCATCAGCAAGTGCTTGAGGCTTTAAGATTGAACTGTGATCAATTTGCAAGTCAAGTGCGGCTCAAATTAATCCCTCAAACCTGATCCACTCAATGTAATCTCTGGATTTTAAGGTAATCTTTGCATTATAATTTAATTCAGAGGTTTGGCTGTTACAGCAATACTTAACTAGACACATATGATATAGTACGTAATACATAACATATTACATAGTACGCATATATCTTACAAAATCAAATTCGTTATATTTCATATATTCTCGCGCTAATATAGTTTTAATAAAGGAACTTCTGACGGTTAAGTTGTTTTAAAGTTTACATGTAAGACGAAAATTAAACACACTTCGATACCACCCACCGAATGGGGCTGTCCAGACACTCTTGTGTATACAAGTGATCGTTGATACTGATGTGAAAAAGATATTAATTTTTCTCTTAACAATATTAACGTATGCAAGCACGAGCTACGGACAGAACTTCGTTTTGTTTCGCGCAGCCAGGACCTATAATAAATCCTTTATGTTCTTGGACATATTTAGTCAAAAAAGAGAATCATTTAAGAACAAACTCATCAGAGAATCCACCTCACTCATACACTTCCATAGCAACACCACTACACACACTAATACACACTTAAATTAAATGCTCGTTCTACATTTGAAATATATTTAATGTTTTAACTCTACCGTGGCCGTGTTTTCATTTTTATATTTAACTAGCTGATCCCGACTAAGGTAGTTTTGCCATAAAAATGTCTCTAAAAATAGATGTTAACCGATTCTGAGACGTACTCAATATGCTTACAAAATTTCATGAGAATCGGCCAAGCCGTTTCGCAGGAGCATTACTCCTCCAAAACGGCTTGAACAAACATTGTGACACGAGAATTTTTTATATAAGATGTAATCTGTTGTATTAGCTGAATGGGTTAGAGAAATAAAATATAAAAATAGCCCACTTTAACCTATCAGACGGTTAATAAGAATAGACGCTAAGATTGCCTATGGAGTGCGAACTAAGGCTTACAAATTTACAGGTGAAAGCTCTTTATGTCATGTTACGTTCTTAGTTGAAAATTACGTAACGTACCAAATGTAATTTCATATTTGATTAATGTTAAAATTACACTCGGGTGACTTTTAATAAACATACTCATGAAGGTTTCGGTCAAAGAGTTTTAATTTATGTTCCTTTGAATTATTTCTTTTAATCATTTCTATTGTTCGACGCGGCGCAATCAAATGATATTTTAATAAGAGGGATTAATAGACTTGGAAATATTAATATTTTATATTTTAGTAAACAAGTAGCAACATAATTTTAAACAAACATAACATAACAACATTAGTGTCTACGTTTCTTTAGAATGTGAGTATTCAATTGTTTTTTTTTTTAAGAAAAAACTATTTTCTGGGGACAAGGAGTTCCTATAATCATCAGAAATCAAAGGTCCGACTCGAGATTGACAACAGCAAACGTATGACTAACCGCGCGTTTCTGGAAGTGTGAAGTTTAACTTGGTTGTTCTAACGGGTCTAGTAATCTGTTAATATTTTTATGATACGCTAGCAGCAACTAAATAACATTGTTAAGTAACAGATAAACTAGAAATATTTACGGTATTTTAGCTTATAATAAGGAATAATGAGGCTATTGAAATTCAAAAACACCTAATCTTCGATAGAGAATTTGTAAGGAATTTTCACGATTTCACACTTGTACAAAAAGAAATATAAAGTATCAGAAAACACGAGAACTTACGGCTCAAAGGCAGTAAGATTGAGCTTGATCCCTTAAGCGCTCGTTTCCGACATTATATTTCTACCACAAAGCGTTACCAGTTCTATTTTAAAATATTCTTAAACTATAAAACATTTTAGAGTCGATCATTTTCTATACAGTATTTCGATTTGATAAAAACAAAAGTTCAGCCGTTACTTGCAAAATGTAAACCCGTTTGTAAACCCTATTTTGATGGTACATATTAAGATTACAGTGTTTAATTAAATACTACTAAAGTATTCTTCCAAACGGAGTATTGGGCCTTTAATCAAAATAACCATCAGCCCATAATATTAATTATGTCGTTAGTCCGTCACTGGTAGTTGGTTCAGTTCGGATCGGATGTACGGAAGTGTCGATTGATAGAGCCTTCGGGTCTATAACCTACTCTTTAATGGCCCATCAAACTAACCCGACGAACGTCGATTAACAATAATTTCGTTTAGATGTATACTGAAGTTATCAGAAATACTGAAATTCTGGAATAGTTGTGAAAGCTTGTGGGGTTAAAATCAAGGTTACACTTCCAACACAAACAAATCACCTTGACGGCGTTACTTGCGTGACGTTCAAACAACCAATTTACTTTAATAAATAACTAATTGAAACACGGTAAAGAAATAGATTTTTCTATATTGCCACATCATGTAGACCAATTAAGAATAAGCCTATAGGCTTATTATTAGAATAAACCTCTGTAACCGATATAAATACGAAAGTATGACGAGGCACGAAAGCATTGAAGGTCTACACCACAATATTCTTATGATTGCGTATGTGGGCGTAGGATCTATCAGGATACAATTAGCTGATTATTGAGTTACAATATAATCTACAGTTTCCCTCCAAAAAAAACCATCAAAAAGGATAGTGCGCGGGCGGCGTATTACTACGAGCGATAACTAATCTTCGCTTGGTTGACATCATCCAATATCTAATTAATTTAAAAACTGACCAATGTTGTCGTCCTGGCTTCTCTTTTTGATTATGAAAAGACAAATGATTGTGAAATAAAAAAAGTACTTCTCATTATATTAATAACATTTTGTCTGTTATATGTGTTCAAATTCAAACTCAAAATATCTTTATTCAAGTAGGTCTTTATAAAGACACTTTTGAATCGTCAATTTTCACACTCGATTTTTAACTCATTTTTTTACAATTGTTATCTACTTAAACTCTATATTCGTCACTACCCATTCTCGCTATACTAAGCTCAACGTTCTAATTAGAAATAAGAAAATTCCGAAGAAAAGAATTATATTATGAATAAAATAGTGTATCCCTTTAAAATGTTTTCTAGAAATATAATAATTCGTTTCACATGATATTTTAGAATTTCATTCCGTTGATGTATTGTATTTCGTATTCAATGGACAAAGTAAACTTCGAGACCAATGTTTGCAATACAAATGACGTCGATAGCAAGCGAAAAGAAAAACAGAAGGCAACGACATGACATTTCAAAGCTGTTTTTATTATTCTATAGACTTCAATATTACACAATTGAAATATTCGATTTATTCCACTGCGTTCTGTATGACATTTTCAAGTTTAACAAAATAAATTTCTCATTTTATCCGGCATTAAAGCCGCGCAACGGTTTGCCCATGCCGTGGTTCACTCATTCCAGTAGGTACACTCTCAAACCCAAACAAGAAGTGAGAGGACACTCACGCTATCCCGCGTCATCTCACGTTGCATTAAATAGATTTTAAAAACTGCTTTGTGTTGTCGGGTGCAGACAACAGTT
Organism: Leptophobia aripa; assembly: GCA_951799465.1. NCBI lineage: Eukaryota > Metazoa > Arthropoda > Insecta > Lepidoptera > Pieridae > Leptophobia > Leptophobia aripa. The sequence goes on from OX637271.1 coordinate 7,045,867, forward strand.
TAGCGTGAGTGTCCGAATCTAATTTATTTGAGTACTGTTAACTTCATAACGAAAAAAACATGTAGTTTACATTCTCGTAAGAAAAATCTTATAGATTTTCGGCCACACCCCATTTACAGCAGAAATTGTGATATCATAACATATTTCTAATATTTTGTGGAACCAACTGCCAGCGCGGGTATTACCTAACCTACGACTACGACTTGGGGACCTTAAAAAATGAGCGTTCTTCTACTTTAAAGTCCGGCAACTCACACGTAAGCCTCCTGGCGTTGCAAGTGTCCATGGGCGGCGGATAACACATCACCCGCCTGCTCGTTTGCTTCCTCTTACATAAAAAATATAACGTAAAATTTATTATTTACACCCGATAACAAACTCCATACATTCTTAAAAGGTCGCACTCCGCTTCCAGCCATGAGGTTTATTGCTTTCTTTCCAGTGAGCCTTTCTTTTGGGTGCGATTCAAGAATTAGAACTACTTCGTCGTAACTTAAACACAATTTTATGTCTGCTTTTATTCAAATCTAACCAAATACTAAATTATAATCACACTGCGTTGTTATATTAAGATGATTGATGGTTTTAATCTGTCATTGTTCGTTGTACAGCACTATTGTTAACAAAACATTAATAATGGTTGGAATTTAATTTATTTGACAAGATTTAATGGGGATAGCAAGCATCTTATTGAAGTTTTCGTATGTAATTGAAGTGAAAAGGAGAAATTTGTGGCTTTTAACACAAGTTTCATTCCACGGGTTGCTGATTCACAGGATTTTATTTAATTGGGGGTCTAACGTGCTCTAAATACCTAACTGCTAAGAAATCCCAGTCTCGCGTAAATACGTTGACTATGTCGACAGTACTATGACTATACTATTGTGAAGCTGATAAAAATATTGTCATACCCAAACCCCGGCCTAGATTACGCCACCTAGTGATGCCCTTAAATGTAATTTTTAGTTGGTAGTATTATTTTTATTAACATATAGTTTTCATTGTGGAGTTCTGTTTAATAAAAATCTATGAGATTTCTTAATATTAACCAAACTAATATAAGTAACTTAAAATAAAACAAAACACAAAACTAAAACAAATTTTAAAAGTTCAGTCCCTGTAGCAGAGTACCCACAATGCTGGCGGCATTTCCTCGCTGTATCGCGATGCTTATACGCTTAGCAAGGAAAGCACCAGCTCTTGGATCACCGGTACTGACTACCAGTACCAGTTGTGGAGTTTAGTTCCTACCTTATTGTTATGCATGTATATATCTTTCGATATACTGTGTAATGTACGATAATTAATAAAAAATGAAATAAATAAATACAGTCGCAGCTCATGCAGACCCATTCGTTTAATGAATGCGTTCCAACCCTTCGTTTTAGAAGTACGCATTTTATGCATTTTTTTTAGAATATCGTGTACGCAATGTTATGTTAAACACAGCTTGAGCAATAAAACCTTTAGCACTATATACAAACAATAGACAGTAGATTATACATTGTTTTGCAAACAGTGAATTTGAAATTCAAATATGTATTGGTGACAAGCGTGATTCGACGCAGCTGAATTGAATTATTGATATCTGATGGTCGTGTCAAGTGATCGAATTTAGTTTTGTTTTCAATATGAAATATGATTTTACACACAAATTAACACATACGAAATGTTGTGTTTCTACGATTTAAAAACTTGTACACATGTTTTTATACATATGGTATTGTGGTAGTGTCTTTGATTACACAAATTCTGAATTTCTCAAAGGAAAGAAATAAATGAATTATTGGTAGGGAATCGGCAGTAGATATTACTGACTTGACTTTCAATTTGAACATCTACTGGTTTAAATACATAACACTCACAAAACAATACACCTAGTCTATGTGAACACAACATAACACACATTTTATAACAATGACAAAATTTTAACACGCGCTGACAAGTTACCATAGCAACGCGTAAAAAAAATATGACTATCGGGTCAAAACCTAATTCGAAGACTCTACTTACAATAATAATTAGTATGAATTTACAAAAATAAAATAAAAATACGGGAAGTACCTACTTATATACATGTGTATACATGTAAAAACCCTCACGGCTGAGGGCAGGCTCAAAGGAATAATACAAACATAATAATACCAGGAAAAAATATGAAGTCTTCCGCTGGATTTACTTTAATTTAATATGCTCCTTATAAATTCTAATAGCCTTAGTAATGAGTTTTTCAACCGCAAGACTCGGTTTATCATTTCATGATTCAATGAGTTTGTTGGCGTCAGCAAACGCAAATCGACTAGAAGGGTCGCGCGGTTTGGAGTATTTAAAAAAGCTTGCACAATCTTAAATAATGCTTACTTTTTGGGTTGTTTACCATATAAGAAACTAACTTTACATTCCTTTTAATATAGGGCAAATGTGACACTCCAGAAATGTGATACCGCCTATAGACAATCAACACTCGCTTCTAGATGGATCCTCAATCGTGTAGTTTTAGAAAAGTGTCCATCTCACGTGGCAAAGCATTACATTAAAATATATGTTATGTATGTAGAATATATTTGAATAGAGATTTCGTTTGATTCTATATCTAGCATTAGCAAGTACATTTCCGTAGGATTTTTAAAGCAACTTTCCGGGATTGTTTAATAGGTTAATTTATTTATCCAAGCACGAAATGCCTAAGGCCTAGTGTGTTTTAGTGTGTGGTCAGAGTGCAAGCGACAAGCGGGACACAATAGCGATTTAGATTATGACATGGTAATGACTTGTCTTGCTTCAATGGACTACCACTTTTTTCGTGATTTGAACATACAATTCGTTAAATCTAGATCTATACCATAAATGACTTCTTGTATCATTAACATTTTGATAAACCAATGTTGAATTAAAACGATTAAAATCACGTACATCGTTGTAGGTTCAAATTATAAATTGATACCACTTAAAACATTCCAGGTGAAATACATTTTCACTAAGACTAATCCAGTGGACGACATTGTCTCCTATGCAACTGTTTTCGATTACTACACAATTTGACAGATTTTTATAAGCTTTCTTTGACCGTACCCGGTTTTATTAGTGGGTATAAACCACCTCGTCTCTGAAAAACAAAGACAGGGTCACGCAGCGACAAGGGTAATTGACATTGAGTCCCACATATCCTGGTACCAGCCTATAAAGAGCCTTGATATATAAGCTCAGAATCGCCATAAGACACACAATACCCACTTACAATAATTATTATTCTGTTAGAGTGCCCATCGAAAATTGTACATTTAATTTCATTTCATTTTACGTGTAATTATTTATACTGTTTTACTTTACGTAATTACTGTATAAATATTTTTGTTGCTTCTGTTATTAGTCGTCTTAATAGCATTTAAGAAACACTGCTACACTTTGAACGTTTGATATTTATTTTTCATTCATTAAATTTATTTAAATGTATAATAGAAATTACATTCGGATTAATGAAGTTGAGTAATTTAATTTGCAAGCAAAACATATCTCAAGACACTATTTGTCTAGAAGAGAAGAGAACCTAGAAGTGTAGGTAGTAGGCATGTTATCAATGAACCAAACAGAAGAAGAGATTTTTTATGTAAGAGGACGCAAACGAGCAGGCGGGTCACTTCGAGTGATGTGCTAACCCATGGACACCTGTAAATAAGGTTTTTAGAGTTGTGTTCTTTGGTTAAAACAAAAATACAATAGCTGATTACGTTCATTTTCTAAAAGCACGTTAATAAAATTCGCATTCAAGTTAAAAAGGGGAAATATTTTTTATTGTATTTCTTTTTGTTTGTTGAAACTTTTTGAGCTTAATTTCGTAATATAATATGAAAGTCAAATTCAAATCGTATTATTAAAGTGCATATAATTTAATACTTCTTTACAGACACTAAAAGTTGAATTCAATTCATTTCGTTAATGCACGTGAGTTTGACATTGTTGGCAGTGTCTCGCTGACAACAATACGCGTCGATAATAATTTTATTTATGTCCGTATAAGTTGTTTTTAATATATATTTGTACACAACTCTATATTATATTTATTTTGTGTATTTAAATTTGATTACAGTAAAAACTATTAACATATAAAAAGCCTAGAATAACTTTCTAGTAATAACCTAATAGTTGAACCAATTGAATGTACTATTTTTTTTTTAATTTATTTAATTACAAAATTGTAATGTTTTTACTACTTTTTTACAGTTACCTATGTTTTTTTATAAAGGGATAGTTACTTTATCCTGATTTTGTCGTCAAAGGTATTTTATAAAAAGTGTTGCATCATAGCTGAATAGCATTGGCTTAGGGCAAGACGACCCAGAATATCCTTATGCCTTGACGCTTATATCAAAGAGAGCTTTCATCTTTTTAAAGGAAAGTAAACGAACTTGAAAAATATATACATTATTACGAGAGACGAAGCGTCTTTCGCTCTTCCGTTTTTCCTCAGAAAAATCTTATGTGAATCAAGGAAACAGTATTGGCATAGATAATGGATCTTAGATGGGACATACTGACGCTTAGTTAAATAAATCCCTTTGAAATCTCTAAATTAAAGTATTAAAAAAGGTTTTTTTTAATATATTTACTAGATTTATAATGCAGTTGTATATAATTTAAGTTTCAAAGATAAAGAAACCCTCATCGAATTGTAAATTTTGTTCGAATAAATCTTCAAAGACTAATTAACTTCGCAAACAATTTGATCGAAAAGTTATCATCGGCTGTTTGTTCATCGAATTGGTTGTTTGTTTATACTATTGATTTATTAATGTTTTATACAGATGCTCTCTTTAAACAACTTGAAAAGGCAAAATGAATGCAAGGCAAATTGTATTTAAAGAAAAATATTTTTTAAAACCTAGTTCTGTATATAATGTAATAATGGCGCTTTTAAGGAACATTCCACAGACTATGGTAAGCAAATATAATAATGAAAACTACATAGTCATACAAAACTTCCTCGGTCATTGACCTTTAATATATAATATTGATTTGTTAACTCTTTACTGAAATGCTCTTTTTAAACAATTTGAAAAGTCTAAAATGGATCTAAGGGAAGTCGCATAAATAATGAAAAATATTATTTAAAGCTTAGTTTTGTAAATAATATAGAACTTAATAAATATAATACTGGCGCCTTATTAGGAACATTCCACATTAAGCAAATAATATGACAATGAAAACTACATGGTCATGCAAAACCTTCTCGGCCATTGACCTTTAATATATAAAATTGATTTGTTAACGTTTTACTCAATTGCTCTTTTCAACCAACTTGAAAAGGCTAAAATATAAATCTGAGTCGATAAGCATTTCAAGAAAATGATTCCTTAATACCTAATTATGTAAAAATATCAAACTCTATAATGTAGTAATGGCGCCTTATTAGAAAAATTCCACAGACTATATGAAGCAAATAAAGACAATGCAAACTACATGGTGATACCTCCTTGACTTTTAATATATTATATTGGCTCAAAGTATGACCTTTTGCCACCTACAATAAAAAAACCTATGCGTAAGCGTAAAGTAATTTGTCGGCAGTTAAATACTTTGTAGGTGGCTATTTGCGGTAAGTAGGATGTTGTCTATTTGCAGATCATCAGTCTTGCACAGCCGCATATTGAGATCACCTATTATTAGATAATTAACAACAGCTCGTATTGCATTATTCACCTTTAATCATAACAATAATAAGAAGAAGACGAATAATGTTTACCCATTCACGAATACATTGGTTGTGTTAGATATTACGAGCTGTTAAACCATAGTTTAATTCAAGTAATTTAAGCTAGTGTCGACACATACCCATATACGCACATACACACACACTCACGCACACACAAACAATCAAATGGACACGCTATATTGTAACTATAATTACTGATTTTTGAAATAAAGTTTTTTGTATTTTTTTAGTATTCATATAAATAACGCGCATTATTTTCGTAAGGAGGTTTTGTTGGTATTCCAAACTTATGCCTAAAAATCTTATCGACAACCAAAACCAACATAAATAATAGATAATACAGTATCGTTCCAGTTTTCGGTCTTTCGGAGTGTGGTGTGTAGGTTATTCCATGTAGACTGTTAGGTTTGTAACCTCTTTAGATCCACCCGATAAAGACGCGTCTACCCAGACAGGTTGACTGTTTAAAAGTGCTCAATACATGAAGATACGACTTAAGAATCCACAACGTAATTTTGGTTAATATTTCTTTATTTGCAAGTTGTAATGTAGAACTTAAAACAGAGATGCGGTGTTTCAGTGATAATTTTAATATTTAAAGAGATAAGGTGTTTAAGATGGCGGAAAAGTCAATCTCTTATAATATTCAATTTCAATTAAAACCGAAGAAATTGAAGGACCCTCGCTGATTCAGTCGTGCCTAAGCATCAATTTCAATTTTCATCAAAAACCTGATGAATTATATCAAGTGTTATTAATTGAAGATTGTACATTTTGCGCCATGTAACTGTGTCGTGGCTTAATTAGTGTGTAGACCACCTAACGAATTAGTAAAAGACAGAATTAAAAAAAAGCCCCAAAGGTATAACACTCACAAGGCCAACTCACACACTCGTATAATAATATTTATATATAAAACTATGTATTACATACACGGAATTTAGCACAAAATATATAAAGCGGATTATTTCATTGTTTGCACGGGTGAAATATGAGTAATTTGTTATGTATGCACAGTCCTTATTGTTCAAATACACTCGCATGCAAATAATATGAAATATTAATTATACTTAATTTTTATCTAACTTATTTAGTCAATTTATTCATTAATATAATCATGTCTCTTGTCATGCAATGTCGTAGTTGTAATAGTCTTTCAAAGTGTCCACAGATTGAATATTGAATATTTAGAGGACAAAGATCCCTTTTAATGTATCGGCAATTAGCTCAGCATCCGGACAGTTTAATTCTTGAGTAGCCTTACAATGCTTTAGTCATTTGAATTGGTCATGTAAGTAACATAATTTTGTATGAAATGTTTATTATAAAGAGAAGCTATCGAGTTTCTTGTCGGTTCTTCTCGATAACTGCCTTCCGAACCGTTTTGAGTTTGAGTTTGAATTATATACAGGATAAAGGTTTTTACAACTGACCTAAATTTTGTGACTGTGAGTCATTACATTATAAACCGAGCTGAAGACTAACTTGTTAAGATACGGTTTAACGGAATGTTCTGTCAAGTAATTAAACGTATTGTTCTTAAATAAATAAATCAATCAAGTCGGTCGTCATCCCTGCACTATGCGTTTAAAATTTTTAGATCTTAATCTGTTCTCAAAGTTTCTCAAGAAAGTTTTCAAAGCTTTCAAAGCTTGTCATAATTGACATGGCGTGTTGTTTATTAGTGGTTTTGCGATGAACATTAGCGGTTGGGGGGCTGCTATCAAATTGCGATCTTGCACGGAATGTTCACAAGATGGTTTTGGGTGATATTACGGCGCTCTGAAATATCTGAGTTATTAACTAAGACGTATTGAATCTCATTAATATCTTAGAAACAATGTTCCTCAATATAAATATTGTCCAGAATGGTATCTGTATGCGCATGAGTCTGTGTCTGTGGACTTGCCGAAAACAACAAAAAATATACTCTGTGGTCTATTGTTATGATATCATATCAATAATACGCATTTGACAGGTCCACAGATGTCATCGGATTGTAATACTAAACACGAATGCCACATCACGTTTGTCTATGTCGTCATGGACAAACATATGACATTTTTTATCCGTGACCGCAAATACTTTGTATTTTGTATAGTTTATAGCCAGATTCCTCATAAATCTGAGTACGACCTCACCCAACTCATAAAACTATAAACTAACAGAGGCGCACTTTAAACCAATAAAAATCAAATTACCGTAAATAATTGTAATTGTGGCTTACAAAATAGCGGATGCTTTCATCATTAAATTTCCTTACATTTATGATTAAACCGAGGCAATGACGCTTCGTTACACATCTTCGATTTCCTTGTGTAACTAGACAGTATATAATTTTTTGAATAGACTAGCCGTTACGTTCTCGGATTTCAATCAATACTTATCTTAATTCAAACAAAAAAATTTAAGTTATTGTCATATTTGTATTAATTAAATAATTACAATACTTTAAAATAATTTAATATATCTAGTTTTGAAATATTATCTTGTAAGAAATCCTACAAAACCTACGATGTAAATTGTAATTAGGGCCTAGAATTTAAGTGTCAAGTGTCAAACTCAATTATTGGGTATTATTGTGAGTATGATAATTATTTTTAATGTTTTCTATTGGTGGTACATACGTAGACTTCAACTGAACCAGACCAGAGACTAACAAAAGATCTAGAATATCCTCTAATGTCATTGTTAAACAACTCAATTGCCGTTCTTTCTTTCATTGTACGTATTCAATGAAACTTTTTACTGAAATCCGATCGCTGTCTTAAGATTTATTTTAAAAACAAGAGCGATAAATTTAAATCAACAAAAAACGAACTTACCAAACGCTATCTTTCACAGCCCGATATATTTATAATCCGATAATTTTAAGGAGTGTTTTTGTGGGTATGGCTCACCCGTTGCCCCGTCTAAATTGAGACCTACAAATCCCCATTACTGTCCCCGTAAATTCCTAATCGTTTTAAAAAAATGAAGCTAATATTTCTTTATACGTGTACTTACCTACAACCACTTCATAACTTTTTAGGTATTAAGTTTTCATGGCGATGTCTCCCTTAATATAAAAAATCCCATAATGTCTTAATTGCACCTCGATGGGATAAACAAGTTTAAGTATACAAAACTAATTATGACCTGTCGTAACCGCTAGAGGCCGCTTATTAAATTCAATACAATTTCAAGTTTAACATAACCGAGTGCATTTAATAACTCACAGAGTACACTGCACTAGTAAATCGAAACTTACTTGCTACGAATAGCTTTATGGAGCTTAGTTGTTGCACTTTAGAACATCGTAGCGCTTGTAAAGCGTCGTAGTGCTCGCACATTAATTGCGAACTCACCACGTGCACCTAATTTTTTTACAAGAGCACATCTATATTAACTAAAACTTGGAAATAAATATATAGCGTATATTAAATTATTTTGTTTTATTTAAAACATACAGTACATACGTAGAACAAACTTTCTTCAAAGTTGTATTAGAATAATATTACGGTGTAAAAGTATTAACGCTTAAGATTCTCGGTGAGTTTTGGATGGCTGTCGATAAAATATATGTGTTATTAATAGACCTTTTCGGTGATATGAAATAAATCTACTTAAAATCGTGCAAATAATCTTATTTATGTTTAATAAATCAGATGTTTTGATAACGTAAATAATATGTTATCACAATAAGTCGAAGAAGGAAAAAATACATTCGACGCAACTATTAATAATCGGAATATGCCAAGTAGTTTTCTTTGTGAATGTATCAAATCGAAATGATTAATAGAACATGTAACTACTTATATTTAAATAATATTTTTCTGAAGATATCATTAACCTTTTGAGTATGACGTAATAGATTTTTTTCTACACTGTTGTTGTAAAATAATAATTAAAAACGATCTATTCATTTCGTTTTCCTTAGATTGTAACGAGAAATCGTGTCGTCATCATTAAGTCGAAAACTGGATGCCTGGTATTTTTTATATAAGAGGTAGCACAAGAACACGCACATCAGAAAGGTGAGTGGATAGACACTCATATAGCCACGGATCTCGTGAGTGCGTTGCCGGCCTTTTAACTGTTCGATCTCTTTTTGAATGGCTTTAACTATTGGTTCGTGTTACAAACCAAGATAGAACAAGAGTATTCGTGTAGAATTTCGCAGCTTATATACAGAACATTTGTGAAATTATACAGTCAAAAGTACAACACCGATAGCATTTGTTTCACTCATGTTGCGGTTGTTTTTTGTTAAAATATTATGTTTATTGGAAATCATAGATTTCATGACATGACATTTTACTGTGTATAATTTTCATATCGACATATAATCATAGTCATTCGGTGGCCGTTGAGCAATAGATTGTTTGCGTATGTCAGTTACTAACATAACCTTTAAATGATACAATTATATTATGATAGTAAAAGATAATATAAATTCCTAGAACCTGTTTGGACAAGTAAAATTCATTGGAATTTCATAGAAAAATTAATTTTTGATCAAATATAATTTATAAGAATCTTTTATCCGATTGGCGAACAGGATAGACTTTAGTTATTTAATGATGGTTGCTGGCGGACTTTTTTTACAATTATTACTGTATTTTAGCATTTACAAAATTTTATTTATTTATTTTACGGACACAAAACAGACACATCACAAAAATACAAAAACATTAAAAGATATATGAGAACAATCATCAAAAGGCATCCTAAAACATGCTTCACAGATAAAATATGTTATATACACAGTCACAAGTACAGAAACAACAAAAAAAACACGGGAAGAAATGAAAGTATCAGACCTACAAACACAAAAGGAGAAGTAAAATATAAGATATATTGTTAATACTATATAATAATGGTGTATAAATATATACATAAAATTATTTATTGGTTTGGTATTTAGTATTTAGAACTTTACCAATTCCAATAAGGGATCATAATCATAAACTCCTTTCTTGCCAGTTCTTCTCGTCCGCTCTACGCCAGTCATTTGAGAAATTTGCAGTAAATGTACGTATGTGAATAAAGATATTTTTATTTGATTTAATGAAGTTGAAGTCGATTGTTATAAGAATAGACGTCATAATATGTATCAAATACAACTACAAAATACTATATATATTTAGGTGAATTATTTATAGCGTGAACTGTAATATTGCCAAAGCAAATATTGCGACACGGAGATGTGTTGGTTCGACCTCCTACCACGATTAATATCGTCATTATTTAGCCCAGATAAACATCGCAAACATTAGTTTATAGATTGACATAAGGACTTAATTTACTTACAATTTGGACTAAAGGCATCTCCGAAGCTTATCATTATAAAAGTTTTAAAAATATTCTATCAAATATCTTATTACTTAAATTATCTATTTACGTAAGATTTTTCTATCTTATTTATTTTTTGGTATGTCATTCTAGATTCTTATATCTCTCGTTGCCTGGAAGAGATCGATTCACAGCAAGGAGGCCGCGTTTTGTTCTCTACTTAGTCGTTTTTAGCTAGTATTAATATTAGATTTAAACTTTTAAATATAGAGTTTTAGTATTTACTATTTACACTACGGTTAGTATTACTAACTATATATAGACATATAAAATCATAAGTTTCACTTTTCTATTTTCTCTCAAATAGCCCTCCCTCGCAGACATCTGCAAAGATTGAAAATCACTATCGTCATAATAATTATATTTCGCCACACCCATTTACGGGGCAATTACACCAACATATAAAAAATATTTAGTATTAGGATCGGCGAATGAAGAGCACTCAATTATAGTGAGAATAGGCAAGCACATATCAAGTTAAGCTTGTGCTATCAATCATACATTTGAAAGCTCTTAAAAATTAACCTTGTAATATGTTATTATTGGGAAAGCTATGCATTTAGAATCGTTGTTTAATGGAGTCTAAATGCTTCATGGCCGGAAACTCAACAGTTTAAATTGGGGATATTAAAGTATAATCCCTTATCATAATTAAGTTACAAGTCCTTACACAGTCTCTTCATTATAACTTGCAAATTTTCCTCGGATACATTTTGATTAGGATGGGAATCACTTAAACAAAGTTTAATGGTTGTCATGCGGTTTCTGGGTCGAGCCTTTAGTTTGTACTTGTGATAATATTCTTTTAAACATGAATAACTTCATAGAACATTCGTGAACAACAGATTTCAACGGATCTCTGCACTACACCTTGACTAACTAACTAACTATGCCGACATTTTGTAGTCTCTTTTTATGTAACAGGAGGCAAACGAGTCGGGCTTTCTTAGTTTCCGGAATGTACTGCATACGCGGATGGTCGTGGGCGTTCACAGAGTGTTTCTTTATAGACCCATATATTATATGGCATGTAACAATAATCACGTTATAACTAACACGATCAAGACGACCCTGTAACTGGATCAACGACAATCTTCTAAACGGATTAACTCCGTCGCTTTAATAAAACCTCATTTGTGAGGCTGCTTTGACATTGACATTATGGGCGCTACTTGCCAATATTTTCCATCCGGTTATATAGATTCAAACGTCCAAAAATCGACCTGTTTAACTCATAGTCCTGGTCGCAGAAGTACGTACTAGGCAACCTTCGGTTGGTTTAGTAAAACAATTAATATCTTTTTAAATGTTAGTGCTTAGTGGATGTTATGTTATAGACTAATTCCAATAACTAGCAATATAGGCTGTAGGTACAACAGCGCTTTTATAACTGTCGTGTGTATTTTGCCTTAAATAAGTTTTTGAATTAAATAGATATCGGGAAATATATTTTGTAACAAATTGCTCTGTTTTTCAATCATTATTGAATTAAGCCGTTTGAAATTAAATATTTATGTATTGTCATTATTGGCTTACGATTAGATATTACTATACAATAACCCATTACATAATATCAAACCTCACTTCGTTAGAATCATATCAGCGATCACTCGTGTACGTTAAGTACACGAGCCCAATTTTATATGAGGTAGAATTACGATAAATGTTTATACAAGAATAGGTTTTTTTTTATTTAAAAGTATATTATAACCGACGCCCGTGGGAATATAATATTTATATTACAATATACGAAAGAAAATTTTTCTAATACACAAAAAAAAGGATCCATTTTCACTGCAGATTGGATTGATATAGCGAATTTGGCAAATAAGACATGTCTCGGAGTCGTAATAAAACCGTTCAAAGGTTATGAATATAGAATTCACTCAATTTTTGCGAGAAATAATAATATCCACTGTGCGTTTCGCGATGAATTTCTTATCACACACCATCACAATATTGTTTTTCCTAGAAAGGTCGTCAACGCACCCACGAGCTCCCAGCCACGTGAGTATCTATGTCCGGTGTCTTCACCTTTATAAAAAAAAGGTAAATTCCGAGAAAATGCAAATAGAAATACCTTCCCTGAAAGCATTTCTTAAAGTTGTCCAAATCACATGATCCTTTCATACTAATAACATTCTAGCATTAGCCCACTATTGAATATTTAATAAACTCATATAGACATTTATTTAGAGTTCAAAAGGCACGATTTAAAAACCTCTCTGTAAGCTTTCGTTGTAATAAGTCACGTCGCGAACACTCCTATCTTTAACACAGCGTAATTATTCACTTTATGTGAGACTTCATATTCACTGTATAACTTTATATGGGAATATAAACTTTGTGTTTTTAGAATTCGTCACAAAACAAAGTGTTGTAATAATCAAAAGCCGAACAGTACCCGTATTTGTGATGGTAGATAGATCAAAAGAGTTCTAAACTGCTCCGTCGAGTGGAAATATAGGGGTCAATAGAAAACTGGAAAATTACAGTAGAATAAAGCAAGGTACTGCTAAGAAATTAGAAAATTTGGACAGAGAATTTCACTCTAATGGTCGTATTTTTCATTTCTTTACTAATAACTCGTTGGCACCTGGCTAGGCTCATCCGAATTCTCTTAATTTTTATTATTATTTTTGACGCACACCCGCGGCCGTTGCAACAATGAAACATGTTTATTTAGTTTATCTTTTAAAATGTTACTATATATTAATATATTTTTTTTATAGAAGAGGGGGCAAACGAGCAGGAGGCCCACCATAGAGCTCATTGAGCTGATGAGTGCGTTGCCGACCTTTTAGAGATCGGTACGCTTTTTATATGTATATTCTAAGGTTTGTAATTTTTTTATTGATATATTGTGTTGTTGTATTTGCCTTGCGTGTGTCCTTATAAACACATTTGTTACGGACAGCGAGCATGGTATTTTATAATAGGCAAAGGCGAAGATAGCAACCAGATGTTCGAGAACCTAATGGTCAGCGAGGTGCTTGAGGGGTCGCGGCACCAATGTGTAGTTTTAGAGCGATCGTTTTAAGTTTATGAATTATATAAGACCTACGCAGCCGTTCCGGACAGACGTTAGTTAATTAGCTGTTGTAACCTAACCTAACGTATGATAAATAAAAAGGGAACGTGTTAATTAATACCGCTTCGAGTTTTATTTAACCACCCGTAACAATTTTTGTGTTGTTTCTAACATTGATTGTAAGAAATTATATTATTAAGGATTTTTTGTTGTGTGAAATTATAATTATTAATTTAACTTCAAAAAAAAACCTTTGATAAATAGCAAAATTCCGTTTCTGATACACACCATCAGGTGTCGTTACCGTATTCAGTAGCATAAAAATGGTAAAAATTTAATCTTCTAAAATAATTCTACTAGAATATTTGCCAAACTATCCAGTTACATAATATGAGGATTCGTTTGCCCCTAATATGTTTACGTAAGTAGGTCAAACTCGTTAGGAATACGCATCGCATTACGTCTTCGGTAACTTAAAGAGTTCCTGCATACTTGTATTATGCAGCAGCTCATAATATGCAAACATTGTATAGCTGGTCCTTTTACAGTGTAATGGACTGTACTGGATAAAAAACCTTGCATATGAATCACCCTAAATAAGAATAGATATTGTAAAACTGAGCTTAAAAATAATATGTAGGCTGAGTTTATTGTTGGTATCTTAGACAGGTTTATTTTGGAAATCTCTTAGTTACATTTGTAGATGTATGAAGAAAGTTATCATTTTTTAATAGTTAAATTTTCAAAGTTCTCTTTCCGTCAAATTGTTTATACTGTGAAGTTTACTTTGAAGGTTGCAATTAGAATGTTTTTTTAATAAACTTTTATGAAACTTATTTCTAAGTACGCTTCGTGGCTTTTATTAAGTTGTTTAATTAAATGGATTCCTTAAATCGGTATTCCTTAGTCCAGTAATGAGTTCAATTAATTCTTTTAACTAATAATAGTTTGTGTCACAGTTGTCAAGTATTTAAAAGTTATCGAAAAGTATTTTAAAGTTTATTTTGGATGGCTTTTAGATTTATATCTCTCTTTGATTTACCTTGGACATCTATGCCTGGCATTTAAGTAAGCAAGCAACTGATTTGGCTGTGCTTGTGTATTTATTTTAATTTCATAAAAAACGCTTTAGAACCAGTGTTTTTTTTATTATTTTGACCATAACAATGTTGGGCCGCATCAATCTGCTCCAGGTTAGCATAGTATGTTCATCACCAAAAAAACCAAGCTTAATTTCTTGCCTGCTTCTTCTCAACTTGGTCGCGTAAGAACAGGCGTAGTCTTAAAGATGTAAGACCAATCAAAATGGTCATATGTTAATTAATAAAAATATTTGACTTCATTTAATTAATAGTTTCATGTCGTTGCGTGACAGTATTAGTGGCCGAAGCACGACGTTTGCGACTCGGCAAGTATGCTTTTAAGTCAATACGATAATTTGATTTCTTTTTGATTTTTTGACGTATTCCACTCGAGGTATTTGAAAAATAAGTACATCGAGTTAGTTTTCCGTGCATTACCTCCTTACTTAACGGTGATGCTAAAAAAAATTGTAAGCCTTGTAGGCCTCCTGGCGTTGCAAGGTATCCATGGCTCGTTTGCCTCCAAAAAAAAAGAATTCACCTCCTAAAAGTGCTCTTTCAGATTTACCCTTAATTGACGCCTGTCAAAGAGTGATTCTGACAGGCGTCAGTTTGTTGCAAGCTGGCTTTCACTCAAACCTTTAAAATAATCCTAATGACTTTTATACTGACCTCTTTCATTAAACAGTCTAAAATGAAGGAGCGAATCCAAAGTAGGTCGACGAAATAACTTATTCGCTACGCGTTTCTTCGGAAGTTTCTACGTAGGGTTTCTTCAATCGATTACATGTACGTCTGTGTACATTGCGTTTATTTCATTATATATTTACGGTTTATTTCAAATATTATGAATGTGATGGCTTTTCGACATCTAAAGGGTGTCTGTCGATTTAATGCCGGATTCAATAAGATATTTATTTTATTATTTACTAGCTTTCCGCCCGCGGCTTCGCCCACGTGTAATTTGGTTAAGTATATAGCATTTTTTTATGATCTCGACAGGGCTTTCTTTCACGGGCTAAAATCTTGTTACAATTGGAATTATATATAGCCTGTGTTACTCGGGGATGATGTAGCTTTACAGCAACTTTCAAATTAAAGTACAGGCAATTACTATTCTGACAATTTTATATTCTGATAGTCATCTTCTTATGTGGATGAGCTGATGATGGAAGGTAAAACTCCTCAGCGGTTAAGAGTTGAAAGAAAATTCTTACGAAGTTATGAGTACGAAATACGTACTTGTGAGGTTATTACTTAATAGCTTGATCAAATAATAAAAGGTAAACCTCATTAACTTCCTTAAAGTAGGTGGAAAAATGGATATTGTACAAACGATAAACGTCTCTTTTGTTTCCTTTTACTTGTTTGTATAGGTAGTGTTCACTCAAAATAATCATAGGGTAAAACGATAATGAAAGTTTGAACTGCATGGTAGTCATTTCACAATGAAGTATCTTAATACCGCGATGGATATATTTGGCCTAAGTAGAAGTTCTTTAAAAAAAACTAAGACTCAACCTCGCACACACACTCACACAGCAACACCATTGCACACACTGATACACACACACACTAAAATGTTCGTACTTCACATAGTTCCACTTGTTCATGTGTATATATTTTTATTTATTTTTTTCTATTCGTGTTTTTTTTTGTTATTCTTTTTTCTGATCTTAGATTCTATTTCCGGTTCTATATTTTAACCTTATTTTGGCTTTATTTTTAATCTATTTTTATTGTGTAAACTGTTTTTGATAAGCTGTATAGGTTTAAGAAATAAAAAAATAAAATAAATCTAGGTTGATGACGAATTTTATCAACGCCATCTATCGAGCACATTGTTCAACACTTCAACCGCGCCCGCGCGCACTGCGTTATTTGTTATTTTTCTTACCTCTCATAAGTTTTAATATTAAGATTAACTTGTATTAGAACATATCTAACAATATATAACTAATCAATCAATATAAGTGTTTAAAAATTTTGAAGCAGTGGTTGAAGTAAATTTTCAATTGACCATAACTTCTTTTTCCCTTAACCGATTTTGATAAAATAAACTTTTGACAACGCTCCCAATTATATGTAATCCAACTGTGAAAACCGCGTTCAAATCCGTTCAGTAGTTTTCAAGTTATAACGTACCAGACAGACAGACAGACAGACAAGAATTCCAAAAATTGTTTTTTTGGTTTCTATGACTGTTCTTTAATTGCCTCCTTTCAGTTTTTTGGAAAAATATTTAATGTACAGATTTTCGATTTTACTGTCTTATTATTAGTATAGATTTAACACTTTATCGCACTTAAACAATTGAAGCAAATGACATTAACAGATGTTAGAACATATAAGAGCAATGGGCGGCCTTATCGCTAATAAGCGATCTCTTCCAGACAACCCACACGATAAAAGAATACTTAAAATATAATAAGACAGGTGCAAAGGGTGCGAAGTATACAATAAAATAATAATAATACAGAAACATTTATATTTAATAAATAGTAGCAGTAGTCATCGGACTTTTATTGTGTGGAATGTAGGCGTAATTTGATACAGTGTTTCAAATTAAATAGAATTATTAAATTGAACGGAAATAACTATTGTTAAATTCGCAATTATTTTAAGAAAAGTTTAATCATATTTTGTAATGTCAAAAGCAAAGGACAGCGTTCAACTGGAGATTTTAATAAATGAAATTATTTGCAATCTCTCCGACATAATACTATGTGCATTTGCATAATACGCAAGTTAAGTAAAACAAAATATGAGAAAGTTTATCCGGAAAACCGGTTGGGTGTCGCTAACTATGTAAAACAAGTGTTTACTGAGTTTATTTAAAAGCCACCGCAACTAGGATTTTAAACTTACGGTTAGGATGTTGAGTCTAGTTATACGTGTTACAAAGTCGTTTATATATAATAAGAGTAATGGCCAATTTAACCAAAGATAAGAATTTCTTACATCAATATCTATATTTTCAGTTAGTTACTTATATGTAAAAATTACATATAACTAACTATGCCTGATAAATACAAAAGCTACTAACACTTACTTATTCTTAAATTGTTCGTCTTTATAACTACATTTAACTGACTGAGTGTCGACTTACTATAACTAGACTAACTAAAGTCGATATTTGAAAATATATGAATAAAATCATAACTATAGAACTTGTTAATAGCACTAGAACGTATCAATCGATTCAAAAACAACACAAAAACCCGCATCAAGTTTTACCTCCTTAAAGCTCCATTAAAAATAAAAAAGCTCGCCTTAAATCACTATTTGTAAAACTGAGCACTTCTCCTTTATTTCCGTAGAAAATGTAGAGTTCATGAATAGCCATTCAATACCTTTACTTATGAATGTAGTATACCATTAGTTTGTTAAGTGCTATATTGTAATGAAGCAGATAAATTCAATTTGCGCTAACTGTGCGATTAATTGTGTTAACTTTGTATTTGCACCCGTAAAGTAGAATATGTCAATATAACACGCTAATTTGTAAGTAGTCGGTGTTCGTACAATATTGTATCTCTATTTTATTGATAACAGATTATTGTATTGATATTATTGACTTATAACAGTTGGACTTGGAGCGAATTGAAGCGAACGGCATGAGACAAAGAGATATGTCATCTGTCCTATGCCCTTAGGACTCTAGTAAGTTATAAGTGTTTGGTATTTAGTTCGCATTCGATCGCTTACAAGTTCGAGGACTCATAATCGGCAATATACAATTAATATTATTGATATTAATTTGTTTTAATGTAAGAAACTTAACAAGAATAAAGTTAAATAACAAAAATATAATCATAAATTGATAATTAATACATACAGTGTAAGTTCTATATAACGACAAGGGACTGTGAATTTCACGGCGGTATAGTGAGTGGTTGTTAAATGGAGAGAAGAAAAAGCATTGCGTGACATTGATTTCGACGATTTAGATAGTGTCGTCAAATCGTTTGACGTTACATGGGGTTTACAGTGTACATAAATATAACTTTCTGAGAAATTTGTGTGAACATAACCTACCTTTCCTCTTTATCACATATTTACAGGTTTGTATAAAACGTGCTTAAACCCAAAAGGTAAAGAATGCCACAACACGTCGGGTTTAATTAAGAGGTCTAACCTTCGTATGCGTCGTCCGAACTATAATTACAGTAATAATGGATGCCAAAAATAGGTACGGTTTCTTGGAAGCCATACGGAGGCCACACGTAACACGTCCGCGGATTATCCATATTTTGATGGATCTAACTAACGACACTTTGGGTTAAGTGATCAATTTACATAATTCTTTATAATCTTATTATAAACGTAACTGTTATAAGCCAGTTTTCTTTCATATTTTGAGTATTAGTACCTCTGCGGACCTAGTTAGAATGTTTATCTGCTTTTCGGGAAATTATTTTCACAATTCACTTTATGAACTTTATAATGTCTCTATAATACAGCTGAGTTCCTACTTATATTTTCAACGTAAGCAAGAAACCAAGGTACAGGATTTTTTTGTAATTTTGGTTGTCCCATCTTACGGTGTGACGTTGTGTTAACACCTTATTATAATAAATGTATTAACTGTTGGAGTCTCATTTCTCTTTTATGTAAGAAAGAGAAACCATCACTATCTGTCAAAGGGTTATAACTAGTGTTCGGGCGTAAGTGTCAGTATCCTCATATCATAAAATAAATAATTTATATCTTTATTAACCTATTTGGAACTACTAAATCAGACGATGAAATAACATCATAGATTTTTAAGTATATAATTAATAATATTTATAGACTTAATAGAATATTTTGTTCTAATAAAACAAGTACAAAGCTTAGAAAAATAAATAAAGGCTTAGTTTTATTTAACATTTTATCGAATCGCGGAAGTTTTATTTATTTGAACTGAATTTACTTAGTATTTAGCTTATATTGTAAATAAGTTCCTATATATTTCAAGTGGCATTAGTATGTAAATGTAAATAAAATGGAAACTAGATATGAAAATCAGTAACTATACTGGGTAATGAGCTTTTTCGACCACATGTCCTTGGCTGGATAAGCATTTATGTTTATATTAAAACAAAATTTATCATTATATCAATTAAAATACTAACAGACATATACGACATTGTTTATATGCTACGTGAGGCTTTGTGTTGTAAATTGACGGAAATTTAAGAAAACCAATCTGCATTATGTATGGC
The DNA here is from genome assembly GCA_951799465.1 of Leptophobia aripa. NCBI lineage: Eukaryota > Metazoa > Arthropoda > Insecta > Lepidoptera > Pieridae > Leptophobia > Leptophobia aripa. The sequence continues at coordinate 7,066,231 of OX637271.1, forward strand.
GAATGTAAGCTTGAAGATCGTAACTTGGGCAGTGACAGATGAAGCTTACACGAAGTACTTTAATTAAGTACGAAGGAAATATGAGTCAACAATTTTTCCACAACGCTACCAAGGCTTTAGCGCTGATTGGTGAGACGTTAATTTTTATTTAGAAAATCGTAATTTATAATTAAACCTAGCTTTAACAAACAGCGTAACTGCATCGTTCGTTTTATACATGCAAGTTGAATAAAAAGCGTCATATGTGTGAAATGTGAAAGGCAAAGTGGGGTAAATAATGTAAATAAATGATTATATATTTTAGCTGTGAGAGGAATCAATTCAAAAATTGACTTCTTTGGTAATCCTTTATTTGAAATTCACGAAACGTATTCCATTTTGAATAAGTCAGGATTTTAATAAGTTTTTACGAGAGATATTTTCCATTGCATTTCGCGTATGATTTTCTTCTTACTTTTTTATTGAACATATATTTTATAATAATTGATTATTAATGAAAAAAGTGTAATTTGTCAAACTATCAAATATACGGCAAAATAATATAAATCTACTCACTAACCACCGCACGAACATTTTCTAAAAGCATGTCAATTAACAAAATTAATGTCAATTACAATTGTATGGTTAAACAATTACGCGCCACGCACAATTTAACTCTTTGAATACAATACAATTATGTCAAAAGCACTGCCCCATTAAATGGCCGGAGTAGTTTTCACGTAGTCAACCCGTTAACAAATTAAATGTTTAATTTTATAACTGTGATCCTACAAATTATGTACTTACTCAGTTTCATTGTTTTCGAAGACAATGTGACCTTCTGATGCCTCGTACTGTGCACCACTCTTTGCGGTACCATCCTCTGTGTTATACGGGACCCGAACACGACCTCTGGCGCCCGCTGTCCTCGCCACTTTTAACTCATACGTCCCAACCGACTCTGTCAGCTCATAGTCTCTTTGCGCAAAGGAAAACACACCCGAATGATCATCGTCCAGGATCACCACTGTCGCTGTCGAAGCCGAGGCCAAGCAGGCACCTTTCGGAGTGCTGAGTCGCACGAAAAAATGCTCATCCTCCTCAAAGACTTCGTCGTCTATTACTTCGACGGAAAACTTCTTTTCGGTTTCGCCATGTCCAAACGTAAGCGATCCTTGTGCTGCCGTGTAGTCTGATCCAGCCTCAGCTGTCCCATCTTCCGTGGTGTACTGGACGGTGACTTCACCACTGAGATCACCGCCGCGAACCACGCGTACTTCAAATGAACCACAGTTCTCCATAACAGTGTAGTGGTCGGGATCAAAGCGAACATGAGGTCCTCTGGGCTCCACAGACACTGAACTAGATTCGCGACGTTGTAGTTCAGCTTTCACCTCGCTTAAATCACTCTGCGCTCTCTCTGATATTTTCCGAGAAAAGTCACCACCACCAGTCATTTTTCGTGTAGCTGCCACTCTGTAAAACGCACGAGATTTTGGCCCTTTAGCCATTAATGCTTCTAGTGCCATTCGCTCAACCGTTTCTAACTCCTCTTCGGGGTGTTGTTTTCTTAAATCACGCAGTACTTGTACGTATTCCTTTCTGGATTTTTCTAGTTCCCGGCCTTCGTCGTCGTCACCAAAGTCACAAGGCTTTAAGGCCATTTCAACTGATCCATCACCTTCTGCTTCTACGATTACGCCACGTTCGTTGACACGGTAACCCTTTTTCAAATACTTGTAAACTAAAAGTCTTCGGTCAGCTATGTATGCTGTTAAGACTGTGGCCGGGAAAAAAAGGAATGTGACCGCGCCTTCCCATACTTCCACTTCACTTGGTGAAATAACAGCTAAAATTAAATACAACCAGACATATGCAAATACTGACCATGTCGCTGTGACTAAGAACACTCTAAGATGTTTTATTTTTCTCACTTCGCCGTCCGGAATCACAAACACGCATATCGCGATGATAACAAACAAATTATACGCCGCAGAACCAACAATTGTGCCAGGGCCTAAATCACCAGCTTCGAAATTCTTTCCGGCAATTTCAATGACCGATAATAAGATTTCTGGCGCACTCGAACCGAGTGCCATTAAAGTTAAATTGGCAACAGTTTCATTCCATACGCGTACAACAATAATTTGATCACTTCCATTCCGTCGTACGCGCACTTCCTTTTCCCTAGATGTGATGACTTCAATGGCGGCCATAAATCGGTCCGAGACGATTGACACACCGATAAATAGATAAAGGAGCAAAAGGAAGTAACAGGCGCCGCGGATAGCGATTTCCAAGTTTGGGACATCTTCGAGGGGTTGCCAGACTGGTATCACGAGCCCATCGCTACACTGGAGGACGTGATGGGCGGTGGTGTTGCGCTGGGCGAGGCGCGCGGAAGGAACCTCAGCGTTTGCTACCACGCAGCAGGCCGCCAGCGCGGCGAGCGCGGCCCGCATGCCCTTTACCTTGCACAATCCATAACACGACCGGCGCTGCCAGAGGCTGGCGCCCGACTGAGGCTCGCGCCAATTCGCACCCTCTCACTGAAGGCTTCGAAAGCCACTGCGAGTTCGTCCTCACGTAGCACTGATGAAGTTTTATTACCGCTGTGGGGAGAGGAAAAAACTTATTAGCGACGTTGGTATCTCGTGGACTTATTAAAAGTTACTTCCTAGTTGTGTGAGCGTTATGAGCGCGCGTCGTGCGTAGCGGTTACTAAGCTATTGAAGTTTGTGCGCTAAGTAAGTTTTTTGTTCAAGTTTCCGTCAAGATAACATCTACAAAATAGCCTTTTAATTGCTCGTATAAAAAATCCGCTTCAAGCTTATACACACAATATTATAAACTATATAGTCATATAATAAAATACATTATATTGCATCTATAATGTTAGTTTAATATATTTTATTGAATGAATACATTGAATTATTGAATAATTCCACAATATTTCCCCTTTGAAAATTGTACAGCTTAATTTGCTTCTGGCCGTGAATGAAGTGACCTATTAAGACGTAAAACAGGAAGCTAAATAACGCTCGCAGCAGTGACTTGTTTGCATTTTAACAATAATGTTTTCTCATAGCTCGTTCATTTAATCATATGAAAATATTAATTTTTACGTCTTGTATAATATAAAGGTCTATAGGTAGGTGTAGATAGGGTAGATGAATTCGCCCATATGGCTAGGTGCTAGTGAGTGCGTTGTCGGCCTTTTAAGAACGCAGCAACATCTTTTACTAATGATGTGAAGTATGAAATTCTACGATCAATATTTTTAAGTGCCATAATTTAATGTAAGCGTAGAATGTCCGCATAATTCAGATACCAAATGCCGTCAGCTGTTGTTCCCTAATGGCAGAACAAATAACTGATGAACGTCATGACAGCACTATAGAATATAGTCGAACTTTGAAATAGTATTTCAATCATCTATAAGCAATTAGTAAACTAGACTAGAATTTAATAAATTTTACGTCTCAAGGCTAGTTTATAATTGTTCATTAAGCCAAAGACTTTATTTGTTTATTTACTACTAAACAGTTTTATGTAATTATGTCATAGCTTAATCACTTTTTTTAAAAAAAAACCTACAAAACTCTTGTTTTTATCCATAATTGATTTAAATATTTACCATACAAATTGTATAGTAACTTAACACTAATAGAAATAGATGAATAGACCAATAAAAACATTTCTTATTATATGGCAGAAAAAAAAACTTCAGTTAAACATTACAATTTTGCTACCGGGGCTTCTTAAAAGATAATCATAAGATTTCCATATTGGGAATGGACTTTCTATAATAACCATAACAATTTAATGTTATGTGTGTGTGGTTGTGAGTATGTGTATAGAAAAGTTCGTGTGTGTGTCAATGAATTCGATTATATAAACAGCATATAGACAACAGAACAATGACAAAGTCTAAACTCTACAGATTTGAATATGCATTACCGAAAAATGCTCAAACTATTTTAACATAAAAAATAATTTAATCTATAGACTTTTCGCTGAGAATTTTACAGTTTTACATTTTTTTACGCTGGCGGCTCACCCGTTAGAAAATTGTGCTTTGGCTCGCATTTCGCATTCAAATCGCCAGAGGAATAACTCTCTAATTGGACAGGGTAATTTTGTGTTAGTACTATTTAACCTACATAGGCTTTTTATTTTCTAGCTTATTAAGGCCTACATAGATTTTACCTTAACACTACCAGGAACCAAATCTGACACTATGGTCCTGAAACTAGCCAGGAAAGTCTTATACATATGTGTAATCCATACAGTGAAAACTCCATGTAACATTACTCGATTTAAGGGCAAAGTCTCTAAAGCGTCGAAATTAAATGACTTCACTGTCTATAACGCCATAAAATGCACAGTCCCTTCAGTGTCGTTATATGACTTTAATTATAATGCCCTCATTTTAAAAGATTCCTTTGGCTCTGCATAAATATGTAGGTTACCTCCGCATCTTCTAACTAATCTCTTCATCATCTTCTTCGATGAATTATTCCAACTGATCCCTGCAGATGAATTCCATCACTGGACAGGCAGTTTCTCCCGTGCATGCTTTTTTACGCCTTCAAAAAAAGAACACACACAAAAAAAGAAAAAAAGAACAGAAGACGGTGGTTGCAAATAAATAAAACAAATTACTCGAAGTGGCCCGCCTGCTTATTTGTCCCCTGTTCATAAGATTTAATATAAATGTTTAAGGTTTTTTTTTACATTGAATACTTTGCAAAATTGAACTTATTATAACCGTAAGCAAGAGATTCCTCGTCGTATTGAATCAATTATTACGTGACCCACTAAACCACGGAATGCATAATATAACAAAATGCACTCGACTCGTCCCCGGGCGACTATCGATTCTAAAAACGTTTAGGCAAAGGTTCTACTTGCAATTTGCTAAATTGCTCCCTGCGGTCTAAAAAACAATGTTAAATTGGAGAAACAAAAATAGATTATATATATATTTTTTTAATATTTTACATTTTTGTGGGTCAAGCCGTCTGTATTACGTTTTCCAACGTCCTATTTTGTTGATGTGGACGAAAAAACTTTTAGCTAACCACGGGGATAGCCTAGCGTGGAGGCTAGACCCTAAAAAAATAAAACAATTTGTGTTAAATATAAAAAAATCAGAATTTATTTATTAAATTAACTCTCAATTTAATCGCGTCAACTATGTATAACTGACTTGTGTTACATTAAAATATTAACTTTTACATAACAATTAAGTTCAGTGTTGTGTTTATTTACCTACCTGATACTAGGATGTGGTATTACTGTGTTTTTCAAAAAATCTAACCTAATATACTGCGTATTTGGTTACTAAGACATTTTATTTAAAAAGCATAAATTAACCATAATAAAAATGAATTTACTTATATATATTCCCTACAAATTTACCCATCTTCTTTGTAGTAATTTTTGTATTGAAACATTTTTTTATGGTTCCTGAGTTTGTATAGAGCATATACCACGTGAAATATTTGGCGTGTATTGACTATAGAGGTGCTTCAGAACGTCGATATTACACGGAGAGCTTATAGAGTACATCTGTCAGACACGTCCGTTTATTTTTCCATTTTCGAATACTTAGGTACATTTAGTCCCCGGATGTCCAAGATTGTCAATTAAAATCGGCCATTAAGCGGAAATCTGAAAAGGCATACTATGCTACAATTATTATATCACGTATACCCCTGCTTGAAAATTAATTGTACTGGTCTATTTTTTTTTAAATAATTGATGTTAACTAGTAATGTTGAAGTGAAAACGACGACTAGAAACTGATAAGTTTTATTGACGTTCAAAAGTTAACAATCCTAATAAAGAATTTTTGAATATAATTTAAAGCGACATTACATCTAGCCTATACAATAGTTACCAACAATTATCTTATGCAATATATTGTTCGTACATAAAAATAAACATTTTTTATCACTTAGTGGAGATAAACACAACCACAACACAAGAAACAGAGAAAAAATTGACGTGCCTTATTCTCGCCTTAGTAAAATTCATAAATCGTTTTTGGGTAAAGGGTGTTTTGGTTGAAAAGGCATACTACACCGAAAACGAATATTTAGAGGACAAAGATCCCTTTAATGTGTCGGCAATTGGCTCAGCATTGGGACAGTTCAATTCCTGGGTAGCCTTACAATGCTTTGTTATTTTAATTGTCAGTAGCACAATTTTGTATTAATTGTTTATTTTTAAAGAGCTGCTATCGAGTTTCTTGCCGGTTCTTCTCGGTAGATGACTGCCTTCCGAACCGGTGGTAGTGTAAAAATTTACGATTCAAAAGTGTCTTTATACCTACTTGAATAAAGATATTTTGAGTTTGAGTTTGAAGGACGAGACTTAAGGAAGACCCCGGCTAGGATAGGATCACCAAAGGCCTACTACCAACAATTCCTGTAAATGGTAAGACCCATGCCGGTCGGAGAGTTGCAGGAGAATGAAGCATAAATCTGACAAAGGCATGTATTCATAGATAATATAATCAGGATATAATTTCACGGTTCAAGCAGCTCTGCAGTTTATGGTTAAAAAACTTTATGATTTTAAAGTATCGCATATACAAATGAAAAACACTATTAATACCATCGATATCGTCGTTAAATGGGAGTATTTTTTCCGAAAAGTTTATTCGGAAAATTGAGGTATAAAAGTTTTCCCTTTCACGTGCATTTAAAAGCATTGATATTTACTTTACTAGGCTTTAGCTTTCGTGTTAGTTAGAAATACTGGTGAATTCTTTTACGGAAAATCAATCTATATTCGTATTGATAACTCTGTGTCACAGACGCGTCACAGACGCATGCCTCATTGATTACACATCTAATGACACTATCAGTACTTGTTATAACAAATATGAGGACAAAATTGGACTACGACTGTATTCTCAACTATATTTTTGGCTCAGGGCTTATTCTGAACAGAGGCCGGTAAGTTTCATATATCAATATCATTTCATATACCGTATATGATGTACTGATATAATTTCTGTACATTATGACCTCACGGTCACATTATATATATTAAGAGATCTCTATGATCTTTATCAATTCTTGTCGAAGATATAATTGTAATAAAACCTTTTTTTTAAATAATAAATTTCAAAATAATGTAAGCGTAATAACCCCACAGGTATATATATAATAAATGAAAGAATTCTTTGGTATTCAATTTTCAATTCCGATTTAGACTCTTCGGATTCTCAATGAATCGTAGTGACAAGAAGATTTCGAAATCGATGCTAATAAAATCCATTGAAATGGACGAAAATCTTTCAGCATTGTCCTATTTATTAAGTCTCGTCCGGTTAGGTCGGTTCTAAATTCGATTACTGCCGACAGACAAAATAAAAAGGGATGGTACAATGACAAATACAAAAAATATCTGTTGCGGTTAATCTTCACCGTCTTTATAAATACATACATATCCTGATTATATTATCTATGAATCCATGCCTTTGTCAGATTTATGCTCCATTCTCCTGCAACTCTCCGACCGGCATGGGTCTTGCCATTTACGGGAGTTGCTGGTAGAAGGCCTCTGGTGATCCTATCCTAGCCGGGGTCTTCCTTAAGTCTCGTCCGTATTGGTAACTATTGCATAGGCTAGATGTAATGTCGCTTTAAATTATATTCAAAAATTCTTTATTCAATTATATATGACCTATGCATAGATGTTACATCTTTTAATTTTACACAGTTTGTTATTTGTCAATGTCAGTGTCATTTTTGTAGGTCCATATTTACTGACTCACTCACCGAACAAGCAATTATTAATTTCGAGCGTAAAAACATTAATACGCCCGGTATCGAATATATTTATTAATTAAAATACGGAAAACATAAATTAAATAAGAGATTATATCAAGACCATACAAAATACACCTTTCCAAGCGCTAAATTGGATGATGTCATATTACATTTTTCACGCACGACGAAACCACACAGTGACGTGACGTCACAAGATGGCCGCCACAACCCACGCAATAACGACATTAACTTTGATTAACCGATAGAATTACACATTGGAATTATCGATTAAGTACTATTAATAATTATGGGATTGATTGTATGTGAAGAGTGTGTCGTCGATGTATTCATAAAAAATAAATGAATATTTATTAATATTATATATAATACAAACGATTTTTAAATAGTGAGATAGACGCATTTTGGCCTCACACAGGACAATCGCTACCATTGAGATCACACCATTTATTTTAATTGAGGCCAGTTAAAATAAGCTATAGTTAAATAGATAGGAGAGTAAAGATGAAGATTTTTTAAATAATAGCTCATGATAATCTCAAAATATCTTTATTCAATTAGGTATTTATAAAGACACTTTTGAATCGTCAATTTTTACACTACTTTTACGGAAGGCAGTCTACCGAGAAGAACCGACAAAATCCAGCCGATCTTTTAAAATAAACATTTCATATTAAATTATGTTACTGGCATGACTAATTCAAATAACAAATCCTACTGAAGCATTAAACTATCCCGATGCTGGGGTATTGCTAACAGAATACTCTTCACGCCACCAAAAACCAAAAAAAAACGAAATATTTTAATTACAGCATATAATAAAAATTGAAATGATTACTAGATGACACCTACTAGGTGTTTCAAAGATGCACCATAATTTACACTTACTATAACTGGTAAATATTTAAATAGGTACAATTTTCTTTGGAAAGAAATACCGCGCACAAGTTGTATCTGGAAAGCTTTAGTGATTATGTAACACAACCTTCCTAAATCATCTCAACGAGGATAGGCGATGTAATAGTGACATTTCTGTAGTGGAATTCAGGTAGCGCAGACGATAAATGTACCCACTAAAACGGGTAATAAAGCGAGCTATTTTTACAGACGCCTCGTTGCCTGTGCGAATATTTTTTTTTGGGGTTATGATTCCGTATGTTAACATCTTAACTGGAAATAAATTATAAGTTGTTATACGCAAATAGTAACTACATTAGTGTTAATTAGAACAGTTAAGTCAAATTGTAACTAACTATGTGTGGTTAACTGTCGTATAAAGTAGCGATTCCCAACTGAAGAACTGGCAAGAAACTCTACGTTACTCCTTTCGCGTATTATGTTTTACAGAACTGCTGTAAGGTGCTCCAACGAATGATACCTCTATGTATATATAACAATAAGAAACCTTTATTACCAGAAGGCACAGTGAATTATGGACATAAACGTTATAGTGACAACAACCCGTAAACACAGATATAGTTTAATAATAGAAGACGAGACTCAAAGTCATTCAATCATATTAATAAACTATGCTAAACGAGTAAGTATTAAATAGTTCATTTCGGCTATATTATACTGAAACTCAAAATATCTTTATACAAGTAGGTTTATAAAGACACTTTTGAATCGTCAATTTTTACACTACCACCGGTTCGGAAGGCAGTCATCTACCGGCAAGAACCGGCAAGAAACTCGATAGCTGCTCTTTTAAAATAAACAATTAATACGAAATTGTGCTACTGACAATTAAAATAACAAAACATTGTAAGGCTACTCAAGAATTGAACTGTCCCGATGCTAAGCCAATTGCCGACATATTAAAGGGATATTCGTTTACGGTATAGTATGCCTTTTCAACCAAAATACCCTATACGCGCGTTTTAAATTTGTTAGAAGTCAACTTGTCAATATCTCATGAGACAATTACTATTGTAAATATGATTCGGCGTCGATTGGAAAACGATCTAGCTATTAAAATCAATTAATACTGATTCTGGAACCTGAACCTGGAACCTGCGTTAAGAATCACACTCTTCGCACAATCATACCGTTTCTGATAATACTGTTTTTTATAATTATGTCGAATCGGTATTTTTAGAAAACGATATATATTTTACAAGGGTTCTAAGACATTTCAGTCTGATAAGATAATATTATAATAATGTATTATAACTTGATAAATAAACTCTGTAATGTAACCATGTAACGTAATACCTAAATAACGATTAATCTTTCCTCTGGGACCCCTAAATTCCGATTTTCTAATAACGCCTTTACCTACCCCGTAAAGGTTTTATGATAAATTCTATATTGTCCAGGTAGCGTTTTTGAACCTTCACGCAAATACACTAAACAGTTATTTAATAACAAAAATTGACGTTCATTACAAAAATTACAATTTGAAAAATGCAATTACAATTTTATAATTGGTACTTTACAGGCGTTAGCGCCGAGTGTTTTAAATCAAATCAATCAACCAAAAATATCTTTGTTCACATAGGTTTATCTTACAGTTATGAACCGTCCCCAAATCAAGGGCGTAGAGCGGACGAGAAGAAGAAACTCTCCGCCACTCCCTTAACTTACACTTACGGAAGAGAATTAGAGTTATTCAGCAAAATTTGATCATATTAATTGTTTAATATTCATGAACGTTTCACTTTACATGCTGTCAATTATTTTTGAATTAACGTCTTAAATCGTACATTCACGATACATGAAATCATTGTTACAATACTTATAATGAGTTATTTGTGTAAGTATCAATAATCAGCCTCATTTACATGCTAATATATAAAAACATTCCATCCATTTAGAAACAGTTCAACCTTCGTCGTTGTCCTGTCCTATTTTATATACACATAATATATAGTTAATTATTTTAATAATAAACCATTAACATCTCGCAAAGTTCGATTACAACTGCTCGTCTTGGAACCGCATGCTGGCATTCCGCCAACGACACAAATTTAGTGCCCAAGTTTACGTGTTGCTATTATTTATCTCGTGTACAAAGTTTAGCACCTTAAGATCTACATTCGTTTGGCAAGTTTAAAATGTACAGTTTTAATCAGTAACTCATATTTTAGGCAAAAGAGCAGACACATCACAATTATAGACACTTACATGGCTGGTGGTGAGTGCGTTGCTGGTCTTTTAGGAAATTAATCAATTGAAGGACCCTAAGTACCGTGGCGGGCAGCTGGGTCCATAACGTGGTAGTGCGTGATGAAATGTCTCACGAAACGTGCAGTACTGGTACGGCAGACATTGAGATGATACAGATGGAATTTCGTATTCTGCCTAGATGTCCGAAGATGAAACTGAGCTGCAGGTATTAATCCGAACAAATCCTCCGAACACTCGAAGTAAGAAGACAAAATGTGTCTTCTTTCTACACACAACACACCGAAAACACACACTCAGTAAAAAAAAACATAGTTTATACACGGTAAAATACCACGAGACATTAAAAAAAAACTAACAGCTTAATTATGCTTAAATATGCGTTAAAAAATCAAAAATATAAAAGATATATATGTTGTGTCTATTATGACTACACAAACATATTGCATTGTTGCAATGGACCACGGGTGTGCCAAACGGGAAACTGCTCAGGATTTGTGTGAAAATTGATTTCCACACCACTGATTTAAAGCAGCAGTCCACTTCACGGTGGATGACGGTTAAAATAGATAAATAAGAAGGACAATTTATATGACGAAACTGAATGGAATAACGAAGTAGGATAGGAGTAGTTGCTATCTATGGCCTTAACCAGCCGCGAACGAAAATTTATCTGCTGAGAAATTATAAACTGGTTCAACCTTCAACAGAAGGTTGCCACATTACCGCAGGGTTGATATTCGTTACGTCTTAAAGTTAATAATTCCTCAAACAATAAAATTGTGTAATAGCGAAACGAAAGGAAATTGAATATAAATTCTCCGTTAAACAATTTTTTCAACATTTGCATGCCTATATTGATACAATCTTTATGGCATTCTTAGTACCTAAGAATCGAGTAAATTTTTCGAGTGAATTTTTTTTATAGAAGAGGGGCCAAACGAGCAGGAGGTATATATACCCTAAAGGTGAAGTCACCGGCCATAGAAACTCACGTGGCACGAGAGCTCGTGAGTACGTTACCAGCATTTTAGGGAGTGGTATGCTTTCACTTACAGTGTAAAGCGCAGTAATAACACAATTAAAACTATCTGTTAAGTGTCCAAAGGTCATCATCTAGTACCTTATATTAATTTAATATATTCGAATATTTCACGTAAAACAATATTTAATTTTTTAATATGATATTTACTATGCAGATATCAAAATCAGAAATACAATTTTAATCAAATTATGTTCAAACGGGGTCGTCCGATCTAATTATATTAATTATTTGTCTGCGATCTGTTATGACAATTATAAATGGGTAACTGTCAAATTAGTTGTTAGAAATTTACTGTGCAACCAACACTGACTACAAGTCTTACCAAACGATACAAAAAATGCATTATACAGTAAATCCTTAAAACAATACATTAATCCTTATTTAAATTACATTAATTTATATTGAACATAATCAATACAAGTGTAAATATTTGGTATTTCATTTGTACATTGGAAATCATTGCAGTGCCACTGTTTATCGTGAGCGTTTACAGCAATACTAAGGCTATGTCTACATTGATTATTTCCTTTATCGGTCAGCGAGTTTGAGGTCATAAAAAGCCATGTTTTAAGTAAGAAATACACTTCCATAGCGTTATAAGGAACTATATTCCGAATTTAAGCTAAACTCAAGAGAACCGCTACATTACAGATGGTCTAGAGATACTGTCAGCTAATTAGTAGATGCAGATGTTTAGTAGCAAATCTAGACATTAACGACTATAAGTTGCTAGTTGTATGACTTGTATTCAGTTGTCTAATTACAGTGTAAACTCTATATAACGACACTGAAGGGACTGTGTTTTTTTCCGTTATTGAGAGTGGTCCTAAAGCTAATTTGATTTCGACGCTTTATAGAGTTTGTCGTTAAATGAAATGTCGTTACATAGAATTTACAATGTATAATGCATTGTGTACGCAGCCTTACTTCATACATTGCCCTGGCACAATTCCAAACGCCGTAAACGTATCGACCGCGTCTCAGGAGACAATCTAAAACTAAATTGGAGAACTTATCTTTGGTAAGAAAATGGCCTTTCCCAGTTTCTTAATATATAGGCATATAACATATACTACTGCGTTTATAAGTAGACTCCACTACATTGTAAAGGGAGAAAAAGTAAACTTTTAAGTTTGTTAGAAACAAAGGTAGGTTACGTAGTTCTTATCTTACTCTGCCGAATTTTATTACGTCCACTAAGACGTGACAGGTTGGACCTACCGCTTGTAGCAGGTATTGTTACTCAGACTCAGTTCGACTTAAGGAAGCTATCAGTAGACAATTATATTGCAATCAACAATAATCGGTATTTCTCAATACGGAATTAGTATCACCTCGATGTCCGTTGTTCCACCGTTGCGCGTTTCGTGAGACATTTATTTTCTTATTTCTTACCACGCACCACCACGTTATGGAACCAGTTGCCCGCCACGGTATCTACGAACCAACACGACTTAGAGTCCTTCAAGAGAGAAGCGTACTTTAAAAGTGTCTATGGGCGGAGACTTCACCTTAATGGTGTGCCCCCTATTTTAAAAAAAAATATAAAACCATCATACATATTTATTTTAATTATTATAACTTAGAAAACGTGACGGAGTTTATCGTAGTTAACATATCAAGAAACCAAGAAAATCCATTTCGTAAAGGTCAAGTAACATTATGTTATTTCGATTTTGCTTCCGGATTCTTATTCTTAAAAGTTTGTTCAAGAAATAATAATTGACTTTGTACCTACACTTGTTGTTAAAAAAGTCTTTTGTCAACAAGCCTTTTTATAAGTTAATTCATAGACAAAAAAAGCTTTTATACATGTTTTTTTTTTAACAAAATCGAACGCGCATCTTAGCAAACATCACTGAGCCACTTAATAACCGGTCCACGTGACAATATTATGCGGAGATGCGACAGTATCAACTTGGGATGGCTTCATGCAATCGATATAATTCAATTAACTACTTACATCATAATGTTGAACGTTAACCGATTATTCTTTGTTTTTTTTTAAATTATTAGACTATTATAATACATAGTTTAATTTGTTCTATCTAGTACATACGTAGTTTAGACGCAGTTTAATTGATGACGTAACGTGTCTTGGGCTTGAAAGACGTGGATTATTTTTTTTTGTTTTTTATAGAAGAGAGGACAAACGAGTAGGAGGCCCACCATAAAGGTGTAGTCGCTGCTCATAGACGCGGCTGGAAGGTCGTGAGTGCGTTGCCGGCCTTTAAAGGAAAATTAGGAAATGGAGGGGTAGAGAAAGAGGACGGGGGAGGGGAAAGGATGGACACCGAAAGATCTCACTCACCGAACGAAACGCGAGTACAAAATGAACAAAGTCCAATTGTATCACTTTACACCGGTGTTCTGTGAGAGAGTGGTATTTCTCCGGCCGTGCCTGCCCATTCGCTTTAACTCTAAGTAACAGCATGGCACTCACACTCACAAAACTGGGTTTTGTAAAATGGTCCTTCGAAACAAAAAAAAGAATACGAATAGAAGCGTGAAAATAAATTAAACTCAGAAATACGCATCTAAAGTGAATCCCTGTTGGACAACAATCTTTTGTTGAACCTTCCGACTATATACGTACAAGTAAAGACATATAAATTCCAATATTCACGTAACATTATCTAAATAATTAATTTGGAACCGAACAAAGTTTTCGGTTTATTTGTTCTGTGAGAGACTCATATGTATTCTGTTTGAAAGTTGATAATGAGCTCATTTTAATAGGCTTTAAACCCTTAAAGCTTGTTAAAACTCAAAAGTTATCTTTTAACTTTAGGATATTGATTGATGGGTTTAAATCTGCTTAAACACCTTCACAATTTACAGACTGATTTATAATGGCTTTGAAATTTGACATTGATGATATTGTTAAAACTGATTAGATTATTTTATTCAATATTAAATAATTTTTTACTATCATAACACCGTAAAAGAACCTAAAGCAATGGTTATAAACTAAAGTATAAGGACAAAATATTAAAAAGTGTAATCTTACGTCGCTATACAAGGTGTGTTTATATAATTCGAAGTATATAAATACTAATCGAATATATATATATAATCAATAGATACGTATGTAAACGTAACATGTAAAACGTACGTACGTATCCATAGGTACGTATATAGTTCACTGTCCTGATAAATTGAATACAGAGGTTATGCCAAAAATAAGCATTATTTAGGGTCGATGTTGCACTGGCAATACTCCAGACACTGGCAGATTAGATATTGGGTTAAAAATTATTGCTACCTATTCACATCGGGTGGTTTACACCCAACATACGATGGTTGATCTGTGTAAGTTATTAAACACACTCGGTTAAGTTAACTTGAATTTGTATTGAATAAGCGCCTCTAGCGGTTCTTTTGTTTAAGTTTACTTTAATATAACCAAACTTAGAAAACTGGTATCTAATGGCGTGGGACAAACCAACGTTTCTTTATTAGCTAATAAAAATAAGTGGTGTCCGAGTCATTCATATTATTATTACAAATGGCAATTTACAAATACCGATTCATATTTTATTACAAATAAGAATATGATACATGCCGAGTAGGTACACTTAATTAAGAAATTCTTTATAAAGGAAGTTGTCCTATTATGCTCGTAATGTTATTACTCCTGGCTTCCTTGTTGATACGATAAATGCATTATTTATACCTAACAATTTAAACATATAACATTTTGTTAAAAGCCTTAGTGGAAAACACTTTTTGACATTGATGAGAAAAAGAGAGAATAGAGAATCCACTTCTCGATGCGATGTTAGAAGTCTCGCACGTATTCCAGCTGTCTACTTCAGGTGTTTTTTTTAATAAACGTCAGCTAAGCTTCGCTGTTACCAAAGCGATTAAATTATGCCTATAAAGCGAGATTAATATATTTGTCTAATAATAAAGTAAGCCATATTCTATATCATATTCCAAATAATCGGGTGGATCTCCACTTCGTCTTGTATGCAAGAGTTGTCGTAATTCTGGATAGGCACTCATTAAAAGCCTGACATTCTTCTTGCTGATTGTACCATTAACGATGATGTCTCGAAACGTTGAGTTCTTCACATATTCATCATTCATACCCCTTATCTCATTCAAGCGTTTCTGTAGCGCCGAATCGATCTTTATCATCTCCATTTCATGAATATCCTTCACAGCCTTTCTATCCTTCTTATACTTCTTCTTCATTTCCTTTATAAACTTCTTCAATTGCTTTGTCTTCCTCTTTCTCTGCGTTGTTCCATTTCTGAATGATCTATTCAGTATTTTTGTTATTTCACGTATAATTTTTTTAATATCTCTCTTTATCTTGCGCTTACGTTTCAACCGTTGTCGCTGTCTGCGTTTCTGGTCTCTTCTCTTCTTTCTCCTTCGTTTCTCCTTTGAACCGCGGTCCCTATTGCGTTTCTCATCTGTGTCCGTTGCTAAGTCAGAGCCTTCGAAAGATACATCGAAGCCCGTATAGAGATCATATGTGGTCATCTGCAGAGCACAACAGACGAAATTACTCCTACCGCAAAAGTAATCACCCCGATAGATTCTGTATTCAGCTTCGCATTCCATCGGCAGCATACACGAGCCCCAAGGGACGTCGTGTTGGTTGGGATCGCCGCAAGGAACTCCCCAAGGCCCTTGGGAACAAGAATAATCCTTAATTAGTGAATTAAGCGATCAATTTTTGAAAATACATTTAGTCGAATAATGAGCCGCTTTATATTTAGTGACTCTTTACAATAAATTATCGTCTAAATCTTGCTCTATTAAGCCGGACTAAATATCCAACAGACATTGAGCTCTAAGTTACAACAAAGTCATAAGATTTCTAGAGAAAAATCTTTTAAATTATTGCTATCACGCAACTAAGCATAACAAGAAATACTTACGCGCTGCAACCATATTAACCATATCTCCTCTCGGTATTGAAGAATTAACAGCTTCAAGTTTTTTCGATAGCCAATGCTCCTTCCACTCTTCTTTCCAATTTTTTCCCTCAACGGAACTAGAACTCGACAAACTACTAGAGGAAAATCTGTACCTCCTTCTTCCCTCTAGATTTCTAATATGTACTGGATCCATTCTACGCTTGTCTGTTTTGGGATCTTTCACAATTACCGGCGTGATAAGCGGTTTATCATTATTTCTCAACATTTTATAAATGGATTTCTCTCCGGCTGATTTTACATTGTTTTTGTTATATCTTTGCATATTTTTATAACCGCGATCCTTAGATAAATATGACAGTACATTTTCCTTTAAATTGCTGTATATCGAAGACCTAATTACAGTTAAATACGTTAAAAATAATAAGCAGCAAACAAGCGCTTTCATTTTAACTACATTTCTATAGAAAACGATTGAATAATGTATTTCACTTATGAGGCTATAAAGTTTCGAAACTCCATTTTCAATCGGAGTCAATAATAAAATATTTTATGGTTATTCTATTAAATTCTTATAGGTATCATAACGCAAGACAGTTTTAAGTACCTATAATATAAGTTGAACATATGATATTTCTATAGATACACAAATACTAATTCAAACTCCAACATCATTTCTCAGCATTGTATTTGTGAAATCGTTTCATCACACCATACATCTCTGGTAATTTTTGTAAACCAAAATATTTATTTCCAATCATTGACTCCATGTCCGTGTTTCAATCCATATAGTAATACAACCCATACTTTAATACAAAATTCGTTTTATTTTAAAACAAGAATAGCATTTGAATTTGATTTATAGCGCGCTGTACTGATGAATAATTCATTTATTTCATCGAGCCGGTATTGCGAATCTCCACCGCAGGGTTCCCCGCCTAGGAAGTTTATTTGTAGAATTTTTTGCGTCATTACATTAAAAATCTCAGAAACAAAATAATACGAGTGAATTGTATTCAGTATATATTATGGCGAATAAGTTTTCTGTTTGAAGTCTACCAACCCAAATGGTTTTTTCCATTAAATTAAAGCTGCATAGTTTAAATGTGAACACAGCAAAACTTAAATATTTTTAGTACATTATTATATAATAAAATAACATTTGAATTTTTCCGTTTATTAACACACATCTAAACAATAAATTGGGCTTGATATTTTAGGTATATTATCACTTATAAAAAAAAACAATACCATTTCATTCATATCATAAAATTAGATATTCCATTGTAGTATCAACCATTCCAATTCCATTATAGTATAACAAAATATAATATGTATTATATATCAGTTTCAGTTATTTTTATGGTGGTCCTCCTTATGTTATGAATTCAAAATAGTTATAGCTGGAATTGAACTATAACTCCTTTGGAAATAAGCCTACTGTGAAATACTGGACCAAAACCTTAGGCTTAAGGCAGTCATCAAATAATTCATTACTCTCAACTGATAACTTCCACTACTGCTTCGGTGTTCTCCAACCAGATTATATGATCCTTATTCTTGTCTGCTGGAAAGCTTTTTTTCGTTTTACAAATGTTACATATACACCAAATATACTTGGATTTATTTTTGTTTTTTAATTTTATTTTACTTGTCTTGTTGGTAAGTAAACATTTGCACTTTTTACATATTTGCCTTTTTATGTCCGGGTGGCTGGAATTATAACTCACATATTATTGGTCTATTTCACGAAAATATTTTAAAATAAATTTAAATATTTGAACACAGCACTAACACAATTTTTTGGATTTATCAGATGCCTAACAAACGTGTTAAGAACTTTGGGTACTTTTCTGTTAATTAATTACTTACATTTTTAAGACACTTTTTTTTGCAACATTTATAGCGAGACTCCCATAGTATGATGATAGCGCAGGATTGACCGCCGATATTGTTTTACTAATCTAAAAATATAAAATAACCTTTAGGTTTGTCTTTTGCTATAGTAAAACGGAGTATGTGTACTTTACTTGATATAAATAGTTTATTCGTTGGAAAGAATCATTTCCTTGAACTTTCTTCATTTTTACTTAATAGGAAGCAATACGATATATGAAAGTAATTCGAAATACTAAAAATAAGATCTGAACTCTGGCAGTTTTTTTATTGTTTGTGTAGAAAGAAAAACAAATTTATTTGGTAGTAGTAACTGTTATATGAAAACTGACAATTTACAAGAACAGTTAAGGTAAGAATGTTGTTTAGCAGTGCATACATTCAATTTCAAAATTCTTGGCAACTGACAATTAACAATACCAAAATAACCTCGATTTTTGAAAATTTGAGGCAACCAATAAACATTATTAGAACTTTTATATAAATTTTGAATAAAAGATAATCATGTTTGTTTCAAATCATTAATTGATTTGAAACAATTTTAAATCTTAAGAAGAAGTTTTTGGACTGCACAGTGGCTCTTTTTTATTTTCTTGTACCAATGCTAACAATTAATTTGCGGCATTAGTGGTTATAATGTTGTTCAAACACCGCAAATTATTATCAAAAATTCGAGTGTATAACAAATGTAGAAAACATTATTCTACTCAAACAAATGTTGCTGAAATTGACGTGGTGTTTTCAAATGGGTAAGAATCACATGATGTGATTTATAAGCAACAATCTTGTGATGATGATTAGAGTCGGCCTAATTGCAATATTAGAACCCTTTATTTTAGTAAATTCAAGTAAAATTTTCAGTCGACTCGATCGACTTTTAAAATATATATATATATATTGCTTCATATCATTCTTACAAATTACTGACATCTTACAGAACACAATTAAAACTTTCGTCTGGTCGCTTTGCGAGATTTGCGGATGGAGCATGTGTTGCTACATTGGGGAACACTAGTGTTCTATCTACTGTTGTATCAAAAGCAAAACAAAGCTCTGCATCATTCTTGCCACTTGTAGTTGATTATAGACAGAAGGCTGCAGCTGCTGGCCGTATACCAACTAATTTCTTGAGAAAGGAATTAGGTAAGTGGATATAGTACAAGGTCTCTGTTCTGTTTCTGTTCAGACATCTGAACAATTTTTTTTGCAAGCAAGATGAGTTAGAGAACTACATGAATATTAGATATATTTCACGGTCAGTGGCTTATTTGGTAACACTAGAATATAAAAGTTTGATTCCCAGCCAAAACCTAACTGTGTTAAAAATTATTAGAAAAATAAATACAATGGTATGACTTTTCCATGTTAAAATTGTGTTAGAAATGCATTTTTGTGAATTTCAGGTCCAACAGAACGTGAAGTCTTGACCTCACGATTAATAGACAGATCACTTAGACCACTTTTCCCACAAAACTACAACTATGATACACAAATAGTATGTAATATGTTAGCGGTAGATGGGACAAATTTGCCAGAAACTACAGCAATCAATGCGGCAAGTGCTGCGTTAGCACTGTCAGATGTACCTTGGAATGGTCCAGTGGGTGCCATTAGGTAATTATAAATTAAAATCACATATACAGATTATAAAGTAATCAGTCTAGTTTGAAATCACAATTTTCACATCTTGTCGCCATCTTCTAAGTTCACCTTTCGTCATCAAGATAAAAAAATTGAAAAAAATCCTTAAATAGCTCATCATTCTTACATCTTACATATATCTTAATTATGTTATATATATTACAGATTAGGTCAAATAGACAATGAAATAATTGTTAACCCAACCAGACGGGAATTGGAACAGTCCACTTTAAACCTTGTGGTGACAGCAGCAGCAACAAATCTGGTAGTGATGCTGGAAGGTAACGCTAAGGATATTCTACAGCAGGATCTTCTCAAAGCCATCAAATTAGGTATGAATGTAAGTCTGATTTTTATATTATTGGATAAATCCAAAAAAAAATGTTTTTTTTAAATAAAATAAAAGGAAAGACGAGCCTGTCAGAAAAGGTTGTAGATATGTAGATAACAGAGTTTATTTTTTTATTTATTTGAACTGACATAACTTTTAATAACAATATCAGAATTTTCACACGCAATTTGGTTAGACCCAAGGTAAGGGATTTATAGCTTAAAGGTTCTAACACATATGATAAGCTCCATATATATGATATATATTATTATAACACTCAACAAATCGCACCCATACAACCTGTGAGCACTCTGGCACGGGAACCATGATGACATTAACATGCAATTCTAGAAAATGCATAAATAAAATTGTAGGTACAAAAGAAGCTCAACACATAGTACGAAGTATAGAAAAGTTGCAGAAAGAACATGGAAAGACAAAACGGGAGTATGCAACACCTGATCCCGTAGAGCAGAGTGTAGTTGAGTCAATAAAAACTCTGTCTAATATGAAAATTAGAGAGATATTGAGGTAAATTTATGTACAACTCAAATATTAAAAATGGGACTTTGAAGACTATTTAGTCCATTTACCGGACTTTCCCAACAAGTTTCTGACTATGCTATAGCAACACACAATATGTGTGTATATTGATACACATCTACAGACAGACATTAATGACACACTTATTATGAAGGAAGAGACTGGACACCAACAAAACAAGACATATCCTAGTGTCTATAACCTCCTTATTTCTTACATTTCTGAAATTAAGTATGAGATGCATGTATTCCTTGTCACTTTTCGCCTTTTGACATTATAAAAAATTGAAATCTAGCTAATTTTCTTTACACTAATATGTAATTTATATCTAGTCTAGTTTACTTAACATTGAATTAAATTTTACAGCGACTTCAGTCACGACAAAATGTCACGTGACAACGCCGTGTCGGACGTACGTCAGACGGTTTTGAGCCAATTCCGCGACGCGGAGGACGTGGCCAAACTGCAGGAGTGCTTCAACAACAATTTGAAGCAGATATTTCGGGAGCTCATCTTCGAGACGGACACGCGCTGCGACGGCAGGGCCTTGGATGAGCTGAGGAATATCTCTTGTGAGGTGAGTTTTTCATGACATTCTTATTTTTATTAGATTTAAAAAAAAACTAATCCAAGAGTTAATTATTGTTTTTGATCTTAGATTAACTTTCTCGTTCTATGTTTTTTTATTATGTATATCTTTTTCTGTATGGGTTTAAGAAATAAAAAAATAAATATCTTATCAGCGATCGCTTGTGTATTTCAATTTTCTCTGTGGCATGCAAAATAAAGGTCCGAAGACACAACAGGGGGTGAAGGGAGTACTTGGATATCTCATATCAAATTGGCCTCATCACTGTAACGTACAAAA
Source organism: Leptophobia aripa (assembly GCA_951799465.1). Lineage (NCBI taxonomy): Eukaryota > Metazoa > Arthropoda > Insecta > Lepidoptera > Pieridae > Leptophobia > Leptophobia aripa. Next base: position 7,088,357 of record OX637271.1, read on the forward strand.
GCTTACGTACGATTCTATATGAAACTTGTATAAATATACTAATTACATGTTTATAAACAGGTCGAATATACAGTTAAAGTGTCATTAAAAAAAACGTTATTGAGAGTTAAATTCATATATTTTTTTGGTTGTAACAATATATGTACTCTTTTGTGAGCCTCCTGTTCGTTTGTCCCCCTCTTCTATAAAAAACCAGAACTTTTAAAATAATATAGAAAACTACTGAACCGATTTTAATACAAGTATTAATGATTCTACTGATACTATGAAATTGTTTTGTTTTAAGGTGTCCCTATACGAGCCTCTCCATGGCAGTGCATTGTTCCAACGTGGTCAGACACAAGTGTTGTGTACGGTTGCGTTTGACTCTCCGGAGAGTGCTTTGAAAATGGACCCACTCACCATGATTACCAGGTGACAGAGGGAAACATTACATATTTTTTATTATTTATTTAATATGGGTTAGCCGAGTTTACATTTCTTTTTAAATATAGTGTAAATAATTAATTTAAAATATAATTGTAATGTTATGTTTTTAACAGATTTTTGTTTATTTATAAGTATATTTATATTTCTGGTTTGAATTGAGTTATCAGCAACCCAAGCACTTCCCTACTTATTTTTGCTGGTCGGTCGGCAAATCTCTGACCTGAAAAACCTCATGAAAAAATCGTATTAAACAATTCTAGCGGTATAAAAGAAAAGAGTTTCTTTCTCCACTACGAGTTTCCATCGTATGCAACGGGAGAAGTGGGACGGACTGGCCCGGCGGGGAGACGGGAAATGGGCCATGGGGCACTCGCCGAAAGGGGCCTGTTGCCGGTTGTGCCCCAACATCCCTGTACTGTGAGGCTCACCGCTGAAGTTTTAGAATCGAATGGTATGAATCCGTTGTGGAAGCTCACAATGTTCCTTAGTTTTCTTGTTACGCTCAAATATTACACTTAAACATGAAAACTTAGATGACAAAAACTTAAAATTTTATACAAAACTACTGAACCGATTTTAATGAAATTTGACCTACAAGTAAGTAGCTTTATAACACAAAAGTTGTTTTAAGATATAATAATATGCAATATTTTGAAGGTTTAAATGTAAATTCCAGGATCTTCGTCAATGGCGTCCGTATGCGGTGGTTCGCTCGCACTTCTCGATGCGGGCGTGGCCTTGACATCGCCCGCCGCGGGTGTGGCCATCGGGCTCGTCTCCAAGCCGGATGAAAAGGGCAACATCGGGGACTACAGGATACTCACAGATTTGTTAGTGAGTCTAGGATCTTATATGTATTAATAATAATTGTATTGCACATACTAATTCGGAACATTCCTTGGCGTGTGGCGCCATCTAGTTTCATAGCGGTGAATTATTTATGTTCTTAATGAAGAGTTTTATGTATCAGCGTGTTTCAGTTAACACCATAAAAAATACTGTATATAAATAAATATATCGTTTTATATATGTAATTTGATTATTAGGGTATAGAAGATTACATGGGAGACATGGATTTCAAAGTTGCGGGAACAAAGAAGGGTATAACCGCACTACAGGCGGACATCAAGATAGCGGGTTTGCCTCTTAAGGTTGTCATGGAGTCGGTACAAAAGGCTTGTGAGGCGAAAAGCAGAATTATCGATATTATGAATAAGTGCATTGATAAGCCGAGGTAAGATTTATATGTAACATATATTTTTTTTTTTAATAAAGCTTTTGCATGTAAATTAGTTGTAGAAATAAAATAAAGACAAAAGAAATTGTCAAGCTGGGAATCAAACGTACAACCTCAGTGTTGAATTGCAAATCAACAAAGCCACTGTCTAGATTACTGTTTGTGTAATATACATACACCATACACACACTTTATGGATTCCACAGACAAACAAACAAAGAGAATATGCCGGTCATGGAAGAATTGGAAATTGAGGCTCACAAGCGATCCAAACTACTTGGCATCGGTGGGGTCAATCTCAAGAAATTGTATGTGGAGACCGGTGTGCAGGTTAATTTCTTTTTATACCTTTAATGGAAAAACATTTATTTTTATGACACTTTTAAATTATAGAAAAAAATACCTGATTTCAGATAAGCCCAATAGATGAGTGTAAGTACAGTGTGTTCGCACCTTCGCAAGCGGCCCTGGACGAAGCCAGGCTGCGCATCAACAATTGGATCAGTGCTGAGAGGACTCCGGAACTTGAGTTTGGCGCTATTTATACGGCTAAGGTATGTCATCTTCAGAGTTGTATTATTTTTGATATATTGAGTCTTATGGAGTCTACTGGTTTCAGGTGGTCGAGGTACGAGAAATCGGTGTACTGGTGACTCTATACAATGGAATGTCACCAGCACTAGTTCACAACACACAGCTGGATCACAGGAAGGTAATATTTTATTACCATTTTTTAAATTAATTGTCAACCCTACGTCGCTAAAAGATAGTTTCAAATAATTGTTTGACCATGTCAGTAATGAAATTGAAAAAATTATGAAATATCTAATTATATTGAAATGAAAAAGTTTGTATTTGCTCCAAACCTATTTTATTATCAAAATTAAACCATCTGAAACTGTGCTTTTTTGTCACTGAGAATATCTGGCAAAGATATGCCATAAAACAAATATTTTCAGATCATGCATCCGTCAGTACTCGGTTTGGACGTTGGTTCTGAAATTCAACTGAAATACTTCGGACGGGACCCGGTTTCGGGACATTTAAGACTATCCCGGAAAGTGCTCACCTCACCGCCGCCGGGGATTGTCCGGAAACTTGACAAAAGTTAATTGAAATTTTGTAATTTGAATAATTATATAATCAATGTTCACAAACTCCTGCTTCTTTGACTTACCAAGACAAATTTGTGCCCAAATTTATTTAGATGCAACTATTACGAATAATTATTTCGTTATTTTTGTTACACTGTACATAGTATTAAAATAAAAAAAATTGTTGTTATTTTGATATTTTATTGCAAGAAATAATCTGTACAATCTATGAAAAAAAAAATATTGTATCACAAAAGGACGTCACGTCGAAGGCACTACAGTACATTTGTCCAAAGGGATCTTAAACTACATATATGTAATTACCATTCAGTACAATCAATAACCCCTAAGACTTATACGGAAAATAAGACATTAACATTACTCGACTACCCACCGCAGTCCAACAAAACTAAAATCCACATAATACACGCAGTCTTTGATTGTGACTACCAGCATTAAATATTATCTATATACAATATTCGATAAACACAAAATAAAATTCAAATAGGAACACCCTGGCCAGAGCAGAGTTACACCGTGCGAATAAGTGGCGTTGTTTTTGGGACATATATGAATAATTGATTTATATCCCCCAAAAAGATATAAACATATGCTATAGTCACACAATATCTATCATTACTTGTCAAACGTGTCAAGTGTTACCACAGATTATATCGAATCACAAGTCAGTTATAATCTGTGGTTGCACCACATCGAAATGAGATCATCGCGACTATTGTTGCCACTATATTCTATACAAGCAAGTGCACCATAGACAATACAAAACATAAAAGCTTATAATAAATTCTGCCTTATATTACAATTCATGGCATTCAATCAATTTGTCGGCAATTCTTAACCTACTTTAATAAACAGTAGAGTATTTTTAGAGAGGCGTTCTCTTGTCTAGTCTTTATTGGCAAGATTAAAACTAGTGTTAGTAATAGCCTCATATTGCCTTGAGGGGAAATCTAGCTGCCATTCACAATTAACAATTATAAAATCGTTCAACCCCCCCATTTTCGCATATTATTGTCATTAAATTAATCTTACTCTGAACTTTTCAAAAATAAATTATTATTTACACATAGGTAACATTTTCTTATTCCTTTAATATAGAAAAAGGCGACAGACACAAGCAATTGTAAAATCAGTAATGTCAATTACATAACAAGGTGTATAATGTATAAATATTTTCATTTGTATATTATATGTATAACTACAATAAACGATCGAGACATTCCAATCTGGGAAGTTAATCCATTGATAAATTGATTTTTACCTTTCTACCTTCTAAAAACAACGTTTTATTTCATAGAAATAAAAAGTATTTAGGCACTTCACATACTTCGAAAACAAAATCATTTGTTGTACCCTCAAAAAAATCAATTTGCAAATGAATCAATTCCAACTACCGTCAAAATACTTACTGGCTCAGGCCAAATATCTTGAGCGCATTGAAGGCGGTCGCGAGCGCCACGTCCTCCGGCTTCTCGGCCCTGAAGCCGGCCACGAGCTCCACTATGGCGGGCAAGGCGCACGGCTCGTTACGTTGGAAGGTGCAGTAACGATTCACGAAGTTTTGGGATCTGCATACGACAGGTGGGTACAAATCAATTGCAAACGACCACAGAGCCAATTCTAGGGGACTATTTAAAAGACAAAAAAAGCTTAGGACTTGTAAATTCTAGGGGACTATTTGAAAGACAAAAAAAGCTTAAGACTTGTAAATTCTAGGGGACTATTTAAAAGACAAAAAAAGCTTAAGACTTGTAAAATGGCTGAGTCGAGTTTGATGTGGGTATTTTCACAGATCGATTGCGGAAGCCTCGTAGCTCTAATATAAGAGAATTATTGAGGTACACAATTAATAATTCTTGAGTAGCCTTACAATGCTTTGTTATTTTAATTGTCAGTAGCACAATTTTGTATTAATTGTTTATTTTAAAAGAGCAGCTATCGAGTTTCTTGCCGGTTCTTCTCGGTAGATGACTGCCTTCCGAACCGGTGGTAGTGTTAAAATTGACGATTCAAAAGTGTCTTTATAAAGACCTACTCGAATAAAAATAGTTTGAGTTTGATATAAATAAATTTAATTTAAAGAAAACCTTAGGGAAGGAGTTATTTGACGTGGTGCAAACTATTAAAGCGATTGATGACTTTATACCACACAAAAATATATAAACCTTACCTCTCTGTAAGCGAATCCTTAACGTGCAACGGTAGCTTTGAAGCCCTCATATTCGGATACATGAATGGCGAATCGGTCTCCACGAGCAACTTGTCCAGTGGCAAAATCCTCTCCGACAACAGTCTCCGTATACCACCATCGGACTTATCCTTGCATATATATCCCGTTATGCCGATATAGAATCCCTTCTCTATATACCTTATACCCTGTTCAACGCTACCCGTGAATGAGTGTATGACGACGGGTGGTAATTTGTTTCCAAACTCGTCTAAGATCGTTATTAGATCGTCTTGCGCCTCTTTCTCGTGTACGAAAAGCGGTTTTTGCAATTCGCACGCGATTTCAACCTGGAATAAGGATACAGGTCTGGAATGAGATGTGAAACCGTCACAATTGTTGCAACGTAGAAGTAGATAATGTCAATAGATGTTGGTACATAAAAGAACGGCCTCGCCAATAAGCGATCTCTTCCAGTCAACCCACGATATATAATAATAATAATCTACGGATGATTCATAATGATCCAATTTATCACAACACAAGCCGAAAGACCGACCTTTCTCGCGACTTATTTATTTAACACTTTATCGCACTTAAACACTAGAAGCAAATGACATTAACAGGTGTTAGAACATATAAGTGCAACGGGCGGCCTTATCGCTAATAAGCGATCTCTTCCAGACAACCCACACGATAAAAGAATACTTAAAATATAATAAGACAGGTGCAAACTTTTTAAATTATTTTCTTTCTAGTATAATTATTATGGATTAAATATGATTCTATAACGAATATTAGCATTACATCGAGTCAATATTTTTTACTAAGGAGAAGCTACCGACGCAAATATCTAATTACGTTAGGCATTAATGCAATTCGATAGCCCACATACTAATAATAGTTACATGTCGCGGTTTAACCTTGTGTTGCTTCGCGAATTAGACATTCTTAACGGGGCGTAGGTACAGAATTTTCAAACGTCGTCGCGACGTTCGGTTAACGTTTTCGTTTACACGATACTCGTTACATTTAATCGATAATTGTACTATAATATATTTAACCCTTATTATATATAATGTTTTCAAACAGCCCCCAAATGTTTGGAATAGGTGACGAAATGCGGCTACTAATTTCAATTAAAAAAGTGGCTAAGAGTGACAACACTTTGTTAAAACAATACATTTACAACAAGTGCTTAGACAGGACCTGTATAAGAAAATGCTCATTCTGTAATCAGATGACACAGTGGTAGTTAAATAAGAAGCATACAATTAAGACTATATCGCAATGTAAACGTGTCCTACCTACCCTACCCTAAACCGACTTCTAAAGTAAAGATTTAAATTAAAACATATTTTTCTTTATATGTGTAAATGTTAAACGTAATTGTTAAATATATTTGAATTGTATAAACATAAATCTGGTGGCGGCCACCAATACGAGTAATCGTGTACTATAGGTTATAAATAAGACGTTCGTTCCGGTTCATTGTCCGTTCATTGTAATCCTACTTGGAAAGTTATTATTGATACTATTCTTATTATTAAAAAAAGGTCTGGGTTTAAATTCACTTTGATTAGACATAAGTACCAAAACGCCCGTCCTGCTTAAAAAATCGAAATAAAGCAGTCGCAATTTGAAATGGCCAGACATGTGGGAGTGATCTGTTTAGTATCCTTGCGTTCATCCAATCAAGCGTTGACTTTGATAAACATTCATCCAATTAAATTCTATTTATATTAAGGAAACTGCACGTAAATATCTTTATTCATATAGGTAACTTCCTTACACTTATGAATCTTTAAAAAAAACTGCCTGTTCCCAAATCAATAACTCTACGACATTAATTTCAATCGATATATATATATATATATATATTATAGAACGCTTGTAAAGAACTGCATACACTGTAAACGCTACATAACGACACAAATATAGTGAAGAAAAATCATTGTTTGGAATGATTCATTCAATCATTGTTTGGCGTCAAAACCAAGCAAATTGATTTTGACGCTTTAGAGAGTTTGTCGTTAAATCGAGTTTACACTGTTTATCTATATTTATTTACGACCGAAGCCAAAAACATACAGCCAAGGCATATATTTTGTGGTAATAAGGGTAAATACACACATCTCTCAATCATTATCGACCGTATGTAGCTCCCATAACGATAATTATCCGATTACATAAAAAGTCAGTTTATTTAAGAGTATCTTCATGCTTCGATTCTTGTGCCTAAACAAATACAGGAAACGCGTTTAGGATGATCAACCTCACAAGATCGTGTCAATCTAAATTTATCTCAACGGATCGGTTTATCGTTCATCATCGACAATTTATCGTGGTACTTGATTATATATTGAAAAGATGTCAGATAAAAGATAAAAAACTACCCCATGACATTGATAATACATCTAATATATAAAATTCTCGTTTCACAGTTGTCGTTCCCTTACTCCTGTGCAACGGGTTGACCGATTCTCCTGAAATTTTCTGAGCATATTGAGTAGGTCTGAGAATCGGCCAACATCTATTTTTAGAGACATTTTTTTTATTTTTTTGGCAAAACGACGGGATCAGCTAGTTAAACATTAAAAATATTTCTCTGTGGTAAAACAAGCAATTTTTATATTATTTAAAAAATTCTCGAGCTTAACCACTTTCTTTATTATAATCTATGCCTGGAAAATAACGCTCAGAACTCGAGTTGTTCTCCTAAAATTAGTTATCCTGTATTCTATCCTTTTTTTCAACAAAGTGTAAAATTCCAATAGACACATTTAAAGAACCTTACCTGCCGTTTAAAAACTTCCCTCTGCACCTTTGGTTCCGAAAAATCCTTACTGTAGTTGAGCCCGCACTCTCCTACTGCAACACACTCAGGCGCTGAAGCCGTGGCCTGTAACTCAGCCCACATCTCTTCCTCTACCATTGATTTTGCATCGTGGGGGTGTACACCTTAAAGATATAGTTACCAACAATATTATAGAGATACATCAACATATAGCTATAAAAATATTCAGTAATAATACAAAATTGTCAATAAATATTCTTATCTTAAAGGCCTAAATAATTTATCATTTAGATAAAAAACTATTATCTCAAGGTTCTGCTACCTACCTTTTATGCACTCTCTAGTGTGACTTTATAATTATTATGCATACCAAGAGTTAGATAAAAAAACAATTGGTTACAGTTGCTTTTTATTCATACCTGCTGTAGAATATATAGTGCTGGGGTAGAGGCGTGTGAGTCTGAGTGCTTCTTTACTGCTCCTTACCGATGTTCCTGTGACCATTATCTTTTGGACACCTAAAAATATTTTTATACTTTCATCTGCTAATTACTGTAAATTTTCTTAAGCTTTACAACTACGAGAGTGTTTAGTTGTTTCCGGGATGCGATAAGACTCTGAGATGACATATGATGACACAATTATGAGCACAATTAAAATCCTAGTAATAGACTGTACGCTTGTTAGAATAAGCTAATAAGAAAGCAACCTTTATTAACATACTAACAACAAATCAGCTTAACAACTGCTTAATATAAAACTTCATATCTTTATAAACTGAAGCCAAAGCAATCAGCTTATAACCTTATGAAACAATTACAGTGTTGCATTCTCAGAATGAATAATTTGATTGATAAATACACTGATGGTTCATTGATTATATTCTTACAACATTTCATCTATTTATATATAAAATGGAATAATACAATGGCCTTTAGCAATTTATACACATGTTTGTGTTTATACTGCCACTTTAAACTCAACTAAAAGACAAAGTGATATAATTTTATCTTTGATTTGCTAGACAATACATATAATCTCCTAATTTTGTGTTTAATAGCTTAACAAAGTTTAGTTGAAATTTTCTATAACATAATTGTCAAAATATCAAATATTAAGGTCAACACTAAAATTACAGCATCATAAATATCCTTTAGGATGCTGTTGTAACATCAATTGTTATTTCAACTTTCTCAATGATTGCTCCTTTGGTATGTACACTCAAGATTAATTAGTGCACATTTGTATTGCAATCGTAAATTAATGCATTATTATAATATCCTTACATATTTGCACGCAAGATTTTTTTTAACAGTGAGACGATGAAATGTATACCTGCATCTTTTGCCCTTTGAATGACAGAATCCAGATCACGGCCGTATTTCTTGTTTGTCAAGTTTGCACCAATATCGATAACAATAAGATTTTCGTAACATCCCTTTAATTCCTCAGAAATCTGGCATTCTTCAGACGTCATCCTTAATTTTGTATGAAGCTTATTGGTTCGGTGTTTACCTAAAATTGGTACACATGCCACAATGATAAAACATTTTTTAAATTATTGCATATGGAGTTTTTCGAAATTTCACTTACAATTTGTATCAAACACTCTAACTAAATAAGCTTTTTTTAAATTTTAATGACTAGTCGAAATGTACACCCTTTTCACTGAAATGCCACCATGTTTTTGAGAACTGACATTAAATGGCTAAAATGTAATACGAAGGTGCATATTTTGACAGCTATCAAATATGACTCTGTTTACCACAGACTACAATTCTAGAGACGTTAGTACTGTGATTAGTCTGTTTCTGGTAAAAGAAACCTCAAAGTTGAGACCAATAGGCAATAGTCCATTTCTCAGCTGATGGAATAAAAGTAAACACTATTTTAATTCTTAATGTACTTAATAATACTATTAAATAGAGAATTGCTCTGAAAATGCCGAATGTACGACAGTTTTTGAACAAAAACTTAGTTTTGATAATTATGGTACCGCTAATAATTGGTAGTCATTATGGATGGATGCATTTGCAAAATGTTGATGCCCTTGTCAAAGAAGATGAACGAAAGAACCTACCGTCGGTATGTTTACAATAAATTCTATAGATAGCAAATGAACTCGCCTCAGTAACTGTTGCATTAATTTAATGCATTTTTTTCTTTTTCAACAGATCTTTAAAGCGAGACAGTGAACATGGACAGAAAACGATAGTAAAAGTTTAGAATACAACATTTTAGTTATTAATTTTGTTAATGCAACTAAGTAAATTCGTTTAATTTCCCCATTTGTTATTATTTTAGATAATTAAGATGGAACCACTGAAATTTTATGTTTAAAAGATATAATCATGAACACTAAGCCGTACTAATAAGTAATAGTGGCTTAGTGCATTTAGTGCTTAATAATGTTAAAGAAAAACAGTAGAATTGAATAAACATTTAATTTTAGTTATATACGATGCCATGGTGCTAGTCATATAGTCGGTAAGTGTCCTCGTGAATCCAAGTGTATCTTTTTGTCCTTTGGCTGGTTTCTTTCGTTCACAATAAGCTGGGGCAGCAACTGATGTGATGATTGTACCTGTGAAAAAAAAATATAATTATAGTAATATATTTGTATGGTGAATGTCAATAATAATTGTAATTGTTTATTTTAAAAGAGCACCTATTGAGTTTCTTGTCGGTTCCTCTCGGTAGATGCCGAGTTCGGCATTCCGAGCTGGTGGTAGTGTAAAAATTGACAATTCCAAAGTGTATAAAGACATACTTACATAAAGATATTTTGAGTTTGAGTTTGAAATAAAATATTGAATCTATATACATTTAGTGTATATCAAATAGCTTACACAGTTTTTCTTAATATTTCTATTACTACAGGTAGAAACTACATCTAGGTATGAACTGCAATGTTATTCCTAAAGTTCAATAAGAACTTATACTACTTATACTTTTACTAATTTACATGTCATTTTATAATACAAAATAACATATTAACAAATATATGTATAAGGTAAGATTTTATATTTTTTAAAGACGAGTACCTCACAATAGGAAATGCCTTATGGCTCATTTTCCTTTATTTTTCTTTGAAACAGTAATGTCAGTGGCTAGGGTAGTTATTTCTTCATTTAAGGCTCGTGATTTAGTATTGAACTCTTGCTGTTTTTGAAAAAAGTTCAAATAATTATCATACTTATTTCATCTTATTAGCATATTGTTAATTATTTTCAGTAAGAATACTCTAAAAACTGTAAATTTAAAAAGGTAGTCTTCGTCCAAGATGTTTCTTATTCTGTATACTGTTTCACATTAATTATAAATCTCTATTTAACATGGAGCCTTGAGATACCATAAGGACACCAAAATTGGATTTTAATTTTCTACATCCTATTAAGCGGGGGGAGGGGGGGGGGTCGGATTACAGAACTTCAAACTTTTGATCAAAGATAATCTGTAGTAACCTGTTGACGTCTCACTCTCTCATATTCATCGTGGTCAGAGGCGGGAACGGTAAACAGGAAATTTTCGAAAATCGGATGACGCAACAACTGCTCGCAGGTCCATCGCATCATTGGGTCTTTGTCTAGGCATCTCTGAAATATCACCAACATCAAATGTCATTGTCATGCCAAGCATTAGTATATAATATACTAAAGTCCTTACTTTCAAAAAGTCAACAATCAATTCATTATTTGCATATCGCGAGGGGATCTTCTTCTCCAGCGTTTCAACTGTCGTCGGCTCCGGTAACGCCATACCCTGATACAATAGATAATTTTATTCCTATAAAAATCAATATGTAGTTCTCTCCTAAATAATACATGTTACTATTTAAACACAATAATTACAATAATCTTGCGCCTTCGATTATTTAAAAGCAAATATATACAGTTTACATTTAATATTTAGAATATTCAAAGATGTCTATGAATAAAAAAAACATCTATAAGTATGTTATCAAATGGAATCTTTACCTGAAAAAAGGAATTCTGTGAGAAAATCGTCATGTGCCTCGGCAAGAGATCGCCAAGTGTCTTTCTGATTAAATACAGCTGGTCCAAGTCGCTCTTCCCCGGCCAAAGGGCTTCACTGGATAGGAGCTCCGCAAACACACAACCTGCAATGTATGGGAGATATATGCTTCATGTTTATGTATATTTGTATTAAAAGACATATTTAAGGTTAATAAAATATATAAGTATGTATTTAATTAAATTACTATGTATAAAATTTGTGTTTTATTTATTTATTATTATTTTATAACCGTAAATATATATTTTTAATTATTACTACAAAAAATCCTTTGCATTTTTGTAAGCATCAAGGGGCTATTAAAAACAAAACTTTCCAGAGCATTCAAGTACTTATAGGCTTGACAAATTGAAGCTTAACTTACCAATAGCCCATACATCTACGGGCATGCTATAAAGAGTATCTCCTACGAGCAGCTCTGGTGCACGATACCAGCGCGTCGCCACATAATCCGTGTAGCTCTCACCGGGGCCTGGGCATGTTGAGGGAATTTCTTTTTAGTCATTTAGTTAATAAATACTATTACGTTTGTTTCATTGTATGACTTGTGTGGCAATAAATTTGTTTTCTTTCTTTTTTTTTATCTTTTTTATTTCAAAGTATTTCCGTGTAATAAATTGACTTTTATCTGTAGATCTGCTGGTGTATTATTTGTTAGGTTTTGTTAAATAAAAATGAAATTCTAATTCTACAAATACAAACAAAATATAAAATTGCGTCAAGCTTACGTTAATTGCATATTAACGACTTTTGTATAGAAAAACTAACTATTCACTATAAACATTACGACAAAACCATTTAACATGAAATTGTAGTCTGTAGTCGTCATACAGATACATCTTTAATACCCTTAAATCGTTGTAGCGTCATCTATGATTAGCAGAAACAATCAATACGATGACGTCATTGAAGCTAAAACGCGCTAACGAAGTTCTCTTGTCATTATCAAGTCATTATAAGCTATTCAAAGATTATACTCATTTTATTTAAAAATAACCAAATACAAGTATTTATACATACTTACATGCCTTAGCCATCTTAGCCGTTGACCGGCAATTGCTAAACGCTAAACTAGCCTACTATAACTTAATTGCAATACATTTCTTTTGGTATCGAGCCGAGGTCAAACCTATTAATGGCTTTATCGTTGAAGTCAGGTTAATAAAAGCTAAATGTCACACACAACTTGATTCTTGTAACAAAAAAAGGAATTCTGCATGTACGGTGTACCGACCTTAAAGCTCAGATATTATCTAGCTAGTAGATTGCTTACTGTAAACATTTTGTATGATATTCAGAACTTTTGAAAGCTTAACGCGAATATAATGTTCTAACAAACTTTGTAAGAGCCAAAAATATCTCTTGCATGATTAATTGATCGAAGGAAAAACCGCAAGTAACGGCCTTGGTACCGCTATGTTTAGCGATAAGGTGAAGGTTGCACGGCCTTGATAAGAAAAAGCCATGCAATCAAGGCTTTAATCTAGATATTTCCTGTGCAACGGAAATACTTTAGCATTACCTAAGAATTCCCGTTTCAAAGTTATTAACGTCTGCTTGTAAACGTATTACATCTGCCATTATAATTTATTGAGAAATGTTAGCTATAGATAATAAATATAGCTTGCTTTCTTTTAATATGGTTTCCGATATGAAAATGTAGGTACAGACTACTTGTAGCAGATTATTTAACCTTATTTACTTTGAATAATGGCGAACACAAAAAAAAATCTTAAATTTACTTCTAAGCGAACACTATGATGCATAGTTTATTGGTAGCAGCTGCAAGCATGCAGCTTGAAACCATGCTTGGCGATTTAAAGGAGTGGCGGAGACTTCCTTGCCAGTTCTTCTCGTCCACTCTACGCCCTTGATTTGGAAACTAACAGTCAACGTAGAGTCAATTTATTTAAATGTCTTTTTTGTTGATTAATAAGTGATGATGTGATGCGTACCAATGTCAATAATTATATTTTTAATATTGCAAATTAGATGAAACTTACACAGAAGTGTTATTAACTGGTTGACGATAATAACAAATGATATTGTTCTTATATCATAAAAGGATGTTTAAAAATACGTAGCATATATTAGTAAATATACATAAAATTAAATTCATCGCTGTCTATATTGAAGTGGCACTTTATCGTACCAGGACCTGAATCTGCTATTCCAGGTATTTCCGAACCGGAAAAGCTCTATTTAATTTAAAGCGAAGTTAAAAGGTGGAAAAGTACTGAAAGTCGTAATTCTGATTATATTTTCCATTGTATATGTTTTGTGAAGTGTGGAAATTCTAGTTTAGTAGTGATTCAATGTAGGGTCTTAAATCATTTCCTTGTTGATGTATTTCTTTGTCAGCTGTCAATATGACTTACATGACGTCGTTTTTTGTGCCTAAATGCCAATTATCGCATAATATTTTCGCGTATAGAAAAACCGGTTCGTGCTCAGGTAAAACCCGAATGCCTTTCCATTCAAACTCAAACTATCTTTATTCAAGTAGGTCTTTATAAAGACACTACCACCGGTTCGGAAGGCAGTCATCTACCGAGAAGAACCGGCAAGAAACTGCTATTGACAATTAAAATAACAAAGCATTGTAAGGCTACTCAAGAATTGAACTGTCCCGATGCTGAGCCAATTGCCTACACATTAAAGGGATCTTTGTCCCCTATATTGGTCATTGGTACAATTCTTGTATAATAACTAATCCAACTGTTAAGAATTAATATATAACGAGGCGAGTACCTCCGTAGGATGCTTTTTGAAAGGCCTGGCATCAGCATTTGATATATATTATATACATTTAATAGAATAAACCCACATTTGGATATGAAGATTGATCGAACATCCTATATAGTGTCATCAATATAACATTTAGGTCGCACATATTTCATTTTTTATCGTACGATTGCGATGCTACATAAATTATTATATGTATAATTTAAACATTGCATAAATCGATTACTTTGTTTCTAGCAAACAATGTTTTTTATTTAATAAGTGACCGAAATCCTTACATGACAATACATAAATTCAAAAAGCCTCTTCTATAAAATATAGACAATAGATGTTTTTTTGTTAATCCTAACTAATGGCCAACTGTCTATTTCATTTGAAACCAAAAAAAACAATACGAATTATCAGTAAAATATTTAAAACGTACATAGCGTAAGACTTTGGTTAAATAAAAAAATAATTACGCGTGTTTTGTTACGTCAAAGTATTCATAACGTAGAATCGATTAGTTATTTAATAATGGCTCGCATAATCAACTAAAACGTTCAGTCAATTCATGCTTTAACATTTACGAAAAGGCTATACGTTTTATACTAATGCTCGGGCAATAATACTTTGTTTCATAAATGCCTAATACGTATTTATACTGACAGACGACATCATGTTATACCCTAAAACTAACACCTTAATTGACATGTACTCAATAATTTTATTAAAGTGTTTTTGAACAGTATAAAGCGTTCATACGTTATTATTTTTATGTACCCATTACATATATTACATATTACGTGTAAGCATTACAGCGAGGAAATGCCGCATGCATTATGGGTACTCTGCCACAAGGACCGAACATTTAAAATTGGTTTTAGTTTTGTGTTTCGTATTTTAAGTTATATTAACTTTAGGTTACTATTAATAATGTTTATGTTCAATGTCAATATGATTTTATAATAAAATTTATACCTATGATTATCATCGTCCTGAATCACTTGACTTATACGGTGGGCAAGTTTGTGTAAATTAACGGGTTAATTAAAGTATTTTAATTCATATACGGTTAAAACATACCGTTTTTGGTTGAAAGCAAGAGCATCAAATTAATTAATATTTTATGAGGTTAGAACAAATAAAAGTAATCTAACCTCAAACGGGGTCGCTGTCGGGGCCCGCTGAAGGGTAACATGTAATTAAACTCTCCAACGATCTGAAATTCCGTTGGAAACAACCCGTTGTCAACATTTAAAACACTTTCAAAACTGTCACTTTATTTTTTCGCGCCATTATGTAGCTTCAATGTACGCTGTGTAAATGACTTTTTGTATCTGTTTTGACGTTTACATTACACCATATCACAATCGTCATGTGTTATAAAAATAATACAGAAATATCATATCCTGAAATCTTAAAAAAATATAAACATATCACGTTTCCTGTTGGTTCTCTTGCGAAGGTTTGTTTGTTTATGGCACAACTAAATACCTTTGACATTTAACACATAGATTGCAGTCATAGGTCACGGACAGGTCTACCTAATATATTTCATATAGACTTTTAATTTATAATAAAAATTATAGATTGTCCATAAACTGCAAAGATAGTTTTTTGTTAACTAGTAAGAGTATTTACTTTACATAATTCTGTAGTAATTAATATAATGGCGGAGAAATTTGGGTAAAAGCACCTATACCAGTCTAGAGTAGTGTAAGCTAGAGACATACAATGAACCTAGCAAAAAGAGATCTGTGGTCAATATTAAAAATATTCTCCAATGAAATGAATCATTACACGCTAATACAGTGATGAGTTATAGAAAGTCGCGGGACTAACACATATCACTTTAACGTTATCACAGTAAATTTATTCAAAGTTAAAATACTCTATAAGCACTAGACTAACCTATTTATAGGAATAAGGCCGATCATTGATAAGTAAGCGGGTTATCTTAACGCTACATCTAACTTGCCTAGGCCTTATACAGACATCGGTGTGAGGGCGGGAAAATGGGGCATGATAGTGTTAGTATTAATCGTAAACTTAAATCTCTTTTACGCAACCTGTGAAGAATATAAGTATACTGAATAAATCGTTCAAATTGTTGTATTATTTACATGGTGTGCATTTATTAGAAATTCAATGTTCGGTTTATAAAAACATATAAACAGAAGTGGCATCTTCTTTCAGAATGGTTTTTCTGTCTATATTTATGTAATTCAAACATAATTGTTTACTTTATTAAAATTATTATATATTTCTTTAATGGTTCATATGTCTTGTTTACGTAAGTAGCTGTAAGAATTGCATTGAATAAATATGCGTATTGCCGGGACCGACTTGTTTCTTACCTAACACGTTATTATTCTATATTTACAAATTAAAACTATAGGGATCACATTTCAAGTGTCCAAGTCTGTTAACTATTCTAAACTATTGTTAAAATAAAAGAAAAAAATAGGTACTAGCTCTCCTCCTCACGTCCACTCCAAATGGTATCATTGTGTGAACTGAATATTCAGATGAACACGTGCCACCTAAAGGAAGGCAGTAAGGATCAAGGAAATTTATCCATTTTTAAAAATGGAATCATTAAGAATAATTAATAGTATAACGGGCGGCGGTGTAATTGTCAGTTTGAAAAAGAGTTTTTAAAAAAGAAGTCTACACATGTAAGAATTAAAATTAATACACGTTTATATAAATGTAATACGCACTGATCATCCTCGCGAAGCCGAAGTCGCATAGCTTGACGACACCATCGCTGGTTAGCAGAATGTTTTCGGGCTTAACATCTCTGTGTATGCAATTATGTCTGTGACAGTACGCCACGCCTTGTAATGTCTGCCATATAATCTGTTTCGAGAGCAGCTCGGGACTACCCTAGAAGTCAATATAATTTAATCATAAATGGTGTCGAATATCAAGTTTTGACGAGGGGAAAAATTATTTTTTATTACAGTAATTAATAGTAATAATTTTATGAAATAACGCAGTATTCATACCGCATCCACCAAATAGGGGATTTTAATGTAGACTGATTCAGGGAGAAAACAAAGAAAGAGAACTGTTTATAAAATCAATGAATAAAAAAATAAAGTAACACTAAAAAAATCCCGAAGAAGCCGTGTGAATTTTGTCAATAATTGCAGCACTTATCTGAACTAATACAGCGTGAAGTAAGTTGAGTAAAAAGCCAATTAAATAATTTCATTGATAAGAAAATTGTTTATTGCATCAATAAAATCGTATTAAATAAAACAAAGCAATCGAATTATGATTATGTAATAAATCGTATCAAGAATTAATCGGTAGCAAGTTATGACAACTTGGGAAACTCTGACTACGCAACATAACCGATCGTCGGCTGATTCTTGCTCAAACAAAAACCTTTATGATATTGCAATAATAACGTATATTTCTTCATCTCTTGATGTGCTGTGACTTATACTCGCTTATTCAAATCAATTGTAAAGTTCGAAATCTTCAAAGGGTTAAAGTATTTTTAAATCAAATCTATCAAGATATGTACGAGTACCTACTACAAATTACTATATACAATACTAATTTAATACTTTTGAAATATACATTTTGAAATATACATATGAATACTTCTGAAAGGGCCATGACCCAATTAGGAATCGCAAAGAGACCCAAGAGAGGTAAAACGTCAGAACACGATACGACATATGTATTAAAATATGTGTCCAGAATCCGAAACATGAGATGTCACATGTCAATGTCAAAGAAGGCGCTTTAATATTTTTTTGTAATAAACTAATAAATAATTATTTACGACTAATCTTAACGCCAAAATTATATTCAGTTATAAAATTGGTCTGATGCGAATGAGTTTATATACTATATATGGTGCAGGCATGTTTTAACTATATATATATATATATATATATATATATATATATATATATATATATATATATATATATATTCTCTGGCTCCCTTTCCGAGTATTGGATAGGAATTTATTTATTTAAGCTTTCAGTAATCTCTCTATGTCCTATTTGTAAGTTTTCTTTTTTGTTTGCACGTTTAGTTATAATGATTGATCTTTGCATGCCGTTCGCGCCCCTTTAATGGCTGCATTTTGATCTTATTTTAATTGTTTTAAATATTATTGGATAAGAATAAAAAATGCATTATTAACGAACGATTGTAAAACCATACATCTCTCTACGCCACGGTATATACGATTGTTTAAATTGCAGTTATTGACAAAGAATGTTATAATTATAACACGTGTATGAACCGCACGTCATGTCGACATGTTTTACAGCATTGGGGCAATGACGGTCCGGTTTAGAAATCATTTGAGCAAAACTGAATGTAAAAACAATTACATTTATTAGGCAAACATTGTTGAGCAAGTCCTATTCTAGTGGACTTGGGACTGAATCGCCCAAAATGCTTAGATAAGGACCAATTGTAAAACATGATCACGCTTTAAAAAATACTAAGTTTGTTGTCTCAGACTGGTTTATATTGAACCCTCGTAGACTTACATTCAAAGTCAAAATATCTTTATTCATTAAGGTACATAGGACTCATATATTTATGTAGGTTTCATATATTTCAAAGAACACTTCGTGCTATGAATACCTGGTGCTGATACTCACGGCTGGATATTTCTCCATTTCATGTAGCACTGTGTGATCGCAATACTCAAACACAAGATGCAGCTTGCGTTTGCGACGAAATACTTCGATGAGATTCACCAAATTCGGATGTTTCAGGTTCTAAACAAAACAAATATGATCCCGACAAACGTCGTTTTGCCAAAAAAAAAATGTCTCTAAAAATAGATGTTGGCCGATTGTCAGACCTACTCAATGTGCTCAGAACATTTCAGGAGAATCGGTCAACCCGTTTCGGAGGAGTAAGGGAACGAAAACTGTGACACGAGAATTATATATATATATATTGGAACCCTCGTATCTTTAACAAGAAAATAGTTGACGAGCAAAAGCGATCGCTGATACGATTCTATACTGGGAAAGTTAAAAATAAGTATAATATTGTTTGCAAACACAGTTGAATAAACTGTTTCTAACGTACACTTTTAACACGTTCTTCATGACCGCCTCAAAAACTCCAAACAAAGTAAACACGCGTATCAATATCTCAATATTAATGGAACTTTTTAATAAAAACAATTGTTGAATTCAGGCAACACTTAACGAGATGAATAATTATAGGTGCGTTTTTATGAAACTAATTAACGTTTAATGAGAATAAATTTAGGGTTTTGAACAGGATTTCGCCATTTTCTGAAGAGATAACTACGCCTTCCGCATAATGACGCATGCTACACAAAAATAAAACAGTTAATTAGTCAACAAAAGGTCACACTGTTTTATATTTTTTTTATAATACAATTAATTACATTTATGGCAACACAGTTGAATGACTGACGGTCATTATACTTAAAAGAGATTACGATCCGATGCGTAGTTTAAGGATGGAATTGGTATATAGAGATAACATTTTACGCCTTTTATTATTTGGAGGTATTTTAATAATATACAGTCAATTTAAACTGTAAAACCTTTTACCTGAGATTTCATATATATGTATTAAACCCGAGTATTAAAAGAGATTTTTTTTTAAATTTCCCTTCCTTAGCCATTCAAAACAAAGAGTAATTTAATTGTGAGAATAGTGCTCAAACAGTATCCTCAGCTTTTATTATTATTATTGGTAATATCGATTTAAAAAATATTATATCAACCTTCAGCATTCGAATTTCTCTAAGCGCAATTTTACGTATGAGCGGGTCGTCTTCATTCTCGACAAACTTCTTGATTGCGACTATCTCCCCGGTCTCCCGATTGCGACACTTGTACACGAGGCCGTAGGAACCTTCTCCGAGCTTCGCCAGCTTTTCGTAGCGCTCCATCGCCCTGCTGGAGGCGCGAGACCTGGAATTAGTAGATACTGAGCACAAAATCTCTAAAATTTTACACCTAACGAGTAGTTTAATAGCAACAAATAATGGTACGTCCATAAGCCTAACGCTTTAGGTAAAAACTTATTTGTTTTTAAAGTAAAAGTAAACGTAGTAAACAGTCAGGATAGTAGAATCCCTTTAGTAGCCTATAGGGCCTTATGACAGACGTAGGATACTTTTTATCTACTTTTTCTTGTTTGTACGACTTTGAAGCTTTTGTATATGTAATTTCAAATAAAAACTTAATAGCTTATGACCTCTGCCGACTTATCATGTAATATAACTGAGTAGGGCGCCTTCAAGAAAAGAGCGAACCTCTACCTTAAAATCCGACATATTACTTGTAAACCTCCTGGCTTAGCAGCTGCCCATGGGCGGCGGTTGGCACTTCACTCAAAGTGACCGGTTTGCTTCTTGTTACTTATGTGAGTGATCAAAACGCGAGATTATTATGTACATAGCTGTGTTGAGATTTAAATATACCTTGCTGAGACAACATCGGGGGCGACAATACACACATTAATTTCCCCTTTCATTATTTCTTACTGTAATTTTGAAATACTGTGCCAATTATGTATTTAAATTCATAAAGCTATTGTGATATTACTTTTTTATAACCGATATACATTTGAGCGTAATTTTGTTCTGTCACATTCGTGAATGGCAGTGCATTAAAGAGATTGTATACATAGATTTTAGGATTTAAGGAAATGGGTATTAGTAGTTAAATTAGTTTGTTTGCAACATCTACTACTACTACTGTAATTGTATCATAATTAAAATCTTGAAAAGGCATTGAAAACATATTTTTTACATCATTATTATTTCATAATTATGATAACGATAATTATTAGGTGTTATCGTATTTATATTAACGTAAACTGATACGTAATTAGAAATGTTAAATGAGTCTTATAAATTCGATATTATTTAATTACCCAATAAAGTATAGAAAATTAATGGTATTACTGAAAAATATAAGTTAATTAAACGTTTATAAGTCTCGTTCAGATGTATGAACTTCCTTATATAATATATACTACAGCGTCTTAACTGAAAGTAGATTTTAATAAATTATATTTACAATGACCACAGGTTCTTTATTAACCACGCTGAAACCGCTGTATACAGTTAGTATTCACTATTAATACGAATCTATTCAGCTACGGCTTAAATATTTTAACTCACTTCAATTAACCAAAAGGAGTACCTCAAATACAAAATAAATATCTATATTTCGATAAAAATGTGTTTGTTTATCCCGTAAATGTACAAAAATTTAAACAACCTTTTTCAAGGATCAGAAAACGAAAACGCTCAGAAAACTTGAATTATACTTAGTAAAAATTCATTCGGATATAAATTAAAAACATATACCGTATTTTCCTGCCATTGTATGCTTAATAAAATAACTAATATACCTGTATTAAGTGTTTTTTTTACATAAAATAATATAAGATATTGTTGGTTATAGGCAGGTGAAATGTTGAAGCTCACCTCCTAGGCAGCAGTGGCAGGTTATTACCAAATAACCATAACCGTTTATCACCGAACCATTTCTCCATACAGGAAGCCACGTTGTTCAACACTTTGAAAACTTGAAACACAACACTATTCGAATATCACACTGACATTCAAATATTTCCCGGCCTTTTAAGACTTGACATTTAATTTTTTAATTGGGCCAAGCTAGCTGCTGTTACGAAAGCCACGGAGGTTTTACTACAATTATGGAAATATATCGATCGAGGTCCGTTGATTGTTTACAGTTTCTGTTGTTTACATGACAACCGCGGGTCGTGATATATGTATAACCTTAAGTTCCTCTGTATTACTATTAAGGTTTAAGGTACCTAAGTAGATAGACTGAAAACCTAACCGTCAAACAAACGAACTACAACCAAGATTTTTTTTTACACTTTAACTTTAAAGCATCGAGATACGTATATTAATACGATAATATAAGTAAAAGGATAAGTATATTATGTTATAGTAAAAACCCGTATTCAGATGGAATGCGTTTTCCCTAGTTAGATCAAGTTATTACTGAACGCCTTTGTTAAAACTGGAATAAAGTTATGAATAAATTATAATTTATCTAAGTTATCACAAGTGGAGAGTCGCCAATCGCAGCAGAAGTACTGGCTTCACTGGAATATAACATTGAAGTCGTAACAAATGTAAATCTACGGAAAATGCCTTCGGTGTCCTAGATCGTTTTAATAAATAATTTTGAAGCTATTTCAGCTCAAGTGCTAGTTTTAACTAGCATACATAAAAGCTTACTTATGTGAAAAATAAAAATATTTGTAGCGACATCTATGCAACTGCAGTCATGTAATGACGATATAGATCCTGAATCGCGGTAGTGAAGTTCTCGCGACCTGAGCCACTGGAGCTTTTAAGCATGCTCCCTTTTCGGTTTGAGAAAAAACGTGCTTTCATTCTTCGACATATTACAGCAAACCATTCAATTGTCTGGTCATGGTCTATCGCTATATTCTGTTGAAGTAATTGAATAAATCGTCTTTGTCTTCTTGTTGTGAACGAAGTGAGCTGGTTTTTAAATTTCGTAATTTCTGTCCTAAAAAAGTTGCTAGTAAATTATGGCTATCAAGGACAATAGAACAATACCCGTGTCATATTTTCTGCAAAAATATTTAACACGATGTAATCAATAGACATTTATTGACATCGACATGAAACTTTCAATTCAAATACTGTATGATATGATAACAATAAGATTTTGTAAAACTAGTATTCTTAAATATAACTTTACCAAATTAATCTTACAAAGTGAACGTATTTTAGTCTATAGAAAAAAATGTTTAAATGGGCAACACCGTCGTGGGCTTTCACAATCCACAGTTTCTGACGTTGACGTTATACCGATCGCTCTTGACTGATGAACGGAGAACGGTGAATTTTCATCGTTCATTCTATTTTCATTTTTCTTGCTGTCAAATTAATAGTAAGGTGCGGTATGCGCGAAGCTGTCGCCTTTTTATTACGATCAATGTTAATTATTGACGGGCAATAATGTTATTGTTGATCGGACGCAATCAAAACAACGTTATCGGCAAGTTTGTTAATTATAATATTGATGATTCGGAGTAAAGACGTTGGCTGCTTGGCTAACTATAGTGCAATGTTGAAATAAACAGAATATATTGCCTTTGAGTTCTGGCGATGTTTCTTGTGTTAAAATTTCAGTGTTGTGTGTGTACAATAAGCTGAATGCGACGAACTTTCTCGTACTATTTTGTGTTTTGTTTGTGATAAGACAAGATGGGTTCGACGGGGCTAACGCTGGCTGATCTGCCCAATATTTTTATTATGATAGGCGCTCTCATTTCGCTATTTGTAATGCTAGTCATACTGCTTAGGTAAGTGATAATACATTATCTTTATATCAGTTGATATAAGTGTGAACCACAAGAAACATTGTTTTTATTTCTCAATTACTCCTCTCTGTTTACAATGTAGTTCAGCTACAATAGATATCACATTGTAAACATGAATTAGAAAGTTAATGATATTTAACCTCAGGTTTTAGTCAGCTTCATATATATGTCTTGTATAGGTTAAAATTATATAAATTGGTTAAAATGATAGAATCGGTAAATAATTAACATATCACATTTATTATGTATTGATTAAATAAAACCTCACAACTAAACTTACACTTAACACACTGGTTTAAGCTTAGTTTCTCAATGTAGCTCCAATACATTACTTACTTATAACTTATGACATCAAAAAATTATGAGTAGATAATTTATAAAGACAGGAGAAAGCTATATTTCATGTAACATCAAATATTAGATTTCTACTGAATGAAAAGGAAAAAATAACTACACAGAAACATCAACTTTCTTTAGAATTGGAACAAGCAAACTTTCTTTTCCACTTTTTATCTTATTTATAAAGTACAGTTTAAAAAACCTTGGTTAACCTTGACTTGATAAAAACAAATGTTTAAAGGATATCAATCAAGGTTATAAATAAAAATATATGACTTCTACATCTTAATTTGATACAGATGTAATAACATCTTTAATTATATGTTGTTCAAATGTGATTTCAAGACATTAGATTCTTAAGTTCATGCTCAGCTGTTTGTTATAATAACAATAGAAGTTTTGAATTCTTTAGGAGTGTTGAATCCATGTCAAACCAATTTGCTTACACACAGTTGTGTTAACACTAATTCCCCAACTTTGTTCAATGCTCATAACTGTTCAATCTATTATATCGGTGTTAATAGTTACTGTAGTTTTTTATATATTTGACTAGTATGGGCAGCATAGCGCAATTTGTTTTGTAATAACAATTAATGAGCAATTTTTAAGCTGGTATCCTTGACATCCTATTACATACCTTCACTTGATGAACTTGACTGGTTGCTGGTTGCTTTTTGCTCAGATCTCATAAGAATGTTACAAAGTTACAATTGATTAATATTGATATTATATTATTAATATATTTATATTGTTTTTTGGTCATGTTGTATTACCACTTGAGTACTTTGGCTTAAAATATAACTTCTTTACCACTAAATAAAAAAAATACATCATTTAAACAAAATACAATTTGTATCTTATATTTAATAGACTCGAGTCCTAGTTTTAAATATCTGTCAACTTAAAATAAATAACTTAAAGTATCATATTAACAATTTTGCTAATATGATATCTTCTAAAACTGATTGACAAAATATTTACATAATATCATATCTATACAATATTTTTAAATTTCCAAGATAAGTTATTATAAGATATGAATGTTTAAGATATGTATTTGTTTTTCCATTATCAATCTGATGTTATTTTGATATTCGCCACTCTTGGGTTACATAACAAAAGCATAGTTTACAATGATGTAAAACATTTTCACAAAACTTAACCTGAATAGATTTTATAAAAATATGCTTTAAATAAAACATTTGAATACAAACTAAAAGTGGCTTAAATACGTGGAGCAACGCTTTTGCCCGGATTTTTCTCATTAATTTTACGAGTGTCGACGTCAAAGTTGCAGTTGTTTACTATGCCTCCCAGTGACACGCTCTCACCTACTTTATGAAAGCTGTGTTAAACCTTTGACCAGCTTACATTTTTCCTATATTTATGTTTTAATAACGAAAAACTTGACTGTTAATGTATATGAAAGCGAATTGGGATTATATTGAGACGCTTTTAAACCACACGCCTCCTGGCTAGTGTTATTTTTATTCAAGATTCTTTTTCGTTTGATTATTTTTCCGGTGGTACACTACACTGTCATTGGAATATGCAAACTCAACTCAAACTCAAAATATCTTTATATATAAAGGAACTTTTGAGTCGTAAATATTTACACTACCACCGGTTCGGAAGAGAGTCATCTACCGAGAAGAACCATCAGGCAACAAACTCGATAGCAGCTCTTTAAAAATAAACAATTAATACAAAATTATGTTTTTAACAATTCAAATAACAAAGCATTGTTAGGCTACTCAAGAATTATATTGTCCCGATGCTGAGCCAATTGCTGACACATTAAAGGGATCTTTGTCCTCTAAATATACGTTTACGTATACGTATATTCAACCAAAATACCCTTTACGCGCGTTTTAAATTTATTATAAGTCAATTTGGTTATACGTGCTGGGACTTTGTTATAAAAACGTATGCACTTTACTAAGGCGAGAACCAGGCACATATGTGTCCTTGTTCCAAGTTTAGAAGTAAATTAATTCTATTCAATAGTCACATATGCGTTAGAAATGTATAGTTATTAAAGGTAATTGCATTTGCCAAACTTTTGAAAATTTCGTAAACTCTTAAATGAAAATTCTAAACAATTCGAAAAGTGCCTTCAGCTCGCGACGACATATATTTAAACATCGTTGATTGTTTAGTTATATTAATCGTATGCAAAGCTGCAGGATTCGTTACCCGCGTAGATATCAGACAGCTTTTTCAATATATGCACCGTTCGAGACTGATCGTTAGGTGGTGCGGGATTTGGTAGGCTTGTTTTTTTTTACCATTAAATGTTCATGGTGGCCCAGACTCCCTCGCGTTTTTTAACAAAATGTGATGATGAGGCATATGCGATATGTATTCACACAGCGTTAACATTTTGCGGAAGAACGACCGATTTCATTGTGGGGTTCATTTAATTTGTCCGTGAGCATCCTACGTCCACGATTCAACTCACTAAACCAGTGAGATATATTGATTGATGACTGTTGTTTATACACATCGAACAGGAATATATTCATTTATAATTGTTATTTATATATATCGAGTGTGTTCTTGCACGGAGGTGGCGTTATAAACGCGCCAAAAACAAAAGACAAGCGGTCGTTAAAAATATATATACATTGGCCAGTAATCAGAAAAAATTATATTTATATGTAACAATGGTGGATTCCGAATACACAAGTAGCAAACGCCCTGATTGATAAGGAGACCACGAGTTCAATCGCATATAAAATATAATAGGTCAATAAATATAATAATATCCAAGTGGAAATAAGCTTACGAGCATACTTAAAAACCGTACGGATTACAATTTGTTTCGTTTATTATTCAAATCAAATCAAAAATAACCGAAACCAAACAAATCTTCGTTTTTAGTTCTCAAATATTTCTTGTTTTGTTAATATATTTAGCACATAAGATGTTTGGGAACAGATTTAATAAAACATATAAAAAACATGAGGTCTTGATTTGACAACATCTTGAGGATAAAGTCGTGAATAATTAAATCTTCAGACATGCTATTAATTTTTTTTAATAATGCTGCTGCATTTATTAATTAAACTATGTTTATTAATAAAAAAACATAAGCTAAGTTAAATATACTTTGAGCAAATACATAGTGTCATACAATGCATTACCTAGGCGATTAACGTCATAAATAAATTATTCCTTAGACATCTCCTTTTGTCGTATTTTGTTTACGACGCGATGAAAAGATCTAGTCTTGTAAAGTACGACTTTAATAAATCGTCACTATTCTTTAGTGTCAGACAATTGATGAGTTCTAACGTCAACGTCGCGGAAAACGCACGACTAACGCTGGATAAACGCGTATTAAATTCAACAATGTATTCTAAAATTGGATCGATGTAATAAATTATACATATAACATTCAGTTTTTTAAAAGTGTAAACATATCTTTGACATGTCAGTTAATAAACTTGTCTGCGCTTTTTTCTACATAATTGAATAATTGCGTATGAATTTAATGTTCTTTTTAATCACTGGAACTAAAATTCAAACATAAATTTCAATTTTCTATTCTATCTCATGTTTTAGATTAATATCTTTGTGTCAGATGATTATTATACTCGCATACCTTTCAACAACTGGACATAAATGAATCTGTAAAAACTAAACCGAACAGAAAATGCGGCTCAATAAGATCATAACAGGTTTTAAATTAGTCATTTTATAAACGGTTCTATTCTATTACAGGAACATGGAAGTGATAGGTATAGTAGGTGAGGGTCGAGAGGAGACCTGGTCACGCTCGATGCAGCCACCACGGCTTCTCATGCAGAGGGTTCACATACCATTCACGTTTAAAGTGATGGAGAACGAGCCGATAGGATATGGTGGTGAGTGATTGTAGAATTTGTAAACCAAAGCAGGGTTTTATGCATTTGCAAACCAATAAAAATTACATACCATCAAGTAAAGACGGTTGCAATTCCTTAAAGACAGAAACATTCGGGAATCAGGTTGTATATGCCAAGAGACCACACCTCTTGGCATATGTACCACTTAACATCAGATGAGCATCCAATAATAAAAGGCGTATAATAATAATAATCTAATATTATGTATTAAAATCCATTACAACTATGTCAACATGTGATTATTTCGTCTTTGTTAAAGCTCATATCCTCATTATATTCAAGTTTTAATATTGCATTTTTTTTCCCTATAATTAAAATTTTGCATACATAATGATTCGATCGTGTAAAGATTTTCTTCATGTCAATTCATTTCTACCTATATTCGGCAGATTTCATTTCAAAGGTTACTAAAATAATCAACAGTAA
The DNA here is from genome assembly GCA_951799465.1 of Leptophobia aripa. Classification (NCBI taxonomy): domain Eukaryota; kingdom Metazoa; phylum Arthropoda; class Insecta; order Lepidoptera; family Pieridae; genus Leptophobia; species Leptophobia aripa. Next base: position 7,116,894 of record OX637271.1, read on the forward strand.
ATCAACAAAATGTATATTTAGAATTGAGTGTCGGAAATATATTAGAATATTAAATGTCAGTCGATTTCAAAGGTTGCATTTTACACTAACGTGCGACCTGTTGTGTAATAACAAAAACTGTATTCAATACGCTATTGTTTTGCAATATATCAAGGCTATGTGATATTTCGAATTTTTTTTTTAATGCCTTCAATATCACAAATATATGTTTTCATATGTAAATAGAAGGTGGTTATTTATTTTACGGTAACAAAACAGACACATCACAAAAAATACAATAAATGAAAAAGATATATGACAGAAGTACAGAAGTATCCTAAAACATGTTTAACAGATAAAATATGGTATATAAAAAAACAAAAGCCTATAAATTAAGAGAAGTGAAATATAAGATATATTGTCGATGTTATATAATACACAAAAAATGCTATGACAGTTGAATGTTAATTTAGGTATTTGAAAAGTTTGCTGACGATGCAAATCAATACCTATGTTAAATATAGGTATATATTTTGCGTTGGTTACCTACAACTTTCAAATAGGTTGTAGAACTAGGTCCATAGTAGTTATCTTGATCCTATCATCTGTGTATTGAGTCAAAGTCAAATGCGAATGTACCAGTTGACGTAACACAAGCCTCCATGGGTCATATATGTGCCTATGGGTGGCGACTTCACCTTTCTGGTGAGCTGAGAAAAGTATTTATATCACTATATATCTTCTCGTCCGCTCTACGTCCTGGAAAGTTACAGAATCAAATTTTGTAATAAGAAAGTTACCGATATGATTGAAGATATTTTTGATTTTAAAGTCTGTTATAAACAGGAGGTTAAAATAGGTAGGGGAAAACATCGATAAGACATATCAAAGTATCTAAATGCGTGTCATCCCCCCATTTCCGCTGTTGTGATTATGCGTATTCGTCCTATTATCATACCAGACGGTTCTTATCTATACATCTGTGTTGTTAACATAAGCTCAGTCATAAAATTGAATGTGATGCGCGTGTACATTTTGAATAAAAGGGGATTTTGGGTTTATTATACATTTATTCATTGAAATATTAAATATTACCTGTGTACTTGAGAATATGGAGTTACCGGTCGCACACTCACTTACACAGCAACACCATTGCACACTAATACACACACACACTTAAATGCTCGTTCCTCACTTGATATACTCCACTTGTTCATATTTTCATATATATATATATATATATATGAAAATTAATAACATATATATATATTATTGTTATTATTGTTTCTGATTTTAGATTTAATTTCCGGTTCTATGTTTTAACCTTATTTTGGTTTTGTTTTTAATCTATTATTTATTGTGTAAACGTTTTTGTTATGCTGTATGGGTTTAAGAAATAAAAAATAAAATAAACCGACCTATATTTAAGTATTTGAGCACGCCATCTCTGTGTATTTGTTAAAGTTTATTTCCTACATATTTTTTTTCACCGTAATATGTCGGTCATATTAATTTATTTGGGACTATTAGTATATTGTATATGTTGGGTAATATGATTAATGAAACTTAAACTAACGACCAAACATTTGAAAATTTCCTGTGGAAAAGTAAACATAATGCTCGCATTTCATTTATTAATTTCTTATAAAATTAAATATGCTACCCATTCCAGTTAAGTGAGTAAAAAAATCAAATGCCAAGCTAACAATCATTGTTTTCTCGTTTCGCTGTATCTCATTAAACAAGATATTTAACGACACAAAACTGATGAACAGAGAATTATTAAATTATGTATTTCAGGTGTAAACTGCTGTGTATCGTCAACAGTACGTTATTGGCACGCGAGCTGGTGGGGCGCTCCCGTGCGGGACCTTCATCAGACACTTTGGGGTACTCTGCCTGAGATACTGGCATCGAACCACTTGAATTTTACAAGGTATGTTATTAATTAATTTTATAACATTAGAACTTTGCTAAGTAATAGACGTCTTATGGGGCATGGGATGTCGTTGGTTTGTCATCACGTAAGTTTGTTGCTAGTTTCGAAGTCTCGTAGTTATAGGAAAGGTGATATCTGGAATTCACTTTCATACCTCATATTCAATTGTGTTCTTCGAGCAATGGATAAGACAATTGATTGCTGATATTCATGACGAACTATACACAAGTTAAAGCAGTGATAGCCTAGTTGATAAGAGACTTCTGAGATCGCGCTGTCAAAGGTTATTCGTGCAGGTGACTTTTTGACACTTATGAAGCGTAAATTGATATGTGGACTGTACATTTGTTATTACATAAAAAAACTTAGCCCGAGCATTTATCATGTGATGATCTCAGAATATAGAAGGTAGTTTAAGACATGAAATCAAAATCAAAAAGAAACTATTCATGTTTAACTCATTAAGCGGACGAAAAGGTCTGGCAAGAAATACTCCGCCACTTTTTGGAATGGTTGTATGTTTTACAGAACGGTTGTGAAGCTTTTCTGTAATAAGAGGGTAGAATCAAAAGAACTCGTGTCAAGTGCATTTCATTACTTCAACATACTGGGGGAACTAAGCCTAAAACTAGAATTGTCAAACAAAAAAACTCAAACTCAAAACATCTTTATTCAAGTAGGTCTTTATAAAGACACTTTTGAATCGTCATTAACACTACCACCGGTTCGGACGGCAGTCACCTACCGAGAATAACCGGCAAGAAACTCAATAGTTGCTCCTTTAAAATAAACAATTAATACAAAATTACTTACATGACCTATGAAGAATTAAACTGTCCCGATGCTCAGCCATTGCCGACGATAAAGCCTCTGCATCTCGTATAACCGTAAAAGAAAAGACAAGGCATCTATACAAAACAATTGAACTCGATTAATCGATTAACATACAAATTAGATGATTAATTGGTTTTATATTAAACATTTTGTGAAACCTAAATTTAACTTAACACGAATGTTTCTTTAATGTACACAGTTATTACATTTAAATTGGTTAACGAGCGATATTTTATTGGTGTCCCAATTCGCGGAATTGTGCTGGCGTGCAACGAGCTCAGTTCGCCTTGATCCTTAAGGACATTGACAATGCAAGGATTTAAAAGTGTCTTTATAAAGACCTACTTGAAAAAAGGATAGTTTGAGCTTGCATCAGTATAATTAAAACGTTTTGTTTACTCGATCATTTTGAAGTTTTACAATAAAAACTAGCTGACCCGTTGCTTTATATGGCAAACGTTGTTTTGCCATATAAATTATTTACAAGTAATTTGTAGTGTAGACAAAATATAACTGGCGGGGAGATGACTAATTAAATGTCGATTGACCAGTTGTCGACCGTGAATGAAAAATAATAAAAAATATTTTTAATTATTATTAATTAAATTACTAAAAAATAGGGGTTAATGATAAAAGGGTAAACATGTAGGTTTGTATGTATTTTTAATGCCACGTTATAAAAAAAATAAAAACAAAAAATTAAAGAAATTATGATCTACCCTTATCACAGGAGTATGGAAAATGGTTGTTGGCCAATTCTTACACCTACTGGAATACGCATATAAAATTTGTTAAGTCCGTATTTTTTTTTTTTTTTTTTATAGAAGAGGGGGCAAACGAGCAGGAGGCCCACCATAAAGGTGAAGTCGCCGCCCATGGACACTCAAGTGGCTGGGAGCTCATGAGTGCGTTGCCGGCCTTTTAGGGATTTATACGCTTTTTTCTTGAAGGACCCTAAGTCGTAGTGGTTCGGAAATACCGTGGCGGGCAGCTTGTTCCATAACGTGGTGGTGCGTGGTAAGAAGTGTCTTACGAAATATATACGGTTCGTCGCATCTCTTCTCAATAGCGGTACATATTTCGCACAGGCTTAACAAGACCAAGTGAAGCCTGTATGGAGATTCAACTATTACAAGTTATTTGTTATACTTATAAATAATAGCTGAAGTCGCGGTATCTTTAACGGGTAGTTCGAATTGTAAACATCTCAGTAGTTAGTCCACACGACAAAACATATAGAACATATATATATATATATATATATACATATATATATATATATATATATATATATATATATATATGTATTTAACATTTCAGTTGACTACTCAAACCATACATTAATTTCTGTTTAATCACGCTTTGACAGTGCGAAAATAAAACTTGATTTTTTTTGCCTTCTCCACGTGGGATCGTATAAGCGATCACTTGAAGGTTGAAATATGTGAAAAAAACCCAAAACAAACTCGGCTGACCTGTTACTGTATGCTTTATAAAATATGAATAATGGGAACGATGTGACATGTCACTTATACTTTTTAACAATCGTTTCGTTCTCATGCCTGGTGACGCATTATCATCGCCTATTTTGAGTTGTTACATATTTGCAAACTTTTTGACAGGCAAACGTGAATATCAAGCAAGTTACTTTTTGGTTAATGAGATATTTATTCGTATATGGTTTAATTTTATGTGGTTTGTTTTTTTATTAACGTAGAAAAACATTTAATGCATCGGTTATTACATATAAAGGCTTGATTTGGAACGTTGGGTAATCAACGTAGGTTGATTTAAGGCACAATAGTTATCACTAGACAAGATATTAAATTTTTTTTTTATTAATAATATGATTTAGTTATAAGAGCGGACGAGATGAGCTGGAAGTAACTCTTCTCGTCCGCTATCTCTATGTATGAGCCAGAACGTATGTTAAGTGATTAATTGTAAATATATTAAAAAATGAACGCGTTCAGTGTACAGCTGTTTTTTTTTTCTACACTCACTTGGATGAAGCATCCTGTATGTTACTTTTTTTTTTAACATACGACCGCCCATCTTCGACTGTGCCATTTGCGTTTGTCGTGCAAATATTAATATTTTCAAAACAACCTTGAGAATGTAGACTGCGAAAATACGTTTTCTTTTCAATACGATCAATAGCGAGAATTTTCTTTTCGTAAACTAGTTATGTAACATTACTTGCAAGTTAAAGTCGTACTCAGAGTCGCCCATTAGGTAACGGTTGATTAGCTATAGTTTAAAAAACTCGAGCGCTATTTATTTGATAAATTAGCTGTATCCTGTGGTTTCACTCGCGGTAATTAAACTCTACTATGTATATATACAGAAATAGACCGTTGTGATTGGTTATTATTTAATTGAGTCAAGTCACAGATATTCATTGAAATCGATTAGCTCAAGCTATTTACGATCAGAGGTCGCGGATGCCGTCGTGGTATACTGATTTTTCAGTTTAACATTAGTTTTTACGAACGCGCACCATCGTACGACCGATATGTCTAACGGTCATACACAGAACCAGTCACCTACGTGCCCATTAGATAATAATCATGAAAGTGAATGCGGATGGGTTCCCTAGGGTCGTAAGTAGTATAACAAATTACAATATAATTATTTATAAGTATACAAAATATAATATAATTATTTATAATTCTAGATTTAAATGAGCATATTTTTCGGTTTTTCTTATTATAATATATGTTGTGTTTTGTTTCTGTATTATTATTATTATTATTTGTATACTTCGCACCCTTTGCACTTTTATCGTGTGGGTTGTCTGAGAGAGATCGCTTATTAGCGATAAGGCCGCCCGTTGCTTTTATATGTACTAACACAACATCTGTTAATGTCATTTGCTTCTAGTGTTTAAGTGCGATAAAGTGTAAAATAATAATAATAATAAATAATAAAATATCAACAAATTTAAAACTGTCAAAAGTATCTGTTTGACAAAGTATCTGTTTTACTATTGTAAGAATATTTTGAGTACAAAGGTGCTTGCAAAGTGTCATAATAGCCTAACAATTTTGTGATTTGAATTAATCACATAACATAATTGTATTTGGATGGTAGCGTAGGAGACGAGTTAATCTTCTCCAGCCATATGACATTTATTTAGGGCGGCTAAAACCGCGGAGCCTCTGGTCGAATGCAAATAAGACCCCAGTAGCCTCCATATCGTGGGTTACACCCGAGGATTAGGTTGCGTGGAATGCGTAAATCATTTATCTCCTCGGTTATCAAAAAAAACTCAACATAATTGTTTACTTTAATAGTTTAATTCCGGCACATCTCGATAGTTAATCGATCCGGTAATCAAAAAAAAAATTACGATTCAAATGTGCCTTTATAAAACCCTACTCGTGTAAAGTTTACAGCTAACTGACGCTGTTACTGTAAATGTAATGTACAAAAAACAAAGCTAGACAATAAATTAACATAATTTGTTGCGTAGGATTGCAATTCTATTTATTGCTCATCGTCTGTAAAATGTAAAGCAGACGTACACTTAATGCGATAACACATGCGCCAATTGAACGATATTTTTATGAAATATGGCTTTGTTTGTAATGAATTTCGTGTAAATTAAAGAAAAATGCGTTTAAAATACCGACAGGTTTAAATAGTTTGTATATGTCAAATGAGACGTTAGCGTGAATTTTGCTGTGCTTGCATGTAACATCCTTACTAGTAATATGGCATAGGTTTTTTAATAAATATAATAACAAATGTGCAGAACTGACATTTTAATTGAACCAATGTCCAGCAATGTCCAATCACATATACTTCATGTATACCGTTCGTCTAGGAGGATGTTTGTAGATCGGCATTGTTAAAATCCCTCAAATGTGAAATATCTTTATTTTACAGAATCGACTTTATTGTTTTCCAGCATTTGAATATATATGTGGGTTACCTAGACGAGAAGAGATCTTAATATATTAAGATTATTTACTTTTACTGTTTTTGTGTAAGGTCAAGAAAAAGAAGTGTCGTTTAAAGCTTAGCATAAAATGAAGGCAGGTCCCATAGTCACAAGATCAACGTACTGTTGGCAAACGTCCGCAATGGCGTCTTAATACCCGCTAACCTATACGTTTACTGTTATTTTGGTGAATAATTATTGATGCGGATCATGCGTGTGATGCTTCCGTATTTGGGTGTAATTTAAATTTCTCATCTTCATCATTAAATTGATATACGTAAATGTAGCTACATTTCCGTATCGACTCCCGGTACGTGGGGTTGTCCTCGCATGAGTTGATACCAGGTTGATACCAGGTAACGCAGGACCTCATCATAGACGATCATTGTGGATACTTGGACTAGACTCCAGGCGTGGGGTTTTTTGTATATAACACCAAATTATTAGCAGAGAATCGCCTTGGGATTGGGATTGTACATATTCTAACCCACACGATTTATGGTAATAGGATACATTTATTTATGATAGGTACTTATCTCGTCAAATGCCAAGGATATTTATGCTTAAGATTTGTTCTATTTTAGTTTTAGTTTTATCAAAGATGCATGCATGTAAAAATATTTAATCTACTACAAGTAGTGTTTTTTTATTGAAATCATTACTGTACAATTGTGAAAAAAAGGGTTTAGGAAGTTCCTGTAGTTTGGTACAAGTGGTCGTCAGCATGTTTTTCCACGCAATGACGTATATTCATTCACAGTTTAGTATGATTACTCACTGGGGGAAACTAGACATCACAAATAAAGTTGCGTAATTCATTAATATTTTATATGTTCGTAATTGTTCGCGCATACGGTCAATACGTGTCTGGAGTATTTCTCTATCCACCTATCTGTCACGTAGCCTTCTAAATTATCAGCATTGTTTCTATTGATATTGCGTCCGCCATTTCTGTTCTCTCGTTTGCGTATCCTCTGCGTAATTATTCAAGCATGAATTCTCTGTTCGTGATTCTTTTCATTTTAAAAGACAAGTTTTCTAGCGACTAAGCTTCGAAGCTTAAATGCATACTATTTTTGAATTGAAAACTGGTTGCTAGGAAGTCTATAGTTTTTATATAACGTGTCTATATAACGACACTGAAGGGACAGTGCATTTTATGGCGCTATAGACACTTGTCGTTAAATGGAGAGATGAACATTAGGATAGAATACAAGCTAAACCAACCAAAAACCGATTCGACGATTTAGAGAGTTTTCGACTGTCGTTACATGGAACGTACACTTAACCGCGGAGGCTCTGGTAGAATGCAAACGCGACCCCAGTGGGTTATTCTACGCACTACCCACTGGGGTCTGGCACTACCCACCGGAATCGGAGTTTACACCCGAGGAGTGTTTTAGTGGGTATGGCTCACCGGTCCTCTGAGTACCTTCGTTTGAGTACCTTCGGTTTCCTGGTTAGTGAGTTCAGTCCCACATATCCCCGTGACGATTAGGTTGCGGGGAATGCGTAAAGCATTTCCTCCTCGGTTATAAAAAAAAAAAAATGGAGCGCACACTTTATTCGCAAATTATCTTAATTTACTACGTCACTTGACACACAATTGTATCTTAAGTAGTTAATGTACATTTTAATTGCAATCTAGGAATGATCAGAATTGCAAAGTGGCAGCTTGACCTAGGCGAATGTTTATAATACATTTTTATTTTCAGTTTATCGGTGACGTGCATACGTATGATCACTTAAAAGTATTGTTATAGGTGTTTTTATTGTTTTCACAATTTTAAGTAGAATTTTCAATATTTCTTATTTTCGGTACGTACACATATATCGTTTAATCAACGTCACACGTATATCGTAAATCCAATATCATAGTCATCGTATCGATACGATGACTATGAAAGAAAGAAGAACAAATAGACACACGTTTATTAGGACACGCACACGGCAAATATAAGGACACAATAGGTCAATAAAAATATCACAAATGTGAGAATATAAATATATAGTAATATTGTAAAAGATATACCAAATATTAATAAGTTAATACTCAATATATTTCATATTACATATAATGTAAGCTTCACGAATATTTACATTAAAAACAACTTGTACAGATGCGACTTTATTCAAATTCATAATGTAACGAACCCGATCGTGTACGTCAAAGGTTTTTTCACCATTTCAAAAATGATTCACACGCACGCCCGCTAATTAGTCTCAAATTAATATATAATATATAAACACAATTGTGTGTGTAAAATATGAATAAAACATGCGTAATTTATTTTGTACACTTCGCTCACAAACATGGAATGAAATGGGAAATGTGACCTCACATGAACTCCATTGTTGAGGCCGAGGAAAGTATGCATATTTGTGTATTATTTGTATTGTTTACTTTGTTTCCTACATCGGTTAGAGGTAACTAAATATATGGATTAAGGAAATTATATATTGTGGCGATCTCTATGATCAAACTGTCAGTACGATATTTACGTCAACGTGACGTCATAGATCCAGCATCGCGCCGCCAATGTTATCTCGACGGCAAAGCACAGCGTTCGTGTGCTGTTAGAGGCTTCGACCGGGTCGATTGTATTCGATTGGAAGTGCTTGTCGTCATATTAATTGCAAATAAAAATTTAAGTAGGTAAGCGTTAAGTATCATTAACGGCAGTTTGTTCGCGTTTTTTTTTTTGTGAAAATTTCGCTTAAAGTCCCGTTTGTCATATAATTTTACGTTGCGTACATATTACTATGGAGATATTGTGAGCGGTGTGATAAACACAAGATAATGTTCGCCGCGTCAGAATTGAATGCACATAATTTTCATAATTTATCTATAGTTATTATGATGTTAAGCTCCATCCGTCTGGTCCAATGACGTTTATGTTGAGAATAAAAAAAGGAATTATTGAACACAACACATTAATTATTTTAATTATACAGCAGAGATGACAATTACGTATTAATTAAAATACAGACCCATACTAGGCTTAAAACATAGACTATAAATTTAGCGAGCTAATTATAATATAGGGATATAACAATGACATGAGTCTTGTTATAAGTATTAGCGGACCACCACGCTGATTTTCTTGATTTCTTCTCTTCTACTATTCTATAAATAACCTAGATTAATAGTGATTACGCATAATTATTATGCTTGTCTTATGTAAATGGATTCATATAATTTTATTATTTTAGCATCTTAAATGGACCCGTCCCGTTGATGTTAGAAACATTGATACAGGAAATCGTCTTGCAAAAGTAATAAGAGGATAAATAGACATGTTTATGCTATACGAAGTGAATATAAATGTCATTGGGCTATCAATTGTCTGTTCGAATGGACTGCTAGACTAGTACTATCAGTGGAGGAAGAGACGATAGTAAATCCTTGCGAAGGACCTTATAGTGCCGATTCCAAGCACTTATTTTAACAATTATATTATTAAAGTGATCGATACAATTCTATTTGGAAAAAGATATAAATAAATTACAATACAAGTGTCAGAAATTAATACAATTAACGATGGAAAACATTTTCACAGAAAACGTTTTAATACAAAGTTCGTGATCGATCCTTTTAGTGATTACCTCGCGATGTACACATTCTAAATTCAAAACGCCGCGGTATAAAAACTTCTTTGTGAGTGACGTGATATATCATCTATTTTCTTAGGGTACTGGCCGTTATGGTTAATTCTTTTTTTGAATCGTTTCTACTACGTACGTACTCGTTTTCAAAAGATTTTCTACGACTCATTTATATCAAATTCAAACGGGAATTAATGAACGTTACATTTTTCTAAATAAAAAAAATATCTATCAAATCACAATTGAATTTGTATTTTGTACTAGCAAGCAAGCCTTGCACTTATCGCTGGCAGTGAATCGTGTCTGGCATTGTTTCGCAATCGTTGTGAAACATTCTTAGATGCACCGTCTCGCTCCAACGAGTGGGCGGAAGTATACTGTAATGTTTATCAGGGCAGGATATAGATTTGAAACATTTATATGAGTATAATATTTATATAGATTAACTATAGAACTATTAGAAGAAAAGAAATCCAGAAACTCAGCGTGTTGCTGACCGTATTAACAAGACAAACATACTCCTGTAATAGGCTTACTAAATGTATAGTCTATGTTTTATGTTTAATGTACACAGACAAAAACAATAACAGATTTCACATACATAAACGCGCTGAGGTAAAAGAATTATATGTGTGTGGAGTTTGTGTATTTAATAAGTCTAGTTTATATTTTATTTAAAAAAAAATACTGTCCAGCTGAGTTGTTATATCTACACATGAGTCTATAAAACTGAGTTTCCAATTGAAATGCGTTTTAAGAATGATTGATTTTCTACTCTTTATGGTTATTACATTTGTTATTCACATCAACATTCAATTGAAATTTAATTTACTTTTTATAGTTGTTCTATAAGTGAAAAATGAGTGAATATGTCTGTTTGTCATTTGTTTGAGCGTGTTTTAATGTGTAGGTATACAAAAAAAATACAGAAGTCGAGACTTGGACCATTTTTGTAGAAATCCAGCGTATATATTGCCGGAATATATGGTGTTAAATTCAAAAAGTCTTATCTACATAGCTGTACTAATCTCTCGGTGTCCGCTAATCTAATTTAAGCTTAATTTAAAATTTAAACATCCGCTATCTAACAATATTATACCTGGCTCGTTTCAGTCGACTCACAATCCACCTTATTAGTATTATTTAATTACGTAATTACTATTCAAGTATTCTGCTTACTATCTAATGAACATTTTTAAAACTTTCAGAAGTAGCTCTCACGATGAGAGGGTACTTAAGCTGTCATCTGAGGATGCACTTCAGCTGGGCCCGCCGCCTAGAAGCTGCTACCCGCTGGTGGTGATCCTGGCACGAGATCAGAGAGATACAGCGGAGCTGAGACCCGATGATACGGTGTGTGAAAATTATGATAGTATTTTTTTTTTAACTTGACACTTACATGAGCACAGTTGTGTACTTATGTAGAAACACAGAAGTCTATTACAAGTGACAACAATTTTTTTTTGAGTCCGTCCAATAATTTCATGTATTTTAAATCGAGTAGTTGTATCAATTTTAAAGTGGTGTAGTTCCTTATTATTAAGAAAAAAATTGATTTACAAAGAAAAGAGCGCACCTCTACCTTAAAGACCGGGAACTCTATGGGCGGTTAGCACTTTATTCAGTGAGTGATTGTTTGCCTCCTGTTTTATAAAACAATCGTCGATGAAAAAAAATGTAATATTCTGTGTGTCAGCGAGATAAAAATAGAATTTTAAGCCATTTAATATTGACCAAGTAACATTATAGGTTTCTAAACTAAAGTAAAGAAAATTTAATGTCATTTGAAAAAGAGCCGTAAAAATTGTTTAACCCAATTGAAAAAAGGTTTTATACCATGCAATACTTTAGTATGTAAAAAATTCTCGGATTCTTGAGTTATTTAAAATGGTAAACGTATAATATTAATGAAATAAACACTTCCGAGCAAAGTTTAAAGTTTTTATCGACTATTATTTCAGGTGGCCCTTGTAAGCATAGTTCATATAAAGGACGAGCAATGTCCACTCCCGAGTGGAGTCATCGCGCAGTATTTGAAACAGGCCAATGGACACTTATCATGCTTAAAGGTAAGACCAGCTGATTCCAGCAGGACCTAGAGTATAAAAACATTTAGCATTGTAGTAAAGAGTTAAGTTAACCGGGAGATAGTATGTTCAAATCTCGTTCAAATATTTTCAGCAATTATATGTGTCCGGTGAGATGGCGGACGTGGACGAAGGCTATCGGGCCAAAGGCGAAGCCTTGTGCTGCGTATGCGCAGCCGCCCCATTGTCCCGGGCGCTGTTGCCCTGCCGGCATGCCTGCCTGTGTGCCGGATGTTTACGTGAGTTTACATTAAAACTTTATAAGATGTAACAAATCATTAGATGTCTTAAGTAATCCGATCCTTTAAGGCTACGAACACAGATAAATCCATTCGTTTATTCAACTCACGCGCATCGTTTGTATTCAATCCGTAATCGATAAGAGTCATAGCGCGGTGGTGTTTGCATGCGGCGTTTGTTGCCAGTGCAAGGTTGCGGTCACGTGGTTACATCACCTTGCCACTTGGGCCCATACAAAAATAACTGAAGCCCCCTACGTCCGGGTCAGTTAAGTTTATCTCTCTATCTATTATATATATATAAGATATATTATTGAGGATTTTGTTTCTCTGAAAATACAAAGTTTTGTTTTATTTAACACGCCTTAACAATATTACAACAATTAGACAATTACACTTTTATCTCACCTGAAAATACAAGGAAACGACATTTACAGTTCACAAATATCGCCTCCTCAATTATATCCCTTCATTTATCTCTCTACAAGTATTTATAATAATTATCTTAACAAATCATCTGACTATCATCCGCCATTCAATCCCCGTGTCCCTCCGGCCGCTGTGCCCTCTACCAACTTTCACTGACAACTTATGAACTGGCAATTTTGAATTAATGAAATGTCATTTCATTACATATATATTTAGTTTACGCAAAGCGTCAATATTATAAACCTTTCCGTAACTGTAATCGATGTTGTGAAAGATTTTTGACATTTAGTCAACTGTCAAAGTCTATCGGTATATCCTGAGCAGCACCCCATTTGGCGCGCGCCCGCGGCACTTGCAACAATGCAATGTGTTTATTTTTATTTAATTTTAAAAATGTGTCTGTTTGTGTGCGTCCAAATAAACATATTTTCTTTCTTTCTATCGGAATGTTGACGTTCCTTGCAAAAACCGTTGGCTGTTGTAAAGATCTTCTGAAACGGAGCTTCAATACGATCGTGTCATCCGCCATGTTTTCAGCCATATTTGAGCCAATTTTTATTTTTTATTGTATTACATCTGTCCCCAAACATCTTATGTGCTAAATATATTTAAAAAAATTAAACTTACGAGATAATAAAACTAGGTATTTAAACATAAAGCAATTAAATGGGAACTTGAAACAATTGAATTGCACGAAAATATTGAATATTTTGGTTTTCTGGTTGATCACCAGATACTTCCATAGTTAATTGGACCAGGTCACTCGGTGGTCGTTAACTCTAAATGACATTGGCTTTATTCCGATCACGTTTTTATGCGCATTGAATAGGGATGTCTTAAGATTTATTGTCAATGTTGCCCTTGAAGGCTGAAGATTGTCTTTGTATGTTTTATGTCTTTTTATCTAACTATTATTAAACAAAAATAAATGTCCGATTTTAGTCTTAATTTGTATATCTGTTGGTATTAACTTAGGCTATTTTAGCCTATCGTAAACTGACAAAGCCTTAGAGGATAATTATAATTCATATTTTTTTTCTATTATGTAAGTTAGAGTATGTTTGTGTTTCTTTCTTATTAAATTACGTATTTATTGACATTGTGCTTATAGTGAGTGTCCATGTTACACCTCATTTAAAAAAGTATCTCTAAGATTTGCTTTTTTTTTAATTTCAGCGAAGCTTGACAAATGTCCAATATGTCGCAGCATGATCACGAGTTACTTCTGCATCAGAAACGAAGAGGATCCACGTTCGGACAAACAACATTATCCCATAAATAGACGACTACTCAATTTATTCCATTACCACTAGCCCCTTGGGGTTCTGATTTTACAAGGTACGAGAAGCTTGACCCATTTTACAAAAGGTTTTTTTATTTTCAAGTTTCATATACAACCTTATTTTTGTTCAAAGTTTGATTATAAATCGGACTTGTTAATGTGTCAAAAGACCTCGGTTATAGTGTTCTGTGCTCGTAATGGCGCACGCGTCCATCGATTTGACAATGTACATCTCTTGTTCGCCTGAGGTGAGATTTCATTTCGAAAATCTAGTTTTGAGTTTTAGTTATATATCTTCAAAATAAAGTTAAATTTTCCATAACTAAAATTTCCATACAGGTTTGGATTTTTTGTCTTATTGTCGAAATATCGATTGAGCCTAATGGTAAAATTAATTGTTTTTTTTTCTAAATTTCATGTGATGATAAATAATCAAAAGACAATGTTTGCTTGTGATATTTTGCGTGAATTAATTTGTACAAATGAATATTTATTAGTTTATTATTAGTTAACCCATACCCAAATGGGGCAAGGGTTGTCCGTTTACTGTGTGTGCGGGCCAATGGGCAATCCGTAAATTTTCAGGTGGGTTTTTTATTTTGAACATTTGTTGAAACACAAGAACATAATTAATTTTCGAAAACTTTTGTGTTGAATTGAATTTCCTATATTTTTTTCCTAAAATAAGTGTGGGTGCAAAGAATGAAACTGTGATAAAATTAATGCTTTGTGAATTTTGCGTTGTGTACATAAAACATGTAAAATTTTTTAGTCGCTTACTAATGAAACCCCAGACTTGCTTTGACGTCGTCTCAGATTGACCTTGTACCGGAGGCACCGTCCCCCGGCCATTAACAATGCAGATTCACCATTCCAATGAAAAAAAAATTTGAAGCTTTCAAGAAATTATCCAATAAGTTTTAAAAAGTTTTGCGAGCGAAGCTTTTTAAATGAATCAATGGTGCCTCCGAAAGTCGGCTTTAAGTTTCACCATCAAAATGACTATTCAATTGAATGTACCCTCTTTTTGAATAAGAGGGTAGAAAAAACAGACCTCGGAAAGCGTGACTTCTTGATTGTAAATGTAAACGAAGTCTTCCAATAGACAAAAATCACTCAATTTAGCAATAACGTGGCCATTAAATACACCAAATTATGTTAAACACACTGCAAAACATGAGTTAATTTAGCCTTGCAGAGGCTAAGTCAAATGTAGATGGTATATTTTCAAAATGTGTAATTAAATAAGATTGCCAAAGTTACTGTTGTTTCATTATTTTCCTTATTTCATTTGTTTTTTTAATGACGGGTAGTTTTTTATATTAAACTCCCCAATATTTTGAAAACGTAAAGTGAATTTGTCTAGGTGTATTAAATATTTCATTCATATATTTATTCGTAAAATAAACTTAATCTTAGCGAGCGCCGAGTCCGCGAGTGTGTTGTATTCTCATAACGCGTCCTCCTTCATCCTATCAGCGTACAATTGAGAGTTTTTGACAGCCGAATACAGACTGAACAGCAAATGCAGTGCCTGTATCCTGTCATTGAGCGTGTCCCCCGCTATTGGGATGTCAAATATTGCACAGACCATATCAACGTATTGTGACAGCGAGCAGTCGAGGCTCGATGGCGGGAAACCAACCTCGTTCAATGTGTCTTCCATGGCCTCCGGCCACTCTTGCATGAGACTGTCGATGTCAGGCATTTTTCTAAAATAATAATTCCTACGTTATCCTATTATTAACACTAGTTTAAGAATGTCTTATCCCCGTAATATTTTTATGGCATTGTTTTGTAAATCAACATTCTACAGACTATTAGAGAGCGCCATCTAGTTATTTACTCAAATGTTACTTTTATTAAAAGCACTTTTCTCACGTGGTACAAGTGACAGTGGGTGGCGGTTTTGATATATGCAACTCGCTGACATCTTTAATCCATCTCTCTATCGCCTTTGGATTGTTTTCTGCATTCTCGATTTTTTTCGTCAGCTGAAAGAAAAATACACAATTTTTTTTAAACTGTTATACTCTTGCAACAGTGTGAGATATACCCACCAAATTAGATTTGGCGCTGCTAGTTTTAGAAATGGCCCTTAGCTGAAGATGCAATAATGCCGAATCGCTTTGTTCCGCCGCTGGTTCGTCCAATATCGTTAGACCTTCAAAATAAATAAGATTAAATTTAACATAGGACCGAATTTAATATTAACACTTGCGAGGAATCAGAAGCACAAAAATATCCGTCATTCTTATAAATCAACCAATATTAGATTTAGAAACAGATAGTAACATAGTGATACTGGTTAACAGTGTCTCTTTTGGCAGCCCGCAGGCTCGTTTGCCACTCTATATCCATATTTTTTTTTTAGTTCCAATACAGTAACAGATTTTACATACCAATTATTTTATTTTATTACATCTGTCCCCAAACATCGTATGTGCTGAATATATTTAAAAAAACAATAAACTTATAAGATAATAAAACAAGGTATACACACAAAACAATTATATGGGAACTTGAAACAAAACATTACTTACATTACATAAATTAGAAACATAACATTTAAGAAAAAATAAATAAATAATAATATATATATATATATATAGGTACGCAAAATAAACGCGTACTAAATTACGTACATTACCGTGACATCAAGATAATATAGAGTAAACAAACTTAGTCTATTTAAAGTCTTAAATTTAATTTAAGATAAGATTGGCACGCGCGTGTGTTATATCTGTTTGTCGGTCAGAGTCGCCATTTGCGTTACATTTATAATTCTTAATTTTGTCATAAAAATACGTTTTGTATTTTAAATAACACACCGCTTGCGAGAAAAGTAATACTGTCAGATTATTTAGTAAAATCATATCTAGTTTTGTGATAAAAGAAATCCAAATAGGTCAAAAAAGGTGACATACCCAAATTGTCAATAAAGTTGAGGGCGCGTTCGGCGAGCGGCTCCGCCCTCAGCCCACAAACGGGAGATGCCACTTTAATGAACGCATCCGTATCACCAACCGCCGGCACGTACTCGGGCACGAAGGGCTGCAGTTTGAAGTCTATATCGATCTTTTGAGGTGTATATCTGTAAACCCATAAAATATTTTATTTATTTATTTTACACTTTATTGCACTTAAACACGTTAACATATGTTAGTACATATAAGAGCAACGGTAAAATACAGTGTAAACTCTATATAACGACACTGAACTGTGCATTTTATGGCGTTTATTGGTCGTTAAATGCAAATAAGAAACATCTTAATGTTGACAATTGATATCGATGCTTTAGATGTTGCCGCTAAATCGAGTGACGTTACATGAAGTTTCATGTAGTCTAAAGTTATATTAAGTTGGTAAGTTCCATTAAAATAAAGCGACATAAACAATTTATTAAATTGTTATAAATCGGTATTTTGTTTAAAACTTCAAGGTCCAAGGCGTGTTGCTCTACTACCATAAATATAAAGTATAGATGGGGCAAAGGGGCAGAAGGCCACGTGGCGTTAGCGAGTACATCCTTTAAAGAGTTAGGACGCCTTCTTGAAGAACCCAAAGTCATTTTTTGACCCAAAGACGGACATCGAGGTGTTAGAGTGGTATTTCATTTCATATAAAATTGTATAAGTTTTATAACAATTAAAATAAAAAGTATTTCCCAAATAAAGATACAACTTTCACAACAATGCGTACTTTCTACATATCATGTGACTGAACCCACAGAGACCACATCGCGTAGACAATGGTATCATATTACCAAATATTATTACAAGAATTAAGTTATATAGCGACAATTATAATCAAGCGATTCTCTTTATCAAGCTGTAATACGACAATTGCTTGATGAAAAACGATTTTTTTCTGATATAATAGAAGTATATATAAGAGCAACGGGCCGCCTATCGCTAATAAGCGATCTCTTCCAGACAACCCTATATTTAGTTAAGTGTATAAAATTGTTAGTTAGACGAAATATATATGCAGGAATATATTAAGGGACGCAAATTTAAAACGAATGCAGCCAAATTATTTCGTCTAGTCAGACGTTTTTATAGCATGTTGGCGTAAAATCTTCATTAACCATTTCAATATATCTTTAATAACTACGGTTCATAGGACCATTTTAAAACGTCTCAAATCTAAGTGATTCTACGCCTGTTCGCACGCGACCAAGCTGAGAAGAATCAGGTAAGAAACTTGGCTTAGTTGTTCCCAACACACTTTTTAAGCTGGCGAAGGCTTTCGAAGGCGTTTTAATCATAAATGTACCAACTTCATTATATATTGAAAGATATTCTCCATTTCAGCTGGCACCTTCAGATCGGCAAACTGTTTGGGATCATACGCGCCTTCAGCCGGTATGACCACGCTTCGCTTTTTGCCGCTAGTCGGCAGCACTGGGTCGGGACGGTTCAACTCCGCTTCTAAATCGGCACTGTCCGATTCTGAAATTTGTCATAGCCGTACTGTTAAAACTTGTTTTTATGTCAACAGCATCTTTAGTATATTCGGAGACATGGGATACCGTTTAACAAATAACATATCCGTTAAATGTGTATTTAAAAACAAGGTACAAAATAATTAAATAATAATCATTTTATTTATTACTGCTATTGGACCATGTTCAACATAGAAACAGGAATGTATTATCCACCATATACCTCTATTGATTGCTTTCTTTAAGATCAATAAGAGATAGCGTCTTCTCCAAAAACAAGCAGATTATTAAATGGTGGCGCTATCAAACAAACTAAAAAGCAATAAATAGTTTTCTCTTATTTACCATATAAGCACAAAGGCATTTATTTTAAATAAAGTGACAAATATAGTTTTATGGGATATTTAATTAACGTAAAAGCTACAGACTGATAATTCATGTTACCATACCGGAATTAGAAGAATCGTGACGTCGACTCGGCTGCAGGGAGATTTCGTTATTTTCAGCTTTCATATTGTTATCCTTATACGAATGCTTCGACTGTCGATCCGGCGACTGAAACATTATCATTAATCTCAAAATAGGAGTGAGTTTTGAAGCGCATACCACGCGTTTAGAATTCAAGCGAGCCATTCAACACTAGACATTTCAGAAGTAAAACGATGTCTGACTGATTTAACATATACAGTTTGTGGCCATGGAAATTAAAAAAACATTAAATAAAAAAATATATAAAAGGAGACATTGATGAAGTATATAAATAAAAAATAGTTATTTAATTAATAGTTTACTTTTTTAGTTATGAATCGTCGTATGAAAAAAAATTAACTCGACAGTACTGACAGTTCCCAAATCAAGTCCGTAGAGGGGAGAAGAACTGGCAAGAACCTCTATACCACTCCTTTAAATCGTCAAGTATATTTGAAAGGGTTAAGCTATGAAATAAATACCTGATCCTCTTCAGAGAAGTCGAACTTCTCTGGCGTGTCTTCACTGGCGGTATCCGAATCGAAGTCATGTCTCGCCGTATGCCGCACTGGTGGGTTAAACTTGGACATCTCGTCTTCAGAAGGGCTGTCAATTTCCTTGGCATCGACTTCTACAGTCTCGTCATACATTGGATAACCATCGGAACGAGCTTCTAATTGTGACAATGTCTGGCAGTGTTTGTTATTGGTTTCCATGGGAACCGGTTGGCACTGAAGCGGGCTACTCCGGAGGTGGCGAATGTAGGAATGACTCCAGTTTTTTTGGGATTGCCTGGTACACGTTGGTACAAAATATGTTGTCCATTTTATAGAAAAAAGCACACTAAAAACTCAATTATATTTGTAAAAATGAATTTCTCCATTTCAATATATAGAGATGGATGGCTTTGTTTTGTTATATTAAAAATTATAAATAACACCTAGTTACTTATAGTGAATATTTTTACATCTGCGGGATTCATGTCTCTTGTGAAAGTTGAATTTAATATCCAGGGCGTCGATATATCTTTAAAAAATATGCAACTCATCATTATACTTTCTTATTGCAAAGATTTCTTAACTCGTACGAACAATTCATGCTTGAACAGCTGTTTAGAACCGCGGTGAATGTAATTAATACATATAATTAATAATTAATCATGCGTGTTAAAGAAAAGTAGGCTAGGAGTACACACCAATCTTATGTTTACGATCCTTGACTTCCCAGACACAAATTGCATTCAAAATATTCAAACACAATCCTTATTAGCGTATTAGAAAACAAAACAATCACGAAAATCGTAAACAAACACGCGTTACTTCACTGATGGGTAAAAATAAAACGAACCGTTACCCGAGGTCAATGACTTTAATAACTAAAATATCTTATTAAACCAAAAAAAACATTTTACAAAAATAGTACCCACGCTTCTTACCATCCATGTGTACATTGACAATTATATATTTTAAAACATCATAAGCAATATATTTCTACGTATTATTGAGAACTCCGTACAAAAATATTTAATTTTTTTAAAAACACCAAAAAATATATGTAGCATCAGAAATCAGTCTTCAACTACCTTATTAGGTTTAATTTATATACAACTAAGTTTTTGTTAATAAACGAAGGAAGTTTTAATTACAATTAACAGGTATAATTATTAATACGTAATTTTAATATTTCACAAAATAAATCGTAATTAATATAAAGGAAAATTATCATTATAATCATTCATTATTTAAATTAACAAAACGTTCATACATACATATTGTCAATACTTGAAACTAGTTATACCTTAATTATGACCTGCATAACAACTTTGTGCTTTAAAGAAGCAAAAATCTAATCCGTCGAGTGTATATTTGTGATAAAACATATGGGAGTCATAACAATCTATCTATTTAAAATGTCTTCCAAATGAAAGACTGGCAAATGGCGCCTGTGAGAAATACAATCCACATGCCAGTTCAATCACGCGGTATTAAATCTTAATGCAACATATCATATGATAATTACACAAGCCGTGAATTCTAGATCACAATGATTTATAGCTGTTTAGTGTGACTAATTATAGATCAACCGACTTTGTTTATGAGCTCGTCGCAAATGGCGGTCAACTCTTCGTTCGCTTTAGTTTTCTGCGCGAGTGTTTCTTCAAGGGATGATATGTGCATATCTTTTCTTTTCATCATCGCTTTAAGCTTCAATACTTCTGCCTCGTGACCTTTATTTAACTTTTCAAGCTCTTGATTCGCGTGGTTGAGCTTGGCTGTCGCGTGCTGTTTTAAAAGCTCATAGTTGTTCTGAATCTTAATTTGACTGTCCGCAAAGTCTTGAAGTGATTTCTTCAATGTGTCTTCATTCGCTTTCAGACTTAAGATAATTTGTTTGCTCTTCTCATATTTGCTGTGTAAATCGTTAAATGATATTTCCATACTTGCTAAATGCGCTGTTTGCTCGTCACGGTCTCCTATAAGTCGCATTCTTTCTTCAGCATGAGTCTTCTTATCTTGTTGCAGTTCAGCCACCAGAGTTGCAATTGTTCTCTCATATTCTTCAACGACGGTCGCCATATTCTTGTTTTGTTTATTTTTTTCCGATAATTCGTTGTTTAAACATTTTATTTTTCTCAATCTGTCTTCACTCTCGAATTCTAAAGCCTTCACTTGGGATTCCAAAGCGCCGAGTCTGCTGGTTAGTTCCTTTCGCTCATTTCGTAAAACTTGCACGTGCATTTCTTTATCAGCTAACATTTCCCTTAACTGTGTGAGAGCTACATCGGTGTGGTGATGTTCTGAACAATTTTGAGGTAAACTGGTGTCGTGGCATGGGGAAGTACTAGAATTTCCACTAAGGGAAAGAAGTTTATCTATGACTGCCATAGCAGGGGAGGTGAATGTTAACGATTGCCTGTTTATTTTAGGGGGAGTTGCAGCATTTCTAGCGGGCGCAATAGCTGGATTAACCACCATAGTGGGTTTGGACGGGTTTGAAACCAATGATTCATCAATATGATCATAAGTGGGAATATTTTGACTACACGATGAAAATACAGTTGCTTCGTCGTATAAATGACGCTTTTCTGGTTGTTTCTCTTTCTTGGGTGTGCTTTGTTTCTTATGAAAATTACTTAGGGCAGCTAAAATGCCATCACTTGATACTCTCTTTGCAAACAAAGGATCAAATTTGAGAAATAAACTCTCTTTACCGCTGTCGGCAACTACATTATCCTGGTTTTGATTTAATAAAAACTCGAACGCCTCAGCATCAATAAACATTTCGTTTTCAGCCTCTTCATTGTGTCGTATAGGAAAATCGTCTGGGGTCATCAAATCGTGCTTTTCATGCCTAAATAGTTCGTCATCTTTCTTAATGTCACCTAAATCTTCTACTTCTAAGAATGGTCCCTCGATCGTGTCTTCGTCTTCTGTATTTACTTCTTTCAAAGTCTCATCTTCATGTCTAGATAGTTCAATATAATTTTGATTTTCCGCAGATTCTTTACTATCTTCATTACTAACAATCACCGTAACATTTTTATTTGACTCTAAAAACTCAATGCCGTCCTCAACGTTAAAAGTATTGTTGACTAATGGTGGTGTCAAACATACTTTAGTTCTGGTAGTGAACGGACTAAAAGTACTATCACCTATTTCAGGTATATTAAATACGTTTCTTTTATTGTGATCGTACGAAACGTTCAACTCATGGCTTCTGTCATTGATAATATTATCTAATTGTGAATTCTTTGCAACTACAACCTGAGCATCAATGTTGGTTTCGTTTACATTTTCTTCCGTCTCAATGCGGTTTGAGACATCATTTGTATGAGGAGGTTGAATTGATTGGGTTTCATTTAAATTGATGATATTATTTTCTTTGACATCTAGCACTGTGTTAGTAAAGGTAGAGTCCAATTGCTTCTTACATACGTTTTCCTTTTTTGGTAATTGTTGTGATTTTCTCTTATTTTGCAATGAGATTTTTCTGCAGCTTGATATATTGGTGGTATTGATTATCCTAAAAGAATCGTTACATGGGCTGGCCGGGGGTGACAATCTGATATTCGTTTTTGTGGCGAACGGGTTGTCAATATCATCAAAATTTAAATTGTAACCTTTTGATTCGATTTTAGGAGATGCAGGTGGTGTTTTAAGAAGTTCAGATTCTGTTTCAAAAGAACTTTCGCCAATCATAGTATTTTGACTTTGGGTTGTGTTAATGTTTTCTACTTCTAAATCATCAACATCGTCTTCATGAAGTTTGCAGGGGCTTTCTTGTGATTCTGTACAATGTATTTCAAAAGCATCTTTATTTGTAATAGTCGAATTAAAATCTGAAGCGTTTACTGCATTTATTTCTACATTAGACTCCATTTCCAAATCTATTCTATCAAAATTCTTATGCAACAAATTTGCGTCGGACTGGTTATTATCTACTGTAATCGTTACGTTAGATATAATATGATTCTCGGGCTTTAAATTTTCAGTAGATATTTCAATTTCTTTTAGAACCTCTTTTTCAGATTCAATATTATTATATTTATTGGGTAATGAAAATTCGAAATCCTCTTTTGATAAAGTGGCGTTTTCATTTTCTGTATAACCAATATTTACACTAAACTCTTCTTGTGGTATAAGATCATTCATAACACGGAGAGTTGGAGTTGGAATTTCAAGCGCATATTCTTTATTTTCTTTTGCCATTTCGATTTGCAAATCAATAGTTTTATCAACAATATTATATTGAGATGATATATTTGTATCTTCATGGAATGCGTCTGATATAGAAACAGGATTCTGTTGTAGAGTGTGAGACTGCAAATTTAAATCATCATTTTTATTCATTGTCAAGGACATGTGATCTTCAACAGACATAGAATGGTCTTCACTTACATCTTTCACCAGGTTTGGAAAGTCAATGGTAGCGTTCGCGATTTCAGTGGTTCCAGTCTGAATACTTTTAACAATGTCTGTGTTTTGGTAATCAATTTCATTGATTGCATTTTTGCTCATTTCACTAATATCACTGGCTAACTGCTCAGCCATTTGTGCTTTTAATAATACACTGTTCTCTTGCAATATACCTGTATTAAGAGAATGTGTACTATCATGTTCATTGTGATTTTCCAAAGTGTCCACATTCATGCAAGCATGATCACTAAGGTCAATTTTTTCAATATCATGGTTATGGTCGATAACTTCTTCTCCATTTAAGGTAAATTCCGGTTTATCATTTGAACATACAACATCTGGTAGGACAGAGTTTTTATTATTTTCTTCTCCGTTTACATTTGTCTCAGTCGTGTAAGCTAAATTTTCGATAAGTAGAGCTTTACTTTCACTTTTACTGTCAGTGCAATTTTCTTGCTCTACATAAGATTCTATAGGGTTAACTTGACCATTATTATTATCTCTTATATTGGTATTTATAGTAAGGCTGCCATTGACTCCAGAGTTAACATTAATTGTTTCATTTACATCTAAAATATCTTCATTATTTGACACAGTTTTTATATAAGTTTCATTTGAATATGCTGGATCTATATTAATATCTTCCAATACTTTGTCTTTTGTATTACAGTATAAAAGATTCTCTGTATGTAACTGTGTTTCATTTGGTTTTTGATAGTTTATTTCAACACTTGTTTGTTGCGGTTTTGGTTCTACAGTTGGTTGAATGTTGTGTGATTTATATAAATTATCTGTAGATTCAGAATGTATAAAATACTCTGTGGCTAATTGAGAATCACAGCTAATTGTTTCATTTATGGTTTTATCTTCATTATCAAAATTAATGTTTTGTAGGTCCCTGTTTAATATTTCTTCACTATGTACATGGTCAACCAGTGCAGTGGCTAGGCTATTCTCTTTGTCCGAACATTTATCAACAGTTTCATTTAATTTTATGGCTTTATTTTCTAATTCAGTATTTTGGAGGCTCGTCCCTGCCATGGCATCCATATGCATAGCGTCACTTGTGACTTTCAAATTGAGGTGAGAATCAATATCAGTGATGTTATTTTTATATGGATCAGTACTTTTATTTACTACATCATTTTTATTTATAAATACAGTATTAGGTGGAACATCAAATTCTTGTGAAGAACAGTGATTTGATTCAGTTATCCTAGAACCAAATTCATTATTCTCAATTTCCAGATCGGACTGTACAACTCTATTGTCTATATTAAAGTTGTTAGCAGTAAGCTGTTCATTAGCTAGTCTATGGTAGACTTCAGAATTGTTTAATGTTGTTTCACAATCCTGAAACTCACAATCTGACTCCACATGATTTATATCAGTATTGACATTAGTTTGTTCAATTGTTTTGACACCGTCAGTTATAGTCTCATTTAATGAAATATCCATGTACTCTAATGAAATATTCTTGTTCTCTTGAATTTTATTACTAATAGCCGGATCAACGCTAGAACTTGTAAGTGTAGGAAATAAAATATGTAAGGGTACTTTTTCAGTTTTAAAAAATACAGCAGAATCTTCTTTCCAATGTAGTTCTCTTTCTAAGTCATCATTAAAAGTAAGACTATCTTTTAAAGAGCTATTACTTTTTCTGTTTTTATTATTGATTGGTGTTGATGCCAGGACTGCTTCCGATTGAGATTTTGAGTCTATATCTATAGTTTGCAAATGCACAAGGCTTTCTTGAAATTCTTTATTTTCATCCTCACTATATTCTACAGGTGGAATTGGGCTTTGTGAAGATCTAAACATATTGAGCACACTCTTTAATCCTCTCATGATTGGTGAACCACCATCTTTTGGAATTTCTTTTGTTGGTGTTGTGGCTTCTGGAGTATTACCCAACGATGAATTTATACTTGGTAATGATAAGCTTTCCATATCAACTCGATCAATATTTACATTGATATTATTTTTAGAAGCATGAAATGTCGCCTTTATTATATTTCCATCTAAATCCACTGACTGACCTGGTATAATTTGTAATGGCAGTGACTTAGGTGATTTTAATAAGCCATCACAATTGGCTAAAGCAGAGTTCAAAGATTGTGTAAGGTTGGGCTTGCTCACAATATTATGGTCTTCAACTAGCGAAATATTCTTACTGTCTGTGTAGGAAGAAGTGAAACTTTTTGACATTGAAGATCCTTGGCTTATAGAGCATTTTACTTTCATATTAACCTCAGACACATCCAGATTCTCGTGCCCCTTTTCAATACTCGTTACTCTTGGCAAAGAATCATTTATGTGGAATGTATTCTCCTTGTTATCAAAGTCACTTTCAATATCGTCCAAGTCCATAGGCTCTACGTGAGCCATTGTACATTTATATAATTTAACTTAAAAAGTGCAGTTTAATACATTTACAACAAGTTCTACTTCGTTAAAACGAAGACATGCACAAACTATGTCAAAAATGAAAACAAAAATACACGAACACGCAATTCACTCCGGTCAAACTATTTTTAGCTTTTTTTATATACGAAGTCACTTGGTGTTCATTTTATATAACACACGCGCGCGAGGGAATTTTGCCAAAACGCTCAGCCGTTACGTTCATCTCACTCAAACGTGGATAACAACAAACGCCGTTTCTACTTTTAATTTTTCAAACAGCAACGGGCAATCGCAGATTAATTGCTGTCAATGTCAAAGTCTCAAATATTCAACAAATTTGAATCGCAGACTAGTTTATGCAGCTCATAAGTCGCAGTCTGTTTAAAACACAGCGTCATAGGCACAACGTTCAACTAAAAATAATCTGTGGATAAACTTACATCCTATGAATTGCTGTGAGCTGTGAATACTTTGATAGATAACTGTTGAGTGTTAACTAATGAGATATTGTTTCAAGAATTTGTATTTCGTGGTTCAGTCATCACCCTACAGCGTTGATCTTGATTAGTTAACACTTAAAGTAAATTGAGGTAACGTAGTATTTTATTATGTAAAAATAATTTAAAGCAACACGTACATTTTAATTTGATTCGCGCATTTAATTTTAATAACCAGTACTAATCCTAAGTCTTCCTCCACCTGTTTATTGTGCCTTGCCAAACTATTTCAATAAACACATCTATTAAATTTTTATGCAGTTATTTTTACGGTTGACTAATTTTTTATGATTTAATATACAGATCAATTAAAAACGTTATATTGCTTCATTAAGCAAATATTGAATATTTATTTTATGAATCCGGCTTGCTATGTACTTCATTTAATTAATGAGAAAAAAGCAAAGCGAAAAGAACGCGACTAAACTTACTATAATATTATTGAATTCACATAGTTTTAATTTTTATAGGATGAACTATGGAAATTGAGCATGGAGTTACAGTAAAAGTTTTGTTCTTTGCCAAGTCAAAAGAACTAGCAGGTACTCGAGAAGCGAGGATCACATTACCTGAAAAAATTACATATCAGCAATTGCTTAACATTATTGCAAAGAATTATAATTTAGAAACTATTAAGGATCATATATTATTGGCAAAGAATGAGGAAGTCTGTTCTGACAACCGTGAATTAGTAATACGAGAATTTGATAATATTGCTGTCATCCCACCATTAAGTGGAGGCTAATTATGGATCATTTAAAATTAACTGTAGACAAATTGTCCGTAGATGATATTAGTGAATTAGTTGTAACAGATAGTTGTGGAGCTGTTTCCATTTTTGTTGGAACAACAAGAGATAATTTTGAAGGAAAAAAGGTTGGTACGGCCCTAGATGTTATTACTGCCCTTAGATAACCCCATAATGTGGCAACATGATTTATGATTTTGGAACTTTGTAACCAGACTAATTGTAATACAAATAATTAAAAACAATATTTTCATTTACTTTTCAAGAAGTTATTCACATTCCAAGTCCAACTTATGTTTATACATGAAACATTAATTTGATAGTTTTAAAGTTTGCAAAACTATGAAAATTAGAACCATTCGCTGGATACACGGCATATCCTTTTGCAGGTGCTAAACCTTGAATATGAAGCTTACGAAACAATGGCCTTGAAAGCAATGAAAAGTATTTGTGATGACGCTAGAAGCAAATGGCCAGCTCTACATGGAATAGCAATTTATCACAGGTATTATTTTTCAATAATTGTATTTACAGAAAAGTAGACGTACTTGACTATTATGATTAGCTTAAATTGCTTTTATAAATGATTTAATGTTACAATTATGTGAATTACATCATCATTGCATAATAATAAACATACTTGTGGTCTCAGGTCTGTTATCTTTTACCAAACGACCTTGTATATAACATATGTAAATTACTGAGCAATTTAATACAGACAAAACACACAAATTGGTATTCGCTCAGGTGCATTTCTGAATACAATGAAAACAAGTTACAATTGTACGTAGAACTATAATATTTTATTAAGCGAAATTTGGTTACATGTCTGATACAGACGTTACCTACTAATTTAGTCTGTGTTAGATATTAGAATTTCTAAAACATATATTTCTCTAAGATTATTACTGCTAATGTATGGAATGTTACTTCCATGTAACTAACGGAGATCTTATAAGAGTGGATATTCTACTTTTGGTTTCTCAATTATAGACTTGGTGCTGTACCATGCCGTGAAGCATCAGTGGTTATAGCTGTAAGCAGTCCGCACAGGC
Source organism: Leptophobia aripa (assembly GCA_951799465.1). Classification (NCBI taxonomy): domain Eukaryota; kingdom Metazoa; phylum Arthropoda; class Insecta; order Lepidoptera; family Pieridae; genus Leptophobia; species Leptophobia aripa. Next base: position 7,145,772 of record OX637271.1, read on the forward strand.
GAGATTCCTTAGAGGCAGTGAGCTATTGCATAGATACACTCAAAGCCAGCGTTCCAATATGGAAAAAAGAGATATACGCTGACAGCGAACCTGTATGGAAAGAGAATATTGAATGTGCGTGGTCCAAACGAGTCCAGAAAGTGTAGATTCAACTCGTTTCCGAATTTAATATTTTGATAATAATAATGTTTTAAATCTAAGATAAACTAATAAATCATTTTTAGCCTCATTAACAGTTTATGCTGATGGGTTTTTTGATGTTTTTTTTATTGAATCAATTAGGACAAGTACATTTCTTAAACTTATATTTAAATAAGTCACAATGGTCCGAGGCCATTTTGAATAGTACTAGTTTTGTTACCTCAATAAATTATTATTTTTAGAACAATTTTTTTTACATGTGTAAGATGCTTAATTATTTTATTTAAGTTTATTTTGTATATATAAATATAATGTTCCAAATATTTATTGAGATGTTGAATTATATTATATGAAATGGATGAACATAGCTGTTAGCTTCACCGATATGTTCACCTGTGGAGTGTTCTAAGTGAATTTTGGCGGCAATATCCACAGATAAGCAAAGCTTACAGAAAATGCACAATTACGGTTGAAAATATATATTGTTATTTTGGTAGTGGGTTGTTTTGGGGTTTTCTTTTTTAAAATAAATAAAATACGTTTTAAATAGTTTTTCATTTATATCCATTTCAGGTAAACGGGTCGCTGATAAACATTTAGTTCAAATAAACGTGTCCAATGACGAGATACAAAAGCGTATTCAGCATTTCATTGAAAGAAAAAGGGCACAAGTGAATTTGAGTAATATTCAAGATTTTATACCGCGACGCGAGAATGAGACGGATGATATGGACACGTGTGCGAGAGTGAGAACGCAGTTTGTTAAGAGGAACGACTCTAAAGGACATTTGAAAGGTAATATCAATTACAGACTTCGTAACGATTTGTAAATATCATTCAATTTAAAATTTGTCCGACTATTTTCTTTACTATGTGTTGATACAAGTGTTCAGTCTGCTCGTTTGGAACGGCTTTTTTCCTTAAGTATAGCTTTATTTAAATTATTATTATTAATGTAGGCGCAAGGTTGCTGTTTTTTATCTCGCAACACAAATTAGCGAAACTCGTTTTACGTAAAGAATAAATTCATGTTTAATTCCCTTATATATTTTTAACACTATAGTATCTTGTACTAAGAAACAACTTAAAATCCTACTCTATTTAAATAGATGAATTTGTACAGCTTTACTAAAATATGTACTACTATATTTGCAGTATGCCGTGTCGAAAATGAATGGGGTCCACAAACGGTGCCAGAACCCCAATTGACACAAAAGGTAGATTCAACTTTGCCAAATTCCATCGCTGAGCGGGTAACGGCTATCGAATCGTATCTCAACACGACACCAGTATCGCCTGATATTTACAAGCGACTTAAGGAAATGGAAGACAAAATCGCGTATTTACAATCAATTTCACCAGAATACGCACAATTTTGGGTAAGAAATTAGTCTCTACTTTAGTCTGTGACTAACTTTTTTTATTTATTTTACAGCGTCACACAGTAAACACCGATTTATACAAGACGAACGACTAATGACTTTCGTTTTCAATTGTGATCCCTAGGTACAGAGGTCGTCTTTGATTGTGTTCTATATTTTAAAGGAAAATAATATTGATCGTGTTTTTCAGAAAAACAACAATAAATCAACTATTAAAGAACAGAAACCCGAGTACGCGGTCAGCTCGGACGATATTGACAAAAAGATTGAACTGTTGGAATTACAACAGAATCTTATGTAAATCGCAAAATAATTGACGCGAATCCGATTTTTTTTATTCAATAATAAAATTGGCTTTTTAAACATTTGCATTATTATTCCGAACCTTTGCCATAAACAAATTACCCGAATGACATAAACAATAGATAAAGATGCGTTTGAGTATTTTATGTCTGTGGAGAGAACCTTCCGTTCTATTTGTACGCGCATATTCTATAGTCAATTCTCAGTCAATAATACTTATTTAATTGCAATATAAACAATGAAGATGACAATTTTCCTTAAAGGCCGGCAACTCACTTGTAAGCCTACTGGCGTTGCGGGTGTCCATGGGCGGCGGTTGGCACATCACTCGAAGTGACCCGCCTGCTCGTTTGCCTCCTCTCACATAAAAAAAAATATAATGTGTGTCGGGAGAAAGAGGGGACTGTTTTTGTTCAATAAAGTAATTAAATGTATCGCATTCACAGCTGGTATATAGCTAGATTTAAGTATTCCACAGATTACAATGTCGTAGTAAGTTTTGTTCGTTGCCTCGTCTATCGCTCTATCCTTTTATTCATTAAGATAGTATAGGATTATTTTAAAACTTGTCTTAAATCTAAATGATTCTACGCTTATTAGTACGTGACCAAGCTGTGAAGCAAGTAAGAAACTCGGCTTAGTTGATTTTTTTGGTAATGAACCGAGTATATCTGATGACAACAATTGTTAAATTAAAAAATAAAGTTAATAAATGATGATTAATTGTCTCAAGCAGGTTGATAAATTCCAAATTGTGCAGGAAGAATAACTAAAACACGTTTCTTAATAAATAATTTTATTTACAATTTTACATTTCACACGACAACCGTAACGCGTAGATTTTATTTGGACATTTTCAAGTGGCAACAATAAATTACAAGTCGCACAATGAAAACTTTATTTAACTATCAAAAATATGAAATAAATATTAAAATTAATTAAATCAATTCATATCTGTGAATTTAAAAGATTTTTTATGGAATCTCACAAATTCATTTATAATTTCTGATTTCGTGACTTCAAAGTGCATGTAAGCTTGGCTCGTTTTTTTGTGTTTTAGTGTCTCACACAAACACTTTTTAACACATAAAATATGTTAAATACAATTATTGTTCATATAATAAATATGAGAAATCAAAACTACGTTTTTTTTTGTGAATGCGATAACTTCACAGCGTGAATGTATGTATGTACCACATTTTTCAAACTCTACCGAGTAATTTAAATATAATTGCGACAAAAACACTAACTACCCTCCATTTAAAAAAATGCGGGTATCTATGAATTTGTAAATTTTTTTGGGAAACGAATCGTACGTCGACAAAAGTACGACTTTTAAACTTGAATTTAATGATTTAATAATAATTCGATGGTATTTAACATACATTTAGTTCATTTATTTACAAACCATCAACGCCAAAAACAATTCGTGAAAGTTTCGTAACAATTGCGATCATTAATTCATTAAAACGATTAATATTTCCCGGGTTTTAACCCCAAACTATAATTTCTAACCAAATTCAGTAAACAGATGAATTTCCCTACAACATATTCACATAAAACATGACAACACTGCATTTTTCTATTTTTTTTAAAATATTAAACCAAAACTTGAAAACTTCGTTAATCACATACAAAAAAAAAACTCTTCAAAATCACGAATAAGTCGATACGATATTGACGTCCCAATAATGAAGGGGCCGTTAATTGTTCGGTTGCGGCCTCCGCAGGTAAAGCACTAGGCCGAGGGCGGCCGCTAAAATCGCTATGAGGTAGGCGTCCCAATTCGAGAGGAGAGTGGACTCACCAGAGAGGAAGATCATCGCTAGCGGACTCTGCAACACGGACTGAATTATCATACATTTCAATTGTACCATTCAAAAAATACACCTATATTGTTTAAGTATTCTTTTATCGTGTAGAGATCGCTTATTAGCGATAAGGCCGCCCGTTGCTCTAACGTATTCTAACATCTGTTAACATCATTTGCTTCTAGTGTTTAAGTGCAATAAAGTGTAAAATAAATAAATAAGAATAAATTGCTTAATCATTGAAAATCAAATAATTTTGTCATATAAATTAAATAAAAAAATCAATAAAGAATTAAACATTTTAACCGACTATTAAGAAACCGGTATTTTTATACAAATGATTAACAGTGCCAACTAAATGAATGAATAGCACTCACATCCATCAAAGAAGACAGCGTGGTGACGGCCGTCAGGCGCGCCAGAGCCAGTGCAGCCGGCAGCCTGGCCTCGGGCGCAGCATCAGCAGCCAGGTCGTAGCATCTCTTGGCCAAGTGGATGTCCTGAGTCAGGCCGAGACCTCGCTCATGCATGTAGCCCAGGTTGAAGGTCGCCTGCGGGTTGTGTAGCTGCTCGGACGCTATTCTGAAAACGTAGGCATGTTAATATTAAAATTGTGGTCCTTCGAGCCGAAATATATAACACAATAAAAATACCTGTAATGATAAGCTGCTGCTTCTAAATCAATGCCGGTTCCCAGGCCGTAGTAATGATAGTCTCCAAGCTTGACGCGTGCGGCTGCACATCCCTGTGATGCAGCACGTGACCAAAGCTGTAGCGCCCGACGCCATCTCTCTTCTTCCGGGAATAGACGGACTTCACCTGAGGGTTATATCCAATACGGTGTCTGATAATATTGAATATATCTATATTCAATATTATCTGTCTAACTTTAAATGTCACTTACATTGTCCAAAAAACAACATTCATTTTCTTTGTTTTTTTCAAAATTTACACATGATAAGTATAAAGACTTATTTTTGCAGGAACTAAAAACCTCCGTTCACTCGACGATGTACTTCTACATATACATAAAATGAGAGGACACTCACGCGTCACCCCCGTTACATAGAATAAATGGTGAAACACTATTATATAAATATATATACCATCATCCAGTAAATATGCGGCGTTGCTCTGAGCGATTTCGAAGCCTCGCTCAGCCAGAGCCAAGTACTGCAGGAGGGATGAGTCCGTGTCCCTCGCCCGCCACGCCGCGTGTCCCAGCATCAGCCGTGAAGACCACGGCCCACGCTCGCATACATTTTTAAATAACTGAAAGTTATTCATTCTATACTAGCAAATTCAATTAAATATATTAATATATATACGCTTAATAGCGTCGATCGGATTTTAAACAATTTGTCTGCAAGTCATTAAATTTAAAAATAAATCTGTCACTATAAAATACCAAACGGCGCAGGAGTCAAGTGCGTTACCGGCTTTTGAGGAGCCTAAATCTGTTGTGTGACTTCCACATGTCAAATCCCAATTTTTTTTGATAAAAAATTAACCCCAAATTCTACTAGAAAAGGTTAAAGAGTGCTAAAATGTAAAAAGATATTTAAACGTATGGCAGATAAATTTTAACGACGCGGTCGTTATGTGAACAGGGTCATTATGCAATCTCTCCATCCCTCTCACCTCAGTAGCGGTGGTGCAGGAGCGCATCACGCCCAAGCCTTGCGCGTGCAATTGCGCCAAATGGTACAAGGCGAGCACGTGGCCAGACTGCGACGCAAGGGAGAAGTATTTGTTCGCCTGCTTGAAGTCACGACGGACGCCCACACCGCCTGGAAATAAGGTCTACGGTCAATATTTATAAATTATTATTCTATTATTGCAAGTGATTTTATTTTTAAGATGGAAATTGTGTACAAAGCGAAATTTCTTCATTCAGTAAGGTACATATAGCATTTTAAATCGCATTAAATCTAAACCACTCTACGCCTGTTCGTACGGTGCAGACAAGAAGCTCATGTTTTTTTGTTGGTGATAATAATACAATATTAATGGACTAAGGCCAAGCTGGTGCAAGTACGATCCCAAACTTTTTCCACATTAAAATAATAATTTTAAAAAAAAACGCTTTTTTAAAAGCTTGTACATCTTTTTTTTTAATTTTGGTACCTACCTTGCACTTATTTAATAAAATTATATTATTTGTTTTACTCACTCAAATATAGAAATCCAAGATGCAACTGCCCTTCCATCCAGCCCTGATTAGCGGACATCGTAAAGTACTTGAAGGCTATGTTGGGGTCCTTTGGCACGCCTCGACCCTTAAAAAGATTATATTCCTTAGTAATCAAGAATGTGTATCAGGCTTATCAACTTGTTGAAAAAAATGAGATGTGAAGAGTTGGTAGACTCATACCAATGTGAGTCGAGGATCTTTCAAATACCATTTCTCAATACACAAAACGTTAACTTGATTAACTTTGACATTACCGTAGAGCTGAAAGTAGTCCGGTTACAGATTGTAAATTGTCAACTGCCAAATCACTATGGCGGGTTGAGTTTTTGTACTTTTTATGTATACTTTTACGATTTTACTACTTTTATTTTTTTACTATCTTTAATGATCAGTTCATTGGGTCTAAGCGCTTGTATAACTTTTTAAACAAACATAAAGTACCAGTTAAAACATACTTTACTGTATTTTTAAAAATGCGCATTAAAATATATATTTTTTTACTTATTGTAAATATAATAATATATATATATATATATATATATATATGTATCATTTTGCCTTGTGTTAATAAGTAAGTGAGATCAAATGGCCTCACCTGTATGTACATCAATCCGAGGCCGCTCTGTCCAATGGGGTTGTTCAATTCAGCTGCTTTTCTGAAATAGTGCAGAGCCGTCTCGTTGTTTGGTTTTATGCCGTCGCCACCCTCTAAATAGATCTGTAACGTTTACTCAAAGGTTAACGTAAATGTGGGTTGCCTGGAAGGGATCGCTTATTAGCCATAAGGCCGCCCGTTGCTCTTATATAGGTCACTTTAGTATGCCTACTTTTTTATGCTTTTCTATTTTAATTTAAATATTTATTTTGAAATGTTCATGTTCATGTGAATTATGTATTGGAACAAACAAAATATATACTAAAATTATTTACATCTACTGATTTTGTGCAACAGAGTGTAAATAAATAAATAAAAAAAAAATTAAAACAATCCGTTAATTACCTTCCCAAGGTACGCGTTGGCCATTGCGTTGCCCGTTTTGGCGGCCTGCTTGAAATAATGCAAAGCCTTCTGTATGTCCAGGGTCACACCCCGCCCGCCCTGGAAGTGCAATTGACCGAGACCGACCTGGAAATATTTTTTAACGTATTTAACATACAAACTAGAGATATACAAGATCTGAATGTACAATTTATTACAATTATTGGCAGCTATTGCACCATACGTGTTAACAGTAAATGAGGCAACGTTGACAAAAAGATAAAATAACAATATGAGTTAGAGTTATCAATAGAATGAGTGATATGAGTGGTATGCCATTTTTATACAGCTTAACAACCCTTATTTTTGATGCATATATTAAATCAGTTCAATAGTTAAAACAAGTATTGAAACTCCAACCTAACAGTAAAGATTTGCTTATAATAAAATTAATTTCAAACCTCACCTGAGCCTGAACGTCCCCTTTCTCAGCCAACAACTGATAATACTCGATCAGATCCGTATCCAGAGCTGCAGTTGGCCCTGTGCCTTCAGCCTCATCGATCAAACGGGTTCTTTGAATCGCTGGACCACCGCTAAACGTCACTTGGCTGGCGACTTTAAAGTTAATCTTGGCCTTAGATGACATTTGAAGACATACATATAATATATACAGGCATTCCCTTTGTAAAGAGAATATAAATAAATAAGAAACATTATTTTCTCATCTTAGTAATAAACTTTTACAATTTAAACACTATTCTTGGATCTGATTACAAGAAAATCAACATTTTTATTTACTTGTATAATTAGACCAGTCTAGAAAAGGTTTTATTTAAAGGAGACAAAAGAAATACAAACTGATATAAATATGTCTCAACACCTACCTTTACCAGCAACTTTCATGTACAACTCCATAGCCTTGGGACAAGAGCTGGGTACCGTTACGCCAACCCAATATCTGTATGCGAGGGCCATCTGTGCATAATCACTTTCTCCAATTGCACCGATAGTGTAGTGAACCAAAGCTTTGGCTTGAGACACTGGTACACCCACACCGCTGGCATAAAGGAATCCAAGACCCTGTAATTATTAAAAATAATATGTATTGTATGATATTATATACAACGGTATGAGAAATAAATGACTAAGGAATAGTTTTGGTCAGCTTTGTAAGAGAAAGGTTGACTCAGTTGGCCCAATGGTCACCATACCAACAAAAGGTACTGGTTCCAATACCCGGAATTATAAATATGATGAACATATTTGTTCGCTGTGGTATGAGTGTCATAATATGTATTTATTTAATGAATATCATATGTAATTCATCATGTGTTATATTTCTATTAACACATTTTTGTACCAATTACCCATCCTGCTATCAGATTAATATTGTATTTCTTTTCAGAAAACCATCTCATTAGTGAAATGATAAAAGTAAACTTACAGAATGTGCATCGGCATTGCCATCTTCAGAAAGTTCAGTGAATATGTTCCTTGCTTTTTCAACATCAAGTTCCATTCCCTCACCAAAAACATATGACCAGGCTAACTTTATTTTTGCAGGTGCATAACCATTGTCAGCTGCTTGTTTCACTTGCAAGATGGCCCCACGTAGATCTGGTGATCGTTTATCTATCTTTTTAACTGCTGCATCAAATAGCTCCTTTGCTGTAATGTTTCAGAAGTTATGTGTTAGATATGATGAAAAATTAAATTAAAAATAAATCTCTTTATTCAAGGGATTAGGTTACCCATGTACCTTCTTGCATTTCAGGAGAAAGTTCAACTTCTTCTTCTTTTGGAAGTGGGGGCAGGCTATCCAGATAATCCTGAGGGTTCTCTTCTAATTTCTGCAGAATAAAAATTATATGTCATTTATAACATCATTTGTATGAATGTACAGACAGTTTAAATCTCTTCAAAAAATGAAACAATAATAAATAAGGATGAACACTTAATGGAAAATATATTTGTAAAATATAGGTACCCCAATTTCAGTATCTGAAGAGTCAACCATTAATTTGGCTGGTTCAATCTGTCGAAGACTATTCCTGATCAACTTGAATGTGTGTTCCATTTGTTCCATATTATCTTTTTCATTTGGTTCTGTAAATTAAATTAATTTTATAATTGATTTCAATTTTCGTAGTAATTCTATATTGATATAGTCATATTGGCACTGGTGAATCTAATAAGAATCTTTTACATCCCTCAAAGTTTTAAACAACACAAATACCTTTCGGATCTTCATCTTTAAGTAACTCCTTAGATTTTCTCAATGCATCGGCGTATTCTTGAAGCATTTTGATCTCTTTTCTCATGGCTGAAGTTATTTCGCTATAGTCCTCAGGATCATCAGTATCAGGTGAGTCCGTAGTTTCTTCGTCATTTTTCACTTTTTTACTTACCTCAGGGCCTACTAATTCCGCACTCGCTGTTATTATGCAGAAGAATAAAACAAATATTCTTAATATTTCCATATCTCTACAGTTTCAATGGGTTGACGTGTCCTTATCAATATACAATACAAAACAGAAATATTCTATAACAATAAATTGAGGTAGGCAATTAAGATTCATTTATAACCACTTGTAATAATACACGTATGTTATTTCCGATAACAATTGCATTATGTTATTAAAAACAATTTTATTAAAATTTGTTAAACCAAGACCGAATTCGGATAATGTTTTGTGTATTTTATTTTTGTCAACGTCAATGTCAAAAATATTAGATAACTATAAATTACGCAGACTGTGCTGTATGGGTTGTATAAATAAAATAAATAAAAACCTGGAAGCAAATAAGTGTACTGTCTACTGAGAGAAACACACTTCCACACTGTTTGGTGTTAGTGGATCGCCCCTTACGGGAATTATATTCTAATTTTAGGCCCCTATTCCATGGAGTACTGGGTAGAAGAATAGAAACCATAATCTGTGTAGCCTTCGCGACAATCGCGAACCTTGAATTTTGCAAAATAGAAAAGCATTATGTTACGATATTTAAAAAACTTTGTCAAGTAACGTAATCAATTAAAAGAAAATTTAGTACGAATTACGAAATATTCTCAGAATTTTTACTTTTTAAAGAACCGTTTCACGATATCTATAGAATACATATTTAGCAAAAATGCTGAGAACACCGGTCGGACGTTTTAGAAGTGAAATTTCGCGAAAGTCCAATTTTTTACGATCAAAATCATCCAGTGCGTACTTAAGAAGAACATTTATAGACTATTTTGTTGAAAACCACGCGCATAGACATGTGAAATCAAGTTCAGTTGTACCGCTTTGTGATCCTACTGTACCATTTGTGAATGCTGGCATGAATCAGGTACTTATAGCAACAAGCTTATTCCAAATTTTTCGAAATATGTTAAATATGTATCATATATCTTAAATGATATCTATGTGTACCTCTGTACAACGAATCAAACAACACAACACAAGTAGTTTTCTTATAGCAAATATATATTTTTTATAATTTCAAAGATTTAAATAATTACAGTTTAAAGGAGTATTTCTGGGCATGGTTGAACCATTATGTCCTCGAGCAGTAAATTCACAAAAATGTGTGAGAGTAGGAGGCAAGCACAATGATTTGGACTTAGTGGGATTGGATGGCACTCACCACACATTTTTTGAGATGCTTGGAAATTGGTCTTTTGGTGATTATTATAAGGTACTTGAGTCATTAGTTAATTAATTTATTCACACTATATTGCACTTAAACAGTAGAAGTAGAGGATATTAATAGATATTTGTTATTAATTATTTTAAATTTATATTTTGTAATGTGATTTGACTATTTAAACGATTTGACAGAAAGAGGTGACTTCATTTGTAACAGATTAATAAATTATAATAGGTTAATATTAACTTATGTTTAACACTTTATAGAAAGATGCATGTAAAATGGCTTGGGATTTGCTACTGGGACCATATAGACTAAAACCTGAGAATCTGCTTGTCACATACTTTGGTGGTGATGTTGTTCTTGGTCTCACTGAAGATAGGGAATGTAGAGATATATGGAGAGAAATTGGGTTAGTATTATTTCTAAAAAAAAATACCTTTTCCTACATGAAAACACAAATGTTTACAGTAACATAACATAATTTTGTTTGTCAAAAGTTGCTTGCAAGAAGTTTATTTTTAAAGAAAAAAATTTAAAATGTTCTTGTATATCAAGAAATGAACTGTAGTTCATGCTTGCGATGTTATTAAAGTTTTATATTCCAGTGTCAGAGAGAGCCATATCAAAGATTGTGGTGCAAAGGATAATTTCTGGGAGATGGGCGTGAGTGGTCCGTGTGGGCCATGTACAGAGATTCACTACATACACCCTGATGGTAGTCTCACTGAGATATGGAATATTGTATTTATTCAGTGTAACAGGCAAGTGGTTTTTAATAAATTCTATTGGCACTAAAAAGTCCAATGCATTAAATATATTTAACACATATTGTGTTACTTGCATTTGATTCTGAAGTGTATCTCATAAAAAAAAATTAAAATCGATATCTATATTAAGGATTTAAAAATATAGACAACTTGTAGTTTATTTTGCAAAATGAGTGTTTAAAGTTAATTTTTAATCATAGCATAAGCACCACTTGGAATTCAAACATTGTCCTTGATTCCAACCATAATAATAACATAGATGTTTACAAAACCAATAACTTATCTCCACATCTCTGACTCGTATCAATTCTGCTTCAACCCTATCATAGTGATATTTTGAACTTACTGAAAATTAAAAAAAAAATTATAAACAACATATAAAGTTAGATAATTAAAGAATATAATTGAAAATTACCAAGTAACAAAGTCTAGAAGAAACATATATGACTTACCAGTTCTAAAATTGATAAGTATTGAAATGATATATATAACATACAAACACATATTAAAAGGCATATTATATACTCAAATGAACATATATAAGAGACATACAAATGATTTACAACGCAATGGTATTATAATAATTTCTAGTATTCAAAAAAAAATGTAAATTACATACTAAAACACTTGTAAAATTGTTTCACTGATAACAAAGTATGTGATAAAATATGACTTATTGTTTATTTAAATCAAAAGTAATATTTTCTGTGGGTTGCCTGGATGAGATCGCTTATTAGCGATAAGGCCGCACTGATATGTATTAACGTCATCTAGTTCTACTGTTTAGGTGCAATAAAGTGTAATTAGATAAATAAATGTCAGTCACTACAATGAACAAAGATATAATGGAGCTAATATTTCTTGAGAAACTTAAATTCAATCAAACTTAAAAGAAGTAATTTTATTGCAGGGAATCAGATGGCAAAGTGACTAGCCTCCATCGACAACACATAGATACAGGCATGGGTCTGGAAAGGATATCTGCACTACTACAGGGTGTTCCAACTAACTATGATACGGATTTATTCAGACCCATTATCAAAGCTATTGAAAAGGTAAGTCTTTAATATCCTTTGTAGTTTATTAAGTTTATTTTTAGTTACATTTTCACTCTTTCAAGACTAACCTGGTAAAGTAATTCCAAAATTGATAAAAATACATTGTTGAGATACTACTTACTTAGTACAGGGCAGATATGACACTTCTCAATATCTCTCTGTCTGAAGCCTGTTGCTTAAGGAGATACATTGTTGAGATAGGATACTTTTATTACAGAGCTCCTAACGACTCATTAAATTTCGTAAAGTATAAAAAATAAAATTTTATATCTGTGACCGCGTATATAGCGGGTAGGATATATAACTACCCACACTTAAGATATATAACTACCCACACTTAGGATATATAACTACACACACTTAGGATATATAGTTATATGTGGGTAGTTACCCACACTTAGGATATAAAACTACCCACACTTAGGATGTATAACTACCCACACTTAGGATTTGAAATGTTTTCAGAATAGTAAGGGCGTATCGCCATATTCCGCGAGTTACAGTGAGGACGCAGCATTGGACCAGTATTACAGACGATTGGCTGATCACGCGAGAATGATTAGTGTTTGTTTGGCGGATGGCGTTTTTCCATCAACAAGGTAATTAAACTCTAATCATAATTATCGAAGAATAAGGGAAATTCTTAACAGGCTTAAAAAACTAACTTATTGCTGTGCAATGGTGTCCTAAAGACTGGCCTTAGAATGCCAAACACACTGTCACCACAACAAGATCGCGCCTAGAAGTGCCAGCTCTGCTCTGATTCGTCAGAACGATAAAAGTACTTTTGATTCATAACAAATGTTTGAAACTATTAAATAAATATAAAATTGTATTAAGAGTTTTAAACAAATCAAAGTGTTTACTAATCACATAGTGATTTAGCTGCATTACTGTAATAATTATAAAAAAAAATCTTTTATTTTTAGTGTAAACCTCAAGCAAATAATGAAAAAATCTTATAAAATATGCTCCGATGTGTTTCATAACCCGAATTTGCTCAATGTGTTGTACAAACACGTGGCAGAGAGTCTGGGTGGCACATACCCCGAACTCTTGCTCCATGAAAAGGACGCCATGCTTGTCTTGGACCATGAAAGGGATAGTTATAGTAAACTGCGTTCAAATTTAAGAAAAAAATGGAAGGATTTATTGAAACAATACCCAGAGGTTGAGGCGTTTGGTGACGTGGAGTTGGCGGGGTTCGCTCTTGGGTATAAGGAGTTTAAACAGGTATTTCATTTGTAATTTTATTTATCACGAAAAAAAATACAACTTAATTTCATATTCAAAGCATTTTTATATTTGGATGATTTCTTATTGTGATTTAAAAAAAAAAATTTATTGCAGAGTATGAAAACGTTCAAGTCGAATATAATACCGGGCGAGCTGGTATTTAAATTGTATGACACCCACGGCTTCCAAGAAGACATAATAGAACGCATCGCCACACTGAACAATCTCGAAATAGATAAAAATGGCTTCTGGAAATTACTATCACAGCACAAAGCGAGGCACAAAACATCGTTCAAAGAGCAAACGCCAACAATGGGAGCGCTTTTCGAGCAAGCCTTGCAAACCATAGTCAAAAACGGTGTCAATGTCACGGATGACAGTCCAAAGTACGAATGCACCACAGACAACAAAGTGTCATGTCCGCCATTGAAAACGAGAGTCGTGGCGATTTTTAATGAAAACGCCGAGTGGGTGGACTTTTTGGAACCATGCGAAAATAGACCTTATTACATAGTAACCGAACGCACGAATTTCTATACGGAGGCCGGAGGTCAAAAATCCGATACCGGCATTGTTAAATTCAGTGAAGGCATCAAGTTAATTGTGGATAGTGTTTTTAAAATCCGTGACTTTGTGATACATAGGGGTTACTTCAAACTCCACAGTGACAGTCGATATGTGAATGTCAATAGTGTTGTGACAATGATCATAGACAATGAGAGAAGACTGAATCTAATGAGGAATCATAGTGGTGTGCATTTATTGAATGCCAGTGTACGGAAAGTGTTACAGAATAGTATTGTTTGTCAATATGGTTCAAATGTTAGTGATGTAGGATTGAGTTTGAGTTTAGTGGTGTATGGTGAAAAGTTGTCGCACAAGGTGATATTAGCTGCCCAACAGTTGATCAGGTATGATATGTATTTACATTACAGACAAATACAAAACAGGGACCACAAAAAGAGACATACACATGCCTAACAATAACTTAGAAATTAAAAAGTGTTTGCTGATAAGATTCTATGTGGAAAAGATAAGAATAAAATTTCGGTATCGCTTACAAAACTTATGTAAAGTAATAGGTATTGTTTAATTACAGAGAAGCAATCAAATGCAATGCTAGTGTTGAAACTCGTATCATAGATAGTACACAACTGTCATCGGAGGATAATGTTATGACCGTACCTGGGGAGACCTATCCCGAGACGGGACTACGGTTGGTTACCTATTCACCGCCTTTGGTCTCCAAGTATGTTTTTTAATATCTTTTCAATTCTTTTTAAGAATGCGTTATACAAGTAATACACCTTATCTACAGAACAATATTTATATTTAATGACAATTGGTTTTGACCATTTATAAATGATATATTATACCTCTATATATATACCTCAAAGAATGAAAAAATTAAAAAAAAGAAATTGAAAAGAAAATAAACCCTGTTGGCTATATATAAGAAAGTTACTGACGTACACAAGTGATCGCTGATACTATTGTATGTTGAAAATATATAAATAAAAAATAATAATGGGTAAAGGAACGGATTATAATATATTTTTTATTTATGATCAAATTAATTAAGTTACTAATATAATGCTTGTCATCTATGTTCTTTTTTATCTTTGGCCCAAAATATATAGATGTACAAGTTTTAGACAAAAATGGTTTAATTAACAAAATACTAAGTTTTTTTAAAGTATCGTCTTACCTTCGTTAATTATCTTCTAGGGAATTATGTTGCGGAACACATGTACCATCAACTAATGTGATCGGTGATTTCTGCATCACTTCAGTAAAAGCAATTAACAGTCACAACCCTACCTTATACGCGCTGACGGGAGATCACGCGAGCGAGGTCAGTTCCGGCTCGAAGGACCAAAATGCGATTTCAAATTTGTTTTTAGTTGGCTCATATTAGCACTGAGAAAATGTTTCAAGGCCTAAAAATTATATATTACAGGCACGAGAGCTTTTCTGCCGTGTTGAAAAGTTCTCACAAGTCATCGATCTGGCTGACTCCGAAAGGGTACAGAACGAAGTGGAAAACATTCGGCGGCAGTTGGCGACGCTGTGTGGACCTGGTGCACCTTGTGGGGAACACTTGGCCTGTCAGAAGTTGCTTGACAGCCTTTCAAAGAAAGCGGCTAATAAAAATGACGTTGCACTACGGTGAGGTCCATAACAAGTATAACGTCAGATTAACAGCTGAACCGATTTTGACTTTACCTTCTTGCTAATTCGTTCTCTTCCCATATCTTTATTTAAGTTATTTTATAAATATTATACTAATCAAATGTTATCTAAAGTCCCTATTTAATTTACTATTGTAGTAAGTTATTTAGATTTTATAGGGCCAGTGTCAAAAAGTATTAATAATTTATGTGCTTAATGATATAATTATATGTCTCGTCCACAGATCGATAGCGGAAACTGAAATATATGAGGCGTGCAACGAAGCGATCCGCGAAGGTCGACGCTTCGTTGTACATTTCCTGAGATGCTCTTACCTCATGCAACCGCCGGCAGCGGCTCTCGCATTGGCCAATACTCGCACTCATCCACAGACGGCCATAGATAAAATGGAAATAGATAGTAGACACTTGCATCCGAGCATCGATAATTCCATAGACGTCGACAAAAGTAATAAACAATCCATAGACAATACGGATGTACAGAATTATGTTGGCAATAGTGAACTGCCAGCTATTTTAATGGGGTGTGCGGGTGGCGTTATAGTAGCTGTCGCTCGTGTACCACAGGTAAAAAATACTTTTTCGAATAACCTTATTAATGAGTGATGGAATCAAACCAACATAAATTTCATACAAAATGCTAAGAATTATTTGTGGCTGTCACCACCTTTGTAAATATTATGAAGTATGGAAAATTTATTAAATTATTAATATTTAAATATGATTTTTGATTGTCAGGAATTGGTGAGTGAAAACTTTACAGCCGAAAAGTGGTTGAACTGTATTCTGCCGATTTTCCAAGCAGAAAAACTACCAAATCACGATGGTACATCACCGCTAACGCACGCACAAATGAACGCTACTAAAGTGAGTATGGTTTATTATCAACACAGTAAAGATTTAGGTTAAATTGAGTTGCAGTGAAAACTCTATATAACGACGTGTAATTGCGCTATTGCTCGTTAAATGGACAACAAAAATCATTGTATGGAACACAACCAAAGCCAATTGATGTCGACGCTATATAGAGTTTGTCGTTAAATCGACTACGTTATACTGTAATTGTAAAAAATTGTACTTTTAAATACAATTCAAGTTGCCTGTATAGCAGTTGTGATCTTTTCAGGTGAGCCTCATAAACTGCGAACAAATGGTGCAGGATGCAATGCGAGTGGCGATCAAGTTTGCCCAATCGCATATCACGGAAAAATGTATTGGAAATGGATGCGCTGAGAACAGGCAACACAATTGAGTCTGGTATATTTTTTTGTTTCAAAAATGTTGCTAGTTTTTATAAGACTCGAGTTGAGTTCATTCACCTCCTACAAATAAGAGGTCATTGACCTCTGTAAGATGACCTGTTAAAAGGTCAATCACTTCACATTCAGCGATTGAGTAACAATTCTATATTTCTGTTTGATGATTTATCTGACTATTATTTATTTCTTGGGCGTGTTAGTATATTTTACAAATGTTTTTTTATCAAAATATTTACTATACAATAATATTCCAGGTGTTGTAAATAATCTGTATCAGATTATTATATTTCCAACATAATTCTTGTAAAAAAATATATATAAATTCTCTGGTTTAGGAGTATGTTTGCAAAGTATCCAGTTTTTTCTGAAGATTTTAATATAATGTTAACTGAATATGATTAATGATTGTAATGATGAAATTTTTTATTAGTTGTTTAAAATGGCTAATAACATGAAATCGTAAATTTATTAAGACCATATTACCAACTACCTCTTTGTGTTGTGTAATAGTTATAACTTTTTAATATTTTCATTCTTGTTCCCACAGTTTTGCCTCAATAAAGCGCTGATTAGTTTTAATTCCTTTCTATCTTTTGTTAAAATTAAATAACCTTAATGTATAAAAAATTTAATGTTATGTTAAATAAATTCTTTATAATGACGCTTACATATGTGAAATTGAATTGTTATTTTCTAGTCAAATTGAAATAAAATACTATTTTTTTATAAAAAATATTTTATTTAACTTAATTATATTTACATTTATAGAGCACTGCCTCAAATTAATGATTGTCCATGTATTGTAGTTCGGAAAGTAATAATATTGTATTGGGAAGTGGTCTCGGCTGCGGTGATAGTATTGTGAGTGTTTGTCTCTCTGAATCCACTGCAGTACTGTAAAGTTTAAAAAAAAACACTTCTGTAAACCAGCATAGTGGTAATGTTTTACATTAATTTTAATTGTATTGAAGAGATAGTTTAAACAAGTTAAGGTATAGGGTAAGTTAGTAGTCCTATCTATGATTTTTGATGGATATGATTTTATAAGTTCTAAAACATAATATATGCTTAGTACTTGACAATAGAGATATACATAAAATATAGTAAGAGACAAAAGAAAATACTTGAAAACAAATACAGAAACTGCTGTTCAAAATGGCTTTTAAAAGTAATTTTTTCTAATGAATTCAATCTTAATTAATTGCTTTGGTTATATGCCTTGCATCACTGAGCTTAAGAGGTGTTTTTATTTTGCTTGTGTTATACCATAAAGAATAATAAATATGTATTTTTTATTTCAATGTATAGTACTAGGATATTAAAACCACTTACACACACACAAATCCCGCAAGGTTAGAATGTAATGCCAGTTCATCGGCTGCTGGTGAGAAAGACACCGCGAGTAACCGATGCGCAAGCGCAGGCGAAGCCCAGACGGGCACTAGCTTGGTTAAAGCTTCCTCTGCGCGCATCCCCAGGGGCATGCACGAGTCGGGGAGGGACGGCGCACCAACCTATAGGACAAGTATTTGTCTGTTAGATTTTTTTTGCTAATTATAAAATAACAATATTAACAATATTTACCTTGTAAATTTTAAGATCTGAAAATTTAACATCAAATGAATGTGGATAGTATGGGGTTCGTTTCCCGTAGAAATACTCCCGAATGCGACTATCTCGTATTTCCGTGCGTTGGGATGTTGATCTTTCTACTACCTGAAATTAATTTCTCTTGTTACCCATAATTCACTATTTAATAGTATTATTATTTAGATTTATAACTCATAATCAAATTACAATTTCATAATAAAATCATAGATGGAATAAATTATCAAATTAATTACTTACCCCACCACTCTTCGGTAAATACACAACTTTGACAAACTTAGGCATATCTCTCTTTAATTCATTGTATAGTCTCTCATTATCTAATACTAAAATAACATCCACCTGAAACAGTTGATAAAATTAAAATTATGTATGAAAAAAAATTCATATCAAAGATATTTAAAATAGGTTATTGTGGACATCCTACATAGTTATATTTTTATACATAATACATAGGAGAGAATTATCGGTAATCACCTCAAATGCTTGCGCAGCATGTGTCAAGACTTTGTAGCCAGCACCCTTCACCCAGCCACATGTGTTTATTATTACTCCTGAAGTTGATGCTAATAAAGGGAACTCCATTATTTATCACACAACATTATATTGCAGTAACAATGATGATAGCAAGCACTAACAAACTTTACTTAACTATAAAACTTTTTTATTCAAAATATATTACAAATATTATATTTCACTCATCTTTTATAAAAATTAAGTGATTTATTATAATTATTTATCTTTCAAACTAAATGTAAATTGGTGCACACACTTTGAGCTACCCATAGCAGAAAAAGCATTTTTAAAAACCAAGACCAAGAACTATTTTTAAACAAAATCACAGCTTTAGCACTAACCCTTTTTATTGTGTTCACATCTTTCAGCTATAACTTCAGCAAGCCGAGAAACAATAGTGTTATAAAGCTCTAAATTCTCATCTGGACTTTTATGACCAAAGTGATATACTAGTGGTGCCTGTTGGCTGAAACCTTCTTCAATAGACGCTGGTCTTTCAACCAGTAATGCACCTAAAATGATAATATACATACTAAGTAAGAATCTTGGACTTTGTTATAGAAATGAAATTATAAGTTATATTACCAATAGTTCCTGGTACACTAATTTGACCCTGACCTACATCAAGATCAACATATATTGGTCTCCTAGCCATCCTTACAGCATAATTAAGCAATATCCTTGTTAAGGTAGATTTTCCAACGTCTCCTGGACCTACAACCATTGTAACTGGACCCCTTGTGTTTTCTTGTTCTGCTGCAACACGCTGTTGCTCTAATGCAGCATGAACATTTAAATAAACTACCTGTAAGTGACCATAGCAAAAATGTTACATTTCTATCCTAATAATTTGAAGAACATTACCACAGTTAAAAATACACTATTAAGAACATATCACAACTATCCTGGGATTGAAAGTATTATGAGATTTATTATGATTTGAGATTTATAATCTTATAACACAAACATGACTTATGATAAACAAATTTGAACTTATCTAACCATAGGTGTCTCCTTAGCAACATAATTGACTTCTGTCCGACCCCGGAGCTCCACTGTACACCCATGCCAAGTAAAAACAGCTACCTTAGCTCCCGTATGGAACTCATATGGTTTACTTTTAACTAGCTCTGTTCCGAACAACTCTGCATACCCGCTCTTAACCTATAAACGTAACAGGAGTGTGTAAGTCATTAGTATAAATTCAAAAAAATATGTAACATTTATGTAAACTACTGTACCTCTAAAACAACTTTCTCGTTTTTTGATTCTACTTCAAAACGAAGTTCAGAATCTGGTTCTAGCTTAAACTCTTGTAACTGGACTTCCGTCATCACGATTAAATTTACAGTTAGCAAAGTTGAAAACGAGATTTATCTCACACAATTTAATCACTGTGGATCTCAATAACAAATTAATTACAAATCTCTAAAAGTAAAATCTAAATAAATGTTTTCGTTTTCAAATAAACGTAGCTTTGGTTCTTTGACTTTTTCTAGTACTGACTGACGTCTGACAATCACAGACTTCGATAACTACTGACAATTACAAACATAGCAATAATTTGTGTAATCGCCATTGCCTTTTCAATTATTTATTTATTTATAATAACTGTCTTAAAAATCAGAAACGAGGTATTTATTATCACTGTACCAACTATAAGCGTTCAAAATATATGACGGACATAATATTAATAATGATAGCCATAGAAATAATATCTTACAATACAAAAGTCAACAACTAACAAACTTGGCAGTTTACAATCTATCAAACATTCAACAGTTGTTTTGTTTTGAAAATTTAAATTGATATCGTTGAGATTTTATTAATTAATTTTGTTAAGAAATATTTTATAAATAACGTCAAACTGTTTAAACAAACTAGCAAACTAATTTAGCGTTAACAAAAACAATATGGATAACACGTTCTTTGAATATCAGGATAAAACCGATGTTGCTGAAGTATCAGATGGTGAAATTGGGGATAGCTTTTTGGATGAATCCTATGCCCCTAAAAAGACACCAGCAAAAAAGAATCAAACTATTTTTGTTCCTGAATCGGATGAAATGGATGGTATGGTATCATATATTATATGCATTAAAAGTTTTAAACTGCTTAATAGATAAAAAAATACTACTATAAATATATGGCAGCAAATAAATCCTCGAATGAAACACTTAATCTCTGTTACGATATGTTTCATATATATATATATTTCACTGCCCCCTATTGCACAGTTATTTCTTTAAATGTTCTGCCTCCTGCCTCTTTCATATACAATATTAAATTATGTATCTTTATGGAGATTAAAATATGCACTTGTTGTGTTGTAATGCTAATACACTACAATTTCATTCAATTATTTTCTTATAATACTTCTTAATTTGTTTTAGAAGATACAGATGATGAACAAACAAATAAAAGTATAGTCTATAGTAGTTGTGATGGTAAGATTTAACATTTTTTTGTAAAGCAGTAAATACTTCTTTTAAATAAAATATTTAAAATTTCTTTTTAGATGTTCCGAAGAAGTTGAGCGCATTTATATCTACGAAAAAACTTATTCTAAGTTCTTCTGATGATGGTATGTTATTAATTTTGTAAAGTACTTACTTTGTGGATGTAGGAAATATTTATATATAATAATACATTATATTTGCATGTAGATTCATTACCAGATGTTGAAGTCTCCAAAACATCGATTAGAACATCAATATCATCAGATCAATCATTCATTGGGCATAAAAAGAAAAAACGAATATTGCAACTTGATTCTGACACAGACAATTCTATAATAATTGAACACAATAGAAATAAAAAAGTTGTCTGTCTGAAGGATACACCAGCAAAATTTACTAGAAAAAAAGCACTTGTAAGTAAGAATGTGAGTTATGAAAGCATTCAGAGTGATATAGAAAGCGATGATAGTGACAATAATAACAGTGACAAGGAAAATGTAGCTTTAAATTCGAATAGACATAGCTGTTTAAGTACTAGAGACGAGTATGAAGAAAATTCATATGAAGCCAGCATTGTGTATGAGAATAACAATTCTGGCAATGGTAAAAAGCTTAATACAGACGAAGAGTCTGTAAGACATGAAAATGAGAGCACCGAAGACATTAGAGCGAGCAATGATTCAGATACAGTAGAATATGAAATTGAAATCAATGACAAAAAAAATAATGATAGTGAGAGAGATAGAACTAATGATAATGATGATGACCATGTTGAAGACGAAATTTTTATGTCCAGGGCAACCCGGATGAGTATAATGGGTTTTGTACCAAAAGAAAATGAAAGTGACGATTCAGATTATATAGACTCTGGCAGTGTAAGTATTTGATAGTCCTTGTATCATTCATAAAATTGTACCTGTAAAGCTTACATAAGTTTTAATTATATTAATAGCTTTTATATTACAAAACTTTTGCTGTACAAAGATTCCTTTAATGTGTCGGCAATTGGCTCAGCATCGGGACAGTTCAATTCTTGTTATTTTAATTGTCAGTAGCACAATTTTGTATTAATTGTTTATTTTAAAAAAGCAGCTATTGAGTTTCTTCTCACTGGATAAGTGCCTTCCAAAATGGTGGTAGTGTAAAAATTGATGATCCAAAAATGTTTTTATAAAGACCTAATTGAATAAAGATATTTTAAGGTTGTAGAGCTGATATATTATTTGTTTCCCCAAATACTGTATATAATATAGTATATGTTTCAGTCATCACATGCGCATTCATCAGCAAGTGTTGAATTGCCAGACTCGGGTATTAATGTGAGTCAAACATCTAAACCAAAGGATTATAGCTCGTCGAAGATTTCTTGTTCTCCATTCTCGAGTCCAACTCGAGACAAGTCATTAAAATGTAATGATGTGGTAGATTTAACCTATTTAGATGACCCTGAAGATTTAAAGACCAAAATCCAAGGGAAATTAAAAGGGAGCATATTTAAAGAGAATGTTATAGATGATGACCTGACTATTATTGATACAAAGCCAGAGGTGATTGATCTGAGCAGCGATGATGAGGATAATGTAAGTGTTTATCTCTATTTAATTTCTAATATTATTTTTTAAGTTTCTTGTAATTGTTACTTGAGGCAATTTAAAACAAATTGAAATATATTTTGAAATTTTTTTTAGCTTTTTTATCCAAATTTATAATATAAATCGTTATTGGTAAATTTGTTTTTTTTTGTTTACCTGCATTTAGGGTAATGTTTAATTCAAGAATACAAAATGAGGGTACTTTTGTAACATGTTTGGCAATGGCGTGGCGCCTATTACACAATGATATCGGGCTGGTCCTTTGATTGTAATTGTATTTATTAAATCTATTGTGATATATCGGTTATTTTATGTTTAATGTTTAAAAAATATATTAGTGAAAAGTTTTGATGAAGCGATCTAAACAACTGTGCTAAAAATGCTTAAAGCGGTCAGTACTTTCAGTTTACATACATAACTCTGCTATAGTGTACTCTAATGATTTATCAATGTTTATAAGAATTCAAGCAAAACTTATTGATCTGTATGATCGAATAAGCCTTGTTTCCCATCTTCCTTACACTTAAACTGATTTGATAAATGACAATATATTTGAGTGTGAGTGTTTTTTTGAGTGGGAGTGCCATGCTGTTACTTAGAGTTTCAACTGAATGGGCAGGCACGGCCGGAGAAATACCACTCTCTCACAGAAAACCGGTGTAAAGTGATACAATTGGACTTTGTTCATTTTGTACTCGCGTTTCGTTCGGTCAGTGAGATCTTCCGGTGCCCATCCTCTTCCCCTTCCCTCTCCCCTTTCCTTTAAAGGGCGGCAACGCACTCACGAGCTACCAGCCGCGTGAGTGTCTATGGGCGGCGGCTTCACCTTTATGGTGGGCCGCCTGCTCGTTTGCCCCCTCTTCTATAAAAAAAAAAGAGTACTATCCTTACCGAGTTAGTATTAGAAAAATAAGTTTCAGTATCGTGATTTTTTAATAAAAAACCTTTTTTTAATTATACAGAATAAATACGAGAGATCAGCGAAAAGGAGCTCCCCGGTACAGCAGGACATGAAGCAATATGTCCTACCATCCAGCTATCCCAACCAAGTGCTGTATGTCAAACGTCATGTTCGTGAGAATGAGGAGAGCAAACTTAACGGGCTGAGGGAGGATTTGAAAAATGTTAAGGTAACTTAATTTCCTTCAAGCAAAGAGAAAGAAGAGATCCTTGTACAAGAAAGTTATTTCTGGTTCTCTTTTGTTGACCAATTGAGATGTTTTAACAAAATAGCATTGTTCTCACAGCACCTCCTGAACACAATGGATCCAAGCATCTTTCCTGACGGTGGTGGTAAACTCCATCAACGGCTCTCCTTATTGGAGG
Organism: Leptophobia aripa; assembly: GCA_951799465.1. Lineage (NCBI taxonomy): Eukaryota > Metazoa > Arthropoda > Insecta > Lepidoptera > Pieridae > Leptophobia > Leptophobia aripa. The sequence continues at coordinate 7,170,237 of OX637271.1, forward strand.
AAGAAATTCGACGTCAGGGGGAGAAGGTGGCTCAAATGGTTGTTGAAGGTATTAGTTAATATGGAAATGGGATCTTGTGAAGATGAGTAGTCTTCAAGAGTAGAATCGTACCCAGTATTTCCATGAAAATCGGTCGGGCCGATTCGGAGTATGTTAAACACAGTAGCTATAATGATGATATTTTTTATATGATTGTTTTACAGAAGAGCCTTCGCTGGGCGAAGTACAGAAAGAGGAAGACAATGGCCTCACATGGGACGACCTGCAGAATGCTGGTAATGCAGTCCAGCCCAGAATGTTTGGCAAACAGGGTGCGTACATTTGTCATATCGGTGTGTCACACACAAATATCTCGCACACACACACACAATTGTGAAAATTCGCATGAATTACAGCCATGTCGACACATATGGCCGAGCGCAACTCGATTCTGGAGAGTCTCCGCCATTTGTACGAGTCGCTGGCGTCTTGCCCCGCGGAAGACAAGCACGCCCCTCAGCCCCGCTTGTTGGCAACGAAGCTGATGCCGCATCAGCTTCACGCTCTCGCCTGGCTCTTGTGGAGGGAGAAGCAGATGCCCTGCGGGGGGATATTGGGTAAGGAGAGTTTGTTGCCAGCTCCCCTCTGAACTCTTAATTCTTTGACTTCAAAGTTGTTTGTGACGTAAAAGCGACATATATATGAAATAAAAATAATTTTGTTCAAATCCAGCCGATGACATGGGTCTGGGTAAAACCATCACCATGATATCCCTCATGGCCACTGACAAGGAGAAGAACATCGATCGCGATGACGATGAAGAAGGAAACTCCAGGAGTAAGTGATTTGTCACAACTTGATGTGTGTCAGCGCAGACGCAGAAGCTGCTCACACCAATGTGTGTATTAAGTTGTAAACCAGAAAACATGCATCTCCTTTCCAGTGGTCCACGGTGGCACCTTGGTGGTATGCCCTGCATCATTGATGCAGCAGTGGGATGGCGAGGTCCAAAAGCACTGTACCAGGAACGCGTTGTCCGTGTGCCTTCATCACGGCGCCAAGAGAGCCACGCAGGCGCCGAGCCTCGCCCAGCACGATCTAGTGTTGACCACTTACAATATACTCCAGCGGGACAAGGAGAAGGTACCTGTGATTAGTATTAGTACAGCACTTCTACAAATACAGAAATAATTATCAATTAAATAAAAAGTTTTTCAAATGGATGTGAATTGTGAAGTGTGGTAACACGTATCGTGTTTATTGTATGCTACTAGGAGCATTTTCCCGCGACTTTGCGTGGTTTAAATTTCAAAAGGATTTTGGTAAATATGGTTCTAGTGAAGTTTTGATACAAACTTCACCCCGTTTAACACCTTTTTTCTCGATAAATATCCTATAGATAGTCTATGTCCTAAAGTTTAGTCGTATCTCAATCAAGGGCGTCGCCAAGGGGGTGCGGGGGGGAGGGATTCTAAAAAAGTTGCCAAATATAACGAAGGCCCGAAAATTATACTTTAATTAACCTAATATAAACAAACAACGACCAATATAATATTAAAATCTGATTGATAATTTAAAAAAATACGCTGTACACTTATTCAAATTCAAACTCCTATTAATTCTATTTTTCTAATAAATGTTATTATAACTTATTTACATGTTTTTATTGCATAGTCAAGAGCTCGTGCTCTTGTAGCTTTACACATTGGACTCTGTACTGTCACAGAATACCTACAATTCTCATTCATAGAGAATGAGAAAAGTATGAATTGTAGTATGTAAAGTCAACTAGACCCCCCTGCGCCATCGGCTGGCGACGCCCTCTATACCAAATTTCATCGAAATCGGTTCAATAGTTTAAGCGCTAAAGCGTGACATACTTTCGCATTTCTTATACTCGTATCCATCACGAACTAACACAACTAGGATTTTATTAAAAAAACAAACAAATACTACATGTCTTAGAACGGCGTGCTCATGCGCATATTATGGCGTCGTGTGATCTTGGACGAGGCGCACGCGATACGCAATCACAAGTCGCAAACGTCGCTCGCGGTGACCGCGCTGAAGGGGCGACGCCGCTGGGCCTTGACGGGGACTCCGCTGCACAACAAGGACCTGGACCTCTTCGCGCTTATCAAGTTCATGCGCTGTTCACCGTTTGACGAGCTGCACGTGAGTATGCATGTTTTGTATTGTTTATTGCGAACACGCTTCCATACATTTGGTTCAGTTTTCGTATCAGCGTATCACATTCCCAAGCTTTTCTTATCGTTTCAATAATCCTTAGCTCTCCTCCTGTCTTCTTTTAAATTCACTTTATAAATTTTATTACGGAAATAAATTATTGAAACAGTTTTTTTATGATATTCAGACTATATATTTGTTAAATTATTTACAGATGTGGAAGAAATGGATTGACAACAAGAGTATGGGTGGACAGGAGCGGCTGACCACAATCATGCGGGGGGTGATGATGCGCCGGACGAAAGTGCAGCTCCAAGAGAAAGGGCAGCTCACGTGTCTGCCAGGCCGGGAGGCGCACGTCGTTGAATTGGCCCTCACCAAGGACGAGATGAACGTCTACCAGAAGGTCAGAGCTCGGTATCGCTGAACAGTGTGTTCGGTTTAATATGCTGGAATACTCGTCAGAAGTTCTTTATTTTATTTATTATAGTAAACCAACGGTTAAAATTAATAATCTTGAAAGTTACGTATGACAGAGTCGTAGAAGGTCAATGTGTTGTAAACATTACGGTCAAAACACGAATTGATCGATCCTTCATTGCGCTAATAAAGTTCTATACCGGCCTTAGCTCTTGGGACTTAGGACCAGTCTGTGGTTCCAACTGGGGGTCATGGGCACAATATCAATTTCATGCATTATCTATCCTTAACAAGGACAATCATAAAGAAAATCCTTGCTATTTTCAGTTGTTGGTCTTCTCAAAGACGCTTTTCGCTCAATTCCTACACCAGCGAGCAGAAAAGCAAGAGGGCTTTGGAAGTGATATTGGCCCTCCTCCGACCTCCAAGGATTCAGCTTACTTCAAGATGCATAAGAAAATGGTGGCTTTGCAAGGTATGCCATGGAGTGAGGATAGGTGTTCTCGTCTACAGCTAAAAATGGAAAATTCTCAACCAGTCGAGACCACTGACTGGAAGGTCAAGAAAATAAATTTTAATAGCCAAATCAATGTATCTTCCAGGAGCGAAACCGGTGAAGTCCCATGAGATCCTGGTACTTCTGCTCCGGTTGCGCCAAGTCTGCTGCCACTGTGGGCTGATCTCCGCCATGCTGGACAACGAGGGCATGGAAGACATTCACGAGGACCCCGCAGGCCACGACCTGTTGGCTGAGCTCAACAAACTCAGTCTTGATGAGAAGGGTCGGAAGGTGGGTCTACTAAGCACCACGATTTTCTGCCTTTGTATTTTGGATGAAGGAGATGACTCTCTTGCAGGACTTGGACGCGGACGACTCGGATAAAGAGGAGACGGGGGAGAGCACGACGGTGACGGAGGCCATTCGTTCGGTCCTCTCGGTGAACAATCCCGTGTTCAAGCTGGACCGGCAGTCCTCGAAGATTAAGGCCGTGATGAAGTGCCTTAACGACAATGTCTTGAGCAAATCGGGTATTTTCTATAGCTGATATTAAGTATTATATCAGAGCAATTTCATATAACTAAAAACCAATTGGTTATATGTATATGCCAAAATCGAATAAAATGTTTGGGGTCTAGAAATAAACATGTAAAATTTCATGGTAATCGGTCGAGCCGTTTAACACGCAATGTTAGACCAAACACATGTTTTAAAATGCCTCGATCTGTCAACCCTTGGTTTTAAGGAACTTAACGAGCGTCTGCCTGTCATGGGCTATCCAAAAATTTTAAACGTAATTTCAGATGAAAAGGCAGTGGTGGTCTCACAGTGGACCTCCGTGCTGGGCCTGGTGGAGCGAGAACTCAAAGCTGTGAAAGTCAAATGCGTGACCTTGAGCGGGGCGGTCTCGGTCCCGAAGAGGCAACCCTTGATCGACGCCATTAACGACCCCAAAAGCGGAGTGCGCGTGAGTTTCTTTTAATTTAAAATGGCCAACATTACTCCCTCAAGCTACGAAATACGATTAAAAAGAAGAAAATTAATAAAATGCCCCAGGCTCATGTTTTATTTGATCGGTGATGCAGGTAATGCTGCTGTCTCTGTGCGCTGGTGGTGTGGGCCTGAACCTCTGCGGTGCGAACCATTTGCTACTGTTGGACCCTCATTGGAACCCGCAACTGGAGGAACAGGCGCAGGATAGGATCTATCGACTTGGCCAGAAGAAAGACGTCCATATTTATAGGTATGATTATTACACACAGATTAACATTCTTTTAAGTCATGTTAGTTGATGTAACAAGTTTTTTGTGGTTGCTTTAAGCGAACTCCCAGGAACCCTAGGCCTGAGGTGTTTCTCATAAAAAAAAAATCAAAAATAAAACGTCATAATCTGTCAAAATTTAATGGAAAATCTGAGACATACATTTGATTAGTTTAACACGTGTTAAAGACAGCTTAAAGTGTCCGTTTCTCCAGAAATATTGTCTTGACATTTGCTTTTGGCAAATACTCAACAATTAACGCGGGAAAAAAATCTATTCATCATTGAAGAGGTTCGTGTTAATTTTATTTGGAATTTTGATGTAGACAGTTATTTATAGATTTACCTTAACCGAGTTTTTAGGTAACTCTTATTTAGCGCTTTGATACAAGATTTCTAATGTATGCAGTACACTTGGGCTTGTGTAAATATATTATATTTATTTATTTAACACTTTATCGCACTTAAACACTAGAAGCAAATGACATTAACAGGTGTTAGAACATATAAGTGCAACGGGCGGCCTTATCGCTAATAAGCGATCTCTTCCAGACAACCCACACGATAAAAGAATACTTAAAATATAATAAGACGGGTGCGAAGTATACAAACAATAATAATAATACAGAAAAAAACACAACATACATTAAAATAAGAAAAACCGAAAAATATGCTAATTTAAATCTAGAATTATAAATAATTATATTGAAGACAAGAAATGCTTACGAAGAAGTGATTTGAAAGATGATAGTGAGGAGGCTGATCGAATAGGATCGGGAAGTGAGTTCCAAAGCTGTATAGCGGACACTGTGAAGGAGTTTCCGTAAAAGGAGGAGTGGTGGGGTGGTGAGATTGTAGTCGTAGGGACCCATAAATTTGAAACGATTTTTGAGGTAGGACGGAGTTTGAGGACTGAAGAGGATAGTGTATAAGAGGTGGAGGATGTGGGAATCCCTGCGAAGCCGTATGGGCAACCAGCCTAGCTGCTGTCGGTAGGATTATACGTGGGTATGAAATATTTTAAAGCTTCAAGCTTAAACTTGTGTAAGATGTACAAAAAAAAATTAACTTTTTTTTATTGAAATATATATATGACATACCCAAATTATACTTCACACTACAGTTTAAGTAATTATAACCGTTGGAAGTTCAACTTGGCATCGTGTGCCAATTCCTCAAAACAATATTTCGTCAGTCATTCACCGCACTCAGATGTGCGTCATTAATTTCAATTGACGTTTTTTTTAGTATTCCTCTCGTCTTGACTTAATATATACTTTTAATTGTTTCAAAAAAAAGCTTGGCCACGTTTAGTTCATTCCTTAATTATTATTGCATTAATTTCCCCCCCCCCCCCCCCCCATTTCTTTCTGGCCAATTTTGAACGGAACCATTTGTATTCTTTTTCAGTTAGTTTTTTAGTTCCTTAAAATGATGTTCACACATCCGGTCTGACGTAGGTATACGCTATTAACTTCAACTATTCATTTTTGCTTTGTTTTTAGAAAGTTTGTTTTGTGAGAATTATTTTACTAAATCATTCTTATACGTTACTCAGGTTTTAAAATCTCATAACTTTTTAACTCGTTCGTTTTCTAATAGGATGAATAGGAATGTTTGCACTTTATTGTAAAACAAAGTGAATAGGTAGATTAAATAAATTTCACTAATTTTAATAGGTTTGAAGATATGTAAATATTCAATTTCAGTTTTGTTACAATGTTACTTATGTCTTAATTCCCCCTGAATTTCAGAAACATTTTCACTGTGTATCACCCGAAGCTTAAAGTTTTTTTTTACTATAAATATTTCAGATTCCTGTGTTTAGAGACAGTCGAACAATCAATACACAAACTGCAGCTGTCCAAGTTAAAGTTAGCGGAGAGTGTTATGACGGGAGCCCGTTACAACTCATCGAAACTCACGATTGATGACCTCAAGGAACTCTTCAATATGCAGCCGACACGTTGAGTTTTTATTATTGTTTCAATAGCAATAAAAAAATGTTAAATATTGTGACCAAAGTAATGTGATTCAATATTATGTACACTAATAAATGATAAACTAGTTATTTTTTACTCAAATATTATCAATATCATTTTAATTTGTTTTACTAATTTAGGATAATTACCCACTTAAATTGAGTCTCGAGAAAACCCTATTACGTAGAGGATGAGTATTTTAGCAGAGAATGTGTATCATACTAATAATTGCTGTGACAAATCTGGTAAAAACGCCAAAAATGTTGTGTCACAAACTACACTGGCCTGACCCATACAGACAAAACATCTTTGCACTAAAAATAGTCGGCGCGCGAGACTGGACAGCGTTGCACGAGGATTGTGGAATTGTTTGAAATGACTTCAAAATCTTGTACTGGCTCCGATCCGCACGTTACGAGAAGACTTTATGCCACTCTGATGTGTCTCATTGGGATTCTGTGCATATTCGCAGGTAAGCGTGGCCTTGAAAAAGTTAAGGTTGGACAGTAGTGGAAATAAGCTGGAATGTTTGGGCTTCCTAACCATTCATCTTTTACTTTCACAAAAACCTATTTTGATTTAAGTGAACATATAAATGCATTATAAGTCAAAATTTACAAATAAATATTTAGGCTCGCATGATATTTAAAAAAAATGTTTAATAAAATAATTTTAGATCCAAAAGTTAGGGAATTTATTTAGGGAAATTATTCCAGGTTATCAATTGGGTCGAATGGCCCGCAACGAGGTGAGACGAGGGAACGACATAATATCAAACAACTTAACATTGGCCGCCGACATTTTGTTCAGAAAAGCCAAACGTATCTCGCCAAAAGCGGTGCACCACAACGACCCGGGGAAAATCACACTGAAAATTTTGGACATTTTCCACTGCGAGCCGAGCGACTGCGGCGCCGTCGCCAACGACAACGTCGCAAACTTCATAAAGACCTCAATAAATTACGAGGTGAATAAATTAATTAGATCGATCTACAACGCCTCTCTGTATCTCGACTCGTTGAGGTGACATTGAATTCACGAGTACGCCGGTTCCAAGGTGTTCTCACACAAATGCATTAGTGTACAGGCGAACTCAAAAATATTGATGTTTTTTGTGAACTTTGTATTGAAATAAATATAACTTTCGTATATCGTTTATTACTCCCAACGTAGCCCCCGCATAGATGCGATCAAGCTAAGCATAGTCCACAAGTTAAGATACCCTCTCTTCATCCGGGCGGTCCACACCTGTGAAATAACAATCATTAGTACATTGGTCGTGTGAAGCGGGTAGCGGACGCGGCTGCTCTAAAGATTGTGAATGGCGCTTTCGACTGCCAGTGGCCAAGGCCCACTTCCGGGCCAGAACGTTTCAAATCGTAATCAGTTTTGAGAATAAGTGAATAATTGTAAGAAAGGCGCACTCTCGTGTGATCGCAAAGCCCATTTGGTATACGCAAACGTCTCCCGTACTTACGATTGACACTGGTGTCTTCTGGCGCCGCAAACGTTTGCCCGAGGGCCATAGCATCGGCTATGCCTCGGCCGCCCTTTGCCCGCTTTTACGCCCGCCGTAAACAGACTTTCTCGCTTTCCATCGAAAGCTCGCAACGTTAACGACAACGATGAAACCTAACTAGGCTTAACCTAAGTCCCATCTTGGTCTAGCGAAACGTCGTCCTGCAACTCAATTGTATTATCACACCGGAATCGAGGATTGGCGGGATCGGGGTGAGGTGGGAGGAGGTGGCATCGTAAACTCAAACAATATTTAAAACAAATTGTTTAATCTAAATCTTATAGCTTAATACCTTATACAATTCTAGGCTTTCGGGCAGAACGCGAGGCGACTCGCGTCGCGTACAGAGTTGATTGCCGATTCATTATGATTGACATACCACAAATAATAATTAAAACCACTAGATAGCGTAATTCACTTAATCTGTCAGTCCGTTCACAAAGGGGGCGCAGGCCTGGCGAACAGAGCTTAATGTCCGTGATCGGCGGCAGCAGCGAAGCTTCTACCGGCTCGTCGGTGATCGAGATTAACATGATTCGTGGAAGGGAGCGGCGCTAGGCTCGCTGCGGCGCTAGACGAGCGCAATACAGTTTTTGTTGGTGCGCGGCCCGCGCCCTGCGCCCGCGCCGCCGCCGCCCGCACACGCGCTAAACACAAAACGCCGCTAAGCTTTAGACGCGCGCGCCGCACCGCATCGCCTACTCTTACGGATAACGTTGCGTTTGTGCGTAGCTGCAAACGAAACTAGTGTCAGCGCCCGGCTCGCCTCGGACTTCACCCCGGACGCCGGGGCGACGTTACGAAGGACATTCTGGCGAACTTTGGCGCGGCAGACAGACTAGTTCCACGACTCGGATTCGATTGAGTAGGCTTTTGTTACGGTCAGATCGAAACAGTTCAAAACGAGCCCCCACCAGTCGACCTTTCTCAGCGCCATGGCCACGATGGGTCTCATGGAGGAGATACGGCGACTTCTCACTCTCGAGACAGCTCACACTCGTGAGAGGATCGTTTTAGAGAAAAAATGCAAAGTTACTGAGCTAAGTGATGCAAACAAAACTAAAGTGCACCCAGAGGTGACCAACGCTTATTGTTTCATTTGTTTGCTTAAAAAGGAAATTTAGTGAAGTAAGAAAAATGAAGGAATAAGATAGCAAAAAGTTATCATAAAATTATTTGTTTGAATTGAACTTTACTTCTGCGCTAACATAACAATAAGCTGTTAGTCACTCACTAGAAGCAATGGTAGATAAATAATGCCAAATGCTTACCGGCCCATGGGTGCATATTGCTGAGCGTAAGGATCCCGCTCATATCCTCCAGCTGCAGCTCCACCGCCACGCCTGAAAGTTTACAATTCATGTTAATCAGCCCCTTGCTTCAAGATCATCATCGATAACTTAAGTATTCAATTGAGAATACTTACATTGGTGGTGGAGTTCTCCGACTGTACATATCTCCATTGCCCATGGGTGCAGGCCTCGGCGGTGCTCTGTCGTATCCCGAAGCCATGGGCATGGGTCCACCTCGCATTCCTCGCCTGTCCATCATGTCCCTTTCGTCAGGGTACATGGGTGCACGTCTATCGTCAGGGTACATCGGCGCCATTTCGTCGACTGCTCCGTATCCCCGCCTGTCATCCGGGTACATCGGAGGAGGCGCTCCGTATTGGTCCCTCGCTCCGCGACCATCCATGAGCGCGAAGCCACGTCTGTCTTCACCGTAGCCATTGTATCTGTCGTCGTAACCGGGCATCGGCGCCCTATCCATCCCTCTGTCGTAGGGCGCACCGCCCATTCCATTTCTCATAGGCATACCTCCCATGGGCGGGCCTCTCATGTCTCCGCCGCGCATGGGCCCCATTGGTCGCGAGTCTCTCATCGGGTAAGGCGCGTCTCTCGGAGGCCCACCGCGCATGGGTCCTCCTCGTCTGTCCCTCATGCCTCCTCGCATTCCGCCTCGGCCGCCGCCTCCGCCACCTCGCTGTCCACGCTCCTTGATTCTTCCACGCTCTACAGCGATGACGCCGCCGTTAAAAGTGGTATTATGGAGGCCGCGAATGGCCGCAGACGCTTGGTCTTCGGTTTGCATGTGAACGAATCCGCATCTGTTCATAATGTCGCATTCCGTAACGACACCGAACCTTTCGAACAACTTCCTCAAATCCTCCGGTTTTGAGCCCTGGGGCAAACTTCCCACGAACACTTTGGTTTGCTAAAAGATATGCATTACATTAGAACAGTTTACGTAACAAAACATTCAGTACACTATAAAACTTTACTTACCGCTACCATTTTGATGCTTTGTATATTACACGATCTATTATCTGATTAAATTCATAAGTTAACACCAAAAAACGCACGTCCTATACTAACTCACAACGCTTGTATTACAAAATGGCGGGCGCGTGGTCTGATTTGCAAATTGCCGGCGCCCGACAACTTACAAAATGAAAGCCGGCTGCAAGGAAACGTCACAAGACAAATGTCAGTTGTCACTATCTCGTGTACCTATTGGTCGATTTAGTGCATCACGGTTAAAGACGCTTGATACTGTTTGTCTATTGGTCGTTAATGACCTTGGGGAAGCTTGGCGGAAATTTTCGTCTATTCTAGTTCTAGTTTCTATGCCTTAAGCGACCAACATTGCCAGCAGTTAAAACCATAGACAGAAGTCAGGTGATTTGTCATATTGTAACGCAATTTTTAACCATTTACATCAAAAATAATTCAAAAAACTGCTTGATACGGAGATGAAATTTAGTGAGATAGTCATCGCATCGAATTTTATCATCGCCATCTATCGAGCACATTGTTCAACACTTCAACCGCGCCCGCGCGCACTGCGTTATTTGTTATTTTTGTTACCTCTCATAAGTTTTAATATTAAGATTAACTTATATTAGAACATATTTAACAATATATAATCTACAACTAATCAATCAATGTAAGTGTTTTTGAAGCAGATTGGTTGGTTGAAGTAAATCTTCTTTTTCCCTAAACCGATTTTGACGAAGTTTTGACAACGCTCCCAATTATATTTAATCCAACTGTGAAAACCACGTTCAAATCCGTTCAGTAGTTTTGAAGTTATAACGTACCAGACAGACAGACATACAGACAAGAATTCCAAAAATGTTTTTTTTTGTTTCTGTGACTCTTCCTTAATTGCCTCCTTTCAGTTTTTTGGAAAAATATTTAATGTACAGACATTCGATTTTTACTGTCTTATTATAGTATAGATTCCCGTCACACAACCCCTTCCCTAAATCTATCCTTTCAATACGTCATCCTTATCCAGTCAACGTTTTTCCTGATCCAACTTCCAAACACATACGTTATAAAATACTATTCAGAACAAACTAAAATATTGTTGTACATAATAATATTTTTAAATTCAGTTTGCATTAGATTGCTTTACAGGTCACGGTTCTCATAAACCAAACTATACAATTTTGGCGCCATACCAACAAATTAATTTAATTATTCTACATGTGACCATGACATCTGTACTTAAAACAAAATGGGGAAATTTAGTCAGAAAATAAAACAAAAGATCACTTAAAACTTTTAATAATGCAGAAGAGTTAAAAATTATTTTACATTTTGATTGAAATCTTAATCACAAATGGTTTTCAAAGCAAATCTCATTATTAGAAATAACTTTTGTCTTATATAAACAATTTGACTGAGAACAATGAATTCCTTTACAACATTGTTAGATCGATTTCGTTTTAAGATAAAACCGTCAATTAAGTCCCATGCCAGTGCCAGTTCATTTAATTTAACACTTTAATTCAATTAACACAAAAAATTGTATCGTAAATAATTTTTTTTTAAATTTTCGTATAATGAAACGAGAAAATTTCGGAATTTCATTGTGAGATGGTTTTTTTTTTTTAAATTCTCGCACTGTTCGCACCTTAACACTATAATGTAAAAATATTAGTCTATACGAAATTAAATATTACACAAGATAAATCCAAGCGTATCTGAACACGACTAGCATCTTTTACTAATAATACTTATTTAAAGAATACTATGGAATTCTTTAGTCTTCGTAGCAGAGAACTTTTAAATACATATTGCTTCGACACTATCCATTTTAAAATATTAAAGAGCTGTTTTTAATTTATCTCTATAAAAAAGAGAAAGTTATCCATTTTTAGATACGTTTTTGGCTCTGGTGTTACGTGTCTTGAACAGTGGTCTCACTCTAACACAAGTTTAATGCGTACATGAGAGCGAGACAACAATACTTTTTAAACTACTGTTACGGGTAGCTTAAACAAAAGTTTAGTTTTATTAAATATGTGTTATGCAATAAATTATTAGTTTATGGGAATAATGATTATATTACGTCTACCACACGTTAAAACTACGGCTGGCGTTTGTATATAGCACCTTACTTAAGTGATTTGCCAGAGAGAAGAGAGGCAGAGAGCTTTTGTGATTTTTTTTAAGACATTTTTTTTTGTAGAACCATAGACAATTATTTCTAAAGAGCTAATGCGAAATCGTTGCTAGAACGTTGCGATACGCAGAATTACTGGCGAAAAACGATCGATTTCTTTAAAACTATTCATGTAAAAATATGATTTTGGAAGCATCGTGCAGTTTTCAACTATTTTTCTATTATTTTTTCTTACAAAAATGACATCGTAATTTGAAAATAGATTTTACCTATACCGTCTATCGGCGTACCCTCATTGCTAAATTTGAACTTACATGGACTATCATATGTTATTCGAATAGATAAACAAGGCAAGAACATATATTTTTTTTTGTTAAATAAAATTAAAACATATCAAATTTAACAGAATTATAATATTGAATATTCAAAGTGCCGAAATATATAACTAAAATATAAAACCTTATTTATCCATTCCGGGTCTTTAATCTATGGTAACTTAGTGCAACTATTTCGATGTTTATGTTTTTATCTATAACTTGTTGGTGTTTGGTAACTACATAATACTTTTTTGCTATCCTTGGCCAAGCGGTGTAAAATTCATATAAGCCCATTTCATATAAAAACGATAAATATTTTATTTTGGTTTGAAAAACATTACTAGACCAAGTTTCACGCGTTAATTATTCTTGAAAGTGCGAGACGATTTTATGTTACATACGGACACACGTTTTTGACTTGGGCAAACGAGTCGAGACTATATATGTCAGATATGTCAAAAATGTATGGGACTTGACAGCTGTCATAAAGTCCGAGCGAAGTCTCTGGAGCTAGACTGAATTCCTTAGCTACGCCGCTATGACCTCGCATACTTGAGCGCCACGTTGAGCGGTTTCTCTTCCTTGAGCGAGTCTTTGAGTACGATGTCCGAAGTGGCGTAGGGGGGCGGTGGGGGGGACGAGTCCGACTCTTGAGCGACGCTCGACGATTCCGAGCGGCTCATGGAGTCCATAGTGGGCCTGAAAAATAACCTTGTTAATTAAAAAAAAAACAGTTTTACCACTCAGGCGAAACTGAAAAAAAACTTACGCTGTCGCTAAAATAAATAATAAGAAGCATACCTGTATTTCCTACAGTTGATGGGCGCGACCGCAGCCAAATGCTTGAGTAAGGTGTGCCTGCTCGTCAGCGACAGCCTCGAGGGTGGTGCGTCGACGCACAGCCGCGTGTCGCCCAAGAACGTGGCCACCCAATTGTCGGACCGAAGGACCAAAAGCAACACGTCTTCCAAATCGGCCTCGCTACAAAAATATTTTTCGTTTTGTTTTTATTGACAAAAAAACGACTATAATTTATTCAAATATATACTATAATAATATAAAGAGGAAAGATTTCATTCTTTTATCATATTTTTTCTTACTAAAATTTGAATAATCTAATGCAAGGTGTAAAAAAAAACTATTTAACTTAATATTTATTATCAAAAAAAAAATTAACTGCGCCGTTCGCTCGCTCAGTACACGGCTCAGACTCAAACCTTTTTGGCTTGTTTGTGTGAAAAGTGTGTTCTTCCTTTCCAAACAGCCAAGCACTGACCACAGGCACTTACCTGGCCGCGTACAGGAAATGCGCAAAGTGTATGTTGGACACGCATCCGTCTCTGTCGTTGCTGTCCGTGTACAAGTCCGTCTCCCGATGGAACATGTACAGAAAGTCGTTCAGCTGCTTCGCAATTATCGCGCATCTGTCCTTGTCGCACATCTTCGCGGGGGGGCCCTGGTTTTGTTTGGCAAAAAACAAGCATTAGTTGGGTGGTGGTGCGTTCTAACAACTTTGTTGAATACATAGAAAAAAAGGTTTAATGGTTCAGCAGTCAAATTAGTTTAAACTATTCTCTTTCTGAAAACAGTACAGTAAATAGTGATTAAACAGATTTACTTTTTAAGAATGATATTTGGAACTTAACTTAAGATTTTAATTGTACAGTTATACACGTTTTAATTGTATCCGTTAGTGATATTAGTAACTATTAAATATGCACACACTAATACACACACACACTTAAATCGTTCTTACATAATATACTGGACTTGTTCATATGTATATATATATTTTTATTTTCGTGTTTTTTATTGTTGTATTATTTTTTTCTGATCTTGGATTCTATTTTCGATTGTATGTTTTGGCTTTGTTTTTGATCTTTTTTTGTTGTGTAAGCTTTTTGTCATAAGCTGTATAGGTTTAAGAAATAAAAAATAAAAATAAAATATACATTAGTTACATCTGAGTTTATCGATCGTTATTATTTTTTGATATCATTTTCCACCACACTTTGTTAAATAATTCTTATTGCACATACTACATATATATGATATATATCAAGTGTTAAATAACTAATAACGATTGATACTCAAAAGCGAACCGACGTTTCACACATTCAAAGCCCTCACATAATAGTGGGTTGTCTGGAAGAGATCACTTATTAGCGATAAGGCTGCCCGTTGCTCTTATATGTACTAACATCTGTTAACGTCATTTGCTTCTAGTGTTTAAGTGCGATAAAGTGTAAAATAAATAAATAAATAAAATTATCAAATTGATATCGACGCCATCTAGCGCCGTGAAAGTGTTCTCAGCAATAACACACTGGATTTACGCATGCGTTTATAGCCATGCTTTATTAGCTCAGCTCAGGGTTTCTTAAACTATGGGTAGCGAACTAATGTGAAATATTTATATAGCGGGGAAACGTCTTCAGTGGGTCGTGAACGGAACGAACAGTCATACAACTCTAGGTTAATTCTTTAATCACTAGCTAGTCTGATTAAAAAACAATCTAGGCTGGCAAAGATATTGCGCGATAAGAAGTTCTAGAAACGCGGGAAGTTCGCGTTGTCGACGGCCTCTGCGCTGTCTGGTCCCCCCCTCCACTCGATGCCATAAAGTTGACACTTCCAGACGACGGATCCGCCAAGTGCTGCCACCGCTCAACGCTAACCGTCCCCAAGTCATTATCTGATGTTCCCAAATGCGTAAATGTCAAGAAAAAAATGGGGCCGTGACAAAAGTTTAACAAGCCCTGGACCTAGCTGAATACTGTTCTAACGCTGCTGTGTCTCTAAAGCTCTAAGCATGCAAGCACCTTTACATTATAAGGCATCCGGAGCGAGGCTGAAGCCCGCCGAAGGAACCGCAGGATCAAAGCCGAATGCTGGACGGCCATTTCGTTGCTCGGTGATGAAATGCGCTTCAGCACGTGGGTTAGGTACAGACCGAAGGCGCGTCGGCCTTCGCCCATACTGTAATACATTTATTATTAAAACAATGCTTATTGAGTCATAAAGGAGGGCAACGCATCTTCTATTATACTCATGAACCTCTGAATTTATTTTTATTTTTTTAAAGAAATATTACTGTCAGAATGTAATCTTTTTAACAGCGAGAAGCGACTAACGTTAACTTGACTCCGTCAGTGATCTGCGTCTTGACGAGCTCTTTGGCCCTTTTGGCATCTCTTGCTGGTGCGCTGGGCTCTGCGGGGGAGTTGATCTGAACGGCCGGCGCCGCACCAGCGATGCTCACGGCCTCATAACGTTTTAATCTGAAAATAAATTCCAGATACTAAGTTCTCAATGGATCTTTGTTATTTCTAATAAACCATATTTTAAGCAATACCACCTTCATTTTTATAAATTTTAGGTATCAAGAAATTTATTTTGCAATCAAAGAAACAATCTTATGTTGGCGCTACACGAAGAAATCTAGTCATTCTACAATAACCATAGACAATACTGCAATAAAGACTCACCTCTGTGGTGTGTCAGTGACGCTGGTCGCAGCCTGCGCATTCTGAAAGTGCGGCAGAACGTGGGAATGCACCAGCAGGTTGTAATTGTGTACCACCGTATAGGCCATGTTGTTATTTAGTGATGTCGAACAGATCGGGATACCAGTTACAGGATCTGGAACGATTGGTTTCTTTGACACTTAATAAACCTCTCGCTTGTCTAGTTAATCTCTTTTTACCTGAGATCGTTATTACAAAACAAGGAATAGCCTAGTCAGTACATAGTACGCCTAGCTTTTTCAGTTAAAACAATAAATATTACATTAAGATATTAAAAAAAATCTATTACATTTAAATTTCACTCAAAGCATAGACAACGACATACCCAAATACTGCGAGTACTTCTGCCAAGAGTTCTGACTGGGGAAGATCCTGACGAAGCCGCCGCGGCGCGCGTACTGCGCCCTCACGGACCTCACAATGCGCACCTCCTCGCCCGTCAAGTGGTTCGCCAGCGCCTTCTCCGGCTGCGGCTTGCCGCGAACGAACACGTTCTCCGCCGAGTGGACACGACGGCACTATTAATAGGTAATGGCTAAATTGGGATTTGAGGCAACCAACACTAGTTTCTTGCCTGTTTCTCTTGGCCGCGCACGAACAGGCATACTCGTTTAGATTTCAGACGATTCAAAATGGCATAGGTACATTTTTACTTTATTGAATACATGATTTGAATATCATCAGATCTTAATGCTACGACGACCAAATGGTGACAGAGTCTCGTTACGAGCTAAGCTCCGTCGTAGCGAAGTTAGCTTATGGCGACAGTGCTGCCATGAACCGGAAAACTTATGATTGAGAAGTAAAAATGAAGGCACACCGCGCCTATTCTCATCTTAAGAGAGTTGTTGGGCGGTGATGACTCGTGTCTGCTCATGGGCACCGCCGGCAGCCCCACCAAGGTCAGTGTGTCCGCTAAGAGGGCTGACTTCACTCTTGCGTCCAAGGGACTTTCGCAGGCCAAACTGGAAATTAATATCATTGTTATAGTAAACATTGTTTGCTTAAACGCATTTAAACGTGGATATCTAATATATTATTAAAACAAACATTATTTTTGAAAAATCTGTCGAAATTTAATAATTATATTAAATTGTATGAAAATATATGACAATCTCTTACCTTGGTGACAAATTAATTTCCAATAGCCACGGTTTAAGCATGTCATCGATTAAAATGTCGTAGCCAAATAGTTCTGAAATTTAAAAAAAAATGTCAAATCATTATTATAAACACGATGCATATTTGACATAGGACTGATAAGCATATTTCTGGTCACTGTTCGGTAACTAACTCCAACCAAGTCTGATTACAAATTACCCACTTTGATAACAATCAACACTTATCTTTAAACACAAGATGGCGCTTCAAACTAAAATAATTGAAAACTCGTTGTCATTACAACTGTCGACTCGAACTGTCACCATACAATATGTCAATGTTGACAAGTGACAGTTCCAGTCAGTTGTCACGTGTCGTGGCTCACCGAAACAGTTGAACGGGTTCGGCACGAACACCCGAGCGGCGGACGCAATGGTCTGGGCCGAAGACAGAATGGATTTCACAACCAGGTCCTCTATTGAGGCCATTAGGGCTGCGGTGTTTCGGCCCTGCTTACGCAAATGGCGCAAGAGGGCGGACAGCGTCCACTTGTGGCCAATGTTACCTGCGTTGGGATCGTCACACCTGAAAATTTTATACTTCATTTATTTAACACTGTCAAAGACTTTGTTTACCATATTTATTTATTATTTATTTTACACTTTATCGCACTTAAACACTAGAAGCAAATGACGTTAACAGATGTTAGTACATATAAGAGCGACGGGCGGCCTTATCGCTAATAAGTGATCTCTTCCAGAGAACCCACACGATAAAAGTATACAAAAAAATAATAATAATACATAAACAAAACACATATCTTTGCGTGTTTTATTAAATTGACCCTTCATATAAGGGTGCTTTTATACTAACTGGGAGTGTTGCCATAGACTAAATTAATAAAAATAGATAGATATAATATGTAATAAATCGAAACAGGCAAGAAACTTGGATGTTTTATGGTAACACTGTTTATGTAGCAAGCTATCATAAAAAAAAAGCTCACTTAATATAATCCGTGTGATATTTGTTGATGCTGTAATTGCACAGATGCATGCAGGGGTTCCACAAATTCTTGTTCGTCTTGTCGTACTTGACAGTTGCGAAGCGCACCAAGCCCTCCTCGTAGAGGTAGATGAGCAGCGGGTCAATCGACGTGACACACACGTACAGGCGTAAATCGCACTTGTGCCCACCGATCAGAAGCGGCTTGTCGATGTACTTCGCCACCACCACATTCTCGCCCTTCGGTATTTGCTCGGGCTAAAAATTGGCCCATTGTAATGTTACATGAGTACAACTTCTTTAATTTTGTAATTTAGGCCAAAAACTTATATAAAGTTGGCAAAGCAATAATGATAAAGTTTTAACGATTTTTTTTTATGATACACGAGGCAAACCACCGCCCACGGACACCTGCAACGCCAGGAGGCTTACAAGAGAGTTGCCGGCTTTAAAGGGAGAGGCACGCTCTTCTCACGCCCCAAGTCGTAGTGTTGGTGGCATTTGGTTCCATAAAGGGGTGGTGCGAATAAAGGGATGAAACAAATGACAATCTCACCGTATTGACAATGTAGATGCCCCTGCCCCTGCTGGAGGCGGCAGGCTTAACGATCCACGGGCCTTTGGTCCTGTAGTGCGTGGTGCACAGCCCTTTATACTCGTTCGGCATCAAGAACGTTGTTGGTATAAAATCGAAATGTTTTAACCCACGGAAGTACTGCATTTTCTCGATATTTTTAAATAGTTTGTCCTTGCGTGTTAGTTCATATGATCTGTGGAGGGGTTATATCCAATTCAAATTTCATATGATAAGTTGCTTAACCGGTTTGTAATAGTACTAAAACCGTTATTGCAAAGTCGAATCATCAATATGTAAGGAACATAGGACATTTTATATAGTCCATCTTTTTAAGTACGCCTGTTGGTACGCGACCAAGAGAAACGGGCACGCACCTGGTTGTTCGTTTTGGGTCCAATTAAACTATTTTATCATCAAATTTGTATATACTATATTTAAAAGCATCGGTTGAACGGTTATATACAGCAGATTTAAATTCAACCAACGGTAGGATCAGCTAAAAAAAAAAAAATTGTATTGAATAAACTTACCTAGGAAAATGGTTGACCCTCTGATAAGCTGATAACGACCGTAATACATCAGGTTTTGGATGCAGACCTGCCCAAAGCAGGTTGCAATCCTTCGTATCGGCGCAGGCCTCTTGGAGCCCGTGGGCCTGGAGTAAACGATGCAGCAATTTGGTCTCCGTGTTAACTAATTTGTAGGTGATCTTCAATATTCTCGCCGGCATTTGACAACTTTCCAACACCTGAAGGTCGAATTGATAAGTTCGTCATTATCTTTCATTCACTAACCCCCCACATAAACTCAGTACGAAAACAAGCTTCCCTTCTGTTTAATCCAAGGTTACAGAGGTGGTCAAACCGTCCAGGTACCAGCTCGTGATAAAATAACAAGTATCCCTACATGTGACGACGTAGTCCTGTGGTTCATTTATTTTACTATAATTGAAAAGGCTAATAATATACAGGCATACATTTCTCTCACACAACTTTAAGCATACCGATAATACTGACTGACCCGCAAACAAATCGCAGGTTACAATATTGTGTGGGTTGTCTGGAAGAGATCGCTTATCCGCCCGTTTCTCTTATATGTACTTACATCTATTAACGTCATTTGCTTCTAGTGTTTAAGTGCAATTAAGTGTAAATAAATAAATAACCAGCGCCCTCAGTGTCTCTCACGCACAAAGACACACACACACACCACGCTCACCCATTATAAATTACAATATGCTACTCCTTAGACGCCTTAAGGCAGCGCACACACGAGCGCGCCTACTTGAGAGTGTGTATGGGCGACTATATTGTTGGTGCCGCCTGCTCGTTTGCCCGTATAAACTTACCTTAATACTATCCACATCTTTGACTAACATGTGTTCCGAGTCGTCACTATCATTGGGCGATAAGCTTCTTTGTACATTTCTCTTCTTGCCTTTGTTCTTCTTTCCTTTCTTTTCATCTTTGGCATCTTAAACGTTAACAAATTGATTGATCAAACTTAAATTCAACACTCTCTTACTATCACTCCTTACTCTTTTTATTACTAACTTTGAAAACAACTAAATAAAAATCACTTTATTGCATAAAAAACTAATAACACACTTATAATCTAGAGTCCAGTTAGTTGGCGGCTGCTCAACGAACGATAGATTTGAGAAAGCTTTTAGCTCTGTTAAGTTAATTTAAAAAAAACTATGTGTGTTATATTTTCTAACAGAATTTTGTTTTAAACGCATATTTAACTCCAAAGACGTCACTTCAATAGTTTTCACCTTTGGTTACGGTAGACGCCTCCTCCGGAGGTTTAATATAGGCCGTCGTATTCTCAATATTCAAATGCTTCTTCAGCGTAATCTTACTGAGATCGTTGAGCACATCATCTATATCTCTCTTATGTTCGATCGACTCATGGCCTTGCTCCTCTATCGACTCCGTCACTGGCATTTCAGCATCACTGACATGCTTAACAACATATGCTTGACCCGTGTACTTGGCGTTATTCCCAAATGTCTCCATAACATCGTGCATTATCGTTTTCGGTCTGACGCTAAACGAGTGGGGTTCGGCCACGAGCCGTTTCGCCATATTCTTCGCCTTGTTGAGAAGCATCGTTGTGCCCGTGTTGTTGCCGACCGTTTTTGTCGTGGACTCCATTGATGGTGTTCTGGAGGCGAGAACGCATGAACGGAACACGAGGACAGCGGCCTTGGAGCCAACGGGACCACCAGACACCCAGTCGGATAGTGATCCTTCATCTTTGCTATTTGTTGTTTCGTCGTTGTTCTTTCTCATGTCTATGGACTCTTTCGATGTAGACGGACTTGAAGTTTCTGATGATGCATGTGGACTGGAATTAAATTATTCACATTATTCATCATGTTAATTTGTTGTCATACGATGTGCTAATGGTTCGTGTGCATTTATTGTTTGCGTATAGTACAACGTGATGCAGCAATGAGAAGTGTTTGCACGGCATACCAACTAAAACTAACGTATATCCCTAGTTAATGACGATGATATAAATGTTTAGATTCAAAGTTATTACAAATTAGTTAAATAAGTAATGGATTCAAACTCAAAACATCTTGATTCAAGTTGGTATTTTCATTTAGTATTTTTTTTACATTATGACCTGAAGCCAGTATCTACCGAGAAGAGCCAGAATTAAATTCGATAGCTGCCCTTAAAAAATATCAATACAATTATGTTACTTGCATTATTAATTGAAACTACAAATGCATTGTTAGGCTCATCAATAATATAACTTGCCCGATGCTGACACATTCCAAGGGAATTAATTAGGTCGTGTAATGATAAAAAAGATAATCAGCTGAGTTTGTTAATAGATATTTACTCAAAAGAGGTTACTTTGGAAGCCTCGCAGGCTTATTTGTTTATAACTTTTCTACATATGTATGTATGTCAATAATTTTCTTAAATCTTTCTATAAAATATGAGTCAATCAGCTATGAATTAGACGCATTTACAGCGTGTTTCTATAATTGCCACCTTGATCGACATTTGTCGAAGGAAATGGATCGTAACTGTGTCACCAGCTGTTACATCAAATATTGAAGTAACAAGTGTTACAATTTGTAAGGTTAACATGACAGGTCAAAAAAAAGGCCAAGGGTCTGTCATTCTATACCAAAAAATGCATCGTTACCTTTCGATGACAACAAAATTATTATAAGACCTCTTTACCCTATGGTCCCGACGGTCCCTTACAGACTGACCAGACACAATTCCGCTATACACAGACAAATCTTCATTAATAATATTTAAGTCAATATAATGTGTACATTAGAATTTGCCTGCTATTCGGTGGTATATGTAAGATTTAAAGGCTGCACGCATACAATCTAAAGCACCGAAACATGTCGGAATAGTCCATATATGCACAGCAGTCCGATTGTGTTTTATAAGGCCACATGACACATAATGAATACACCATTGACTGAATTCAAGGCGACCAGAATTCTAACATCCCACTTTTACCATAGTGATGTTCTTATGAGCTAATGCGCACAGGATAATTTTTTTTTCAAGTATTATACTGTGTTTAACTGTGAACTGTTTTAATAATAATTAAATATTTACATGTGTCGGTATATGAAACTTAATTGTGTATTCGAGTTGCAGGTGTCACACAGTAAAAGTAGTCTAAGATTAATTTTAAAATGTTACGTTATAATAAGTAACACCGCATGGGATAAATTAAAAATAAACCCTTCACGCGGTTGCATGGTGTCATACGAAAGTTTACATTACAACTATCTTAATGCAAACGGACATTGAAAAAACATTTAAAAATACACATGAAGTGATCCTATGTATTCATTCTTCCTTGTAACACTTAAATATAAAAGATATTAAAGAAATAAAAAATAAAAAAGCTTTGGGCCGCCAGTTGTTCTTATATGTATGAAAATATATTAACATCTACTTCCACTGTTTAAGTGCAATAAACTGTGTATAAATAAATAAAATAAAAACTCACTTAGATTCACAAGTGCACCCTAAACCCAAACATAACAAAAATAAAACCAAGTGAACAGTGTTTTCTGTTTATGTGTGTGTGTGTGTGTGATATACTCGCGTAAAACGACCTTAGTAACCAAAACTTTAAATTATTATAACAATTACGTCCGAGTTCAATGAATACGAGCCATGATGAAAAATGTTACCAGATTTTTTTCTACTTCTGTTTTCTACAGTGAATTAAATAACCCGAACAAATCCGCCGCAAAGCTTAAGTCTTAAATATTAAGAAGTGGGTTATCCGGATAATGCAAACGTCTGGCCGTTTCAAAATAAATCTTAAGTACCCAGTGCATTTAACACGCGTCGAGTTATCGCTAAATCGTCCAGCTAATCAACTTAATGCCTTCCCCATTACTGTTTTATGCAAAATGTCTATAGTAAGAGAAAATCAACTCAACTGTTTTTTCTCTTTCTTACATTGTATTAACGCTGTGATGGAAAAAGACAGAAAGACTTTTTTTATAATTGTGGCATTAGACTGATTTTATTTTTATAAAATGAACCCACTTCACCGAAATACAAATTCGATGTTCCTTCAATAAATTGACTATACTAAAAATAAAAATAAAAATTCTTTAAACTACGTAGGTACCCTATATATAAATAAACCATAGAGAAACTCAATACGAAATCTAAAATTACTTTGCTGTAACTGCTTAAGTAAGAAATTATTAAGTTAACAATTGAGTTTTCGATTACCATAAATCTAAATTTGGTCGAGTGAGAGGATGCCGTGAGCCATTACGAAGCTTCGGCGATAGTTCACGGAAACTATAGCTATAAGGGAGCATGTACACTGTTCTATGCACAAGTGTAATGAACAAATCTTATTGAAACAACATGCAAACAAGGAAATTACACATTAGAATGAATGTCAATAGAAAAACGAAAGGTTCTAAATTCTGTAAATCTTGTAATAAAGCTACTAAAATTAAACAAATTTTATTATAAAAGCAAAATGAAAAGAAACTGGTGGGTGCTTCGTAATTAATTCCATTAATAAAGCCAACGATGCTTTTCTTACAAATAGCTTTTTTTTTATTATTATCCAAGTGTAAAACCATCTTATAACGAATCATCAATTCGCCGACTTCGGCGCGTGCCTATCTATATTTTCGTATATTACTCACAGCTCAGTCACGGCATGAGAACTAACACTACTAGCACGTAACTTTTAACTTAACTTCGTAATGACAATTATTAAAATTTTCGTAAGTTCATATTTTCATTTCAATAAAAAGAATTAAGCCTGTACCTAAGTATTCCTAATCCAGTAATGTACCAACAGAAAAATAACGTTACCTTTAACCATTGGTTAAAATATACAATATAAAATAACTTAATATTAAAGAGTGAAAATCTGGGTTTCTCAATTAAGACATCGCATTTAAAAACCATTTTTATTGTAAACCAGACCATAAAGGTGAAAGTACAATTTAAAACAGCGTTTAGCTGTAAAGCTTGATTTTATAATATAATATTATTCGTCCATTTTGCAACACATCTTGAAATCGTGTATATACAAGATCAACTGATTAATAAATATTAGATTTTATTGATCAGCTGATCTAACGTACTTCAGCCGGTCTCCCGTATTTAGGTATGACAGATTTAGAGTCATCCTAATTATATATAAAAAATATTGAAAATTATTAGGATTACGTGAACGCGTTTCCCGGGCAACGTGTCCCAACCTATCGATATTACAAGGGGGATGCGAACCCTCAACAATTTGAGATAGCGCGTCATACCTGACGAGACATGGAGTACCTTATGTAACGTGACAAATCAAATATATCTCATTCACATAGGTAACTTTATTACCCTTAAGAATCGACAATAAAAATTTAGGAAAAAGCCAGTTCTTCTCGTCCGAAGAACTGGCAAGAAACTCTTCGCAACTCCTATAAAACGTCAAGTATGTCTACAGTTCAACTGCGACCATTACTCCAGTCTTATGAGTATGCATCTCATCATATATTTATAAATTAAGAGCAAATAAGAGAGAGTTATAGTAAGAATAACCCGCAAACAGTACACTGCACATAAAATGTACAATAGAGGTAACTGATAAGTCAAATTAAATATTTAGTCCGTTAAGAAATTTTGGACTACCCGCCTATTTTATAGAACACTTACAATTATTAAATATTACGAACGATATTGTTCAAACAGTATTATTAGGAAAACCTCCTATGAACTTCTCATTATTATTATATTATATTCGTGAAGTGCATTAATTTTTACCTACAGTAACAAGGCATGAAAAAGCACGCTAGATAAACCATGTAAATACGCTTTTGATAATAATAATCACATTGGAATCGTGTAAACTGTAAAGCCACATTACCACCGCGTTACATTTCAAACCAATCAACATTATTATGAATTTGTGTATTTTACGTATATTGACTTACAATAATTTTCCCATTGTTAATACACTTGCGTGAGTCTCACGTTTTGATTATTTAAAACGACGATACGCACGACCGATCACGAACGGGCACTCATAATAACTGAGGCCGCCAGAAGCAGAGTGGCCTAACTGCATTTTAACATCCGTTGACATATTTGCATTTTGTCATCAAAAGCCGTACAACACAAACACCAAAAATCATCTACATCTTGTTGGGGGCATAAATCCTTATTGCTTGTATTCAATATCGCAAAATAAATTGAGTAATTTATTTAACCTATAATGCCAATATAATTTTGTAGTTAGGCTTCTCTGGTTCTAGCAGACTAAAAGATATTTGCTAAAATTTTGCCAGCACTTTACACAGTAGCTTTGTAAGCCTTGAACAACTAGGTTCGGCATTAAGGTTTTTTGTAATAGTTATTAAAAATTCTCCTATGTGGTTAAAAAAGCTACAAATTTTTACAGCTACCTATCTGAACTATCATCTACCTAACTGAATTGATCTATGATACAGGCCTGCCTAGTTAAGATGCTATTCATGATTAATAATGTAATAATTAATTCTATTAAGTTGCTTAATTTACACTTAACAATACTGTAAAGTGTAAATAACAATAGAGTAAAATGAATTAGATCATTTTTTTTTTAGAAAATTATTTCACTATATTAATTAAGTATTGGTGAAGGTTTATAATTTTGAATTTAATCCTCAAGGTCCTTAAAATAATTTAAAATATAAAAAGTTTAATTCAAAGGGTTGTTAATGTGAGTGTTATATGAAGACTGTTAAGAAAGCATGGGCTATCTTATGTTGACAAGCTAATGAAATATAGTGGTTTACGATTTCAATAAGATATGTATTTGAATTCCAAAGCTTAGTGTAATTTTTTATGTATTAGTAAAATTAGTTGTAATGGACAAAAGGAATTTTAGAATTTTCATTAATTTAAAATTTATAAAACCTCAATGTCATAAAGACAAAACCTTTGATTGCATTTTATAATCACAACAACAATGTGCAAAACATTTCTTAATATTAAATTCTCTGTTTTATACTTTAAGTGGCTTTAAAATGCAAATTCTCTATTATTAATTAATATATTTAATTTTCTACAAGATTTTTTTAAGTCATCAATGCAATTTAAGTAAAGTTTAAAATGATTATTAAAATAACTTTGGAACTCAACAATGATGAGAAATAAATACATAAATAATTTCTCTTAAAAATTAACCTGGTGTGTGGACGGTTGCTGTTGCATTTGGAATGTATTTTAGGTAAATCATCAGGTACCTTTTTTTGTAGCTTGATTTCGTCTTCTGGATCCATGGTGGACTTTAAGAAGATAAATATACATAATTATATAAATTATGTATAAAAAATTGTAATATATAGTAGATGGAAAATTAGGCTTATTTAAAAAATAATGTTTTTAGAAAATACGCTTCTAACAATGTATTACTGTTTTGAAGGTGGTGCTAATTGAAGTATTGCAGTTCTGGAATATTTGGAAAAATCAATAACTTTTATGCGGTACACTTAGCATCTGTTTTTAAACAATAATATACTGTTCCTGCAGAAGCAAATAAATTATTTGTGACTCACGCTTTAAAAGTAAAGAAATCGGCCAAGGAATATACAGGAAACTTTTACTCTTAATTTCACATTTCTTATAATATTTGATAACTAAATATTGCAAAAGATAATCACAGAAAATTTTGATAGCTGCATAATTAAAATTTTTCACGGTAAAATGACAAGATGTCAATGACAACAGGCGGAACAGATACACCATACCATTAATTACACAGACTATTCTTCATGCATATAGAAAATACCATAGGCCAACTATGGTATTTTCACAAATACAAGCTTTTTAAAATAATATATAAATAAATTAGAAGTTATTATGATTTGCCTTCTTTTATATCTTCCTTTTCCTTTGCTGATATATTTTAATGGAATACTGTCTAGATCAGTGGTTCCCAACCTTTTTAGGTGCGCGCCCCACTTTCGATATTCTAAAATCGAAAATGCCCCTCTAACCCCTGCAAAAATAAGAAAATGCCCCCCTAAGCCATGAAAAAATAAGAAAATGCGACCCTAACCAATGCAAAGATATGAAATGCCCTTAACTAGAGGGGTAATTTAAACAGAAAAAAATTCAAAATGCCCCCTCCAATTGCCAAATTGCCCCCCGGTGGAGCATACGCCCCACGTTGGGAACCACTGGTCTAGATTCTTTATCAATATAAGGTTTAACATACAAAACCCACATATGATTTCCAATACATTTTATTAAGATAGAATAGTTAAACTAAGCATAATAGCTGAGATTAGCTTTCTTCTTGGCCTGCACTTCCAATATGGCGTCCATGAAGTCCTCGTGAGTAACTGCGGTTGCAGACCGACGCAATGCAATCATACCAGCTTCAACACACACAGCTTTGCACTGAGCGCCGTTAAAATCATCAGTAGAACGGGACAATTCTTCAAAGTTAACATCGGGAGATACATTCATTTTACTGAAAATTGCAAAATAGCATGTCAGAGCATTTTAGGATATATTTTA
This sequence comes from Leptophobia aripa, assembly GCA_951799465.1. Lineage (NCBI taxonomy): Eukaryota > Metazoa > Arthropoda > Insecta > Lepidoptera > Pieridae > Leptophobia > Leptophobia aripa. The sequence continues at coordinate 7,198,062 of OX637271.1, forward strand.
TTAAGTGTCAATTACACATTACTAAAAATCAAATAAATAATCATACCGTGAATGGATCTGCATGATTCTAGCCCTAGCTTCCTCATTAGGGTGTGGAAACTCAATCTTTCGGTCAAGACGCCCAGACCTCAGCAAAGCAGGATCCAATATGTCCACTCTGTTTGTTGCAGCAATAACCTGAAATTAAAATCACATTCAACTCGAGAAACCATTTTTTAAATTCGTTTATCAACGAATTGAATTAAATATTAGGTTAAGTATTTTGTGTGTGACCCTTTATATTTATTATAATAATATATATAATAATAATTTCAACATTTGATACCTATAAGAACCGTTTTCTTGCAAGTCAAGTACCTAATAATTTGGCATGCAAGACTGTAAATGATAAGTTTGATTTAATACCTTTATATCTGCTGTGGAGCTAAAACCATCAAGCTGGTTAAGCAACTCGAGCATAGTTCTCTGGACTTCACGATCTCCAGCCTTTTCAGAATCAAATCTCTTGGTACCGATAGCATCTAATTCATCAATGAAAATAATTGCTGGTGCTTTCTCTTTAGCCAAAGCAAATGCATCTCGTACCAATTTAGCTCCATCACCTATTAATAAAAAAATAGTCATTTAACAGGCAATTAGTGGAAATATGGTGAATGGACTGTATAAACTGAAACTAAAGATATTTATCTTTATAAAGACCGTTTTGAATTATCATTATTTACATCACCACAGGTTTGGAAGACAGTTATCTACCAAGAATATCCAGCAAGAAAATCAACTTAAAATAAATATATCGAATACATATTTCTCGACTGAAACACCTAGAGTGCAACACTTAGACTGAGAAATAAATAAAATAAAATAGCTAATATAAGGGATTTAAACAAGTTTCTAAATTCAATCATATCATACCAATAAACATCTGCACTAGTTGAGGCCCAGCCAGTTTCAAGAATGTTGACTTAGTCTGAGCAGCACAAGCTCTTGCTAACAAAGTCTTTCCTGTACCCGGAGGACCATACAACAACACTCCTTTTGGTGGGTGAATTCCCAAGTTAACAAATTTCTCTTTATGTGTCATTGGGAGAACTACAGCTTCAATAAGTTCCTGCAAACATATAATCACTGGATAAGTTAGAATTTTTGTGTTAGAAGTTTCATGTTAGAAAAATTACACATAGATTAGGAACATTACCTGGATTTGTTTATCTAATCCACCAATATCCGAATACTGTTCTGTTGGTCTCTCATCCACCTCCATAGCCTTTACTCTGGCATCATATTCTGCTGGTAAAGTCTCCAAGATCAAATATGAGTCTTTGTTGACACCCACCAAGTCTCCTGGCTTTAGTTTTTCTGCATCTACTAGACCTATTACAGGTAGGAAATATGTTTGCCGGGTTGAAGTTTTGATAACTGCGCATTTACCCTTTCTTTGAGAGTCTAAGTCCACTACTGCACCATCTTCTTCTTCTTCTTGTGGGTCCACATCTAAGAGTTCGATAACATTTGATACAAGATATGGCAGTGTTTTGTTTACTTTTATTTTCTCTGTGTTCTCTTTTATTTTATCATTTTGTGCTTGTAATTCATGGGAAATTCTCATTACTTCGCTTTTCATAATCTTAATTTCATTGTCTAACAACCGAGTACGACTGATTATTTCGTCTGTTGGCATTCGTAGCACTTCTTCGCTTAGTGCCTCTTCGCCATCTTCCCAGATGGATTTATCTTCTAAAGTTGTTGCCATTTTTACTCACGGTCTTGTGCAATTGTTTTAATTTTGTTTGAATATATATTTAGTAATCGAGCGACGAGAACAATTTTGGCAAAACACAAAATGAATTATCATCGCAAGTTACCCAGTGTTGCCAGATTACGGTTACGGATTCTCCCCAAAACTTTGCCCAAATTGTTCCAGAACACATATTTTCTAGAAAAAAATTAAATTCAACATCCATGATCCATGTTATTGTTTTAGAAATTCTGAGTGTAATTTACTTTTTTCTAGAGCATCTTTAAGATTGGATGGAAATTTATAACGATGATGCTTCAAAAATTTCATTTTTATGATGGATTCAGCAACTCGAACTTTTTCGTAATGTCTTTTTATTATTCCCGCATAACTACAAACAGAAAAAATTACGCAAATTTGGAGAAGACTCTCTCTCTCGGCCCCCAATCTGGGATTACTGGTGCTATCTACATTACTAAACTTACCATACGACTTTCTTCATTTGTCCAATCTATGAAGGTTTTGCCAATTGCCGATACTATAGAATCTTACAATTATTTGCATGTTATTTTCTTAGAAATATAAACAATAGTTTATTAATAACAACAACATAAATCACAAAACGTAGGTTCATACTTTTTTCTATAAGATATTGGATTACTATTTTTTTTTCTTTTTTGACAACCGAAAACTTCGTAAAGTCGAAATTGCAATTTTGACAATTGTTGTTTTACAATTTCTGCAGGTTTTAATTTAACGTGTTTGACTATTTTTCTGCATACAATTTAAGCACAAATTATTCAACTGTTTACCATATCAAGAGGCCAATAATAAAATAATGGCCTTTTCGATGTTCTTTCGTGCACCAGGTTAGTGAAAGTTCAATGTTATTATATTACATAATATCTTTGAGCACAATAAATCAATCTAATCAAAAGTAATTATTTGAATATGAGTCTCAATTAAGAGAATCATATTTTCAATAGGATTCTCTTACATTTATCATAAGCCCATATATTTTTGTACTACTTTTATCAAACTATCCAACTTAGTTTTATTCAACTCAGGACCACTAGGATTTTCAAGTTAACCCATTCAATGTTCTTTCAGCCTGCACAAGTGTAATGTTTTCCCAACAAATAATGAGGCTTGCTACTCAACAATCGACAAAGCCAATTATGACACAAAGGATGCTTTCAAGTATCATGCCTCTACAAAGTTCTATTTTCAAGTCAGATTCCACACCTATATTAAACACAGTAAGTTTGTAAACACATCCTTCCAGAGTTTCGTATTCCCGACATGTTTCATTAATCACACATTATTTAGCTTTATATTTCAACATTATACAATATTGTTAGTTATTTTTAGGTGAGGTCATTTCGAACTTCTCCAGCACTACTGCATGAAGAAAAAGCACACGACCACTCTAAATTGTGGGTAATTGAGAAGCTTACGTCAGCTGCATTAGTCCCATTGATCCCAATATGCCTTATGATACCAAATAGAATGTTTGACTCAGTATTGGCAATTTTAATAACAGCTCATAGTTTTTGGTAAGTTAAATTTGTTTATTTAATCAAACTAAATTTTTATCACATCAAAATTCATCAAATGTTGTCTATAAAATATAGGTGGTATATTAACAGAATAGGTGCTTAATCTAAAATTTATTTTGAAAACCATTGAAGTAATTAGTTTGTCTAAAACAAAACTGAAGACATGTTTCTTTAGGGGTCTTGAAGCGATAGTAGTGGAATATGTGAGAGTACTTCTATTTGGGGTTACCATACCCAAAATTGCTATGGGTGTTGTTTACCTTTTAACTGTGTTGATGTTGGGTGGCCTATTTTACTTAATCTTCAATGACATTGGCCTCTGCCGAGGTTTCTGGAGAATTTGGAGAAACATGAGAAAACCCAAGGAACAACGCTAGTAAAGTTTTTTCTTTGTAAAATAGGTGTCTGTTTTAGTATGAGATTATTTCTGGTGCTCATCAGTATAGTCTACGTATTATCCTAAGTATTATCTTGGTATATAGTAAATTGTGTTACAAACGCAATGAAGGAATAATTCATGTTTGTAAATTATAAATATATTATATAGAAATTAATACATTGTTTGATATTTTTAAATATTATTTAATTATGCAAAATGAATGATAATTTTCTGTAATTATTGTATATTAAAAGTAATTACTAATAAACAATTGGTACCTTGGTTTTTTATACTGTTATTATATTAAAACATTATTCTTGCAGTTATTAGATATTGTAATTTATCATAATAGTTTAATTTTACATTAAACAGCACAATAGGTTGATTTACATACATTAAAACACAGGCACATAGTTAACACTTATATTCAACTTGTAGTTTCTTTTTGTTCATCAATAAAGAATCAATCAAACTGTGTTTCTTGACTGCTTCTTGTCAGCTTCAGGTCGCAAACAAAAAGGTGTAGAGTCATTTTAAGACAAAGTGGTAAAAATTATGATTTAATTAGAAGATAAGGATAAGTTGTAATAATAATTAAAGTGTGCAATGAAACAAGCAGCAAAGCTATAAAGCTCTTAACTTGCAAATATGTGTTTAGCTTTTTTTTCTTTTGTGATCTCCATTTCACCTAATGTTTTTTTTTCAGGGGCTTAGAGGCGATAGCCGTAGATTATGTCCGCGCGTCAATCTTCGGCCCATTACTTCCCAAAATTGCAATTGCACTTGTCTATCTTATTTCGATCGCGACTCTTGGGGGTTTATTCTACCTTATATCCAATGATGTGGGATTATCCAACGCGATTCGACAACTATGGGCTGTCAAATCTAAACAAAACGCGTAAACAGACGATATAATTGCAAAAGTTTATTAAGTTGCATGTACGCTGTGTACGCTTCCCTATCGACTGCGTTAGTACAAAATATAGTTTGCAATCGATGTTTATTAAATTTGTTGAGATAAAACCATTTTAAAAAATTAACACAAGTAATTGGTCTGTACTTAATATTGAAATAGTCCCAATTGTTATGTTTTATTGAATTATGCGGACTAACAAAATTTTACAGTTGACATTCAGTTTTGTCGCATGACTTTTAATTTATTTTAGTAGAAATAAAATGTTGTATTAATCGCTTGGTATTATTTATTATACTCATAAGTAGCATCGAGTTTACATGCGCTTGTTTTTAAAGAATCTGTTATTTCTTATAAATATGAGTCTGAATCAGTCAGATTTTTTGTAAATCACTTGTGACTGTTGCTTTTCAGAATTCAGTTTATAAGTAATGTTTGGAAATGATTTTTGATAATAAAAAGAAACCGAAGATTAGCCCTGACAATATATATACATTGTATTGATTGTATTTCTAAAGTACTACAATTTTGGCAGAACTTATCTGTTTAGTACTCTAATATCAGTTTGAAAGTGACTTTTTTGCAATTGAATTTATTATTTTATATATTTATTTATGAAAATTATAGCATGGTTAACATCAATTATACAATGAACACTTGGTGTGTTTTCAGGAAGTTATTTATATACTCCAGATTCCATTTCCTCACGACTAAATATTCTTAAGTCAAAGGAAGTGACTTGTTTGCCATGTATGGTATAGTTGCTATAAAAAGTAGTTTAACTGAGGTTCCAACTGTTCGCTTAAATTGATATAATCCTCTGTTATCTTAAAAAATTTTTTTTTGCTAATTTAATGTAATATTATTGTAGTTTTGTTCGATTTGGCTTGTGTTATAAATAATTAATGGACTCACTATAGTTTATATACATATATAATTTATTTATAATATAAAAATATTGTACAATGATTTTATATTCATAAATTCTTTTTTCTCTTTCTTCCAACACCAACGGCAAATTAAATAATATATACAAAGACACCTAGTGCTAGAACTATTATATATTTAAATATAATTTTTATTGTTTTAATAAACCAGAAGGCAAAAGTTTATTAACAAACTGAAGCAGAAATTACCATTAGTCCTTTGTTAACAAGTAGTAAAATGATTAAGTTATATATCAAATAAAGATGTCATTCAAAAATGAATTAAATAAAGCGATATTTATACTATCTACAATAAATTATATACCAATTTGTTTCTAATATTCATGATTGAACATGTCTTTGGTGAAAAATATCTAGAGCTTGCAACTGCTTTGTATGGAGAAGTATGTGGGATCTTCGGGAGCGCATGTACTCAACAGCCTCATTTGGGGTCCAGCCATTTTTCTGTTAAGATAATAATATTAAAATAATTAACAGGAAAATTAAATTGCAATACTATATATAGACAGTTATCTTAGTTGCAAACATGCTGTATGCCTATATTTGTATTATACCGTTAAAAGGATATTAAAATGTTAATCAAATAATAATAGTGATGTTTCCCTATGAACTTCTGCCTATTCTGAAGGTACAGGGTGGTACATTAGAGAATTGATTTGGCCTTATGAACTAGTTGTGCCCAATATTAGCTTCATCTGACTTGATTCAATTATATGTATGCTGTGCTTCGTGGTTTAAGCTGTATAAAGCCTTAATAAACTGACTATACACAACAAAAAATATCTTGTAATAAATCTCACCATCATAAGGTAACAGCCGACCAGAGTAGCACTTCGAGTTCGTCCTGCTTTACAATGCACATATACAGTGCCGCTGTTAATTTGTTTGTCATCGAGAGATAATTTTGTCAGCTTATTGCCACTTGGAAGGAACCTGCAAAAAAAATTAATGCCTAAGAAAGTAATACTATAAATCTTTTGATACTCATAAACACTACTTAGATAAATTTAATTATATCTTAGGCCTGTAGAATTTGATTGTTTAGCTGTTTAAAATTGCCAGATAAATATGTCTTATATGCTAAAATCTTTCTTGAAGGCTATTTAAGTTGTTTTATGAAAAAAATCTACAAAGTTTTAAATCATTCAAATAGCAAAAAAGCATTTGGTAGTCAAGATTATACATAACATGTTCACTCGCCTATTAATAAACCGGACTCCTTCATACAATTTGTCTTGATCGGGTGCTTCAAAGATATCTGTTGTGGCCAATTGGAGAAATTCAACACCATGTTCACGCCACCTCTGAGAGTTAATTAACAGTATGATTAAATAAGTCACACTTCCATGCATTATACAAATATATAAACTCATGATTGATTAATTCCTTTAATGGAATGGTGAAGAAACTTGACTATTCAATTTTCTAGATCTATAGTCACCTTTTAAAATACCTGAATTAAATTTAATCTTTGTTGTATGATTCCATTCAACAACAATACTTTATGCACATGATAATCATCAATTTACATAACAATGTAATAAAAAACACAATGAAATATTTCAATAATAACTAATTTGAATATATGTTATCTATTTTTTAGTCTGCCTTTTCTTACTGTAAGGTAAACGTTCCATTTTTTGTTACAATGTTAATCGGTGATTGCATTTACTCAACATTCAATTCTGCAAATAAGCAGAAATCTAATTCTCTAATTCATAAACTCAATTTATGTTTCTAAATTGTTCATACCCCTGCATCATTTGAAAAAATCTTCAATTCATATGTCTCATTCATCGAAACAACACCTTTGATGTTTTCCTCTTCAATTAACTGAAAAGAATACATTTCTATTAAATATTGCTTGAGAACTATTTCTTAACATTTAATAATAATTTAAACCTTTATTCTGTATGTTTTATAAGAATCAAAGTTATTTGTTGAATATAATATCAAAATTATGAGTAAAACTGACACATAAACATGATATGTTCAATTAACAAATAAATTGATGATCCTAGAACATATTATTTAAACATTATTGCTTTTAAAAAATTACATATATATGACATTGGTTACCAATGAATCTTAATGCTTATACTTATGAGTTTATTTAACTATTGGAATATATAAAACAATAAATCGAATAAAACTAAAATCCTTCAACTTCTTAACAAAGACAAAACTAAATTCTTTACATAGAAGGAAAACTTCTTAATCCAGTAATACCTGCTTGGTCATTCCCTGGAAAGGTAAGGCTCCAAGGATAACATTGTCATCCATTCTGTCGTACCATCGTCTACTACTCAACTTTTCCATAAAAACATTGTAAAGCAACGAGGGATAGAACGTAACGCGTGCGAACATAGCCGTGCCCTGTAAATAATACAGTTATGTTAGACAAGACACGTAGCCCTGCTAAGAAAACATTACGCTTATAAGTAAAGTTAATCATGAGTACCATGGTGAAAGCTGGAAGCCGTGGTGGGGATCGGAAATTATATATTCAGTACACCAAGTTTATTATTGATGACAAATAAACACGCGATTCTCATCTCTCGGTAATGTTTTGAACTTTTGACATACATTGTATCAATGTCATTGTCAAATATTAGTTAAATGACATTTGAGATGTTATTTGACAATTATTTTTTTAAATTATTTAATTTTAATATTTATATATTAAAAGATAAAGTAAAAAATATGTCGCCGAAACATATTTAAATATCGTTCTATTTGTTTGGAAATTAAACGCCTGTTCATTTAATTCAGCAATTTTACTTAATTGTACGGTAAACCTAAAATATAAGTAAGGCGTTTAACTTTTTCAATTATTCATCTCGAAAAATTCCACGCCTTAAATTTAACTACATTCACATAAAGTTCTTACTGTTACTAATAGGTAAGGTACTAACTTTATATAGATATTTACATTATGTACAATAAAGATTAGTCAATCAAATAAAGTTAGATCAAGGCTATCCTGTTTTTTTTGTGTCTAAAATATGAATATTTGAAAATCTTTATTAATATTATATGCAACATTAAATCAAATTAATTTGCTGTGGACACAATTTCTTTCTCTGTTTACATTGTATAATAGGTGGGGCCAATATCTTGTTATAATTTCTTACTCCTTTTTATATTTCATCTTTAAACTATTTTACGTAGATTATAATTTATACACATATAGTTGTGTTTCTTGACATATTCCCCGCAGATAAACATCGTAAATGCGTAAAATGGAACATTATTACCATTTTCACTGTTAATTTTTTATTCGTTTTCTGTTTGTATTTATTAAGTGTGACGTTATATTATACTTATCGCGTATAACTAGTCTCGTCAAACGGGTATACTTATACACAATTATATTTCATTTTGCATGGCGCAACTAAACAACTTTGTAATTTTAGTACACACAAATAAATACTATATATATATATATATATTGGATTAGTTATAATAGTAATACACGAATGGACTGGCTAAATTTTTAAATTATTTAAGTTAAAATGAATAGCTAATAACTCGTTTCTTTTATTTCTAAGTATACAATTAATTCGCTGCCCATATCGGGCGTAAGTTGAAAGAGATATCATCGCCATGATGTATCGACGCCATTTGTAACCCGACGGGGTCCGTTCCAAAATTAAATTAAAGCGCGGTAAAAACTGTTTCCGTTCTATTCAAATTTTGTTTGATTCGATCTTCGTACATTTGTCTATGACTTCTATCTTGCTAATAGATAAAAGTAATTAGTTAAAATCATGTTACAATGGCATGGTGGTTTAATTTCTAGTCACGGTTATTTTTTAATTAATTATGTAAATAACTCGCCACTCGATTTTTATTTACCTTTTTTAAAACGTTGGGTAAGTTGTAGAGTAATTGATTAAATAACTACATGGACCTATTGTCGCCTATCTAAATTATTTCTGAATGAAACGACTTCGGAAATCAAAGAAGTGTACCAATTTCTGAAAAGTAGGTAACACACTCGCGAGCTACTGCCAAAGGCTTGAGAGGTAAGTGGGCGGTAGTATTACATAATATCAGTTTAACTCCCTCTCCCCTTTTTCTTTAAAATAGGTATAGTGTTGCTGAATCTGCACTGAAAAATAAATATTACTATATTACAGTGTATCTAAAATTACCCATTGGGTTACCCACTTAATTAAAACTTTTCCAATAAGTTGTAATTTTCGAAACGATTTCTCAAAGGAGGTTTTATATTAAGCCGCTCTCATCTGTCATCATTAACGCCACAGTATCCTAATAAGTTTGTCTGAAAATAATAAAAAAAAACGTCAAAGATCGCCTGTTTAATGGTTGTAATTGTGGAGAGGTGAATTATAGCCGAATCGGACTCTGTCGTGGGTGAGACCGCTTTGATATCGACATTTACACGCTATAAATATCTTAAATTACTCCTGCTGCAGTTAATACACTCCTTTGACAGTGACATCTCGACCCTTAAACACTGTTAAAATGTACGTTTGATTTGAATGTGTCTAAACCTGTAAATATTTGTCAAGACTTAGCGTGATTAAGATCACAAGCAGTTAAGTGGGAATTCCGTATTTCATAACATTTTTACTCTAAGGTACCTTCCTTACCTACCTATCTCAAGCTTTATTCAAATTTGTACAGTATGTACATTTTATTTACTACCAATAATATTCGAGATCATAACTGAGTTCCTTCGTGCTAAGACAAAAAATAGTGGAATTCTAATAAAGCAATTGAATCTGAAATTAATGTATTGCATTGTGATGTATTGTTTTTGTTTTGTATATTATAGTTCTCCAAACATAACTTAAATGGTGGCACTATCCTGATATCATTAAAACAAACTAAAAAGCAACCAGTATTTTGATTTACAAAAAAATATGTTATAACCCTTCATAATTAATAATAATATTAAAAAATATCTGAAAATCCAGTGTCGCTTGGGGGCTTCAGCAGCAGACTATTGCAACAGGTAACCTATATAAAAGGCAAGTGGGCTTCCTTACCAGCCACACTTTTAAGTACGTTGAGTAATGCCAGATTGTTAAATATGCTCATCATACGAGCAGGAACTAACTATAGTAGGTAAGAATTGAAGACCTCAAGATTGAGAATTGCGTGTCTGACTGTTAAGCTAACACTGCTATAACAATATATCATGATGCTACTGCTTCATTTTTTGACTGACTAAACTTAAAATCGGTATAAATCGAATTATACGCTCCGTCCGAGCTTTAGACGCTTATTTGTGTCCGAAAAGTGCTCCGAAAGACTTAAAGCCTTCGTGCTTGATGTATGGCGGCGACAAGCGATAGCCGACCTTTATATTCAAATTTAGAACGTATTCAAATGTGTTCTTTGTCTATTCCACAGTTGACAATTCGCGGGCCATTTCGAAAAAGGAACGCATAAACGTCATATCACCGTCGAATTTTACGTTTTGGCGCGCCGATACGCATCTGGCTTCTGGGGAACCTTCCGTTGCGGGTTTTTATTTTCACATTGTGTCCCAAGATATAGTTCGAGATCTGGTAGATATTTGACGTGAGGGACTGATAAAGTTAGTGTTTTGCGGCGGTCGGGACGTTAACGAGCTGTTGAGTAATGAGACGCGCCATTGTGGTTTGAACAATGGCAGCTTCCGATTCGCTATTGTGTTCTATTTTCAAAATTATTGCACAGACCATATTTGAATTATGCCATCTGTCTTAAGGGAGATTGTGTTGGGGTTGCCCTTGAAAAATGTCATATATACCTATTTGATTCGGTGCGTGTATAATTAGGTGGAACTTATTTGCTTTGCGAGTCCGAAAGTTGATGCAAATCGTGGCGGAGACGCTTTGTAAGCTTGATCTGCATACAATGCGATGCAACGCTCCAGTTTTCTTGTAATTTACTGCTGATCCCTTGGCTTAGATGTCGTCTTAAGATATCAAGTACCAGCCTAATTTAAAACAGTTATTTTTTTTTACCTCGTATACCTTAGTATATTTTGTTTATGGCTACGAATCATATCAATCCATTAAATTAATTTCATTGATCAGTTAATAGTTACAACCCTACGACATTCTATATGTTGTACCTACCTACATATTTACAAATATATAGTAAAAATACTATAGCTGGCTACTGCTTTTGATACCATTGTTAAGATGTAATATTGTAATAACTAAGATACGATTGAAGTAATTCGAGTAGAAGTTAGATTGAAGTTAAAAATAGTTTAAATTGGCAAGGCGCTAATAGTGGCTAGATTATCAGTTAATGCGATACGGGGCGTGTGCCATAAGTTATGACAGTGCTTTTTTATCACCCTTTAACCACCAATTACAAACGCGGTCCGCCCTATGTTGACAAACTAGTGGGCTGCGCGCCCTACGCGAACGCAATATGGCCGACAATCTGACATTTAGCTAACATTTAAGCTTTTTATTTTAACATTTAAACGTATAACTACTTAAGTTATTAACCGTACCGATTTTTGATTCAAAGTCTTGAACTTATGCTTTAGTCCATACTGATCTTTACTACCTATTTAATATAAAAATATAAGTTAACAGAAATAAATAGTGGTTAAATTATTCGTTAAAAAAAACTTAAAAATATATTGTTAATCCATATACAATTTTTTTTTTGTATACGTATAGACCAGGAAGGTGAAGACTACGAAATACATAGCCGGGGACTCGTGAGTGCGTAGCCGGCCTTTTAAGTATTGGTACGCGTTCTTCAAGGACCTGTCCTATTGTTTCAGCAGTAGCAGGTACGAAAAATTACGGGCCGTCATATGTATTAGTAAAAAACTAATGAACCACTTACTTTCTTTATCTGAGCGTCCTTTACCTTAAATAAGAATGTTTTTACAGAGAGCCTATGATATGACATGTTTAAAATGTTTGATATCATTTGTGTTTCTGTGTGTTGTCGCTTTTTTGCTGTAAATAAATTCCTAACGCGTAAATAACGGTTACTTATAATTTCTAGTGAATGTAGTCCTCAGCATAGCTTATGTAAAACGAATAATGATATGCGCATTGTAATAATTATCTAGATATGTTATCTCGAACTACCGTATGACAATTTACATTTTGTAAGCACCTTGCGCACCTGCGGGCCGCGTTAATCCGCCAATTTTATATTTATTTTTTCAAGTTGTGTGATGCACATTATAAAACTGAACGTTTGTTTTCGATGTCATATTCTTAATACTTAATGTACTTCGTAGGTGTAATTGAATGTGATTTCTGCGATACTTTTGTTCATATTATTCTATAATATACTTTTATTCGACAACATATTTGTTTATAGGACTCACGTGAAACATATAAAAGCCCTAAGATTTAATAAATTCTTATTAAAGTAAATATACATTTCATTTAGGGTGAGGATATTATATGCATGATATATATATATGTCATAAGATAGAGGCAAACGAGCCTGTGAGCTGTTGAAAGAGAGACACGCCGCAGCACATAGACATAGTGTGCTTTTTATTATAAAATTTTTGGGTCGAACCTACTGTCAGACCTTCACCGAGAGCCGATTCCACTCCTCGAATAACCGTATAAATATTTACAGTAAAATACCTTGAAAAAAAAGCCTTTAAATGTTATATTATTATGTTTTAACGTACGATGGTGTTCAGATGAACACACACGTTCTTACCATAGCAAGCAATACACTTTTGACAGATTCGTTTATAAAGTAATCCTTCAAGATCACGTCACCAATCAAAATTAGCATCAATTACACGTCGAGAAAGACAAGAGTAGGCATTCGTTAGCCGATGTGGAGATTTTAAATTCAAGACGATGCGGTCGCTATTGTTGTCTGAGAGATTTCTATATATTTTTTTTTTAATTCTGCTGTGACGAACCGATTGTGAGGCGTGTGCTTTTTGGATGCGAAAACTATTTAGTATTTTAAAATTGTGTTTAATCGGCACCTGCGGTTATTTGCTTAAGCCGAAGGCTTCCGGCCAATAATCGTTCCAAGCCTCTTGACCTACTTGATAAAACTTAAAGTTTACCGTGGTTCAAATGCTTACTATCAGCCTCAAATAAATAATATACTGTTGTTTCTTTCGTACCACTTTGCAAATGAACCTGAAGGCAACGTTTACATATTTTACACTTATGAGATAAATTCAACACCTCACAGAAATATTTATTGTGATTATATGTGTCTCTAAATGGGGCATCAAAAATGGAATAAAAACAATACGCCTTTTTAAACTGGTGCTGTATACAGTAATCACAAGTCGTGCAACTTGAAATATTTTTGTATTGGTAGGTGTTTTGAGTAAGCTTTTGTAACGAGCTTGGACCTTATAATATAAGGTCCAAGTCCGTTACAAATTGCATAGTATATTATACACCTGCATCCTTATGCGATAGATGGCTTGTATTTTCAATTAACATATAATATGTAGCATTTTTATCTGAGAAATGGATCTCGATATATTTTATTTAGATAGAAACGAATTATTAAAATGTTATATTCAAATTAATCATAATACAAAACAAAGAATAATAAACAAAATAAAAAACAAATTTAAACAGTTTGGCCCTTGTGGCAATGAATTTTACTAAACGTTTGTCTGAAATGCAAATGTTTGAAGAAGTTAGCAACGACCTAAAAACATTGAGCTTCAAAACTTAACATGGCAGCCAAATTCACTGAGTTTGACAGATTGACTAATGCCATCGATGCGTGCTTTGTAAATAGAACAAATTTAGAATTGGGTTGTCAACAGAATATAAATGACTACGTTGATTGATCACTGATGACGTTTGACGCGAAAAGATGTGACATTAAACTAAACGGATTATTAATATTTTAAAAATAGAGGAGTCATTCGAAAGATGACATTGACATTTAGATTTCTATTTTTTTTGGTTTATTTGCAATGTGTAATGGGAATAAAATATTATTTAATTTAAAGATATTTAATTTACTGTAAGTTCTCATACAAAGGATGTAGAACAGACCAGATAAAGGGCGTATTACATTTTTATATACAAAATCTTGTCAAAATTAATGATAACTGTGAGAATAATGTTATCACATTTTTTTGTCTTTATCAGTAGAAACCATATCAAACTCATCAAAGTTGATTCGAATACAATACCCAGTATTTATAATTTACCTGAACTAAAACAACATTTTAATGTATACGGGTGCTGTCGAAAGAGACCCTCAAAAATGAAATGTCAAACATTAACAGAACTAATATAATTCTGATCAATCATTTATGACTTATGAGTTAACTTCGCAAATGCTATTCTAAAGGTAATTGATAACAATTACTTATAGAATAGTATAGTATAGTATATAAATACTATCCAACAAAATGTATTACTTTTAGCAGATAATTTATTATGTAGTTATATTTATTCAACAACAAATCACGTGTCAATTACCTCACAGCTAAAACATACTGTAAAAATAATTATTTTGAGTTATAAATGCGTTCAAATTGAGTCATCTCGATTCGACATTGGAATGCCGAGTGTCTTTTGTTTACAGAGATTTTTTCACACAATTACGACAATTTGACCCTCCACAGATGACATAAGGCTCAAAGTCCTATTCAACAGTGTTACCAAATGAAAATTTAAAATTGTTTTGTATTCATTCGATCGCTACATTCGATTAGAACCAAAAATATTTACTGTTCATTTTTAAAATTTTGACTCGTATTGTAATCGAATAAGGTTTGTTTTCAGTTTTGACAAATAAATTTAAATTTGTTTCCAAAGTTCGATCGGTACGTTCGATTAGAAGCGAGATCTGTTATCGAATGCCTGGAAATATTCGAAGGAGGTTGGAATGTCAACCGCTGTTCTGTTTGTTTTGAATCATAGATAACAAAAAGGAACTGGTTTTTTTTTAAATTATCTGCGTCGATCAAAAAAGTACTAGCTCATAACTATATGCATTTTTTTAAATGCTCGCTAAACAAATGTAAATAAATCTAATACGTCTTTTACCAAAAAATCAAGCATGTAAAATATCGTATTGGTATTTTATTTAATTTTTACAATCACGAAACGACGCAATAGTTGTTTTGTTTTTTTTATTAATAAAATATATATGCGTGTTAGCGCAGAGAGAGTTTACCAATCTGTACTTATTCAGGGTCTGTTCGGAGAACAAACCCAAAGATTATTTCTGGCAACCTATTCAGATCTTACGTCAGGCTTCCGCCTAGCTTCACCACAAAGTTTGTGCTGACTTGGACGTGAATGACGATAACACTCTACACATAGATTCTATAATCAACATTCTGATTTATTTACTGCGAGTCTAATACCATGGAAATCCTTTATAAACATGTTTTATTTTAATATAGAACATATTGATTATAAAAGTATCCAATAAGTATCGATCTAATTTGGCACGGTCGTGCCCCCATCTGTCACGGGTTCGACTCGTGCACAAATTACGACGCCCACTTTGTAATTAGCCGCGAATTTCAATCGCGATTGACACGCAATGTTTTTTTTATCTGTGACCAAGACGATTTTTCACAGATTTTTTTTTTGTATAAGGACTGTTTAACTTAGTTTGGATAATTTTGTGGTAGGTACTTAATTTATATTTGTTTCGTATGTATATGTATTGTGTAATAAACATTCATCGTTTGAATAATTCCACGTTTTCCTATCTAAAAAGTACTATTCTCATTTCAGATGTAATTATTTGGTGGGTTGCTTTTAAGAGATCACTTATTTGCGAAGTCTGCTCGTTGTTCCTACTTTTTGGCAACAAAGTGTTAATAAATTAATAACTGTATTAAGAAGACTTGGTTGGATTTAGTTACAAGAGTTACAACTCACACAAAACGTAATATAGTAACAATAATCAAAACAATGTGGGGCATCATAATTTAAATGATGTAACACAAGTTATTTTGATATTTATCGGCAGCCATGTTTGCTTTTGCGCGCGAAATTATCCAGATTTCGCGCTTTCCCAACATAATCTGTTTATTTCATCTGAAATATGTTTAGTTGATTGTCTGTGGTCTGCTTGTGTATCTTCATTTTAGAGTTGTTTATTATAAGTTATTCAAACTTCATTTTGTTAGTAACTTCAGTGATTAGGAATTCTTAACATAACATACCAAAGTTTTATATTTTGTACAGACCGCATTTGACATTGGATAAGTATATTGACATAGAAGTCATTAAATATGTTAAATTAGAATATAGGTAAATAAAGTTTACGAAAGATTGTTCGCACGCCTCTAACGACTTCACTGAGATAAGTCAGATTCGTGCATGTAATGAGAAGCAACAAAAAATTACCTCGAAGCTAATTAAGCCTAGATATTCTATAACCCTTTGCATGATTCATAATCATTAAAAAAAATAACCTCGCGTGAACTTTGGTAAAGTGGAACATTAATCCGAGGCACAAAGCGTCCCCGTCTCAGCGGGGGGCTGACAGGTGGTATTGCCATAACAATATACGGTGTTGCCGCTAAATAAAATAAAACTTTGATACGTAATGTGTGGTTGGCCGAATTGTCTGTGTATTATTATTAGTTGTGAAGCATGAACTGAAGGGGAAAAAAAGGCAAAAGCGCTTACTCTTATATCTATACTTACTTTAGATATAACAGTGGGATGTTAAGTCGTAAGTATTCTTAAGTTAAGTCGACTTCCGGGTAGAGAGTTAATTGTAATTACGAACTTTATAACGTCCCATCGGGCTATAATAGTGCACCTCTGCGTTCTCTGGTTTGTTTTACCAAATATAAACTATTAATATAGAAAATATTCCATGTCTTTTGTTTTAATAATAATTGTATTTGTAATATTTTTTTCCTGGATTAGTCTCCATGTACTGTTTCGGGCCGTTCTCACTATAACGTAAATATGTGTGAATTTTGCTTGACCACCGATGCTAGTAAAGGTTATTTTTTATTGTTTTTGTTTTATACTGACGCAATCGGTGGTGCATGGGTTGCAGGTCTTTGCAACCGTCCCGTGAAAGATGCTTGGCGATTTAAAGGAGTGGCGGAGAGTTTCCTGCCAGTACTCCACGTCCGCTCAAAGCCCTTGATTTGGACACTGGCAAACTAAATGTTTTTTAAAAATAATATCTTGTTTTTTTGACCATTCATAAGTGTACCAAATAAATATGTGAAAAAGATATTTTTGATTTTCTTATATGAGAAATTATTGTATTCATATCGGTTTGTATCTAAACTAATATGCCTTACAAGTTTTTGTATCAATAAATGTAGTATTTATTTATAATATTACTATTAATACTGTTTATGTTAAATTAAAAAATACAACAGTAATAAACATCTATAAAAAAGTTGTAGTTATATCAATGTAATATTAAAATTTTTGTATAGTTACAATGATGTTACTTAATAAAGAATTATTTATTACAGAAAAAAGTGAAATAATAATTGTAAGATAACTACGATAAAGTTTATATCACGTGAATAATTTGAGAAATCTCGATAAAGTATACTTTATCGAGTTATACTTTAATAATATTTGGTATTTAATCCTTTTTTTTAATAGAATACAAGAACAGAGTGTATTCTCTTTAATAGAGACTAATTTTTATTAGACACTTGATTATGTTAAAAAAAATCCAATGAGAAATTCCTTTGAGCCGGCCAGTCTATGGTTTTGGTTGGACGAGGATCCTCCTTTTCCGCTTGTAGGAAAGACATTCCTTTATCTACAGTATGTGTGCATGTCATAAATAAAATTTATTTAATTCAATTTTATTCCGATTGATTGATTACATTAATATATATAAGCAAGTGTTTAAGGGGAACAACTATTTTGACCTGAAGCCCAAGTTGTGAAATAATTTCTAAAGACACCATAATACAATTAGGGGGCTTAAACTTGGTATCTAGATCTCATTTTGTATCCTAAAACTTATTGCTTTTATATTTATTTTTATATTCTGCTTGTGAATTACTTAAATATGTAAATTCATAATATCTGGACATGTCTACGTCGATTAATTTCTCTATTTTAATTAAAGTAATATACAAATGATAAGAAATTCTCAAATAGAACCGATATGGCCTGGTGTTCATTTTATATCAATACTAGCTAATACCGACAAACGTTGTTTTGCCTAAAAACAAAATGTCTCTAAAAATAGATGTAGACCAATATGCTCACACAATGTTTGTTCCTTTACTCCTCCGAAACGACTTGACCGATTCTTATAAAATTATGTCCAGATATTATGAATTTACATATTTAAGTAATTCACAAGCAGAATATAAAAATAAATATAAAAGCAATAAGTTTTAGGATACAAAATGAGATCTAGATACCAAGTTTAAGCCCCCTACTTGTATTATGGTGTCTTTAGAAATTATTTTTCTTTTATTAGTATGAAAACCTTAAAAATGTAGTGTTGCAGTCGAAATTGTGTCTCATCAAATAAGAAGACAAGACTTATACAAAAAGAACATGAAATTAATAGTAGTTGCGCAAGCGCATCGAAGCAAGCTAGGTCACAAGATACGAAGTCGTTAACCGCAAGAGAAAGTACGGAGTTAGGTGTACTTATAGGTCTTATACAAATGTATAGTTAACTGTACTCATCTTATAACTATGTATTATACACAGTATATGGGATAGGTTTTGTTTTGTATGACTGATTTAAAAGGAGGTTTTAATTAAATATTTGGTAGTCTTTGTCAAAGGAGGTTCATATTGAAGTCTTTCAAAACCGTCAAAAGAGCGAAATTAATAAACAATACGATTGTTTTTCTTTATAAAGTATAATCTCGACTCTTATATTATATTGAATTGAATAAAACATATTTTTATAACAATCATTTAATATTACAAATTACACAATAATCAACAATAAAATTTAACAACAAACAACAGATCGTCACACATAAATATCACATTTGTATACAGGCGAGATGTCGCTTTATTTACAAATCCGGTAAAAACCGGTTCATCCGGTACTAACCGGTATAGGCCAGATCGCCTACTAATACTGCTTAAAACGTTTGCGTATATTCAAAAATAATTAATGAAAACCTATGTACCTGATAATAAAATAATTTTAAAGAAAAAAATGATATTTGGAGTAAATTCAATCCAAGTTTTATAGAGATAACACACGAGGAAATGAACAATAAAACTGATTGGTTTTGAATTAAATAACCATAGATCATATAGGAGTTTTACTCTTGTAAACTTTTTCTTGATATATACCATTAAAAAAATGAAGATTTTGATTTTTGAGAGAGATTTTTTTAATTTTTTTATAGAAGAGGGGGCAAACGAGCAGGAGGCACACCATAAAGATGCAGTACCTCCGATATACACTCACGTGGCTGGGTATTAAGCTTACCAGTGCGTTAATGTTTTCCTCCTTTATGGTGGTAGATATGTTTGTAGACAGGCACGTGGACTGGGTAAGGTTTGGGAATTGGTACTTCCACCTTCTTCTCCACTTCCACGGGGTAGGGTTTCTCAACTTCATAAGGCACTGGTTTCTCCACTGTGTATGGTACTGGCTTCTCCACTATATGAGGTACGACCTGAAAGGAATTGTCATTTATTCAAATCGTAGCAACTGTTATCATAAAAATAATCTTCACCGAAGAGTAACATTACAGACAATGCTAGATGTCACAATAATTGGTATCCGACAAAAAGCGAACAATGGAGTGATATAATCGGATATCGTGTGGAAATGTGGATTAGTTTCACTTTCAAATAATGATTTTCATGATCATTGCAAAGAACGTGTAAACATCTAACAAACGGTATTCAATTCTTAATATACTGATAGTGACATTCTCGCAGCTCGTAACCTATAAGATATAAGACTTTGGATAGAGTCCGCGAATCGTGAAATAAACTGTCTTTAGGTGCCCGATATGACTATTAAGAGGCTATGAGGAACTACTACCGCTTGATGATAAATATTATAAAACGAAATAATGTTCGCCAGCTACAGAAACATGTTATGTCTACAGTATTACATGTTTATCGCTGTGACTTCGTAATGATAAACTTGTAGGTCTACCTAATTTTTTAATCCGAATCCAAAATATTCTACTGGATCGGTGATGATACTAACCTTGTACACCGGTACATGAATCGGTTGTTCCACAGTCACGTGAACAGGATAGGGTTGAGGTATCGGGATCTTCACATACTGGGGGACTGATACTGCCACTGGGTGTGGGATTGGTACTCCTATCTTCTTAACAACAGTTACATGGTATGGTTTTGTGTGTTCTGTGTACGAGTGGCCCTCTGGCTCCCACCCTTCTGACGGTCTTGCTGCTGCGAATGACGCCAGGAGAAGAATGGACGTTATTTTCTGAAAAAAAACAGACGTTTTGTGAGGATTACAGTGATAACAATTTATTACAGGAGCTTTGGGTGTATAGATGCTTGAGTTGGTAAAATATATCGTTGTTCTGGATTCTTCCAGATGAAAAATTAACTGTTTCGAATAGAGAATCAAATTAGAATCATGATATATTATTTAATAATGTAAATGAAATAAGCCCATAACTGTTGATGACTTGGTGGTATTTAATTATTTCCAGTAGTTCATAGATCTTAACCTTTCTTAAAAAAACAAACAATTTCGTAGTTGCATTTGTCAAGGAAGTGTACATGATAACTTAATCTGTGGACTTTCATAAACACACACTTCCAGTACAAATATTTCCAACTTTATATCACGATTATAACTACGGAAGTGATGATTAAGACGTCCATTCACTTCCATAATCATAAGAATAAAAGCAAAAGGGTATAAAATACCCGTTTAATCGGAACTAGTCTTAGACTTTGTTTAACAATTTCTAACATGAACATTTTCCATCAAGATTATTCCTAAGATTTTCGTGAGTTTAAGTGACCAGTTCTATTAAGTTATTCCAAACAATGGTTCAACTTCCATACGTAAGGTAATAAGTTAACTTAGTTTACTACTTTCGTCATAAAGCGTTTGTTACGTAAATTAATCTAATGGCACATTTAAAATTCTAATTAAAAATGTAAATCATAGAATTTTTATTGGCAACATTATTATGTTTCTGTAATTTATTCCAGCTCATTAGTCATGAATTCAAAACTAGAATTCGTCGGAATAGGCCGTGTTCGACTGTTAAATTTTGACACGTGTCACTTTATTATGTCGTTAAACCTTTTTTTAATATAATGAGACTTTTTATGTTAATAAAGCGCGCACTTTATGTCGTAAGCCTGTCGGAATTCGGAAGTCTGACATAATGCAGATAAAAAATTGCACTACTTACGTAAGCGATCATGTTGATGTACTTGGTTGGATCCACAGTAATGACTGATGCTGTTTACTCTCCCCGCGAACATTTATAGTTGGTGAAATGTATTCCTTTCTAGCGATAGGTCACTCTCACTATCTGGCCACTGCCGCAACACTGGACGGCACATAATAAATATCACTATACATTACTTGCTTGGTTTATAAATATTATACAATTGTTATGATTGGCACGCAGTGAACGACATATAACTATTTATTGCAGTTCATGTTTGTAGGTAATGAGACAATTATAGGACTTAGTTGTTTTTTTGGTTATGTGTGTTTTTAATGGAATGTACTTTCGATATGACTGAAGAATAGTTTACATAAGATGTTGAAGTGAAATAGTTTATTTATTAGACAAGATTGTGGATCATTGTAATGAAAGTGATTTCTAAAATGTTATAATTTCTAATCCAGACCAGACTTAGCACTAAGTGCATACATTTTTGACACAATGTTTCCAGCTTACCTGTGGTCGAGACTTTTACTAATGTAGAACTTTTTGATCACTTGGAGCATGGGACTTGGGTGTGTGATGCCACCTCCTCCAACTTTGATTTTATTTCCATTATCCCACTCTTGGATCGCGAAGAACAAGTGCACAGGTAATCAGAACTGGCGATCTAAGAGTTGATGGTTTCTCGGTCAGCATATAAGCATTACAGCATGGAAATTCTTCGAGCATTGGTACTTTGCCACATGGTTTTAGATCTTAATGTACATTCAACATTATTGACTTTGATAGAAATAAGTGTAACTTACGTTCTTATTCTTATCTGTGGCAATTTTGTAAATGTAATGTGGAATTAAGGAACAATTATAATTTTACAGAAGTTTGAAATTGACTGATCGAAATGTCTATCACATACCTAGTCCGTGACGAAGTTACATAACATCTGATGCTGGTGAATAATTTTATCTAAATCTCTTGAGTTTTTTGTCTAAAAGAGAAGCGTTCGCCTTTATAATATTGGCATAATTTATCTTTTATTTATTCTTGCCATAGATAATGTTAAAATATAATATCACTTTTGAATTTGACATCTGTCATTTTTATACCATCGAGCATTGTTTTCTGATTTTCCCGCCTATACACCGTAATAAAATGGTGTGATAAAGAGAACCAAATGGCTGCGATCGTATTACATAAAGTAGATATGGAGCCAAATATAATTTTTAAATCACTCCGTACGCATTCAATGTTTGTGTACAGTAGATAGGTACCTACTATAAAAACTCAGTTTGTTACATAAAAAGGATTAGGTTTAGATAAAAAGGATGCTCAATACCTAAGATTGGTCCCCTCAGCAAGACCCAGAACGTTCCGGACTTTCTCAAACACACCTGATGAATGGCCTTAATCTAGTCTATTCAGTTTTAGAGAGAGCTTGCTATAAATGCCATGGTAATATTAGACTCTAAGACAATGCATACAATTGGCATTGAAGTATATTATCATATTAAATTCAATGAGATAAATGTTGTATTTGCTATAAAGAAAATAAAAAGTACGAATTTAAAGTTTTGAATACAAAATAGATTTTATATATAGCTTTGTTACTGACACAGTAAAACTGTATTAGCAATTAATTTTGCGATGTATTTTCTGTCAGGCGTTTTGAAAGTCCACTCACTTCTAATACAGAGTTCCATCCAATTCCATCGTAATGGTTTTCTTAAATATTATTTTTTTGTTATTGATTAAAAATGTGACTTTGTGTCTATTAAAATATCGAATCACCAAAGAGATGTCAAATATTTCGCGCTCAAATGTTTTGTATAGTATAAACTAATTGTATGTAATAGAGAAAGTTAAGATAATCTATTTAAATTAAATATACAAACACACATAAAGAATAGGTATTATTGGAAGTAAAGCCGTAAGTAATTTATGTGCGTCTCAGAAATCCATATGACTGTTTATCAATAATAATCAATATAAGTTTCAACTTTATATTTAACATTATCAATACAGATAAAAAATCGAAAGGGCACTTTAAATGCAAATTTGCCGCCATCTGCTACCGTGGGCCGACATTTTGTTCTTTTATTAATAGCCAGTAACAATGGCCACAGACAATAGTTTTTGTTTTAATTAATTAATTCTCTGTGGTGTTAATTGTTTGACATTATAATTTGTGGATGTCTAGTGTGAATGAATGTGACATGTTAAAATTAGTTATACAATTCATTGAATAACGAACGAATTAATTTTGTTTGCGTTTTTTCTATAAAATAACTTTCACCGGCATTTTAGAAACTTTAGTAGAAAATGCATATTACAGTCTTTATAACCAGTATTTTATGTCTGACATTGTCAAGAGAGCAATCGCATAGGTTTTTTGAGAGTTCGCATCTTTTAAACTATTATCTTAGTTAGTGTCTTTGAAAAGACAATACTCTTAAAATTCAATATATTAAACTTATATTGTTGTAACGTAAGCCAAATTTGCGTTAATTTTTACAAGTTTTGGTGTTGGTTTATCTATTTATGTATTAATGAATGTTGTCCCTTAATATTTTAATAAATTTCTGCAACAAAATTCCTAAAAAATTTTGCTTTTTTCAAGTTTGACTTGCCTTTTTTTTGACATTGTCAAAAAAAAAAAATCTTATAGAAAAGGCGTTTTATATATTTTTAAAAACTTATAAAAGTATTCTCTCGTTATTCTACTCTATCATTTAGATTTAAGACGATTCAAAATAGTCTGAATACTGAGTAAAAAGATTTGACTTATGGCATCTTCTTTAGTGATATTTATGTTATGACTGTATTATATAATTACATATTAACTATATAAACAAAATAACGTAATCTTACATTTTAAACAAACAATAATGATTGTGTAGTTTTTAGACTAAGGACTGAAGGCTGGATTCTGGAACACACCATTCACATTTCGAGACGGGTATTTTCTAGATAGAGTTGATGACATACCGATATACAGAAATATACTACTTTTTACACCTGTATAAATGACAGTGCTTTTTTACATACATATTTAGCATATGCTATCTTATTATGCAACCAATACTCAACGGTTCCTAGAAACAAAATCAGTCGCAATATGGGTGTTGCAACCCATTTTTTCTAGTTTAATATCTTTGTTAATTTGCTTGGTAGGAAGACCACCCAAATTTCAAGTGTCACAACAGGAGGCAAACTTTATTTATGACCGCGTTGGTGGCAACTTATTTGCATCAGTGAATGTTTGCTTTCCGTTGTGAATGGTTTAATGATATTTGTGTTTTTTCAAATAATAATAGGCTGAATTCACCGGTAAGTCAGTTGAAGTTTCGAAGGTTTGACTATTTTCTCATAAGAAAAACATACGTGGACTTATAAGTAAAACAAAACATACAACATAAGGACAAGTTATACCAGGATAAATTCAGTTTAAAAACTAAAGAAATAATTAGATGGTATAGGTCCTGGCTTCAGAATATTATCGTAAACAAATTTTATTAACAAACATTTAAAACATCCCAACGTTGTTAAGTTCCTTATTGAGTAAGGTACTTAAGGTAAAAATAGTAAGATGTCTTCCTTTTTTTGAATATTTTTTCAAAAGAGCGAGTTATATATAGATTCTTCGCAAGGGCCGACTGACATTGGCCCATTTCAGTTAGTGAGACGAACTCCAGATTTTGTTTGTTCAAATGCAAACTCAAAATATCTTTATTCAAGATACGTCATTGGTTTTTAAAAAAGTTGAAAGATGTTTGTTTGAAAAGAAAATATTGTCACCGTAACAGAAATAGGTATTAATAGAACCATTTGAAGGGTCATAAAATATTGGGATTAAAGGTTAAACATTGTTTGCATAATTCGAAGCTTAGCATGTCTGTCGTTATTGCTTGAGCAGATAATAATGAAAAAACCTATGCTGAGACCACAAAACTGTTACCATTACGTTTTTATTGGTATTGATCTTTAGGACACTTGCGTTTGATCTGGGGTCAGCCATTGCATTTTTCACTTACAGTCACTTTTTATCATATGTCACCATTCGATCCAATATGCCTTCATTTCTTTACAAATTCAAGACGTGTTAAAGAGACAAAATTATATTGTATTTAGTAAGGTAACGTTAAACCATGCAGCGAATTCCTGGGTAGTTTGATGATGATCAACCTCCACCATCTCTCTTATTAAAGAAGAAGCTCTAAGGTACCACGTGGTAGTGAAGATTCTCTCAGAAATCTTAAACTCTGACGGTTCTATGTCACTTCGAAGTAACGACATAAAAACGTCATTTTTATACATAAATAATTTATCATATTTTTAAAAGCTTTAATTATTTATTAATAATGAAGACTGTATTGTAAGATAAGAAACTAGTGAAAATCGTGTAATTAATATAAAACAATATCTTATTCTAATAAATTTAAATTAAAACTAATAAAGATTATGTCTACGCTAAGCTAACGTGAAATGCCTTTAAAGATTAACCAATGTGTCACGTAATTAAATCGTTATAAGTATTCATATTTATAACTACATACTTATGTACTGTTTTAATTTTTCTTTTATAAAACATTTGTCCCGTAAGTTTAACTGTTACTCACTCTTTATAAGAATACATATAACAAACTTATCACAAAGGGAAAAAGCGTTCGCACCACATCGCAATCTGCATTTGCATTTCCTATCAAACCTTTTTTCTACCATCTACTTTTCGCCCCGCTCATTTGTTATTACCATTCCGTTTTCCCGCGTCACGCATTGGGAGGCACCTTCCCGCCAAAAGCTCGCCAATCAACTCGACCGCCATGTTGTTATCGGGGCGGCTACGAACTCCTTGAAACTACATCTCCCTCCCACTTATGTAAACAAACCTACACTTGTCCCGCTCGCACACGACTCTCTCTCATTGGCAGGAGTGCAATTAGCGCGGGAATTCGAATTCTATTTTTGAAGTAAATGTTTTTTCAGGGATTGTTTATGGTTAGGCGGCCGGCTATGACGCCCTATCGAGCGACACCTGTCTCGATTGTGAACTCTTTTGAGTTAATCCTTTTTGAATCAGTCGTTTAATGGCACTACACATAAAATATATATCTGCTAGGATTTATAAAGTCGTATTAGCGCGTTGGTCTTTGATAGATTTATGATGTTTCGTGGATTAATTCGGGGAAGTTATGTAATGATTGTAGGCGGGACCTGTCGTTAAGATAATAGGCGCCTCGCTGATCACTTGATGGACCGTTGAGTGGTTTACGATGTGAAATGAATATATAATTATGTTTGAATTAATTTTACACGTGCGATTTCTAGTTTGTATGCTATTTGTATTCGGAGTGGCAGGATTTTTAATAGATTTTACTTGTACGTATTAAAATACACGACTTAATTCTTGAAATTTTTATTTTTATAACTAAGATAAAAGCTGATGCAAATAGAATAAATCAGCTTTTGTTGAACATGTATAAGTGTTTCCGGTTTTTGGAAATAGCTACATCTTTAAATAAAACTTTTAAAATTGATAAACAAACGCATTTAAATATTTAACAATCTTCGGTGTCTCGATTATTTACAAATATTAAACCTGATATTTGTAAATATCGCGTCAGTAGATGACGAAATATTGTAACATTTAGACTTAAATAAAACATCAAATCGTTATCTGTTTACATTGAGCACTTGGATGTAAAAATGAAATTAAGATTTATGTGACAATAACCTATTACGAAAAAAATATAATTAATAAACGTCTACCCATTTAATCAATAAAGTGTTTTCTTCTTATGTGCAAAATAATAAAATTTATTGTCATAAATAAATATATGAATTAAGCAATTTTAAGTTTAAATAAAAAAAAGCACATATTTTAGAAAGACACATGAATTTTTGGGTTAATGTTGTAATCATGTAACACTACCACGAGTTGAAGTCGAAAACACCACCAAAGATGGTTAAATATAGATTTTTTCATGGTTTTTTTTGACATAATGATAAACGCAACCCTTAACAAAGACGCAATGCGTAATATAATAGTTAAACAATGTCGGTGGACCATAACATATTACATTCTTAGGATTTCGAAATATTTCAGTCTTGTCCAATTTTTCCTGAGAATTACGAAATTGCAGAAGACAGAAGATACAAATGTGTGTATCTTTACTACTTAAAGCATATCTTAGCGATTCTGTTACAGTTTAAGCACATCTTATAATCGCTAATAGTATATTTCAAAATTTGGTACAGAAACATTTTCCCCAAGATGTTTGCATATTTTACGCATCCACGTTATTGAAAGCAGCAATTTCTATATTATTACTAGCTGATCCCGGCAAACGTCATTTTGCCAAAAAAAAAATCTCTAAAAATTGATATTGGTCGATTCTCAGACCGCTCAATATGTTTAGAAAATTTCAGGAGAATCGGTCAACCCGTTTCGGAGGAGTAAGGGAACGACAACTGTGACACGAGAATTTTATATATTGGATGTATTAAAATTATTTTGTATTAGTCGGGACCTGTTCATAGGAAGACCTTGAAGGAAATATGAGATCGTTACAGTTATCGCTGAGACAATGTCATAATTGTATTTACGTGCCAGTTAATGAGAAGGTCGTATTAATATTTGACGCGACTTCGTTACATTGTTTATATACCTTAATGTTTTCATATCGCAGACAAAACTATTGAAACGTTTCAGAATTTAACGATTATGACTTTGTATAGGGAGACCACACCCACATATACACCACACATAGACTACACTAGTACACTAAGGTGTACTTTTAATATTATTTAAAAACATGTGAGATTACCTAGAGGTATTCTCACATGTGAATCTCAAAGTCTAGAGACTTTTCTTATGATTTAAAGTGTCCATTGTGGTATATTATTTAGAATTTAACATGATGAAGGACAGTGTAGATAAATAAGAGATGTCTACGGACTATTAATTTGTTGCTTATTAAATACACACTTCAGTAGCTTATGCGAAAATAAGTTTTCAAATATTCTGTGTCATAAATGATATTAATTTTTAATTCAGGTTATATAACCTTTTGATTTTATTCATATGTAACACTACGCACTAAGAATAATGTTTTGGGTGTCTTCTAGGGCTTGCTTTGGTGCCTCCAAGGTTTCTCGAGTTGATTTATACACAGTTTGATTGATATTGGTGGAGTACCAATTAAATTTTCTCCATCATATACTTCATTATTAAAAGTTTAAATACCCTGATCAACTTACAACGTATTTATATACAAATATTATCAGACAAAAATATACTTAACAATTGGTCAGGACCCCAGTAACCATATTTCCCTATGAACTTCTTCTTTTCTTGGAGTTTTCGTCACCATTTAATCCACGTAATAGTAATTAAAACCAATTACCTCTTACTTCTTCAATAATACGCTAAGCTTAGCTGTTTTCGAGGTTTTCAGTCGAACACATTGCAATTTTTTTAAAGTATGTTTACATTGCCAACAATGTTGAAAGATCATATCTTGCACTAATAATATTATACCATAATTTTTTATGGTATTATATAATTACAATACTTATGTCATCTCTGCCAAATTCTTGGAGGCACATCAACGTCTTTTTACGAATAAGTGTGAGCTTGCGATTTTCTCAGTTGTAAAGCTTTTATTATATAATGTGATGAGGATAAGGTATTATTATTAGCTATAATCCCACTGATCATTATTATAATCATAGTTATAAATATAATGCATGCTTTTGACAACTCAAGGCATATTTACACATTATGACAACTTTGACGTTTAGAGTGGCGTGATACTGTGTACATTAGCTTAGATAAATGAATCAGATGTCATATTGTGGGTGTGGTTTTATGATTTGTAAAATGGACAATGAAATTTTAATATTAAACATACGGTCTCTTGTTATTCATCAGTTAAACTGTGCTTACCATCCCCAAGACACAAATAATCTCTTAATAAGTAACATTATATATTTTTATTTATAACATCTTTATTATATATATTGGTTATAGGTACCTATCTAGATGGAATCTAATATAATTTTTCTATTCGATGTGTTTCTCAGCCCTGAAAGGCGTTCGTTTGTCGGTACCTATGTTGGTATGTGTAGATAGAAATGTATGTATTAGTCATAATTATTAGTTTTAAGTGTATGAAAAACACAAGTAAAGTACAGTAGTAAACCGTCTGAGGCTTAAAAAAGAAAATAAAATATTTACAGCCATTTGGTCACTTAACCTCTTGCGTAAGTGAACAGTAAATTTATATTGACAACGATTACTTGAAAATAATGACTTAATATTATTACGGGAGTGCACCGGAATACCTGCGGAGCTATTCCGCAGCGAACTAAGGATAGAGAGGCTGCTGGGAAGCTGATTGCCGACCTTCACTTGTTGTAGAGCCTCCTAGAAGAAAAAAATAATTACTTCATCGTTAAATCTGTTGAAACGATGTTTTACGGAACAGCTGTGCAGTTTTGACACAAAAGTAAATCTATTTTATCATTATTGTTTTTTTAAATAATTCAAAGAAATAAAAATTCATAATTTTAATGCCCTCTTAAATGTATATTTAAGCTGCTATTACACCCACCCAGTTGAAATTAAGCCAAATTATCAACATAACTGTATCGTTCGAGTGATTAATCCCATTTATTCAATAATGAAGCGCAAACGCCGACGTCACTTTGACAGATCGCCGCGCGAAAACTTTGATAGCCCTGAGCATTATTTTCACAGGTAATTCCGTATCTCCAATCATACTAAATCATAGCTTTTATTTCTTATTACACCCTGCGAAACTACGCATTACACGCAGCGATTTCGCGCGCTAATTTCAGTACCGCGCGGCGCACGCCTTTGACACCTGATTGACAGGGGAAAGGGCGCGAATTAGTGGCAGCGCGATTGGCTGGAAACATGGAAGAAGCGGGAATTAGCACAACTGAAAATTAACATTAAATCGTGCGAAAACAACATGCTGTGTGCGAGCTAATTGCGGCTATGTTGATTGTTCGTTTTTGGGGCGATTCTGTTGAATTAAGTCAGGTAGTCCATTAGTATGACATATGGAGTTGAGTGGGCATAGATAAGATAGACCCATATGTCATAATGCGCTACCGTTTGGCATCTGTGGGCAAACAGAGGATGCTTGGATTAGGAAGCAAATAACGCGAGTGTTATGTTAAAACTAGTGATAAAGATGTATGCTTGAGATAATGAAAAGGTTTTAGATACAGGGCTTAGTCATGTCGGAGTGTGGCGAGCCTTGTAAAGGCTTATATTTACGTTTATGTTGAGATAACACGATCATTCTAACAAAAACTGTTGTGTACGGTTGGCGTTTCGCTGTTTATTTTGATTTTTCATGACATCATTACAAACATAAGTGTATTTTGATTCTCATATTGAAAATGTCGTGTTTAACATTCATCTATAATTTTTAAATTTTGAACTTTGACCCTCGACGCCATGTTTAATCTCGCATGACGTCATCGGTCATCAATCACGCCGGAGTTTGAAGTTTAACAGATATCAATATTAAGTAGTAATTTGAAATTAATAAGGCATTTTAATAATAGGATTATCATCACGTATTTATATATAAATATTCATCGCATAAAATAAGTCTGTTTACATAGGCCAGCGCAAATAAATGTTGTATTAACGAAAGCTGATATTGAAAGCTTTTTAGGAAACGATTAAGTAACTTATAACTTAATACTTAACTACAACTGTATTTAGAGGCTTATAATAACTTATAAAATATAAGTTCATTGGATAATATAGCTTATTTATGATAAACTTACTATTTAAGTTATTAAAAATATTATATCTTCGTAGATATTTAAAATAATGTTCATAATCGTTTATGAACATTATTCTGAATGAACATAAACTAAAAAAAAATCCAGCGAATGTATTAGTATGTCTATATTACAATAAAAATAACCTTTACTGGGCATAGTGAAATACGATCACACATTTACGTTATAGTAAGGACAACCCGCAAACTCAGAGTAGTTACACCGAAATGCATCTAAAAAAATACTACGACAACCCGTATACATATAATACTTTTCTTATATAATACTTTTCAACCCGTTTCATTTAGATAAAAGTCAATGAGAAAAGCACGCTTTCTAAAATTCAAAGGAATTTACTGTCACCTTTTCATAAAATGCAAATGGTGGTCTATTAATAGGAACACCTGCGAAATGAGCATTATAAATCTCACAAGGTGTTTTTTTGTGACAGTTTGTAACGGGAATGAAATATTTTAACACTATTCAGGATGCATGATTACCAGTTTATGATAGGCAAAAAATCTGATTATAACGTGCTATATGACTCTTGATTTCTATTAACCTCATGATAAGATTCTTAATTTGTTTGTCGTCCTTGTAAACTATGAATGTGACCCGCAGGGTCGCGAAGTTGTTAAAGAAATAACGAAAATTTTCTATTACTTAAAACTATATTTACAAACTAAGTTATAATAATGAAAAAATCAAATGTTACGTCCAATTTTTGTCGTTGCATTATTAAACTTACGCGTGAATTCATTTTCGAAATACAGACATTTAACAAAGCAAACCAATTTCAGCTGAAAAGCAATAATAAAAAATAACAATACACGCTAATTAACTTAGCTCGCGTCCGCCTTAACAGCGGCCATCTTGTGTAAAATATTGCATTGTAAATTAAAAACGAAGAATTACACTTTCAAATGTCGAACACGTAGTTGTCCAGTTTTTTTTTTACGAAAATAGATCCCTTCAAAATGAGTTTTTATATTTATATAGTATTTCGACCGAATGTGTCTAATGTTTCTCTATACAAAAATCTGTTCACATTCTGATCAAAAAGGAGGAATTTTTTCCTGTTTAGTTTTAGTTTTTCCTTTTTTACGCTAAAATATAATTATTACATCGTCTTGAAACAGCGTAGACTATGTAAACGGTATTGCGAATTAATATATCATAATTATATATGATTATGTATGTTTATGTAATAAATAGTTTTTGGAGAAACAAAAACAAATATATTTGTATATATCACATTTTGGCTGTAATAAACTTTTAGTATTCAATATCCTCATTGTCATTGCCAAGATAAATGCCGAAGTAAATTTTACATATTTTGTGTACTAATTAGCGAAATGAAGTGACAAAATTATGAAAACACAAATATTTTTCTTTCTCTTTTTAACAACATGATTGACAGGAAGACCTTCGATCGTACGGGTAACCAATAACCTCTATTATCTATAGGTATTTTTTAAATCAAGATGCAAGTCATTCCCGTGTCGTCTTCATTTGCAACAATGCGTTGTTAAATTGAACAGAGCAGTTATTACTAATTGTTCTTTAAACGATTGTCCAAGAAACATATTTTAATGACTCTCGAGAACACAATATAATTAAACAAACTGTGTATTCTGTAATAATTCATTATGACGGCTGAAAATTTAATTTCAATTATTCACACGAATTTCAATTATTTTCTCTTTATGGGGACTTGAATATTTAATCTCTTGGTAATATAAAATATGACGATTCCTGTGTCTTTATAAAGATCTACTTCATTAATGAAGATATTTTGGATTTAAACTTGTAGGGTCATTCTAGAAATCGGCTATAGTGTTTAAAAATAAAACATTTTTGAATGGAATCTAAACTGTATTTGGATCGAGGATGTATGACCTTCTTTATACAAAGGAATCATTGTGAATAAAGTATTTGATGAATAAGAAGTAACGGCATTATATCGATGATTTTAAGGTTGTGCGGCGTAAAGATTACGACATATTGAAGTCTCACTAAATATATATCGTAATGCTTAATAATTTCTATGTAATGTGACATTTCCTTATTATAAGTTATGTTAAATTATTTTTTTTGATTAATTTTGTACACACAGCAGACTAATTTAAAAAATTTAAATTCATTCCGTATCCCAAAAACGTTTAAAATTAATAGTATTTAAGTAATTTTCGGCCAAAGAACAGTTTCTCTGCGTGCTAAGCTCTTACAATACCTAAGTGTCAGGGAGAATCCAGGTCGCAAAACAAGTGTGATGGTAATGAACTGAGGGACGAGTGGGGGGGGGGGGGTTAAGTGAAAATAATCTGCGCGCCGTTAGTCGACAGTATTACCTGGCCTCTTGGCGTGGGCTCATTTGTACCTGGATCTAGATATCTGGATGTGCCAGATTTCCTAAATGTTAAACAAAGTAACCAACCACTCACTCTAAATGCTCATTCTTCACTTGATCATTTGATCTTTGTCATATTCTTGTGATTATTGTTTTTATTCTTATGTAATTTACTCATATATTCTAGGTTTTAACTCTGTTTTGGCATTTTTTTTCATTATTATGTAATCTGTGTTGTTGTGCTGTAGGAATATAGAAATAAAATGATGCATAGCATAGCTTGTAACGACACATGACACAACTCGATTAACGGATTTGAGGTGTGGCATGTCAAATAAGAACCACCTTTGTTTATCATGGTACATAACATGAACAAATTGTGTCTTTCCAGCTTCTTAGCTTGTGGCGCACAGGTGTAGCTTAGATTTAAGTTGATTCCAATGGTCCAATGTACCTGAATAAAAAGATTTGACTTCTAATTCTTTACAATGGTACTTTCTGATCGCATATCGGTGAAAATAGATATAGGCTTCAGTTGCAAAATACAATTGTTAATACTTAAATGATTTTTGATTAATTCTGCCCACTCAGAATAGATGCGACCGTCAATCATGTCACGTGATATGTTTATTCTCTCATTTATTTATATTTCACATTATTCTTCATATACAGAGTTCTAATTGAAATTGTTACAATTTATGTTAAATTGTTTAAAATTCTATTATATGTTATATTTTAAATGTCACCCTATATCACCTGTTACTTGCGCTGTTACGTAATATTCGATTCAATGTTGAGTGGCTTTTAACCAGTGAAAATGTTGAGGTGGCTTTGACGTTCTAGTACTTTATGTCGGGAGGTGTAATATGTTTGGTTGTGTAGTGTGTAAGTCACTCTCAGCGGGGGTCAGGTCTCAGGCATATAGGTAATATCTGCTAAGCTGATACCAACATTTTATTTTTCAAATAACTTCACATCAACTTACGATTTCCTTTCTTATCGAATATTTTAAAATCGACAAAAAAAAAAAACATTTTTTAATCTGCATCGCCACCAAAATTCATTGTAATTTCAATACGATTTTTTATTACAAATAATTATTTTGAGCAGGTGCTTAAAATAATTTATTACACATAAAAGATGGTCTATGTTTATCACAAATATGTAATTATCTAACGTTATTAATAATAAAGGTAATAAAATCACTTTATAACATCTAATGGAGTTCATTACGAATTGGTTTTATAGTTGAAAACGTATTAATAGGCTCTTAATACGCCAAGACAAATTGTATCATATCAAACTAGATAGGCTTATATTAATACGACTATAAAGCTACCGCCTCTAACGTCTTCACGCTCGATATTTGAGGGTAAACGCCAAAGTCATAACCTCAATCAAAAAGACGATAAACTTTGACAAAAATTCCACTTTAAGCCGCATTTTAATTATCCATATATTACAGAATTCCAAATTTAAACTACCTGATGGCAATTATAAGCGCTCACCCACGTCAAAAGCGACCCATTCACCGATATAAAAACTCTTTAGAACTGGCCGGTTATAATTCAAGCGAAATGTCCAAACTGCTCTTGAAAAAAAATTAAAATTGAACATAGAAAGTGTTAGCGACAATAGGATATACAGAATCTTGTTAAGTCTATGGAAAAAAAGATGTTTCCAAAAGGGCCGTGTTTTTTTTTTTCGAACGCAGCGTGAGATCGCCTCGGATACTTGGATTTTGGACGTCATGTGTGTAGTTTTTGTCCATTTGAAATGGGCATATGGCTTTATATATATATTTTTTTTAAATTTTTAATTCTTCGTGAACTTATTATGAGATTTGCAAATGGGCGTCTCGATACCTCCGTCAGGGTTTTGTTTGTTTTCAATATAATTGAGATAAATTTACAAAATTGTCAATTTTCATTAATATACGATGTAATTAAGTTATAAATCATAAAATATTGTTTAAGGTAATGGTATTTTAAATATTTTTGAGATAAACAATGGCAACTTGACAACAACAATTGTGTTTTTGAAAACAATGCATAAGTATTTATTTAAAGTGCATTTGAAAGAAATACTTTGTTTTTATATAGTGGTATACCTATTCAAATTGTGTTTTTAACGACTCTCGCAAGGTCTCGTCCGTGTTTATGTAGCTGACAATTTTTCTTTCTTTTTTTGTTTTTTTTTATTAAGGGAAGAATAACAGATCAGTGACACAATTATAGCCCTCACGTAGAATATCTAGTTTATAATTAAAGTACTTTAATACGTTAAAGGTTAATTCTTCTTTCAAGAGATGACAAAATGGTTTTTAAATGGGAATCAAACTTTTAAAATTTATTTTCGTCTTTATTCATTACAAGTTATTTATTTTCTTAGGTCTTATTATTACTTAAAAAAAACTACAAGATGACACTTGTGTGAGAAATGGAAAAACTGTCAAGTAACACAAAACCCTTGCACTTCGATATCTTCTCACATTTATCCACATAACAAGAATAAAAAGCGTGTCTGTCTATGTAAACACAGCGGTCGCGTGTAAATCGGTACTCGCGCAGATAGATCATTCATTGCGCGGAGATCTATAGATCATTCAAGATGGCCGCCGCAACTGGTGTAGTTTACAGAGTATAACATAGTATTCTTACTTTTGAATATTTATCTCTTAAAGTTCCGATCTAAAGCTATTATTTCAGAATTAATAAAAAAATAGTAGATAATTTATGTGTATTTATTGTTTTCATTAAGTTTTCAAAATCACATATTCAATTTATATACGGCTATAAAATAACAATCACTTGGACAATGTAAATTACTTCTACCGTTGAGCAACGAACCTTAATCATTATCGATTGTAGGCATAATCTGCGAATATATAAATTTTGAAAAACACTATTTAAAAAAAAATTCGCAAACGTAATCTGTACATCAACAATCGAATGCAGCACGCTAAACAGCCTATAGCTGTCACTTTGACAGCTCAACGCCGCGCGCCGCTGCGAACCAAAGCCTTTTATTTTAATGGCGCGAACACTTCCCAAAAATCGCTACGTCACGATAATCAATCACCATTTAAAATATCGAAAATGATTATATTAATTCCCAACATTATTTGACTAAGCCCCGTAACAATGGTCTGAATGACCGTTTAAAAAGTGGCTCTATGCTGGATGACGTGTCAATTATAAGCACATCAATTGTCAGTTGCTTTATGGACGCCGGCATAGACAAGCCGGAGCCTTCGAAGATTTTTTCAAATATATCTTTCGACTACATGCCTACTCATTTATTTATCTTTTTCACTGTTATATACCTAAGCCTGTATAGATAATAATGTAGAGCTTATTACCTATTTCTGTTAAGACGTACGGTTACGTGACATTTACACATTAAACATGACATTGCTGACTCATTAATAACTCGCTCTCACGAGAGAGATTTTGAAATAGAAAATGGTACTTCTGCCTCTTTCATTTGTGTCTCATCCAACAGAGACAGCGATAGTGGTTTCTTAATTGAAGGAAACTATGAAATCAGTGCGAATAGCCTAGTCCTCTACATACGGCGTTCAACTTTAATTTGTTGAGCAAATTTACCTCGTCATGAATGTAATTACAAAGCCATCTTGCTCAAACCACGCCTACTGTTAAAGTCTTACATTTGCATAGACGCTACGGTAACAATTCATTCACACTTTTAAGGGACTTTCATACATTTTTCTTATCCTTAAAGGCCAGCGGCGCACTTGTAAGCCTCCTAGCGTTGCAACTCTATGGGCGGCGGTGGGTCACTTCACCGCCTGCTCATTTGCCTCCTCTTACACAAAAAAAGTAATACTCAAAAAATCATTCATGTAATATACTTTTCGTTTTGGGCTTGTGAATTGTGTATAATGTGGACATAAATGGTTGATTGGGTTAGGGCTATAAGACTGTGTGCCTGTTAATATGACATGTTATTTTAAAAAGAGCATTTATCAAGTTTCTTGCCTGTTCAACAGGATGGATAACTATAACGATAGCCTTCCGAACCGGTGTAAAAAATGACGATTCAAAAGTGTCTTCACCTAATTGAATAAAGAGATGATAACAACTGTCTGAGCGTCGTGGTCAGCTGGGTCTAGTGCAGATTATATTGCCTCGACTAGATTCTAACGCATATCTCACTATGGAGTAGAATTTTGTCCATTATAGTTAGTGGTTAAATTTGAAATTTACTCGATCTACTGAAAATAATCAGTAGAGATATGACGTTTAGTTTATTGTGATAGTGTTTAAATCTCCTAAAATCCGGTTTTACGGTCACCCCACTTCTAACCTTTCGTGAGTTTACAATTAACACGAATGTGCTATGTTAATTTTCCGCGGTTTTTAATAGCTTCCATTATGCTTACATTATGTGAATAATATGGAGATCGATAAAAGTGGGAAAAACGTTATATATTTTTTAAATTCATTGTAACTCACGCTAGAATACGTGAACATATTTGATTTGATTGTGTGAGCCACAGAAAATATTACATTTACGTTCATTGTAATTACACCAACCTAACTACGAAATGAAAGAAAAAATTGCTTACACGAGATATATAAATATTGTGGTCACTTAAACTAGCATAAGGACCACAACACTGACGTACACG
This sequence comes from Leptophobia aripa, assembly GCA_951799465.1. Classification (NCBI taxonomy): domain Eukaryota; kingdom Metazoa; phylum Arthropoda; class Insecta; order Lepidoptera; family Pieridae; genus Leptophobia; species Leptophobia aripa. Next base: position 7,236,715 of record OX637271.1, read on the forward strand.
TAAAATACGTAACACACACAAACCGCAGCAAATTTAATACACTTTTTGTTATAGAAGAGGGGGCAAACGAGCAGGAGGCCCACCATAGAGGTGAAGTCGCCGCCCATGGACGCTCATGTGGCTGGGAGCTGAATGTGATTGTTGTCTCTGGGATCATGTGTCTGGCAGAGCAGCATGGTGATCAATACCTGAGAAAAATCCGTCTGTATAAAATATGTTATAGTAAAAACGAAGTTCGTAATCTATTTTACACCCGATAGCCCACTTAAATTTACAGCCCATGTGCTAATTGATTGTAAATCTCTGAACGGTCAAAACAAATCGCAAAAACACAGTTTACAACCTGTATGGGCTGGATTACGTAAATATTATTTCTAGATTTAAAATATTGACGTCTGCCTGGTAACCGAGCAGTACTGTGTGTACATTTGACTATTTTATTAAGAGAATATTTTTTTGTATTTAATGTGCTAAGAAAGAACTTTTGAGCTTTTATTATATGATTTCGTTTGTTTAGCATTATGGGTACAAGGACCAGACTTTAGTGTTTTATTTTATTTGTTTATTAAAACAAATTAAATTAAACAACATAATAAGAAAAAATAAAATAGTAATAAAACATAATAAAAATATTTGTTTATTTATGTTGTATGTTTATACTCGTGTATAACTTTCTTTTTTTAGTTTCTTATTTTAACTAACTTCAGTTTAAATCTCTACTTATGATCCTATGTCCCCTCGATGGGGCAAGCCACAGCAATCCTCCATCGCACTCCATCCGACGCTTCGCATTATCAACATCTTATTAATATATAGTTGTAGAAATATACTGAAACAGTTAAAAGGACTTACAATTTAACAAAATAAACACATTTTAAATAAATGGAACACGCATATCGTGAAACATTTGAAAGGGCATTGATTAAAACCACTTCATAGTTAACAATTTAGATTTTTTGCTTCAGTTTTTACCAAGACCCAATGTTTTGAGTGCAGTTTATTTATGATCTGCTAAACTTCGTGGGCCGACAGATGAGGTTTGATGAATGTATCAACACTTGTTCGGTATAACGAAAATGTTTTTAGACAATATGACAAATCTAGACGAAAATTGAAATAAATCTACGTACGGACATCATTTATCTTCAATGGAAGCTGAGATAACAATTTGGAAATATTTTACATAAAAAGTAGAATATTCCCAGAGTTCCAGGGTTGATGTGACTGACCTTACAACATCTAGGCATTAGTAAGAATAAATTCTGGTGCAAAAAGTTATCGGAGGTGTAAGTATTGCCTGGAGAACGTTATCATTTCTATCTGACAACATTTGAGAAAAATATTAATGATGCGGGTACAAGGTAATGCAATGTATTATCATACCTTTCAATGATATAAATTGAAACCTCACTTGATTAAAACCTCTTTGTGACTAAATTAGAAGCTTTTTTGAAAAACATTCGATATTCTGTAATTTGTGGTAAGCGGTTCCTCTGGGTCCGATTGGCTAATAGGATAGACCTAAGTGTTGTTCCTTGATGATATTTTATTAAAATTATTGTTAACTTTACGGCTAATTGTATTACATACAATTATGATATGTTTTTGGTTAATATTGCAAGTCATATATCGTGACAATAGCATAATATTAGGATGTAATACATAAAACTATTATTTAAGAAATTATGGTTTGATTCTATTTCTCCCAGTCCTTAATCATTAGAACTTCATCTTCGGACAACTAGGCAGAATACGACATTCCACCCGTCCGTGTCCTCTAAGTCCGTAGTTCCACTGTGCGTTTTGTGAGACATTTCTTACCACATACCACCATGTTATGGAACCAGCTGCCCGCCACGGTATTTCCGAACCAATACGACTTAGGGTCCTTCAAGGACTTCACCACTTCCCAAAAGGCCTGCAACACAATTACGAGCTCCCAGCCACGTGAGTGTCTATGGGCGGCGAGTTCACCTTTATGGTTTGCCCTCCTGCTCGTTTGCTCCTTTATAAAAAAAACAATTATTCAGTACTATGACAGTGAGAAATATAAGTACTTAATAGTTTTATATGTTTATGGCGGCACACAATGCACAATCTTGGACAAATTGGCTAATATAATGATTTATATCGTAATAATTCGAGCTAGGATGCGTACTAGGCTTTTTTTATGCTTTCCGTTAACACGTAAGTCTTGAGTTTTTAGTGGCCTTTGGGACGTATGTGATTGTATTATGTAATATTAGAATCAGCGCCCTTGCTTCTAAGAAACAACACCATATGTTTCTTAGTAACAAAACTGGCACATTTGTTGTGGAGATGGAATATTTTTATTTTATAATTTATGTTCGTGCTTTTTACTCACTAAATGCTGTAACTCAAAAGGTTTAATTAAATATAATTTAATAAACTTACTTACTTTTTACTAGTATTATTATTTAATATTTAACAGTGGCTTGACTTTATCCAGATTGTTAGCTTTGTAAATTAATAATTATTTTTAAATTATTCTATTAAGTGTCACTAATTATGTTATAATACTAATCCTAGCTAGTATCCCTGGTTACATTTAATAAAGGTTCTTAAAAAATCATATTCCCTCACAAATTTAGAAATTAGTGTTAAATTTATTTTTTTATTATGTAAAGCTAAAATATTTTTATTAAATTCTTGTAATATTAGTTAAGACTATTATTCGATAGTAAGCTGTTTATTTTAACGACGTTCTTGTTAACATTCAGGATAAGTAGATTTGTCGAAAACTTAACAAATAATGATGTATATATTTAAAAAAAGTACTTTTTTACTAACGAAACGTATGAAAGGATTTAATTATTATTTTCTATATTCATGTATTTATATTGCGATAGTTGGAATCATATTAATTTTAAATAAAAAATGTGAGAGGAATTAAAAAAAAGTGTAACGAAATATAAGAGATCGATTCCATACGATTGTAGCTGTCAAAATCTTTACAAATGTGAACGCGGAAAACCCTAAGCTGAGATGATTAGTTTTTTGTCTCTCTCTTAATACCCGAGGCGAGGCGAGAGAGATTAACGACGCCATTCTTAATTAAAACTCATACTAATTCTTGAAATACGTGCAGGTCGACAGTAAATTAGTTAACATTGATCTTTTAGGCTATTTTGAGTACCAAACAAAAAACATCTTAAACTCATACTGATTAAGTTTTTACTTTAACATATAAACTACTATTATTTTACCTTATTTTATTATTTAGAAAAATACAAATCTATCGAAAATCACTTTAATATAAACGAACACGGGTTTATACACGATAAATGTTGTAACGGCAGAAAATAAATGATAATTTTTACAACACTTTAACAACAATTACAGAGAGTAGAGAAGTTGTTGAAACCAGTAATTTATTGTTGTTTAATTTTTATGATAAAATTACACGTATGTTTATATGTTTTTAATAATGTGTTACTAAAGAACTTACAACTAACTAAGTTATTGACAAAAACAGAAATTTTGACAGTTTTTATCATTCTACTAAATTGTGGTATTTATGTATGTATTGTAAGTTTTAGGCAAAGTATTATTTTGGTTGATTTGTTACTTATATTTTTATTTTGTTAATATTAAAAAAAGGAAACGAGCCTCGCCTATTTTATTAGAAATTAAAATGAAAACTAACTCTACAATAATAATTCTAAAACTACTCACTTATTGATCATGGGTTGGTATAGAAGATTACCATAACATCTAGGCGTAAGACAGGGAATATATATTCTATTCTATACTCTACTTCTTACTTCTATTCTATACTTGATCCAGGGACGTAACTCTGTCGCACGCCTCGATTTTTTTATATTTCATATATATATTTTTTTTAGGATTGAATAGTCTTAAATTACGCCTGTTTGTACGCAACCTAGAGTAATATGAAACTCAGCCTGGTTGGTTTTTTGGGTTCTATTAACAATGTTTTCTTTCTCAAACTTTCAATTCATAATACTTTTATATACTTATCTTTTAAGTACTCTTATTTATTTACGTATATAAATATAAGATAAAATGCCCTAACAAAGGTTACATAAAACATTTAATTGGTTATGTGGTATACATTTTATATTAAACGGGCAAGTAGAATGTGTCATTTCAATTGTAATTGGGTTCAGTTTTAGACAAATTCTTGGTATTGGGGTTAGAGCCCGCATATCGTTCAATCTAAGCGATGCGAATTTTCTTTGTTATGTACATATAAGGGCTCTTAACAGACGGTTTAAATTCAATTTAATAGTAACTAAAGCTTAAAAAGTGCAAGTATTATATTTTTTTTAAGTAAGACAGTTTTTACTGTCTTAGCCGTAATTTAAATTACATGAAAGTTATAAATTTTATTCAATTAATGGGACATGGGGTGTTAAGTATTTTAGAATTCAGTGTTAATCGTCCTCCATGGATGACTATGTTAAAAAAATCACCATTTGCAATTGTGTTAATAGTTTTATAATAAACATAATTTAATACATGTTAAAAATCGTATGCATAACATTTAAAATGTATATTAAAAATGTTTTTAATTTAGTTTTACTACTGGCCAACAGATGGCGTTGACGTTGCGCAGACAAAGTATCGTTTTAAATCATTCGCACATATTAATCACGTAGACAAGTTCTATTTTAAACTGATTCGCCAGAATTGAGCATAATAAATTTAACAACACAAACACTGCTCATCAAAGACTAATTCCCGAAAAGCGGGGAAATAAGACTATAAATAATAAAGTCGGATCGCGAACGTATCACGATTCGAATAAAATGTAGTAATAAAAAATAGAATGTTACCCATTACGGCGTTCATTAAATTTTTACTTCGCTTACACGACTGTGTCCTAATTAGCAAACATTCGTATCGTCCTTTGGAAAAGGAAATTGCTAAAGTGCTAATTTTCCAATATACTTTTCTTTAACGTGTTAGATAATAAATCTATACCTGAGTGATTCTTGTTATAACTTTGCATCGGGATTTATAATTATTTAAACAATACTACGGTAACATACAGTTTAACAGTCTTATGATACACAGAAAGCCAGTCAACGTTACGTCAAAGTTTTTCATTCAGTACATAGGACGATTTTGAATTTTCTTAAAGTAACTCTACACATGTTCGTATGAACGAGAAGAAGCAGGCAAAAAAACCAGCTTCTTTAACTTGCTTAACAATAAACATGTGTAAGAAACAGACTAAGGATCGATTATTATAATTGTGCTCTCACGTTCTCTTTTAGTCATATATAACAATATTTTTTCTTACCTTCAAGTCCGATAACTTGCAAATAATGACAAAGGTATCTTACGCACACGAACGCCAATAAAACAGGCCATCAAGTTGCTGTTAAAAGCTAAACACAAGGCGTGGCTGCGGGGTCCCGCCTTCAACTCCTGACACGCAACTTTTCCTAGCTTTCTTACGGGATATTTTTTCAAAGCTCAATTACGATACAAATGTAATGCTATTAAAAGAAAATTAAACGTTGGAACCTGTAAATGTAAAATTGAGATAGTGAAATAAACAACAAACTTATAGAAATAGAAAAATATTAACAGTAGTTTTAAATGTTATTATATTTTTTGACTATTCAAAAGGAAGTTAACTAAAGTTTCCGTAATGACAGAAGAGTAGATTTTTTCAAAGCCCACTCACAGCACAAATTCCTTATAAATACGGGTTATCACAGTCAGAAATAAGTCCCATCGTAACGTCAAAATCAAAGCTTTTTATTCAGTACATAATAGGATTTTAAATCGTCTTGAATGTAACTACCCCCGTTCGTACGACCGAGAAGGATCCCGATATATAATATTGTCTTAAATAAGAACAAAGCAGATGTTTTTAAACAAAGCGTTGTATACAACACATCTGATTATTTTGACGATGAAAAAGTTTGGGAATGAATTTGCTCCAGCTTTACTTTGCTCCAAAAACTGTATTGGAATCATCACCAAAAAACAAGCTGAGTATCATGCCTGCTTCTTCTCATTATCGAGTAAGAACAGGCGTAGTCATTTAAATTTAAATCCTATGAATCTTAAATAATCTAATTATTTGACTTTGACTTTGTAATGCATTATTGTTCAATAAATGTATAGTTTTTTATTGACATAACTATTCAATATGTTATTAAACATACAACGTATGTTTTAATAAATTATTTTGGGTACTTAAAAGTGGTTCACGAACCATTTTGTAAATGAGCAAAGTGTTCATGGCTTATAATTATCACATAGTTCTTTGTAAAATTAATTATGTGGTTAATTAAGATCTGTATTTCAAGAATATTTAACTTAAACGATATTAATTGTCCGATGTATTTTTTTAATGATTTTTAAACTAAAAAAATGAGTATTAAAGTAGTACTGTATGTAATAAAAAATATAAACTGATATGATACTTATATTTTTAAATGGTGCTTAAAATGTCGGAAATCTACTGCAGTTTCCTACTTACGTAGTAAACTGCATATTTGTCATCCACACAATTAAGTAAGTGTATCCCCAGTACCCTTAGGTACTGCGAATACAACCCAAATTAGTTTTGACACTCGGCACTAGATGGCAATTGTAAGAAAGAATTTTTGCGAGCTTCGATATCTTGAAACAGTTTTTCATTATTTAAACAAATTCAATATGTTATACACAATACGAAACTATTTATTAACACTAGTATGCAAACTCATTTTATAATATTTTTATAACGCGAATTTAATGTTCAGACTAGATTTAGTCATATTCATTAGATATCTATATAGCATGCAGCTACAAACATAGACAATAATTTAAAAATAAATATCATTTAAAATGTGCATTGATTGCTTAAATACGCATTCGTATTGAATTCCTAAAAGTATCATAAATAATTTGCTTTAGGTAAATAAACTGATAAGAGATTGACAGAGAAAAATTGATCAATCAACACCTTTCTTAAATTGCTTGACTATGATCCTAAACGAAAACTGTAACGAATAACAATTTGATATTCAAACGTAAACTTTACAAAACCCTTTACATTATATATATATATATATATATATATATATATATATATATATATATATATGTATTTAAGTATATGATACAGTATTGATAAAAGGTTTAAAGCCCATAAGAAATTTACAAAAATCTAAACCAAAAATATCTTTATTCATATAGGTAACTAAGGTACAGTTATGAATCGTCAACAAAATTAGTAATAAAAAATTTCGACTGTACATTTCCAGTTCCCAAATCAAGGTCGTAGAGCGGACAAGAAGAACTGGCAAGAAACTCTCCGCTCACTCCTTTAAATCGCCAAGCATATGCCCAATAGGTACGGTTATTTTGAACATTATAAAAAAGAATCAGTCTAATTAGACTTGTGTTTTAAGAGGTTATTTAATAGTTAATGAACGCTTAACCGTCGCACAAAGCTTCAAAAATATTTCTCTTATTATCACTCTCTTAAAAGTCACTAGAGTGTAATTAAACTTATATGATAGACGATCAAATGGACGCCAAACTATTCTGGTAAATAAAATAAAGCATTGCAGCAAATTTGATGATAAACCAGAAAATTGCATTTTACTTAATCGAGTTAAAAATGCAATTTTTTATCGCGCTATCAAATAACCTGCAGAGATAATGAATTTGTAGTTTTTTCACTAACGGCATTTATAACTTTTAATTCTAAAGTAAACAATTACTCTTAAGAATCGCTAAAATAGGCAAAGTGGCAGATCTGTAGGGTCTTAAGCACAGACGCCCGTGTGTTCTAGCTCACCATAAAAGAAACACATTCATAATAATAATCTTTATTTACTTTGATTACAAGTTGGGAAAAAGATTCTGTTATACTACACATAAATATAGCATTTATTTAAACAAACATAATCTAAGTAACAAAAACACTAAAAACGTAATGACAATAAATTGTATAATATTAGAATTACATTATTCTCTTACTGAGTAAAATATTAATATTCACATATATGGTGCATCACCGAAGCCCTAAAAGATCTGACCATCATCTACTCGGAACCCAAGTGTCTTATGGGTCAGTACGCCTTAAGACTTGGAGAAGGTTGAAAACGACAAATCATTGTTCAGAAACACGGCAAAATTTGTCGGAATGCGAATGTTCGTCCAAATGTATAATATTTTTAACTAAATTTATCGTAAAGTATAGTTATGTCTTGGTGTACCTGGTAGAATCAAACCATGAAATATTTATCTGGTCTTCCTTAGGTATGCTTAAAGTAGTCTTAGAAGTATAGTAAACAGAAAGAAATTAAGCTATTTAATTAGTAATCGAATCTTTTGATACTTTGTGAAATATTATAACAAGGTAGTGTGTAGTCGAATTTTTCCGCAGTAAAAATTAAAAAAAAGTGAACCTACTTAATTAAGAGCCGAGAACTATAGGTATGCCTTTACTTCAAAGCCTGACTTTTTAGTGACACGCTAATATGACCTAAATGAAAATAATGAGAAAAACACTTGTATAATTACTATGCTTAACAAATGTTAAAATAACAAATGAAAACCCACTTCTAAATGGGGTTCTGGGTCTAATTAATATAAAAAATATTAAGGTCTACTTAAATACATTAACTAATATCTATAGGTATAATTGTAAAAGAATTATTCAAATAGTTTCTGATGTATCCCAATATATTACTATCTACAGTTCGTCTCTTTTCATTATACAGTAAATATAATATGTTGAAATGGGACAAAAAGTAATCGAATTTACTCTGTTCTTGCAATGAGAACTTATATTTTTTAAATGAAATACATACACAAATATATATTTCATGTGTATTATTTTTCTTTGCAAAACTACATATAATAAGTTCAAGATCAACAGCGAAAATAAACTTGCGATGCCTCAAGTTAAATATTTTAAATACAAATTAAAATAAAACAAACGAGTTCGTTTACCTGTTCGAACAATTTTGTAGAATTTATTTCCCACTATTTTCATACTGAGCTCAAATAAAAAAAGCAATTTAAATTATCATAATAGTATACTCTACGCTTTGAAAATGTAAATTTATATGAAATTAGTCAAAACTAGGCATTGTTATTTAATTATCCGTAACTTTTTGTTTAATTGTAACCAAAATTAATTAAGATAAGGCGTAATTGTTTGTTGTTAGTTTTAAATTAATTGTCATTTTAAAAAGTTTACACATTAAAAACGCATGCGCGATTACAACACACAACCTTCGGAGCAATTATCTGTAAAAAAAATAACATTCAGATATCATAGACGTTCCACGCGAAAGACTCCCAGATATTTTGATTAGGAAAAATCGGAGGAAAATTGAAATCGGTGCGCGGAAAAAAAGCGTGCGTCCGCGAATGTGAGCGTACAAAGAGTGGCGGGCGGGCACGCGGCGGAAGCGACTCCTCCAAGGTATACCGCGCTGTTTAATTATCAAGCCGCTTCCACGCTATCCGAAATCTCTTTAAATTATATTTAAAAATGCCTACAACGAAGGATGTTTGAAAAAAACTTCATCATGGAAAAATTTGATAATACTCAAATTATTAACGCAAGCTTTTATAATTTAAAGGGAAATTACGAAATGTCCTATTAGTGTGTTGTGTATAATAGAGCTTCAGCGCTGAGTTGGTCACAATTGAAGCGACGGCATAGCGAGTGCAAGGTTCCATCTGATGCTCTACGTTCCCGCGCTGTGATTGGACAACCGTATTCTGGGAGCGACGCCACGCCCCGGCGTCAGCCTCAGCGCGGCACTCCGCGCCAGTGTCCGACAGACTGCCGAGCGTGTCGGGTTTCCCGCACCCCGCGTTCGCTCGGCTACGCGTTTCGTTCGTTTCAAAGCCCTAACCGTCGCGAGTGCATTATGACACTAGTGAGCTAGCGGGCCGCTGTGACGGTGTCAAATTGTTGTGTTTGTGATCACGTGCTTGTGTGGTGTGTTAGCTTGAGCCCGTGATATAAAACGTTCGTGGTGGCCAGCGGAGCCTTACACCCGGGCTCGGGCCGAGCTTTCATGGCTCAGCCTAGGGTATGTACAGTCTTTTCACACATCTGATAGGTCTCCGCTACTCATTCTAATAGGGCTTCAATGATACCAAAGTAGGGACATAAATGAAGCGTCGGATGATTTTGCTTTAGCTGTTTAGGGGCGTCTGAATTTAAAACTGTTGTGATTAGAAGTCAAGGGAATGCTCCAAAACGATATATTAACGTGTCCTGTCGCCGGGGAGTTGTTTTAACAAGTGGAACGCGAAATGAATACGTAATGTTGTTTCAAAATGCGTCGAACGACCGCCGACGCATTACGGCCGATAATGAAAACGAAATGAATGCTTTATGGTCATAAAAAGCTCAGATAGCGTAATCACAATATAGCATATCTTGTTCGTAATAAAAAAGGCGGGATAAATTAGTGTTGATCGTCAATTGGTTTGCCGTCGCTATCTTAAACAAAGTTGGTGTTCTAAATTGGAAAGTGCTAACACTTGATGAGTTAGTTTGGAATGACAATAATGAGATAAAATGGCGTTCAGCGGGGTGTCTATTGTCGATTGCTCTTATGGGGTCTGTATGGAGCAGTAAAATAGGCCTTACAAGCGGCTTTAAACGCACGGTTGGGCACAAAAGGGCCTATCTCGGAAACCAACAATAAAATTCAATTGACAATGAAAGGAAAGTTTTTTTCGTTCGCGCCACAAAGATCCCTAACGGTACGCATAGGGACAAGTTTCCAAAGATTTAGGGTTGTATTGTTTTTACTCAGGTAACACACAAAATTTAATCCCCATTCGCGAACTGTTCGGAGGCATTCATATGAAATGTAGTGTTAAAGATACATGAATTTATTACTGCAAAGGATTTTTTTTGTTTTGTAAACGTTAATGTTTTCTGAAATCATAAAATGGTGAATCAAAGATAACGATTTTAATTAAAAGAACACAACTGTTATCAGCTATTATCGTTAACATTACAAAATAAATAAGATTTGGATATAAGAAATTTATTACGTATTGATAATTTCAACTATTATCGTCAATAAACAGAAGCTAATCCGATATATTTCTTTAATTTATCGCCATCGTCTTCCGTTACCGACGGGTAACTTCAAAAATCAAAAAAAAATAATTAAAAAAAAAACACTTATATTAATGTCTCCGTATACAAAGTTGATATTATCGTATACCGTAAACGAATATTTAGAGGACAGAGATCCCTTAAATGTGTCGGCAATTGGCTCAGCATCAGGACAGTTCAATTCTTGAGTAGCCTTACAATGCTTTGTTATTTTAATTGTCAGTAGCACAATTTTGTATTAATTGTTTATTTTAAAAGAGCAGCTATCGAGTTTCTTGCCGGTTCTTCTCGGTAGATGACTGCCTTCCGAACCGGTGGTAGTGTAAAAATTGACGATTCAAAAGTGTCTTTATAAAGACCAAATTGAATAAAGATATTTTGAGTTTGATAATTTCTAAAAAATCTACAAATAATACTCGCATCACTAACATTATATTGAACACTGACAGAGCTGTTATTATTTTAATAGTTGAAATTTTACATTGATTACACTTTTCATATTAATTTATTACATATGAATGTATATTGAAGTATAACCAGAAATAACTTACTAAATGTATGGGCAACACATTCAGAAACATGAAATCTTTATGCACTTAACACATATGATATCTTATACACAAAATATCGTGTTATAAATTCAAGTTTGAATCCTTTCCGTTAGCATTTCTATAACTATTTACAATCTAAAAGGGATATATGTATATATAAATTTATTCATTATGATGCCTATATGACATTAATGTCACGGCCAGCATTTGACATTATAGTGACCTAGCATATATTTTAATCCTTGTATTATTCTTGTACTTTTATATGATATATAACGGAACTATGCTTTGTATGTGCTATATAAAACGCAAAAATAAACACCAAATATTATCAAATATTCGATTTGTTAAAATTTCAAAAGAAATATAAAATTTCCCTCTAAAAATAAGAGCCGAGTGATGAAACGAACGACATAAGAAACTCGTTTATTCATTTTATTAGGCAATTAAAATAATATTTTAGAACTCAGCCATCTATTTTAAGACTTAGCTTTCTTGGTAAAAATCACTTTAATTTCTTTGTATGTCGGCCTGAGTTTCAGCACTATGAATATAAAAGTTTACTATTTGAAGGGCCAGTTTGAAGCATCGGTGCAAAGTGATACAGAAAGACCAGAGATATGAAGATGAAATGTCTTTTCGATACTCGTTTGTTTCTTTGTTCGTTTGATTATTTATCATTTTTGAAAATCTCGTGCCGCGTCTGGTCATTGACTTAACAAAAAAGCCTCTAGACGCAATAATTGCTAATTTATTCGTTCCAATGTTGGTTTTAATTTTAATTTAGTGAATTTTGCACATTTATATTATGAAGCAATAAGTGTATTTAGTTTTTATTGAATTAAAAATAATTATTATTGTACAATGTAATTCCACGGGTTTCCTTTTTAGGGTTCTCAAAATATAGATTCAAATTATCATAGTATCTCTATTCAAGTAGATCCTTATAAAGATATTTTGTTATATTACCTACTTGGTTCGGAAGGTATGTATGTACCGAAAAGCCGCCAAGAAACTTGAATTTAAAATAAAGATTTACTTAAATCATGATAAATTCAAGATACAAAAGAATAAGCTACAGCCTAACAGTTAAATTCTTAACTGTAAGGATCTTTGTCCTCTGAATATTATTTTAACCGTTTTAAATGTTTTGAGAACCAGGCTATTATAGATATACACATTTGTAAAAAAAAATTAGAACACCCAGACCACAGATATGCATGATAAATGTTGAAGTGGGAATCAAACCTAACATCGTATTGTCAATTGTCAAACACGGATCGTTGAGTTGACAATTCTTAGGTGTATATAAGTTATAAAACCTCTCTCGTTGCGGATGGGTAAAATGATTAAAAAAGTGTTACAAAATGACGATATAATAATATTTGCTTAGTTGTTGTAATGTATTGTGTGTATCATAAAGTTTATGATATCAATTTGTGAACGATAATTCGGCGATGGCCCAATATCACTGATAACTTATCGGACCATACTGCATCTGTGGAATATTAAAAAATCATTATCCACCGGTTGACTACACCAAAAGTATCAAAATATATATATTTTATCAATTTTAAGAAATCGCAATAATATTTAAGTTTTATTAAATAAACAACGTTTGTAAGCTGGTAAAAATTAAATCATATTACCGCACAAAGAAATTTAGTAAATCGTACTTAGTAGTTTTCAGATCGTATAGTTAATATAGAGAAAATAGCTGGATTATTCGTATTATAGCGAATGACAAAAAACATGTCTGTCTCATTTAAATTAATATCACAGGATTGCCGTTATGTGTACTGAGCAAAAGTTTAATCGTAGTTTTTTTTAGTATTAAATTTTGAAATTTTTCTATTATGAATATAATATTCTTTATAGTACATATTAAATTTAAATAATAATTGAGGAAATACGCAAAGTGTCAATGTTATTTAATAATTTGTTTCGTTTAGTATTTTGTTTAAATTATTAAGTAAGTACGTATCGATATTGATTATTAAAAAGTAATATTTTACTTAATACTTTGAATAGGTATATTGAACTTAGATTATTTGTTGGTGGCCAGTTAATCCAGTTTAGTAACTTTAAAATATACCACAGATATAAACGACAAGTGTAGAATTATTGCAATGACATATATATATTACTTATATTTAGTGACGATAGAACTTTTGTAACACGTCCGACGGCTCCTGGGTTTAAAGTATGTATGTCATGAGATGTTTTTGTTTATCGAGATAAAGCCTCTTAAATTATATACATCCTTTTTCAATATATGCGCCTTTTATATCTTCTAATGTGTAGTATATTAATTTATAATCTACTTTATGTTTGACGGGATATTTTTTTAATAGTCTTAGCCATACTCAGAGTCGTACCTCTGAAGAATAATGATAAGCCTAACTACTGCTACAGTAGGTACTATCGATTTTTGCAGACTATTTAAATTTCTAAATAAGTGTAGGGTACTATCATTATTGAAATATTAATGTTTTATAAAATCTAGGCGTGTTTATTCGTGTAAAAGTTTGTTGTGTCGTATTTATTTAAATTATCACCGAAGTCTATACAAGAAAAATTAAAGTAATCTTTACAAGATTAAAATTACGAATAATCTTAATATATTAAATAGTATATTTTTATTTATGTATACATGTAAATAGATTCGCCTGGGATCCAGACTTTTGTCTGGAGTATATTTACTCAATTCTAACACAGATTAGTCCGATTAAATACCACCAGTTAGTAGGTATTTTAACATAACAATTATTCTTTGCGCGTTTTCCATTTGAATACGGTTAAATATAATATAATTGCGCAGTTTAGATTCAGAGTTAATTCGCTAATTTGATAGTTTATTGTTACCGAATATTTAAACATCCTCTTACGGTGCGAATAGAGAATTCCTAATTGCAATGTTCTCTAGCTAACATTGTATAAAGAGAAATATGTCGTTTGAATCCGCCAGGTTTTTATCGTGACTCTATAATATATTTTTTTAAACTATATCGTGTTAAATTGATCATTTATATACTTAATGTACTACAGAGTATGCGAAGTACTAATGAGATCAAATGAAACCTTATTAGACCCACTAAAATCACTGAAAACATTAAAATAAGTGTTGATATTCATGTCACGTCCCACAACACTTTGTTTAACGAATGTAATTCTTCTAATACGTCAGCTACATTAAATAATATTAATTGAAGCGAGGTGATTCAGCTGTTTATCGGCCAAGGGTTGGAAGGACAATGACTCCGGTTCAGCGCTTGATTCTCGAATTTTCAACAATCGAATTTTGCGCTTTTAATATTTATATTCTTCGTTTTGGTAAAACCTTCTTGGAAATGAGCTGTAATATTTTCAAGTTCGAACGTCACTTTTTTTTTGTTTGGGAGTTATTAAGTTTATTTATTTTTTTAATATAAAACAAGATGTGAAAGCTCGCGCATAGTATGGAACCGTCAAAGGATTCGACTTTAAATAGTCAATCAAGAGCTGGTGTGGCTAATCTCATTCAGATAGGCACAATAGAGGTAACGAACGGACAAACGGACAGACACGATAATAAGACGCGCGTGGGCGGCTTTATGTCAACTTTATTTATGATGAGGCAGCTTTTTTAAAGCTTTGGGTTATAAGAGGCCTAAATACGTTTAGAAATAGTTAAACTTTTATTTACTTTTTAATCATAATGATAACGGAGCGCTTTACAATATGAGAAATGATGTTGTAATGTTTCTTTCTTTGAAGCTAAAGTTAAATAGTAATTTTACATTAAATATCTGTTTTTATTGTATCATGTGTTTTAAAAAACCTGAAAATAGGACTTCTCGCGATTTCGGCACTTACATTTTATTTGTATTGGGTAATTTAGTGGCTTTTAGTTAAAAATGAGATGAAACCTCACATTTGCTTCCGTATTGCAATCGAGTATAGGTAACATATTTATTATCTATGGCATGTTTCTATATTTTCATAATATCCATAAAATCAAAGTTACAAGTAAGAACGGAATGTTTACGTTGATAATGCTATCTCAGTTCATATGCCAGTTATCGACCCTGTTTACAATTTTATGCAAAGTTAAATCAATTTGTTAATTTAATCTAAGGCTAAGGTTAACGGTCTATTAAAATGTAATCAATGGGTCGTATAACTAGTAAAAACTAAATTTTGTTATAACCTTTAAGTAATAATTGTTAGCTTAAAAGATGTCGGTTTATCAAACATCGTTACACTTAATAAAATATACCGTTTTTTAATGATACTGAAAACAGTAGCAAAATTCTTAGAAAACCTTAACGTAAAATACAACAGACAGCGCCATTTTAACGCTGTAAACCTTGAAATAATCTGTGCACATACTATTTATATTTTGTCTGTGCAAACATTATTAAAATAACAATGAAGAGAGTTGATTTATGGTTTATCGATAATGCATTGCGTTGAAATATATACTGATACAATATCTTTACTCTACGGTCTATGGTTTTAGTTAAAAATGTAAAAAAAACAGACATTAAAAAAGGAATACCAATTTTAATTTTACTGTAGTTTATTACAACTACAATGTTGTTCTTATTCTGATGAGGCTTTAAAAAAAATATAATAATATCGTTGGTTTGCGATTACTTAGCCCCATGTGGGTTACTTCACACTAAACAATTAAGGTGGGTTCGGAAACCGTTTTATTAACACGTGGTCCCTGCGGATGGACAAATGGAATAATAGTCGTCTGGGCCCGCATCCGTCTGCGATACAATTTTTCAATTAAACACACCAGACGGATCCCTAATAGGTGTTGTTAAGACGTTCCGATTTTGAACGAGACGTTTTTATTGGTATTTATTGTTTCTCTGCTCTATGGTACAGAACGACCATAGACAGCGCAGACAATCCGTATCTATTCTCGTCAGTACAGTGTAGGAGCTTATTGTTAGGAAACCAGCAAGGTTCAGATCCGAAAACCGCGTGTCAGCTGGTCAGCTACTTGCCTACAAAATAGATATGGAATGGTGTAGCCATTACATGTCCTGGTAATAACGACAATTATTTAAAGGAATTTTATTGCGTCTGTTTAGAGTATCTTGCCGACCACTATTGAAAAACACTAAACGTTATGTGTATAAAAAAACCCGCGTTTGTTTCTATTAAAGTTCTATTATAATGGGATACGTGTACATAGACAATATTAGACTAACACAGCTCATGACTAAATATGGAAATTGGCAAATGAAATGTGTCAAATTTCCACAGATAAAAGCGAGTTGTTCATATTTAAATAAACTGATTGTATAGAATTGTAAATTAGTGTTATATTTTAGTAAAAATAAAGGCTTTATTTTCAATTAATTACGGTAGGTAATAAAATTAAACATTCCAATTGAAAACAACTATTTCTCCTAAAAAATGCGAAACGACTCTATGCGATTGAAAAATTATAGATTAGCATAGACGATATTCTATGAAATGTTGTTATTAAAGCAATTAAAGAGCGGTATACATTAGGTACAATTGCTACCATTCTATAATTATTAGGTATTTAAACAACACTGGTCACCCTAGCCAGATGACTCGGAGCGAGATAGAGATACGATTCGTCCATATGTTAGAAAGAGACTAGCCGAGGGTGGAACCACCCCGTGTCGCTTACAAGTGACGTCTTTCGAAACCCTCTGTTTTTCATGTACTATTTGTCATCCTTGGGTTGTATTTATGTGACGGTAGAAAAAAAGTTATTCTTTATAAAACAAAACTGATATATTTTTGAGAAAGAGACTTATTGCGTTGAAGTATATGCCATATGACCGATACTTTAAATGAATGCACGTTTCTTAGGAACATTTACACCCAACATAACCGCAAGAGTTTGTATCACCGCAAATTCTCAGAAACTCGCCTCCGAGAGATCTCTTTAAATACACCTATTGATCCGCACACTTATGACCACTCAATAAAACTAATTAAAAAATAAATCGAAAACCATAGATCGCAAAAACAACTCCAACAGAAAAAGCCACAAGAATGAAGGAGAAGAAAAAAAAAGCAATTCTTTTTCCGCTCGTGGGATAAAGGTTATCTCAAAAAAGGCGGGACCGAGCGATTCCATTTTTAAAACGTATCATTTAATTTTGAAACCGGCTCTCAAGACGTCAAAATGCAGTCATTACGTCTTTTCGTTAATGGCTAGTTTCGGTTTGGATTTAGCGCCTACAGATAACTTATTTTCTCATATTGTTACATCCAACGTTTTTTGTGTATGGTTTTTGTTTATTACTGCCTATATCGGCATATTATAACTAACCTTAATATACGTACAATTGTTTGTTGTCTATATTTCTCTGATCATAGACAATGTAGATGATAGGTATGCTCATTTTAGGTCATTGCCTTATTAGATGGGGGTTATTAGAATTTTATGATACATATATTAAGAATTGTAGGTAAAATGTTAAATGGTAGATCGGAACTGAAAAAAACATTAATGCACAACATTATTATTAATATATATTATTGCTTTTACACCAATAAAAATACTCGACACCACACTTGATAATACAAATTTAATACATCTATACCTAGTCAATTCAAATATTATTTATGGTTTATTTTGGAATTCTGTAATACCAAAGAGATAGGACCTTTTTATGTTTTTAAAGTATTTATAATTTTTTTAAATTATAATATAATATTTGAACGGCCATTTGCAAAAAATGGATGTCCCTATATGAATTCAGACTATTAAACAATATTACGTGACAGGTGATGTAAAGAGCTAAAACAAGAAATTCGATAAAGACCGGAACAAGCGTTTGCGCTATAAAATTCAAATGAATTCTTCAATCCGAGCAGTTAGGTTAAGTGCTGTAAAGCCTATAAAAATAGTAAATTTAGTGTTATACAATATATACAATTATAAAAAAAGCCCTAGCTACAGGTGTGTCGTGTCGATCCATAAAAAATGCTTACGCATCGTATTTGATGGCGAACCGGTGTAACTTAACCTAAAATTCAAATATACAACATTAAGGCCGTGAATGTTTATTTTTTTAATAATTCATGATATACCAGCAATGTTATATAAAACCTCTGGTCATAGACAACAAACATCACACGAACCTATAGAGTATCCCAAATCGTCTGCCTAAATTGATCTATGTACAAATAAAAAAAAAACAATATTCCATTAGTTTTAATTGCGTACAATCCCGGTTTAAAAGCCTTAATTGATGGTTTGATCGTAGATACAACTACAATGACTTAACCGTTTCTATGAATATTCATTGAATTTTTGTTCCTTTAAGTTCTTAATGCGTTTGTGCATTGTTTTTTTTTTTCATTTCACGTAAAAGGTTTTTAAATAGTTAACCATACTCGTAGCTTGTTTAATACCTATAACATATATACCACAGATGAGCTAATAAGTAATATATATGAATAACTTTTAAAATGAGCTTTAACAAATCATCCGACGCCTCTAGGTTATGTTAGAATATGACAGACTAAAATTGAGCAGCGTAAATAAAGATTGCATTGACAATCCATACGAAAATAATGAGATTTTCATTTGTTTGTTTGTTGGTATAGTCCCGTGCTGAATCGATTTGTAGTTTATCACTATAACATCACGTTATTTTTATTTATTAATTTAAATATGTTCATTTTGTTTGCAGTACGACGAGAGCCTCCACGGCGGGGGCTACATGGAGGGTGGGGCGATGTACCATGAGCATCGGCTTGCCCACCCCCACATCCCGCCGGTGCACTACCCTCCTCCCGCGGCGCCGGCGCACGCGTTACCCGGCGAACCTTTGGTGCACAAACGAGACAAGGATGCCATTTACGGGTGAGTGGGTGGTAAAGTGGCCTTTTTCAATTTTATATTTATATATATGCCTAAGTACTAAAAGGAGCCTTCGAAAAAGAGTGGTACTTTTAAAGGGCGACAACAAACTCGCAAGATTTCACATGATTCTAATTGACAGTTTACCACTTCCTAGCCTAATTCTGTTAGTAGTCAATAGGAGAGAGTTAATCATTAGAAAAGGTAGTATCACTTTTAATGATTTTTTTCATTCATAATATTCTTTTTGTTTTAAAAATATTCCGCGTAAAATATTATGCCTATACAACGATACCGAAAGTTTTTTCATATAATTCCCGACTTGATACATGTTCTCCTTTGATATTCGTAGAAGAAATATATGTGAATAACAAAAATTATATAATTTAACATTTTGCATGATATCTGTAAATACTTATCACAATTACTAACGGGATTAAATGTAGACTTAGTAGATTTGTGTTATCATACGGTAGCATATCTTTATAGTATGGAAAAGCGTTATAAGGAAACATTAGCATTTCTTTATTCCCACTTAATATATTCTTGTTGTTGAATTTAAATGTCTGTGTGCCCCCCCTCTACAGTATAAACTCTATATAACGCTACTGGAGACACTGTGCATTGCATAGCATTATAGAGAGTGGTAGTTAAATGTTAAGAAGAAAAATCATTGTATAGAATACAAGCTAAACCAACCAAAGCCAATTTCGATGCTTCAGCGAGTTCGACGTTAAACCGAGTGACGTTATATCTGTTTAAAACTAATAATACTTTCCTTAACACAACAACCGATTAGTTTAAAAAAAATTACGGCATGCTTTGTTTATGACTTGTTGACACCATATTTATTATCGTGGTGTTTTTACTAAAACGTCATGACTTTCCTATGACGTCATGATACAATCACTGTTGTAATGAATGGCACCAGGGAAGTTAAATTGAAGTAGATATGACAACAAAGGTGTTATATCGCGGATCGGTGCACGAACTTTGTATCAGATAGAAACTTGTCAACTTTGGTATGGTGTCACTGATAGCGTGAGAAAAACGCCTTCACAAGCTTATAGAAAGCGAATTTAGGCAATTCTGTATTTTATAAACAAGTAGACATACGAATCATACGATTTTGAGTCGAAGTACAAACTTGAGCAAATTGCACATATTTAAAGAAAATATTGAGGCACTATTAAAAGCTTTAAATCGCTCGCACTCATGCTATAACATAGACTTACATAGTGTTTCAAATGCATTGTTTAAAGGTTAATCGCCGGCACAATCAGCTGCCCGCATTTATTACAACTTTATTGCCTTTTAAAGAGTATTTACTTTATACAATATGTATTTCTTCAAATTGCAACGGTTTAAATCGCCTGATTAGGGGCCTAGGTTTTTAAAATTATAATATATTTTACTATATTCATTGAAACGAATACTTAATTAAAATGCTTTAATACGAAATTTTTAATTAAAGTTATTTTGATTACGTGACAAACACGCCTTGCTTTGACAAAAAAGTTACATGTCCCTAAAGTGATATATTCTCTTGCCCTAAAGATGTTGAGGTGTCTGCCCGTTTGCCTTTTAATAAAATGAATGTAGTAGTTATTGGTGTGCCATTCGTTAACGTTAGATCCTTGCCCGCGGTAAGTGCCGCCGAACAATGGTGTGATGGTATCACCATCACGTGTGGGATATCTTCATCTAATCGGCTTCTATGCACCTCAATTATTGCTTTTATGGCGTATACTGGATATACATCTTGACGTTTGCTTCCATGGTGGTTCTTTGGTTTTATTCAGGTACATGTTATTGCATGCATGTGACAGACACAAGGTCCATAGGTATTTAATACAGTGAATGTTGCAGTGTAAAGAGGTTTAATATTGATTTTATATTTTAATAATGAATGATGAAATGAGACGTATTTCAGTTATAAAAGGACATGATTTTATAAATAAGAGATACTACTTAAATATATCTAAGGATGTTAACCAACCGCGACATTAATATTATTTGTTTTTTCTTATTTTTTAGTCTGATTTATCCTTTATATATTGATTAAGTTAAGTACAGGTTTAATGAAGGTTTATTTCTCTTTTTAGGCACCCCCTATTCCCCCTCCTGGCGCTGATCTTCGAGAAATGCGAACTAGCCACATGCACGCCACGCGACCCTGGAGTCGCTGGTGGAGATGTCTGCTCGTCTGAGTCCTTTAATGAAGACATCGCAGTATTTAGCAAACAGGTAAGCTATCCATAAACGAAGTATAAATGCGTACAGAAGCTTATAGACTATAGAGTTATCATAGATTAGGTTCGCGGTACACAAAGTTAACAAGTAAACTTTGTAATGAAAAGCACTAAGCGAAGAATGAAATAAACTCTGGTTTCTCATGACACTTTACCAACGTTGCGTCTGAATATCTACCGCAATGGCAAAAAAGATTTCATTCCACCTTTTTCGAACTTCGATTACATTTCAAACTTCCAAATAGGATTTTAACGCTTTGCCAACGTCCAATTGCGCTAGAAAATAAGTAAACGCCAAAACGAGACAGTAATAAAATTCCACGCAACCCCAATCCGAATCCACAGAACAGTGCCATTTGGAAAATGATTCGCGAGTCTGTATAACTTTGTGCACCTGCCTCCCATCAGAATTTAAAAAAGGAACAGAGAGAAAAAAAAAGCGCGCGCGAACGCATTCGGATATTAAAATGTCGCACAAAATGGCGGGCGTAAATCAACGGGACCAATTTCTTGAATGCCTTTAATAACTATAAAGTGTAATTAGCAACGGTAAATCTGTTATCGTATTGATTGTCATGCTTGTTTGTTTCATTTCCAATTTCGTCTCATTTGTACGGTAAAGTAATTTAGGTATAATCGATTTGGCGCGAACGTTAACTTTTAATATTTGTATGTAAATTGATTTTTGAATAAGTCCGTGCGCCATTATTATTTTTATATTAAACAACATTACAATTCATGATCGTGTATTGAAAGTGGCGCTTTTGTGTTTCAATCACTACAAATAACGTTGCATAGCGGCTGTGTTACAAGATATCATTTTGCGGTTTTAGCAACAAATCAACGTGCACTTAGCGACACCTATTATTTGTACGATAAAAACCTCTTGAAAAGAACAAAAATGGAGTCATTTTGTTGCAATTCGGAACAGGTAATCTGGCAGACCGACAATCAACAGCCATATAATTTACTTATATAAATTTATGAAACCACAATACTTTTACATTTTTTTACTGCACAATGCCCTAACAGGCGTTGACACGTTGCGGTGGAATGCAATTTGTGAAAGAAAAAAAACTGTCACTTTTGCGTCAAATGTCAAACGCCGGAAGCGTCTTTGTATCGACGAGTTTCACTTTCATTTATTGACTTATTATCAGTCAAAGACACCATTGTGGGCTAATTATTGAAATTAAATTGTATTAATAGCTTTAATATTGCAAGTTGTCTGACCTTTTGATAGCTTCTAGATAATGTCACTGTCAGAGAACTGAGCTGTTCATGTTTATTTATGTCTCTCGACTTAGGTCTGATAAATCGGGATTGATGACATTTAATAAGTTTTATTGTTACATAAATATAATAGAATCTGTTCGTAGCGACAGTTAGTGATAGTAGTTAAAATATCGGATTGCGATTGGGCAGTTAGCTGTCATATTTATCATGTGTGTGCACATGTAACGCGTAAGCTAATCGCTTCTTTTTAATTACTCCAATAAAACGTTTATCGGTGGCGGTAGCACGTGAAATCGCCACAAAAAGAGATAAAAGTTTGGACCTCCCGCTCTAGAGCACTTTAATAAGCAACGTTAATAATTCATCGGCGCACGAAATAAATCATAAACGGTAAAGTGTTTATTTTCAACGTACTTAATATGTTATAAATTTATTTAAGTGGCATGCGGTACGATTGTGGAGTGATTGATATAGTGCTCTCTGGCGAGCGATCGGTTTAGTTGTGATACTGTCATCCTGAGCTGTCATCGATACATTCACGGCACATCACTGCCGTAGTGATGCGATCGAGTGACCGCTTATCGCGTTCGAGGGCCTAAATTGTCAACTCGATGTTTTTATTGCCGCTAACTTCTATTTACTATCAAAACAAATATTATCTAATTACACCACGAGTCAAGTTTACGACTGTTTTATGAACGCAACAACTTTTATTATCTCTTAATGTGGCCCAGGTATTGCGTCCGTTATTAAATACTTGTCTTGCCATACAATCTGAATTTAATGAGACTCATGGACTTATCAAGGGAATGATAAAACACACGTGTGATATTTTAATGAACATTTGTCGTACAGCAACTCAATTAACATAGAATAACGTAACACATAGTTGTTTTAATAATTGCTATAATCTGTGGACCGAGAAATTAAAAGAGTGGAAAAAATAACGAGTTACGGAACGCGGTCGTGGCTCGATTATTTCTAAAGTTTTTTTTTATGTATACGTGGATATGAGTATACGGGATCGATTAATGAAATATTTATGGAAAATCGCTACCGACGCCGCTTGTACCGCGTCTTCATAATTGGACGGTGATGTTAAATGGAGAAGCGTGTATAATGGAAAATAATGGCTGGAGTTTTAATGGCCAATACGTAGATTCACGAAATTAGAAGCGTTGTATACGCACTATGAGAGTGTCACGTGCAAGGTTGCGCGCGTTTTTTACTGTCAACTGTCACTGAGTAAGTTGTCATAAGACGTTTGATCTGGAATGCCGGGAATGTAGAGAGAATATTTAGCGCAGAGCAGTGGTGTTAATTAGTGTGTAAAAACACGATACCCATTACGGAAAATTATTGATTAATATATTAATTACTCGCTTCAGTAGGTTTTAATTACTAAGAAAAAAAAACATTTTGTTCCCACGCAAGCTATACATTATCGTGATTTTTCAATCAGACTAGTGTATACCGGTTTAAGAAATTATTATTGCCAACATCCGTACATTTGGCTTAAATAAATCATATAACTGTCTAGTAGTCTATCCACTGTTCAGCAACTGTGCGAAACTAGAAAGAACAATTTAAAAAAATATTACCACTTAAAAAGATAATGAAATGAAAATATATGCCTTTAACAAAAGACAATTGCTAATATGTGAATCACACCAAAGACAAATCATCGACAACAGATAAAAAACGGCCTTATGAACATTGCACCCAAAACACCAAATAATTACCACGACAATTAGATATACGTTGTTAATTATTTATATTAAAATTCATTTATTCAAGATGCAGGCTAGTCGTTGAATATATTTACACCTTAATGCCTTAAATTATAAAGATGTAGCGCAGATAAGGCAAACATATTATGTGTAAAAGATTATATTATTATGATTTCAATATCTATTTGTTTGCGACTTTATATTTGACACGTGACAAATTCATTTTCTTATTGCTTTGTTTGTTTAACTGCTACCTTGGATAATATACCATTTAATACTAAATGTATTTTTCCGATAGTTTTCTTTTATTAGGATAATTGCTATCTGAGACTAATTTATTTTTATGAAAAAAAGTAAGATTAGAATATATAGACTTGATACATATGTTTATGGCACTGCACAGTAATGTTGGCGAATTAAAATGCTCGGCAACCCTACCTTGGTTTTTGAGGTTCTAAAATCAAGTGATTACACTAACATTGTGAAGCACACGACTCACCCCATCAATGCTCTTTTCGTTTGTCTGTTTGTTTACATCTGTCGTCTCGTTTAAAGCATCTATTGTCTATTGTTAAGGGATTTGGCGCGCAATTTGAGCTGTATGCCGCCATGATCCATTTCGCACGGAAATAATAAATATGGCGTCGCCTGCAGCTGTGCGTAGTTAGGATAATGTTTAAATAGAGAATGTCTTTTGTAAAAATGGACACATTTAATATTTTTTAAAAAATTTGAACACGCGATTTCGTATTCCTTCAGGACGTATTTGCGTAGACGTAACTCACAAATACATTGCTAACGATATCATTCATTCACATAAAAATATTAAATATCGAGATATAACACGGAAATCTCGATTAGGTCATACAAAAACAACAAAAGTCATTGCACGAAGTAATAGGAATGCGATAATAAGACCATTTATGTAAGACATTTTCACACCACACTTAATTATTATTGGAATATTATGTTTTATTACTACAACATAGCTAGGGGCTAAATCATTGGCACGAATCACTTGTTATTAGAAGCTTTCTATTACGATATTGGAAAATTACTTTATACCATTGCAAAGAATATGCATATTTTATAATATATTTGTAGATTTGAATTAAGATACGGTAAGATCTTGAGAACAGCGGGTTATTGACTTTATTATGGCGATTCGTGTCCTGATTGAACCCCATGCGATTGCGTGAGCCACTCAATTAGCGTCTGACACGTCCTTTTTGGGCATTGATATGCCGATGGACTATTTCATCAGTGACGTCAGACAGGTACAGTTTTAAATTTTGCTAAAAGCATCGGTTAAATAATGTAACAATAATAACTCAACTATAAAGCAAGAAACTAAGCAATAAATTCGAATCGAATGTTACGCTTTGCTAATTCCGTAAATTTTGAATTTTTGATTAGGGAACGCGAACGAACGGAGGGTTCGAAATTTGAATACGCCAATGATGGGTGCGGTGCTGTGCGATTGGTCAGCGATTTCTCGTATTTCATACCTAGTCATACCCTCAGCCCGCGGCTTTAGTCCCAATTTAATGTTATGTAGCAACACTTAATGAAAAGTATTAATATAATTAAAATCTTTTGTAATTTAAAACGCGAATGTCTTTCGGTGCCGGCCGGTTCGTTGTAAAAAGTTGTAGCGGCGGACGGCGGAGTGGTATGGCAGATTTTTTTTTTTGAGAAAACTCGCGATAAAAATGGACTCCAAATGAGTATTAATTCGCACCGGTTAATAATGACATAAATATTGCTACAGGATGTTTCATTTGAGATATATTTGTTTGTAGATTTATTATTCGAACCAAATCTTTCGACTATTTCTTATATGTAAAAAAAACATATATGAACATATATGACATGAATGATAATAATTAATTGTCTACAAATTGTCGAACTATTACTCGTCTGTACGGTGCGTACATAAAAAGCGATCTATAAATAATTATGTTAATAAAGAAACATTCTGTATAAACCGCGGCGTAATTATAAGAGTGGCGGCGCATTCCACACAACACGTCTCGGCTTTTCGTTCGCCGCGTTCACCGACTGCGTAAAAGGAAAGTTATTTGACGTTGCCGATATAAAAAACTGACAATTCTATCGCAGATTAAATAGTAATCTAAATAGTTTCACATGCTCTGTATCCATTTAAGTTACCTAATCGTATGTATAAACAGGTGGAGAAATGTATTTATCAATGTCTGGTGTTTCAGCCGGTATCCGAACCTATAGCCGTCCAAAGCTATCAATCCCCGTATAGACCCA
Source organism: Leptophobia aripa (assembly GCA_951799465.1). Classification (NCBI taxonomy): domain Eukaryota; kingdom Metazoa; phylum Arthropoda; class Insecta; order Lepidoptera; family Pieridae; genus Leptophobia; species Leptophobia aripa. Next base: position 7,263,708 of record OX637271.1, read on the forward strand.
CATATCCTTTATCCCTAAAAATAAAAAGCACATGTATTTGACGTAACCAGAGTAAACTGACCCGTCGCAATCGTATATCAAATGAAATGTTTACGCCGCTGGTACTTTTATGGGGTCAACTTAATTTTGTTGTTGTAACCAATATATGTTGAACCCTGAGACGGTTTGGAAATAAGGCATTAGTGGGTCTTTAGGGTGCGGTAAATAAGGGTGGGTCAAAACCAGCTGACGCGGATTACAGGCTAACTATATATATTTGCTAATTGTATAATGTGTTTAATTTTCTCAAACGTAAATCGTTTTGGCCATTTTGAATTTTTTAATCGCACCTACTTTGATTCGAATTTCGAGTTTGGCTTACGGCATGCCGTCGTGATATTAGCTTAGTCTTGACAGTGACTAATCGCTTGGACGTATGCACAGATAATTAAACCACACACTTATAAGCCACAGAGTGCTATTTAATATTGTTTTGTATCAGGCTGAAATTATAATTAAAAATGTACCGACGCTAGAATACAAGTACTTCCGTTTTCCATATTAAAAACAATCAAACTATCCGTTAGGGTAACAGGCTATTCATTAATATACATATTTAACCCGATCAATGCTGCCTGTTATTAGGGAGCTAGGTTATTTCAATACGAACTGTAACTAAAAATTAATTTACCCTCGCAACCCTAGACAGTGTTGCCCTATAATTATGGAATACCACTTTTTATTTCAATTTAATTCCGCTTCTAGTTTTATTTTTTTTTAATGCCAAGAAGTCTTTGCTAATTGTGTTAGTTTTTTGTATTAAAGTCAGCTGTTACTCGCCTTGTTTTATTATGTGCGTGACAGAAACTCTCATAGATATTTCAGTTATCCTTAAAGCGTTGGTTTAAAGTATTTTTCTGTGATGTTTAAAAAATATTACTTTATAATACAATTGTACTTAAAAGGTTTTTTAATAATATTTAATTGATTCATTCCTTCTTAAGTAATTAATGAATATTAAATGGAATGTCTTTGATGTCTTCTTTAATGACTTGTAATGCTTCATTGGCTTGTTGTTTTAGTAAAAGAAATAAGAACTTCTATAAATAATTTATTGATGGTACTATATACTACATTTATTTTAAAAAAGTAGACTACTTTCAAACGAGCTTAGGCATTAAATAGATTTCTGACACTTGTCATATTTAATATCAAGTCTGAAGGAACCTTCTTTTCTTTAGGGACGTTGCATCCATATTTTCTTTTATTTTATTTATTTCTCTATACTTTAATCTTTTATTTATTTTAGCATGTTAATAATCTCTAGTAATTCTCATGACGAGTCGATGTACTGCTAAAGACGTCTTGAGTCATTTATACTTTAAAAATACCTAAAGTTTTGTAAGAAGTATCTTCAATTTGGATACATTTTCAGCTCTCATTTGGAACATTTAATTTAACTAGGCTTACCCAGAAACGAAGCAAAAATTAAACATTACTTAAATAAAATCGAATAAAACTAAACATGCAAACACGCAGACCCCCATCCCTTTATAGTATTAACTTATAAATGATATTAACAAAACTCACCCGCAGATAAGTTATTAAACATAGCACCATTACACTTTAATTTAAGCCCCGGGGGTCCTTTGGGGGGTCGGATTAAAAAGCGCAATATTCATATGTTTTGTTTTCTGTGGTTATTTATTTATGGATTATACCGTCAATGTCAACACTTTTTTTTGAAGTTATTCCCAACATTTTGGGAAATTAACGAAAGCGTTTAAAAACGGAAAAGTTTTTATGTAATATTAAAATAAAGCCTGTATTAAAAATGTACACAAGTTTTTTGATACATGAATACAAATATGTAAAGGCGCAGGGATTAAAAGGCAGATGCATCGCTTTTTATAATCTTCCTTTACGATATTTGTAAAATGAATAATTAAAAAAAAAAACATTCTTACTAATCCCCGTTATTTGGCGTGAAATTTACAACAAGAGCCCACTGAATCGTAATAAAATGTTATCTCTAGATAACGTAGACAATCCAATTGAATTATTTCGTTGCTAAAAACCAACGATGACTTTGGCGCAATGATAGACACAAAATTAAATATGGCGGGTATTAATGCGAATTTATTTATTCAATTTTACCCTTGTATCTCAAGTGGAGATAAATAAACATGTATTGTATACATATTCGGCGAACACGCGCACTTTAAAAATAAACAGTTTTTCATCAGTCAGCCAGGCAGAATGTAAACGCTTTGATCGAATAATCGATCGGTTTCAGTCAAAACTTTTAAGTACCTACTTTACGTGTGTAAGAGGATTTAAACTAATGCCTCGTCTTGATTGTAACTTATAACATTATATAGTTAAATAACAAAAATAACCTTACGTTACTAAAACTACAATTAAACTGGTTATATTATATTTTTTATATAATTTACTCTAAGGAGTTCATTTCGAATGAAAAAGCTCAGAATTTAACCGGCCGATGGAGATTCAGCAATAAAGCACAATCTTACTTATTAAATATCTACAAAACATTTGCCGTGATTCTGTTCCCATACAAAATGTACATTCATTTGTAAAAATAAGCTGACTGAATATACCTCTACCTTTTCTCTAATCAAGAACTATGTAAGTGTGCACTTAATAGCTTAGTTGAATGCTAAAATCACACATTCCCTGCGTTATCCGGGCGTTTAAGCGTCCCCCTGGGGGTAATTTGGACCTGGAGGTCAGTTTTTCGGCCATTAACGCGATCAGAGGGTTGAAAACTAGATCGTAAAGGTGTAATCACGAGTGGAGACGCGGTATGCTTCAAGTTTATTGCCTGTGCGATTGGTAGGCTTGCATTCATATCACACAGTAACCCCGAAGGCAATGAGAAGCCTTATCCTTAAGTGTTGTCTTCCAAACAACACTGAACATTATTATTAATTAATAATTCTTGATTCGTATATCTTTCGCTAATTTAAAAGTTTCACCATGGACATGTAAGAGGAACGTTCACAACCTAGTATATGCAATACAATAAGCCTAAATTAAACAAGTGTGCGTCAGTTTTTGTTCAGCAGATAATGAACAACATTTGATTAATAGAACGGTGTCTTGTACAAAAACATAAGTGAGCCGTAATTTAGAAGACAAATCATGCTGAAATAACAGGTTCCAAACGAAAATTACACGTTAGTGCCAACTGTCAAAAACAAGATCACGCCCCAATATAAATTAATAAATCAAATCTCGGTTAGTGACAAAACGCATCAGAGTCACAAATCGTCAGAGGGCAAGATCGTAAATCAACTTGCATTCTTGGCGAGATAAAAAAATTACCCAAACACCCTGAGAGCGTCTACCTGCTCGTATCTTTAGAATTTCTTGTATTAAAAATAAAATTTACGAAGCGAAGCAAAAAATTTAAGAAAAACTCGCATCCTCTGTCTCGCTCTGTCTTGTCTGTGGACTAGGCCATCTGCTTTTGTACTACCGTCATTCTAATGTTAATTAGTAACGAACACCTACATTCAAAGTTCTATTTTTAAAAATTTAAACATTTCGAATCACTCGCAAAATAAACACGACCAATGACATTCGTGCTATCGGCGAAATGCAGAATGCATTCGTCCCGGCTGGGGCATAGGAACATGTGCAGTGTAGAAGAATATTTTTTTGTGCGCGTCATTACTCGATCCGACCCCAATCCAAACGAGTTTCGAAGCTCACCGTTGCATATTTTCGATGTTACGATCACTAAAATATTTATGAATTCCACTTATGAATAGTTTTCTATAATTTACATATTTATGGCGGGGCCGAGCAAACAAAAGGTCCGAATTTGTATAAACTCAACTTTATAGTGAATTTACGACTCGCCCATTTACAAGTAGTTCGAAAATTTTATGGACGTCAATGTGTTGGTGAGTTCGGACCACACATTTTTATTGTACGAGTTGGTACATAGGTACGACAAGCTCAATCACACCATACTTAAAACCAAAATTTGGTTTGTCGCCAACTGTATGCAAAATGGTCCATTTAAAATTAGGCTTTATTGTTAGTGGAACAAGTGCGCTATTCAATTAACGTTACCAACCTGCTTATTATCCTAAGTAAGGTATAATCGAAACCATCAAAATCGTTACCAAACGCCGGTACCCTGTAATTTTTAATAAAAAATCTATTTATACGAAGCTGGTAAGGCTACCTAAGATTCCCGATTGATCGATTCCGTCAAAGATTATTAAGCACGTGTAGACAATTTTGGCACTTGGCACACATCACATATGATCCAAAATCATAAACGACAATTGTGGTATTCAATATTAAATTATTCCGCTGAGCTTTTAATTTTGAGTCGCCTCCTATTTTTAAGGCTTTTTTTGATTGACGGCGATGTGCAGGTGCTTTTTTTTTCTTTCTCTCGGGCTACTGAAGTAGTTAAAATTATAGTGTATTAATATCTTTCCTGTTACGAAATTTATTTATAGGATGCGCGTGCGTTTCTTCCGGAACTATAACTGTCACATTAAATGTCTAACAGTTTGTTGTATTATTAGGGTTTTCTTTAAACTGTAATGTCAACATCTACAGGAATACTATTGAACCATGCGTAATGTTTAATTGTCTAATTTCGATTTATTTAAACGAACATTTAGTGATGCTAGAAATTCAATTCAATCATAGAGATCACAGAGGATTTATCCTAAAAACAACATTCAATTCAAGATTAAATCCCTATAAAGTGGTTTGCTACGAGATAATTATATATATACTTATTTAAGAAATACTTTAAACGTTAGTTTTTACCTACTTGTTCAAATTTAAAGTCCCTAGAATAGTTAGAAACTATTCTAGTGCCATCGAAGGAACCAAAAAGCTATACTGCAAAATCTAGCTTAAACGAAAACGAGAGCTTTTTGTAGATTCAAGGTGTTTTCTATCTGATTAACGAATAGGCAACAACTAGTGAACTAGTAAAAGCTAAAAATACGCCGGCACTTCGTTTCTCACATGTATTCTTGTATATTTGAAATTGTCACAAATGACAAGAAAGGGAATCTCCGTGACGAGATACAAAAGCTCACAGTGCATTGATTCAATTAGCCTTACAATTGGCCGTAAGCACACAATAGACCCAGGTAGAGGGACCATGAATAGTTCTGACGATTGTCACTGAAGAATTTAAGTCAGCTCTGTTTATGGGGCCCCTTTAAAGAGTTTAAGTATGATTTATAATATTTGTTAGTTTTTTCTGTCTCTTTAGAGGCGGATTTCGTTAACGTTCATGAGAATGTTTGTACCGTGTCAATTTGTAACCGTATTCCACAATTAAATAAATACAATGCGACCTCTATTTAAGCAGGTATGAGTTAGTGAGTTAGTTTTGTAATGTAGGTGAAGGACACAGAACCAAACAACGAAATATATATCGGTCATAAGTAATATAGAATACATATACTAAACAACTATGGTATATAGAAAAGGCTTAAGGCATTGCGTGGGCACCTTATTAGCATTTAATTTGACCAAAAGTGGGGGGTTTCGGGTCGATGAGCCCCCAAATGAGGAACTTCCTTCATGAAGAGGCGTGACCTCACGAGATTGGCTAGAGATGGACAAACATAGGTCACTGACCTCATTTAACTAGCAATGTTATATTAATATTAATCAAACGTTTCTTGGTATTTCCTTCTGAGATTAACGTCTTGATAAAAATAAAGTTTACTTTCGCTATGTTAAATTGCTGTGAGTTAAATGTAAGACCTCAGGATTGAATGTCATCCTCAAACACAAGACCAACAGGGCTCTAGAGCGACATAAACATAGTGTATATAAAAATAAATAAATGCGTCCTTATTAAAAATTGTTGTGAACATGATTTTAACTTCATGCGTTCACCCTAACCAGATAATAACAATGTTTTTCCCTGGTCTTGTTAATTAATAAAAACATAATACTCTCATAAGCTAACTTTTTGTTGTATATTATTTTCATTTACAAAACAAAAAACTATGGCCTTTAAAATTCCGCCAGCGTGCACAGATGCGTGATAGTACAGCATTTCCGGTCAAGAAAAAAGGTTCACATAGACTAAGCTAATAAGTAGACCGTCACGTTAAAAAAAAAATGTAAGAACTAAGAAAATTTTCTAAACAAAAATTGTAATTAACACTAAAGGGTATACCTATATAAACATGCTATTGTCATACTAATTAAAAAATAATTAATTTGATTGTGTATAAATCAAATCGTGCACCATCCGCGTTCCTGTGAAGTTATAACGTGTTAATAATTATGATAATTTAAATCGTAAAAGTGTTTCTCTATGATTTGTGTATCTATGATAAGATCTATAGTCTGTGGAGTCAACGAAGTGTAACTGCCAATATTACTTAGTCTGCGATGTTTTCGTTCTATTTTTAAGTTTCGACCATGCAACGTGTGAAGGAGTTTTTATGTAATGTGTAACTGTTTAAATATTAAGTATTTCTATTAAGCTTCTGTTTCCATATATATAAAGTGGCTTTTGTTAGGGACTTGATTACGGAAACATCTTGTTAATAAATCATTCTCTATTTTTTTCAGATACGTCAAGAAAAACCTTATTACATAGCGGATCCAGAGGTTGATTCATTAGTAAGTACTTTATTGGATATAAATTTATCACTTTAGTGACTAAATAATTTACAATTTGATTGCTCAAATCTTAAATTAACTGGCAACATCGGCAAATAAAAAGTATTGTATGTCATAAAACCTTGGAGATTTGTCCCCCGCGGCTAGGGTTGCCATTAACGTATTTATAGATTTCATATTACTACAATTATTGTCGTAAATCACTTTGTTTTATAGCTACAATATTATAACAGCTTTGTTATATACAACCTTAAGGTTTTAAGTAGCCGCAATATGTAGACCAACAGCCTTCCTGTTTGTGATACACCTATAGCACATAGACTGCAGAAGAATGTTTAGAAAAAAAAAGTATCGGATAGAATTGTATTTTTCACCAAAATAAAGTATTACATTACGACGTAACTGGCAACCCGTGGTCTAGCGTCAAACAAAAAAAAAATAAAAAACATGCCGACCACCCACCAGCCCGTTCGTTACGGATACTTAACCGATTTTGGACAAATAAAAATTTGAGCCATTACGAATCGACGGTGGCCATTCACGGCCTCGGATTAGAAATTCTATAAAATACCGTGGGTACAGATGACAATCGATGTCAAAACAGACATACACACCATTTGTTTCATAGGGCCCCGTTTTCCGACAGATAGAGAACGATCAGTCTTTGATTTATTTATGCACTGGGGTTATTTAAGATATGTGATGCTAATACTGGCTTCAAGGTGAGGTAGAGCTTTAAGAGGCTTCCTTCAAACCTTCCCTCAAATGTTTGCGAAGCCTTCAATGAGAAATCGCCTTTCAGAGCCTCCATTCGACTCCTGTTTTATAATATTATCTAAATATTGAACTTGTCTTCCTGCTAGTTCAAACATGAAGCGAAACAATTTCACCTTGTCTTTATTGTTGAACGGTAGCAGTCATAAACATGTTGATAAGCGCACTGATAAGCAACACAAACAGAGCTTTCCTTCAAGGTTTTGGGTACCCTTTTGAGCTTTACGACGCGTTCATATTGATTTAATGTGTGCTGTGTGAAAATTTAAAGAATCACTAATACATTGAAATACGTTAATACAATGAAATAGAGACTTTAAAAAAATACTATTTTATTGTACAGAGTTATCTACCTACATATACAACGTTGGAAATTAACGTCACTTTTAATTGTCTCTGGCTATAGAGCGTTATTGTAAAAGCAACTCATTCAATATGAAATTGGTTTAGCGGTTAACCGTGTAAAAACGATCCTCGCCGTCAAAGCCTTTACTCAAGGTTGTCTGATTAACCCTGCAAATACCCCGAGGCTATTGTCCCAAGGCCCAGCTGACACTTGGTCATTGTGCCCCGCTTGCAATGTGTCATTCATACTTATTCAATGGCTAATTATGCAAAACCACTTTATGTAATCCATATATTTCTATACTTTGGGTTTGAATCCTGTAGCGTAAAAAAAGAGCGTACCAATTCCTAATAGGCCGGCAACGCACTCACGAGCCCCTAGTCATAGAAGTATATTTAGTTTTTGATTAAAACATAGCAAATGGCCTTTAATCGCACATCTACCTTCATTAGCGGTGGGTATATGATATATATTAAAGTTGACTTTGACAATTAACATTAATATCGCTATAACTCTTATGTCATGCGAATAAGCGCGTGATTGAAAAACGAAATTATCTCAGAACGCCTTTTGATTATGAATAACATATGTTTATCATGGTATAGAATTCTGTTTGTCAAAGATCAATAGTTTGTTTTTGAGTAGTTCAAACTTAAAAAAACCCAGTGTTTATTGGGCCACCACAGATTAGTTATGGGTGTAGGGTGACCACAATTTAATATGTTTATACTACAATTATTAAAAATTCATCTGGGCTATGTTGGGATACACATTTTATATTTAATGTATATATAACGGGATAATTTGATGGTGTGTGCGTCTCTCTCACTCCTTGTCTATTATAGAAAAACTGAAGGTAGAAAACCACAACGTTTTGTGTCTCAAGTGTCCATTTTAATTTTCTTGTCTTAATTATGTATGTGGTAGCCCTATTATTGTATATTTTGGATTGTAGAAACGAATAGATTCTGTCAACCGGAATGATCACCATCGACATCTAGACTTGAGCACTATTGAGCCATTAGGACAACACAAATTGACTATAACTTATATGTTATATGAATGATTATCCCACGAAATTATATTGCATGGACACAACAGCTCCCAAACGCAGTGAAGTTGTTTGCACACGTCACATCTGTGTTTGCTCCCGCTGCATTTTGAGTCGTTTAACACCATCAAGAACGGTTTAGCCTGAGTCAACAATATACTGAATAATTAGGGAGATATATTTAATGTATTAAATACTAATTTATACCATTTTAAATAAGATTTCTCTATTATCTTTGACTTAGGTACATTAGTCCGAAAATGGAAGGTTCACAATTCTTATACTTAATTTTTCGCCCATGATTTGGGAACTGGCTTTAAATGATTTATTTCTCTGAATAGTCAGAGAGATAATTGTAGAAAGTTACCCTCGTAAAGCAAATTAACTATTTTTGGAAATTAAGTTATATGAATCTCCACACGTCTGTCTGTGTTTACTTACCATATCTTTATGATCACTCTAAGAGAAAAGACTTTTAATTCTTTTTAATCTTAAATCCTTTGCTTTATGGTTTATTTAAGCTAAACTTATGTGAATATCACCCAGAGAAATTACGTGAAGATAACAGTTTTACGACCAGTAGCATAGAGAACAAATACTGTCTGTCTGTCGTTGGGTAAACTTTTAGTTGTACGGGTTAATCTTTTTTTTTAATACAAAACTAAATGTAAAATACAGATATATCGATAATAATAAAAATACACATATGTATACCTAAAATATTTTTGATTTTTAAACACGCCTAACTTTAACGTACAATTTTGTAAATAGGTTCGACCACACCCTATTATTTAATCAATTGTCTTGAAACCAATATTTACTTAGCCTTAATAGAACAGACCGCAGTATTAAATATTTAATAAAAGTGATTTACCTAAAAGGTAGGCCATTTTCTTTTGACTCTTTCAATTGAAATATTATATTATACCTACGCACTAAATAAAGATCAAACATTTATAAAATATCTTTAAAATTAATAATTTTACTATAAGTAAAATTCTTTTCTTTCTTTCAGCTCAATATTTGAGAACAATAAATAAATACGTGAGACATAGACATATAATTAGTGTTTTCTTTTCTGTCATTCTTCTTTATATTTTAAACTTAAATTTCCAATTTATAATATCAAGAGTCATAAATAACATAACATACTCGAGTCACGTACAAATAATCAAACACAAATCAATTATATTAAAAATGCATCGCTCGTCTATCAAAAGTCAACACCAAAAGTTTCTGGGAAACGTAACAATGGGAATTTGGTTTAAATTAGGTCCCAATTACAATATTAATATTCATTTAATTTTGATAACAATACATATTATACTGTGGAATGCGTATTTCAATCTAGACTCGAATGTCTTTTTTACGATCGATCTGCATCAATTGCTATCTGATAGTCTATACTTTTACTAAATAAATCAAAAAAGTTTTTAAGCTGTAGCTACTGGTTCAATTTTAATTTTATTTTAATTGATTTATAGAAGCCATAGTATGTTTTAGAGTGACTAACTGATACACTGCTATTATAAGTATTATGTTTAAGGTACTAGAGACCAGCCTCCACAATACAGGGAATCCTAGTGTGGACCTATGTAATATATAACTTATATTTTTTGAACAATAAACAAATGTATTATTATTGTAAGCCTCTAAGGCTTTTATGTATAACTATAATGATACATTGAATCATTCACCTTTGTCGGTCACTCGAATAACAATACCATTCATACCCTATGTAATAACTAATTGTGATTCTGATAAATTATTATCTCGATTGTAATCTTATATAGATTATTTATTAAAAAATGAAATCACAAAACCGCCACTATGATTAACAAACCACGGATCCCGAAAAGTTTTACTTTACATTCAAACTCAAACTTAAAATATCTTTATTCAAGTAGGTCTTTATAAAGACACTTTTGAATCGTCAATTTTTACACTACCACCGGTTCGGAAGGCAGTCATCTACCGAGAAGAACCGGCAAGAAACTCGATAGCAGCTCTTTAAAAATAAACAATTAATACAAAATTGTGCTACTGACAATTCAAATAACAAAGCATTGTCAGGCTACTCGAGAATTGAACTGTCCCGATGCTGAGCCAATTGCAGACACATTCGATTTTTAATACTGTTAATATTCTTAAAACAAAATTGGCTGTATTGTCTATGACATGTCTAACATAGGTTTTTTTTTGTCCACAGATGGTGCAAGCGATACAAGTCCTACGGTTTCACCTCTTAGAATTAGAAAAAGTAAGTGTCTTTCATATAACGAGGGAATGCATTATGGAACCAGTTTCTATATTCGATTATACTCGCAGCGAATTGATAAAGTATCGGTGACCCGTTCGAAATTTGAAATAAGTTATTTTTGAATATCGAATTTCAAAATTGGAATCACACGATATATAGACTTTATACAGCCACCGGTTCAAGATGTCATATATGAGTCATTTAAAACTAGCGAACAGGTACGATTAAAAATTAATATAACAGTAATTTCATATGATATTTCCCATATCAATTGCAAACCTGTCCGCAATGTTGTAACGGTGTTGAGATCAATCAAACTTTTCGCATGTCCATGTTAATTCTATTTCACATTTTTAATTAATGTAACCTTTAGATTAACCCGTGGAATTAATTAACAATATTATGTGATAATTAAAAAATTGTTACGTAAATTTTAATCAGCTATTGCAACAAGTGATTAGCAATCAATCACTTATACCTATATCTTAGATGAACGACTTCTTTAAAGTACGATTCAAACTACCGCCCTCGATATTTTGAATTTGGAACGCGGCTTTATTTTTTTAATGGCTTTTATCTCGCCCTCCAGCCAGATTCAGATTGGGTTACACTCGTTATACCGCATTGTATGTTTTTTTTACTAATATTACCGTTTCCGAACGACCGTACTTCTATAGCCTTGTTCTTTTTATAATTTAAACATAGAGCCAATGATGTGTAGTCTATGAATATTTTTTTCCTTTTTAAAAGGAGTTCTTATATACACCATTAAACGACTGCTATTTTTTGTTCGATTTTCAAATAAATTACACTGATTGTCACTTATTTAGTTTAGCATGGACTTTGTCTATGTTTAAAGTCATCTGTTTTTTTAAATTAATCGAATAACTTCATTTATTATTTAAATTAGGAATTATGATTTCGAGAATAGAGTTTCAAATAAAGAACAAGTTTGACGTTACGTTAAATCCAACACATTAATATTACAAAGAGCTCGAAATGTTTAATGAAACGGAAATGAATCTAACGGTGTTTTTTTTCTTTGTACAAAAAACTTAAGACGAGATATAAAGCGACGTATGGGATTACAACAAAAAACTGTTTTTGATATTAACAATTAAAACAGGTATAAAGCCTTTAATTATAACTAGCTTTAGGCCGCGACTATTCATGTAGTGAATTTGAATTCAACAAGCATAGTATAACATTAAATACCAGTTAATTTAAATATACAATTATTATTGTAATTGTTATAACCAAAGGTCAATACGTGATTATATCCTCAATAAAAAAAAAATACCACATCAATAAATACCTAAATCATTTAAATTGTTAATAAAGGAACAGGTACAAAAACTCACTTATCATTCATACACTTAAAAAGAATTATCCTACATTATAATACCCAATAACGATTTTGATTTATGTTCGAAATTCGAAATTTAAAAGATGGCCGCCGGCGGTCCTGTCACAACCGAGCTGATTGGTCTACACGTATGTACCCCAAATTACTTTATGTATTCATATCTTTTTTTAAACGTTCTATTTTTTATTAACAGCCAGTTGAACAATTCAAATCGACATTTTCTCAATGATTATTCCATATTTAAAAACGAAATCCGTTTTTATTAAACACCTTGTTCTGTTCCGTTTACAGTCACTCATTAAAACCTAGCCCTTTTTATGTTACTAAATCGTAAACGTTATCTGTAACGTGGCTAAGTGATTTACGATGTAGGTCAGATTTGTTAGTTTACGGGCCTCAAACCTGGGACCCTCTTTATGACGCAACAGTAACTTTTATAACCATACCAACATACGTTTAGTCACATGGAATTTTTATTGTTTTACTAACGATTTGTGTGGTTTTAATGACTTTGCGGATAAAAAAATATGAGCATCTGTTCGGTTCACTGTCAACGTTAACTATTTGAGGCACAAACCTTTTTATATGTTTTATAATTTATGTCGAATAGTTATTATCTATTAAACTGTAAGTGGCGGCGACTTTTGTTTTTACAATATAAACGCGTAAACTACACATACGTTTAATATCAGTTTGTATAAACTCGGCCAGTAGCAAAAAAAAAACAAGCGCGAATCAGCTCATTTAAATCTGTACCGGTTTTTATTCAAATCGATGAAAAGAATCTTAACCCATCGAAATGTCGGACGAATACCTTTGAGTGCCGGTAAATAAAAGTATTAATACATTTATTCTTATACTTGGGTATAATTTAAGAGTACCTACGTCTTTCTATTTTCCGCTACTCCGCAGCCGCATGTCAAACCATCGTGGTCTTTTCAGAACGATGTTAGTTCGAATTCGTCTTTTAAAAATATCAATTTCCGAAAAGCGTAGACTCAAGCGTCAAATTAACAACGCGTTTCTTATTTATAGTCAAATCAACGTCTAAATAAAAATATATCTGTCACATAACATTTCACGGTTGATTTACTAACGGAAAACATGAATATTAATTAAATCATACTCAAAAATAAATACAATATGATGAATGTGGCAAGCCACTAAAATATATGGAACAATTTACGGATGTCAAAATATTCTATGAAATCAAAACTTGTTATTTTAGTAGAAAAAAAAATCCAATTTGCGCTAGTCACACCCACTGGCCGCGAAGTCAGGGTTGGCGGGTTGTTATGAAATAGTCACAACTTATTTAATGAGTAATTGTTTTTTTGACGTCTGTAATAAGCAATAAGTAAACCGTTGTATTTGAAATTTAATTTATTATTCATAAATATAAAAGAAAAAGGTTTCGACTCTTATAGTACATACCTATACAAACAGCACATTATATAATTGAGATTATTGCATATGATATTTAAAAGTCGGTCACGACAGCCCTAGGTAAGCCGCATTAGTGCGGGAAGTGGGTAGGTATTACAAAAAACCCTTTTAATCGCACATCGACCGTGGCACAGATATAGCGCCCACGCCTTGGCTCACTGACAGCCCTCAAAACTTTAAAAATAATTCCCGCATACCTTTATAAATGTACCGGACGATACTAATTAATTTGTTTTTACACTTGCCAAACGTACAAGGATGTGTTTTTAAATACTCTACTTAAAATAACAGCGGCGCACAGTTTTGTTTACGTTTCGACCACATACATGTCCAAAAGCCTAGTATCCGTGTTTCTTTGAAAACAACATTCGACATTTAAATCTTAAAGTCATAATCTTGGAGTTCCAAATTTAAAGTTTTGATGTTAGTAACGATAATCGGTTCGGATTCGGGAATTGGGACTGAGAATGTCGTAATACCTCATTAAAGACATCAACACCATACCGTCTCATCATCATATGTTTTTATGCGATAATCACACTTGGCATATCTGTTTAAGAGCTATTATCGCGTGTGGCGAACGGTGGATGTGTTGTTTACAATTTTCATGGGATGCTGATCCGCATTTGGATATCGAAAGAGTTACGATGACAAACTTGTTCCAATGAACATTCGACTCAGATTTTTCGAATTTTATTTATAGCGTTCACTTTTAATTCTTTGTTCTTCGGTGAGAAATAGTTAATTTAATACGTTATTGTAACATAATAGATTACTATAAATAATGTGTATAATATAAATGTATAATAATAAAACCGCATTAATCACGTATATTCTTAATCCATTCTAGAATATTCCTGTAAATTCGAAAAAGCTGTCGATTAGGAAGACGAACATAATTAGCTGTCAACGGTTGCACTGTTTCCGCTTCCGGCGTAGTTCTATTTTCTAATCCGCTAAGGTCCTTCTTTAACACCTGCTGTTTATTACTTTTCGCGTCTAAAATTGTTTTTGTAGTATGTTAATTTCTAACTTAATTATGACTATGGAAAATAAAGATTAGGGGGTTGGTTTATTGGGGTTTTAAAGATCGATAGATAGTCGATGCATTGTTGTTGTCGTATAAATTCGTTATTTTTTTTTGCCATTTACTAGTTGATGTTTAGGTATACAGAACTATCAATTAGAAAAAACACAACTGCATTCATTAAAAAATATATATATCAATATAAGATTTATCTTTAATAAGAAATCTAACAAAAACTAAATGTTTCCCTATAAGGATCGTTTAGGTTATTCCATGTTTTAATAATTCATATCGTATTTAAAACATTTGTGTGTACAAAAAAATAATATTTTTATTTGTATTATTGTCTTAACAGTGGGTTAAAAGTTTTTGCTACAGTACATAAAACGACAGTTGGTCCACGGCTCCAAATGTATTCCCTTTGTTTCTATTGTTGTGTTTTTGTAAGCATTGTATACTAACATTAGTTTAAAGGTCGTATTTCGATGTTTGTGCGTTCAACTGGAGACGCTGAACTTTGGGGCACAGTGTAGTATGAGCAGTAGGTAAACATACTTGCACATATTGTTATTACTGGACGCCTCACTATGACGTCAACATCAGTTCGGTTATATAGATGGCGTTAATTTGTCATTTTAGACTAATCATGTGAGTTAATGTTGTCTCTGACCACCAATTTTGGAGAACATGAAACATGTTATGTAAATAAAGTATTAAATTAATGTTTAGAGCCATTAGAGATCTAAATTACAATTCTATATTTAAAGGTATGTTGGCTAGGCTCTTCAGGTCGATAATTGTCCATCCTACTGCTCTTTTATGTTCTGTTTTCAATATTTTCGTATATAATATGCATTCTATAACCAACATCTTACGATTCAAAATAGTTGTTTACATTTTATATAATCTATTAATAACTGAATCGTCTCGGCATTTTTTAATATTAAATTTACACTTAAATTTGAAGTGAATTCAAATGATTTAATATATGCAGTAATAAAGTATAATCGAATATTGGGATGATAATTTATTTTCCAAATTGTTGTCATTGATTAAGAAAATATTTTTATGCTTTTTTTTTATATATTTTTAGGATTGCACAATTTTTTGTACAGGTACCTTGAATTTAGAATTTAAACTCAGAATATCACCATTTAGCTGTTAGGTTCAAGTGATCCAAACATTCCGGGCTTGGTCCGCAATAGATGTAGGCTTCTTGGCAGGTGTACAGCACGCTAACGAATGTGTATCCGCAGGTGCACGAGCTTTGCGACAACTTCTGCCACCGCTACATCAGCTGTCTGAAGGGCAAGATGCCCATCGACCTGGTGATCGACGAGCGGGAGAGCGCTCGGCCCCCGGACGCGAACGGCGAGCGATCGGCCCCTGACTCCAGCCACGACGGAGCCTCCACCCCAGACGTCGTGAGTACCCCCTATAGCAAAACCCATCTCATTCAGAGGCGCGATCCCCAGCTAGCACCCAACTCGACAACGAGTTATCTCGTGCACCCCTGTTCTTAGTTTGGCCATTGCAAAAACGAAGTCTATAGAGGGGTGCTCGCATTTTAGTTTTTAACGCCTCCCTCGCTTGTAAACGGACCTTCCGAGGGCTTCACATGAAGCCTAAGGAAATTCCGCTAGATTAAGTTAAAAATCTTCGTTTTTGCAATTGGCCAACCCTTCAACACTGTAAAGTTTTATTCAAAGTTCAAAAATAATTGACAGTGAAGGGGTGTTTTGGGTGCGAACCGTGGTGGGCGACCCGCCTGGGTCGTCTGCCACATCTATGTACCGACGCGTCCGTTGACGCCGCGCCGATCGGCACTTATTTTGCGCTGCATTATGTATACGATTTAACTAAAACATACGTATAACGTTGAATGTAATATGTGTATACTAATAATTTAGTGAATTAAATAAGTCTCATCTCTTCTTGTCGAGAGCCGTTAACTCTTCTAGCGACTATAACTGAGCTTAGTTTAAAATTAGGATATTTGGAGAACTATTTGAAAACGAAGTATACGTAAAAACACAACTTTAACTTGCCTAAGTGAGATAAGTTTGAATTAGGACTTTTAAATTATTGTCATTGGTTTTAATGGTGGTAGCTGCTAACGCTCTTGGCTAGAGTTAATTACAATATACGTAAATAGTTGATAATTTGCGTTACTAACGAAAAAGCACTATAAAAATAGAGTTCTAGTTAGTGAATGGTTACGTACTTGGTATACGCTAGGTGTAATTAGTTCCGTTATGATTCGATTGTCATTTACTCGATAGGTATCTATTGGCACTATCGACTGTAAATACAATCGATTATCATAATTGGATATTATATAATTGTATGTATGTGCATTAGAGGTAGGCGCTTCAAGAATTAACTCTATGTTTCGCGACGAAAGCATGACATTCGTAACATTATTTGCTGTATTTTTGTACATTGCAAAGCCTATTTGACAGTTTGAAAAAGAATCAACAGTGCTGCCGACCAATTCTGTGGCCACGCCGCCGATGGCGCTTTGACATTTGACAAGTGACAGGATTGGTTGGTGTCGCGTATTGTTTAATGCTAAGATATTTTTGGGCGTTGAGACTGATTGTTTTGTTTGTGTTATATATTTTTGTCAGTTTGTTAACAGCTATAACTTATACAGTTCTTATTCTGGTTGGTTCGGGAGTAATGATAGTTATTTTATCTGTATATGAGTTTTAACAATGTAGTTAATTGTCTAGTTAGGTTTTAGATATTAACGCGGTAGATGTTCTGAAATTTTTCTCAATCTTAACTCGTATTGTATATCGCTATTTGGTGTACGGCCATCTTGTATGTCAATGTGATTTTACTTTTTTATTTTTCTGAACGGATTAAACAATAAAATGTTCTGTTTGAAATATCTATGGATTTTATTTATAACAGAACTCATTTTACGCACTAATCAACACATTTACACCCAACTACTAATCCATAGGCACGTTCTTGTGATCGCTGATACGAATTAACGTGGAAGTTACTTCAACATCAGAACTACATCATCTGCTAGTCACATTCACAGATTAATTTAGATGCATAAGTACGAAACTAGTCTAGACCAAAGATTGTTAATTCTTCAAAAAAATGACAGATCTATTAAAAATATAAATAACAATGGAGATCAGATTATTCGACCTAGTAAACCGTATAAGTTAAAATCAAATTTCCCAAGAGGAAAAAAATCTACGAAAATCAATAGGTCCAAAATAAACTTGTTAACTGTTTCAAAGCGGCGTGTTTTAAAGGGAATATTTAAGGGATATTGTATTTTTATCATGTACCGGGGATAAGCTCCCCCGACGGCGAGCATTGGAAAATTGTTTCTTTACAACCCCCTACGCGATTATATTTTGCGGCTTTCCGCGCTGTGAACGCACTGCGGGAAACTTGGGAAAAAAATATACACTCTTACAAAAAGTTTCCAAAACTTACTCTGACACTAAGTTAGTGGATTCGCGAGTATCTAAAAATTGTATATAAGCCGAAGACTGATATTTTAACTTAAAGTTAACTTAAAATTCCAATGTGAAATAAATATAATTGTGTGGCTGCCGAACTATGAGATCTTGTGACGCGTTGTAGAGAGTAACTTTGTAAATAGGCCGACAATAATCGGGCAAGATAATTATTATAACAATATTATTGCTATAAACCGGTAGTGCGTATAAGGAACGTCTCGTAAAAGCGTGGATTCTTTTCAAAAGCGGTTTTCATGCGACAATCTGATATTTTATTTATTTTTTATAGTCTGCCATTGACGTTTGATGGATGCCGATTGCGATGCATGCTGAGAAAGTAGGGGTCACGATAATCGCTGCGAATATTCGGCGGGAAATTTGACAGTGACAGTAATGGACTACCTAATTAAAAAAGGTCGATGTTAAAAAGGTTCTAGTTTCAAATGGAGTTAAAATTAAATGTATAAGGAAACATTTGAAATAGCTTCTTCCGTGCTACCTAGCATTATTACTTAAAGATTATTTCAGTTTTAATATTATTTGAAATAAGGGAAAACATATCCCATGTTTTTTTTTACAAAAGAACACAGTACACACAATGAATAATTTAAGAGCATTGGGGTAATAAAAAATAATAAAAATAAGGGGACAAAGACAGGATTTGATCCCGGATAGAGCGCAATTCGTCACGGATTCGTCACAGTGTCGACAATACTCCTGGGTTACCAGTTATGCGTCCCCATTATTTGGGAATGCGGGATTTCATCCCTCGCAATGGTACCCGAGTAACATATAAAAAGAATTCTTCGTTAAAAATAAGACATTTAAATTGTATTTTATTCATGTAAAAACATCCTTAAATTAACGGGTTAGCTGTAAAGAAATCGGATACATCAATTAATTCACTTGTTCGTTTTGTTGTGTTACTCGAATGATTATAATACTAGAATTGTTTCTGTTGAAAAAAACCAAACTCAACACGATCAATAGTTAAACTTTAGTATATCACGTTATATCTAATAAACAAAACGACTCATTCGTTATGTACAGTCGCGCTATACCTGCGCGCACGCATACATCAGATTGTCAGTCCGTCCTGACAGCTTTATAACGTAGTATTTCTCGCCAATTTTACATACGGTTCATATATGTATTTAATTAAATCTGTAGAATGTTCTGGAGATCATCTTTTAGAATTCCATTCAGTAACGTATCGAGTTACAACTTAAAAAAGTTTCATATACGACAAAACGATTTTTTTTTATTTTATTTATTTAATAAGGCACACCAACAACACACATACAAACATAACCGGAAATACAAAAAAAAAAATCTAAAATGCATAAATTATAGGGATGCACAGCATTACAGGTGTACAATTTAAAAAAACAACCAAACAATTATATATAAAAAAATGGTACTGCAAACATCGGCAAAATTTTGGCGGCAAAACGAAGACGCCGCACGATCATAAACCGCTTTTAAATTTCGAAGCGGGCGGCCATTGGTCGACCGCGCGCCAATCTCGCTGAAACAAATTTTACGACAACGTCGGCCACGCCGAGCTCTATTTACGACTCCCGAGAATCGCAAATAATTCTATTAATAAATTAATCGTAAATGCCATGTAATTTATTGTCATGGTCGTACCCTCTAATTATTTCCTTTATTAGAAATATTTGTTATTACCGCTTTTACGGGCTAATTCTGCCGAGGTTCGCAATAAATATTATAAATATAACCGAGACAAAGAACAATTTCAAGTCTTACCTTAATTATCTAATACGTTAAGTGCAAGTACTTTACCAGCTCGACATTCATGGAGCTGAATTAAAGCCTATTTTGTCAACTTTATTCCCTTAGTAAACAACCCGTGCGCACATCCAATTACCAATGGACATAATCCGTAAAAAACAAATGAGACATCACGAACGAATCATCGAATAAAACCATATAAATTCTGTAAATCAAAAAAAAATGAATGCGATAAAGTATTCTCTGTTTAGCAACAAAAGATATAATTATATGAAAAAGAGCCCGCTGCGCCCCATTTCACGAAGCCCGAGCAAACTGCAGGCGGTCTATTTCTTTATTAGTATGAAATTGATTGAGCATATCTATAGCTGTAATTCTTTATGGATTCTATATTTATAAACAGAGCGTTTTTTAACACTTATACTCTTATTTAATTAAATTATTAGTCATAGACAACAGTACAGTTCGATACAGTATATAAACTATAGATACAATAAAAGTACATAAATAAGTTAACACTTAGATGTTAATAGAAAATCAGCCTTTAATGCCTTTATTACGCTGTTTATAATAATAAATATTTATATCAATTTGTTTACAACCATGATTTTAACGCCATTACAGGTTTTAACAAATTAGCAAATTAAAAAAGCTATCTCTGTCGCCAAGCTAATTCAATGTTTTGTCTATGCTGGTGTGTGACATATGAGAAATATTCACTGACCCTGAAGTTCTTATAGTAAATACAAATTACTTTTACAAGTTCCCCTGAATTCGGTTTACGCCATGTTAAGCCCAGGGTGGTCCCGGAAATCTCTGGTCTGTAAATGGCACCGTGGGGCGACGACATGCTTCAGATGTTATATTGAATGTTTTACGTATAACAACTTCCTTGCTCTTATGTACTATACTTTGTGTCCTGAAATTATGTATTGAGAGCGACAAATTGTTTAGAATTCCATCAATAGTTTAGCCTTTAGATTTATATAAAAGTAATAAACAAAGCAAAAAGCAAATACAACAGCCCAATAGATAAATTAAAATAACACAAATGTGATTTATAACACATAAATATATTTATATATATATAAAAGTATCAATGAAAGGTCACTTTCTTACACTTAGATCGATAGATAGAAATGCGCCGAACGCCTTGTATGTTAAAGAGCTGCTGCAAACATTACAGTATTCTCCGTCACTTTATCAACCGTATTAATTTTATTCCATTCCAAAGGTGAAATATTGTTTTAAATCCGTTAAGAAATGCAAGAAAATTCTGTTGTATATACAACAGGTCCAATATTGGACCATAACACGAATGTTATAGAACAGCCGTATTTAAGCCGCTTTATTGCCTCAAAGAGATTAGAAACAAATTGGTATCGTCTAAATACCGCACATTTTTATCGTCTTTAATTAATTTGAACATTTGAAAAAAAATACGAAAGGACAATTTTATTAAAGCCACAGTAATTGCTGCGTCAATCAATTACGTATTAACGAATACTTCATTAATTTTATTGAGTTAGTTTAAATTATTCGATTAATATGCAGCGTTTATAACTTGTTGTAATAACTTACGGTTTGTTAGTGATAAATTGCTACTGACTTTCTCACAGACAATAAGTGCCATATAAACACAGTAACACCGGGAGTGGAAATGGCTCTTTTGAATTTAAATTTCGAATTAGATCCAAAAGTTTAATTACAGAACACCGATCGGCTTCCGTAAAAGCACAACGGCGAACACATTTTCTAATTAGCGATTGGTCACGCGCTCGGCGGCCAATCGGACTCGATTCCAAATCCGAATCGGGCAATTTGAATTTGGAACGGTTCAGCTTATGATTTGCCCACAACGTTTCTTGTATTCATCGATAACGGTCGTGTTTTTCATTTAAACGACTCCTGTGTTCGAATGTATTCAATTATCTTAAAGTTATTTATACCTAATGACACGTCAGATTTGGCACGCCCGGCCGTACAAGTTTAAATTAAAAATATAATCGTGGATCGAGGTTAAAAATGCGGATGAGAAATTCCACTCAGGTATTAGTCGAGATTTCAAAACGAACACTTTAATTACACGTTCAGATTGGCTTTTTTTGAGCTTTGAATACTCAACATTCCTTCCACTATTATAATTAGAACAAAAACCTTATCAGATATCTCCGGAGTGAATGGAGATAATATCGCGAGGATCGTAATTAAGGAGTAGACGCGTCATATTATGGACTCTGAAGAGGCAAAAACAAAGCACGTGAGCATCGAACAAAAGAGTGTCAAAGTGATTGACGTGAAGTCAACAAAAGGAATTTTTCAAATCAGCCAATGTCACGCTACAAGTGGCAGCCGTCGCTAAATAAAGTGATGTCGTCATGCCAATTAAAAAAAATTATCCCCCTTAATAAGTGTCAATTCTTAACGAATGTGTGCATACGCATGATTTTTATTTCACGCGCCGGAGCAACGGACAACACATAAATGATAATAAACCTTAAATTAGAACTGTTGAAGTCCATTTTGTTGCTGAAGCAAATTTTACGATTATTTTTATTGACGCCAAGTCTCGACACTCAGTGTAGCAATTGCAGCGCGAATGGTCTTACGAGCCGCGTACGTCAAACGAAAATGCACTCTCGCGCGGTGTAACACGGTTGGATGTTCAAACAATAATCCTATATAGTTTAAATATTTTACAACCAAGTAGTTGGTACTAATATGTACCGAGTCGAAGATGAATGTGGTAGAAGTGGCCATCAAATTTTAATTGTCCGTTAAAATAATAATCAATGAGGCTACCTTTGCGTATACTAGGATAATTGGACGGCGCACATGTGCCAACTGCTAATGAGACATAAAGAGGACTATGAAAATAATTCGGGGAATAACTAAATAAAGATATTTGAAATGAGACAAATTCTTCAAGTGACATTACGTATTCTAAACGAGCATCGTGAGGTGCGACGAACATTTCGCTTTTAAATTCAAATCCGTCGCTTATCTCGGTATCTCGAGAATTACTGGCAGTTAATCCACCATTTTATAGGTCGTTATTGGTTTAGACGTTAAAGTCACCGCGTCTTGTGCGTCTGCGATCTTATTCCTACGTACCACCGCTAATTAGGTGCGTAAATATATCTTCAATATTTATTGTATTGTGTTGACAACTTTGGAACAATTACGTGAACGCTTTTAACCTTGGAATATACGAATTACCTTTAAGACCTTTGACGTGGACTTAAAGATAGTTCCTTGTTAATTACCAAGGTTATCATTTACTAAGTAAAAAATATGTTTATTATGCTAAGAATGAGAACAGATCTCTACTATTGTACCTTCAAATATCGAAATGATTTAATATTACGATAATCTACGTATCTATTGTTATGTTTATCTTTATAAAATAATCACTATCTAATTACCCTCCATCATAAAGTAACTATAATCAGGCACTTAGGAAGTTAACAGCCCGAAGTTTATAAACACAGTTACAGATCATTGGAAGCTCACGTTACAATGAACGCTTGTTTTCCCATGGTTTTGCTTTGACTGGTGTTCGGTTCTTAATCCCATAATCTTCAATACGGAAATATGACTGAAGTACTGCATGCATGCAGGTACTTGCAGGTAAGGATTGAAGAGTAGGAATAATAAGACGAGAATATATTTTGTATACCATTTGACTAGACAACCTTATATGTATTATTGACAAAGACCAACCTAATTCGAGTGATTTCGTTCGTATGTAGTTTTAATAGTTAATTTGACGAATACCACATTATTACAAACTGGCATTAGAAATGTTTAGTTGTTTTCGGCTGGATTTGAAGTACTTTTAAGAGTCAATGTATTCCTATTTATAAGAGCGACGTAAACACAGATGATAGTCGCCAACACTTTCTGTACGCACGTGCTCTATGGTAATAATAAATGTTGGCGCATTATTTATTTATAGACAGTTGCGGCTGTCGTTCGTCTGTCTTGTGACGGATCTGAAACATTCTGTGGCCCTTAATGAAGGGACAAAGTGTCCTGGACCGTTGCATCAAATGCGTGTTTTATAAATTCAATACAAAATATACGAACATTTCCAAACAAAACTCATCTTCGTACAGTAATATCAAGCATTGTTTTGTTCCGATGCTATTTGTGTCGTCCCCCCACCTCTCAGTGAATCGTCTGAACGCTATATTTTACCCGGGGTACGCTAAACTGTCAGAATCGCATCGGGCATTCAACTCTATAACGAGATACACAGGACCTTTAAATTTTATATGCTTTGGTTTGGGTTTGGTTGTACTTTTAGAGATTTTTCTGTGCTTTTTCATTCTAAAACCACGACATTGCAATTAATATTTATTGGAAACAAACACGGTAAGAGACAATCAGCTCACCCGATTTTTTTTACAAATAAAAGTTAATCTTACGAAACGATAAAGCAGTGTCCAAATTGACATTACGAACATAGATTGCACACTAAATTAGAGCCCAAATCGTCCGTCTCATGCAAGACATTAACAAGCGCGGTAATAATTAGTTATAAATCATGAAAATCATCGCGACGATGCATTGATAAAAGATGGTCTATATCTCAAACAGATTTGAGTAATGGCGGGCGTCGAGCCGACACTTGGCGCAGAGCTGGGCAGATAATGCGGCCGTGATGGATTTCCACTTCGATACACTTTATATGTATTTAAAGCTTATTGTCCTGTATAAGACATGCTCGTAACCTATAAGATCTCCTTTCTACTAATGTTATTATAACAGCAAATAAACAAATAGCGTTTAAAACCCCTAACTTTGATTATCATCAGCCCATTCGGTTTTTAAATTCATAACGCTAGACGACTTTTATGAAGGCGTAATAAAGTTTACATTTTTTAATTCCCAACACGTGAAATATCTTCATTTCCGAGTGGTTTACGATCGTCATTGCGACCACTTACCAACTCGTAACAACATTCTACAGTAACGAGGTTCTTTATGACAGTTTGTATGGTGACATCCGCCGTACAAACAACATAAATTATTCCTCAAATCACATCTGATGCGTATTACCCACTAGTCTACAAAAAGCACATCTCCACATCTTCACGCAACGACAGATGTGTAACAAATAAATTATAAAATCAACGGCCATGGGTTTTTATATCTCACGTGTGAATTGCTGTCTCGTTTCAATTCTAAGGGTCCAACGTGTGTTCCCGCTCGCTCGCGAATTGTCACTCCACATTCGCAGTTTATCATCGGGCGTCCTTTAATCATGACGTCTGTATTATGTATCCAGAATCAAGTTCCAAGATCGAGTTCAGTGCCCTCTTAAATTATTCATCATATGTGCTTTACTCAACTCACTTAAGCAATACATTGTCGAGATCTAAATGTATTGGCTAGTGAGAACTCCGCGCAGCGTGGCAATTAACAATTTGTCATTAACAAATTGCCGAGGTAATGCCTCGCGTCGGCTGCGGCGGGTTTAATTGCCAATTTTTCAATTGTAATTCTTTAAAATAAAAGTAGTAGGTATCATCCTAATTAATTAGCGTGGCTATAATTAGTTGCGCAGGAGTTGCGGGGTGGTGCAGCTGTGACGTTTGACAGATGGCGACGCGACGTTGGCGCGCGCGCAGCTCTTTTGAAACCTGCCTGGAATGTAGGGGCAGGGAAACAGATCTAATTAGATGTGAATTTATTATTTTAACTATCACGGCACACATCTGGTGGCTTAAACGAACCTTCACGGGCAGCTATAAACTTATCTTAACTGATACAATAAAACCATAAACAACCTGGTAGATTCAATCATAAGCACAATTTGATTGTCATTCCTCAATACAAGAAATTGCTACGAACGATCATCTACATCAAGTGTTCAATGTAAAAACTGACAATTAACGTCACGCAAAGTTTAGTATCTGACAGTGGTAATATAGCAATGCCGCGTTCCTTAATCCGACTTCGGTTTGAAAAAGTTGAAAACGCTAGATTGACTACGAGATATGTCAATTCAATATCGCGGCTAACAAATTTGTTATTGCCATGGTGTGATTTATGTTGTGCGATAATGACGCTTATTTGTTTTGTAATAGAGTCGTCGCTTTCCCACTCGTCAAGTGGTAGTGTTAACGCATCGGTATCTTAATGATATGCTCGTCTCGTCGTCCAGCTACGATTTAAACTCGTTTATCGACCATTGTCCGTTGCTCCCAAATAAGTCGGTGAGATTAACAGGAATTCGTGTCGTCGGAAAAACCTTTTTCACGCGGGATTTTTATGAATTAATTATAGTATTCGTTTTGTTACTACAGACATAGCATGGATGCTTTAGACAAAATTATCGTCGAGTTTTTGGAAGTGTTTTGTTTACCATTTCACCAAAATATATACAAGGTAGTGTAAATTATAAACCGGCGTTTTCATAGTTAACATATTTTTAATCTGTTTCATGTTAAATTCAAAGTAACGTATACACAATAAATGGGATATACACGTCTCAAGAACTAGGTGTTGTCATTCCGCGCGCATTTCAGTAAATATTCGTCGCACGCGCATCTAAACTAAACTAAATACATAATGGCGTAACTAGAACTGTGTTGGACGAATTCTCATACTAAAGTAAATATTTGTTTATGAATAATTATATTTAAATCATATAGTGACATATCAAAATAGAAAAGTGTCTTTGATCAAATGATTTAACTGTTAAGATCTTGTTAGAAAACTTATCTGACGATGGAATGTCTAGACTAGAAGTTGCTCTTGATTCATCATACTTGATTCAAGAGTTACAGACATACGGGTTAGTTGATAGATATTTACCAATTGAACATTAGAGTTAAGTGAATTACAAAACAGTTAACTATAATAAAAACTATTTAAATGGGGTTAACTTATAGATCGTGTATATTAAAATAAGTCTCGCTGATTTTTATATAAAGCGAAATAAGACTACACTCACGTTATTCACTACACATACCTAAGGCCTAAAAAGAAAAGAGAAGATTTTTTTAAAATCAAGTTTGTAAAATAAAAAGGAATCATAGTTATTTTTTATTAGTCAAAGATGATAAGCAAATTGTTGGGTGATAGATGTCGTTCGAGCCCGTTGTGTATCAGCTGAATGTTAAAGAGAACGGGCTGCGCTTGCGCATACAGAATGCGTTTTGTGATGGATACTTTGTATGTGGTGTGTGTTTGTTTTAATCTGGGATTAATGATGATTGAACTGGATTGGTAATCGATTATTACGAGTAAAGCTGGTTAATGTTGACGATGATGATATTGATTAAAAAGCATCCTAGAGCTAGAAGATGGTAGCTCTTGGCAGCATATGAGCCTATATGCATCTAATGGGACGAGCCCTGTATGACAAACTCACCGAACAGATCCGCTCAGTCAGGACTTATTTCAAATATATATATATATCTAAAAATAATATATTTATCTTCGATATACGCAGGAATACCTCATAAATGCTTCTTTCATTTGCTTGCCTTTATACACCTGTGTGAAAAACCTGTTCCTACCTACCGAATCAAAATTGAACTGTCTAGCGCCCCGGGTGAGTAATTCGAAATGCAAATGCATTTATATTTAGTATTCAAGAGCATGCCATGCAAGTAGTGGCTACGCCCATCGTCGTTTTTACTGGAGAATCATGTAAAAATCACTCGTTTTTATTCTGTGCGCATGCGACTTATTCGCTGTTCCCATGACTCTAATTTTCGCGTACATTTTTTGTAATGAGATTATGTACATCCTTATATAAATATATTTAAAAAAAAACACCTCGCTTCGCTTACCAGAATCATGCGATTTTATTCACTATATAAGGACGCTTAAAGTCACATGTATTTGTTTAGCGCAGCCTAGCTTGCCCAAATAACTCTGCACGTGAAATCAAACTCAAAATAACTTTATTCAAGTAGGTCTTTATAAAGACACTTTTGAATCGTCAATTATTACACTACCGGTCTGGAAGGTTGTTATCTACCAAAAAGCCATTTACAAAAAATACGTAAAAATATTTATTTTTGTTATATATGTTGCAATTTGCATATAAATACAACAAAAACACGATATATTTCAATACATTAATGAGAAATCCCTTTGAAATAATGTATATCGTTGATACGATATAAATACAGAAGTTTCTAAAATCACGAATGAGTCGCTTGTTAAAATATAAGTTCAGACAGTAACTGGATGCCCGGTTCTATAAAAAGTTGCTTCGTTTAGTCCCTGCACCCCTCGCCGGGCTAAATTTAACCGGGAAACGAACCAAGGACTCAGCACGTGTTCCTACTTAGCACTTAGGACGTCCCGACTTTTTGTTTACGTTTACTGTTAAGTTACCGTTAAGTCGCCATTCTCGATAAAATTAAAAAGTATAAGGAGCTTTTGTTATCTCAAATATTACAGGTTATTACAATTTTAAATTCGAATCATTCCACTTTTGGTTTCGATGCCTCGGGCCATTCACTATTTATACATGCGACATGCCCTGGCTTTACTTCTGCATTTTGTAATTGGCCTGCTCGATGGAAAAAGAAACTCACTTTGCACAACATATAAACACAGTATTAAAAATTCCACTTAATTAAGACATGATAAAATATGAATAATAGGAGTTTTAAGCTAGTATTTTATGCAAAATACAACTTTATCAGAATGTCATCTCACATCTAAAACTCTAGTCATAATAGAAATATTGTGATTTTAAAATGCGTTTTTCTTAAAAAAAATATCTACTACTAACCAAATGACTACTTGTAGTCGGTTGCGGTTAGGTATAATTAAAACAAAAATGTGTCCCATAAAAGGTGTGAGTAATGTATGAATATTCACATACAATTAACATAACGCAGTGGAAAGCCTTTAATTCTTATATTCTCAATTGCAATGTAATGCATTTATATTAGCCAGACCTAATTACAATATATGCACGCGAACAATAATCGAAGAGTAAAGCAAAAGGACGGCCCTTTATGGTCGCTCCAGCCCAGATTCAAATCCATTCGAAAGCTCAATTTGCTAAGCCGAATAGTTTTGTTTTGAACACAACCGCCATATCTCCCAAACTATCTTGAGAATAATTCAATGTTGCAACGCGAATCGCAAACCAACAACGCAAAAGTAACTCTACGCCGTTGCAAAATGGCACATTATCATAACGAAGCAAACATTCGCATCGATTTTAATTGGAATCGAGAACCAATCGCACGGTTATTGTCGTAAGGTACATATTGGCCTGTTAAAGATGAAGATATAAGCCATTCTCGTGTGGGGGATATGGTCTGGAATTCAAGAGTTAAAGATGAGCGCGACAATTTTCGAAATACGAGGAGTGAAATCTAAAAGCCAGATAGCTTTTTGCGTGAAGACCGCGCCGGGGACGGTCCGCTTTTAATTATTCCACCGCTAATTAGCTTTTCGGGGTCCCTTTAACGTTTATGATCAACTATTCTGAATGTTTTATCTTTCAATTAAATTGTCACAATACTTTAATGTTGCGAATAAAAATCGCATAGCTTCTTTCGATTTAATTCAGTATTGAATGCATAATACAAGGTTTTATATGTGATCTAAACAGACGAAGAGTCTTTGGTCAGATACGTAATACACGGCATTAATATATTGTTTGAATGTTATGTAAGAACCACACA
This sequence comes from Leptophobia aripa, assembly GCA_951799465.1. Taxonomy (NCBI): domain Eukaryota; kingdom Metazoa; phylum Arthropoda; class Insecta; order Lepidoptera; family Pieridae; genus Leptophobia; species Leptophobia aripa. The sequence continues at coordinate 7,293,525 of OX637271.1, forward strand.
TACAGTGATGAAATTCAGCCACACAAGAACACAAAGAGAAAGTACAATGAATAATATCAATAAACAAACAATGCCATAAAAAATCGTACGTCCCCTTAATCACTCAATTAAACGTACAGAACCAAAGATCATAAATAACTGCGCGGGCGCTGATTCCTCACATTTTATGAGTTGTTCAGAAAGTTGTATCGACATAAAAAAAACCCGGCCACGGTTGAGGCTCGGGTGTTTGAATTTGGCGACTTTTTCCCGCGAATATTAAGATGCATTTTATCTCATTTAACATAACATATTGAGATAAGATCGATCGTTGTTCTTACATTTACCATAGTTAATGTTCTGAATGTGATGTAATAGGAATTTATATACGTTTTTAACAACAAAGGTAATCCTATCATAACGATCACTGATTAAATCCTTAACGGAGTATATTTCAGTATAATGTCTTGTTATTTTGGTGTAATGTAACCCAATATCTTGGGAGGCGGGCTGCTCAGCCTTCAATACTGAAATTGACGAGTTGTAGTCTACGCCATTTTGTTATATGATACATGTTATAAATCTTTGTTACATTTTTTTTTAAAGTTGCAAAATCTTAATAAGCAAATAGCGTTTTATCTAAATACATTTTTTTTTATTACGTATTATCCAATCGTTGTTAAAAAGACAATTAAAAAAATCTTTATTGCTTTTTTAGTTTGTTCTGACAATACCAGAATAGTGCCACCATTTAAGTAATAATCGACATTTTTTTGCAAACCCGCTCTCTCTTATTAATCTGATACGTATAGTGTGATAAGTTTTATAATTCAGAGCCGAAATGAACCAACCTTTTGAACTACGAGACAATGACTATTTTGATAACGAAAGACGTATGAATGGACGCAGGTGACGCGTTGACAATTTGTCAGATGCTGTCACTGGAATGAAATGATGACGGGGTGGACACGTGATTAGGAGTGATGCCAACGCGCTGAAATGGCCTTTCAGTTATAGACTGATTGGATATTTAGCTAGTAACAACTGAAATCAATCCGTTTATTAAAACAATAAATAACCCTCTTAAATATATATTTTTTGATCATACGCTAACGTTAAAATATAATATAAATTTAATATGCACTTCAATGACATTAGAAAATCAACAATATCTTTATTCACATAGGTAACTATGGTACACATATGAATGTCAAAAAAACAAACTTGACAGCCAGTTCCCGTGGACGAGAACTGGCAAGAAACTCTCCACCACTTATCATATAACTCATGTAACTTTGCGTGACTATATATATATATACATTATGTCATACAAAGAATTTGTTTTATTTATCTGATAGGGATAGAATTGAGTCAAGTTACAATTGATTTGATTCGATTGCGCATTAAGATATTGTATGAATAGGCCATTCAAGAAACAATTAAAAACAAAGAGTTGGCAAGACAATAGGAATTTGGTCAATCAGGTATCAACATTTCTGCCAATTACGAAATGCCGGCTTGGCACACGATGACATCAATGTCAATTCGGAATTACATGCATTCTAGGTCACCTGTGTTCACTGTTAACCCTTGGCTTACAAACTCCTGTGTTTATTGGAGACATGTTCAGTCAGAAATATCTGCTACACATCAGTTTAAGAGATGTTTGAAACCCGCCTTTCAAATATAACGTAAATAATCATCAGAATAATATTTTAAAAATGCTTTCACGCTTCCGAACCGATTTTGATGAAATTTCGCATGGACATAGACTAAACTTTAGGGAAGGGCATAGGCTAGGTCTTCTATCGCGAAAAAAGGGTTGAAGGGTGAACTTTTTAAACACGCTTTCAGTATATAAAGTTCACCAGAACTCTGTCATCTATAAACCGATTTTCTATATTCCTTTTAAACTTATTAAACTTTTCGATGATCAGATAATTCATTTTAAATATAATAAAGAAGAATTTTTTATGTTAATCAGTTAAAATATGTATTTAGTTATTGTACTTATATCAGTTGTGTATAAATAGATTGTTTGCCTTTATGACAGTATATGAATATTGTTCCATTTCTTCATTACAAGAAATTACCTGAACTCTGTTTATTCAGTAAGGTAAATAGGACCATTCTGTGCTTCTGTGCCTGTTCGTACGCAACCAAGCTGAGAAGAATCTCTTTGGTAGTGATCCCAGTTTACATTTTGAAGCAAGGCTAAGCTGGAACAAATCCATGTCCAAACTTTTTCATCAGCAAAACAATCAGATAATTTATAAAACCCTTTTTCTAATAGTTTCTCTTTAACTACCTTACGAGATAGTTTCATAAAATTGGTCTCTTTCTGTCCTTCCTTACCAGTATTGCTTTAACAGGCTGCATACGCTGTAATAATTCATGAAATATACAGATTTCTTCCAGGTGAATTACCAAAATCTTTAATTTAACACAAAATTAGTATTGACCTCATACAGGCTCTTGATTTACGATAGCGTCCGACTTGTAATGAGATGCGCAGACGGTTATGCGTTTGTAAATTAACAATACGTTGGCTTCTTGTTTTGTTTTTTTACTCGACCCGAGCGAAGGGTGATAATGCTTTTCATAATTGCAATTAAGCTAGACGTTGCAGCTTTTATTTATTATCATTGGATATTGAACTTAAAAGCTTTCGAGTGTTTTCACTCTATAGTGGCGATCTCAGGTGGCCCGCGACTGATGAACACAACGGTTCAGAACATATTCGTACAAAAATACATTATGTATTATTCTGTATACTATAAGGAAAATGACAAAACTATATTTCACTAATAAACAAATAAATTACCTGCCTCATAACAAGCAGTAGAGGCCACATCAAGGGATCCCTCCGGGATCTATTTTGGGGCCCTCTCAATTTACAAGGCATGTATTTCTTATGGAAGTATCTAGTGGTATTTTAGTCTCATGTGCGATACACATTGTAATATTTGGAAAACCAATCAGATATCAACCTTAAGCTGTGTTCACAAGACTTAATTTTGACGTGAAAGATGTTTTCTTTAAACTGTTTAAAGTTCAAATAACTTTTAATATAATCGTCAGATTGGATACAACGGAATGATTGAAACGGTTGAACTGAGTTTCAAAGCAGGCTAAGATTTTGAAGAGTTTGATGATGAAAAGTGTCACTTTCTAAACTAACATCTCTCGCTAATAATAGCCGCGATCCACCCTTTAAGAGTTCCCGACAAATAGAACTAACAGACAGACGATCCATCACTGATCCCCCTCTATATATTATTTATGGGACATCCTGCTACCCATGGCTAATCTTTCAATATCTTGAGAAATTCGGGATCTGAACATGGGGTCCGTTGCATTCCGACGGAGTCTAGACGATGCTAAAATCAATCTTCCCGTTCAAGATATTAAGGTTATATTAGCAAACGCTTTACACAGAGCTGACCGCAAATTTATTGATGCAGTTCATGTAGACCTTAATGCAATAGTTATAAAGTCTAAATTACCACGGCTTCCAGAGGATATACAATAGGAATAATTGCAGGATTTGTTTGTTTTGGTGCGGTAGGAAAGTAATGGCTTTGCATTGAAGGAGAATTGTAATTAATAGTTGTTTCTTAATGAATTTGCGCTATGACGGCTACTCAGCGTTAATTTCGGTGATGTAATATATTGGAATCACTGTGAGGTTTCTGTTCTCTCTAGAATCAAGTAGCTTTAGTGATTTATATTTTTCCTTAACAGCGAAAACAATATGACTTAAGGTCTTTAATTCACGAGCTCTAGGCTGGCTATGGTCGGCGGCTCTATAATTCTGGTGTTCCACCTGCTCATTTGACCATTTAATAAAAAAAGGGAGAGGTTAGATTTAGTTTGCACTAATTTCGCATTTTAGTTGCAAATAATTAAAGTGTTTTTAAAAACCTTCAATATTATATTCTGTGTAGTCTATAACAAAACAGTAACTGACTACGAAGTCTGAAAAGTCTAAAGATCGCGTATAAACAGACGTACAGTATAGATTAATTACTATTAAATAGCATGAATAAAAAGGTTTGATTTGACAATGAATTTGTAAATGAAGATATAATTGAAATGTCGTAAATACCACAATTCTAATGATAATCCGACATGCGATTCTCTTCTGTGTGAAAATGAAAGTTTTATTAATTTATTAGCATGCACAGCATCGCGTGTCACGATTTTCTAAATACACGCGGATTGGATAAGTGATTTTAACAAATACGTCAGGAACTGGATGTGTGGGACTTCCAAAATAAGACGTAGATTATTACCTCGATCTCCGCTTGTCGTCAATATATGATTTACGGATGGTCGTAAATCTTACGGCTCGTAAAATGTATAAATTGTTTGATATTATCTGTGTTTGACCGATAATATTATCACATGGTCACTGGTGTAGAGTAGAATGTAGCTTATCTATATAATTACGTTTTTAGTTACTTTTACATAGATATATTATTGAATTTAGTATTATAGTGGAGTTTGTTTAGAAAAACTTAGGACTATAATCTAATGTGAACCATATTGTAAAAAAAATCATAAAGTCAACTAAATCGTGTTATGAATTAATGATTTTTGTATGAGCGACATACAAAATAATTAATTTTATTGCCTGTTCTCAAAACTAGCATTAACTAGCAAGTAACTCCACCTTTTATTAAAATCGCATTTTATATGCAGACTATTTTAGAATTATAAATATTTTACGATGAATTGGTTTAAAAATCAGCGTAATGCATTTTTTTAATAAATAAAAAATCTCTCATGAAACTTGTATTTTTAAAAAGCTTTTCCCTACTTTTCAACACTAATAAAATATACTTAGAAAGTTCGACAAATTGTCACGTTGTGTAAATCGGAAACCTGACAATTGATTTTTGTTATTCACCGTGGGTTCCCAAAGTTATCCGCCCCAAGGCTTTTACAAGATCAAAACTTTGTGTATTGTAAATGTATTCACAGAAATATATCTTGGTTTTACTTTGCGCGAGTGCCTTCATAAAATATTTTAAAGAGTTTCTCCCGTTACCTTAGAAACAATTTCACACAGTAGACGCAGCTTTAAGGCTGTCTTAGACTCAAACTCGTACTCAAAATATTATTAACCCCACTTCATTCAAGTAGGTTTCTATAAAGACACTTTTGAATCGTCAATTTTTACACAACCAACTACTCTGGCAACATCTAAACTCCGATTGGATATATACAAGTATTATTAACTAACTTGATAAGCGGGGCCGCATGTCCACAGAATATATAAACTGACGTCCCCTTAAAAAACTCGCAAAAAGTATTTATATTATTTGTTTGAAAGTTTGTCTGTTTAATATACTTATCGGACGCAACTTCATACTTGGCCGAAGTTTGTAAGTGTCCCAAAGTAAATTGATTTGTTTCAAAGTTTTCCGGTTTAAATATTGAAACGACATATTTGTCTATGGAAATATTTCTTTACCTTTTGAGGAGATGTTTTTTAAAGAGGTTGTATTGTCACTTCTGTGAGATGATTCATGAAGTAATACATATATTTATAATTTATATAAAACACATTTTATCGTAGAAAAATGAGAGCTTTTTAATCGAAATACTTTAGGGTTTTTGTAACGAAAGCTTCTGTTTGTCAAACATTAATTAATAATATGAATAATACCTACTATCAAATAAGTTAATGAACGATTTCATTTAATTAAAAAACCATTACTTCAATATACCAAATAAATGTATTATTCTGTGCAATTTAAATACTTAGACATGGGTCAAGTACGTTTTTTTTAAATGCAAACTGATTATATATTTCTTGACATGAAAAAGGCAGATTGTACACAACACAATTTCACCCTTTGACATAATATTGGCTTAATTATCCGTAAGTACTTTTGTTAAACGGTCATATGAATGGATTTGAATGCTAAGTGTTTGTTTTTAGGGTGTAGTTCAAAAGCTCTTAACCTTTAAACATGACTGGTTTGGTTTATTTAATTAAAATATTTTAAATGGCCTCATCGCACGTGTAACGAACGTGTAAGAAAAGAAACGGAGATTTATTACTTTTAAAAGCCAAAAATTTAACAGCAACTAGCCCAATTGTCAAACAGAAATTCATACGAATTCTTCAAATCGAAAAATCCTTCCCCATATAATCGCGCAATTAAAATCGGCTCGCAACTCGTCAGTGGTACATGACAGGCAAACAATCGAACCCACTACCGCACGCGTACACCACTGAACAATCCCCATTGTAATCAACCCCAAAGTTTTTCCCTATTTGTTTTCGTGCGGTAATTATTGTTTGGTTTTCTTGTGAATTGTGGTCCTTAATAGCCCCTTGGACGGATTTATTTGTAATTTCGTTTGAGTGCTCCTGGCGTTAATTCGCCGTTGATTACGGTTCAGGGGCGTAGGCTACGGTGCTGTTACGGATGGGTAACCGGAAGTGCGTATCATACAAAAATATTAAATTATTTTTTTTAATAGGAGAAATAATCGTCTATACCTATTAAAGTAAGGAAGTTTACTTTCACATAAGCCTAGATCATATTGGCATTTTTTTTACATTGCATACTACAATCAGTGCATTGAAGTACTAATTAAGATTTGATTTAATAAAACAATCTGATAGATTCCAGACACACATCAAGGATGTTTTGATAAAAGATCTATAACACTTCACTTGAATTTTATAACTAACAAAGATATGTTAAATTGTATAAATTGTGAATAATAATATCAATTTGTTCATTAAACAGACAAGCCCACCCAATTAAAAGCGTTAAAATGTGTGCACAACTACGCCGTAAAAATAATTAAACTAATTCTAATGCTACCAAAGTAATTAGTAATCGTTGTCCGTTCCCAGTTGAAACGGAATCTAGACAATCTGATTTAAATAACATCACTATAAAAACATTATGCATTCAAATTGCCCGCCGGAAATGCGTAGACGCTTCCTAAGGTGCCCACAGATTATAATAAGTGCCACACTTGTTGCTATAGACCAAAGATAATTGACCGTAGACGGTTTAGTTCTATAATTACACATTCTATTATTTATAGTCTGCAAATAGTTGGGAGCTTTTCACGTCAAGAATGTCATATAACAACGTATGTAATAATTTTCATAAATAAAACCTTCCAGAGATTGGGCGACGACAGTTCTGTCATCAGAGACAATAGATTTCATTATATCTTGGAACGTCTTGACCGCATTGAATTATTTATGTCCCGTTCCGTTACATTGACTGGTTAATGAGGTGTGTTCGTGTGTTTGTCTAGTTAATATTAATACCCCGTGTCTGCCTTACGTCTGATGGTCAAGACGATTTTATTTGCATAGTTGGGAAAATCAGCCACAGATTAAAAACCTTTTATTCATATTTGAAAATCTTAGATTATTCTAAAAAGGATGCATTCTGATGCATTTAAATATTAAAGTTTTATTTACCCAATACTAAACTGGATCACAATTATCTATGAAAATTTCCAAGTCATCTTATAAAAATTAAAAAGAAAAATTAATTTTGAAAACAAGAAACTTTACGCCAAGCTTTTTAATATTTTTACTAAGGTGGTATTTAATAGATATAATTTGAAACATATGAATTAATTAACTAATCCATATAATTAATCCAAATATTTTAATTAAACCGAAATGGCTATAATTTTTTAAAGCCAGCTCAAAATCAATGACTCGACGGGGCGCAGGCCACATACAACGAACATGCGACGCTCTTTTATGGACCTTAAAAAACTGTCATTTTATGGACCAAGCCTTAATTTTTTTGTGTTTTTAGAAAACGATTTATTTAATGAACGCTTATAAATATATAATTTGCTTTATAATATAACGGAGATAAATGTAAGACTGTATTTTTGATGAAATATCATCATGTCTGACAATTTCAACTGAATTAAAAGTCTTTTAACAATATATATAACGAGATGAACACAGTTTTGACACATTGAATAGCTAATCAGTGGTAATTGTTGGGGCTTAGGGGCAAATGATCGGGTTACTCGTGTGAAATTCTGACCCCATTATATAGATTGTATTATTATTTTTATCCATATAGAGTCTAGAGTATCACTTGTGTACGCCAGAAAGTGGCTGAAGAGCATTCTATATGATTTATCTAAATGAGCAATGTTCTTATAGCTAAAGCTACGAGAATTCCAAAGTAGACTAGTCGCATAACAAACTTGTTATTAAGGTTTAGTTTAAAACCCAACCGATAAATATTAATCTAGACTTTAAAACTGTGATTCGATCGAATCGAATGAGATTAATAGTCTTAGATATTTCATATATTATGAGTGTATCATATTTTAAATAAAAAAAATATCTGTTTACGTAAGACAAGTTTAATCGATTTTAATATTGACACGAAAATTTCTAAGCAAATATGATTTTGAGCAAAGATTATCAGTTGTCCTGTGAACTGGGGCAAGATAAGCATATCTCACTTTGAACCTTATCACCCGTATATAAGGGCCATAGTATTTTGTAATCTCGTTCCCATGCTGGTCACTGACCTGGCGCCGAAAATGTTTAGAATTATCAACGCGTTCGCAATAAACGTAATATGGATACAAATTTAACAATCATAAAATACGACCTTGAATATATTTTAATAGGCCATAAAGTTTATGTTTTATAGCCTAGAAACGCTGTCATTAAATGTTATTCCGAAGCTACTTAACTATTTCAAAATTTGTAAGCACATCTATAATATTTGAGCAAATGTATAAAGATTTATTATAGAATCCAAAACCCTACGTTTGTCTATAAAAAAAACAACTTAGCGGTCAGAACGTTCTGACACTAAGCATTTAAAAAAAATGCAATATATTATACATATTTTTAGATAAATACTAGTAATAGTTAATAACTTTAGTTATTAATTTATCATATTTAAAATAAAGCTTTTTATTTTCTGTTTCTTTTTTATAACTGTAGGCAATATTTGTTTTTTCTGCAGTTGAGCGGAGTTTGAAACAAGAGGTGATGAATAAAATGCTTAATGTTCTAGTCAGTAGGTTACCTAAATATAACTAACTTCATTTTAGTAGCGACCTATTCAACCTTTTACGTAAAACCAAACATTACGTATAAGAAATGCAAATATATGCCAGCTGCCAGTAACTTGATCCGGCGCACGCGTCGCCAAACAATCGCACAATACCTTTCAAACCTTTAGCTTGTTCATTTGTTTAAACAAACCCCGTATTGTTTATATATTTCTATCCAACAGCTGACAATTATTTTAGATGTCTTTTTCATACGAACCTAGGACATCCCGTCAGCCGTACGCAATTAATCTTAACATAAGTTAAAATCACTTAAATTACGTAATGAATCATTATAAGAAATTCCTGAGTTTTGATTAAAATTACCAACAGAATCAATAATAGAATATTAGAAAAAAACTTCAATATACTGCTTCCAAATATATATTTTTATTTAAAACAAATTCATTTTATATACTGAGACGGATTAGTTTTAACAGCAATTCCAGATTTGTCACTCGTTTACATCCGAAACAAACCGGGTAAAACTTTTGCATATTTTATTGACAGTGACATAAATTATAATCCGTGTTGGTAACACTAATTCATCACACATCAGCTAATTGTCGACGGAAATCGTACTTTGCTCTATGAATATAAAAATTGTAAGTGTATACACGAGCGTTCTTTTTAATATACATATACCCAGATTTATTAAGCGTTTACTTCCTATGGAAAAAATGAATTTATAGTGTAATTATCCTTATTAAAGAATTAAGTAGGCGCTTGGTAGTCAGTACCGGTGATCCAAGAGCTGGCCTTTCACGCTCAAAGCATTGCGATACGAGGATATGCAGCCAGCGTTATGGACCTAACTTTTTATATTTATTTTAGTTTTTATAAACTAAAATAAATATAAAAAGTAATATTTATATATTAGGGTCCTGCAATCAAGCTTCACCAATTATTATCCTTATGTTAGGGAATATTAGAAATATTTTTATAAGATAAAAGCTCTCGATCCACTGTCTCTGTAACGTAGCATATACAGCAGAAAATACCTTTTGAATGGCGAACTTTTTCATTTCATTATTTTATAGATTAGTAGGTGTTCAAATTACATAGGTGAGTTAGTACTAACTAACTTTATAGCCGGTAATGTTACATTTTGTTCCAAGAAACGTTCGTGTGTGAATTGCCTTACACACACTTTACGCACATTAAACATTCAGTACTGATAATTTAATTGCGTTATAGGCTATAAATCAAACTTTATACACGCCTATATTAGAAATAATAATATAAGATTTAATATTTTTCAAATAATCATTTAAGTAATTGATTTGTGTGGTAGTACTTTAATAAAGGCCTTCATTATACATGGAATTATACAACGGGCAAACGCAATAAGAATTGTCGCCAGAATATAACGAAAATGTCATTAAAATTTTCAACCAAATTGCGATAGATGTGGCGATAAATGGCGTCCAAGACTGTCCGTTCCCATTGGGAAAACGGGAGGAGGGAAACTCAACTTTTCCATTATCATTAATCGTTGGAAACTGCTCACTATTGTCATGGCGAGGCGATACGTCTTAATATAGCTTTTGTTTTTCAAGAGTGCTTTTGCCAAACGTGTGTGCCAAATGATTAAGATTTATTAAAAAAAAAGGGACATTTGTGACGTGAACTCTATTTTTAACCAACTGTGAAAATGGTGTTATTCATTCAAAGAATTCGTTCGCTTAAAAAAATACAGACGTTATACACACATAAACCGAGAAATGTTAAAAAGGGCGAAGTTATAAACTTTGCTCGAAATTGTTAATAATAGACAAACAAGATGAGTTTCTTGCTTGCTTCTTTTCTTGGTCACGTACGAACATGCATGATTCAAGGGTCCTCTGTACTGAAAGACTGTGTAATCTAGTTCATAACATCACACAACAAACGTAATACACTTAAAAGCTCTCAGAGTCTTATATTTCCCTATATTAAAGATACATAATGAAAAATTAAAAACTTAACACTTCCTACAATGGGGATGATAAAATTTCACTTAAAGATAGCATCAATGTTAAATAATTTATATATAACAAGATTTTGTAACAGTATATCGCAAGTTAATTCTTCATTATGGGGTTGGCATTACATCACGCGACGGCGCGTGCGCCGGATCGGATTTCGTGGGAATTTGGCAAACTGTGAGATGGTCACACGTAATCCATCATCTGCTCATTCGCCTTAAATCCAGGATAACATTGGCCTGATTGTTAATTATTCTATGTAATCTAAAATACTAATTTTCGTATTTTGAGAATTAAGGGGAGTTTTGTTTAGTGATTGTCTGTGACTTGTCATACAACCTTTTCCACGTATCTTACCAGATCACTTGTCCACAATTTTCTCCTTGGAATCATTGGATTCCAAAAAAAACTGGTTAGAAGATACACACAAATACACTCAGCCTACTTATTATTTTTAAGCGTGAATACTGTATCGCAAATCTCAGCATTTAGGGCGAATCGTTCCCAAGCTTTTTTAGCGTTTAAATAGTCCTTTACAACTATTTCAACAACTTTTGCATATTAAAGTTTAAATTTGGACTTTCTCAACAACTTTTGCTCAACGCACAGTATTATACATTTATATATTATACGCGCAGTTTATTATACATTTGTGAACCTAACATATATGTTACTGACTACTTTATTGACACGACAAAAGAGAAAATACTTTTCTCTATATTTTTCCGTTTCAAAACTGAAACTACAATGTTAACTACTAACTTTAGAATTTTCTTTGGTCTACTATAAATATTATTAATAAGCCTTTGATCACAACTATAAATATATTAACTTGATGTTATGTGTTAAATAATTACGGATATCCGTTAAGAAGTTTTATATTGCGTTATTCAAAATATCACAAACACACCAATTACCAACACCTGCGCGCGCATATAGTTTTTGAATTAAATAATCATAAATAACAATAAACTAGACAAAATAAACGCATCGCGTGTTGTCATATCGAAAAATAATTACAAAGGTGTTCGATCATTGACTGACAGTTTTTGCTAACGACACGAATTGTGTGTGGCACTCGGAAACACGGTATTTTTATTTGTTACCCAGTATTTTTTGTCGAACAAAAAGCCCGCTTTGAATTTATTTAGATATACAGTGTAAAATCTATAAGCCGACACTGAAGGTAATGTGCGTTATAGACAGTAGTTAAATGGAGAGAAGAATTAACATTGTATGGAATACAAGCTAAAGCCAATTGATTTTGACGCTTTAGAGACTTTGTCGTTAAATCTAGTGCCGTTATACAGAAATGCACTGTATATTCTTGTATTACACTAATCATATAGGTCACGGTTCAAGTGGTAACGCGTAATAAACCGTTAAAACTGTGTTTTTAATGCGCATAATTTAGTGTCGGTAAGTTTGTCTGGAACTGCATATTTTTTCCACATCGACAACAATTTTCTTCTTATATTTAAGACTACGATTCCAAAATACACCGGTATGAGATACCCACAACAAAATTTATATATTTTTTTTAGCGTGGTGTCTTTTTTGCAAACGTACCCACAAAATGGTGTTACATAGTCAATTATACCTATTATTATACAAAATTAATAAATTCCGTGTGTGAGGAGGTCCTGACATGTGGATAAACAAAATTCAAACGTTAATAAGTAAGTCATTCCGATTCTCACATATGGTGTGAACTGAGCGCATTAGTGGGTCCGTTTCCTGTCAAAAAAACACCAACAATTTGCTTTTATTTTAAAACAACACATTTAGTCTATGATCTGAATGCATACTTTTTTTCTATTCCTTCTGAAAAATGTCAATTGTCAACGCGCAATGAATGATCTGAGAGTCTGCTCAAGTTCCATAAACATATGTTCGATATTCAAATTAGGGAATAGACCTGAACATCGTCAGTTTTTGATCGGTGTAATTGAAAGTGGCGCGGCGGACATCTGTTCTAAATACAAATTCAAATTCGCCGCCTGTTTGCTTTCTGTAATGATTATTGAAATTGCCAGTTGGCTATACGCGTTCTATTTTTGAATGGAATTTCAGCTGGTGTTACATTTGTAATCTATGGTTTCGCCACAGATTACAACACGATTTTTACTTGCCTGAGGCGTCTCATTCAATTAAGTTGAGGCGCCATTATTTTAAATTAAAACAATCTCCTGTAATTGGACACCTAATGATCGTTAGTGCGATCAATTAAATCTAGCATGAATTGTGTTTTAATTGAGTTTCTTGTGAAATGCTGCGAGATATTAATTATCTCGTGAAATTTTGTATAACTTTCAATAAAACTCATTTCATTTATAATTCTATTTCTATAGCTAGGAATAAATTCAATTAGCATTAATAGCGTCAAGAATCCTATGAGGGCAAAGGTGACTGCAGTTATTCTATTAACCGAAACTAGATATCATTTATTTGGAATTATTTTTGGAAGTACGACTTTATATTTATAACCCTTTTACCGGTAACGAAAAATAATATTTCGCAACTAGCAACAGACGCAGTTAATGATGCGCGCGCGCACGCCAGCTCGCCATTATGGCCACCTGCAGGGTAATGCCAAGTTACGGTCAAATACATTTCATATTGTTTAACATTCAGAAAATCCTGAGCTTATTTTATGTAACTGGTTAGTCTGTTAGATCAAAACCTACATACTTTTTCATGCAACGTATAAAAGTTTGGCACTCGATGTTCAACGAACCAAGAAGATATCACTTCGAGCTTAAAAGTCACATACTGTTGATGCATTCTGGGGTTTTCCTAACATCCTAACAGCTTAGCATAGCTTGCACAGTAGTAATAGGGGGCGCGGAGAGCAGGCCATCATAACTTCGAGTTGTTGTCAACAGAGACCTCCCTCATCCTCGCTGTCATACGGTGCGGTCAATGACGACGTGCGCTCCCCGGGGTCAGGTGGAACACCTGGTCCCCTCAGCCAACCAACACCACAATCCCTCGATGCGACAGATCCAGGTACGTCAAATTCTCTATCCTGGTAACATTTGAAGTGAATCAAATCTGTGAATAGAATAGTGCGAAACTTTTAAGCTGCCAAATTTTTTTCATATATCCTCGGTGTTGGTTACGGTGTAAGCTTTATTAAGTGTTACCAGTTGCTTCTTTGAAAGCCCTGCCCTGTATTATTTACGGAGATTGACAAGTAAGTTTCGCTTTTTAAACGCTTTTCGCTTGCATCAACTAACCATACGTTACGGCAAAATAATGGAAATACATTTGCATAACAACGATTCAATGCTGAAATCTTGACAATTATTAAAGGTCAGGGGTTTGACGTGCTTTTTTAATGAAACGTTGTCAATATGATGTACACCTACGCAACCGGCAACCGACAATTAACATGTCCGCGATCTAGATGCACACGTCAACACCCGTCAAGCGTCAATGTAAGAATGACAGGCGCACATCGTCACTATCTGGCGTCAGTCACAAAGGAAGTTTTTAAAACCCTTCAAATCAGTCACTAGAATTAGTATCACTCAACGTTTCAAATCTCGATCGATTGTCGTACGCGTTGAGGAATGATAGATGACTTCTGAATGCGTAGTTAACATTTCCAATACAATAGATATTGAAATGAGCCAGTCGAATTGTTGCTCGGTATATCCTATTGATTACCGCGGAGCGCGGTAATACAACTTTTAATAGCGGGAGATGCGTTGACGTTTGACAGCTGTCAGAAGTGGCAGCGCCGCGCGCGAAAAACTAAACCCCCGCAATTCGCACGTTGGTTTTTTCATGGAAAATTATGTTTTCCACGCACGTTTGTGTAATTGTTTGGTTTGTCGCACGGCTCTGTCGGCGCGTACATGGCGAAATGAACGAAATTGAATTTCGGTGAGGCTGCACAATGATCTGCACCTATAAAATGGGAATATCGTATCGGCTTTTGTTTATTAAAATTCACAAGCGGAATTATTTTTCGTTTAAAGCTGATATCCAGTTGGATTTTGCAATTTTATATTATGAACCCAATTTACGTTCTTTTTTACCTCTTTACGACAAGTATTTTCATAATTACAGAATCAGAAATATAGAGTATACTAATTATTCAGTGTAAACGTAAATTAATGTTTGGTTTTTAATGTTGCATTGAAGAGAAAGGAATCTAGCAATGTAATCTATTTACTGCCTTTCTTGACAAGTCGAATTACAGTAGCCAGTGGATCTGTAGCGTCTGTAAGTATCATATATATCAATTGTTGAATAGTTTTATATTTGTAATATATGTAATGTTTGAGAGATATAAGAAAAGTTGTATAGTAATATTCATACAGTTGTTGGATCTATGAATGGTGAATGTGGTGTTGTGAATGGCAACCCAAAACGCTATAAAATGCACATCACTGTGCACTCACAATCAACCCTGAACATTATAAAACAATTAACACAACAGTAGGTATAACCCAAAGTGCGAACTAATTAAAAATTCAAATCTAAAAACGAACCGTCACTCCCGCCATTCCAAAGGGCTAACTTTCCCGCGTGAATTATTCAAAATTCAAAATTTCCCTATAATTCAATCATCCGATCCCCCCGGGAGAGGGGAGGGGTGATTATTTGCGAATTTATTATTAATTAACTGACGTGCGCGCCATAATTACGTTTTTCAATTATATTCAATTATACGATGAAATTCGGATGCGAGACTGGCCGGTAATTTCGATTTTTTTTTGTCTGCGGAACGAACCATAAATTCAACTTTTGACAGTTATTATCTGTACTGCACATTCAGATTACCCACAGACCATAAATTACATCATCATTATAATACACACTAGGCTAAAGTCTAAACAAAATGTGTTGTATTCACCTTATTTTAAGTAGGTTCGTATGAAATATTTCTAATACTAGCCTAGTATCTCATAGAAATCCAAGACCCGGATGGCTGTCACTATAATTCAAGGCACACTTGTGAGCGGCGGTCACTTACGCGTGATGTGTTTAAATAATATTAATGCCTTTTACATACGAACGTTCAAAAAGCTACGGCAAAACTGTCAACTAATACGTACTTACTAATAAAATTACTATGAGGTAACATATGATATGCTATAACTAGATATCAAACATATACTTTTTATATAACTACCTTCTAATACATACAACAAAACGCACTATACTTTAATAGTTGACACTTAGCAAGACTGTTAAAAGAGCTCATAACATTCTCACTTCATAATCTAACGCTTGTTAATAACCTAAGACGACCTACGAGTACATTATTATAAATATCTTTACCTAACTAACCCAACCACGCTTTATAAATATTTAGGTGAATCCGCGTGTATAGACCGCCTTATTGTCAAAGTTATGAAGTAAATTGGAGCGTACAGCTTGAAGGAGCGGTAATTTTATTTGCAGACCCCAGCCGGGGAGGTAACACAATAATCGTTATAACAGAATCTATTGCCAATTCTGCATTATGATAAAATCGTTACATATCGAGAATAAATAATTATCTATCGTATATATTTAGTAAGTATAAAACAGTATTTAATAGCGTGTTCTGATAATAATTATAGGTTGTAATAATAGACATATGGATATGTTTGTTAGACACAAAGATTGATTTGAAGAACGAAGAATCTGCCGAAATCTTATGCGCCGGCGCAGATTAAATTAATCGAATGACCGTCACGCGTCACAATGTGACGGAACGAAATTTTTAATCAATTCCCAGTTTCACGGCTGTCACTTTGCCATTGTTTGTTACATTGTTACACTGATTTCGTAACTATGAATAATTTAATTTCATTGTATTGTTTTGTTACACTATAAATTTTATATGTTTACCACCTTTAAAAAGATGTGTGATTAAATAAGCATTACTTTGGTAGAAAAGCAACAATGACATTAACCAAAGGACACATATCACCTCGATGTCTGTCCTCGTTCCTCCACTTCGCGTTTATAAGACATTTCTTTCCACGCACCACCACGTTATGGAACGAGCTGCCCGCCACGGTATTTCCGAACCATTACGACTTAAAGTCCTTCAAGAGAGTACCACCTTTTAAAAGACCTGCAATGCACTTACGAGCTCCCAGCCACGTGAGTGTCTATGGGCCTCGACTTCACCTTTACAGTGTGCCTCCTGCTCGTTTTACGCCTGTTCTATAATAAAAAAAACTATATAAACATTCATGTGAAAAATTATTAACGAAATTTACGCGGATTACAATTGGACAACAGTGATTATTTAATTGGGGCTGGTTATTCCCACGACTTGTTATTTATCTACATACACATAGACGAACACACATAGCATCTGGTTAATAAAAACATATATTAATAAATATACAAAAAACCTTTTCGTTAAAAAGTTTTTTTTTAAATACACAAAATTACTGCAAGTTACAAACTACTTAACAAGTCTAATCGTTCTTCGTTCAGCAACTCATAAGTCATAACATGATTCTGAATCAATAATTCAATCGTAAAATTGAAAACGGCCATTCGTATCACGTATACGACCACTTACTAAATGTAATCGCGAAATTGTTAATAATTCATATTAAACTCGATATTGTGGAATAAATATTAGATTAGGTGGGTAGGGCGGACGGAAGTTGCGCCGAATTATGATTGGTCCGTTCTGGAGGGAAACATCGCGTGCGTCAATTCTGTGAATTCCAAATTCGAATTGGATCAAGGTAGATTTCAATTGTTTGTAGACGTTTACGGAAATCAGATGTCTGTGGTTATTTTACAAATGAAACAAGTGAATGTAGGCTTTTCTTTCAAACACATGCATATTACGAACGATCTGTCATTTTCCGTATACTATACGTATACTATATTTTTATAAATACAGACCATAGATATTTACAAGACCATAATCAGGTGATACATTTTCTAATTCTGTATCAGCGTATAAGCATCGCGATACAGCGAGGAAATGCCGCCAGCATTGTGGGTACTCTGCCACAGGGACCAAACTTTTTAAATTTGTTTTATTTTAGATTAATTTTTTTTGTAAGGTTAAAATTAAGAATATTTTCTGTATATTTACAAAAAAAGAATTCTATTTATTTCTGTAGCATAGTATTATAAAATGGATTTTATTTAAACTATGTATATTTTGTTACTAAATACAATATTCATTACGAATGGAAATTTATCTAAAAAACATTTTAAATTAAAAGTTACATGTTTACGCGAATATAAAGAAAAAAATATGTTAATAATAATTTATTGTTATTAACAGAAAAGAGAGCTTTTAAAAAGTTATAGCATTTTGTAAGTTCTCTATATAACCCAAAATGAAATAGTCCACTGGTGTGAATATGTAACAAACATTTATAATTTTATAAAGGATTACAATTCACACAACAGGCTATATTCATGTTAACAAAACTATAATATTTAATACAGGCTTTGTTTGATTGCAAAGGGTGGAAATTAACAATTGGAGATCTGTCAGAAATGACAAAGTGATTCGTCATACAGCTGCCTGTTAGAGCGAGAGGCGCACAGAGCGAGATGGCATTACGTATGCCAATGAAAATTTGAATACACTATTATTATCTTCTTCAAGTTGGATTATACGCATTTCACACAACCTCATGGTAAATCGAACCCAGGAACGGTACGGATTTTTGTTTCACCTATCTACATATATTTTGGTTAATATTACCGAGTGTATAGCTTATATAGTCGTAAATATATTATTTATATTTCTGTCATAGTATTTTGACGAATGAGTTACAATGCACTAAATGCGCTAGTATTCAATGTATGTGTAGTATTCAAGTATGTTCTAATGTATGTGATTCAATCTGTAAAGTGTAGATAAGACACTTTTATTAAATAAAAATATTCCTGTTATTAACAAAAAAATCAACATATAAATAATTTGGGTTTATATATTTAAGTAATTATTTATTATTTACTTACGAAGTAATTGTTAATCTTTAAAATAAAAACCGTTTTTTTTTATTTCTGCCACTGTCAATGTAACTTTTATATGGTCTAAATATATAGTATATATATTTATATGGTAGTGTAAAAATGAAGATTAAAAAGTGTCTTTAAACCTACTTGAATAGAGATATTTAGAGTTAATATTTAACATAGATAAAGATTGTAAAATTGTATCTTATTACGCGTCTCATCTACATGTGAATCCATGATTAATAACACACATTTGCGGCCCTTTAACAACTGACAAACAATCTTAAATAGGCTACTTGAATATTTTTCAATATTAAAAAAATGCAAATTCAACCATTTAACCAGACCCGCGTCGTGTTAATAAACGTTTGACAGTCCACGTGTAACAGAGGCCATCGAGACTGGACGTCCAAGAATAATTGCTCTTAAACGGTAGCATTGTAATGAGTGAAAAGTAACACATTGTGATTATGTTTATGAGATGTAAAATGTGGCTTCTGGTGATTTAACGTCTCGCACAATGGCTGACGTTGAATAGACAAGTGACCACAGATTAAACAATGGAATTTTAAGTTCGAACATGTCTAATGCAGATTAAAAATTACTGTAATTATGACAATTGACTAATGAAACTTTTATAACATGTGCAAAGCTATACAAACTATTTATATCAAGTGAAAAAATTTCGTTACACAAATTAACGTATGCGTACTGTTAATCTTATATTAATAAGCTGTGGTTAAAATCTTAATCAATGAGTCGCCGGTGGTCCGTGAACCGTGTCAAATCTGAACTCGTTACTAAAACTATTGAAATATTCTTCGCTCCTGTCACACACAATTCTCACCTCTATACACACACGCATAGATGCCATTTTCAATACGTAACATTGTTAATATGCACATAATTTTCACGCCTATCAAATATTTACATTTGCAATTGGGTTTTAGTTGTTTCTATTGTTTTAAATTAATTGCTACAACATTTTTAATAAATTTTAAGTCGTGTAGCATTTTGAGTGTATTTCTGGCACGGATTTAAACGTGATTTTTTCAAATAACAATCGTAAAATTCTTCAGTAAAGGTTATAACTGTTTAGGCGAGCTGTGTTAAAAAAAATATTTTGTTGGGTTTTGCTCTTAAATTAAGATTTGACAGTTCTCATCTTTCCTATATGCCTGAGTTTGAGGAATGGCAGAGATGTTTCCAAAACACTTTCATTTTTCAAATAGCTTGAGCTTATTATCGTAACTATTTTTCGTGAATATTAGTACTTTTTTTTTTTAATTCTAAAATTCAAAATAGGACTAAAAATAAGGAAATCGTCCTAAACACGAAATGTCGAGAGATTAATTCCATTATAAAGGTGTCATTAATAATAGAATTATTCATACCACCAGTAAACGTTTGCAACATGAAAACAAAAATTAACATCTTGAATATTTTCATTAAAAATTTATTCGCCCAGGGGTCGAACCGACCCTAAGCTCTGTCAGATGTCAATCTTAGGTAGGGATGCTGTCTATTTTTTATTGTCTGTGATGGGGTGGCCGTGCGTGAAATGATTCTGAATATTTATGGATAGAGCGGATTATAACTTGTAATTGCCACACTGCAATTGTCAACTGTCACATTAGGGATTGATTATATTTTTATAAATGTTTTATATTAGGGCGTTTAGTTGTTTTTCTATATGATTGAATAAATTGTATTATTTTTCATTTCATCTATAGAATTGACATTCGGAAATAAAAGTCACATATTTTTATACATAATGACTATTTCGAATCGTCTTAAATCTAAATGACACTACGCCTGTCCACACGCTAGCAAGAGCAGGCTTATTATCGTAACAGCAGCTTGTTTTCTTTTTTGGCGATCCTAATAAAAATCTATACAATTTATACATATTTCTACAAACCTAATGTCATAATTCTGTGACGAGAAACATATAATAGTCACGAATGGTATTGGTTTAACAATAAAAGATGGCAACCCCACACCAGGCGACAATTACAAAGGTGCAACAGATGATAATTGTAAGTGACGTATATAAATATTAATATGTGTCCGTTCGCTCAAGTGTGCCTGCGTCCCCTAACTCTAATACATTTGTTAACTAGTCAAGCGCGAACTGGGAATATATTTGATAATCAGGATAACAAAAAAAAAAACTATAACGAAATGTCTTTGAATTATGCTATTTAAACATTTCTTTATTCAGTACAGTAGTATAAAAACTACTTATCCCTACTTCTTACAGAAAAATACTCTTAAAATGTTTTATTTAAATAGTCTAGTCTGTTAACAAATCAATGTTATTCGTATAATTTTTGATAGAGCGTTGATTAAACCCCGTATTTATTTATAATAATAAAACAAAATTCTACTGTACCCTATGGTTGACTGCTTGCAATCTATTAGTATGTATAGATATTTTTTTATTCGCTCGGTAATTTTATTATGTAAGTAATGTGACCTTAATGGGATCTTTATTAAATTCTCGATATATATTTGTTAGCTTTGCATCGACTGTTATATTTCTACTATATTTTAATTTGTGTCGCGGTTTGTTGCTACACTCTTCCGAAAATGGCTGCACCGATTCTCATGAAATTTTGTATGCATATCGACCGTGTCCGGAATTTTTGTACTGTTTTTATTTTATGTGTACGGCAAAACAAAGTAAGCTAGTTATATATCAAGTTATATTCAAACAATGAAAATAATATGAAAAATTTAAGCGCATTTCCATTATTTTCAATATTTCATTTTTATTTAATCCCCAGTTAGAAGAGATTATTAAAGAAATTATCGTAAAATTGTATAATTAATTAAATGTAATCTTTACAGGTAAGGCCGAAATATGAATTCAAAGAAGAGTTGGATGACAGTAAGTGATAGAGAAACATAAAATCAAAATTAAACCACAAATACAGCATACTAAGCGTTTAACGACTTAATAAAAGCCCCGAAACATAAATTTATACTGCTGTCACTTTATTCTGTGTCATAAAACACTATTAAGAAAAAGTGATCTAAAAAATCCTAAACTGGAACACAGTGCAGTTGTAACAGTTGGGCGACGAACGTGACCAGCCAATCGAGTCACAGAATGGTTACCATACCTTAGTCTTACATTTTCGTAAAAACCAGATCTAAACTCAGCTTTTAACTGAATGTGTATTAAGCTTAATACGATAAGCAAAATGCAATGTTAATTATAGACCGCGTTTAATGTGCCAACTGCATTTTAAACTGTGCCGAGGTCAATTAGAGCTATTTTAACAAAAGTTTTTATTAATACATTTTATTGGGTAGTAAAACATTTAATTGTAATAAATACCTGAAGACATTTACGTGCGCGCTGAGAGAACAATCGTAAAAATATCTATAAAATTATTTCTTTCGCGTGAATCGCGTCTGATTATATCTATTGACCGATAAGTTTTTTTTTAAATCTATGTATTTTTATATAATGGATTCAGAAATATTTAAAAAATGCTGAAATAAACATTATTTACAATCATGGACCCTGAGAAAATGTCGAATTTGTAATATCCTATTAAACTTGGTAAATTTATAAAAATAGTACTTCTCCAGTGCGTTTCACCTCTCCATCAAAGATTCTGTTCATCTCTTAAGTAAAACTACTAATTATACGTAGCTAATACTTAAAAATTAATTGAAGGAGAGAATTTATCTTGGTAACGTCATTTCGCGTCTCCATCTCCCCTAATTTAAAAAGTGAGATAAAACTTGCATAATCTTAACAGCTGACTTATTACCGGGCTGTCGTTTTGAAAAAAAAATGTAATTAAACTTCAACAATCGCGCGCAAATATCTAAAACGTTCAGTCAAAATGCTCGAACTAATGCTGTGTTGGAAAGAGAGGGATGTCGCCCGAGCTGCATTTCCACTCGCGTTAGAAAGGGATAAGAAAAGAAAGTATTGTTTTAAAGACATTTTTAATTTCCCGAAGGTGATTTATCACTTTGTTTCGACTCAGTGTGAATATGGTATTTTTTGTGCTGCGAGGGGAGCGAGCGTCCCCCGCGATGATTTGAATTTAGAATAGAGTGGATTATGGAATGGAGAAATGCCTTTGCGGGTGACGGATGACTATTTTGAATTCGGAACATTTTCGAATGAGATTTTAAAACTGGCTGAACGGAATTTATCCCTTTTGAAGCCCTACATTTATTCTAAATTTGATTTGGCAGAATTGAATAAAATTACAGACTATATTAGTTCCATAGTCTAAAAAACAAAGTGCTCAACATTGAAAAATATCTGCAATAGTAAATATCATCTACATCTATATAATTTAATGCACTGTTAAGTACGGGTTCTTTTTCTGAGGTTTAGAGAGTTGTAAAGTTCACTCGCTGCCTTTTAAAGTAATCGGCTTATTGCTACCTTGAACGTCAAGACCTTTCAGCAATGTTGCGTGAACGAATTTCCGCAAATAACTCCCCGCTCTCTTATCTGATTCAATTTATATCATATTTTTTTAACAATCTCAGAACTTCCAAAAGTTCATTTAAACCTTTCGTCAAAAGATTTATCGCCGCTCACGCTTAACTAGATAATAATAATTAACCGCAACCACTGACTGCAAAATTAACCGCAAACTAAACTTAACCAAAGTCTTGTCACAGCCATAGATAATTTAATACTACAAAAAAAGTATGAATATCAGTATTTTTATTAAATTCGCCAGTCACAATTCTTGATATGTAAATTAGGACCAGGATTTAATTTATAAATAAATATCCTTTTATTTACTTACCATAGAATAAAATAACTCGAGATATTAATCTAAAGTACCTTCGCCACAATTAAACATAAAAGTATAGCGTTCTTTGTCTTTCATTTTGAATTTAGAACAGCAGTAGTTGCACAGATAATCAACATACAATCGTCACATCTTACTGTTTGCAAATTAAGCGCGATTAGCATGTGTTTTAATCGCGTTCCAAATTCAAATTTGCATTGGTCGCTGGTGGTCTATGTATTGTCTGTGTTGTTTAGGGATGGGCCACAGATTATGTAATGACGAATATTTTAGCAGTGCAAGTACCATTTACATAGTGTTATTATATATATATAGTTTTATTTTCAAAATTAAATAATAATCTCTTGAGATATATAATAATTGTATATTATTTCTTGAATGGATGTTAACACTAGAATTGTGTCTGACAGCTAGACCCTACTTTTAGATTACAAAAAAAATATAAATTCCGTCACTTTGCATAGAAATACTCAGCGATGACCAAAACCACTATTTTAATTCCAACATCAAAGGAAAACAAAAGAAAATTCATTTCCATGGCACATAAAGGCGCAGGTGCTCATCATTTGCATACGTAATCGCGGGACAAAGAAGCCTGAGCTTTGTAACTTATGTACGCCTGGTACGATTATTTACATTTTCCCTGTTTATTTAAAAAAAGGTACTTCAAAACAAGTTATACCCACGGCTTTGTTTCTTAATTAATACAGTTGACAATTAAAATGTTTATTAATAATTATCTATTCATTTAATTGTGTTACTAATACAAAACGCAATTATTAAAATATATAAATAATATCTTTTCTGTATGAAACTAATGTTATCTGTCTCACATACTTTGGTATTTTGAGAAATCGATTTAAATGCCAGCATCTCATTAATATGGAAATTAGTTGGCCACAATAACCAACAAAAAGGTAAACACGAAAAATTAATAGCGAAGGAAACGGAACGATATTAATTAGTTCGTCCCTGCCCCAGGCTAAAACTCAAATTACCTAATACCTTATGAGGCCCTGGTAATTAAGAAGTTTTTACAATTCCTTTTGCTGAAACTAAACTAAATTGTCGTAGTTTTGTAAAAAGTTTTGGTAAAAAAAAAAGCCTTTATAATTAATGTATTTATTTATTTATACCCTTTTCAAATAACTTGACTATAACGTAAGTTAAGTATAGTCGATATATATTACTAGATTCAACGACTTTTATGAATCCGATAAGAAAGGGTGAAACAAAGCCTTAAAACATGTAAATAACGATTGTCTACAACCATACAATTTTGTACCACAATCGAACCCACCCCAAATAACAAATATTTCCATAGAATATTTTCGTATGAGGAAATCTCTGCGTCATATATCATACCCGCGCAGATTTAGCCCCGAAACAAGACCGAAATCAGCATAGAAATTGCCTGAATAACATTTGGATACAATTTTATCATACGAACCGCCGGACCTAAATAACCTTATTATCATATACCATGCCGCGATGGCACGGAATCGACGCATACTTTGCCTAAATTATCTTTAGATAGGCCGGTAAAGTCACCAACTTAGGGATTTGCCGAAAAACCACACGACAATCCCAAAATTCATTAAAGTCTTGGAATTCACAATATTGAAATCGCTCGCGTTCTTCCCGACGCCATTACGCGGATAAATTGTTCTGTAGCAAATGCTTAGTTTAGATAGAATCCGGCATTCCATTAAAATCGTATCTTATACCTTTTATGTGATAGTTATTTCAATTAATGTCGTATGTACAAAATAACTGCTTAATTCTATTTAAAACTATCACAACTGTACATTTTTTAAATATCAATTATTGCATATAAATATCTTTATTCAATTCTTTTTCAATCAAGATCTTTATAAAGACAATTTTAAATAGTCATTGATATTATCACTAGTTCGAAAGGCTTACTGAGAAGAGTAAGAAACTCGATAGCTTTTTAAAATAAATATTTCCAATACAATGTTATTTACATGACTAGTTCAAATAAATGCATTGATTGGCCACTCAAGAACTTAACTGTCCTGATGCTATTCTTGACACAATCCAAGGAGAGTCTCCTCTAAATTATCTTTAACATTTCCAAGTAAATTAAATTTATTAATATAACAATAATTGGTGTTTCAATGCTTTCACACGCAGTCGATAAAACGCAAGCGAACAAAGCTACTTATCAAATATGGCGTCAACGCGGGCATAAATTTATAAATTCACTCTCATTAATAATGAAAATATATCGTAAAACAATTTAGTCGATAATCTGGCCACGATTTACAGCGGGCAATATTCGTTCGACATAAAAAAGCGGTTAATGCGTATTAGTGACGGGCAACCGTTTAATAACTGTTATTATAACGCAACCCATTAAATGACCACTTCACTAGTGAAGCGCCTAGGCGTTCATTATGTCCTGGTAGTTTTGAGACATTATACTCTCCTCCGGGAGTTGTTTGTGTGTCCATTTTAAGGCTGTTTGTTGGTAAATGCTGAATAGATTTCAATTATTTTTGCTTACCATCTCGTCTCCTTATGTCTTATTAATTCAGACTGACAGAAATGATGGTAATTCATTTTATGGTAGTAACGCTTTTCTCAAAGCACCTGTAAAGATTAAACTAATGAAAGGGTCGCATTTACAGGCGTTTAAGCAAATCCGGGGGCAGGGTTAGTAGCGGATAAAATGTATCATTCGGTTAATGTCGGTTCACTCGTAAAGAGTGCATCAGTCCTCCGTGTGTCGTAAAGAGACCTCTTCGACTAACAATTTCCTGATGGTCTGTAAATAGTAAGTTTATTGTCTTTTTATGAGGTACTCGGACCGTAAAAAGGAAATAAAAGAGCACCGCCGATGGTGATAATAAAAAAAATAATTTTCGACTCATCTTCGTGATTATCTCGCTCAGTTTTACGAGCGGTCCTTAAGCGGGAGCGGGACGGAGCGCTTTATGGCGTGTCGCGACCCTTTCCGATGGGGGTAAAGGTCGTAAAATGGAAGCATAAGGATAATGTT
Source organism: Leptophobia aripa (assembly GCA_951799465.1). Lineage (NCBI taxonomy): Eukaryota > Metazoa > Arthropoda > Insecta > Lepidoptera > Pieridae > Leptophobia > Leptophobia aripa. The sequence goes on from OX637271.1 coordinate 7,320,332, forward strand.
CTGGGTTTCCTATACTGCGCTTCATTCATGATTCCCTTTTAGTACAGTACATGTAAATCCGATTGCTTCGTCAATACTCTTATTGGATCGTTCTCTTGTACTACACCCGTAATGGAATTCTTTCCCGCTCCTTTTATTTCCTCTCGAACAAGCCATTCCTTTTGTTTTCGACAGACGGTGGGAAAATTAAATCCCCTAATGAAAAACGTTCTCGGTTCCAAATTTGAATTCAAATTTCCGCGATAACGGCTCCATTAATTGAGTAGGGATGCGCGGCTATCCCGTGGCAACTGGCGAGATCCCGACACTCGATTAGTTCAGCTCCAGCGAGCGGCCGGGACGCATCCTAATTCTTAAAGGGCCATCAGCAGACCTTTATGCGTTAATAAAGTTGCAATATAAAAAGAATGGAGGCGTCCGAGGGTGAAGGAAGGGTAGGCTTAAGTACGCGTTTAAGACGATGTAGAGGGCGTGCGAATTTGTCAACCCGTGCCGTGAGGATTCAATTGCGATGATTAAATAAAGACAAGAGGCCTTTGTGCCGGGGAAATGTCCGATATCTTGGCTTTTGTCCGGCGATTTGTACCGGATGCTCACTTTGCGTACTTGGGTGATGGAGTGACTTGTTTATGGCCGCTTCGATTTTTATGACGGCTTGTATGATCACGTAATGTTATGATAACGTTTTATTGATGTGCTTCGGGAAACCGTTACGTCTCGCCGGAAATGATGCGTCAAATTGACGCGTTCTTAAAATATTTTTTATGGTCAAATAAGTATTTTCAATATCCTAATGCGTTATGGTATAGACTTTGCCAACAAAGTTACATTTTTCTGCATGTGTTTGGGGCAAAAATATATTTTGTCACTTTTAATTAATTTCTATATAAATAAGGTATATATGAAATACCTATGGTATATCAAACACCGAATCTGATATATAAAATGTAAGTTTTTCTTTTGGATACCTTTAGACAATAGCTTCTAAACTATATGCCCGATTTTTGGATTTCATCAAAAGTCTACTTAACATATATAAAACCTATACTAAGCGTCCATTAAGCGTTTAATTCGCTGAGTTTTCTTTTTTCCTTGATCCCAAACAAATAAGTATTTTCATACAACATATTCACCGCTGAGATATCCTTAATCGCCCCGTTGCCCCCAAACAAAGAGTACATCGTAAAGGAGCCGTGAGTGTTTTATGAGTCGTTCGGGGCTTTATTTAACGGGTCCTCATACTGATTTTATACATCGCAACTGGATAGGCCTTATTATCTTAGTTTAAAATATATTTCCCACAATTATATTCAATAAGATATTTTTTTTGTATGTTGCTGAACTCCTTCGAGATTTTTGTGGGCATATCAGACTGAGATCTTCGGTTAGAGTCCACGCCTTAATTATTGTTTTTTTTTAACAGCAATTACCGCCTGCGATTAAACATTACTTTTTATTTTCTTATACTATTGGTTTTGTTATATTTATATAGTTAGTTTATAATTACTACTATTTTATTGTATATACTGAACTATTTTGTCATGTCTTAAAAGAAACATTCTTACACATTCATTTTCGGGGAACTTTTGTAAAATCTGATGTTACTACTGTATCCTAATATTTGAGACCACTGAGATCTCCAAATGTGGATGTCAAAAATAATGGGCATGTTGTGAGAATGGGTATTGCCCAAATTGCATGTTTGAGAGCGCTCGTAGGAAGATCGGGCTCCCCGGATTGCCCGGAATGATTATGTGGGGAAAATTTTCCCGGGGTAAATTGTTATTAGTGCCGTATGTTTAATATGTTATTTATGAACAGTCTAGTCTAACATTTCGCATGTGATTAGACAATAATGCTTTTGCTGTGTTTTTTTTAAATAATTGGTTGGTTTTATTATAAATACAACCATTTTCACCAAAAGACAAAATTTTAACATAGCACTATTTTTTTTGTAGTTAGTTATAATGTTAAAATTCTTCTCTATTTATACAATTTACAGATGATTAACGATTTCAGTTTAAAACAGGCATGGAACATAACTCAACTTTTTTTTCATTTTAATCGCTAAATCAAGATGAGGTATTAAATTTTGAAGATTACCTATACACAAATAAGTTAGATTTTAAACCTTTGACAATTATCTGAATGGGCAATATAAAACGACTAAGCTCCATAAAATTTTATTATAACCGATTATAAGAGGAAATTTATGACTTACAAAGATTGTAACACCTTTACGGGCCGTAAAATATCGAAATCCCAAATACACTTCTAATAAAAAAGAGGAATTGGTTCGTACAAAAAAAAAACATACTCCAAAATTCAAAATCAAAGTTTTAATCTGTTATTAAACATGTCTTATATGCTTATACTTTAAACACATTTTTAATTGTGTAAAGTATCTTATTCTTAAAGCTTTTCCTGAAAACAGAAACTTACGAAGCTAATGTGATATAAAAATCAAACATTTAAGCCAACCGGAGTAATTAAAATTAAAGTATTACACAAAAAATAATTGTACAAAATAATAAAAAAAAACATTGTCAACTAGTAGTCGCACAACAAACTAAAATAAATAAATAATTAATCTACGAAAATGACCAGGTTCTTTGCCCCTTTTTAATATACCAATATGTTTTTTATCTAATCTAATATTTTTTTCCCTTATATAAATAAACATACATAGTTAATATTCGGAGAGCACCTGTATCAGGATCACCTTCATCTCCCTCATACCACCACGTCAAAGAACCTGCTGGCGGTTGGAATCAATACCACTTTAGTCCCTGTACATCCTACCACTTCTTAAAACATACACGTAGTATTCACAGTCCTAGGAAACTCACAAAATCACACACAATTCAAATTCCATAGTTAATCCATCAAGTATCGAATACCTATATAATCGAATAATGTGACACTCGAGAAAAGCAAGTTAGGAGCCCCCACACTAGCTGGTAATCGAATTGCAGACCGCCACTTCACTTGAAGTGCGAATTTGTTAGCCAGTTCGGAGGGCTACAAGTGGTGACATTATGCAAAAAAAAAAACCTGATTTATCATGATTAGATCGGGTATATTAGTAATAACTGGGAATCAAAATATCAGGCTAATTGCATTGCAAAGTGGATGGAGATAAAATGGCGAACGCGTCTTTAAAATTTGTCTCGTATCGAAATTAAAATATTTTCAATATTAATTTTGAATTAAAAATCGTATAAAATTCTAGACATAGACAAATTCTTTAATGTACTTCAGAAGCCGGTCGTTGACATTTAATAAACATGTACACACTTATAACCAACCAAAACACAATCAATATTCAATGAACACATACATAAATTAATAAATAAATAAACACATTGTTACTTTGCGATATAACATTGGAAAAAAAATACCTTTATTTTAATAGTTTAATTATTTGAAAATTGGTTTCTCTATATTTAATTGTCGATTCCCGTGAGAGGTAAGTATTTTGAACGTATCGTAACGATATTATTACAACATATTTTAATTAACTTAAAAAAGTCGTATCGGTATACGACAAATGAAGCTTGAGCCTATGTTAAAAAGTTGCGTGCATCATGGCATAGGCCTCCGCTAGCAACTAATGGTGTCTGTCTCGTGCAACTATTCTCCAGTGGTGGCCGGCACTCAGTTAAATATCGTCTTCCCATTACGTAGGCTCTCCTGCCGTCCTCTGCTCGCCTCTTTGGTACCTCCAATGCGAGATCTTTTTGCTCCATTTTTCTTAGGGATCACGTGGCCATGTCCACTTTCAATGTTCTATTATGGTGATACCCATTAGATCTGCTTTGTATCTTATGGTGCTGTTTTTAAACAACAAGTGTTTATCAAAGAAACAATGGTTTAGCGCGTATTCACGTAGCATTGTCGGTATGCATCTTTGACATTACACATGAAGGGCTATTTAGGTCCGATCTCTTGACAATTAAAAAAAAAAAACACGCGAAAATTGGATCCGTGTGACAGAAAGCAATTACTCGGGCGTTGCTGACGCAGTAATCGAGGCGAGTCAGTTACAGTTTATGGCGTGACAATGACGACCAACGGTTAACTGTGCCAAAAGTCAGTTAATTTTATGCTTACAGTTAACGTCTTGCGGTTTAACTATTGTGTTGATTATGATACAATTATGTTGGATTATTGTCATTGCAAACTTTTATATATTTAATGTTAGCTTAAAGCTGATATCTGGATAGATAGTAGTGGAGGAAGATTTAGGTTTTGAGTACTATAGGTATGTATTAAAAACATTTTTAAACAAGTTGTTTTAAATATATAGTCGTATAAAAGCGTGTGTTTCGTGTTAGTAATGATTAGGATTTTTTGATCTGTGGGTGGTTTATTACAGTGGTTTATAACTCGGAAGTTGTTCGCCGGGTTTGCAGGGTTGTTTGAAACTGATATTGTCAAATCTTACTGGGATTCTTTTGGGTAATTCTCACTATAATGTAGGTGGTCTGGAAAAGATCGCTTATTAGCGATAAGGCCACCAGTTGCTCTTATATGTACTAACATTAACGTTATTTACTTCTACTGTTTAAGTGCAATACAGTGTAAATAAATAAATATAAAATAAATGCTCCTATTTCACCATGTCCACCGATAGGTTTTTTTTAGGAAGACTCTTATGTAAATAAAGTTATTTTGGATTTTCTATTAGAAGGTATTATCATATTGCGTTGTGAACGCAAGTTAAATAGAATTCTTTTTACACCTGACACTTTGACAGGCTCCGAGGACTTTCACATCAGTTAAAATTAATTAACAGTCGCCATTTTGGCATCGTACCGAATAGAAAAATTCAAAATAGTAACAAATAACTAATGATACTCCGTTAATGTGTGCCGTCACAGGCGTCATCGGCCAAATTAATGTTTATCTTTGACTTTCGAAGACACTTTGTCCTGATTAATGGTGTAACTGTATCAAACGCTGCAGTACGTAATACAAGTTTGCCATCTAGCATTTCTCAATCTCCCACAAAAAACACACTCAAAAAGGGGGGGTTTTAAATCAAAAGTTGCAACACTGGTCAATGTGTTACAAACTTGACAATACCTTAATCATACGATTTATCGTTTGATAGTAAACTCTTGAGATGATAAGATTTATCACAATTTACGTCAAAAACAATGTACAAACAGTTACCAAGCTACGCCTGACTGACACAAATATACGAAAACATTTTGTTTGAATTCTCGTGGAAAGATCCAACGGTTATCTATTAAGCAAACTTTGTCTATGCCTCATCTGATCTAGCCAACATCCGGCCTTATCTAATCTATGGTCACTGTTTGAGATACACCGTGATACACGCCACTGTAAAAAACGGCAAATTAAAAATTGGAAGCCATATTTATTCTATGCAAATACTGATAGATAAAGCTGGCGCCATGTTCGAAATTCAAAAATCACATGTCAACACCTCGACAACTTTCTTGTGTCAATGTTTTTTTAAATGTCAAAGATGACAGGTCATGCGTGTGCAAGTAGGTTCTAATCGTTCTTACACGCTCAAGTATTGTCACAAGAGATTTGTGCCCATCGACTCGTCGAGTGGTTTTAAACAAACACCATTGAGTGGAGAACAGAGCTCTCTTGTGCACCCTTACAAACAAATAACATTTATTTATTTAGAAAAATAGTCATCTCGGAGTTGAGTTATCGTTGCATCCGCTACATGCAACAAATATTGAGATTTCTCACGGTAGCGAATTATATATCACCAAAATGGGTTCTATTCTATTTGGATTTTTTGTTATTTATCTTATCGCTACGATTTTCGTTACACTTAATGTTGGTAACAAACTAATTCGTTTTTTTATTATTTATATTAATTTGTAACTGTGTCGTTATCTATTTTATGTTATGCAAAGTCCCGCGCTAGCCCTAAAAACGTTTATAACAGGTAAATTCTAAGCTAACTTCAAAGCATCAGAGAAACCGCGATTTCACAAGTCGAATTACAAATGCCAAGTGTTTGTTCTGACATTATCTAGCGATTAGCCCAGATGACACAGACTTCAGTTTTGTTACGCAAATGTTTACACTGGGAATAGCGTCGAGAGAGGTTTTTAATACCGTGACAAAATCTCGGTGACATTTTTTTACTATATAATTAAGTTAATCTTCACGTGAAAGACTATTTGTTTTATGACGCACTTCTCTAATTTTTAATAGCAACAAAACTTGCTAACATTAAATAGAATCAATTACCAGGCAGGCAGAACGACGCAAGAGTTTATCTCTTTGATCACCTCCTTAATTACTACATTGGCTGCCTGACAGTGGCATTTTAACTTGCCTAGTTAACGTGACTTAAGAGAAATTTACTGATAAATAAAACTTTATTTGTCTTTATCAATATAGTTTTATAACCAAGAATTACTTATAGCCGGTTCATTGATGACTTATTCGATTAATCAATTTTATTCTTAAGTTGTTGTGTAACAGGAGCAACAATCAATTCTGTGATACGCCTAGTACTAGGCGGTCATAAGTCAGCAGGCGCTAATAAAGACGCTAGCACATTGCATGTCCATGGTAAAACGCTGGGCGTAGCGACCCCGCCCCGGCGGCTTTTAGCGGACTTCGCTTTACTTCACTGGCGTTTTATGACTCCCTTGTACTGCCAACGAATTAGTGTAGACAATCGCGTGTTACTTCTGTGAAATGACCGTCTTAGGGGTGCGTGGCGGGATAAAATTAATCGATTTTTTCCGCAAACACATTTCACAAAGAAAAACATTGTAAATTAAAGACAGTTTTCGGACTATTCTATCTCTATCTATTTCGTCCACTTCGTTTGGCTATAAGACTCGAGTGCTGTGCTTCTCTGTCATGTCTAAAGCCCTATTTAAACATAATTACGGTGCACAGGAACAATACAATTCACTGTATTAGGGCAAATTACAATGCAATTTTGTCGTTTTGTTCAAGCGTTACTTGTTTGTGCAATGCCATAGAATAGGTGCGAAGCTCAAGGCGCCAAATTCCTATTACCCCCAAATAATTGGTCAACACACGCGAACTGTCTATCAACTAAGGGTGAACACTCACGCGACGTCAATACATAATTAATTCATTATTCTTCTATTAACTGCTCTTGTGGCGATTTATTTCTGCACCCTTACGAATTTGTATTGTGAAATTCAAACTTAATGTATCTCGATATTTGATACAATCGACTGTTACTGCACTCGCAATAAAAGCCCAATTTTATTCTTATAGAAGCTTAATTGACAAAATTTAACAGTATATAGAAAAAGCAGTAACACTTTTTTGATTGTATACGTACTGCCGGGTATTACAAACCCTATTCCATAAGATGAGCAAAGGCTGCTGTATCATTACAATGTAAACAGCGTTGAACAATACAGACAGTTTATTATTGAAGCTATATCAAAGACATGTTTCACAGAAAGCGGTACTTTGTGCTTCCCATCGTTTTGTTTGTTCGATAGGAATTAGTGGAAACCCATCATAAGTAATTAACATAAACACATCGCTCAGATTTTCTTTATATTACCAAACAGAAAAATTTTACACCATAGGTACGTACGTACACATAGATTTAAACAAAGTTACCAAAGTTTAATAACTGCATTATAACCTGGTCATTATTACTCTAATCGTGTTTTGTGTTTTATACAAATTAACACATAATTATGACTTAGTTGGTATAGAGCAACTTGTTTGTTAGGCTCCACGTCTTTCGTAGCTTAATTAGCGTAGCCCAGCATAATTAAAAAAAAAACGAACGATCACCACGGACAAAAATTAAAAGGTATAAAATCACCGTGCCTGAAAACGCAAAAATGCATCTCTCGCATGTATCGCAATGATTTATGTACGTGCATTGTCCCGAACACATAAAATAATATAATAATGAAGTAATCGTCCCGAGAATGGCTCTCCACAATGGTTCCGTTAATTGCGCCCTTTGTGCTTTAGAATAGAAAATTTTCATGTTGAACCGAAATAGTCCTTTTATTGCCAGATTTAAATCACGGCTTTGTAGCTCAAACGTCATGTGTATGCATGAAATCGCAATTAAACTAAACGCTTTGCACAAACACCTTCTTTCGTATTGATTTTATCCTGTCATACTTATTTCACACTGGACTCAACTACTGTGGTATAAAAGTTCTATTTTTAAATTTGCCTAAGTTCCTAGGAACTGAATTGTCTTTGAATGCGTTGCTTGGAACCGCGTGTTTGTTTGTCGGACTGTAAACTGTATCATAAACTGTGTGTGGCCAGCTCTTACGACGAAATCTGAACAGATGTGTGGAGATCAAAAGAGTTGCCAACGATAAAAAAAAGTTAATGTAACAAGTACTAGAACAGTCGTGTTTCTTCTCGTTACATATATTAAGGGAGCATAACTATTTCCAGGTAATTATTTGGGAACTGATCGAATTCATGCTTTTAAATGTAAGCTAAAGTCTATAGTATCTTAAACAGCCTTTATAAAAGTCTATAATAGAACAGCTTCAAAATTGTCCTTTTTATTACCATTCTTTATAACAAATACAACAATAATGAATTACTTATTTATTCAATAATTTTAGAAAGAAAGAAAAAAAAAACACATTTTTTTACATCTGTAAAGATTTCCTTACGATTACAATTACTGGGCAATTATAACTTTCCAATGGTTCATTATCGGTGGTAGCGGCGTTATTAACCGGGATTACGGGTATCCGAGACCCGGATATAGGGATTTGCTCGGGATTCGGGACCGGGGAATGATAACAGAATGGTATATATCTTTTGATACCTTGTCTGAGTTATAGCTACGGCATTAGTGGCCCTTATTTTCAAAGATCTATAAAAATCACGGTAATATTACAGAAAACTTTCAACTCCTAAGCTTATTCTTAACACTACATTTAAGCACATTTTGATATATCGTCTTGTAGAGCAGTGACTTCGATTGACTTAATTGTTTGAACGGTGAGAATAGCGGCGTACCTGACTCCTTGTATCAGGCATGAGATGGCTGATCTCTAATTCTCAAAATATATATGGAAAAAAATATATATTTAAATGAATATCTCATATAGGGAAATGCTGTGTTGTGGAGAAGTTTACAGCTCTGATTATATCGAAAGAATCTTTGGACGTGAGTGTGTATGTTTGATTGTGTGTGTGTGTATCTGTTATCAAAGTATCATGTTACATGGGTCACGTGCTCCGTCTATACACATAACGACCATTTAAAAATATACGTACAAATCTAGTAAGAAAAAGACCTGATTAATGGAACTTTAAACTATGTTTACAAGATAAACGGCCGAGTCCATTAAGCTATCAAAAATAAAAATTTAATCAAGGCCCGCATGAGGTGTACTATAAATTAAACCCTAATGCGCAAGCGACGCTGACTGATAGTACTCGGTGACGGCTAAGTGCGATCGCTTGTAGTTTGATATCGACCTACGCTGTGGGACTCGTTTTTCCCTTTGGGATTTCTATTTCGGTTCCTTTCAAATGTGACAGAATACATGACGCTGCTAAAGTGTGTTTCACGTTGAGCGGAATAGCTTCCAAGTCACGCTGTTTCAGGGTTACATCAGCTTTTCTTGACGCTGTTCTTGTTGGCTCTTCACTGCAGGTATTATGACTATTGGAATACCGGAATGAAATAACACGCTTAACCATGCGAATTTTATACTATATTTCTTAACTTTGCACCAGGATGTGACGTTTTTATGACAGGATTGGCAATGATAGTGGAATGATAAGCGGTTGTTAGATGTAAGAATAATTTAAGTGTATTTTGTGTATGTTTCTTTGGTTTATGCCGTTAATAAGTATAAGATAATTAATATATAAACTAAAACGCTGGGCTATATATCTATACCAAAAATTACTTTTTTTTTGTAGGTTGCACTCTCAATTTAACCCGCCTTGCAACATTATCCGTATGTTTACCAGAACATTTTAATGGTAAACAAATTTTGGAAATATTTACAAATCTCAGCGTTCTATAAAGCTATATAGCGTTCGTCTTTTGAGTCCACCGCATCCATAACAAAAGGACCATCCGGGCACCCATTCAGTTCTAGATGTTTCGTCCAGACGGAGATTATAAATACCCAGTTCCCTTTGCACCGTTACATTCCACCTGAACTTGTTGAAATTGTCAAACTGCGCTCACGTCGTATAAATAGACCCACTTAGATCCGCGATTACGACCCGTATTCGATTGTGATAAAGCTCAATATTCTGATAAGACTCGCGTTATTGTATATAAGCTTATTAAGAACGAATCCCACTGGCGAACACGCAACATCGCCGGTAGGGGCTATATGGCGACGTAATAAGGTATCTCTTGTTTATCTATCGATATTTATATCTATAAAAGATAATTTTAAGACAAAAAATAGTAATTAATTAGTTTTTATTCAATACAATGTCAAAACCACTGTACAGTTGTTCTGGGTCTTAAATCACCATTTTATAATTACTACTAAGCATTTTAATAGTAAATTAATTTAACATAATCACACATACAATGAGCATCGGCTATCGCTTATATTATGATGCAATCGGCTATTTAGACTCTGTTTGTGTACATAAAGTTTATTTCAATAAAAACCTTAAGTACCAAATGATTAGAATTACATGTGATTAAAGTCTTTATAAAAAAATGTAAATAAAGAACCCGCGCCATGTAAGCTCAGTCGGTGAGTAAGTGGAATCATACGTACATTTCCAAGTATGGCCGCGTCACAAGACCCGATGCAGCTGAGATCGCTTTATTTTAAACGACAGTCTAACAGCGGTTTAAGATTATACAGTAACACATTCTCATAAGACAAAAATATCTCATGTGTTATTGGGATAAGAATCTTACAAGATCCAAAAGCACAACCCAAAACTGTCTAAACAAAAATACTCTAAACTTTAAGCTCATTTGCCTTTCTATGAAAAGCTTTCTTTTAAGGTCTATATAATCGAGCTCTCATAATTTGAACGCAACGGCTTGCCTGATTAACGCCAGATTTTAACCCGCCAGTTAGTGCGACAGTGGGATCGGGCGTTCGTGCTCAGTGCGGAATGTAAATAGATTGAAAACCGGCGGTCTCCGAGCTCGGGAAAAACGTTTAATTATTTATTTACTAACCTGACTGCGCCCGGGATTACTCTAATCAAAATCTTGGAATTGGTACTCTAGATAACCTGATTAGATAATATATCTTATTGAGAAAATTTCATCTTAAAATTATGCACAAGGATGTTCAAAATATATTTTTTTAAAGTCTATAATCTCCTTGTCAATATTAAGTTTTAAATATATCGCCTATAATAAGTTGAACGAGTTCCTATATTTTAATAAAGTCTGGACACATAGAAAAAGTTATAGTAACAAATGACTGTCAAGAAGTATTTTTACAAGGCAATCTAATTGTAATTTCCAAAGAGTTTTAACTCTGTTAAAGACGACCGTAAGAGACAACTTACCATAATGTAATTCAAGTTTTTTTAGAGAACAGTGCAACTGTAGATAACAAAAACATGCATTTTTAAGTTTAACTGTCTTAATTAAGCATTTAATGTCATGTAATTCAAACTCAGAATATAACAAGACGATTTCAGATTCTTCGCATACTCACAACTTTTTAGTATCAGACCGATTGTAAAAGTGGTTTTGCCTATTCAATTAATTTGATTAGGTTTTTATGAAAATGTCTAAATTCATAGTAAATCTAGCTGTGGCATGCGGCTTCTCCCGCTAATTCGGCTAGAAGTTAAGAAAAATCCACGAACGAAATATAAATTCTAAAATACCACACAAACATTACATAATCTAACCCTATATTGGAGCCATCACCTGACAACCTGTCACCTAGCTGTCAACTTGTCAAATTTGTCCCGATACAGATAAGAGATTCTAAGAAAACTCGATAAGGCCGATAAGTATCAGTGTAATGTTAAATTAAAGTGTTTCAATATTATTTATTTCACTGCGACTTTGTCAACTTACAATTAAAATGTTTTAGCTTTCATTTGTGTACGTCATAAATCAGCTTGAATATCTCAATTTAATTTGAAATATCAAATTGAGCACTCTTCTTAAAGCTTCGATATATATGTACGAGGCTTCCATAGTATACTAGTATACCTACAACAAACTTAGCAGGTTTATGGCTTAGTTTTATTAAGTAAACCTTTGATTATTTACAAACAGAGAAATTTTATTAAGCTCTAGATTTAATGACTACAAAATTCTTCCAAGTCTTCTGTCCCTGTGTTAAGTGATGCTATTTTTATTATTCAAATTATTTCATTTGAATAATATATTTAGAAATGTTTTATGTTATATATATCTTATAAGAAACATTAAGTAAAAATTATGATTGAAATTTGTCTGATTAATTAAATATATAATGAAAATCGACTTTTCAATTATTTTTTAATTTGCTCTACGAATCTATAAATAAATATTTTTTTCGAATTTGAGTATACGAATTTTATAATTAACATATGTTTCCTCTTGTTTCAGATGCTATGGGTAAGTGGTGCAGTGGTTTTGGACTTTGGAAATCATAAATCATGTATGCCCATAAACGTAACAGACGAAAATTCCAATCTTCATAAAGTTCGAAATATAATTACGGACAGCGTGGCTTTAGGGCTCAGCAGGGAATATTAAACGAAAATAATATTACTCAAAATAAAGGCATTGATCACTTATAGGCTAACTTCATAAAAAAACTAGGTTTTTACAAACAAAGCGATATTTTTTTTTATATTAGTGCTATAAAGTGTTTTTCTCAAATTTCTACACATATACACAAATTAAAAATGTAATAACAACTCCTTTGATGAAGTTCGCGCAAAATTACAGCGGGCAACACTAGGAGTCGTGAATTCGACTCGCGTCGTAAACTTTGATTAGGTCATTACAGATTGTTAATTTATTAGCGAAAATCGTCAGGCTATCAAGGGAAAATGACTTTTATATTACACGCTTAGGGTTGAATTTATTGTGAGTGATTTAATTGTAATTTAAGATATTAAAAAGTTATATCGCGTGTTATGCGAAACTCATCGTTGTAGGACGTATGTTTTATAAAGTTGTTTTTCTATCGGTTGTCTATTAAAACTTCGTAATTCAAAAATTAAAAGTTGCCAGCGTCAATACTGAATTTCAAACATGGATTCACAGACACCAGAATAAATCTAAAATCGAAAATTAATTATTACTATTCATTCCATATTCAAAAATCATTCGTCATTCGAATACTCATTCGCGCAAAATAAATTAAAACTTAAAACAATCCCGATCGGACACGGGAATACACTCAAAACATTTTGCTATTTATCATAAAATATTGCTTAACGCCGTCCCACTTCGGCGCCGTACGTGTGATAGGGACGGCTAAATGTTCTTTTCAAATCGTGTCGTGCGTTGATTTGTTCGTGCCGGCGTCGATGTAAGATATTAATTACGGAAATAATGAGCTTTCTTGTTATTTTATAGATACGGTTGTTATATTTGGTACTGATGGATAGGGTTCTGTACAATTTTTTCTGACTCGATCATTTTCTTTAATATTTTTTACGCTTTTTTTATCGCTTACATACAGGCGTAGTAGAGATGAGGAAATGGTCCTATGTACCTTACTGAATAATAAGATTTTGACTTTTAGTAGTAGTTTACGAAGTTTGAACTTACAGTAGATAGTAACTTAACTTACAGTAGTTAATTGTATTCTGCACAAAGAAACACATTGCAAGGCCGCGATTCGAACGTACTACTTTAGCATTAATTTCAATATATATTATAATATTTTATAAATTCACCACGGACCCCAAAAATTGATTAATGGTTCCGCAGCACGCTGCATGGTAGATAAAATCAGACGCGTTGACTAGAAACTATTGTTCTAGTGAGACTGACCTACAATCAACTGTAGTCACTTCTGAGGGATAGATTATTATTAGAATTGTTTGTGGGTTCAACTCTGAAAAGCTTAGTTTTAAAAGTATATACGAGCTTTCGTTGTGCTCAGATTCAATCCGTCTCTAATCATAAAGCTATAGCCCTTTTACAAATAGCTTAATTCGTCTCGTAACATTTAATAATTGGCACTTTGCACGTAATAATTGTTTTAATACCATAAAAACTAAACATCTGATAACTGGACTAATTAAAATATTAAAAAGATATAATCGAACAATACAATAATTTAATAAAATTGTAAATGTTATAATTACAAACATGAATTGCGCATCCGACAATTACGCTAACTTTGTAATTGCAAGATAGCGTCCGATAGTGACAGATTGACATTTGATTACGGAAACCGCTTATATTATGGCAAAATGAAAACACAAGAACTGGAACACTGTTATTTACATTTAGAACGGGCGTTGCTCAGTTGTTTTTGTTGTGGGGTTACGGCCACAATATACAGGTGAACTATGACGTAATTTTGAAATACAGTAGGCAAATAGGTTATCGTGATGCGTAATAAAAAAAACCTCGATACGAACAAAAAGCTTTGTGCGTCAATATTGCAAACGAAACGTGTGAATGACTCTAAAAGAAACAAGCGTCGTCTTAAATGTATTACACTGTTATTGTTAACAGCTCGTCCGAGTCACGCAAAACCGCTAAACGTCGCGTTGACACGTCCCAAAATGGCCATATCGTACGAAGATTCAAATTACGAACGTAAAATTCAAGATGGCGACCTTCGCAGCCGTATATCAATCGTGATTTACGCGCCACGGTCGAGGTCGACGGCCGGCCGAATTTCGCTCAGAAATGCACTGAGTAATTTATTTGTGACCATCTATTATTTTGTAGACTCGCGAGGTCCTAAACGCAGCTGACATTAATATATCATTTTATGCGATGGCACGGCTCATCGTCCTCCGTCTCTGTCCGGTGTACGTTGTTACGTTACGAGTGACAGAGACAACGATAGGGGGACGAGTAGTTCGTGTTTTCACTTTTTATAGTAGCAATATATTTGATCAGCTGATCGTCATGACGTTTACTGCCTGTGTGGCTATGTGTAATGTTTTTCATAATTTATATTATAGTGGTTTGTTTTTATACGTGTTGGATAGGTCGCGGTTTTATTTATAATGTTGAATATTTATCTAATGGCAACACAAGCCAGTGTGGCCAGTGTTGACAGATAAATTTCGCATAGACTACAGTTTTTGGTTATTAAAACTTAATTTATGCACCAAACTGTTAATAAATTAGAATTATCCATAATTTCTGTTACTATATCTCAATTAATATTTAGCGTTGCTTTATTGCTTTTAAAATTTGTCAAAATTAATAGCTGAGCTTTTATTAACTAACTAATAACATTAACTCATATATCTACTCACAAACAGATATTGATCGCTGGATATTTTAGTGGTTGCTGCTATTTACAACCGTTCTGTAGAACACACCGAGTTGCCAGTTCTTCTCGTCTTTACGTCCTTGTTTTGGGAACTGATAATAAATGTAATTGTAGAGTCCCAATTTTTGACGATTGATAAGTTTTAGAAAGTCATCTATATCAAAGTTATTATTTGATTTGATTTGAACAATAGTTCTTCTTAAAAATAATTTTGTCCCTTTGAATCTAGATATCCAAAAGCAATAGGAAGCAAACGCTAACATGTGTCTTAGTTAACCTTTTATAAGCCGTTACCTATACTTGAACAATGAATATGACTATTTATATACCCAACATAAAAATGAAAAATTTAGTTAAAAAACTATAATGTGAACGGCGTATGTCTCGCACGTGAAGGAAAATATTTTTGGTGGCAATCGATTTCCGAAATCCATTCCCCGGCCCTCGTGACGATGAATAGTTATGGATACTACTATTGTGTCGCCTTTAAATAACACACATTTTGCTTGTGTATTGCTTTTTTCACATTATTAGCACAACCAAACACTTTGTTTTACATATATGTCTGTAAGTCTTACACGACAAACTATATGTACTTTAAATTAATACAAAAACTGCTCATTACATAATTATTTACCCTACCAGGGATCGAACCCGGTTCATACTGTTCAGCAGTCCGGCATAGTAACTATTGAGCCATGGATATACCAGATCTAGCATAACTCACAGCCTATTGATTATTCATATTTTATTTTCTTTAATGTTACTTAAATCTATTTACATTTTTTTAATTATTTCAATACTGAAGATGGCTTTTAGTTTATATTAAAGAATGAAGATGTCTAGGGATCACGCCAGCTTGATGCGAATTTATGTGTGATAAAAAAAATGTTAACACTTGAAGTGTTTCTTATATAAAATTGTCGAAATACTGTGTAAATCTTATTGTAACCTAACCTACTTTGTTTATGAACTTGTAATTCACTATGATTGATGATCCGAGTTATCAGATAAAAATTTAAAAACGGCTCAAAGATAATGTTATCAGATAAAGGGTATTGAAAATATATAAGAAAGCAGTGTTCGTATATGACGTTAAAATATATTTATAACATTACTGAAGTGTTCACCTATTATCTTAGTCTAGTCATAAATGACTCTGAGTGGTACTGAGTGGTTCTGAGACTAACATTAACTTCGTTTCTAAATTTGAATAAGTCTTAAGTACAGTAAAAACATTCCAAATTTTAAATAATCTACGGCTTATCCATACAAATCCGTTCGCATTAGCGCGTATCGCACCGTCCTGGCATCATTAATCTACGTGACAGTTCAAAATTTAGTTACAGAGGGTTACCCTCCCCCCCGCACCCGCCTCACACCCTCGCCCGAATGTATCGAGGCATTCCTAAATAAAGTTTCGTTCTGTTTTTGAATATTGCTGGCAATAAATAGGTTTTATATTTCGAAAGACGCATTCGTAACGCTTGTTAGCGTAGTCTTTTATTTATGGTTCGTCTGTGCCTTTATAATTATATTCTGTAATTGTCTGTGATATAAACAAATTGTTTATGAGTCGGCATACAGACATTGGCAAAAGAGCAACACAGATTATATACATTTTGAGACGTAAACAGATATATAAACCGCCTTAGGGAGCTATACAAAAGGGAATTAATCTGCACATAATTACAATATTCGATAGAGATCCCCGCTGCGTATGTCGTGAGCACATCTACTAATTACTACTTCCTATTTCTGATTGCCTGGTAATTTTGCTATATCATATTTGATTAAACCTTCTTGATAGCTTAGTATTGGCAAACATCCTTTACACTGGAGTTAGCATAAAAAAATGTTATGTTTTTGATGGCCTGACAATTTTGTTAAATTATGTTTACTCCACGCTAACCATAGACTGATAATTGACAGTTATCAGTTAGTAACATCTAATTGTCTTTTTCCCATAACAAAGATGAAAAGAGTGAATAAGTTTGCGTTAAGAATCAAAATTAATGCAGTCCAAAGATAACAGAGCGAATGATGTTCAATTAAATTATTATTTATATAAATAAGGATTTATAAAAGTTCGATGGGCAATGTCGGCTCATTAAAGTCATTTAGCTGGTTTCAACTAGACACGTTTAATTTTGCCAAGTCACGCACAGGACCGCACGAAAGATGTTTTCTTCAACGCGGGTCAAGGAACTATACATATGAATATTTTAATATTTTAATGTTGATTAACATTATAATAAAAACAGAAGTTAGAAGAAAAACTTGTACATAAAATTCACTTATGATTGGTCGAATAACTAAAAATATTTTGACTCTAAAATTACGTTTACTGCCAGTTACCAAATCCAAGTTTGTGCGAACGAGAGAAAATGTCAAGAAACCCTCCACTACTCCTATAAATCGGCAAGTATGTGTTACAGCATGGTTGTGAAGCTGCAACCACGCATGCATATGCTGCAATTGGTTGATATCCAAATATGATGTGTCATTAATAATCATAGGACATTCCCACTATCAGTTATGTAACAACAGTATAAAACGCTATTCATACAGAAAGATGAATAATCGAAGAAAAAAACATTCGCATTTCTGAAACTCTATTCCGGCCCCATAAAGTGTGTATTTAATATTACGGAATTTATGCCCCAAAACCGTGACTGGCACAATTTCGTACCGTTCGCCCTTTTTTACAACCCCTGTGTACACATAGCAAGGTATTTGTGATGGCCAAACCTTCCAGTCCAAGACTTATCGAGAAAGTTTTACACAGAGCTAAATTGTAATAAAATATAAGATTTTTTTTCTTATTATTGTATACACAAATAGTACATGTGTTTGAATATAACTAGTTCTAGCGCAGGAGTATAAACAATTAAATATCGCGTCACGCCCAAGTTAGCCCTCGGCCCTGTCAATCACATTACCGAGTCACTTGTAAACGTGGATCGCTATCAAAGCGTCATTACTAAAACACACCCCACCTTTATCTGGTCGTTTTATATTCATTCCCTTATAGATGAGTTTTAAACTTGAGGGTCAATGGTTTCTTGCGAAATGGTAATTTTTTTGTCTGATTTTATGTTCTCTTATCAGCTGTCTACCTGATAGTGAAAATCGGTGGCTTCTACTACAGCACCTGCACCACTCCTCAACCTTAACGTCGTAATTATTCATGGTTTTGATGCTTCAAATAAGCAGTTCGTGCGAAGATTTTTACCTGAATAACCTTAAGCGCCCGTGATCAATAAAGCACGTGGTCGATGGCGTACGGCCGTCCATGATCGATGAACAGTCGCACTGACAGTGTCAAGGTCGAGTTTGACAGCTGTCAAATCGGGACAGCGGCTGTCAAAGTGCACTGAAAAACGCGCCGCTGTCATGGCGTAATGGATAGCCTTTCGGGCTTCGGCCATATTTGATGTGAGGTTGATGAACTTGATATTTTTCACGTATGAATATTATATTGATAGTTATTACTATAAACGAGACGATTATGTATGTGTGTAATACATATGAAGCTTGCCGGTTAGTCTACCGCAAAACAAATTGGACGTGAACAAATTTGTTATTAAAAAAAAGTATTTCTTTATAAACTATAACAGTAATGAAATTTCTGTAAAACTTTCATAACCAACAAACGCTGAACAATTTGACGGCGAATAAAAGCAGACACCTAAGCACATAGACGATCGATTCGTACCTACAATGATATACCTAGGAAGCCTCCCTCTATCGACCGGGCTCCCACCAAGCAAATACTCTCTTTATCCCTAACAAAAGACGCGAGCTTTTCGTCTGACACCTCCGTGTTTTCTTACCGTACATCATGTTCAATAAGACAGTAAAACCCAGTGGGCAGTTGTAGAAATTTAGCGTTTATTTCTATCGGCGGAAGGGTAAGGCGGATCCGCCCAGGCAGGGCGGGCGCAATTAGGCAACTCGCGTTTAAAAATGCATTTTTTTATTACACACTGTTTTTACGCTCGGATGATATTTGAGGCGCCCATTGTTATTGTAATTACTCTTTGTTTGGTGGGAATTTGCGATGCGATTGTTTTTTTTTTTTTTTCGTAAATTTTTCAGCTAATGCCCGCTCCGTAAGTGGTTTTATTTCTCGTAAAAGATTAATTCGGGATATCTATGAAAATCTACTAATCGAAGAGACCGTTGGATTCTTTTGAAAAATGCATGTAACATCAACAATATTCAATGTAGGTAAGTATCCATTCGTCCATTTTTAATCTGTGGACTTAAGCGATGGTCCTATATGGGCACGTGTATAAATATGTAGGCCCTCGGGAAAGGTACAGCGCCATTACGGAAATTACTTTATAGACCTTAGGATATTGGTTTCACGTTTTTGTAATATTTAAACGGGAACGAGGTTTCGCTTCCTAAAAGGAAAACAGAGTATAAAGTATAGAATAGAAATATTTATTAATATACCTACGATGAAACCTCCGTTCAATTTACACTACTTAAAAAGAAAAAAAAATAAGGGTCCCGTATCTTAAAACTGATTTATTGTGTGAACATTACAGGTATAACGGCAGGTGTCTCACAAATCATCTCTTTTTATATTAAATATCATTGATCCTGTATGTTGACTTATTGACACATTAAAAAAATCTAAGTAATCGATTAATTCATGGTGGGCATTTTTCACATTTTCCTTATCGTATGTAAAAATGTTCATAAATAGAGACCAAGTTTTCAATATGCTTCTTTACAAATATAACTAAGCTATGAAGTTTCGTTTTATTTACAATTACAAATTATACTTTAATCACAACACAATTATTGTACTACACGAGACTAAAAAAAATACAAAAAAAAAATCACCCGAAGCGTTAACAAAAATGGAGGGTAACAAATAATTAACAGTTAGATTAATTATTACCTTTATTGCCAAGCTGTAATTATATTGAGATTTCGCCGGATCAAAGATTAAGTTAATTATTGTTTTGTGAGTTAAATACAGGTTTTTAGGATAACGAGAAATTACATTAATTAAGGTACTTTTGTTGCGGTATGATACGAACTAGCGATCTGGTAACACCAGCTTGTGAACAGCTTGATTCAAAAATATTACAGTTATTTACCTAGTCCTAGTCCACCTTTGGACGTAAGCCGTCTTCGTTTTCCTCCAAATCTTAAATTCTTGATCAGCCTCAGATCCAGGTCCTCCAGCCCCCTCCATTGAATCTTGTTATATGTCCACCTCCATTTTAAGGCTGTTTTAGCGACTACATCGTTTACATCCATATTTTCTTTCAAAGCTTCGATACAGCTTTAGTAATACAAAAATAATTCCCAAAAAAATATCCAAAAGTTTTTCTCTTGAGCAGTTTCTGTGTACCAGTCTTTATTACGACCGAAATTGAATTTTGAAGGCATTTGGCGTAGCAAATTTTGAAATTTAAACCAGAAAATGATATTATTATATTGAATACAATGAACTTGTCGTCCAGTTTATGCATTCAATCATATATTATCCGAGTTTCAATTGCTGACCTTTATTTATCACATTTTACGACGTTTGTTTTATGTAACAGTCAAATAATGCATAGACAATTTCCTCAAACACCTCACCCTATAGTTATTATAATTTTTCGCCTTATAACCCTCGAGGGAGTCACACCTCACCAATTCCACGTTAATTCTTATTTACGCTTACAAGATTTTTAGTATTTGTTTATGGTGTACTCGGCAATTTTCGCTTTCCTCAATTTTCACGAAACAATGGTCGTTACGTGTCGTCAAATTGCCCGGGTGAACCGGGGATGATCGAGAATTGTCTATTTTGCGTTTTTGATATACGCTGCTGCTATTGCAATACACTTATACCTGATTTATTTATGTGTATGTCTAGTTTTAGCCTCTTGCGAACAAAAATATAAAAAAATAATTTCTCACATCTGAAACCTTAACAAACTAAGTTCATAGATTAATGGATTAATTTATGCTAAATAATATAACTCATACAACATAACACAATAAAACAGTATAAACATATATTATAATTACTTTATTTTACACATTACGTTTGAGTAAACAAATTACAAATTCAGTTTATTTATAACTTAAATAATTTCACCTCTAATTAAATTTACATATAGTATAATTAGAGTTATGTAATTTTGACACAACTCCGATACAACGAAATATTTCATTGGCGTACGCCGCCATCTTGTTTTGTATACAGAATAAAAATTAGGCCTAAGACAGATTCGAAGACAGGTCAAGGGCTTTTGAAAATCGAATGTTCATTTGGCGCGCGTCATCGCGCCGCTATCAATCATGCATGCACCATTGCTTTTGTTCGAATTACGAATTTCGAAAAAAAGAACGAGCGAAAATTACCTACGGACGGCTTCGAGAAATACCTTGCCTCCCGCGTGGTCGGTATTATTCAATTAAATAATTAAAAGCACGTTTCTGTTTGTATTGCTTCGAAATTTATATAGGTAGATATAAAATTTGGATTGTAAGCGTAACAGAATGAATATGTCTGTCATATAAAGCGTGTTTTATATAAAACATCACCCTCATAGCCGATTCGAGTAATATTATGAAGCAAACAGTGTGACACCGTTAAAAAGTAGGAAAATTGCTAATGGTGTATGATATTGCCTCCCCCTCAGTAAGACTGGGGTGTCACCTTCGCGTTCCCAGGAGGTTTTTTTTTGTGCTTTTTTTCGCCTTTTTTCGTCGTGTTTTTTTTTTGCGTAATGACGCCTCGGTCCTGTGAGACTTGGTGGAATCCATTAGATAGGCGGGAAGAGCTTAATGTAACGGCTTTTTTTCATGAGAATCGAACCCCGAAAGTGCATTAGTGTTTACAGGGGACGTTACCAATTTGTCGCTATGTTTTATATTGTCTATCAATGATAACGATATTTCGAATCACAATTTACATAGATTGGAAACTACAAAGATAATTTTGTTATGTATAGGTATAGAAAAGCCATATTTAAGTGCATCTGCTCATATTCGAAGGGACTTATGGTATGATAATATATTTTTTTTAAATGGTATAGGTATTCTTAGTTACTTATTTGAGTGCAGTAGTAGCATATGTATGGTTGAGCTAGAGTGTTATATATCTAAACCATACACAAATGATATTTAAATCGGCTTAAAAATTATACAGGTCACGTGACCTATTTAAAATTGTATTGTCAAATTGTGCCTTTATCCATAATTCGAGATTCAAATAACATTCCATTTTCGATTTCAGGCAAATGGTGTCCGTCGCGGCGCGAGTGGTCATCACCGCCCGATGTAGCGAGACGGGTGTACTCCTCCGTGTTCCTGGGCAGCCCTGGTGAGTACCCAGGTATATATCGAACCATGTTTTTTATACAAATTTTTAGTTCATATCTAAAGTGGTTAAAATATTATTTTATGAGTTTAATTGATGATTTTATAAACGATATATTAATATTGAGATTAATTTGCATTCGGTGTAAGATAAAACATTAATAGTTAAATAAACGCTTATCTGTCAATTCCTGTGACAGTTGTCAAGAAGTGATGATAGAATTAATGTGGGTTAAAAAAAACCTTGTGTCAAACACATACTGAGCATTGTCATGTTATAAATACACGTGTATTTCGAGAAAATCCCTGAAAGTTTTCGTCAAAAAATATGTCGACCCGTTTGTATTGATGTAATAGCCTATTATCTACGCTAATTTTGATTAAATAATGCTCGTAACTTCAAAAGATTTAAACAAAAAATCTTGAAACGTCTCAATACAAAGCACTTGGCTGTCAAATAAATATGACATCAATACACCAGCGCCATCTATCGGCTCATTCATAACAATCAACTGTAACAGATACCGCGTTCTATAGTCGACCCTAAATGTATCAATATAGAGCTACAATTAGAATAACATTGAACTGCACTTGTCACGCTATAACGTTCGTACTAGTGGATCATCCATCTCTCTCGCACTTGTACCCTATTCGATTATACATCTCGCTTGTATTATAATACGTCAGTAACAGTGCCCGTTTCCATTACACTAAATCAATTACCGGACGTTGCTCACTTGACCATACATCGATATGATACGGTCGATGTTTCGTGCAAAATTCAAGTATTTTTTTTTCTGTATAATAAACACAGTATGTTTCTTTTCTCTGCAATGTATAATACTATACGATAATAGTTCTTAGGTGTTCTAATGTAATGACATTTTTTTTAATCCGCTTACGGGACCGATCAAACGCACCGCGCTCCCAAATACACGTCAGATAAAAAATAATAAACTACCAAAATCAGAAATGGAATCGGAAGGAGCAGAGTCAATTTATATGGCTTCGTTACAATTCTGATTTTTATCTACGTCTTCAATGAACGCCGAAGACGGATTACCGTGGAGCTGCGTCACAGAACAGACAGAAAGGGACGGCAATAGGTTATCGATTCAGTCCTCAACAAGAAAGGATCGCCGGAGCGAGACCACGCGATACGTCTTTACGACGTGAGAAAGAGATAAAACAATTCCTTACGCGGCGTAATGGAGACACATTCGAAATAGCACTTTACCTACTGATGTTACGGTCGCAACTGTTCCGTTATTATTACTACGGTTGCGGAACCATCGAATGTAATGTTATAACTTCATTGCGCGTTCGATGCGATTTTGTTTTTTGTTCGTTATGACTTAAAGCCGTTTTTGTTTTCGTCTTTTATGGATATAGAACTTTTCGGCAATAATTTGCGGTTACTATGGTGACGCGCTATGGAATGTTTAGGCCGAATCAGAGATGCTTGCTACTTTGATGATTTTCACATAAATTACGATGTCATAAATGTAATTCATATCGTACTCAAATGAAATAATTACCAAGCCGTTTAGTGTTCATAGCACCGTAGTAATCATATCTAGAGTGTTTTCGTGATCAAGTGGCATAAGTTACATCAACCTAATTAAATAACAATAAACATTTTACGGCCATTTTTCGTATGACTCTAATATCGGCCATCATTTGAATAAATAATTCGTTCCAAATTTAAATCACCTTTTTTTATAGCTGTTTTTTTCAATCTCATCTTAATCTTACAATCAAATAAAATAATCGCCTTTTTAATAGCATAAATGAGTTTCTATAATTTGTTACAATCGTCTAATACCGGCCAGCTATAATGCGATAGGTATGAAATTGCTCAATTTGCGTCACGACGTTCCTTTTTCAAAAAAATCCAATGAGATCGATCGTTCGCCATGTCCGCAAATTAGAGCGGGAATCGGTGTTCGTTAGCGTATTCACAGTACCGTAACGTCTTAACCGCCACATCTCCTTCACAGTGAAATCGTGTCTATACACAGTGCATTAGTGCGTTTATGTCGTGTCGTGTGTTAATCTCAATCTTCGTTCAAAAGCCGGCGCAATGCATTTTAGCTAGCGGTCGCGTTCATTTCGCTCGCTTTTAAGCTCCAGGGTCGTGCGAAAATTGCATTCTTCGAGCCAATGGCCACTATAAGTATACCTAAAGATCTAAATAAAGCCTATCTATTTAATGTAGATACGAATTCTGAACCTGTTCCATCGTATAGAATGACTTTAACCTTCTCTGATTACGTGTGATCGAGATAAGGAATTGTTTAAGATTGTTATCAGTTTTTTTGTTACTTTTATTTGCAGTTTCAAACTTAAAGATGTACTTTTAAACGTATAAAAAATAACGATCGTCTTTTATGTATGTGAAACCTTTTTACACATTTACCTTGCGATCGACTTGTTAATCTTCAGACACAGAAATGTGTCTTTCGCTTCCGTCGGATCGCATTTTTCTAAACTTATCACTACTTCTCGTTAGAATAGTTTATATTAACATACCTACATATAATAAGCTGTGTATAGTCTGTTTATTATATATATATATTTCTTATTGATTAAAACAAATAAATAAATTTGAAAATTGTTCTCCTGGTAATCGAACCCGAGGTATAATACGAAATCACGGGGATCAAAGTACCAGGAACTCATAAATCATAGTAAGTAAAAATAGTAACATAAGATTTGAATTAAGAATAAATTTATTAAGAAGCATTATTCTATTGGTCTTATTAACATAAACCACTCTTAACGTCAATTTTGTTAAAAAAAACAATGATAACAACTAATTGATGGAACTGAACATGGACGCTGGTGGTCATTGCGTGAGAGTGCAATTTGTAGCTGACCTGACCCCGGAGGAATGCGATTATATGGTAATAACTTTACGATTTTGTAAAACGCTTTAAAAACCTTTTTTGCTTCGTCGTATAAAAGGTGAGCTCGTTTTTATTGATATGAATTTATTACGTAATACTTATTTTGTATTTTCGAGCAAATTTTGAATTAAATAGTTTCAATGGGATATGAATAATTTCCACCCGGATTGTAGAAGCTAATTGGAGGTCATTTTTTTTTTGTATAAAACCACAAGTTTGAAGCACGCGTAGGTGCCGGGGCCAAACTGTAATTGATGAAACGTGTTATGGTATTAAAACACATTCTAAGTGCTAAGTGTTACACCCACGCTAAAAGCATTATCGAAATCAATCTCGTTAACAATAACGCGAAGCAAAAACATCGCGAAGGAATACGAGAAATGTAATCGACCCGTCGGGCCAAATAAAATAAAAACTCAATCAAAAATCTTAAAACATTCCGTATCATAACCGGAGCGGTGCGTCGACCTGGCCGCCATACGAGAAAAAAAAAACAACTAACTAACGCACTAAGTATCTCAAAGTACGCCTCGACGGGCAGACCTTAGAGCTTGGTAGTTGGGTTGAAGTTGGGGCGGGGGGCGCGGGGCGCGGGGGCGAGCCATGATGGATGGCCCAATCAGGCGGCGTGGCGGTCCCGCGCTAATCGCGCACTGCGCCCCGAGACTCGGACGCACACACACGTATCCCACACAAAAGCGCATCTTGATACCTACCGGAAAATCGATGGAAAACAGCCGCCCCTCAAACAAACATGAGTTACGTCGGATCGATAGCTACCAACTGTTGTAAACAAGCGGGGAATTGGGGAAAAAAGCTCGCCACCCCGTGGGGCTATTAACGGCCACGTGACTAATTTTGTGAGCTGTCACCGGCAGGCGCACGTGGTTGTGGTCTGCTGTTGACCTTAAGCTTGGAAAAGTGGCTCCGGAACGAATTACTCTTTGCCGACATGAACAATTAAATATAAAGTATGCATTTGCTCTATTATGTTGCTGTGTAAACACATTAAAATGGCGCTTAAAATTGTAGGCCAAACATTTGGAACATCGGTTATATACCTAGTCGCGTCAAAAATAGGGCATATAAAATAACAGAGAGTTTCTTGCCAGTTCTTCTCGTCCGCTCTACGCCCTTGATTTGGGAACTGGCTGAAATTTGATGATATTAATGATCAGACTCATATTAATATAATTGTATAGACAACCATTATTATTTAACTCTGAGTGCGTAGTCATCTCTGAATCTGAAATTAATGTTATAAATTAATAACAAAATAACGCAAAAAAACAATAAATAATAAAATTTGGTTCCTCATTCCACAGACACTAAACGCACCATAGACAAAGTTAAATTCAAATAGCACATTCCACGCATAATCTGTAGCATTTGATTTTCATCGTACGAAATTACTATAATTTCGTGGGTTAAACTTAGAGCTGTCAAAACTGACGTCGGTATATCATGAGTGACCCTTTTTTGTTGCTCTAATAATTTTGTTAAGGGCTTTTTAAAATGTTTGAAATAGCTGCCGGTACTTTATAGTATGAATCGGTTTTATTGGAATTTAAATGGGAACCAAATTGATCCGTACAATTTGGAAAGAATTTTAAGTATGATTTGAATAATGAAATTTGCTTACGGATGATCATATGTAGATCCTACATAAAAATTATAGACCATTTAAATTTAGCTGGTTGTGACGTCATCATATCATGTACCGCCTCTGTAGCTTAGTGGTTAACGCGGGGTTGTCGTCTTAGCCATAGGTCGCGTTCAGCGTCGACAATCTAGAGGAAAATTAGGGTGAAACTGTAGGAAAGCTTAAAAGTTTAGAGAGAGTTACACAGGAAACTTTCTTGCAAGGTTCAATCTTAGGCTTCGTAGATAATTGCTTATAGTTATGGAGACTAGGTATTGGGTTCGATTTCCTACGTTGTTCATACCCGATTGCCTACGAGTTATTGATGTGTGTACTAATTTTTGTGCGGCCAACAAAGTCTTAGGAATTTCAAGGCGTCTAAAACAAATCGCGGTTAAAAACACAAACAAGAACTATTAAAGGTCCCGATAGTAGAGATTTATCATTCTCGTTATTCATATCTCAACAAAGGAGAATAAATTATGCGCCCGAAATATATCTAAATCCTAATCCATTTGCCTCGGCCGTCCCCGGATCCGATTTTAAAATATGAAAAGAAAAAAAACACACGAACAGAATTAAAAAATAAAAAGCACACGCCTCGAGGAACGGAAAAAAGTTGAAATGTGTTTTTTTTCTCTCGTATCACAATTCTGGGATCAGAGATACTGTCCCTTGATTTATACTTTTTGGGTGGTAATTAATTGGTCTATGGTGTTACCGTGGTCTATTGGTTATGTGTGTGACTGGCGAGGTTTTCAGTTCGGATTGCAAGCACCAAAGATCTGACCAACGATGATTAAAATCTGATGAGACCGTATTTTTCTTGTCCTCTTAACGTGAAGTAAGGAGTAGGGACTCCCTAGGAGCAAGAAAACAAAAGTTGTTTATCTATAGATTTATAACCACTTGGTAAATTGTAGAGGTTTACACTGCTTAACTCAATTAAACTTCACAATGATAGAATGTAGTTGTATACATTAATTTCTAAAATGGTTAACATTCTCCTAACTCTATTTCACTATTTTAAAAGTTAAAATGATTCTGGCAACATTAACATTTGACATTGACGTAGGGCACACACACGTGCGCTGTCAATATACTTTGTCAATATCTTTGCATCAGAAACCGCTTCGAGATTTAAAATACTATAACGGATATAAAATGGCGAATTTATTAATATGATTTCTTATACGGGTCCTTATTAAATAAACTTTGAATCGAAAGTTATATCCCGCGCGGGCTCACGGCCGCTCGGTCACAATAAAAACAGGGATTTGACAAGATTAAAATTGTATTCCAAGTCTTTGACGTGTATCTTATTGCTTTTTCGCTACGGTGTTGCCCCCGTCTTTACTTTTTATTACTCCTATCGGTATATATTTAAAATCAACGTCACCAACAATGAAAACGAATTTATTTTATGCAAATTAGCCACATTAATTATGAGACCTCTTACCGTAAGCTATTCGGATGACGTTTAATTTTTTACCGCCGTACAAAATGATGTGTCAGTAATTTTGAATATTTAAACTTACGGAAAAAGGTTTTAATGAAGTGAATAATTTTCGAGATATAAATGTTAAAATGAAGGTTTTATGTTTTTATGCTGTTAATACGTCAATAAAGGTACTTATGCAATGTAATTTCAGCGGAGGATTTCGTAAGAATATCTTAATTCCATGTTGTAACTACCACTTAACTTAATCTCAAAATACTTTAATTTTACATTTATTTTGATTGAGATAAAGCCTTACAATAGTTGCTTAAGTAATTATACATTCATCACAATGTAAATTAGTTAAAAACACAGCTCAGCCGACGCAAGATAAACGTTTAACTCAAATACAACTTTCCCATTATCTTTATGTGAATTTAACAACACAATGAACATTTTAAGTCCCTATAATTTTTATTGTCTTCCAACATTTCCCACATTTCGGGACAATCAGCTGCCTGGCAACACAGAGCTGAGCGATCACGGCCGCCATTACGGGAGATTACCTCTAATGTAATGTGTAGGTGATTTGAAATAATCACGCGGATTACCCTGGCCTGCTATTTAATCAATATACAAGTATTACATAAATAATAATATGAGCTCCATTGACAAATGAGGTTGTGTTTTGGCGCCATACGGCTTATTATAATTCCGTAAACACAAACGAAACAATAGTATAATAGAGCCGTATTTCACATGACTAGTGATTTATGGCCCTATAAAACTATTGGTAAACCACTGAATGAATATATTTTTTTAAAGCATAAACTATTAAGCTAAATTCACACTTTGTTTTGTCAATTTCTAAAAGTCCATGTAATGCGAGGTATTGAAACGTGTAATTATCTGTGACCGCTAAACCTTTCTACAAAATTACCATAGGTTATAAAAATGACACGTCGAAATTGCCGCCAAAGCCACAGAGTGCAATATGTGACAGGCCGGTTAGAAAAAAAAGTTGTATATGCGCTAACGAGAACTAGTAAAACATTGTTTAAGTTGTGGTTAAAGTTACACCGTGAAGTTATTATCTGTGGCCGTGGGGAAAAATCTATTTTAGAGGCATGTATTTTAAAATTACCTGCCTCGGGCTCAGTGGAATTATAAAACGAATTGAATTAATTCGAAACGTAATCGATTTCCGATGTCAGGTACCGCTACTTGCCGACAGATGGCGTTGTAATTAGGCTTTATGTAATGGGCCCGTCTTGAGATATATTTACGGTGTTTTTATTCTATTTAATTTTTCGTTGGCAACAACATTAACATTTAATCTTTATTCAATTTCTTTTAAATGTATTTGCGACGTAAATACTTCTACTGAAAAGATTGATTTTTAAGCAGCTAATTAATTAAACATGTCGACTTCTGAAAATATTTTTCTGTCACTGTCTAATATTCACGGAAACCAGACAAAGGCACACGAGAAACGAAACAATATAGCTGCTTACACATTCCCACTCCGGAGTCGTAATTGTACATCGTATGCAAACGCGGCGCGAGCTTGCCACTTCTTAAATATTTATAGCACCTTGGTACTTTCATTTAGAGCAGGTGGCCTATTTTATTAAATTATTTACCCGCCAACAAAACAATATTAGTTCAATATTAAAAAAGCTACCTACATTCCGTTTAAACTATTGCGGGTACTTAATATGAACACAAGACAAAACAAAGAATGAACAATGTCACAGTTATTTTGGTCAGTGTCACCACATAAATCGAGTTGATTCCACATAAATTTACATTTTACGCACCCGACAACGTTTAGGAGTAAATAATTATCAGAGCGATGTTAATTTTTAATTATATTTAAGAATTCGTCTTATTAAGTATTAAAAATCATTATAAATATTCAACTTTATTGGCTTAAAATGTTACTAGTGTATTTTTTAATTAATTAAACATTAATATTCCGTTCATTAATAGCTTTGTCTAGAGTTTTGCAGACATTCAAAATAATTTTAGTCAGATGTCTTAACATAGACAATATTTTATAAATAGCTTTAAATTAATGGAACGTTCTGTATTTAATGTCCTTGTTAAAACCTCTTTAAAAAAATAAGCCAAAGACAATGATTTAACAAAGTGTTGCCATATCAGTATTCTATTTAGTGATTCAAAATTAGAATGTTGCCAGTTGAAACGCGTTTGTCACCGGTTCTATATTTAAATGGAGATGACTTCGCGTAACGAGGTGGGCGTACTGGCCGTTTCGGTTGTGCTTTTTTGCTTGTCACTTCGTTACATATACGTTTGAATAAATACTTAATGTTGATCACGTTTCATTTTATGAAATAAAAATAATAATATTACAAATAAAACTATGTTTTGTAAACAAAATACTGTTATTTTAACGCATTTGTCCCGCTAAACAGCGGCTTACTATTATAAATTATCACATCCAACGGCTTATTCGCGTTAACATCAGAAGGTCCACGTACCATAAATTAAGCCTAAATTAAGGTACATGTGGAACTTTAAA
Organism: Leptophobia aripa; assembly: GCA_951799465.1. NCBI lineage: Eukaryota > Metazoa > Arthropoda > Insecta > Lepidoptera > Pieridae > Leptophobia > Leptophobia aripa. The sequence goes on from OX637271.1 coordinate 7,351,623, forward strand.
TAGAATGCAAATTATAATGTAGCTAAGTAGATTGAGCCGAAAAATATGTCTTCTGCGTGCTTGCGTAAATTATCGTGTATTTATGATAGATGCATTCGCATGAAACATCCAAATTTATCGTTTTTTAAGTAGAATTGAGTTTTTTTTCGCATGGTAAGGAATAGTGGAAGAAAATAAAATAAGTTATAATAAGTATAATAATAAAAAATAACTGAATGTGAGCTGCATTCATGTATTATACGTTCGGAAGTCGAAAATTCCATAAAGTTATTTCGATCTAGGTGTAAATTTCGGTCCTGTCACGCATCCCGCCTAATTACGTGACAAATATTATCACGTATTTATGTCCAAGACGCGACATCAATCCCGCTAATCCGGCTTATTTGCAAAACTGCATTCAGTTATTTCAGTTCGAATAAATAATTGCAAAATGGCGGACGTTTATGACGCGCGGGCTGACAGCAATATTTGTGTGCCGGCTGATTTATTCCGCGAAGCGCGCCCTCTATCGTAAAACGCCCGTTTTATGGACACAGATAAAGATTGCTCAATTAAAGAACTATTTGAAATTAATGACGTTATGAATGAACGTTTGACAGTTGACATGTTTTCCAATATTATATGACAACGAATGTTAATTTTTTATAGGTCCAAATACAAGTTATATGATATCAAAAAGATGAGGTTTTTTTTTTAAAATTGGTACGTGGGAACGAGGGAGAAGCAGCATTAGGTGCGATGTTGTCAGCTCTTAAAATGTTGGCAGGCCTTTCCTCTTAAGTTTGTCGCGATACGATTTCCTCAATGTATTGTTGCCAAATACCCATTTCCCGTATCTTGTGGAATGCTTAAATATCTACAATTGACAGTCCCGTAAAGTGCTCGATGGAGATTGCCAAAATTTGTTATTTGTTGTACCGTACAATGTTCATTTATTATATACTGTCAACACTGTAGATTATATATTGATCGATAAGAACGAATATATAAAAAAATAATATTTTTTTAAACCACCAATCACAATCATAATGTATCAGCTATCGCTTGTTTTTTATTGTCTGTTACTTAAGAAACTTAAGATCTCAGTATATATTGTAAATATATATATCTTAATTCACGAAACTGCCCTATATACAGTAGTTTTGATTTGATTCTACGCCTGAAGAGAAAACACGGCTTAGTTGATTTTTTTTTTGGTAAAACAAGTAATATACTTCTTTTACCAACCAAAATCATGAGACACAGTATTAAAATCGATTGGTGGTCCAAATTTCTAAATGGAAAACACAAAAATTGAAGACACTTACATGCAAAGCGTACCACATTCGAAGATTAACGGCACTATAATGGTTTTAATATGTGTTAGTATTCTCTAAGCGCTTGGTTCAATCACGTCTGCACTCAAATAACAATTAGACGCAGGTCTCGCGTAGTCGACGCCAGAATAACTATTGTTTATAACCGGAACTGTGTTGAATTATGGTCAAAATAGACTAACTACGTCTAATTACTACATAAAATCAACAAAAATCACCAATGTTATTATAACCAAGAGGTAAACATAATTAATAATTTCTCGAATTGTTTTTGTATAAACTTTTATTACCGAGTTTAACAAGATTCAACATATTATTGTACAGTAATGTATATAGTATGCATAATAACAGCTTACATTCAGATTATGTTAGTGTGACTCTTTGTTATATACGATAATCTTAACAACGAAACCGTAAATAAAATATGGTTTAATTCGTCATTATCTCTTTTATTCTCACATTTTGTTATTGCTAATAATATTTAGAACATAATAAAAAGTATTAACACGCAAACATTTTCTATCCCAATTACCGCAACAGTGCGTGGTCGAAAACATGTATTTTAATTACGACTTGACAAGTTTATTATATAGAATTCTGAAAGTCGCCGATGTCCAGATTTCATACTCTCCCACAGATACGAAACATCGGCATATTTTCATCAACATGACTGATTGGGTTTGCCATAATTAAAAATCTTGTTTCGTGCGCGCCAAAAAAAAAAAAGGAAAAAGAATTTGATGTTATCGATTCGCCGTACACGACGATCAAAGGCCGATGACATTTAACTTTTTTTCGCCTCTTCGGCCGTGAGATTTTATGTTTGTTAAAAAATAGACAAAACACGGTAAAATAAAACCTCGTATTAATCACACAACGAGTGTATAATGTTACGTGTACCAGGATCTCATGAGACGGCCGGTGTTCATAAATACGTAGGCCGCACACAGTGCTGGATTAATGTCCTCCCGGCCTTACCGGTTGGTGCTACTAGGCGTAGGCGCATCATTTTTATACTAAAAGACATTCTTGCTAACATTTTATATGGGATGATTTTATAACATATAATTATATCTTACGCATTGAATAAGCTGGTTACTAGTTACCATTTCATACTCTCATACTTTAAGTATTTGCTCCTTATGGGCGCAAGTCGAAAGTTAATTTGGTTTAATATCTCTCATTCCTAAAAAAGTGTTAAGAAGTGGTGATCTTTTATATCAAAATTAATTTAGAACTTCTTTAAGGATCCATACTTTAACCCAAAGTAAGTGATTTATGGATTATGTTAAACATTTAAGTATATGTTCATATATTTAAATATATATGCTTCCGCCAATCTTGGTCTCACCAATTTAAAAGAATAACTTATAAAATACTTTAAGTTGCGTTCCCGGGCCACTAAATATATGTACAAACCTTGGTGGTTTAAAAAAAAAAATTGTAACACCCAAATATGTTGATCACATAATTCTTGACTGTACCTAGTACTCTGGTAACCTCTGTACCGCAGGCTCAGTAACAGCACCACTTTACCCATCGTGACTTGCCAAAGCCACTCAAATTAATTTTAAAACAGCTTTACTAAGTAATATCTTGTTTGATAATTGAAAAATAGTTAATATTTTCATTAAAATGAGTAACAATTCGCGTTACACGCTTCTTGCAGGCCCCCCCGTTGGCCCTGCATAAAACTTTATAGACCTTAACGAGCTAAGATACATTGACCAGCTATTTCTATTATTAAACGTTTTGTTATGGACCCCTAACGGTGGACAGGTTTTATCGGTTTTGAAGTCGAAAATTTCGCATTTTCCAAAACACCTTAAGGTTATCATAATTTTTATTTGCACGTATTATTTTACTGATTACAAAATCGATGATCGGTTCGTTTATTTCAAGTACTTGTTTGTAGACAAATTATACGAAAAATATATTATAAATTCCGAGTAAGTTAAGATAGATGGAAATTTAAAGGTCGAATCCTGAATGCAAACGAAGTTCTCTCGACCACTCATATTCACTTTTATTTTTCCCGGCTTTCGAAAAACGTTCATACGCAAGATTTTTTAAATTAAATACAGGATAATGTATGCAGCGATCGTTGTTATGTTTCTATATACAGGATAGATAGCAATCTAAATATCTAGTTAGGCAATATTTAAAGAGTTAACTACGCTGACCCTTTATGTCCACGAGTCACTTTTGATTCTTATAATATACCCTATAAATATGCTAACAGCGACCGCGCCAAATGGGACGTATTAGAAAAATTTGCATTTTAATTATACGTGAAATTGGATTCCCGTTAGTGTTCGATAACATATCAGGAACTGGAGTATGGTATTTAGTTTGTTCAAAAATTACGTATAATTTTATTTATCATACAGCAAAATAAATGCATTGAACCCATGTTAAAATAGTTATAGTGACTATCAAAACTTGTTAACAATCCTAATTGAATAAATAATTTTAATTATGGTTAAAATATGTTTTTATTTTGCGTATTAAGCACACAGTTTAAAAAAAACAATTGATGACGAGTGAGGTTGTTCGTACATTTTCTCAATTTCCAAGACCAAAGAGAAATAACCGTAAAAATAATATACATAGCGACAATATTCTAGGTAACATCAAGTCTCTGACCATTCTGTGAGCATTAAAGATTACTTAGTTTTAACTGCGCTTAATTAAAAACAAACACCATTAGTCGAATCCAATTAACCATAAATTATGGAATTATCTCTGAGAGTCACTTAAAGCGTATAAAAGTGACTTTGCTATCAAGTTTGATGTTGCTAATATTAAAATAAAACCGCAATTTGATAAGAATTATCTCGGGGACAATAATACTTAGAATTATTACACAAAATGTACCATTAAGATCGATCTCATATCGATCCATTAAATAATCAATTATCGTTTCGGATTTAAGCTTGTTAAGTATTTTTATAACTCAAACTCAAAATATCTTTATTCAAGTAGGATAAAGACACTTTTGAAATTTCATTTTTACACTACCACCGGTTCGAGAGGCAGTTATCTAGATGAACCGGCAAGAAACTCGATAGCTGCTCTTTAAATCTATGCAATTATATTTTGTTTTTAAATTTCCTAAATGATAGAACTAAACATTATGAAACCATGTAAAAAGCTCAGCACTCATTAATTAAGACCTTATCACATATAAGAATGTCTCTCGCAAAGCTTATCTCACAATATGTTGTTCACAAAGTACATTACGAAGTCATTCTAAATTATAATCTGTTTGTTAAATCCCGAGTCCGTATCGACTTCATTACCACCATGACCGGGTTGAAAATATGCAAAAATCAACGCCCGGGGTGAATATAAAGTAATGTAATTTTGTATAATATTCCACAATTAAAATTCAAATTGAAATCAATGCGCGGATGAACGGCGCACTTCGGGGTTTGGGGTTCTTTAATCCCTTAATGTGCGTTTTGCGACGTGGGGCATGGTGTCTGGGACGCACCGAATCCGCTTGTGTTAATATTCATGCTATTATATTTAGCTTTTAGTAACTATAAATTGTGATCTTACAATTTTTTTTAGGATAAAATCAAACTCAAGGTATTATTAAAACCCTTTTCAATCGTCATGCACATTACCACCGATTCTTAATATCATTTAACTGTATTTAGCTTTGATAGATTTGTACGCTTTTCCAATCAGGAGACACGGTTTTTAAGATTTCTTTAAAATATTGCAGTGAAGCTTTAAAGCCCTCACCACTGTGTAAACTTTAACATTGTAAGTTAAGTGTGTACACGTCTTGGTCAAGGCTTTTGAGATCATTCATTAATCCATGTATATGAAATATTCTCAAAGGGTTTCCTAAAACGGTTAATGGACCATAAACTCACCCCATAACTCGGCTATCTTCCCAATGTTATGCGGATATAATTGGCCCTTCCGCCAGCAATCCTCAATTGTAGATATTAAACTAATTTTCAATGCGTTTGTTACTGCGCAAACGTGCAATAAGGGGTTGTGAATTTCAGTTTTACCCAACCTACCCTCATTTTGATGTTACAACAATTAACTTTACGTTTTCTTAACAAATTATAAATGCAAGGTACATAACATTTGAGGGTATATTTCTTTGCACTGTGTGGCTACTTCATGTTTTAGTTAAATTATTTTATTTTTTATTTAGGCCAAAATAAGGTTAAAACATTGAACCGGAAATAGAATCTAAGATCAGAAACAACAATAACAAAAAATACGAACAGAAAAAAAATATATATATACATATGAACAAGTGGAGTATATTATGTGAAGAACGAGCATTTAAGCGTGTGTGTGTATTAGTGTCTGCAATGGTGTTGCTGGGTAAGTGAGTGTGCAAGGTTGAGTCTTAGTTTTTTTTTAAACTTAGGTTAAATATATCCAGGCGTATATAATTATGTACGCATTTTGCGACGGTTCGTTTATATTTTTTTTGTAAACTTCGTTAAGATTTAACTAAATATCCAGGCGATCGTTGATAAGCGTTTGTACGCTTTAGTTTACCAAATTAAAAAAAAAACGCGTACGTAACAATTTTACGATCACGGGCTTATCAGTATAGTAATACCTGATTTTTACGAGCTCGACACTTTTTGATGATGTTTCGCTGATAAACATTATTTCCAATTAACGATTGATTTTTTATTTAATTAAAAGTGTTGTTAAGTGCCTTTTACGCATAAAGATACTCTTAAGTGAAATTTTGGTATAATAATTTACAATACAATTATCCCTGTGATAACAATCCATTTAAGATAAGGTTTATATTTTTTTATAATAAACTTTTTATGCAAAATCAACCTTAATCTGATTTTAAACCTCACCTTGTAGCCAGGAAAATCTGTTGGAAAATACTTATATTGCAAATTTAAAATAAAGATGTATCATGAAAATTGATTGTAAGCTTTTATGGTATTTTTGGAAAATGGGAATTCTTATATACCAAGTTCCCATACAAAATTACAAGGGAATCAGATTTCCAATAACATCGCACGCTTCCGTCACACCCTTAGCCATCATTACATCACCCAATAAGCTCAAAAGCCTTGTGTTTTATGCGAAAATGGGCCGTATACCGTGATGCTAAGATCACGCGTTTAAGTCCCCGTTTCGGGTGCCAATTTTAATTAGCTCCCCCTCCCCCCCATCTCACCCCCTGCGTCGTCCAGATAAGGGTGTTTGCAAATAGTGCCGGCAAAGAAGCCAATCCATCAAATTGGAGCATTACCACACCATGTTGAGGGTTGCGCAATACCGATAAGTTACGAGTGATGTTATCGATAAACTTTTTGATAAATTTTATGTTCTCATACAGTTCAATTCTTATTTAATATGGCAAATGTTGAGTACTATAATTATTTTCTTTGCCTTATAGACAATTTTAATATTACGTATTCGCATACAATAATTGTTTTAATAATCAATTATAGACCTACACATGCAATACAATTTTGTATTAGTTAGCCCACCGAATACAAGCGATTGGACTTCAGGCAATTGTCCATAAACATTCCTTTCAAAAGCATTACGTTAGGAGAGAATTTATCGTGTAATCGATTCCCACGTTATCACATCACTAGCGAGCGCGTGCTTTCAGTTGATTGGCGTAACTCGATAGCCCCACACTAATGTTGGTCGCGATAAATCTCACAGGAACCGACGGTGTCAATGACACGCAGGGTCTAAGTTCGCATCGATGCTAAAAATTGGGCACATTACTAAATTACAATGATTTTTTGTGTATATGATGTATTTAGTCGCTTTCTCCTCTCTTCTTTGGCTACTTAGAGTTAGAAGATACAATTTTCCAAATAGGAACAGTAGTAGAAGTAGTGTTCGCATCTTGTTTTTATCGGCATATTAGTACATATTTAACGAAGCCTTTTTTATGTCTACGGTACCTTACAAGTACCTTCAATTGTATTATTATATTTTTATTTGATATACATATTATATATATTGTGTGTGAAAATCCGTATTAGTATAAAATAATTTTCTTAACTTCGGTTAGAGTTTCACAATGTTTTCCCTTTATTAGACTGATCATAATTGGCCCGGCCCCCAGCTTAGTGGTGCAAGTTCGCAAGAGGGTAGCGAGTTCGGTGTCGGGTTGCGGCAATCGGCTTACAGACGCCATGGGAGCCGCAGCGTTGTGCCCTAATGAGCCATTACGGTTATTGAACTTAAAACAATTGTATTCTTCTATGAAATTTATACTTTATACTGGAGAACTTTACAGACGCAAACTTAAATCGTTAAGTCCAGGCGTAACCAGGTATCTTAGGTTTTCTTCTAGAGTGTACCTCTGCCTTAAAGGACGGCAACTCACGAGTCTCCGGCCTTTCCACCTGTCCATTGCACTCACAGTTTCCAGTTTCACAAAAAAAGCATCATAACTTTAAGTACGGTTTTTTCGATTTCCGTACGTAAAGTATAATTCTAAGTACTCCATAATAGTAATATTTACAAAGCGTTACCTACAGTATACGGATTGTATCTACAATTTTAAATCCTGAATCAATTCTATATTTAGCTTGAACGTATAAAAAAAACAGGGCCAAAATTCCAAAGTTAATTTCATTCTCTTGACTTTTCACACGCGCGTGTTTGCACACACCCATTTCGTGTGTGTGGGGTTCGTTAATGTGCCCTAAGATGAATTAGGGGATTACAATACTGCATCATGCAACTGCACTCTGATTTTGCACGCTGATACTCTATAGGGTGATACATTTGAAGGACTGGTCATCAGAATAGACAATGCTTAACTTCCTCGAAGAAATGCTGCTTCAGATGTCAACATTGTGTTGTCTTCTTCAATGATGTTAGATTTTAAAGGTCACGAAAGAGTAGGATGCATAGGTGGTGGATTTATCTTATATCAGATTAACGGACTTCGTGACAAAAAAAAAATTTAGGCTTGTAATAAACGTGTGATGTTTACGTTTATAAATATTTCTAAATTTAAGGATAAAGAGGAATATGTCAATTCTATCACCCAATGACAATAAAATGGTCGTTTTGTCGAATTAAAGATTTTTATTGTTACACCCTGTACGCTATGCAACTCTTAGGGGTGGCGGGTAATGGCCTAAAAGTAATTTTATTACTTTGCCCCCATTACAATGCATTACCATCACAATGCCACCGGTCGCGATATGCAGACAGATACTCGATACGTTTCGTCATTGTCAGTAATTTTATCTTGGCGTAATCTATTTAAGTCAATGTTGGAGACACTAAAGTAAACGGGACCAACATAGGAACCTTGTTGGAACCAAACTAAAAAAAAACTATATCTTTTGAACCACAAACGAAGTCTACAAATATTAGTCCTTTCAATATACCGAATAAGGCAGTTGAAACAATTGGAAACGTGCTGCAATTGGGTTTTTTTATTTATCAACATCGGATTACAAGGAATGAGAAGCTCACACCCGGTGATTCGATTTGTTCTTCCTCCGATGAATATTTGATGTAGCTCAGTGCACACTAATTTGTTTATCGTGTACGCTTTTGTTCTCTTCACATTCCCGAAGTGAAATTCGCATTAATTATTCAGAGAAACAAACGTATCGCTGTATTGTACGCTTCTACAATTTCTTTTTCTAATTCAATAAACACTAGTTATTTTAACATTCGCCTTTCACGTTACACTTGTATAAAGGTGTAGATTTTCATTTAAATCATACCTAATACTTTCTAGAAAGTTCTTTCGCTACATACAGCAATATACGAAAAGACAAAATAGACAAGATAAATAGCAAATCAGGCACGTAACGCGACGCACCGCGAATTAATTGAATGTTGAAGATAGGAATCACTAGAGGCAGGTGATTAAATAAATACTAGATGGCGTCTCTAATTAATATGCCAGACGCAAAGTTGATAGCACGTCGAAATATCTCCGCTTTAGATACGATTAACACATTATTTTAATGAGCTGCAGAATTTGTCGCGATAAATGTGTAACCGTGATACATCATGACATAACCGCTAGATCCATGATCTATAGATCATCCAGACTAATCGCGACGTTGTTAAAATTACGGAGCCCATTAAATTTGTATCTATTACTATATATTTATGTAATTTTGATTCATTAATTAATGTTGATTTATTGTTTACAGGTGATGCAAGCAATGCGAGTATTGGCTCAGGGGAAGGCACGGGGGAGGAAGACGATGACACGAATGGGAAGAAGAATCAGAAGAAAAGAGGGATTTTTCCGAAGGTGGCCACGAATATACTGCGGGCGTGGCTATTTCAACACTTAACGGTAAGTTTTATATATTATGTTATTGTTTTATACATATATAACATCAAAGCCACTTGATAGGTACAGACAAATGTTACATAGCTAAAATGACGAGTGTTCGTAAACCCTAATGTTATTATTATTTATTCGAAATTTGAATAAACAATATTCGACCTATGACCCACATATAACAATCACTGTTGTGGAAAATGAGTAAAGTTCTGTGGCAATTGACAAAGCAAAGTTTATATCCTGTAAACGCGGAACGTGTCACAGATTTATTGTTAGCAGTCGGACAAAATGAATACGTCAAAGATTATGGTTGACTTTTAATTATTTATTTTAACATACATAACTTAAAATAAGAAATTAAGTAGGTGTTTCCTAGTCTGTATCGGTAATCCAAGAGCTGAAGCTTTCCTTGTTTACTTTTTTTATATAATCTGATGTTCCGAGTTTTATTTTTTTAATAAATCCAGGTTTAAATTCAGCCAATTACGTTAGCCAAATTAGTATTTGAGAAATTGTCAATTTGTACTATAATTGAATGCGGGTAGCGTGACTTTTTCAGCCATTCCTACTATTCACATCAATCTGGATAACAGTTCAGTTTTCAATTAAAATTTTCCCGTTAAAGCAATAAATTTTTCATTGCGTAAAGAACAGTGAGAGCGATTCTACGAACAATTAAACGCGTTGTTTTGTTTGAATCCTCTTGTTTATGCAGTTGGCTTTTGTTTAAAGGCCACACGGATCATCCTAAACTGCTGAACGAGGCTCTACAGATATCAAAGGCCGTACATTTTCTATTCAAACTCATAGTGTTAGGTTTTCTGTGGAGACGTTACAAAAAGTAGTTTATTTATGTCAAAATCAAAAGATATCTTTATTCATATAAGAATCGTCAAAAAATCAGGAAAAATTCGCGTCTACATTTACTTTACCCAAATTAAGGGCGTAGAGAAGATGAGAAGAATCCGTAAGGTGAACGCGGTGTATTCTTTACAGCACGGTTGAAACAGCAACCTGAAACTAACCAAAGTTGCCTTTAATTTTCGTATCTGGAAAACTCCTAATGAACAATAAAATAATGAGTGTTCAATCCATAGACACGCCTAAATTTGAAATTTAATATAAAGTAGCTTCATTGGAAATTTAAAAACTCCTCTGCAATCTGTATATTTTGACGCAGGCAGCGTTAGCGGCGACGTAATGAAAGCACTTAGCTTTAAACGAAGCAATTATAAGCAATTCGGACCGTAATGGCGGTAGACGGGACGCAAAAACGCGAACTAAAAGCCTCCTAATTCGATTGTCAAGCGATTTTTTGAAACTTTCAACCGGAAATAGAGTTAAAAACTGCTCATTGATATAACCAATGATTGAGTTGCAGTTTTGTTTGCAAAACAAAAAAAAATCCTGCAATAAAAACAAACAATTCATACGAACTCTTGAAAAACTTGAAAGTGTGATACGCTGTAAAACTTTGGAATGGTATTTTAAGACCGTCCGTACCTAATCTAAAAAAAATAAGTAGATGAACAGTGAAAACCACCAGAGCAATGATGGGAAGTCCAAATCGTCATTACGTCTAACGTTCAAATATCGAATCGAAAAACAATATTTCAACAAAGCTTTCCTTCCAATTAAAACTCGTTTCGGAATTCTCGGAATAGCTATAAAGAATTCGGAATCTCCTGAAAACAGAGTCTCAGGCGTCACCTGAGTAGTCTTCGGGCCCCGGTGATTTATGGACGCGGATCCGGACCGGTAATGAAATTGCACCCCCTTCTTGCCCCCTTTCCTCCCCCGCATCCCTCTGGAACCCCCCTCGCCCCGCAAAGCCATTCGAGAAATTACAACTTCGCGACACTCCACGGTCGTATGCTAATGTTTATTTTTTAAACCATCAATCACAATGATAATGTATCAGCTATCGATTGTTTTTAATGGTTTGTTATTTAAGAAACTAGAGATTTCACCATATATTGTGATTATATCTTTTCCACATAACGTGAAAGTGAAAGTCAAAATATCTTTATTAATTAAGGTACAAAGGACCATTTTGAATCGTCTTAAATCTAAGTGAATGCATGCCTCTACGAATGAATCGTTTCAAACATCTTATTTACATCATTTCCTTATATTTAAGGCTACTTCACTGGCCTTAACTGGCCCTACAGCCAAAAATCCTTGACTTTTGATAAAATTCAAATAGATAACAAGTACAATTTGCACTTCCGTATTCCGCGTATAGACACTGTGGTGGATGTCAATTGTCAATTCGGACAAGCTTTTATGCAGACGTGATAGTTGTAATATTCATTCGATTAGTTGCGGCACATCCACCTGTAGCTTTCACGCGAATCTTGATTGAACGAAATATGTTTTCAATTTTAAGATATCGATGCTTTTTTTTATTTTAAAATGAAACTTTTTTGACACAGGACTTGTAATAATAAACTTTAATCTAACATTAAGCAGAAATTAATTGAAAAAGCCTATGACAAAGAATATCCCGGATACTGCTTGGAAATTAATTGTTCTAGTCCAAAATTTATTACTAATTGATGTTAATCACTGCAGTAAGATAATTTTAAAAACGAGAGGGCGACCATTAAACCCTCTAACAGTGTATTTCTTAACTGAGAAAATGTATTAGTAATTGCGGTCCTTTAAATTTAATCCCGAGAGTTTTACATGCCTACAAAAGTTCAGCCACAATAATTTATACTTACAACACCTTGCCGATAATATTTCTCCCATACGTGTAGACACGTGTTCCCAGTGATGGAAACTAATTCTGTATGGTGACCAAAAATGGAGTTAACTCGATGGTCGGATCGTGGCCGCATTTATATTCAGCGGGATGCAATATCGGTAACAACACGATTGTCCACTGCAAACTGAATGTTAAAATTGTAGCACGTTCCTATTCTGTTGATACCGCTTGAATTTTTAAAACGGATCCAATTCAAACTACACACCTTATGTTCGAAGTAGTTAATGATAAGCAATTAATAACTTTTCCAAATCCATTGAACAGCTGTTAACATTCTGTATTCTGCGAAACAATAGACGCGCGCCGCGGGGATTCTGTCTTGGGATTACGGTAGCCTTATAATTATTTTTAGCCCCCTGAAAGGGCTTAAAGTCCCAAGGTGGGATTTCGCTGGCGACGTTATTCAATATTATGTCTTGGCGAGGGCGGCGCGACACGTAGCGATGAAGTATTGCATGGATCCCGCAATCCCGTGCCACGATTGATGATTAACGGGATTATAAGTGACGGCATTCGCAATATGTTACGCTCATGGAAGAGAGAGAGCAGCTGAGTTTCATTTGCGAATGTCTCAGGTCTTTGTTTACATTCACGGACTTTTATTATTCAAGCATCCATCGATCGATAAAGCTTTGATCTCCGCGACTCGGTTCTTGCCATCATGGCATCCATAATCATAAACTACCAAGAGCGTATAACATTCGAGAAACATAAATAAAGTATAAATTCTTTGCTTCCATTCCGGTGCGGTGCCTCTCAAAGCGAGCAACGTAACATAACACCGGCTAGGAATTCCGTGTTTCGCCATCTCTCCGCGTCTATGATGTCCTGGTACTTCTATTAATATTAAATGTCACGTGAATTATGTTCGTGTGTGAAACGAAGCGTGATTTTCGGAAAATGTATTAGAAATTCAGCGCCAAGAAAGGTGATGCGAAACGGGTTTTATTAAATTAAACCGTCAGTTTTATAGTAGACTTTGTTACGTACCGGGCAACTTTGTTATTTTCTTAAGGCATATTTAATTGGATGGCTGACTGATTTATAACACGCAGTTCATATTACGTAGCAAAGTTGTGGATTAACCTAAAAGATCCAAAGAACAAAGCACACAATATTGGTCCAAATAGTCAATAATTCGTGCGTCCTTATTTGACGCAGAGCATTGTTTACGCTGTCACCCAAAAAAGTTAATTCCTTAGACCCAACACGTTCCAATATTAATAAATTCTCATTTCCTGGATTCGTATGCAATTTGCCCCGGTCTCCTCCAAGTAAAACTTACGGCCTTCCCTTACCCTAAATAAAGAAGGGCCGCACGTTTTGAGAAAAACGAAAATTGAGCCATATTTTGGTGTTCCCAGTTTATTGGATTAATGGCTCGGCTGGGCGTTTGGATAATTTTTTATGGTTAAGTGTTGCCAGTTTTAATAAGGTGCTAGAAACTCGGAGGTTTTCTACTTTATTATGAATTAAGAGTGTAGAGGGGTTGGATTCATTTCTTAATAAAATAAAGTTTAACTTAGTTGAAGCTTATATTAGAACGTATTTTTACAAACCCAATTTTAAAATATAACCCCCAACTAAGCTACTATAGATCAGCAAACTCGCAAACACCATACATCTTACGTCTCGTTTTAAACTTCCGGTTATCCGGGTGTGTCCGGGTACGACGCGGACTATTTCCGGGCGCCCGCAACTTTTTCCACGGACAGGATATTCGCTACGGCCCGGAAATAGAGTGAGACGCTCTTAGGAATAACGGGCTTTGGAATTCCCTTTTTAAATATAGCAACAAATATCCTTTACAATGTAAAACTAGTAGCTTTGTATATAGGCGCTTAGTTATTACACAGAACCTTTATGTACAAAGAAATTATTTTTGGTTAGCTTTTTGTATACATTAATAAAACTACTAAACCGAATCAGTTGTTTATGTAAATGCAAAAAAAAAAGTTCTTTCACTATCACTTATGTATTGGAAGAGTGAACAAATATGTATAAATATAGCTTTATATACTTATTCGTAAAAATCAACTTCCTAGATTTCCGAAACTTCGATCATATTTGTCTATATAAATTAAATAAACATTAAAATGAATTATATTAATCATTAATAATAAACATTATAAAGCACGCGTTTTATTACGAATGAATCAAACGCACAGCCTCTTTGTTATTCAAACATACAGCTTTAATTTCCAATATAATCTTGAGTGGATAATTTCTCGGTATTATTAAAATTACGCGGAACATCAATACATTTGTGAACGGGAAAAGTTGTTGTAATTAGGATTTTAATAACACATCGGGGGTATCGCGTACCCAATATCGAACTTTAGCAATTCTTGCCGGATAATCCACGGGCAATTACATCGGAACAACAAAGTGCCATTCCTAGTTTGACCAAAATTGCCCATCACATATCTACATCTACCCCTGGGTCCCCCCGGTCGTTAAGATAAGAATGGGCTCAGGTTTCGGAGTGGTCAAGGGTTGATTTCATATTTTGATCTTTGATATATGTTCTGGACATACGGGGACACAATTCGTGATAAACTAAAACCAATAGTAAATAATATATCTTCTATTTCTACTGTCAAACCAATTCAACAGAATCATATTTAATTTATTTCCTATAAAACTAAACACCTTTCACCTACTCCACTCTTTCAGAAAAGTGGATAATTGATTGATAGTCAAAAACGCCTTATAAAACTAATCAGTCTTTCGTCTCTTCTGGCTGCAATAACTGTAAATGTACGGCTCTGACTCCATTTCAAAATATTTAAATCATACCCAAATATTGCCAGTTGGCATTCTCTTTATTAAATCGAGTGATATACGTATCACGGAATCCCGAAATCCACATATGATAAATGCCCGAATAAGACTATGAGGATATCAAAGAAAGAATTACGTGGGTATGGTATATTAAAATGGGGCCAGGTGTAAAGAAAGCTTATATTAAACGCTAAATTTTAAAACCGGCCAATGATAGTTTAGTTTGGATATTACAAATATAAAAAAAAAGTACAGTACACACAAATTCATTTATAAATAGTACTATTTCGAATTTAGCTTAAATGTTTTGGAATTGTGGGTTGTCTGGAAGAGATCGCTTATTAGCGATAAGGCCGCCCGTTGCTCTTATATGTTCTTACATCTGTTAATGTCATTTTCTTCTAGTGTTTAAGTGCGATAAAGTGTTAAATAAATAATAAATTACACGAACATTTAACATATAACCGTGTTTTAAATACTACGTTTGTTGCTAAGTCGAATAAAAAAAAAATCCATATTATTTGAATATGATGAGTATATATCTTATAATCCTATGTCCCCTCGATGGGGCAGAGGGCATCCACATTGATCATCCATCTGAACCATATAGAGACTAGTTATATTTATTGTATTAATCCAAAAGATTACCAATTACAAATAATTACAATGAAAATTGTTTGTTTATGCCTAATGCTCTTTCAATATTCCGCAGCACGGTTAATTAATACTTGTCACAGGATACTGTTTGCGAGGGTCCCGGGTTTGATTTCTATCGTCTTACGTTTGTATAGGATAAAGGGGTTGTGGACAAAATGCCATAATCTATTTGGTAACTTTTATCATCTTGCTTTATAGTAAATATATAAACAAAAGTATTTACCATGTTTGATGATAGCTGACATCTCGCGTCTTTTCAATCGTGTTTTTATAGCTCGAAAACCATTGACAACTATTTAATCTATGGCACCTATATAACACCGGTATAACATATATCACGATCGGTTTTATTTATTAAGCTATACCAACGATAAACATAACTAAAACAAAAATACACAAGAGCTATATGTGGATACATTAAAGGTATATACAGGAATGAAAATTTTGACAAAAAAAACAAAACGATTTTCTTTATCGTTCAGGAGTTAAACAGGCTTCGAGCTGTAGTGTGACAGCTCAGAATCGCTTAACCACAAATACCGCTATAAAATTGTTGTTTAATAAACCTATCGTTAAAATAAAAGTACTTGAAATGGCAAAAATCAAGTGACACGGTATTTCCATTACTGTGTGTATTCAATTTGCATAAAATAATAATTTAAATGCGATAAGGTGAACCGTAGTTCCTCGAGTCGATTTCGCTGATTTTCTACGCGACTTTTTGATCTACACGATTTAAAATTATGTACGCATATAAGATACGTCGTATGTTTTTAATTATTAATAATTTTCGAAAAGACGAATTTTTAAGAAAGAAATTAAACCAGTTTAATTAATACTTGGAGATAATAAAACGGAAAGATAAACTGTATGGTAAAAAGTTTAAAGTACGTTACGTTTCTTTAAAATTCCGTTACTTTTAACTTTGTTTTATCAGTTTTTGTGTAACGCTCAAAACTAAACTTGAGATCAAATATTGATTGATTGCACTTCAAAAAACACCATAAAACAATCAAACTAACCCTATATCACTTAACCCTTGAAAGTACGTACAAGGGTCTACCTCCTTTATTAAATATTCATCGGAGTCGAACCCACTGCTATCAGACATAAAACTGTTTAAAATATTTGTTGAGCTATTTTTTTTGCCTTAGGGAACATTTTTATCATGCATCGATAAAAAAAATTATTTTCAGAATGTGCGAAGCTAATACGTATATATAAAAGAAATTTAACAAAATATTATAATGGCCAAGCCAATGCCTGTTTCCTGTCGATTTTGTATGTATGTGTATATTTATACCATAACCAACAGTAGAATATATGATATTTGAAACACAATATCCGAATAAAACCCGCATCCCAGTAACAACGTGATTACAGCGTAATTTCAACTTGCCCACTAAATTGGTTGGAGCGTGGAATTTTTCCCGGGAAACTTTGAAAGAGTAATCTAAAGTTGGCGCTGTTTAGATGCACATCTTAACTCAGCTATATATCTGGATTGTGCGGACTAAAGCCGGCTTTTAAAGACAATGGTTTAAAATTGTTAGAAAATACGAGTTTAAATCGGTATTGATCCTAAACATACGTGGCGACTCGTTCTACGCCCTTGATATGGGAACTGGCTGTTATTGTAATTGAAGAGTCAATTTTTGACAATTCATAAGTGTTACCTATGCGAATAAAAGTTTTCCACATTGTATCAGCTATAAATAAAAAATCACTTGTATACGTCAAAGGGATGTGCCCAATTTGATATGAGGTATCATAGCTTCGTCAACTTTTGTCTTATAGCTAAGGCTACTGGGGTTCCAAAGTAGACTGGTCTGAGAACAAAGCGTGTCTAATTCTCGTTCAAATAATATAAACAATAGAGAATCTACCTTACGTTTCGTTCGGTTTTATGTTATAACTATATATTCTATTTCAATATAAAGCCAGCATAGTTTCTAGCATTAGATAAGTTTTGTGTTATACCAAAAGTAATGAAAACGATCAAAGATGGAAGTTATTATAACACGAATGCAGTAACTCATCTATTATAATTTCCAAAGGGTCATGCCGTAATCCACAGAGTCCAAGCTTAGCTAATCAGCCGGCGGACGATTGCGCCTGAGCCGATAACGTCCACGCGATTACACTGACCGTCCCAAGCCCCCGAGTTTTCAAACTTTAATCCCATTTTCGGGATCTGGCAATGTTGTGGAAATTCACAAAACTAATAATGGGGAGAGCGTTTTGTTACGAATTCAAACGGTTAAAGAGTTATATAATACTTGCATAGGGCCTGATATCTAATATATAAAATTCTCGTTCCCTTACTCCTCCAAAACGGGTTGACCGATTCTCCTGAAATTTCTGAGTAGGTCTGAAAATCTGCCAACATCTATTTTTATAGACATTATTATTTATTTATTTTTGGTAAAACGATGTTTGTCGAGATCAGCTAGCATAAAATTGTTAAATATGATTAAACAATCTTAGAATAAGTGTTATACTTCAAATAGGGCTTGTCTTGGAATAGGGAAAAATTATGCTTGTACGTTTATTTAAGATTTCAAATATGAAAATCAATCAATATATATTTCTTACCACTCATCACCACGATATGGAACGAGTTGCCGGCCGCGAAGAGAGCGTACCATTTTTTTAAGTCGGCAACGCACTTACGAGCCAGCCACGTGAGTGTCTAAGGGCGGGGATACATAAAAATATATCTATATATCTCGATTGAAGATATATATAAATCAAGCATTTAACTTGCAACTTAATGCAAATTATGTAAAAATCGATCGTAGTAATTTACCGTAAATTAACTATTCCATAAAAATATAAATTCGCATCGCATTGAGGTATTTTTTTTCTTGTATTTCAATCAATAATAGACCTTATTACCAATTCGAATTACAGTGATAAGTCATGGTTGTATTGCATTATCAGCAGCACGCAGGGTTTGTTCATGCAAATCGCTGTTTTAAATTAAATATTGGCGGATACATATTTAAGCAAGGCATGTGAATTGTGTACAGAGGAGTTTATTAATAGTTAAATGAGATGAGTTAACGATTTTAAAATCGTCAACTAAACAAATTTGGTAATGAATTTGCACCAGCTTAGCCTTACTCCAAAAATGTATAATCATCACAAAAAAAAACAAACTGAGTTTCTTGACTGCCTCTCGGCCATTTAGATTTAAGACGATTTGATTTTGATTATTAATTAATTTAGATTATTAATTTACAAGTTCATATAGAATATATTTAATATATACATGAATTCTATATGTCAAGATCGTTGCAACGTTTTAAAAATATCTAGGCAATTACAAAAGTATACAAAACAATTACTTAGCGTGGGCGTTGCAGACTGGTGGGGGCGTGGGGGGGTGGCTATCCGAAGCCATTTTCATAATGCACCGACTTTAAACTTCATACTTTAAAATAATTCAAGGAGCATGTTTATTTTCGCTGGCGCTTTCAAAGTAATTGTTACGTATAAGGTAACACTAAAATCGTATTGAGACATGTAAAAGAAAATCAAATCTTAGATAAATTAAGCTTTGTTTGAAAGCTACAACGTAATCTAAAACCTTCAAAGTATAAAACTTGAAATAAATCCAAGTGAGACGGTAAATCTGGTGGGATTTTTAATGTGCCTAAGTGCAAGGTAATTTAGTGGGTCCCAGACTAGACTGCAGGCGTGGCAGAATATTAAGACGCGTGAAATATTAGCCTGGCTTGGCATTCCTCCACAATCTTTTGTGTGGACTTTTTTACAGATATTGATACCGCACAATTTAAGTTGATTTTGTGTGTGAAATGTGTAAATGAACCTTTATGGGTTTTAGTGATACATCGCATTTGTTTTTATAGAGTTGGCTATCAGTATCGAAGGATCTTGAACGCAAGATCTTAGGAATAACTTATACCTTTTAATCGCTATAAAGTAAGATTTTTATACGTGTTAGTTGGTTGATGGCTTCAAGTAAAATTTTATAATAATGTTATTCTTATACCTAAAATTTATTTAGAAAAGCGATCGCCCCTAGGTGAATCTACAAAGGTACAAAAGTTAACGTTAAAGTCAAAGTTGAGGTCAAAGAGAATTTTCAGCTGATTAGGCATTTGGCATTGCTTTGTGATCTTTTGACTTTGAAGATGACGGACCTTCGGGCGGATCCTCTGTCCTCATGTCAGAAATTAAGAAATTGTTTACTCGCTTTATAGAACGTTTGTAATATATTAAAGACAATTAAATTTTTTTTACTTTATACACTTGTCAAAGATCATTTTAATGCCAGTTCGTAAATCGACAAAAACTATACAAAAAAACACTTAAATAATAAATATTTCTATTGATATTCATCTATTTAATAATAACATTCTCACGCAATTCAGTTCGTTGTGTGAGAACCAAATAAACTTATCGTAATATCGCTACCGCCTATGCCTTGTATTAACAGCAGATAACCCTGTCAGGCTTGTGACGGAGTGCGCTAGTTATCGCGACGAGCCATTGTGCATTGTACATCCACGTCTTCATATGGATATCGCGTTACCCTCTAATTATAACTTTTGTTACATATATTTATATTTAACAAGTGTATTTTAGTAATTCGATAGATTACCTTTTTTACATTGCAAAGTAGGGTTTTCCCGAACCGACATGGTGTATTTAAAGTAAAGAGCGTGAGACTGGCCGACAACTCATTTGTAAGCCCCACTTGCCAGGAGTGTCCATGGGCGGTTAGCACTTCACTCAAAGTGACCCGCCTCCTAATTTTCCTCCTGTTTCATAAAAAAACATTCCAACTCAAAGTCATTCCAAATCCCAAACAGTAATGTATTACAATATAGTTAATTGTTAATCCTTGCGTTAATTTGATGTCCTTCTGCATAGTTAATTGTCTGGACGTCGGAAAAAATCACAATTGGTATTAACAACCGGGCCGCGATCGCCTACACCTTGCACCACATAACTTCGCTCATTGTTAGCTGAACTGTAGTGCTCTTAGCTATTGTCTCGTGATTGGATACATCATTGTTGCGTATCGAACTCCCTATAGCCTGTTACAAATTAGGTTGTATTCACTGCACTATTGCGGTTATGGGATTTGTAAGGATGCTATAGGCAAATGGTAACGTTATAAGCAGCAGGCTTAGTCGTAACTTGCAGGTGGATCGAAAGCTAATAATAGATTGTTATTTTGACCTTTACCTTTTAACAAACTAATGAACATATAGAATAGCCTAAGTTGTGCGTGTCTCTTTTGGTTTAATGAACAGAAACATAAATAAAAATGACTCTTTCTCTGACTCTTCTTTAAATGAATAACAGCAATTTCTCGGTTACAAGCCGTATTCACAATTACATACAATAAAGTAAAATCCATCAAAGCCTCGCCGGCGGTCCGTGACGTCTCAATCCCGATACAATCTCTTGAGCTACGACCTACGCAACCTTATACTCTTATCGAGCAATCTACCATTTTTACGTACGATTCATCTTGTAACAATATCATTTTTACTGTAAATAACACTGTATTATGTTTCAAAGCTCGCACGTCTTATGTTATTCACGTTGGTACATGCTTATATTATATAATTATACATAAAATACATATTGTAAGGTAGCGTCAGATATATGAACCTGTTCTTTGTTCATTTTATCTTAAGAAGACAACGCTGCCTCAGCGAGGTTGAGTTCTCTGAGTATATTCTTTTTTTCTGAACGTTGTGCCGCACCCTCTCCGCTTCTTTGGTAAACCTCAGCGCAGGTATTAAGAAAATAAAGCTTCTGTTATCTCTGAAACTATTTAAATAAAAAATAGAGAAGACGTAGGTACCACAAATTATGTCACGACAACACTAAATAATTCCTAAACGCAGTCATTAAGTTAAAATGGCCAAAATTATAATATCAATTACCGATGCATTAACAATTCATAAGTCAGACGTGAATCGTAGGGTGGGGGCGGAGGTGGTAGACAAGGCAGCCGCCGTCGGAGAGCTGTCAAAATGTCAAATTTCTCGGCGCAACTTCAAACGTGCCCCTACTGGCATGCACCGGCATCTCTAATATAGTTATGGAAGCCTGGTAGTCTGTTAATATTCATGCATATCCTAGGCAGCCATTTTCGTGAAAGCCTCTATGAATATGAATTATCCGTTTCTTGGATTTAACTTTTGTCAGTTTATGAAGGGGATTTTTTTTGTTTACTTTATGGATACACTAAGTTTTTATTCATCACCTATGCTATCTAAGTAAACAAGGTATCGACCACATCCAAAATGCATAATATTTTCAGTAGGTATTTCGTGTAACAACTAAGTCTTTATAGACAATTTAAAAAAACTTTCGATGCAATGACACAGACAAGAGCTAATAACCCTCAAAAACCAAGGGAGTGAAAAAAGAAACTGGAATTTTCAATTTCGATACTTCCTGGAAAATAGGCATTTTCATCTCCCTAAAAACTACACTGCCTACCGATGCTGTCTGTCCTAAAGCTGACGTGAAGGATATTGGACCGAACCGAAAATGAGAAGCAAAAGAAACACAGATTTTTGACATTTCAATATGCACTCATCTGCCCTACGACTCACGAGCCAGTAATTAAATATTACGGACGGAAATTCAATCGGAAAATATACCTTAACACAAGGCCATCAATATCAAAATTGCCAGCGGCAAATAATGAAAACATTTCTTACGTTCGAACACTTGTACTTGAGCGTTTACGAGCGTCAATCACAACTGTCAAACTTGACAGAAGTCAAAATCCGCCCAATATTAGCGGGAAAGGACGTTCCCAATTTGAAAAACACACGTACGCGCGTGCTCGATTTGACGATTAGTGTTTTTTTTTTTTTTTCGAAAATGGAACGGAATCGCCGCCGGGCGAGTCCGCCTACAAAATGGCGGCTCTAATCAGCGTTCGCGGAGAAGAAACTGAATGATATACAATTTTATTGAAACGATGTGTTATTACCGAGTTGAACGTATAATTACGTGAACAAAACGCGTGGGAAGATTAGAAAAAGTATCTTTTGGGCTCGTGCTCTGTAATTGGTGGCTCGGGGTTACAATGGGGCTCGGCGCAGGCGCTCATCTGATTATAGCAATTTGTTTGCAAATAATCAAAACTAACTCGCCCATATTGTGATCCGAATTAACGTTTTAAACGATTTCAATTGTATTGATTTTATTTCGGGCCATTTAAAGTATTTCAATACCAAACGGACGACATACATCTACAACACTAAAAACAGAATCTACTACAATAATCTATTACAAATACAATAGTGTATACCTAAGTTCTACTCGAGTAGAATGCTTGACTGGAAACATCTCTCATTATTTTAAGGCCACCATTATTTATTTTAACATCAATAAAACATATTGATTTCTGCTGTCGTAATAAGGCTGATCACCAACAAGTTGACCGAGCAAAGGTCGCGTGACTGTCCCGGTGGCCACGTGTATAGGCGGGCGCCACGCCCACGGTAGGGCTCCACTGACACAAGTTTTGCGGGACTCAAATGACATGATCTCACGCTACATAAACTATGACAATTAAAGAAATCTACTTGTGTTAGGTCCGTATTCACTGAATCAAATCTTGTTTTAAGCTTTAGCTTGAAAATAAGTTAAATTAAATGAAACCTTGTCTTGTAATGCGTGGCTACTAATTGTTTTTAATTAAAGAGTTTAATTTTTCTCATATTCTATAAATCTTAACAACAAGCAGTCCATAGAATGTTAGTTTAAAGTACGTATGTATTATCCTTTCGTTTCTTAGAAATACATAAATTATAGACAAAATTATATATTCAAATTTAATGAAATTATTCATAAGATGAATGTTTCAAAAAATTCCCTTATATAACACTTCAAAGCCGAATTAAAGCCTCCAGCAAACAATTGTAGTTGAAAACCCGTCACTTATATCGCTTAGATGTGGCTTACACTTCTTAGACACGACTCCCTATAGTAGTCAACAGGGTCAACGATCAAAACATAAGCTTTGCGGGTCCTCAGAACATCTAAAAGGTGTTATAATCCCTGTCTGGGAGGCAAGATCTGTATATTGATTAGGCATGCGATTAGGGATTTATAATATAAGTGTCAACTTTGAATACGTTACATGAAATCTATTCAAAATATTGGTATAACAGATCAATCATTACAACTTTTTGTTTAATTTTATTAAGTCGTTTTAATTAATACAGAAACACCATTGCACTAATACACACACACACACACTTAAATGCTCGTTCTTTACATAATATACTGCACTTGTTCATATGTATATATATATATATTTTTATTATTTTTTTCTGATCTTGGATTCTATTTTCGATTGTATGTTTTGACCTTGTTTTAGCTTTGTTTTTGATCTATTTTTGTTGTGTAAGTTTTTTGTGATAAGCTGTAGAGGTATAAGAAATAAAAAATAAAATAAACTAATTAATTGATGAGTGATAAATCAAACTGACGCGTTTCTCTTTATTATTTATATAAGTATTAGGTTGTTATTAAAGATATTTGAATATAGAACCTTAAAAACATTGGCAGCGATATACCCTAAAAACCTTACATACCTGTTATTCGTCATATATTCTATGAATAAAAAGGCTCTTATGATCCTTGTGTCCCCCACACAAATGAGTTGGTATTGATTATCGCCTCCAGCGTATTTAAAATGAATCGATTTTTATGTAGAATAACAAGTCTCGTTTTAAATAATCGTACTTGAAAATAAAGAAGGACCACCGCTGTATTGTAAGGTACTGTCACTTGCGACAAGGCTACATAGATAAATAGAGAAAACAAAATCGAGACAAACACAAAAGTCAGTCAACTAACCAAAAGAGTGACTATTATTAGTACACAAAAATGAACAATAGAAAAAAGACACACACGCTTTATACAAAAACGAGAAGAAGAAGAACAAAAAGTACAAAATGCATAAATAAATATGGGACAAGGGACTATATATATTTTTCTTACGTACGTGAAAAATTTAATGCTAACGCTAACAACATATTAGAGATAATGGTTGTTCCAAAACAAGCAATTTACATTAGATCGGGAATAATTAGATTTTCACATTCGTTTACCCATGCGGACCGTAACGATCGATAAATCATCGTATGTGCACCGGCCATTAAATAATTTGCATGTAAATATGATTAAAATGTATTTTAGAAATCGTAAAAAATGTTACAGACACTTAAAATTTCAACTACATATCAAAACGAATCTAAAACATTCTGTTCCTTTTTTGCGCTGTCAACCCTATTCGGAACTGTCATTTAGCGCCGATCTCATGAATATTTTTTCATGTGTTTGCGTTGCCCGGGCGCAGGTGCCTGCGCGGTTTCCTTTGATCTCAATCGATATGCAAAGTGTAATACTTACATATTCATCAAGTTCTGTTCACAATGTAAAGAAATTCTTATTTACCGTCCATTCAAGTTAAATGTTGCCAGTTTCGGAAGATTTACGTTTTATTTACAATGTAGTCTAAAGTGAAATCTCGCAAACTTATTTGAATATATTAAATAATTATAATCACGACATTTACGCCTAAAATATTTTTATTTACAAAAAAAATTAAACACCAAATGCTTAAAGTGATTTTTCAAACTTTGCTACCAAATAGTTCATCACAATGTCATACAGAGGGTATTCGCGAAACAATAGCCTATAGTCTATAGTGACGTCACCCAATTCGATCAAAGCGCCACGTCACAGCGCAGTTGTGAGCATCTATCTCATTTCCTAACCCAGTTGCGTGTTCCGAACGCTGTCAACACGTCCGGCTCGCGCAGATTCCTATCGCCGTTTGACGCCCTTTGTTCTTATTGGTCCATAGACGGATTCTATTTTCAAAAATTTGTGGGTACCTAGAAATCATCAGGTAGTATTTAAATAATTATGAAAACAAGTTTTAGGTCAAATTACCTACGAAGGGGCGATTATAAAAGTTTTGTGTGCTCGTTCACTGTTATTTGGTGAAGTAATTTATTTTTAGACGTAAAAGTCTTAAATTTATATGTTTTATTGCAATATTATGACGCTATTTGTTTTCTATATTTAGCTGTTTGGAAAAAAGGCTATTTCAGCAAGCAAATTGCACGAACGCTGTCCATTACAGTTGTGCATAATTTAGACGATCCGTAGCGGTTGAATCACTGAATTCTTTATCTATGGGTTATTCAGAACACATCGAAAAATAGCAAATTTAAGGCAAATAAAAAGCATCGGTTTGTCTCTGGCACGTTGATATTTTTACGCAATTAACGTAGTCCGCTTTGTGTCTAATTTAAAAAAAATCATGTCAGTTCATTTAATACTAGAAACTTTTTAGTTTATTTGAAGATTTTTTATACACTCACACAGAAATAATCACATAAATAAAGTGTTGAAAAATAATGTCCCTCGAATACTAGGCTACCATAAATAAGCAAGAGTTGGAAGGCAAATGGCATCATCCATCTTGCCCCATCTTCGATAGGGTTAGGACCTCCGCACCTTTATGGGTCCCCGGTGTGCCGTAACGCACGTTCCTGGACCCCTAGTACTTTGACATCGTATTTTGTGGTCACCAATGGTGTTTGTCTGTCTTGTTTATTTTAATTAAAACGAATAGTTACTTATGTCACATAAAAATAGTTCGCATGAACAGGAAACTAAACAATAGTTTGGTCCCATAGCAATATAAACGCGCATAATTTATAGAGGAGATATGAAAACGTCACGTCGGGCGCGAGAAAAATTTAATACATCAACCTGTTCGGAGTTGTTGGCTATAAATATTAAAGTTTCAAAGGTGGGAAGAACGCTCGGCAAATTTGGTAGTGCATTACTTCTTCATAACATAAAAAATAAGTTACAACTGTAACAGATCATACATATATATCACAATACCTTTCGTAGAGGCATTTTAAACACCTTAAAAAATCTGATGGTGTTCGTATGTTTATATATCAATTATTATGTATCTCTTAAATGTTTTAAGTTCCCATATAATTGTTTTATTATGTTATAAGTTTATTGGTTTTTTGGCACTGAATATGTTTGGGGACAGTAAATTAAACATCGCAAAATCATATATTAGATCTCATCAAAGAAATAAATTATCACTGCAGTTTGTGCAAGTCAAATGAAACATTAAACGTTAAAAACGTATTTTTTTTTGAGATTTCAACCCTACAATAGGCAAGGCTCGAGAGAGTAACTCGATGCTCGCATTTCAAAATCAACCTTATACATTATTGTTATTGCGAAATTGTGAAAAACTGCCATCTCTTGAGGGCATTACGTGCCTTACATATCTTAAATATATAATTTTGTGTACTTTTCATTTTAGCATATTTATCTGACAAATTAAACAGTATATATATGATTGGAAATGGATGCGAATGGATGGGAAACCCTCTTCCATTTCTTGTATTAACATATTCCATTCCAACACCCCATAACAAATACGTGTAAAATTTATTGTTTCACTAGAGACGCGAATTTTTTCAGGCCCTCCTCCGTTCAATATATTTCTAACTTATGCCTCGTATAATCGTGATTTTAATGCGACAAATGATTTATGTGAACAACTGATTGTAACGAAATTTAATATCACTATCGCTTTATGGGATCCTGGTTAGCTCGTTAAACATTTAATTTATTACGTATGTTTGTTATGTCTTCATTAGTTCTACTCACAACATCTTACGTGACTTTCAGTCACTTTTTTATATCCTCTGTCCTCTGTCCTTTTTTTCAATTATATATTAATAAAAGGTTTGTATATAATATAATTGCCCAATACTACCAGGTAGAGCAATAAACGGCAATAATACTGTCAAAAAAAATGTTATTTTAGTAGATTTTCTAGATTGGTGACATCGGCTTAGTAACATATTCACAAAATATGTCTGCAATGAATGTTTGATACGGATCCGTACGCACAGTCCCTACATCCGAACCAAAGCGATTTAAAATCAAAACGCTCTTAATAAGTCGGTTCCTTACAATACCGTTAAGGGTGGTCACGATACGTATTGCAAAATTAAAAATAATTGAGGCGCGTCAGCAAAAAGCCGAGTGCCGGCATAAATTTGACAAATCCCGTTAGCCGGCCGGCTCGGCTCGCCAACTTTATCATTTCACTGTGTACATCGTAATAGGGATCATAAATTTTTGATAATGTTTTTTCGATTTTCGACGCGGTCTCGCGTGCTGATGAAAAACACACGCAAAAACTTGTACCGTCAACGTTTCGTTCAATATTTAAACTCCCAAATAGGTGAGTTCAAGTTTCGTTTGAAAGTTCTTGCAAACCAATTGTTAAGCTGTTCTTTATAAATGCTTAAGGACGAACAACACGTGTCTACTCCATTAAGGGCTGGCTGTCGATAACGATTCCAAATTCGAATGTTTTGTATCAATTTTGACGTTCTAAATTTAAACTGAACAACAGATTAGCAAAAAATACACCGGAGAACCATAGATTAGCACATAGTTTCCGCTACATATAGACAATTTGGCGGCAAAACACCTTAAAAACAAAGTCAAAACATTTTGAATTTCCAAAGTAACCGTGCAATCTTCATCGATGCAAACATAAACATCCGATGCATTACTGAAATGATTACAATCGATCGAAATAATAAACAACGGACCTCCCGTATTCTGTTTATTTCATATTCAATAAACATTTTGATTTAAAATAGCACTAAAATCGTTTTGTGTTAAATTCGCAATCTCTCTGTGATTCTTTGATGTAAGTAGTTAATTATAACTCAATACATGGACTATTGTTTTTTAATCACAACAAGTTTCAAGCAAAATTAGAATTTAAATATTTCTTGTTCAAACATATATTTTAGTATCATTTTATAGTCTATTTATGAATACGAGCGAAACGTAATTCGTCCCATAACACTCCCCTTAAAATGGAGATGTTTTTACATGTAATTTTCACTATGAATACATTACACGAACTCTTATTTTTATTAGTTGTTTTATGACGCACAGCTTTTCCAACCGCATGGGAAATAATTGTTTTTTTTGTGTCTACGGCGTTTTAATATATTCCTATCGTTAAAACTTAGTGTTTCGTCTTTATTTATCATTAGTGTGAATAATAAACATGTCTAAAATCAATTTAGTCTTCGCTAAATATCACATACAGTTCACATATGAAAAGAAAATCATGCAAGATACAAAAAATTGTTTTTTCGAAATGAATAACAATTTTCCGGGCGCAGTAAATCATAATAAAGCTGTGTACACACTCGGACAATGGTGCGTTATGCGTCGTGTACACGACTGTAAGTGACGTATCAATTTCTCTCAGAAACCAATGTGTACAGGGCTGAACTACGCTGACATATCTTTAATCTTTAGTTTATGTATTTTTGTAGATTTTTACAACGAACAGGATCAAATACATGTCGTAGAGATCAAAATAATATATTGTTGTTATTATATAAATAATTCGGAATAAGTTCTCTCATATATAATTACACTTTTTCTAGAAATATATTTTCAAATGAATTATATTTAATACAATATTAACTGGTGGAAATAATTTCGAAAAATTTAATAATGTAATAAGTAAGACCTAAAACAAACATTAACCTAGGGCCTTTATACTCTTAAAAAGTCAAGTACGTCCCTGTCGGTATCAGTGAAATCTGGCATTTTTATATTTTATTGTTACACGCGCGTTCGTGATTTTACGAAACTGATGTTAGTGTTAACTTGTATGAATAATGTTCTCGTATATATTTCAAAAAGTAATATCTTAGTGATTTTCCACTGATTTTTGCAACTGAAGGATGACTGAGACCAATACAAAACTCGAATCAACAAAAAAGTATCAAAAATTTTCGAGAAACTGTCAAAATTGAATTTTTGTTTTTGACAGCTTTCTATATCATATGGTAAAGTAAATACGCTATTTGCATGTGAACGGTGGCATAATAGCAAAAAAGTCACGTCTTGAGTCGTGTTGGGAATCGAACCTGTTAATAATTTACCCTACCTGTACCAGGATGACATGAAATAGAGGAGATCCCCCGGGACCGACCTCACGCCAGAAACCAATATCATTAGACTTAGCTCTCTTTACTATTTATGTTTTGTTTTCGTTAATTCTCTATACTTATATAAAACTAAATAGATTTATCCTTTATAAAGACCAATATTAACTTAATTTTATAAGTAAAAATCAATAATAATACTTATTTATTCAACAAATAAGTTTCTTATAGACAATAAATATAAAATTTAAATACATGTATAAGAAAATAAATGTAAAAATCGAATTCAACAGCGAACGAAAATCTTATGTTTTTTATCAAGTGGCTTTCCGTATAGACTGAGCTTTAGACAAAAAGGTATTTAGCATGTAACAATAATTGGAAATGTTAATTAGCAATTACATTAACTAGATTTTCCTTTACAGCATCCGTACCCTTCGGAGGACCAGAAAAAACAGTTGGCGCAGGATACAGGGTTAACTATACTTCAAGTCAATAATTGGTGAGTACTCTTTATACATAGATGGCACATACCAGCCTAGGTGCCTCATGGTTCGGTTTAAAATGTCGAAATTAAACCAGCCTTTATAACGATGATAATTCCAAGTGTGCAAAATAATTTATTGTTTATAATCGTATAATATCCGATTAATGTCATGTATGTTATTTTGCACGTCCTCTCTGCATTTCTGAACATCTCTGTAATGCGACACCTTTATCTTTATTTTGCATCTGTGGCGTCTTCACACGAGATGCGTTTTAAACGCTTCACACTTATTTATGCCTGAGACTTGACCGTGTAATTTACTCTTATTAACAAGGGAGGATAATTTGAAGCAAGTATCCTTTATTACAAATTTCTGGATTTACATAGAAATATACATGAATTATATTAGAAAACTACGAAAAGGTGGACCATATGGAAGACGAGGCCTAACCTGAAATTAATAACTAACCCAACAGTCAACTGAAAAAACGACATTATCCCTTGATAATAAATGTATGTATATAAAGCGGAGTTAAAGCCTATTTATTAGCCAAATTATTATAGCAAAACCGTTTGGGTCAACAAAACGATTTCAAAATGCAACTTGTATGAAGCCTACCTAACGTAAGACGACTCGATGCAAAACATAAAATACTAATTTTACGACATCAGCCTCCCACTTCCCCACATACTTTAAAATTACCAGCCTCTGCAGTTGTTATTTTTGAATTAAATCGATTCCACAATAATATTCTTTAACATTTATTTATAACTTTATATATATAATATATAATAATATTTATTGATTGTATCATTGATTTTAAAACTAGGTTTACAATATACGTGAGTTAAACTTAACAAAACATTTTCAAACTCATACACAAAATATCTTTAAGTGGGTCTTTATGGTTTTCAATCGTCAATTTTTACACTACCACCGGTACGGAAGGCTGTTATCTACCGAGAAGAACCGGCAAGAAACTCATAAGAATTAAACTGTCCCGATGCTGAGCTATTGCTGACACGTTAAAATGATATTCGACTCTAATTATTCTTGAACTGTTAAAGTATGTGAATGAAGTGCGAATCATATATCTTATATTTCATAATCATTATTTTCACAAGAGCCTCGTTTACTATGCAATTGTCTAAGTGTTAATCCCGACCACCCATACAATTATTAAATAAATCGTGTAGCGGAATACTCAAATGACAATTTGTATTACACTTTAAGACACACCACACCCACTGCGAATTACTTTCTAATAAATGACTCACTATATGCTTTTAACATATATGTATATTTTATTGCATCTGATAACTTTCAGGGCTGGCCATTCTCTATAGAATTTTTTTTTTGTTTTTTATTCATACAACTATGATATTCAAACTAAATCAATACTTACACTATAAAAGTCTGCTTTGCTCTGTCAATATCAAAAGAGTGAGAATTTTAATTGAATGTATTTTAAAAGTGACCTGTGAGCCGAGACTCGTTTGATCCGTGGAATGAATTTCTGTAAGATCACAGGTTGTTTAACTTATTTTCACCTATGATTGTTATGATAATTATGTTATTATAAAAGCTTTTTATAACTCTATTGTTTTTTATGAATTATTTCCAATACTGGCATTCGAAAGTCCTAAGTGCCGTACAGTGGATTCCCGGGTTCGATTCCCGGTACGGTCAGGAGTATATATTGGATTGTGGTGAGGGTTTTTATGTTTGTCAATTAACCTTGTGGCAAATATTATTAAGTCCACGGTTCGCCATAATAATTCAGTTTTGAAAGAAGTATTCCCGTAAACATAAACACCTCGGCGGCATTTCCCTTGAGGTATGAATGGAAAAAATTTGAAATTCAAATCCGTACGCCTTATCAATTACATGTAGCAACAATACGGAAGAGCGTTCTTCTAATTTACATCTTCATACAATACCAATTAGGGGCTCGCTTAATGCGACAAGGTCCCAACGGCGGTTTCAATTCAGATGCGATGTAGTAATGTGATTATGGGGCATTTGCATCTATTTTATATCCTCCTGGTATCGCTAGTTGATGCTATTTGAATAATTCCCTTGTTTTCATTCAATTGTTTTACAACCGCCGAGTGGTTTAGCGGTAGTATTTAATGTATACATTAACTGGTAGTATTTCTCATTTATTTATAAAGAAATTTATCTAAATAAGGCATAGCATATTGAAGAAAGAGGATAGAACAGAGCGTGTTTTCCAGAAGACTATTCTTGTGTAGCCTTAAAAAAAAACATTTTTTTCAAATTAATTAGATCTATAGCTTGGTAATGAATTGGCCTTAATGATAAGGACATTTCTAACAGTGCTTAAATTTTAGTTAAATACTGAGTTGTGGGTATGACCAATTTATTTTGGAAGTGTTAAATATAAGAACATTATTGACACGAGTAGATCTCTGATACGATTTTGATTTTATCGAATGCCTTTAATATGGGTTAATAATATATTTGTAATTATTGAAAGGCAGACAGTGCATATACGTAAGCCGATATACGAGGTTTAGGCTAGTCTAGGCTGCGTCCTAGGGATTACAAGCTTAGAGGATCATATAGGATTAGCTGCTCAATAGATTGGGATGGGCTTATAACTCGACTAGTGTTAATTTGTTGCTTGTAATTATGAATTTTGTCACGGCATATGTGTAACATACATATGAGTATATATCGGAGGAAATTAATAGATGAGTTCATTATACATTACTTAAGTGCTTAAGTGAACACTTTTGATTATATTTCATCAATTTCTGCTTTTAATGGTTTAAATCATTTAAGTGCCGCAAACAAATTAAGAAAGCTACATCAAACTATGTTAGTAACTATGCAAGATTGAAAAATCTAAAAACATGTAGATATATTAAGTGCAACAGAATGTAGCTTATGCGAATGGGACTCCCCATTTTAGTTGATTACATTGAAAATCATTAAATTAACAATTAGGAAAACATAAGCCGCGCAATTTAAACCCCATAAAACACGACAACGAACTCATCGGACAATCAAAGTAGATATAGCAAATAAAACGGCAATAGACAACGGTGTAATGCGCCATAAACTGTCACTTTTCCCTCCAAAAACCCAAATTGTCCATCAAGAATCACTGTCGCAGTTTACGAGGCCGCCGTAAAACAAGTCGAGATGGCGCGTCAAGCACTCCGCCATTTTTGTTTACTCCCGATAAAACGGCATATCTTTTCCCCTTATTTTTACAAGCTTCTAAAGAGCCTTGTAAATGAGATGGAGGTTATCTTTTGAGTACGCGGTCTTTTAATTAAGATCGTTTATGTTTACTTCGACAGAGTTCCAAGTCGGGGCATTTAGACGCCATAAAAATTCCACGCTATATCATTACGCGCTTACGAAAATAAAGAAACGTTTACTTAGTTGAGAGTACGATTATGTGTTGGAACCTTGATTTTTGAATCATTGGCATATCTATCACTAAAGACAAAATCAAAAACAATAAAATATCCGACCCACACAATCTAATTTAACATTAAACTGTGCATACGGTTTAATAATGTCATTGAACTTCACGTAATATAGTTTATCAGATCAGAAATACCACTAACCGCTCGTTTCCTCTTCTATAAATCATTATGCAAATACAAAGATTACATTCAAGAGGATATCGAAGGTAGCATCGAACATCTACTGGGATCGGGTAAAAATTCCGTCTCCGATTACAGCGGGGAAATGGGTGTTTTATCACAGCCAATGCCATAGAACCCACCAGTGTACACACGGGCTTAAAATTGATATGGCGACGTACGTTTTTATTCACAAAACAATATTATAGATAAACAAACCCATAGTTTTGGCGGCATATCGCGATGCTTATACGTTGAGCGAGAAAAGCGCCAGCTTAGGTCACCGATACTGACTAACTAGACGCCTATTTAATTAGTTAATAAGCCTATGTTAGACCAAGGTCCAAAAGTGTCTACTCCAATAGTAACAAAATCAGTTATAGAAAAGTCTCTTGTGACAAAGTGTCCACAAGTGGCATCAACTCAATGATAGATGACTGGAAATACAGAGCTAAGAGTCCGCTGCGTATTGCATGTAATTCAATACTTTATAAATCACATTTGAGTCGCATATCAAGCTAAAAGTAAATAGAGCTAAGCCAGTATACATTTTTTTCAGGCCACTTTCAGACATTATACCGTCATACGTTATAAACGAGTATTGAACACTCTGCCACTTTAACTCGATGTTACGAAACAAGTTTTTTTATAAATACCAAAAAAATAATAATAAAAATGTCTCTAAAAATCAATGTTGGCCGATTCTCAGACCTACTCAATATGCTCAGAACATTTCAGGAGAATCGGTCAACGCGTTTCGGAGGAGTAACGGAACGACAACTGTGACACGAGAGTTTTATATATTAGATTGGAATCGAGACGTTTGTTTTCGTAATGTTCGCCCGTATCACCCGCGAAATGGGGAAACGCGATTCCAAAGGTGCTGTAAAACGTAAGTAAAACGCAATAGTGCTTTACACGGCGTGATTTGATCGCGGTTACCCCGGGAATGGAATCCGATGGTTCACCAATGGGCCGTTTGATAATTCTATTTGTTTTGTTATAAAAGCGTCTGTGAGTCGGGTTTAGTTTGCCACAGAACAGATATGGTTGACGTATTCCGAAAGAGTTTGTATTGTTTATGAACGGTGTACGATTTTTGAAATTATTACCGCCTGACTGAATTTCAAAACGTAAATAGAAAAATGCCTAAAATTGATGCATGATAAATCTTAGTTAGTTAGTTTTTTTATTAAAGTTAAACTCCACGGTCTTTGTTTATTAACATCACTGATTTTATTGACATAAATATAAACAAAACACGATGACACAGCGCAATTAGCAAAACACAAACCGAAACGGGCAATTACAGCTAAAACAAGCAAATTAAACTAAAAACAATTACCTCTTGGGGCAATAACAATTGCCGTAAACGAGACTCGAACCCCCGACACTCGTCAAAATAATTCATTTTAATTTTCTTTACGCGCTAGTAAACCTTTATTTTACGATGGCAGAGCCCGAGATAACTCGGGGACTCCCTTAAAGTCGTCGGACCCTTTTACATTCTCACAAAGATGTGATAAAATTCACCGCGAATTTTCTTTTGAATTTTCTTTATTTTTTTAAATCCAAGCTCAGTCTGTAAATAGCTGTTATATACGTGATAGAAGTATTTATTCCGTACTCACGCAAACCAAAGACTGTGAAATCTATATTTTAGTAGAACTGATAAATCAGAAATAGTATATGTTGAATAAATAATATTCTGTGAGAAACATTAGAGACGGAGATCTTTGAAAAGTCATTTTTTAAAACATACTATGTTACAATACACATAAAGAAATATTAAAATATAAAATTAGATAACTAAATAATAGATATTTAGCTTCTATAGCATAATAGTATTGTTGTAATAAAAACAATAGAAATATCTATTCTAATTAAATATAATTTGGCCAAAATGCACAGATCAGAATTCTTTTTCGCGCAATTTTTCGCGTCTTGTAAATATTAATTATTATTAAAGGGCTTTTTGTGTAAATAAATTGGTGCGGGCTTCTTTTTCATTGTTATTTTAATTAAATATTCCTCATTGTTTCAGGTAAGTGCCATTTGCTGTTACGTGCAACGAATTAATATAACTTACCGCTGGTAAGTAAATTCTTATTTAGACACCGCACGGAAATCGTTTTGGGCTTTAACGCTTCTATTCATAATACGTAATATTTCGTCTATAGGAACTTCCTTTCATATTGTCAAAATGTTTGGCGAAGCCCAAACGAAGCATCCAAAATTTCACCAAAGAACATTCCGACGCTCAAAAGTGACAGCGTTTTTCACGAGCGAATACTGGCAACATTTGCAAATTAGAACCCTTTGTTGACCGTTACTTGTAATCGCGAATTTCGGCTTTGCTAAGAAAAAAAAACATTCGCTGTTCAAATTTCCGAATGTGGGAATCCCTACTTTTTTCCTAAAAACGAAACAAACGGTGAACGGAACACAAAAGCTTTGTCGTTCAAAACTCCCGACCCTTTCAAAGAGTTTCCGCGCCGTCGGCGTGTACTCATTTTTCACGGCTCCTTCCATTTATTTTATCTGTGCGCCGCACGCTCTGCCCGCGATACGGCTCTGTTTCGAATTTCCAACATCAGCTGTTGAGACGCGGCCGAGATTTATCGTCGGAGCCGGGGCGCGGGCCTTTTTTTCGCGCCCGTTTCGAAAATCGAATACAATTCCTATGTCGAACTTAATTGCATTTGAAAAAGTTCGATTCTCTTGGCTCACATTTTTTTACCAACCAACTATACACACATAAAACCTTATTAGTGCAACCGACAATCCGATTTCAAAAAAAGCAATAATCTGTCAGGATGACAGCGTACAACCACAGATAAGTGAGTATTGCCATAAGACGTTGTAATAAGAGCAAAACAATCTGGAATGTATCCATTGCTTGCTTAATTAAATGTCAACATGGCGGTCTTAAAGGGCAGTACTAGGCTTAATTAATTCATTTTGATTACAATTTATGGCATATCATTTAGAACTTTATCTAACATATATTTCACTATAAACCGGACGTTTATTAACGGTTAATAGAGATTTCGTCGATTTAGTATTTGCAATCTTTTGGTCATTTATTCGCTGATAAATTATCAATTACAGAGAATGCGATTTATTCCTGCAATATCACATACTTACTACAATTGTTTTAAGGCATTCTCCTTAACAAAAAATCCTCATTCTGTAGTCTTTACACAGACAATATAAAAATACGTCACAAATAACTTGACTTTATAATTATATTATCGATTCATTTAATTTGATTAGATTATAATTGGTTATTGTTTTACATTAACAATTAATTCAGTCTTGTAAGCAATAAACTTATATTTATAAAATAGTTTTTATATTGCCGAAGAATACCCATGGAGTCTATAATCAAGGTGAATTTGTAGAACGATTGTCTTCCATACGTCTCAGTTTCAGCTCCGATAGACATCTTTTAAGCACTTAATATATAATTTTAAAATCAGTACGTGCCCAAAAGGGTCGACTCAGCGACGTTTCCCTATCTCATTTTCCATTTGGCAAACATCATTACATCTTCCGGGCGACAATTTACCCACTCCACTGCATACGACCCCATTTTATTCGAATGATATGTTTTTGCCTTCGCCCGGATCAAGATTTATTTAAAATAAACATACAATACGTAAACGCGTGAGTTATATTTTACAAAATATTGTCTTTGATTGACATGTATTTATAACTATTGTTAAAGTCCATTTACAGTACCCGATTATAAAACGACCGGTTTGCGGTTTTAAACCTTTTTTCTCCAAACAAAAAAACACAAACATATTCCCATCTAATCCTTTGCTTTTAGCAAAAACTTCGTCCCGATCCACCCCTGGCAATTAATCACCTCCCCCCGCCCAATGCCCCGGTATCATTCCGCTATTTCATTACGAAAATAATATGAATCAGTGACAACATGTTTCTAGTTACCGAAACTAGGTTATTAGTTTCGGTATCTAGAACTTTAAAAAAATCTAATACTAAGATGTCTTCTTTTTTTCACATATGTGTTTGTCTAAGAAATTGATGGTCTTATATTACCAACGTAATTTATAACTAGATGGCGTTGGCGACAATATTTATAATTTGATAGAGACGATTACTCAAGCCAATATTTGATAATTATAGCGGAAAATTATGTCAGATTAGTATAATTGTTACATTATAACGTAATGTACTCTATTTCACTATACCCACCGCGAACAAAGATTTTTTTTTCTATTTATTGATATTTATGCATTCGCTTTAGCATGGTGCAATTTGCTTGTGAAAAGGTTGCTTCTCACAACCTTTTCACACCGTTCTATAGAACATATTAAGGGATTTAAATGAGTGGTTTCTTGCCAGTTCTTCTCGTCTTGTACTTCTACGTCCTTGATTTGGGAACTGGCAGTATTTGTGGAACAATTATTTTAAATTGTCAAGATTCATAACTATTAATTACCTATAATTAATTTAATTAGTTTTTGATAATAAAATAAAACTTCTTTAACGGATTTAAATGCTTACACATACGACATTTTCATTAATTACGTTAAATAAACAGTTATTTAACTATACATTGATTGCTACAAATAGCCTGAGAAATGATTTCCTCGACGATGAAACGTGGGAAACACGTATGAGAATAACAATGAATATTGGAAAATCATTCCCCCTTAATGTACACAGAATGCGAGTAAAACCAGATGACATCGCTAATATACACAACAGTGAAATACTCTCGTCTGCATCCCCTGTTATCTACAACCGGAACATCCCTATACAGGGGTGACTAGTGGTGTGGCTGTATCGATAAATGATTCATATAAATAAACTACGTCATTTATTACTACATGAGCGTTTAAGAAATTTTAATTTGTTGCAATCGCGTAAATCATTCGTATTTTTCAATAAACTGTTTTTATAAGCTCGTGTAAGCAAGTTTGGAGCTTGATGTAAGATAAAATAAAACAGTATTTGAACAGGTGTGCTATCGGCTCTTAAGTTGTACGCTTTTTTTCATGTTAGAGTCGCATCTACGAAGGAAGATCTTTTTAAAGGCTGTTTTATATTTATATTATTATTATACTTGAAAATGATATTGTTTAAAATAAAAAATGCAAACACATATTTCATATGACGAGACACAACACTAGCACTCGAGGCGAGACGGAAGCCCTCGAGATCCCTGTGTGTCTGTTTGTTTGTCTACAAAAACAACTGCGGTAAAATTGTTTTTAAGTAAATCTATTTACAGAAAAACACATGTTTTGAAACGAAGTGAATTTAATTATTACAGTGTATTTTCGTTATGTGTAAACGTGATATAAATGATAATACATTATATTTACGAGACAAGCTCTCATTTTCTGTCTATGATACATGAATACATGTCTATGAACATTTTTAGTGTTCAAACAGACTTTGCTTAGTAATACCATTTTTAAAATTCGTCATGCGTAATTTTTTTCCTATACAAAGAAGAACTAACCCTTCACCATTCAATTGCACAAGAACGAATGAGGACCGCAGTTCGTTCATTTGTTTTTTTAAATTCATTCCCGGATCGTCTACTAATATTAAGTAAAGGGTATACAATAAAACGCGCGTAAAACGCATTACGAGATACGTTGACAAGATTCACCCTACAATTTCACTTTATGACGTATTAGTGAGACGTCAGACGACGACGTTTATGACGTCGTAAAGCGACCTCTGTTCACTTGTTGAGTTTATTGCTGCGGTACGATGGCGCGTGTGAACGGACCTTATTGTTAACACTATCTTATATTGTCTTTAATTGTTTTATCATTTTCATTATTAGTTTACCGTTCCATTCACAATTTCAAGGAAACTTATATAGTGTTATAGTCTGTAGTGTAGTGGTTCGCTTTGTGCACTGTTGTTCCATTATTTAAACAATATCTCTGGGCCACCAAACGCTCACGGCATTCCAAGGCTGTGCTCCATCATAAATCGTTCCAATACATCGTAATTACGCCAGAGACAAATGTTCATAGGTGTAAGTTATGTGCGGGGGTTAATAGCACTTCTTAATGACCACGCTCCTCTAATGCGCCACGTGGGACCGTCTAGCGGTTATGTTGCCCTGGTCACCTGCTAATCTTTCACTATTTTATTACTCTCTTTTAATTGCTGTTTCCAACTAAGGAAACTCGATTGTATTTCAGCTCTACCATACTTGCTTGCTCTAACATAACTGATTGCTATGCACTTCGATTTGGACATAAATACTTTTTTAGTTCACAGACTATCAATCCTTTTTGACATAATCCTTAAGTGACAGTTATGCATCGAGTTTAGTCTATTGATACCCGCTTATCTTGTATAATTACTTGTTTTCGATTAGTGTAGGTTTCTCAACACGATTCTATATATTTATGATATAATTAAGATATGTGGAGATGTTTTCTAGTTGATCATCTTATAATAAAACCGGTTTCGAAATACAGCAACATTCATAAAAATATATAAATACAAAATAACGTTTAATTCAAAGTAATAACACAAACAAGGTTATTGCTAATTAAAATTTTAATCGCCCATAAAATTTCTAATCAGGGCCACGTACAAAAAAAAAACGCAAATAAAATCTATTAAACGTGTTCATAAATCATTCCGAAATGATCCTGAATGCAGGCGCCTTCAAAATGGCGGTCGAGAATAACACGTCAAAAC
The DNA here is from genome assembly GCA_951799465.1 of Leptophobia aripa. NCBI lineage: Eukaryota > Metazoa > Arthropoda > Insecta > Lepidoptera > Pieridae > Leptophobia > Leptophobia aripa. Next base: position 7,392,325 of record OX637271.1, read on the forward strand.
ATAAACATGTCGGACATTTTTACGTCCCAAATTTAATTGCCTATACGATTACAAAGGAATCCTTGTTTTCACAGGCCATTTGATTTATTATTCTTTAAATAATGCTAACTTAATCCTTTGAGGAATAGAAACTTTGAGAGGTATGTGAAAATATTTAAATTTACTACCGGAGTTTGATTTAGATTCGGATCTTTGAATTTTATGTGTCGCGAACGAATGTTAACGTCACAGAAGATTGAGGAGCTTAGAAATCATTCGCTTATTTCTGTAGTTTATGGCTCACATCAAAGTTTGATGTTAAGTATTGTTTATTTTCCGGTTGTTAATAGAAATATTTACAGATCCATTATGTTTTAAACACCAGTTGAATCTCTTTTTATATGATTCAAATACAAACAAACCGAGAGAGACATATCTTTGATTAAGCTTAACTTTTAATTGTCGGCTAGATTACGTTTAAAAATAATAAAATTAAAAAATGTCATAATAACTCGGTTCTTCTTAGAGATACGTAATTTTTCATAGAATACTCTTCTGATGCTTTTTCTACGAACTACAATTAAGCTCCTATCCTATTAACGTACTATTTATTTTTATTAAAATATCGACGGAATGTTAAAAAAATTGGAGTTACACAATCGTGCTGAACAAAGCTCAAGCTAACATTAAAACAGTGTTTAAGTAAACTGCAATCTATCTTAACATAGCTGTATACTGTATAGTCGATGCGTAAACTGTATCGCGAATCGGCCGCTGCACAAAATTACCCCGAATTACGAACAATTACATAGCATTACACATTATAACAACGGGTATTATCGTGTTGTACTAACGAAGGCGTGAGCGTTTAAAGCCTGGGTAATATAAGCTATATAGTCTGTATATTGTCTATGCCATCATTAGATCTCGCCCGTTTATATTTTTCTTACGTAATATTTGATTTTATCATAGCAATAAATCTAATTTATATACGAGTTGTTAGTTGGCAACATTCTATCACAACTTTAAATCATTGCAATAATGGTAACCGACGAAAAACCACACACAAAAAAAAAAACCACAATTACGCGTTCTGCGCGCATTGGAAACAATTTGCGGAGATCCTGTGCTAACGCGGGCGGCGCAAGCATTTCACCGCAAATTGCGCAATCACGCCGTTCACCGGAACAGTTTACGCCAAATGTCAATTGTCAAACGTCACTTTTACGCACGCGGCCACAGAACGCCACAATGTGTTCTAATCACTTCCGGGCCTTGAAGATAATTACCTGACCTTTAATTTTCTTTGAACTTTTGGAATGGTTGCACCAATTATTGAGAACCACAGAATGTATGTTGAAATAATATTTTGAATTTACGCATATAGCTAACCACGTGATATAAAAATATTTGCTTGTATAAATGATTAACAGCCGTTCTACGTAACAAGCTTAGCGATTTCTAGTCTCTACGTCCTTGATTTAGGAACAGGCAGTAGAGAAGAGTAATTTTTTAAAACCTTTGACGATTCATAAGTGTATCACAGTTTCTCTTCACTCTATCGAGTTGTTTTTCGAGCTGATTGGACAGTTCTATTTTTGCTTATCTGATATTTTAATAGATTAAACGTGTTGTATTAAACTATAGTCAGTAAATTTCAAAAGAAAATAAAAAGCATTCTGACATATATATTATATAAGAATATGTGACATAACAGGGCACGATTTTCCTGGCACTTTCCAGTGATTTCCTCTGAGACTGAGAAAACACTTCGATTATAACCTAAACCCAGCCACGCCTGCTAAGACACACCTACCATTCGAACAGAATATAGTATTGTGGAACATATATTAATTTTATATTCGTTAGAATTTATTTAACTTTAAGTAGACTCTCGATTGCAAAATGTCCTTTTTGTGTTCCCGAGTCTTTTAAAAGTGTTGCATTTTATTCTTCAATTATATTATATTTATTATTGAAGACTTGTTTGCTAAAAAAAAATTAACATTCTTAGCTAGTGATAATGTTAGAATGCGAATCGCGATTGTGTCATGAGTCTTTTGTAATTTACAAAACCAAATTCACAGAATTATTAGACGCGGCCAATAGATTTTTATTTGTGTAAAATAATCGATTTTTTGCAATATTCAGCACATCATTATGATCAAATAAGAGAGGTTACGCATCCCGCGGGATCAGAGTCGATCGCACGCCCCGGAATAATCTCACCCGTGTTATATGATACGAAACCCGGATTTAGTGTATGGAATCATATACCCTATATATATAACTATTTATTTTACACTTTATCGCACATAAACACTAGAAGCAAATGACGTTAACAGATGTTAGTACATATAAGAGCAACGGGCGGCTTTATCGCTAATAAGCGATCTCTTCCACTGCAATATATATATATATATATATATATATATATATATATATATATATATATATATCTTTTTCATAATCTTATATATACGAGGGTTCCAAAATATAATAAACTATAATTTTAAGCGTTATCACCGTTTTAAAAATGTCCTTTAACTCAATCCCAAGCTTAAATATATATAGTTTAAATAGTCCTTTCTAATAATAAATAGGACTAAAGATATACAGGCACAGGTGTATGAGGCAGGTATTTGTGTGAAGTACATTATACATATTTTTAGACTGTATTGTTATGTTGTTTATAACGAAGTATATGAAGAAGTCAATTTATTTACACCGTTCTAGCAATAATATAAGGCATCGGGCCTTATAAATTATAAGAATCTTAGATATAGATCTATTCTCTCATTAGACACGTAAAATGAATTGAAAAATTGCTAAATCAAATACAATACTACTTGCTACTACTTTGATAAAGCATTTTACGGCATTATAATTCTTTGATTTATTAGTTAGGCATTTTACCTTTTAGATATAGTATTGTGTTGGACACATATTCAGAAATGTATTGAACGTAATTTAAAAAAAAAACAAACGTATTATCGTGTCGTGTGAACATCGCAGTATCGCAGACTTGTAGTTTTTAGTGCAGGTGTAAAATATAATATTTATGGGGTAAAGAAACAGCCGGGATGCTTGTTAGTGATAATGAGGTGCGCGCGCATCGATAAATTCGTTCCGCTGCCTGCCGCCCGGGGGCGCGGCTCATTTGCATGTTTATGTATTTTGAAATTCGCTTAACACACAACGGGTCATTGGCTTGTATTAAGACTTTATCGCTATTCAGCGGTAGATGGCGCTGTTGATTAGGCTCTATGTAAACTCATTTAAATATACATAAAAATATATATTTATTTCTTAAACCTATACAGCTTATTCCAAAAAGCTTACACAACAAAAATAGATCAACAACAAAGCCAAAACAAGGTCAAAACATACAATCGAAAATAGACAACAAAAAAAATATATATAGTCATCTTCAACAATTGATTAGGATTAAGTAAAATTAACTCGAGAGTAAAGTCAAGCTTCATAACACTATCAGACAGTGAACTGTGTGGGATTTGAATATAAATTACTTAACTCATATATGGCCAAGATAAATTGTTGTTTCTATAACAGAAATGGCTGAGTTTATTTACCTGCTATCGTTTAAATCCTTGACCGCTTAAAATGAAAAATCCAACGGACATTTTTCGAGATAAAAGCTCCCGCTGAATCACGCTGAGTCAGCAACTTTCGGCTCCACTCGGCTCGTTAAGCGAACACGGCGCCTGTCAGCTGTCACTTTTGACAGTTTTTGACACAGACATCGATCGCTCGTTACATTATCACAGATATCACACGTAACTATTAGTTCTGTGTGGTTTTGTTTTGTGATAATGATCCCAAATTGTTTTGTTGCTCGGACTTTTTCATTTTTTTAATAAGTAGATGTAGGTGTGTCTTAAAAAAACTTAAAATATCTTGTCATGTTGTCAATGTTTACATTAACATATGCTGTAGTTAAAACAGTGCGTGCTATGTTTTTATTATATTAGCCACGATGAGCTTTAGAGAAAACTATACGTGATATAGTTAGAAATGTCTATGATACACATTAATTATGTATATATATACAAGCCATAACAGTGAAGCAGTCTACAAATTTGCATCTTAAAAACGGTTTAAAACCGCAAGATCGCATAAATCACAGAATAACGCTGCGAGGTGAAAACGTTATTATCGTTATAATTGCACGTCAGCCCCGGAGCTGTTTCTTCCCTTTTTCTCTATTTTTCCCGGTTTCCACGTGATATATCGGCCCATGAATACGCTATGTGGTGACACGTGCTTATGGAACCGAAAATTACATTTAAATTTCGAATGTAAATTGTTCCAAATGTGTTTGTACACAGATTATAACGAAACATTGATGTAATACAGATTATATATGTATGTCTGTGTATTATAAAGTCTTCTTCTTTAATCAACTGATACTAGGTTTCCCTATTGAAGTGATTTCATTCATATTAAAAAAAAATACTATTAAAAGGAATTGGGCAAATAAAAATGTCGCCTTTCCCACGCCGAGACTGCTCTATAAACAACGCCCCCGTCTAAGTAACGAGGACCGCGTAAACTATTTTGATTAGAATAGAATTAAAAAAAAACAAGACCGAATCCGCCGTCCTGACATTTCTCAAGTTGTCAAATGTCAGGCCCGCGCTTTTTGCGCGCCAAATTCCGCGCGCTCCCTTTGAAATTAGTATTTTATAGCACATCTTTGAAATCTTAATTCCGAAGTTTTTTCCCCCGGCCGTAAACAAACGACGATTTATAGAAGTCAATAAACAATAACGATTTGTACCTTTCCCGGATCAACGATTCAATCTTAATGAAAAGCACTATCACAAATTAAACTACCAATAATTCTCGCCGTGAATAGCTAATTATTTAACACTTAACAGTATTTAAATCTCATTGCTCGATCGGTAAACATTCCGGATAACTCATGTAACTTAATATGCGACGATAAAATCAAAAGTAAGCTTAAAACAATAATTTAAGTCGTGAATATTCCGCATTATCAGCTGGATTCGCCTAATCCGGTCGGCGAGATGCGGACATTCGAAGTCGAAAAACAAAACATCGATCAAGTCCGTTCTCTCCCACATAAATCACTAGCATGTGAAAGAGACGGATCGATTTTACAAATGGGCGGAGCGAAGTGTCGACAACGAAACAAAAGAGCGAAATGGCAATAATTCGAGCTGCAAGTGCAGTACGTGCGAGGGGGAAGGAGGCTTTTTTGCAAGACTCTCGGAAAATCTTAGGACGTGTTCCATAGTTCATTACGGCTGTTCGAAATGAGAATTTTCTTGTAAACGTTGAAAAAATCGCGTGCGAATCGTACTTAATACTTATGCAATGCGGTTACATTTTTCAATGTCTTATTGTGGGCGATTCTGACGTTGTGTAATTTTGTTTGAATTTATTTCTAAAGAAATTGCCGGTCAGCTTAGCATAAATCACAAAAAAAAATACCTTCCGTTTATAAGACCTGTTATTTAATTAGTTCAAGCAAAGCTTACTTTATAAAATGCGGCCAGAGAGGTTCCTACAAAATAATTGATGCCACGTCACAGATAACAAAGGAATTACACAGATAATAATAGTATTATCTGTCAACCCAACCCAATTCCCGCCATTGATCGTGACCGTGAAGCGTGGCGTCACGTCACTGTCATGATACGAAAATTGCCCAGATTGCTCAAATTGCTCAAAACAAGTTTAATTCAGCAATTTGTAGTTTCAATTGTGTTCGAGCCAGTGTGCTCGATTTAAAAATTATACTCAATTATTTTCTATCAGCCATGAATTAACATCTACGCTACATTTATAAAATGTTTTTTTTTTCTGAACTCATGAGGTTTAATGACACGTTTGAGTTGCATTTTATTGCGTTTCAATCGAAACGTTATAAAACGCAAATTATACACGAATTATTGTTTTGACATTACGTGATTTTGACATGCCAATTGCCAGATGTAATTGCCAGTTAATAACAGCTGCTCGTTTATTATTCACATTTTTTTAACGTCCTAACTACTGGTTGAGTTAATGGCGTGTTTAATATATTTAACCGATAATTTGCACAATTTCAAAGGCTAATTATAATCGATTTTTTATACAATCTCTTATCTTATAGATATTACGTATTTAATTTTCAAATTTATTCAATTTCAAGATACATATCTGAACAATTAATTAAAATATATAGAACAAGATACAAATAAACGTATCGGTAAAGTTAAAAAAAAAAACCGATCGAGATTTTAACCGTACCGTCATTCGATACTTTGGCGAATGATTGAAACCGCTGTCCGGAGGAGATAAAATCGAAAGGAATTGGTAACTCAGTTTGGCTTTCAAGTAATTGCTTCTGGAGATAAACATTATATTAAGAAACATCTATAAATATCATATGTATAACAAAATAAAAGGCTTAGTGATCTTTGCATTCCAAGCATATTTGTATTCAACCTTCGGACCGGTATTATAATATCTTTTCTTCTTTTTTTTTGGTGAGATTACATGAACTCAGAAGTGTATGGGTGGCTGGCTCCTTTGTAAGGTAGTCTGCGCTCAAGGGAAAATCATCTTTGATTGTATTGTATTAAGTGTCAGACTCGTGCACGCGGTGTACCTTTTCGACGGGACAAGACAGGCGAACAAAATTAACGCGCTGAAAATTATTTGTATAATATCTTTACGAACATTTGAATTTATATCTGCAAATGTGTTTAAATGGACGATAATGTTATTATAAAATAAAATATTGATGTAGGTACCTAACTAAGTGATCGATGTGGAAAATATAATTAAATGACTGAATTTACTACAAGATTTTATAATGAAAGTAAACTGGGTTCGATTTAAACTAGTAAATTATAGAAACTTTTAAGCAACAAACAGAGCGTGTTCTTTACAACATAATACACGAAGATAAACCAACGAAATCCCCTCTTAAATCTCGTGTTATGGGAGGAGAGTGAGCAAAAAGTGTTGCCAGGCTCTTTCACTACCCAAACTTATGTGACATCGTGTCAGGTATGACATAGTGGTACCAGGGCATCACGTCACAACGCACAATGCCTGCGTTATTGTCCAACAATGCGTGAAATGGCGTGACAAACGATGACAGCGGTCGCCCGATGCGCTAGTACGCTGCAATTTATGATATCCTAGTACGAGATTTAATGAATAAAGCCCATTTTTAATTGTACCCCTAGTACTAAACATATTGTTAAATTACCTAAATACCAGATTAAAAGAATGATTATTTAATTAAACCACCCACTTTTAATAATCAATAATAAATACACAGGAGGTAGAGAGGTAAAACAGACAAAATCTTCGCTTTCCCCAAATATTTGTAAGCGTCTCATAAATTGTACTGGGGCAACATACATAATGCGGAGCTCGGATCGGTAAACATATTGTAATGGAAAACGTTGTTTGCACTTTATGATGTCCTGGTTGTTGTAAACTGACGCCGCGTTTGGACGAGATAGCAAATATTCCCGATTTTCGCTCCGCAAGTGGCAAATTTACGATCGAATTTACTATTTATTCGTTCACACAAATAGATATGTTTTTAATCTATGAAAATCTTGCGTAAAGATTGTAAGGCAAATTTTTAATCTGTGCCTAACTCGCAAAGGCAATAACACGTGCACCTCTATCAACGGTTTGACAGGACGAGCGTATCCCATTAAATACGAAACTCTCACCTTCTACAGTTATAGCACGTACAAAATGAAAATAGGGTGGGAGGAAGGAGGGTTGGGTATGGAAATGCTGGTCAAATATATCATGCGGTGCCTGACAGGGCAATTCTCTTATCGCTCCGGCGCGGCACGGGAGCGATCTAAGCGAGCTTAGCTAATATAAAATGGTTTTAAATTCAAGTTTAATTCTGACTATCTCGGCCCGCTCTGCCCGCACAAAGGGTCGATTTACGGGGCCGAATGTAACGCTGGCACGTGGCTCTGTCTGCCTCTCATTGTTTGATATGACTTTCTTTTACCAATTAATATATATCTATTACGAAGTTTAATATTAATAATCAACATATAAGCGTATGCTTGCTACCCTATCACAGGCTGTGTTAAATGGCTTAAGAAGAAGTTATAGTAATAAAATATAGAGTCTAGTGTGAGCAGCTGTTGTTATTACTTGCGGATTTTGTATGAACTTCATTGGGCGGAGTTCCTCTAGCGAATTATAATTATTCATTTCTAACAATTAAGCTACTGTTGAATTGAAATAATAATCCTTTGACAATGTATATTATATTATTTGCTTATTTGATATTAAACGAAATTTATACTTAAGCTAGGGCAAAACGCAATGCACCAGGAACTACGAAGCTGAACCGCATGCCTGCGGCTGCCAAATTTTTAATTATTCACGCTCAGACAACGAATGCAGGTGTGACGTCACACAGTATTTATCTATTCTTAGAAAAATATAAACCTTCAGTTTAATTTCTAATATAACTCGCATAATATGATATGCATTTAACGTCAAACTTTGATTTCCCGCCTTAAAAAGTCTCTCTATGGTTCCTTATGATTGCTGTATGAAATTATCGCAATTATTACATAATTCCAATTGCAATAAAGTACTAGGAATAATAATTTAAAGATAATCTAGACACGCTAGCTGTTGAAAGCACTGCATTCGAAACGAGTAAGAAATTACAGCAATTTGTAAATTGATCAATTTCCCGCCAAGCCGCCATTTTGTGTTAGTGCGATGTCATTGGTGTAATTATGGAATTATCCATAGATTATGTATCGGTTACTGCATAGATGAGAAAATTATAGACTATATAAGTGCTGATTGTTATACAAGTATCGGTTAAATGATTTTAAAAATATTTTTTTATATATTTATGAATAAAAAACAATGTAATAATATGATTTATGATATATCTCATAGGTTTCGCAAAATACGTCATTAAATAGGCTTGTATTTTATTTTACTTTAACAAGAGAGCGTATCATATTTTAAAAGTCCGCAAATCAGCCATCTATTATTTTATTCCCACCACAGATAGTTTTATATGAACTAAATTGCAATCGGCGCGAAAGAATACATATATTTGACAACTTTAAGGTATCGATATATTAGTCACATCAATGAAATCGGTTAAATAGATATTACGAGATGTTATGGCAAAAATTTTCAAACCGGATATAAGGACAAAAAGCTTAAAGCAGTATCGCAAATCAATATCTGAATGGAGATCAGGGTGTCCCGAATGGGGCATGGGACAATAAATCAAGCTATTGTGACCTCCACTAATGTATTGGCTTTTATCCCGGTATCGAAAAATTCTGAGATACGTAATAGTGCTTTTCGAGATATAGTTTTAACAGAAATCGATTTATAACGATAAAAAATCTTATTATAAACACTTGTATGTTGTACTGATGTTAAATAATTATAACATTCACACTCAACTCAATCCAAATGTGCACGAATTTCATAACAGTCTGTGGAGCCGATTCTTTTTAATTTTTATATCTATCCCGGTTTCATTGTTCCTAGGATCGTTGGTGTTATTCCCTGTGCTTAGTGTTTATGGGCCTCCTAGAACTATTTCGTTTAAGATGCTTTTCAAGCCAGGGTCCTCTCAAGTACTTGGTCAATACACTTCAGACTTCAGTTACACTGTTATATGTGAATTTTATATTGTTAATATTTTAGAGTTTATCACCAACTCACTTGGATTAAAATATAAGTTGGCCTTAGGTTGAGTTCGATTAGATTCCAGTGAAATTTGTTGAAGAATCGTTAGGTAATCGTAATATTATTATTATTATTTGATCAAAAAGATGCACGAAATCGGAGGCCTTGTAATATAATTATTGATTGGTAGTTTCAAATGTGTGATAAGCGAAGCCGAATGTCCAAACAGTATACTAAGATAGCATAATACTAGATTTATACAGAGTATTAGCGCTGGGCTTTCATGATGCGGGAGCTTTTAACAGAGCTTTTGGCGAGCGGCCAGGAGTGGATGTCACTTATATACTAAATATACCACTTAAATACTGTAATATACTGTCTTTTAAGCAAGGACAGGTTTTTGAACTTCAATAAATCAAAATTATTAATTAGGTTATAAGAAAGTAGGTGTACGCCTTGAATCACATTCGTTTCTTTGATTATTTTTAAAAATTATTTCATAAATACATAAAATAATACATGAGCTGGCATCCGTATGAGGTGAAATATAGGCAGATGCTGGAGAGGACACAAAAGAAGTTTCTCGGGCGAAGTTAACTCTTCCGAAGACATTGCTTCTTTAAAATTTACCGGGATTGTATATTTAAGTCGTTCATTGGTCTTCTTAAGTAATGTTTTCTCTGCCTCATGACAATAATATTAAAAACAATCTTTTGGTGCCCAGACGTGGTACGAAACAAAACTTGCGGTTTTATATAGTTCAAACCACTTGGCGAACAAACAACTAACTTCACGTATCACTTAAGAGACATACAGTATTCCCATAAATTCATATAAGACGCGGGTTATGAAGAAATTTCAAAGTTAATAATATATTAGTCATATTTGCTATAAATCTAATACCTAATCGGTGTAGGCTTTTATGAAAACTAACAATTATAACATAGTGTCAACCTGTCACACTCTGACACAAGCGATTAACATAAGTGCGAGCGAGTGAAATATAGCATTGTTTATTACATTGTGGACGAAGGAATTAGCAACGGATTTATTCTCGACCAAAAATTGTATTTATTCATGAAGTTTTCACTCCTAACGTTACGATAGTGAAAATTCAGGCTTTTTATAAACGAATACCAAATTAAGGCTTTGACTAATTATTTTTATTTAACATACAAAAAATACATGTGAATACAAGTTGGTTGTCGGGACTTCCCAGAAGGTAATCGAAAGATACCTGCTTTAATTATCAGAAGTGTTTGGCAATGTAATTGTGTGTATTGTGGGTTGTGTGTAAGTGTGCGCGTGAATGAGAAATAAATTTAAAAAATTAAATTATACTTTAGCAAAGAAATTCACAGTATTTTAACCAATGGGTATAAAACAGTTAATGTATTAGAGTAAGTTATAAAGTACTGTATATAGGCTGTAAACATCACACTTCAGTAAACCCCCATAGTCCAAATTTGTCTTTTAGCAAATATTATTAAGAAACCATATATAGTGTAAAGGGACTATTTAATCGATAAAAAACTTGAGGTTGAAGAGTCCTTAATGCTTAAGGGCGTTGGCGAAATGGTTATCACGGTTAAAGAGTTATAGGTAACCAATCGAGAGACCGGTCTATTGAGACCCTCATTGGGTATCAGAAATTTGAATCTTGCAGCTCACTTTGATACCACACATTGGGCTTGTCAGCCACTTGACATATAGTGATCGCTGATACGATTCTATGTGGAAATAAAATAGCAAAGAATATAACAAAAAACGGAAAAAAATATTTTGACTTTATCACTAAAATAATGCAGGATTATTTATCTTATGAACGGAATAATGTTCTATAAATAAATAGCACATAATATAAAAAATGAAAAATCGAGCTATTGAAATCCACACTCCAAGAATTTAATACTTTCTCCTCGATCAGATTGCGAGAACTCTATTAAAACTTTCCGTACCTTTAAATTCAAACGTAAGCCATCTGATAAACGTATAAAAAGTTCCAAAGCTTTTTTTAACACCACAATTTGAATAGAGCTTATTTGATTAATTTCTTATCCCCATCATTTATTACATTTGGCCATTCGTGTGGTTATACTTGAAAATCATCGTTAATAACCACTATTCACACAAAGCGCAGATAAATAATAAAAAGTCCATAAAACACATTAAAAGTCGATAAAAAATCGAATTGCCATCGAGCGATCATTCGTCTTGTGCCCACGCGCATCGATTTATGTAAGATATCGACTCATTTGTTTTGTTATTAATTCGATTAATTAATTTCCCGGTAGGTATCATGTCCGTGCGTGTGTGACTCGGCTTTTACATCTTATAACGGATAAATTATTGAGACACCTACGCGTATTATTATATTATTTCGTATTGAATGCGTGCTATCTGATAATTAAATAAGGAATTTATTTCCCTTGAAGCGATTACGTTTTCTAACTGTTACGTTCATGCTTCTGTACGTTTAAAACATATGCGATACTTTTTTTTAGCGGGCTTCATTTATGACTTTCATCATTTTCATTTTATGCCAGTTTAATAAATATTTATTTAATGAATCTCTCCGTTGTTATGCAACGACATGACGATTTGTTCTCATGGAAATGAAAAGTAAATTTAGAAATATTCGAAAGGCTTTCTAATCACATGTCGGTACGTAAAAAGGCTGTGTTAATGGGGAGCCATGACATGTAATTAACGGGCTAAGCGATCAATCACCACTGCAAATTGCCTTGTGGAACCATAAGCAACAATTAGATGTCACTACATACGATTCGATTATTTATGTATCGACATGTCCACTGTAATTTGAATGCCTCGCTTAAAAATATTGTCTTTGGTCTACTATAGACAAATCATGTTTATTCTGTACAATGAGTGACCTGTGTGAATAAGTACTAAAGTTTTTAATTTAAGATAAATATCTACTTATTTAAATGATATTGAATTAATGACATTGAGAAAAATATTTTATCTCTAGACTAGAATTTTTTGTATGTCTTATTATTTTTACACTATTAAGATTCACGATGCAATATAAACATGTTAACAAAAAACGCACCATTTTGTTATTAGTGAAGGCTAAATTTTATCTATGTCTAAAACTCCTGGACGTAGATAATAGAGTGAAGCAGACAGTGTTTTGGCCCGGTTTCAACATATTTGAAAACTAAGACGAAATGTTTCACAAACAGTTTTTTTTATGTCAGCGATTTATCAAATAATCATGTAAATAAATCTCGCCGTATGACTAAAAGCATAAAGCATAAAACTATAAATTTTTCCAATCTTATCACGAAATTGCGAGACATACATCAATTCTAATGGAATATAATCTACACCGGTTCGCCATTGTCTATTGTTTTTTCTTCGGTGTTGCCATAATAGCTACTTGGTATATTTTTATTGTAGCTTATGTCACTGCGTCATAATCCACATTATGTTGGTATTTCTTTAGCAGCAGGCACTATTTTGACATTACATAAATACAAATTATGAAATAAATTTAAATATTAATAAAGTTTTTAATTGACTACTTTATATTCAGACATATTACGATTATTATTTTATATCGCTATCTGACCATTTGAAGGACAGATTATTAATGTACAGGCACGCCTATTCTCCTATTGTCTATAATGGGTATTGTTTGTAACGATCATAGATAAAGATAACGTTTACAATACAATTATAAGGCATATCGTATTTTTTTTTCAAATCGTATTTCGCATTAATTACATATAAAAATATATACAAGCATTCATAAAAGCACACTTAAGTCCTCAATTACAGTTTGAATAAGGGAAAACAAAGGGAGGGACCCTCATCAACTAATGACACGCCGAGTCCACCTGAGCCCACTGAATTATATAAAAACTGCACTTAATCCTTTCCAACGAGAACTCAGGCTCTAACGAATTACGCTATACATAACGACCATATACTATAACAACAAGTTTGTATATATTTCAATAAAATGTAATATTTATAAAGAAAATCATCATATACAGTCAACAACGTCAGTTGAAATACTGTCATATTCGAATCGTATCGATTCTTCAACTCGGTGACAGCTCGATCACCGATAGCGATATTTTTACTCTGCGCGAATAATAGGATGTTAATGCAATTGCAATAACGGAGAGCGGATGTGACCGCGTCTTCTGTCACAATTAATTTCCGGGTCCGTTGAAATTGGCGCGAAAACTGTCGCGGCGCGCGCCCGGCCGCCATGGCGGGAATTTTAATTACGGATCGTATCCCGAATAGCGATGTCGTCTTGTTTAAATTAAATATAAATTATACGCCTAGACGCTGTTCGTTTTGTAATGCGAATTGCTACCGTTGAATTAAATAACGTTTTTGGAATACGCAAAATGCGTCTTGAGATGTAAATTGAAATTGTTATGAACTGGCATTTAATTAAGAAAGGTTACTGTGTGGAAGTTACTATTGAACGATACGAGAATACTAATTACGCTGAAGCGCAGCTGCTTTGTAATTGCTTTTTTTGCACCACTAACTATTTAAATTTAAAAAAAAATATCCATAACTAACAGCTTGTAAGCTGTTTTTTTTTAATATTGATAATTGAAATTAAACTTTAAAAGATTTCCTTAACAAACTCCACATATAAAAAAGTAATTACAAGAGACTCGCAACTTTGATAAAAAGATTAACTATGACACTTTGAAATATAGCCGTAGGAAAAAGTTCTCCATTGTTGGGACTTGGTTAATTCGGAAAGAAGCCCGGCACAGGTGCGCGGAGCCGTATTAATTTGCGTCTAATGTACGAGTCGCAGCTGCTGGTATACTGTGGATTATGATGTCTGTCATACAGTTTACTATTTGTTTTTAATTATAAATGTGTTTGGATTTATATTTATTTGAATTACTCGGCATTTCGTGCCTAATCAGCGAGAGATTAAGGATGTTATAAATTCACGTACGTACGTTAAATGTTTGTATGTGTAAAATGTGTTTTTTTACGTAACCCAAATAAAGATCAATTTCTTCCAGATATATTATTAGAAAAAAATGAATGCTTTTATAAAAGACTGTACTATGTGTATATATAGTAGTTAACATACTAATTACATATTAGACTTAAGTTAGTATTATAGTCAATATATAGTGTTCTAACGAATATTCGCATATGATATATGTGTGACACAGTGCCTATAGAAGTAGGTAAAACTAGTTCTTAATATATATTTTTAACCGATTCAAACGCGACGCATGAAACTTTCCCCCAGTAAAAGCTCGGCAAATAAAAATAAACACTCGATCGCGCTCATATTTCGTTGTTTCTTAGAAAATGATAACAGAGATAAGTGTAATGGTGGAATGAAATGTCAAATGGCGGCCGTCACTATGCAAATTCGCATCTTAATTACAACGCCTATCTTAACAACCATCGCAGTACGTTTCTTTCGAAATTATGCTAATAACAAAATCTGGATTATTTAAAATTAATTCTCAGTATTTCTGTTACGCGATTTTATTTACATCTTTTTCACATAGAAGCGTATCGGAGAACACTTGTGTACATCAATTGATGATACAAGATAACCACAAGAAACTGAACTGCTACTACTACTACTGCTGCTGCTATCTTTCTACTCCTCTACTATCGTCATGGTTAAATCTAATTAGATGCATACAGACCCATGACTTAACAACCGAATAAACAAGAACTAAGAGACAGTGTTCATCAACCAAATTAACAACCTGAGTTTCTTGCCTAGTCTTAAGTCTAAACAGACTAATTAAAATGCTACTACATAGTACATTATTGTGTCATTAGATTATTTTTAATTAATTTTCCGTTTGCAAGGCATTTACTTTAAAATCTCATTAACCGCCAGAAATAAACATTACGCAAGGGCAAAAACAAAATAGAGTGACAGCAATTTGTCACCCCAATTCTCTGATTGTCAAAGGGTTGCCAGCGACAATCCGTCCGTGTAAAATCTAAGCTTTTGTCTATGGTGTCTGATCGGAAAAGTTAACTTGTAATCTCTGGTTGTTTTGTTATGGGGTTCCGGCATAACAGTGGGGATGAATGCCTCTTTGAAGTTAATCTTTTCATCACACAATATTATCATCTTAAATACAACCTTTCGTATACTTATTATTTATGCAGGTATTTTAGTGATTATGAGGGTAGTTTTATTCCCTAACAGTGACGACCGAGTGCGATGCTGACCCGAAAGCATATCGATTCTAATCCCGGCCATATTACCTTAGATACCTCATTACCGGCCCCAATCACCTGCTTATTAAGAAAATCAATTCACTACAAATCAACACACTATAATAAAAACACGATAATTAAAACGCAATATAGTATTGAATTAAATAGACCTCGGCTAATTAATCACAATTTAGTTAAACACATTGTCTACGCCAATGCGGTTATTAAACTCGTAAAAATTATTAAAATCACTAATTAAGAATAGACATTTATTACGTAATCACGGTAGAACGAGTCGTTATAATGATAAGTTTACGATGTGTTAACTTTTGTGTATTACAAATCAAGTAATGTAACGTATTAATCTATTTTTTATCATAACATATATACCTTATCAATGTTAGTTAATCGGTTGAGTTTGTGGGTATCTTCTCGGTTCATTCTTTAACCCTCGTTGATATAATTAAATTATTGACGTCGGTACACGAGTGATCCTGATACGATTATATGTGGAAAAGATTAAACAAATTGTGTTCAGCTAGAAATGAATTATAGCAATATATCAGCTAAATAAGAACTATTCCTATGACGAAGAGAAGAGCTGCCTCTACGTTTAAAAATAACTGATAATGCGCTTTATGTCTCTGTGTGTGTTATTCCAAACGGATACAGAGATTAGCTCCAATCTAATGCAAAGCAATAATTCATAACCACGCACTGATAAGGAATTTTCATTATGGGAGGTTGAATTTAAAACCCGACTTAAATAAGCTTTATTGGGGTCCACGCCACCTGTGTATTTAGGGAACGGATTATTTTTTGAAAATATCGTACGGCAGCGTACTTTTTGAAGGGATTTTTCACAACGCTTATATGAAACTACAGCGTAAACTGTATATAACTGTGCATTTTATGGCATTATAGAGAGTTGTCGTTAAATAGTGAGAAAATTAAACATTGTATGGAACACAAGTTAAACAAACCGAAGTAAATTTATTTCGACGCTTCAAAGATTTTGTCGTTAAATCGAGTGTTACATGGATATTATAAAGTAAATACTTACCCAATAATTTTTATACTGAACTTAAAGAAGAATAATGACACATGGCGGGAAAGATCGGCAATCGTTATTAGCTGAAGTTAATTTGTCTGCAAAAAATCCTTTTTTTTTAATCAATTAAAAACCGCACTCCTGTTGTTGTCTTAAACAGTGAGCGCCCGAGGTCTGTACCAGGGTAGCAGAGAGCGGCAGGAGCTAACCCCTTCTTTGATAAATGGCCAATTACCCAACCCTACTGTTAGCTTGTTGCCTATTTTGAATTGCTTTTTCGTTTAGATTAATATCTAAATAGGATAGATACGAATCTTATCTACGTTGTTTTTAAACGTAAATTCGTCCTTTTGTTTTTCTTTCGCATTGTTCGCGTCTTTGTTGGAACACCATTGTCCTAATTCTTGATTACGTACGTCTAGAATTCTTTATTATATGAAAATAACGTTGATAATGTCGACAATAAAGATACAATTGTATTAAGGTTGCCTTCGAATGCTATTAATTTTTGTCACAAATCTCTTGTCTCGTGTCTTCAACACTATTTATTATTTACTTAGATATTTGCATATTGTCAAGATATGCTTAAACTCGTATTTTGGATGAAAAAAGTAGTCGGATCAGATATTGTATTCGAAAATGTCCAAATTCCAAACGCTACACAGACAATACAAGTATTTTAACAACGGTGTACAAGTCATAACGACTAGATTCTGTGCTGATAGCCGTCCAGAGACAATAAATAAAGTTAAAAATTTAAGGGCCGACGCCATTAGAGGGCCTTAAAGATGGCATCGCGGCGGCCTGAAATTGTTACTTGTTTATTGAGCTTCGAGGTATCTGTCCATAGATTACAGAGAGACTACAGACAAAGTATAGACTATCTTTGTGGATTTAAAAGCGAGGTTGATTTTTATTCTGTTAAATTTCTTTATGCTTATAACAAAACGAGGTGTAATAAATCTATTAACCAATGTTTACGTTGATGTAGTGATTTTTCATCTCCTACCTAAATAATGAATAAATTAACAAAAATATGCTTAACTGTTCATAGGTTAGAGACAATTTATCGGCAAACATTAAATTTCTAATTTATTTAAATAAATTAACGAATTAAATATACCATTATCGAAATAGCACTTTTTTTAATTGACGTGCTCAAAGTGACGTACGTGTTTGAAACATGAAATCCTTTTAATCTGTCGGACAAATTTCGAATTTTAAAATCGGCCTGTCACAACGGCGAATTCAAAATTGGAATTCTAAACAAAAGCGAGCCACACACGACATAAAGCGCGGCGTACACGGGGTGTGTCGGGCGGCGTCCCGTTGCGATTCGCGCGCATTTGTCAAATTAATGGCGCGCGAATCAGTTTTAAGGGCACCTGATGGCCGCTGTGACGTCACAGCAATCCTTAAACATCCCATTTGTTAAAGATATATCATTCTAAGCTTATGGGCATTATTCTACAGTTATTAAAAATTACATACGCAATGAGAGTCAAAGGCGATCCATCACGGTAAATTAGTTCTCGCGGCGGCCGCGTTGGCCGCATGGCGCTGCTGTCGCCACTCATTAGCGGTCGACGAATTGCTACAGCTCTATGCTGTCCTGGTAATCGCATTACATACTTTACGTAATATTCCAACATAATTAAAATTATTTATTAGGTTTAAATTACGAGGAACTAACTAAATTTAAAACAAATCTTTAAGACGTGTTTCTAATAATGAGTAAGGTAAGCCAAACGAATAGAGTTGTACGAAGAATTATATGCCCATAAGATATTATATTAAATTTAGTACATCTGTTTGCACCTTAACCCCTTTAATTCGAAATAAATACGGTTCCTCGCAGTCAGGGCAATATGGTGCCACGATTATCACAATCGCACGTTATCCGCGTGCGGGTGTTGCCACTAAATAAACGGGGATGTCACAAAAAGTAAAAGGGAAAATTGTATTCTTAATAAAACTCACATTTTTAATTCTTTGTTGTCTCAGAATGAATAACAAACCATGTAAAATATAAAAGTTGTACCAGATAGATATTTGTGTATAGTTGTTAAGAGTAATTGAAAACATAACTTAAATGTATTGAGACATTTATGCCGTCTTTCGGGCAAACACTAGTGTTGCCATAAACCCGTTTCGCCTAATCGTCACCCTTGCCCTTATAAGTGAAGCGCCATATGCCGACAACTCGATAGTGCTGTAATTATCGACAACAGTTGTTTGACCCTTGTAACCACGGCTCGATGTCAATAAGTTTCGAAATATCATTAATTTATGATACAAAGTAGCTAAATTAGTTTCACAACAAAATGGCCGAGGGATTCCATAATTCAATCCAAAAATTATTTATTCACAACACGATATCTCTTTATGGTTATAATATTATTAAACAGTTTAATGGTTCCAAGGCGGCAGAAGTGAAATACTTTCTTTTTCAATCGTTCATGCACACATACCCTTTAATATATAACCCATTTTCTCTTCTGCATCTCTTCTTGCATCTTAATAATAGCCTTAGGTATCAAATTGTCTTAATGCTATATGTTGTAACACACAGAGAATTGTTATATGTTCATAATAAATCCGTTAAAGATTAGAAAAAAATATTGTTCAAATACAGCTCGTAATCACGGGTGAGCTAAGCTCGCCAACAAGCTTGAGCTGAGCTGTAAAGGCTTCCACTCCAAAAAAAACCAGTATTGTTATATGTATACAGTTAAGTCATCGAAATGACCAATAAAGTACCGTTATATCACGTACAATACAAGTAATCCCTGAGACCCGGGGGTGATAAATATTTTTCATGAATCGAGCGTGGGCGGCGCATAGAAACTGCCCTAAATTAGACAATTATTAGCGCCCAATTATTGTCCTGGGATCAAAACAATTGCTCTCCGAATCCAAGATTTTCGAGCTTTATTTACGAAAGCACTTTATTTATATTACAAACGAAATATTATTAAGCTTTTAGTAAGACCATGTGAGTTAAGATGCTTCAGGTCCCGGTTGTGACTAGAAATTCATATAATTCCTCAAAAAACATTGTGAGAAAACTACATTTTATTAAAAATTGGAGAACGCTTTCGATCGATTTCGAGGCTGAGCTTTGAACTTTGAATCCAGAGCTTGGTGGTTCTAATAGATTTTACTGGGTATATGTGCGTATATCCTCATTGGCTAGTGCCAAATACTAATAAGCGATAATGAATTAAAACAGAACAATAATTCCATAAGAAACCTCTGTCAGCATCGTCCATTTAATCAAACAAATCCATCCACAGTGGATTTGTTACATATCGAGAGATCCAGTCAATTTATTCACCCTTGTCCGGCTCACGGAGCAAATCTTTTAGATTTATTGCGAGCACTTTAATAGTTTCCTACTGAACTATTTACAGACAAAACTTTTAATCCTGTCTGCAAATTGCGTGTCGGTATTATAATAAAATCAAAAATTTCACCAAAAAATATTAAAATTAATCACCTAAAAACCTGACTGACACATGTTCACGCTTATATCAACTGAGTCTGTTGTGGGTATCTTCAGAACGGTTTATTCTGGCTTCTTAAAAGCCTTAGATAAAAGAAGAAAGTTGACGTACATAAGTGATAGCTGATAAATTTTTGGCTATTCATTAATGTAACAAGAGATGTATTTTATATAGGTATTATTATTGGCCTTTTAGAACTGTCATCTCGATTGACCTTGGGTTGCGTAATGTAATTTTGATAAATGTAATAGAAATATTTAAGACGTTTCGCCCTATGTACGTTACTGAATAAAGAGATTTAGACATTGTATATAAGTCACAGTGTATAGAGTTAAATGTAGAACCGTAAGGATGTAGCAAACATACAATATCAGGATAGAGGGGACAAAAACAACTAATAATGAAATATGCCTCACAACCGCTGACCGTACTTTCTAATACATCGTAAAATTTTATTGTTCCGTTTTGTTTTCCTCGTTTCACAACAATATACGCTGACTTTTCATGCTTCCGGAAACGATTGAATAATGGTCAGGCAAAAACATCTCAAGACGATACTTTTTAATGTCTACCAACATTTTTCCACCGGTATCGATAGAAAAATGTATGTTAATATAACTTAAGTTATAAATAAATAAAAAAGAAACCAACCAGCTTAAGTCACAGTTATCGTTAATGAATCTATGACAAACATTATACTTAAACTTATCCATAGACAATCAAGAGGTGACCATAACGTGCACCTTGCTCCATCTGATTATTACTATGTGATTCCCCCAAATAGGAAAAGTTAAGTGTGTCATTTAACGCGCCTGACACGTTCTTAGGGGTCCCCAGGCATATACAGAGCTAATTTAAAATATAATAATATCGTCTTATTACTTTCAATGGCATTACATTGTAGAGCTGATCTAGCCAATCTCCAGACACAAATGTAACAGACATTTGATAGATATCATAATAAATGCAATAAATTACAAATATATTGTTTTTTTGGAATTCAAACTGTCGTCTTAGATATTCAGTTCTCGTGACAAGCTATTCATAACCGATTACAATATTTCAAACTTGTTGATATCTCAAATAAAAAGTATGATTCATGTTTTTTTAACACTTATGAATCGTCAAATAGATTTATTGTTCTAAATCCAGGGTGTAAGATGAACTGGCAATAAACTCAACCGAGGCTTCAAATTGACAAGTTTACACAATTGTAAATAGCTTCGTCCATCATTAATTAAGATGTTACCAGGATTACATAAATGCAAAGGTGATTTAATTGCGACAAAAGTTTTTAGATTTTAAACACCTAACAGAAAATTAAATAAGAGGGTAAACGGTCGCGTCCGTGACGTGAAATTAGAATTGTTTTTGTTAATTAAAAACGACTCGGGAAATCGGCTGGCCTTAAGAAAATATTCATCCTAAGTTCATTAAAAAGCCTTGAGCTTTTTATTTTTGACTTCACAACGTGTAGACAGGAGAAATTTCGTTGGTTAACGGACCAGTGATGTTCAAATATTGACACAAAATTTCTTAAGTGAGATTTGGACTTTATCGTTTAGGGGTTTAATACAACATTACTGTTAACTAACATCAAATTAAGTCTCTTCGTTCTATTCATGGACAATTCATAGATGTATCAAACTCATGCATCCGCTGGAGTATGCTGTATGATGTTTGCAGAGCTATATACAACCGTTCTGCAGAACATATCGATTTAGAGAGATTCTTGCCGAACTGGCTGTAAATGTAATTGCAGAGTCGTCAGTTCATTCATTGACAATTTATAAATGTACAAAATTACAGTTATTTTTGATTTCTTGACAGCAAACATTGACAGCAAGTAATATATAAAGACCAAGTGTCAGTGTATTTATAAAAATATCCTTCAATTGCTTTTGTCCGTAATTAAAATTCAAATCTAATATTAGCCATTAGTGTAGCGAATGCGATAACACCCCTCTTAACGCCTTAATCTCACTACAATTATACTGATTTGCATAAAAAACAAATAAATCAACATACACAACCATTTTTGTCCTAACCCTTCACTGCACTCCGTATTATATCTTGATTTATTACCTAACTATTGAGCAGTAAAATAAACGCAGATGCAAAATAACTTTTGCTAGGAAATCTGTAAATACTGAATATTAGTGATGTTCACTTATTGAGTACGCTTAATCAACAGAACAATTTTAGATTCCAAGTATAAAATATCGACATCATTACGCGTTGAATTCCCACCCCTACGGTGTTTTCATATTTTTGTTCCAATTTCAAATATTCGAATCTCGATTTTCAAATGCACAAGTATCTACGAGCCTGACACATTTTCAGAAAACAATAAGTTTACCCTCAGTACGTAAAATATTTAATTACGAACTCGCAAAATCTAATAACACAACAATAAATCTCACGTCACGCGTCATATTGTAAGAATAACAATTACATCCCCGTCCCAAGGGCCGAAGTTGGGACCTGTGGAGTTAATGAACTAATCGCGATATTAACGATACATTACTGCCAGACTGCTGTAATTACGTAAGGGTCTACTTGTTTTGACCCGGAGGGTTAGATCATAATTTTATGACGTCATTTGGACGACAGATCCTTCTAGAATAGTTTTATGAACATGTTGTATTCAGCTGTGTGAATGTTGTATAAGAAGATTCTGATATGAATATTATTTTAGTAAAACTATTTCATACATTTATATATTAACAATTATATTTTTGTTTCAGGTTTATAAACGCAAGACGTAGGATAGTCCAGCCAATGATCGACCAGTCAAATAGAGCAGGTAACATTTGTCTTATACGAATATATATCCCATTAAACAATAAATAAGGCTTCAAAGGCTATTTTAACGCACTCTGACACGAAAGAAAATTGTACTCGGATTCAGATTTATTTCTTTACTGGTTACTTAGACGTAAGTAGGTGATCTTACTTCTGTGCCTAAACACATTTACTCATATCAAAAACAATAGGATTTTTAATCTAGTAACAGCCTTGATTGACGTAATTTGGTACCACTACGATTAAAAGCGTATAAATCCCTAAAAGGCCGGCAACGCACTCATGAGCTCCCAGCCACTTGAGTGTCCATGGGCGGCGACATCACCTTTATGGTGGGCCTCCTGCTCGTTTGCCCCCTCTTCTATAAAAAAAAAAGTTATACATATGTCTATATCATTAGCCCTTTGATAGAATCTAATGTATTTTTTAAAAGACTGAAACCCCAAGAGGACTAGTGCAGAATGCATACTGTATGAAGGTCCGGCAAACTCAATTCGCTTCAAAGAGTCTACGTGGGTCGACTTATTGATGCGGCGCTTAGAGTGGACCACAAATTTGGGGTTTAAATAAATTTAAGGGAATGGTTTGTCTTAACCTTTTCAAGTTTAATATGTTTACTGCAAGCTTATATTTACAGACATACCGTGACATAAGAGAAGCCACTTAGAAAGGCTTGATTAAAGAATTAGTCAAAATCTAAAATATCTTTATTCACATAGGTATCTATGGTACACTTACGAACCGTCAAAAAAACAAAAAAAAAATGCTCTACATGTACTGCCAGTTCCCAAATAAAGGGCGTAGAGCATACGAGTAGAATTGGCTAATAATTCTCCACCAAAATACAAAATATCTTAATTCAAGTAGTTCTTTATAAAGACACTTTTGAATCATAGTTCACATTACCATCTGTTGGGGAGATCTACCGAGGAGAGTAAGAAACTCGATAGCTGCTCTTTTTAAATAAAATACATTACGTACTTGATTAAATAAATTATGTTTATAAACTAAACAGAAAAGCATAATAATGAATATCTTATATTTTAAATAAAGTTTTTAAATATCCAAATCCGGACTGGGTAGGATCTGTAAAATATGCTTTAGAGAAACTTACGTCCCCGTAAGTTACATCCTCTTGGGAGTGGGCTGCTGTCGGTATCCGGGAGCTGCATTCGCTAATGCATAGATGAGTTTGCTGACGGTACTTTCATACAGTATGCAGCACGACGTAAGAAATGACCATTTGAACACTATTTCTTTCCTAACCCTACTAGTGTTTTGCCACGCTTACGATAAATGGAACTTCGTTTAAATAATATTTTAGATTTGAATACGAATATTTTAATGCGGACACAAAGAGACATATTTTGTCATACCTTTATGGACTTGCATCAGTTTAATATTCCTCTTGCTACTATTGGACTAAGGACTCGCCTCTATTTTTATGCAAACATGTGTTTAAAACTCGAATCACTAAATTTCGTTTGAAAACTATCGAATCTCTTTATCGATAATATCCCATCACCAGCACTTTATCGCGACACATCTGCCGGAGTGAAATAATGAGTAGATTACTGGCACGGACGGGCGCAGTGCAATTGTCACAAATTACTTCGTACGTACCTCTTTCTGCATCTTTACTATCATTTAAGGAAATCTAATTGCATTTTGTCTTCGAGGAGTTTTAAATTATCACAAAGCACCACACAACGCTCACCGATAAATTATAGAAAATAGCCTTAAAAACTAAAGTTAGCATAAGCTTAACTATCTTTTGATTCGATCCGAAAAATATATATTTTTAAGTAGTAATATATTACACATGTTCAAGCAATCAAAGATTATCTGACCAAACTCAAAAATAACATTACTATACAACTTTTGAGTTATTGTTATTTTTTCACAGAAACACACACAAAAATAGGCATTTAAAAATAAAATGTATTCGTATAAGTTACTTCCTTACACTCATATCGGAGAACTGTCAACTCTCCACCTACTTCGACATGTTCTACAGTAGTTCTACATTCCACGTATACGTTACCATTAAAACCTATCAGAATCATTATTGGAATTGCGATCGTACGTCATTACGTCACAAGAAGACAAAAGCATCTAATCCCCGAATAGGCAAGAATGTCCGAGATAGGGTGAATTGTTGGCGTGATGGATGGCCGCGGACGGGTCAACGAATTCGTACATTATTCTTTTTACCCTTCTTTTCTCGGCCTCTTTGTGTCCCTTTTTATAGTAGGCATGTTTTTAACGTTATAAATAAGCCCATTTGGCTTCAGTATTCGTATTTTGCTAATAATAAAATACTACAGACAGAGTTTTGACCCAAATAAACATTTTTTGAATATGAAATTCGCTTATAATATTACTTTTTAAATCGAAATAAAGCCAACCAAAAGTTTTGAGAAAATATTTTTAGTAAGTACTTAATATTTATTTCGGTTTATTATGCTTGTTAAAATTATCTGCATTTAAATCACTACATATAAAAATATAACCGCAATTCTAGAGTCCATTATTTTGCCATCAGTGTCAGGCAACAGAAATTAAATTTATTACAGGAGCTCAAATTGCCCACTTGCCCAATTGCCTATTGATAGGCAGCCATTAATGACACGTCAGCATATTACAATACTCGACTGATCGACTGATTTTCCATCAATACATCTACTTTGGCTGACCGTTGATTTTTGTTAAGAGGGTATTTATACGCAGACATACGTTCACGGTATTATAATTTTACATCTATAAATGAATTTCAAAATAAGAACTGCATTTTCAACACACTTCGATTTTCAAATACCGTGTGACTACCGTCAAAATAACGACCAATTCATTAAATACGACAAACGGTCAAGCTAAGAAAGCCATCACGACTTCCTTTAAAATTGCTCACGGGCCATAAAGTCTAGTGTTTGCTAACAGGAAGCCTAACTTTCGTAGGAAAATAGAAAAACGCGGACAACGGAAAATTGTTTTGGCAATCGCTCGAAGAAAACGACCACCGCATTTCCTGCGGTCAGCTTATGTATTCTCGGTTCGTTCCAACTGCCAAGGGAGCTTTTTTCCTTTAGTTTTCGCTTTAAGGGGCATGTCAAAATCCAATGACTAAATGGAATCGGCACTACCTTATCATTTAACGCACCAATATTCCATCCTACCCACTATTTTTGCATATCATGTAATTAATTATCATTATTAACACACACATGATATAATATTATCCTAGATCTACATACAATCTATATAATAGTGAAATAAGTAAAGAGCAGAGATTCAGAGATGATTCTTTCAAGTGATGCATGTCGGTAGCGGAAACAATAACGGGGCCCCCGGGAGAGGGCGCCACCAGGAAACTATGATTTAGTGAGCGATAATCTACGTCCTTCACGTGTTATTGCGAAATGCTTTCTATGGTGCCCTGGTACACGATTGATATATATTGTAAAAAATGTATTAAATACAAACATACTCAAATTTCCATTGTGTACATCATTGCGGAAACACATTTACGGGCGTATTAAATCCTAAAATTTTATGAAAGGCCCTCTAAATATATACTTTCATGTTTAAACCCAATTGAAGGGTTAGTCATAACAGTTCTATGAATTCTCAGATTTTATGACTTACCTAATACATATTTAAAAATTAGCTCGAACGTTGTAAAAATAACACGCTTAGTGTTATAATATTAAAAATTTAAATTATTTAACATCCGTGCAATCGTTAATACACACCGAACGGAAACTACATCTTAGCAAAAAAAAAGTATTTCGTTTTTCATCGTAAGACGCTGAGCAAACAAAGTGCGACCGAGCATAAACGCGTTTATCAAGCAGTATGGGGTAGAAAACCCGTGGTAAATAACTTTTTTGTTCTATATGTCGATTTGAAAACACTACGGCTATTGGTTAACTAATTAACTTTGTTAACCTGTCGTCAACTATTTCGTAAGATTAAAAAAAAACATTTTTTTCTTCTTTGGCTTCTTTCTGTATATTTTTTTATATACAATCTGCATATGAAATTTGTGAATTCCATTTCCTTTCACATAGTGATTCCAATAATTATGGAAATCCTACCTCAAATATTCGTGAGACATGGACGTACGAAACGTTAACGTTATTGACAAACACGGTAGACGTGCTTGTCAATATTAAAAGTCAATTTATAGAACGTTCCAGAAAAAAAACGTTACAGCTCCGTTACATATTCACGCGAACCGTGAGCGTGTAATTAAAGCAAAAAAATGCAGCTTTGTAGATACGCCGTACAATGCAAATGCTTCAATGTATTATACGAATAAAATAATTGTGAATCTTTCAAAATATTCACACGCGTTCAATTTCTACCGCGAAACCAATTGATACAGATAAAAAATATTCTCGATTAGGACATTTTGAATTTCGAATGCGAAATACGCGCGAAAGCGATCTGTCACTGAGCCAACTAATAATGGTGTACTAAACAAAAATGTAATCTTAACATTTCAAGTATTTTCAAGTAATTCGTAACGGCATTGCGCTCTCGTGTTTGCGAGCTCAGAGCAATGGCGCGTGCCACCATAAAGACCCCACGACGGCGGAAATCGGCGTCAATAATGGACGAACACCATTAGTTTACGATTGATAATCCCAGAGGATATATTGCTTGCGGAAGGCATAACAGTTTTGTGGTAAAATTGAGCGAATTCCTACCGACTTGACAATTGCGAACGGTTTTTTTTGTCTGAATGTGTAACGTCGGCTTTATTACTTCTGGATTATTGATTGCATCCATTTTGTTCCGAATTCAAATTTCTTTCTATATAGAACCTTTGTGGATATATACAATTTTATAATAGACAAAGTTGTGACAGAAGAGTATAAGAGTGTCAACTGCAGGCCTAATTAACCGTTCAGTGTTCTATCCGGCAGTGTTCCCTCACGCGGGTCCCAGCGGCGCATACAGCCCGGAAGCGACCATGGGGTACATGATGGACGGCCAGCAGATGATGCACAGGCCGCCCACAGACCCCGCCTTCCACCACGGCTACGCGCAGTACCCCGCCGAATATTACGGCCATCATCTTTAATGCAACTTGTACATGTAAGTATTTTCACTTATATATATCTCTCTTATTTTTATTATATATGAAATTAAACGATTTCTTTTCTTTTGCAGATATGAATAACGTACACAAAATTTGGCCTTAGTTAAAGGCCGATAAGTGTCCTAGAAATAGGGCCCCCACTATCCTCGCGTCATAACGCGTCTCGATTTGAAACGTTCGCGCGTCTGGACGCATCCCTTCAGGCGGAGCGGCTACTGTGCGACACGGCGACTAGTCGCAAGGCGCCGCGATGCGTCCGTGCGACCGGACCGGAACGTGATACGAACAAACAGGAGAACGATGCTATGTACATAAAGCTATACGTTTTGTAATATTTGAAACAGTATACGATCTCCTAAATTAAGATTTAAAGTCAACTCTAATGTTAAAATTAATGTAAATTAACGAAGTGACACTGTGGACGATGCAACTGGTGCAATGACCTATCATAGAAGACGGTCTCATCACGCGGAACTGTCGGAGCAAGTTGATGAATGTAACAATAAACGGTTTGATAGTATCTTATAAATATTTATAGCTAATTGTGTATTGTTATTACGTAAATATAAATAAATAATTGAATAGTTGTAAGTTGTAACTATCACAAGGGCTGGGCTCGCTGGGAGGACTTGGAGCTGTGTATGTATTAGGTTATGTAGCATTTTCTGTTTTTCATTTGTTATGCGATGCGATTTTATTAATGTGAACAGTCGCTCGTGCATGTCGAGACCTAAGCAGGGAGCAATCGAACAATTGAAATTTCCGTTTTGTTTAAATCTGTTACCTACTTATTTATAAAGCTCAAATTAACGTCAATTTTCTTCGCAATTTTGCTTTACAGGTGACATACATATCTTTAAATTAACTATATATTATATTACGATTAGTAACATAGTTTCACCTTGCCTTGGTGTTCAGTAATAGCACAATTTGTAACCCATGTATACGATGAAATAAATATTTTACATTGTTGAAACGATGAGATTTTAGCTATATTTTGTCTTAATAATGCCTTAAACACGAAATTAATCACGAGTATGTGTGAGCGCGTTGCTTAAATCGCATCAGAATATGTTAAGCCAAATTATCTAACATTTCTTCCAACGCACCAATTAATTACATATTTTGAAGCGTTTTAATTTAACCGAATCTCGTACTTATTTCATGTTTACAAATAATACCTAGAAATCATTAAAAACAGAATTTTGGTCTCATTCAAAAGTGATTTAAAGGTCACCTTATTTTGTATGTACCAGGATGTCATAACAGTCAGATGTTTATGCGCTCCGGTACAGGAGTACCAGGATCCCATAACATTTAAATGATAATGCGCTCCGGTACAGAAAATACCAGGACCTCATAACAGTGAGATGTTAATCCGCTTCGGTACAGAAGTACCAGGATGTCATACTTGTCACATTTACTTTGGATACAACGATCAGTCACCACACCCATACCGGACTGATAATGTTTAAAATAATACTGTGCTGTATACGATTCTTTACGTTCAAATTCTAATAAATTCGATAGTATACTTATAAGGTGACGACCACGAAAGTAATTTTAATGGTAATTTCTCGTTACCAGCCTTAGCGATGTATACGAATGGGAGCTTTTGAAATTTGACAGAATTTCAATTTAAAAAAAAATTGATCCTACCCGCGGTTTTTGATAGCTATAGTTATCCGGAAACAAGCTTTATTCTATTTTTTTGTATTTGTGACTTGATTGGTTCACGTTTTAATTGAATTATATTGACATCACAGCATCATTGTTCAAGTTAAGGACGCGTAGCACCCGCTTCTTCATAAGAAACAATTATTATTCTTCATCTATTTCAAATATATATATTTATGTCAAATTGTGTCAAAATATCGGTCAATTGCAAACAAGAGATATGAATTTAATGAATTTTCTATATAGCCTGAAATTTTACAAATTTGGTCTCAAAATCAACAAATTTGAAACAATCACGTCACAACAAAACATATTCGTTATACATTGTAAATATATTGTATTAAATATTTTTGTATAAATGTTTCTTTCATGAAATTTCAGTATTAAATGATTTCGGTTCAATGAAAAACTTCCCCACTTTTGTTACGATTTTATTGTTAAAATTCATCGCGTGTAATATATTTTATTAAGAAAAGTCTTAAATGGTAGTTATTAGATTAATGTATTAATTGATGAAATTTATTTTGATTTTTCTCTTTACGATATGTATTATACACGAGCACTATACATTCTGATAAACATACCGTACACGACTCAACAAAAAAGCCACCAAATTCGGTTTAAAAAGATCATCCCTTGTTCACTAACCATCGGCTGTATTATTAGTCTAGTCCTGTACAGCCTGTCTACCAGAATGTATAAGTTTTTAATTATACATAATGAGTTTGGGAGCCATGAAGTTTGTAAATATAGTATTACGAACATTACGCGTCTGTCAGCGAAGGTAACATATATAATTTCACATTGCATCCAAACAACACGAAATAGTTTTTTTTTGTTTATATAATAATAAGGTCATACTAACACGCTGATAAGACGTTTTCATGAAAAATGTCAGCATTATGAATGCTACGAATTGTGTAAAAAATATTAAAAAACCTAAAAAAAAATGAAATGCATTTTATTTTCATAATTTCACACCAAAACTGAATGTACAGTATAGAATTTAATAAAAAATTAATTTTCTTTCCCATTAAACACATTGAAAATAGAGCAAAATCAATAATTAATAAAATATCAACGCACACACAATAGAATATTTAGAAAGCTACGGCGTAGATGCGCTGTAGCGCGGGCGTGGCATCGAAAATGGCGGCCGACAGTGAGTAATGGCACATTGCGACGGGTCCAGTGACGCGTACTACAGGGGTTGCCAAAATTTACTATTTTTATAATTATTGATATAAAAAACAGACGACACATGAAAAGGTCTAATTGTAATCTTAAGTAAAACACTCGTTTCCACAGTATGAGCCATTTATCCACCATGTGATATGGTTGCAGCATCCCGTATCATTGTTGTTACATACATTACTAGACAAAACAAATCGAGCTCCACTTATGAGACAGACAATTTTCAGTAAAGTCAGAGTCAAATTTCATTAAGGTACATAGGACCATTTTGAATCGTCTTTAATCTAAGTGATTCTACGCCTGTTCGTACGCGACCAAGCTGAGAAGAAGCAGGCAACAAACTCGGCTTGGTTTGTTTTTTTTTTTGCAAGTTAATATGACTCACATACAAAAGTGCAACTATTTGGATGATAAACAAAGACATAGTTAAAACTAAACACTTAGTTTAAATTCAGTTATTTAGTTATTATTTACAAAACCGTTTTTCCAGTTGGCAACCCTAGTTTTTTCCTCCGTAGCTGTAAGCAACGCACCGATTGTATCGCTCGCGGATGCTCCGAGCGGCCCATTTGTCAACCTTAGCCACCCGCCCGCCCTTCGCCCCTACACCCGCAAAGAAACTCGAACGCTTGTGATATCCACCTCTTAGTTCTATTATTCTGGTTCTCATGTACCAGGATAAAACTTTACAATATAAAATATAAGGAAACGTTCATTCAATTAATGTCTGAAATGACGCACATAGACTATTCTAATCAAATCATTCGTTTCAATTGTAATTAAGAGCCTTTTTAAAAAAGTATTCATTCTACTATATAGGACCATTTCGAAATGTCTAAAATGTAAGTGAATATACGCCTGTTAAATAACAGCCTACTTATGATTTTTGTTACCTATAAGTAAGACGCCATGACCATGAGTGGTACCCATTAGTTCATATTTAATCATTAATAAAATGAAGTATCATTTAGGTTAATAATAATACAATTTAAAGAAAATTAATGTTATTTAAAATGGTTACAATGTGATTAGAGATTATTTTGACACTAAATTGAAGCCATTCAACATGGTTATAGCGGGGAATTATATAAGTTAGCCTTATTTAAGATGGCTCTAGACATGTTTATTGGTTAATTAAAGTTTTACGTTCAAACAAACAAGTAGCAAGTACGGTCAGAAAAACAACTAGTATAAAATATTTGCTAAATTGCCAATTAACCAGCGATATTACGTGTTTTCCATTGAACATACATGTTTCTATCTAATAAGTAATAACTGTAAAGTCAGTTATCACGCATGTACGTACGCAATCAATCTAAGAAGAAGCAGGCAAGAAACTCATCTTGGTTAATATTTTTTGCAGTAAACAAAACATTCTAAAGGGATGAAATAGTACATATAACTTATTTATATGTGAATTAATATTAACTGGATCACTAAAACTATAAAGCCTGACTAGTTCGTAACTGTCTCGTCTGCTCGATTTTCCTATTGACGAGTAAGTATCAATACAATTTTTTTATAATAAAATCGTTTTATAATTAAATTAATTGAACTAAAAGTTATATGATTTGATAATTTTAAGTCATATTTGCTATCTGTACACATTCAAAATCACCTGAACGGCAGCGGCCTGCGAAACAATAAGGCGAGAGCACAATTTATCCGCGATCCCGATTACGAGACCCCCCTCGGTCTGCCCCTTACCCCGACACACCTTGGGATTGACTTTACAACGGACAAGTACCTAATAATGAGTTTAGATCAATTTAATAAATTACGGCGTACAATTTAAAACATCCAAAAGGCACATTGTACAGGCACATCCTTTTTTAGACGTACCAACGCGTGAAGCCCAAGTCAAAATATCTTTATTCACTAAGGTACATAGGACCATTTTGAAGCGTCTTAAATCTAAGTGATTCTACGCCTGTTTGACCAAGCTGTAACTTAAAATGACCTTTTAGTCAATAAAACAAGCCTTAAACAACTTATTTTAATATATTCTAAATATATTATAGAATGAAATGTTACATATATGTAATCCAGTCCATTCTATAGAATGGAATGTATGTCTGTAAAGAAAGGAATAAACTAAACTAGCGAATTATAGAACATTTCGTCTTGTATCAAATAATAAAAAAACACTACTGGTTTTTAAAAAGTTAAAATAAAAATACACGCCATCCTCCAATTTTTAATATATTTTCCAAACTTTCCATCAAAATTTTTCTTACTAGCTACGAGAGTTCGAAAATAAACCGGTCCGAGAAGACAAAAAACTCAACTGCTCAACTATAATTTTAAGATTCATCACTATTTTACAAATCTCAGTGATGCTGAGCTTTTTTTTATATACAGAATATTTTTAATATGTTTAAAAGCCCAGTTTCCGTTCGCATGAAAAAAAATTATACACCCCGAACGGACTGTCCAGTCGGCAGTCATACCGCATCGCTCCATTTAACTTGAAATACACCCGCACAGCGATCCGCTGATTTATCGTGCTCTACGCTCTATAAGAGTATTGATTTAAGGTATGTAAATACTAAGGTATTTACATGCCTTTGGAAAATTTACCAGATTAGATATTTATCTGGACGTCTACTTAGTCGCTTTTCGAATTAAATCCATTATTTAAGATTTTCTAATAGTAATAATAATTATTTTTGTGCTTCATGTTTAGTTTTCTCTTAATATATTTTATATTAATCAAAGAAATCAATTTTGTCCTGGATTGTTGAAAAAAAAGTTATTACAAAAAATAAGGATTTTTATTCAATAATCGATATTCTACTAACGTTGTGTATGT
The DNA here is from genome assembly GCA_951799465.1 of Leptophobia aripa. Taxonomy (NCBI): domain Eukaryota; kingdom Metazoa; phylum Arthropoda; class Insecta; order Lepidoptera; family Pieridae; genus Leptophobia; species Leptophobia aripa. The sequence goes on from OX637271.1 coordinate 7,426,359, forward strand.
AGAATATTTCTACTAATGTACCATTCCTAGTAGGTACCACTGGTTGGCAAATTGCTTAAATGCGAATTGTATTCAACACAAAAGTATCGCACGTTTGCCGAACGTGACCGCAAGCTACATCAATGCGAAACTCGCGTTCGTCAGGCGACCGAAATACGATCGGTCGTGCGACTAACTGCCGTGTCGTTTGAGAGCGTTAGCAAAAAAAAAAACATGCCTAAATTACAGTTTACACTGTGGTTAATTAAATAAAATTATCGAGTTTCTTGCCGATTCTTGTCGGTAGATGTCGAATGCCTTCCGAGTGGTAAGGCAAAAAATGACGATTCAAATGGTTTTTTTTAAAACTACTTGAATAAAGATTAAATAAAGTTTGAAAAGTGAGTCAACAGAAGATACTTCAATTTAAGAAGTAAATAAATATTTATTAACACATTCACAAACTTTAAAAGGCGTAGTCATTCAGACTTGTCTAGTGTCCAGATGACCTAATATATGACACAAGCACGAACGTATTAACTACAAGTAAATATATATTTATATATATAAAATAATAATAGTATAAGTAAAACAATAACTAAAACAAAACCACAGGGACCAAACTTTTAAAATTTGTTTTAGTTTTATGTTTTGTTTTATTTTAAGTTATATTGGCTAGGTTATTTTTTTGTTATTAATTTTATAAATAGAAGGTTACACTTATGAAAAAAAGTAATTAATTAGAGTTAATGTATGGTAATTAAACACAAAAATGGAAAAGTACAGTGACAAAGTGAATAAAAATCGTTTTTATTACCTTACAATTAGTTGCTGACGCTACCCAATTGCAACCCATTTGAAAAATAGCGCGACAAACAAACGCAATGCGGTCACTTGATGAACTAGACTCGCTCGCGACAACAATTACTTGCCAACGTAACAAGAGTTTTTAATCAAACACTAGACATGACTTTATCTAGATATTTTATTAGCTGAGTTTGTTCTGGGTCAGACCGGTCCACTTTGGAGCCTTCAGCCATAAGAAAGTTGAAGCCTGGATCGCTCACTTCTACACCTCATGTTATGAGGAAGTACTTGAACGTACTCAAGTGAGACACGAATCTATGTGGAAAAGATATTAATTTAATAAAAGTTAGCGATTATAATATACAATGTAAACTCTATATAACGACACTGAAGGGACTGTGCATTTTATGGCATTTAGAGTGTCCTTAAATGTAGAGAAGATAAATGATTTTATGGAATACATGCTAAACCAACCAAAGCCAATCGATTTTCGACACTTTGTTGGGCGTTAAGTCGAATGACGTTACATAGAGTTTACACCGTATTTTAATATAAAAAGTATGTGTGAAAATTCGTAGGGTATTTTTATGCTCGTTCGTTTCATGTCAATATGTATTTTGTAATTAGAGGTGACATTATTATTTAAAACTAAGAGACTTTTCTCATTACCAATAATGTTATTAGGTGTTTCCCTCTCTATCTAGCACGTTGAATTTGAATAACCCTTTCTCGCTCCATCACACGTGACTGGCCATTCTAATGGAGGCGTAATGGCCGCTTTGACAATAACATTAGTTTTGGGAACACATTGATTCGATTATTGAAAGACGTCACATGATTTATAACTCTCTGGTACATCTGTCGTGATTTCCTTGACTCTCGTGTTTACGGAAAATTTTTTGAAAAAATACGTAATGAGCCTTGTACAGGAGGAAACTTAGCTTTTAGAAATAAACTATCATTGTCAAAGTTCATCAAAGACAGGACAATAGTTGGATATATACATATATCATTACGCCTTACTATATATGCTGGTTAACAATAAGTACACTTACGAAAAATTCATAGTGAAATCTTCAAATCGTTGTATTTTCGAGCTACACGCAAACAAAACCGAAAAAAAATGACGTGAGATATTCAAATATGTAATAGTGAACTGTAAGCAGTCGCATGCATGTTCGTATAGTCTGTCAGACGGGAGCTTTAAGTACATTTCCTTCATTTCGAAATTCCCGCTCACAATCATTGTAGCAATTTTCCGGGGCATCCGTCGAGAGGGCCACGGGGGCTGTAGCCCAGGAGATGCTGCATCTGCACGGATCATTTATATCCACTCGTATTTAAATCTTTTCTTTAATTGTGTATGACATGTTAAATAATACACTACAGCATAAGCCGAATGCTTACGTGATGGATTGGCACAGTTTCTTGTCTCATATTAAGAATTTTTAAGCATGATTTAAAAACACTACAAGTATTGTCAGTTGTAATGTAATACAATTATGTATAATACTAGCTGATCCCGACAAACGTCGTTTTGCCAAAAAATAAATAAAAAAATGTCTCTAAAAATAAATGTTGGCCGATTCCCACTCCCACTCAATATGGCCACAAAATTTCAGGAGAATCGGTCAACACGGTTCGGAGGAGTAAGGGAACGAACATTGCGACACGAGAATTGTATATATTAGATAATAAAATCAAACTTTGTGTATTAAATTGACTCAGAGAACACCCTTGACATTTAGGCAGTTAAAATATAAAATCAAACGATTACATGTTTAATAAGGACAATATCAGCATCTCTAAGCACTAAGGGTGTCGCGTTGGGCGGCTGGGCGGTCTGGGCGGCGCTGGGCGGGCGGCAGTGACGTCGCTTGAGCGTGCGAAAATTACATTCCGAGAGCGCCTCGCATATCTATCACTTGCAAATTTAACTTTAGTTTCTGAACTACTCTCTACACTTTCATATATGTTTGCATAGTGGCTTTTTAAACTCTAACCGGTTGAGACAGGATGTAAACAATATGAGATGTTTGCGAAAATTAATAACTGGAAAGTAATTTTTTTTTTCTGGGTTATCGCAATATAGCAAGGAATTACCAACATTATAAGGTTGCCACAAGGACCAAACGTTTTAAATTTATATTGATACACTTATTTAAGTATATATGTTTATATATAAGTTTGACTACACCCTACGACTACTCTGCGCCCTTGATTTGGGAGCTGGCAGTTAATGTAAAGTCGATTTTTTTTAAAACTTTTGTTGATGATTTATAAGTTAGTAACCTAAGTTACTTATAGGAATAAAGATAATTTAGATTTTTTTGTTTTTGACAAAACACGCTTTGGTAAATGTCAAAATATTTTGTCATAATCAGCTGTTCGATGCAGGCCATATTTATAAAGCTGTTTAACTAGGGTCCGGGCCTGTATAACTATGTAGGAAAGTTTTGTGTTAAAATACGTGTATAAATATAATTTTATTTTAAATTCTACTTAAAGTGTGCTGTAACTTTTTATGAATAAGACTGATACAATTTATTTTTTCTAGTATCAAAGGTTATTTGAAGATTGCTTAACAACGTTATAGTGTACGGAGTTCCAAAATGGCTTATTAACAATCAGAGCTTTCAGGCACATTTATCACATTAAAAATGCAAAGTGAACACCTCTTGGCACCTTCCCGAAGCAATCAGAATCACATTAGTGGTCTCATTTGGCACCGCTGTGTAGCTTTATTGATTTTTATTGATATATTAAATTTGACTAGATATTACGTATTTAAAATTACAAATGCTAAAAATCCCACATTGTTCCAAGACTGAACACATTTAAACCAGTCATTAATTGAAAAAAAGCTTATAATAATAATAAATATTATATCACGAATGCTGCTGCTTGGAAATGAATTGTACTGTTCCACCAGAAAATGACAAACCCACTCTCGTGTGGGCTCCTCACAAGTAAGGACATTCAAAAGTGGTAACCAAATTACTTCAACATGGCGACGTTACTTGTTCTCTCTGTAATAATACAATTAAACTTACCTGCATGTGTTTGTCGTGTCGTATCGTAGACGTAAAAAATATATTTTAAATACATACTTTAATTGCTTATAACAGGCATTTATATGCAATACAAAAAATATTGTGTTCGTCGTAGTACCTTACATAGTATGAGCAAGAATACTGACGGTAGCCGGTCTGGCTGGAAGTCTACCTGGCAGCAGATTCACAATTGCAAATATATATATCTAAAAAAAATATACAACAAATAATATCATTGCGAGATTTTCTCATGTAATGCACTTTGCAGATTTGAACCAAATTTTAAATTATCGTTCACACCAATAAAGCTCAAATTATACTGTTTATGTAGAAACATTTAATGTAACGATAAATCAGAAACATCGAAATTAATGTGAAATTGAAACATATTTATAATTTAAAACCAATCAACGAGCGTAATAAAATTTATAGCTTATCATCACTTTTTAACTGATTCCAAATCGTAAATAACTTTCTTACACTTATGAATGGTCGATAGATTATAAAAGAGTTTGACTCTACAATTACATTAACTGTCAGTTCAAATCAAGGGAGCATAGACAAGAAGAACGGACAAGAAACCCTACGCCAGTAATTTCTAACTACCAAACGCTTGTAAAGAACAACCATACTATATAGGGTCCTTCAAGAAAAAAGCGTACCACATCCTAAAAGGCCGGCAACGCACTCACGAGCCACGTGTCTATGGGCGGTGACTTCACCTTTATGGTGCGCCTCCTGTTTTACTACCGGTGGGCATTGGCACACATTTACCTTTAAGTGAGAACAACTCGCAAATACAGTAATTCAACTATATGAAGATCTAAAATTTCATGATATATGAAATCTATTGTATTTTTTATATCTATTTATTACTCTTTAATAATTCTTATTAATTCGCTCTTTCTATAAATATATTATTTTATTAATTAAAACTAATCGTGTTTTATTACAGCACCATCTTGTATCAAATAGCGGAACTTGATCAAATTCATACAGGAATATCATCCCTTTCAAGCCGCGAGCAACTGACTTTAAAATATCCTTTAAAACTTAGCATTAGGAGAGCATACATTTAAAATACTTTTGTTTCTTAATAATTTAATGTAGTATTTATTGATGTACTAAGCACCTATATTTTAAATAATTAAAATGCGAAGAGCAACTGGCTGCCTTATCGCTTTCAGCGATTTCTTTCAGGCAACCGTAACAGGGGGAAATGGAAAGGAAACTGATAAAGTGCAAAATATACACACACACTAAATACACAATAATTTAACAAAGCATGGGATAATGTTCTATAAATAAAATACTTGTATAGTGTTAGACGAATATCGGCTAGGAGACTTTAATGAGTAGATCTCAAGAGCAAATGGCGTCGCTTATCGCTTAATTTCATGGATTTTTTTTTTACTTGGGTATTGTACATGACCACATAGATATTATAAAATTTGTATTTTTTCACATAATCAAAAATAATCAATATTATTTTGAACCGGGTAACGCTCAAGAGTATTTTAATTAATGTACATTAACAATGTCACCTTTTGTCGCTGTCAGATCTCGGTCAGCGGCGAGATCAAAGCTTTATATTGTACGCAAACGCACTATAGGGCTGTGCTTAATGAAACTTAAGATTTTGAGCGGATTAGGTATACTCGTATACTTAAGACGCTGAGGGTAACAAGAAGACTTAGTACATCGTTTGATTATTCGCTAATGTATAGAACTAAACCGGCTTACCCTTCCCAAGTCCAGGGCGCAGAGCGGTCGAGAAGAAATGGCAAAAAACTCTCCGCCACTCTCTTAAATCGCCAAGCAGGTTTTATATTACGGTTATAAAGTTCTGCAACCATTACACCATGCAATATTATATAAAACAATAGAAGATAACCTTTACTATTATCGGTGGGCATAGCTAAATAGCAGCACACATTAACGTTATATTGAGAACAATACAAACATCATAAATAATAATAATATAATTTATTAAAACATTGTTTTTTATGACAACCCTATCCACCACAATGTCCAGATCTACATACAAACTGAAGTGTATTGAAAGGCCTTTTGTGCGAAGGTCGTGTGTTCGATCCGATCGGAGGTTCGACCAGACTTGTTTATTTCGTGTATCTCGGCCATTCACCTTTGTCCCAATATCAAGATATGGGATAATGACATAAACCTGACTGGAGTTAATAAAGCCACTTATTTTATACGTCAATTTTCACATGATATTTTTTAAATTCCTCCTCCTGGTGGATCGACGGACATCGAAGTGATACCGCAATTCGTATTCTGCTTTGTCCGATTGCTGTGATTATTAGATTCAGCGGGTGTATAAGACCAAAAAGTTATAACCTAAGTAATCTCCCAATATAAAAACCCTTACAATTCTTAAGTAGCAATTTTATTTGCGCCGGAGGCATATTTAATTATTCTCTTTAGTCTGTTATTTATGTTTTATGGAAATTAAATTCTAATTTGCCTGAATATATAGTTAAAAATATACGTAATAGGATGTTATTATACTAACACTACAATACTAAATATATTTCGTATTTATTAATATATTTAGTACTGTAGTGTTTGGAATAATTATCATAAGACTTAAATAACTTAAAATTCAAACTAAAACACTCAATTTTAAAAAGTTTGGTTCTTGTAGACTGTGGGTACACTGTATCGTGATGCTTATACGTTGAGCACCAGCTCTTGGGTCACCAGTACTGACTACCAGGCGCCTTCTTTTTTATTTACAAGGACCAAAAGTCTACTCCAATGTGTACGAATTCGTGTTGTACTTTTACATATTGTTATTACAGTCTGCTTTGCTTCGCCAGCTTTTGTGTGCTGCGATTGGTGCCATAGTTCATAAGAATTTCGTACCAATTTACAATAGGTTCATCCCAGCTCTTCTGACAATTCTTATAAGATTATGACTTACAAATGATGTCAAAAATATGAATCGACAACCTTTACGATAAAAATTTATCCTTTTTTTATGTATAACAGCAATTAAGTACTTTGTAATCCATTAGTGAGACAAAAGATCAATCAGGTTGGCCTCATAAAGTTTTCATAATGGACTGACATAGTCACTCTTTTAAGCTGTGTTTCTTTATTTTATTTATTAACACTTTATTACAATTAAACAGTAGAAATAGATAATGTTAATAGATGTTAGTACGTATAGGAGCAACGGGCGGCCTTATACGCTAATAAACGACATTTTCCAGGCAACCCACAAAATAAAAGAATGTATTGCAACAGGTGCGAAAAATACAAAAAAACATAGAAAACATTAAATTAAGTAAAACTGGAAAAACGAGCGGATTTAAACTCTAAAAATATAAATAATTATATTACGGATAATAAATGGTTTTGAAGAAGAGATTTATAAGATGTTCTGGTACCTATTCCACGGACTAGATTCGCGTCAACACGTGCTTTCTTTAAGATGGTGTTTTCGTGTGAATGGCACAGAAGTTTAATCGTATAAATGTCTTGATGTTAACAGGACCTTTAATATAATAAATATTTTTAATAATAGTTTTGAAATGGCCACGCTTGGTGAGGCCCTTCTCTCCAACCCTATACTTACCAAATTACTCTATGCATATTCATGTAAATTGTACCTTTTTTTGTTCCTAAAAGCTAAAATCATTTCGATTGTTATGAAAACAAATAAAATACGTTAAAAACAAAAAACAAGTAATCCGTAACATTGTTGTTAACATGTTTAAAGTATTAATTCCATATTCAAAAATAACAAGAGTGTTGCCATTTTAGTTTTTGCAGTTATCGTGGAGATAACATCGAGGCGTGGTCCTAGGGTATTAGTGAATTATTCCCGCGAAATGAATGCAGCAATTAGGCTGGTAATTGCCAAGGGCCCGCCCGCCGATATATAGATAATCAACTCGTTTGGTCACTTTTGTATATTTTAAGAGTTTCTTATGTATGAAAGACAACTACCGGCAGACTCGTTTTGCGATCTTATGTAAACAAAAATTGCCTGTATTTCTATCTATAAATATAACAAACAATATCCACAAAAAATCTTTGAATTCGTAGCGAGTTCACTATTTCGCACAGACTAAAAAAGTTGGCAAAACCTGGATGAAATCACATTATTGGTATTTCCGTATACATGCGTCATACCAGGCCTCCTAAAACTATTTCTAGATGTTTTATCTATAAACATTTATTATTTTACAAAAAACCTTTGTATAAACTGTCATAACATATCATAGAAACGGCGAATACACACGTCAGTTAGATATTTATAAAATAATATTAATTCTATGTAAAATTCAATCTCTGATAATTCTTTAATAGTTAGTATAAGTTTATGAAAGAAAAGGAATATTAGACGAAGTCGCGACACTCAAGTAGTTAATAACACATTGCAAAGCTGTGGGCCTTGACCTTATACCATCCTTTAAGCGTCAATAAATAATAATAAATTTAAATGAAGATATTTTACTAAATTTTTGTTTATTAAAGCCATATCAATTTTCTACTTTTTTTAAAAATTATTATCAAAAATTTCTATTTAAAAGTTTATTTTATTGATTGGTATAACAATTATACATATCATACTGCCTACCGATACGAAATCAAGACTTTTGTCTTCAAATGAACAATTTTAACCCTAATAAACAAAACGTATCGTCACTAACAGAGCGATATTTATGTTTGTACTCTGGCTTACTTCAATCAGAAACACGGCGATCAAAATGCAAATGTATATTTTTTAGTTGTTTTGCGGACGAAACGGGCCACCATAAACTGGCAACAAATTATACGTCAGTTTTATTTTTAATTGCTATGGAAGCCACCGACTTCGCCAGGGGCTTGACCCTTCTATTTTTGAATAATGGCGCGCAGACACGTGATTGGCCGGCGTGGAAGCTAACGTACTGCTGTGTTTATGAACGTTTTCAACGATAACAATCTAGATGGAATACATAATTGCCTTAATTCTATTCAACGTACAAAACAGTTTTTTTAAGGTACACAGCGTGTAAGCGGTAAATGGTAGAATAAATTTAGTAGATTCGCTTTATAAAACCTAGTTTATAATGGGTTTAATTTTAATTAATAACAATATTCAATGTCATTTTATTTTCACTATAGCTATTGTACTAAGTTGAACCCAGTATTTAAGCAATTGTATTATGTAAAATATATTAAAAATATGTTTTCAATTGTATACGTGAAGGACAGGCAAAGTTTTATATGAGGCAGGTGAGCACTCTACACAACTTACATATGTTGTATTATGAAATTTCTTTATAACTAGTAGCGTTTCCTTTAGCTTACAAGCTTCCAAGATTATAGCTAGACTTAGAGCCTTTTTGATGATCTTGTTTCTTTTAGCTTCATCCTGACAACCGAAAACAAACCGTGATGACCTCCTTTGTGAATAAGAAGAATTTTCATTATGTATTTACATGTTTCCAATTATATAGCGACATAGCATATTTCAAATATAATTTTTCACGAGATGTAGGTATATTGTGTTCATATAAAGTCCGCTGATATTCATAATCATGCTGAACCGGACAGTGATGTAAGGTACAACAGAAGAAGTAAAGGTAGAAATCCTTTTCGGGATTAGTAGGCAAGTATTATTACAATACATGTTAGCTTAAGATCCCCTCGATGGGGCGAAGTTCATTTTCAGCAAATCCTCCATCGCACTCGCTTTGCGTTTTACCGGCTCCCTTCGCCTCATCTGCAGCAGTACATCGCCAGGTCTGTTCGGGACGGTCCCACCTCCGCTTCCCTAGTGGTTTCCAGTAAATACAATACATGCTCCCAATAGAATTTCTTGATGTAGGTACATAGATGTTACGATGGCTCCAAAATGTCTACACTGAACCTCCTAGAAAGTTTTAAGAAATATCTAACAAGGTAATTATAAAGGTTTACTATAAATATGCAATTATTCTTAGTATTCTAACGCTATCTGGATGAACAACATTGTACCTGCACTTGGATATACACTGTGGTAAATGTTATCTAACTCCTAACCTAACTGACAACTGACAGTGGTACACAATTGACAAAACTTAAAACAACCTGTACAAAATAAAAATAAATCAGCTTGTCGTCTGAAATCTAAAGGCGCGTAATTTGTTATGTTAAAAAATTATTAAAAATATGTGTAAATAGTTTTCTAAATTAATTATAAATGCAGAAACCAAACATGTCTTACGCTATGATTAGGCTTTTACGTCGGACAGTCATGTTAAAACACCAAACACGACCTGAAAGTACTATGACTAACCTCACTCAAGAAGAATATATATTTCGCCCTCCTATCGCTCAATGGAGTAAAGTTATCAAAGAAGCCGAAAAAATTGTGGGATATCCGACATCGTTTATGAATTTGAGGTGGTTATTAAGTGATGAATTTGCTAATATGGCAATGCATCTGCGAAAAATTGTAAGTCTATTAAACTTTATCCTTTTATTAATTATATTGTTATTTATTTATGCTTATAATAACGTTTATATGTCATTAGTTTTTTTGTATATAAATTGGTGATTTACACTTCCATTATCGTATTAGACATTAACAAGATCTAATTAACCTTGGTCATACTTAAACATACTAGTTAAATTGGAATTCGTGATTTCAATTATGTACAAACAACAAGTTTGTTACTATTTTTCCTTATTACTTGGTTAAGAACTGATTATAACCCTATAGCTGTTACAATATATCTATAAACATTATGTAATACCTTCTCAATTGATTCAAGGTTATGAAGTGTTTCCGTATATAAACACTGATTTCTTTCAGTATTCAAGTTATTGCTATAAACAGAAATATTAATAATAAGTGTTTTTTTAATTATTAGGAAATCAAACATTATTATTTAATACATATTCTTAGGTCACTGACAATTTACTTAACAAATTTGCACAATGTTACTTACTCTATTATATTCTAGGTTGGGAGCAATCATCCAATTATGAAAACGGCTAAAACAGTGTTATATAATGAACATAATAATTTACAACCTTGGGGTCTTATAATCCTATTATTGTCAAAGTCGGTTGCTTCAAAAACAACATCGCTTGATGCCAATCACATTTCCCAACAACAAAGAATGCTTGCTGAACTAACAGAAATGATAAGAACTGGCCATTATATTCACAGAGGGTTGTTAAATATACCTCCACAGGAACGAGAAGGGAACAACGACTCCCTATTTGCAAACAAAATTGCTATACTCATTGGCGACTACCTATTAGTAACGGCCAATGGTATGCTTGCACGGTTAAGAAATCAAGATTTGTCATATTTAATATCAACGGCATTGCGTGATGTAAGTGAGGGTGAATTCTTCGGGCCTAGAGATGAACAAAACATGCCAATACCAACTAAATCAAAACAAAACAAACCCGATGAGTTCAAAATACGTTGTGATACATTACCATTAGAAGTAAAAGATGTGTTAGGGTCACCAGTGCGTGAGTGGACATTGAGAACATTGTATAGTGGTGGTACTCTGTTTGGTCGTGGGTGTCAGGGTGCCATGTTTTTAGCAAAACAGAGTGTCGAAGAAGAGCATAGGGCATTTCTTTTCGGTTGTCACTTGTGTTTAGCGTGGCAAGCTGTTAGTGATTTACAAAAATTTATGGATACCAAAGATGTGTACTCTTTAGTAAGTGCACCGGTGTTGTTCGGCCTTTCACACTCCCCGCATTTACACACACATGTGAGTAATATAAAAAGTGTGAACGAAGTTAATTATGATAAATTAAAGGAGGATATATTAAATACAAATGCTGTGGAGCGTACAAAATCGTTGTATTTAGAACACGCAGATAAGGCTATGAGATATATCGATTTATTTGGTGATAACGAATCAGTTAGAACTATTAAGCGTATGATAAAAAATTCATAGTATTGACAGTGGTGAATTTGATAGTATACAAAAGAATGTTGAATTTATAAGAAGAATATATATTAGATAAGAAGAATTTAAAAATTCTTTGTCACCAAAGTACAAGTTCAAGACGGTTAATTATTGAATATTTGTTTATATTTTTTTTGTGATACCTATCTTTTTTTAAAATATGGTTTTCTTATAATTGTTTTATTCTAAAGGTGATTTATTATATTGTATAAAGGGGCTACACTTACTTGTGTAAATCTTATCTGTATACTCTTTTCTATATATCTATGGGCTCTTGTTTTTTTTTTAATTTAAACAATGTATTTGTTGAAATAATTATAAGTAGAACATTTTACAATGTAAATAAATAGTTGGTACAAATAAACTTTGTTGTGTTTTTTACATGGAGTGTTATTTAAATGAAGCATATATATGAGATACTACATCTATTATTACTGATTCTCGATAAATAATTAAAATACCACATGTACACATGAGTTTTTAAGGAATTCACAAGTTACAAGTTAGACTGCACTATAATACCTGCAGCTGAACTTCATCTTCAGACATCAACGCAAAATACGAATTCCCACCTGTATCACCAAGGTGTCTGTCGATCCACCATTGTACGTTTCATAAGACATTTCTAACCACTCAACATCACGTTATGGAGCCACCTGCCCACCACGGTATTTCCGATCAATTACGACTTAGGACCCTTCAAGACTAAGGCGTACCACTCCCTCAAAGGCCGGCAACGCACTCACGAGCTCCCAGCCACGTGAGTGTCTATGGGCGGCGACTTCACCTTTATGCTGGGCCTCCAGCTCGTTTGCCCCTTCTTCTATAAAAATAAATAAATGAATACACCTGCTACCCTAAGCGAGCTTATGTAAACTATGATATGTTAGAGAAATAAGGAACCATAAAACCTTAGCGAGCGTTAGCCAGAATCCAGAAGTTCTAATACACATGGATGCATCAAATTTTTCTATCATAATTTCACAGAGCAAGCGTAATAAAAGTATAAATAGTTAACGTTTCCAATAAAGCGTACATTTTCATTTCCTGTAAGCATCCGGTCAACATGTCAGGTCAGAAAATTTCATTAAAATGTTTAACTGGCAGGTGTCGACCAGTTTACAGAGAAGTATCGCAACTTAAATTAGTATATAGCAAATAATATTAACCTGTATCGTATCGCGCCATTTGAGAGATCTGTGGGTTAACCCTACGGGGGTTATTTTAACTATGACAAGCCATTTGAGTATATTAAAACAGATATTTTTGAAAGGACAAAACTATCATAACTATAGCTCTCATAAAGAAATCAGTGCACCAATGAAGGCTTCAAATAATGAGCAATATCAATGCATTTGTATACGAGTTTAAAAAAAATCCTATAGAAGTGCAATTGTCAATAAATTAATTCAGATCGTACGTCAATGTTAAGCTTAGTATTAAATGCTTACACAATTCTCGTCTATGCGAAAAATTGATTGAAAACACATATTTACATAAATTAAAAACGCTAAATATGGGTGGATTTTATTTTTATTTTTCCATGTACTGCATAGTTTCACCATGTATAGTCATCGCCATCTTTTGCAACGACGATCTAGCATCTCCAACTGGAAATTTCGCGGTATATTTCAAAACCGCCGCTAACTCCTCGTCCAAAAAGTTTGAGATATATTCCATAGAACGCGTTGCGCGAACCGCGAAATACAACTGTTTAAGCTCAATAGATCTATTCTCCATTTTGGCTGACCAAATGTGTCCATAGATCGATGGATATTCCCACAAAGCAATGGTCACTGGTGCACCGACTAATGAGTAAGAATAGGGATGCGTAAAAAAGTCTTTAATGTCCAAATAAAGTTGCCACATTATTGCCAAATGTCCGCCGAGTTTGTAAGCGTCCCTTTCGTATTGTTTGCCCCTATTAGCGAGTTTCATTGCACCTTGGCAGCCTTTGCCGAGCAAGCTTCCAGATGTGAGCATAGTACGAAGGAGCCATTCATCTTTACCCTGACCAAGGAAGCTGTTGGAGCCAAGTTTAGAGAGATTGTGTTCACTCTCCCAATGATAGTTCTCGACTATTTCATTGCTCGCTGTGATACAAAAATTAAAAAAATATTTGGCAGAAAATTAGTAAAAAATAATATGGCAAGGTAGCCGACAGCGAGAATCGCTTAGTTAATTTCGGTTCAGGGTTGCATCATTAAAAAAATCAATTAAAGTGAAACCGCAGACGGTATACCTTTAGGTTTACTAGGTAAGGGCCTGTGCTCATTATCATGGTCGCCAATGAAGTCTCCTTCGACTAGATCCCTTAAACCAGTTGATATCAACTCCGTCACTTCATTATTACGTAGACCACCAAGGTGCTGGAGACATCGAGCTAAGAGATAATCACCTAACAAAAAATGGTTTTAATATCAAAAAAATATAAATATTATCTTAACAAATCTACTTTTAAAGATGATATTTATTTTATTATTACCCGTCAGCAGAACAATTTTGTTCCCATATAACAAATCCTGATATTTATCCGCAAATTTCTGCCGATCTTTAAGGTTCACCATCGTCTTGTGAACCAGGTGCCCTGTTCTTTTCATCTCGACAATTTCCGCGAGAGCCCTTTGGGAATGTAGAACACCACAGTCGTGGGTTTCTATTGCATGGTATGCAGGGTCGAAGCCAGCAGCTTTCGACACCAGGAGGATGATCAAGCCAACTGATTGGAGATTGCTTTTAGATCCAATCAAAAGGTTTTTCGCTGATTTTAACAGAGGATGGTTCGTACCTACCTGAAATAGATTAAATACATGCTCGATAGGATGCTAGAAAGTACTTGAACCTTCGGTTAAATGCTAAAACTGGGTCAAACCAATTTCCTCAAATGTATAGCGGTGTTTGCAATTTCGTCATTGAATAGCCATCGGAGATTGAGAAAGGATGTGGGATAGCCAACTATCTGCTCTGCTTCAGTGGTTACATCACGCCAGTCTAGGACCTGGGGTGCGCGATGCGTGTGGCAATTTCGGTAACTGTCAACATTTTAAATCTTATATAAAGTCATTATTTAAATATCGTATCTTTATATATTAGTACTTTATATATATTAATATATCGTATCTTTTCATTTACGTTTTTGTAGCGGGGCAAAAGATAAAGCGACCGCAGTGGAACGGACAATTCTATTTTATTTATTGTTATAATTGTAAATATACTGTACATGTATTAACTCATTATTTTTTTGTGTTTATACTATAATTGTACGGTTTTGAAGACAAAGAAAGATAAGCTGTTCTATTCAAAATATTGGCGGTTGTACAATACTTATTATAATGCCTATATAAAAGGAATGTATTTCATCATCCTACTTTCACCGTATGAAGAAAAATAAATATTTATCTTTAAATGTCTGATCTTAAAAATCACCTGTATCGTTCAGAACATACGACCGTACTCAAATAATTAACGGTCAACGATTTGAAACAACGGTTGCACATATTGCACAAAAAGTCACAATTCAATCGATAATTAGGCGATCTCATTTCTGACTTCAACACAAATTTTAAATACGACAATCTCGATAACATTTTTACTCTACGAGATCAATTGTGAAGCCGACGTGACAGATGTAATCAGAAAGTTAAAAAGTATATGTAAAAGAGGTTGGATCATTGCTGTACCTGTTTCTTTATAGAATCAACGTCCCCTTTAAAAAACCAAGAACCTCGTTTATTTCTGCTAAGCCTTCGGCAGGTTAACACACCCTCGAAACTTGGTCAGGATATTAATATTCTAATCAGTATTTGTACTTTTTTATTATATTATTTTTTTTACATTTAACACCGGTGTGACCTCTCGATGATTCCTACAATATCGAGTAGATAGCCGAATTGATTTTAAAATATTTGTTTAATATATAGGTTATCCACAGATAACCAAATACTTACATCTTGCCACAAAGTGTAATTAAGATTTTGTAATTATAAATCGGCTACACAGATACAAAATATATATATAGAACTATGGCTACACTCTGGTTAAACGTTTACCGCCCGCTGGGCAGCTAAAATTAAAGGAGTACGCACTGCAGTTTAAAATAACCATAATTAAAACCGAATGAATTTAAATTAAATCGGGTAAAAGGAATGTAGTCCATTTCAAACAAGATTAAATAATACCACAGTTCGTGGCTTCTTGCCATATGGTATTTAACATATTGTATCGTTCCGTATACCCCCTATAGGCTGTAGATAAAATTATTCGAGAAGAAGATAAAAAATTAACCGTACTTTAAAAAATGGAATGACGAGTTGATCTTCTTATTCCAAAACTTTTACAAATTAAGTGCTATTCAATATTTATAAAGACATCATATTTCGATTGTTTGGTCTGATGACAAGGTATCATATGGTATAGATGAAGGCCCCACAAATCTATATTTGCTTTCACACAATTTATATAATATTATATGGTGTAACGGGCGGCCTCATCGTTAATAAGCTATTTCTTCCATACAACCATTATGAACTGTCATAAAATTCGGCGTATATTTTGGCACATCGGAATCCGACTTCATTAATGCACAGATGTATAAAACGATAACTCCACAGGATATCTGTTATCTATACTTCTATTTAAGAATTTAAAAAAAAGATTTAAATGTACAATTACAGAATCAGGATTGCCACAATTAAAAAATCATCCCACTATAATTACCTATAATCAAATACTGGCTCAAATGCACGCGGTTTATAATTACAACTAAATAATACGTAAGAAAATCGAGGGAATATAATTAAGGCAAGGCGTAATCGATGGAAAGGGGTAATCTTAGTTTCGATCTCGCAGATGGATCGAGCTAGGTCATTTTTAACATGTTCCCGAGCACCTTTTCAGTCGGCTGTCTTATTATTGGTTATTTTATTTAGATACATTCAATTGCTTTTTCAATGCACACACACTTCAAAAAAGTTATTTAACACATTTAACTAAAGAGACAAACATTTTAATTGGATGCTAATAATAAACATGTCAAATTGTATTTGTTCTTCTTTTCATTTGTAGGTTCATATTATAATCTACTAATGATTCTTTTAAAGTAGATAACGAAGCTCGGTCTTTTCTTCTGGACGAAACACCAACAGAAGAAATTAATCTAAGTATAAATTATTTATTTGTTTTAGGTTCCCATATAATTGTTTTGTGTGTATACCTTGTCTTGTTATCTTATAAGTATATTGTTTGTTAATATATTTACCACATAAGATGTTTGGGGACAGATTTTATAAAATAAAAATTCAATATAAGTACCCAGTGTCAACCACACTAGTCTATATTAAGTTGAACAAACTCTTGTGTACATAGATCGGTAATAGATTTGATAATGGCGTCATTGTTTTGTTTTGATCTCCTACAAATATTACCTTTTGTATTGTTCGGACTAATACCTGCTGCTGTCCACCTTGCATCCGTACCACCTTGACAACTGTGCGTTGTTTAAAGCAGTCAACCCGTACCAGCGCAGATATTCCCAAAACGTTACGACTGGCCGCAAGTCAAGGCGAGAGCGAACCTCTCTCTTAAAGGCCGACAATTCAATAATCTTTAAACCTTACAAAAAAAAAAACCTATAATTCTTGACATAAGTATTTAATACCACTTAACACTTATGGTATCACATATACGTTATATGTGTCCTTATTACTTAATAAAATCATGTAATAATTTATGCAAATGAAGAAGACGCCTGGTTATAAGTACCGATGACCCAAACATGTTATCCTCGCGTAGAAGCATCCCGATAGAGCGAAATGTTGCCGGCATGCATAATTACGCGTAAATACTTTCTTAAATTCATGGAAACGTTATACCGCTTAAGATTTAAATAATAATAGTGTAAAAAACTATTCAAATATATATCTTTAATAAAACGCCTACCTTATACACAATAAGCACATGCGTTGAGCAATTATAAAAACCTTCCATTATATACCAACAGGTTCACAAAAACAATTTCGTAATAACAGGCAGCCGATTTACGATCCGGCAACCAGTAGGCGCACGTCTTGCCACGCCCTGTTATTATCCCAGTTTTTTGGGGAAGCCGACATATGCCAAAGATACATATTTAAAGCAAGAAACTTAATATAGGTTCGAAATATAAAACACACAAATATAACTTTATATGTAATTATATTACTATATAGAGGAATAATCGTTTTAAGGTTAATAGAAACTAACATAAACTAACTAAATTTACGGAATCAATTTTAAATTTTATAGTATGGTGTAGTCTTTAATATAAGTTTCTTAGATCCATGTGTGGCATAATTTTAAAACGGAAAACTGATAAATTCCTGTTTCATCTAATACAAAGAGAAAACATAAGTTATTAATGCCACTGTACCACAGCTGTGTACGTAGTATCATTATTTAAGCGTTAAAAATCCTCTCACACCAAGTGAAGTTACTAAAACATTGTGGAATAGAATCTACTAAAAATATATCAATAAAACCAAATAGGTACGATACAAATGAAGACCACAAGGATTACAAATGTTTGATATACTAATTTATCAAGCACGAACATTCTCATCATTTATGCAAATACCACAATTAGATTGGCGAAGCCTTGAAACGATGACACGCAGCTTTCAATTGGCCTGCCTGATTGCATCTAGATTTCTAGGACCGTTACCGTGGGAAAACTCTGTATGAAAATATTTAAACGTTGTATTCGACTTAATAAAATAAAGCCTTGATTGTAAATCTTACAGTAGTAAGTACTAATTAATGTAACTCATTTTGGGACTTAAAACAGTACGCTTAAAATACCCCGAAAAAAGGGGACATTTTATTGCGTCTTGCTGACCACTGAAAGCTAAGTAAACCCTTTTTATATCCGTTACATTTTAAAAAAGCAGCAAGCATATTTTAACGGACACATAAGCCAAATGCCTAGGTAGTAAATAATCAATAAAGGTCAATTTAGAAGGAGTAAATATGTAGAATGGTTAAAGGTTTAGGTGCGTAGATCTATAATAGCAATTATCGGTATAGGTCAAATTGATATCTTGTACAATAGTGTTGATATAAATGTCCAAATGTTTATTTATACTTAACTAGAGTTAAGGAATTTCTGATACGGTTGTATTATTGATTGTATATGTACAATAACCTACTCATTTTTGGTGCTAATTATTTAGATTAGATTTCATATACGTCAATTTGATTTTCATTATTAAAGGTGAAAATCGTATCAATTTATACATTTTATTTCTATAACCAAATCAGTGACACAGATGACAATTATATGTTAATGAAAACAACAGGATCAAAATGTGAGTTAAAACAGAGACTATAAATTAGTAAGCTAAATACATAGGAATACATAAAATTAATAGAGTGTGCATGTATAAGAGTATGACAAATATTAAATAGACGAATGATGTATTTTGTTATCGTTGATGTTGTTTGATAAACTATTTATGAAAACATAAATATTTGTTCCACAAAATAAAGTCTATTCACACGTTAACCATAGCCATACATAAATGATCCTACCGGTACCGGTGACGTTTATATGTCGTGGTATAAGATCATTAGTCGTGTTAAGAAATTTAAATAAGGCCTATACTATGATTGGTATTTAAATCAAAGTTCACAAGACACCCGGTAAATAGAGCAAAAATGACGGAGCCATCACCGGAGAGCGGTGACATTTAAATGTGCAGGCGGCACTTTTACGTTCTCCATTTGCATCAAATCGCGTCGATCCACATTCGTGTTTGTTTTTTCTCGCCAATACGTTTTTGGAAAAAGGCTTGTGGTACATTGAGAATATTTTTTATTATTATTTAATGCAGTAGCATATTTATTGGATCTTCTACAATCTTTCATTTGGAGAAATTAGTATCAAATATGATGTATATAGAGGGCCTTTAGGTTTCACCAAAATAAAAATATAATATAATGAAATAAAACCATAATGTAGCCATATTTTACACTAATACTTAAATAACTTTCATTTATAGATAATGGCACGTATTATTATTGTTTTATGCAGTTCGTTTTTCTTGTATGAGTTTTGGATGTCAAAATATATCTTTTTGGTATTAGGCGTTACCACTGGGCTACTCTGCTGCTGTATATCTGCATAGATTATAGAAGTACGGAACTAAAATTAAGTTTGCAACTATGATAGAGCTAACGAACTCCTGACGTTTGTCTATGACTTTGGAAGTGTTTTGTTTTGAATAGTGAACTTGAGTTTTGGCAAATACTATGGTTTATATCGGTACGATTTGATAATCGTTCTACATTTATGGTGATAAACAATTATCGGGACTAGTTCTCACTGTGTTATCAACTTCATTTAAAAACAATTTATTATGCACTAACCCGCATTGTTTATATTCGGTAGCGGCTCCGCAAAGGATTGCATTCAATTACTTTTGTTTATGCCTTGGCTAGGATTTCGTCATTTCACATACATTTTCGCTGGTTTTAGTTTAAAGAAGTGAAATAAAAAATGCAATGCATGGAAAGCTACATATTGACAACTAACTGTACACTTGCGCACTTTATAATTAAATAAAAAAAAACTTATTAAACTATAACTATTACAATCTATAAAGAAATGGTTTTTTTCGTTATAATAACTTAATTATATACAACTAACTCAAGACAAATATATATCGATTTACTCAACTGGACTAAATCGGGGGTAATGGATTAATAACAAGTTGTACTACCAACATGACATTATATCTTGGGTCCTTGGATCCTTTGGCGCTGCGTAGAGATATTGGCATTCACCATGGGGAGTGTTCGGGGGAGTTGTTCGGTTTAGATAAGATTGATTAGATTGTTTGGATAGCTGAATTTTATCTTCGTACAACTAGGCCTGTCTGTCGTTCCAACACTGCGCGTTTCGTAAGACATTTCTTACCACGCACCACCACGTTATGGAACCAGCTACCTGCCGAACCATTACAACTTAAGGTCCTTCAAGAAAAAAGCTTACCACTCCGTTAAAGGCCGGCATCGCCAAGTATCCAGCCACGTGAGTGTCTATGGGCGGTGACTTCACCTTTATGGTGGACCTCATGCTCGTTTGCCCCCTCTTTAAAAAAAATCGTAAACATTGGCGTTACTGATTAAAATTATGAACACTCAATCGCATTTCTTAAGACGAACTTTAAATTAAAAATGCGAATAATAAAAAGCGTCTTTTTCTTTTACTCCTAAAGAACGCTGTTTAATTTTACACTTTACAAAACGAAAAGTTCGTATGAAGTTCTCTCAAGTTCGACACTTTACAATAACTATGAAGGAAATGTTACATTTTTATTATATTAATAGGCGGCGACTACTGATCGTTTATCTTTATAAAAAAAGTTAAAGAAATAAAACAAAACTGTTATATATAAATTTAATCAGCCTATAACTTTACAATATGTGGCAACAACTTCTCTGTAAAAATTAAAAACAAGATCGCAGGCCGCTCGACATCTCTCCAAGGCTTCTTCATATGCACCTTCACTGAATGTGCCCGTTGTGAAACCTGTCATTCATCATATATTCTTCATTCTAATCACAATCTCAACATTTTGGTATTTTTATCAAAAAGTTTTATTACTGTTATGACTTGACTAAAATAAGGAAAATAGTTTAAAACTGATACATAACCAGTTAACCAGTTGTGGGTCTTCTCAGACTGATTTACTTTGGAACCCTCCTAGCCAAAATAAATCTTATATATAAAACTGTTCCAGACAAACATTGTTTTGGCAAAAAAAATGTCTCTAAAAATAGAAGTTGGCCGATTCTCAGTCCCACTCAATATGGCCACAAAATTTCAGGAGAATCGGTCAACCCGTTGCGGAGGAGTACGGGAACGAACATTGTGACACGAGAATTTTATATATTTGATTTCCCCAGATATAGTCTTAGTTACCATACTCCTTCGAAACGGCTTGACCGATTTTTATCAACTTTTATATGCGTATTCAGTAGGTTTGAGAATTTTCTACCCCTAAATGATAAGATTTGTTCATGTGGCATTAAAAAATACATACAACCCAAACTTTTTACCCATTTATCACAAACGGGTCAGCTAGTAGTAATATAAAATTATAGAAACAAAATAATATAAATTAGATTGAAAATTATTAATTTAGGCAATTGATATTTTCGGAAATTATCCTGTCCCGTTTTTTTTTACTATCTTCTTATCGTAACCCCTTTATTCCATAGAATTGTGGTAACACCAAGCTTTCTGGTGTTGCAAGTATTTATAGCAATTATCATTATACAAGTGTGGTCTACTTTTACCATATTGATTTTTTAAATATGTTTAATTATTTATACCTGTTACCAGACTTTTCTCTCTACTATCAAATACAAAGTACATAGTAGCTGTTGCACTTTGAATTTGGTCAAGTGTTGGCTCCAGTACAAGGTTACCACCATCATCGAGTGCACACCCAACAGCTGCGACAACATGCTTCATGGACAAACCTGAGTTCAGTAAAGCTAGACAAGTACAGTTCACTGCACATGTTAGCAGCTGAAATAATTAATTCAATCATAAATATACTTATACTTTATAAGGAAAAAATAAATTATTTTTGTGTAGGGTTGCGACAATTAATATAACACAATCTAAACACTATAAAGCATGTGATTACTACAACATATGATAGAAGAAGTAATTGTTATTAAGTTTTTACCCCTCCAAAGTCCTCGAGTTCTTGTATTGTTACTGTGATACCTGTACGAGGATATAAGCAGCCCAATATTGCTGTTTCACAAGTCTGTCTTATTACACTTTCTTTAAATCTGAAATTAAGTTTAGTTAAGTTAATTTTTATTTAATAGAACAAAGTAAGAAATGCAAACAAAATTTCTAAATAAACTAAATTATAGTAGTATTAAATAAGCTTTAACCTATCAGATACATTAGGTTTTCCTCCTTTTGCACTAAATAATACTTCCAATGTTGCTTTTTCCATGCTTTGGCTTGTATTTTTGATATCAAGAGGCCCATTTACACTTACAAGTACTACAGTTTCACCTGAAATTCAGCAACCAATGTCATTTTAAAACCATTATATAGTGACCTATAGGTTATCGAGTTGATTCACAATTTAGCATACACGAACAATTGTTTAAGAAAAAATATCTCACGACACAACCATACAAAAATGAATATTGTTTAATAATAATTATAATATCAAGGAACGATAGCGGCTTTTATTTAAATATAAAGTGATACTATACTACAAAGTCTAACCTTGCGCTAATATTGCCGATCCATCAGATTTACTTAAATAATTAAGTTCACATTTCATAGGTTTCAACTTAAAGTCTTTTAATTCGTCTGAAACCATCTTAGACTGTTGAATTATTGAAAATTATATAGAATATTGGTGATTTCAATTCATGTAAACAAAAACATAACCTCGAAATTCAGAATGTAGAATATTGTTGTTTTGCTCTTTGCCACAGAGTATTCTTCCTACTTCGGACTTCCTAGTCTGTGACCTAAGTTTCGACTTTCGGTGACGTTTCCACAGACGTTTCTAACCTTATATTTTTAAATTGTAATAATATTTTATGGGTGCTATTGTTATTAATAAGTATCATTATAATTTAATAGTTATTAAACTACTCCAAAATGAAGACCCGTTTCAATACTTATGATATTGTTTGTATGGTAACAGAATTGCAGAGGTAAGTTTAATTAAAAACAAATTCAGAATTTTACTTAGACTTACTTTTATATTGATAATTTTCTTACTTTCAGGCTTATTGGTATGAGAGTGAATCAAGTCTATGATATAGATAATAGGACCTATGTTATCCGGCTACAAAGGTCAGAGGAGAAAAGTGTTTTACTTCTGGAGTCAGGAAATAGATTTCATACTACACAATTTGAGTGGCCTAAAAATGTAGCACCATCAGGGTTTACCATGAAGGTATTAAAAATCATGCAATATCTATGAATTTTTTTAAATTTTCATACCCTCATACAAATGTTTATATCTATATGACAATAAAATCTTTTTTCCAGTTACGAAAGCATCTCAAAAATAAACGTCTAGAACATCTTACCCAACTTGGTATAGATCGTATTGTAGATTTACAGTTTGGTAGTGGAGAAGCAGCATACCATGTTATACTAGAATTATATGACAGAGGGAACATAGTACTTACTGATTATAACTGGAACATTCTTAATGTCTTAAGGCCTCACGTAGAAGGTGATAAAGTCAGGTAATCATTTTTAATAAAATAACATTAATTCAGTTATATACATCCCAATTTAACCAATCTTATAAAAATAACTAAGAATCATAATGATGTAATCATTAATTTAAAGACAGGATAATAAGACAGGACTTTCTCAGATTTGCAGTGAAGGAGAGATATCCATTGGACAGAGCAAAAACTAGTTATGAAGCTCCTAATGAAGAGCAACTAAGACAGATATTATCTAATAGTAAACCGGGTGATAACTTGAAGAAAATACTGAATCCTAATTTAGGTATAATTTTTTTTCTATTAATTCAATGTAAGCTATAGAAGTTAAAAAGAATTATATTATAAACTATTTTTATTATTATGATCAACAAGAGTTTTGACCTATGTATCATTTAAAAACATATTTTATTTATATTTTTTTTTATAGAATATGGTTCGGCTATAATAGACCATGTTTTACTAGAAAACGGTCTTTTGGGTACCTTGAAAATATCATCAGACCCTGACAAAGGGTTTTACATAGATAGGGATATTAATAAACTGGCTACTGCTTTAAAACAGGCTGAGAAGCTGATGGATGAAGCAAGAAACCAAATTTCTAAGGTAATAAACTTATAATATAGTATACGAGTATAAACCTAAAAAACAGATAATCTTAGCATACTTGCATTTTATCCAAGCTTTATGTATAGGGATACATCATTCAAAAGAAGGAAGAACGACCAAATCCAGACAGTGGTGGTGACTTCTTCCTTACAAATCAAGAGTTTCATCCTCTTCTCTATTCTCAACATAAGAACCAGCCCCACGCTGATTACGAGACATTCGACAGAGCTGCAGATGAGTTCTTTTCAGCGTTCGAAGGGCAGAAGATTGATTTAAAGGTATCTTGTAAAACAATTCAAATGTGTTATTGTGGTGTATGAGTTATCTATAGTGATATTATAAATGGGAAAGTGTGTATGTATGTTACGCTTTCACGCTTAAACAACTGAACCGATTACAATGCAATTTGGTATTGAGATAGACTAAACTTTAGGAAAGGTAAAGGGGGTTGTAGGTGTTGAAAGTTAAAAAATGTCATCTGAACTCTGCCATTTATAAACCGATTCAAATTGTATTTAAACCATGAGTATAAGCTACTAAACGAAATAAATTGTACACGTTTTCGTTATATAATATAACAGACAATACAAGTGGAACGTGAAGCGATGAAGAAACTTCACAACGTGAAGAAAGACCACGAGAAACGGATCACCGAGTTGGAGAAAGTCCAAGTGGAGGATCGGCAGGCCGCTGAGATGATATCCAGGAACGAACAGCTGGTGGAACAAGCCAGGCTTGCTATTCAGACAGCTATTGCCAACCAGGTAATTCAGACTAGATGTCATTTGATACATTAATAAATAAAAATCACTTACATTTTTGTATGTTTAAAAAAAATCACATTTTTTTAAAATTTATTCTTAATAACAATTTCACTACGTAGATTAAAAAAAATATGCCACAAAATAATTTTTTTCTATTGCTAATAAATTATAGATGTCCTGGGACGACATACAGCTGTTAGTGAAAACGGCCCAGGACAACGGCGACCCCGTAGCGTCGACCATCAAGCAGTTGAAACTGTCGACCAATCACATCGCGTTGCGCCTGACAGACCCGTACGAGGAGCACGGGGGCCCGATGCTCGTGGACATCGATCTGTCCCTCACGGCGTTCGCCAATGCGAGGCGGTGAGCCTTTTCTTTCTTCTCCACAGTTCTGCATAGTCTTAAGCTAAAATAGTCCTTTACACTGTAACAGGACTTGCTGAACTATTTATATTATATATGACAAAATATCGTTAAAAGTAAGGGTTATACCATAAAGGTAAAGTCGCCGCTCATAGACAAACACGTGGCTGTCACTTAGGCTCTTTTCTTAAACCCTTGATGTGTCTACGAGACAAACATCATTCCAAACAACAAGATGACGCCTCGGCTCCACTCTGCTCTGATTGGTTAATGTTTAATTTACAGATATTATGATCAGAAACGTAACGCAGCAAAGAAACAGCAGAAAACGGTGGAGTCGTCGGGCAAAGCCCTCAAGAGCGCCGAACGCAAGACGAAACAGACCCTGAAAGAGGCACAAACAATTAGTACGATCAGCAAAGCGAGGAAAACGTACTGGTTCGAGAAGTTTTATTGGTTCATCTCTTCGGAAAACTATTTGGTGAGTTACCCAAACTTGGAGCTTTAACTATGAGCTTTTGGAAATGACTTCGAAGGTTCGAAGTTTCTAAAAGTTAAATTAAACGGTTTATTTTTATGAATAACAATTAAATTGTGTATTTAATATATTTGACGAAATACAATGAAGCAACTGATTTTATGCTGCTTTCAATTGAGTACAGTCGGTTTACCATATTAAGCGATTCTTCAGGTGATAGGCGGTCGCGATCAGCAACAAAACGAATTGTTGGTGAAGCGATACATGCGTTCAACGGACGTGTACGTGCACGCCGAAGTGAGCGGCGCTTCGTCCGTTGTCATCAAGTGTCCGGCTGGAGTCGCGCCTCCTCCGCGCACGTTGAGCGAAGCGGGGCAGGCCGCGGTCGCTTACAGGTTCGTTTCTATGTTTTAATGTTTAAGTTTTTTTGACCGTTTTTTGTTTATTTATAATACATGTATTTTATCAGAGTTCTTTAACAGATGTTGTTAAATCTTGGAAAATATTGGAATAATCAAGCAAAACTTATTTTATTTATTCCGAAACATTGTACGTGCTTATGTCTGTTAGGTTTAAACCAACCATGTCTCCATTTTAGTGTGGCGTGGGAGGCGAAAGTGCTAACACGTGCGTGGTGGGTGTACGGGCAACAGGTGTCCAAATCAGCCCCGACCGGTGAATACCTCACGACTGGATCCTTCATGATCCGCGGCAAGAAGAATTACCTCTTGCCGGAACACTTGCAGTTCGGCTTCAGTTTTCTGTTTCGGCTTGAGGATAGCTGCATTGAGAAACATAAGGACGAGAGGAGATCTGTTGTCGATGACGTTTCCGAAGTTGCTGAGAGTGAGAACGATGCGGAAATTGTCGTGTCCGACGATTCTGATGATGAAAAGGATAAATTGGATACGATCGTTGAAAATAATGAATTGCAATGTAATCAAGTGAATTCGGAAGGAAATGATTTGGAAGAGGGTAAAAGAGAAGATTTAGAAGAGAGTGATGCTATTAAAGATGAAAAGGAAACTGATGACTTGAAGGAAGACAATTCGGATAGTGATGATGATGGAGTTTTGGATACGCATATAAAGGTTAGAGAATACGTCTTTTATTACCATACGCCTTCAATTTTGCTTGCTTTAACAAGAGTTTTTAATCCAGGTCGATCACGGAACAGGGCAAGTGTTAATCGCGTCGAAAACTAGGACAATATCAGAAATGTCCGAGAGGAGTGAAGAGTTGAAGTTCCCGGCGATGCCCAAGAAGAAACCGCAGAAGAATGAAAGGCCCCCGCCGAAGGAGAAAGCGCAGAAGGAACCGAACGGCCCGAAACGAGGCCAGAAGGGGAAATTGAAGAAGATCAGGGAGAAGTACAAGGACCAAGACGAAGAAGATCGCGCGTTCATGATGGAATTATTGAAGGTTTGTTATTATTTTCATATGTCAGGTAAACTTATCTAAAATGGTTGACTTAATCTTGTATTATATGAATTGTGGGTTGCCTGGTAGAGATGGCTTATTAGCGATAAGACCGCCGCTTTCTCTTATATGCAGTAGCATCAATTAACATTATTTAATTCTACTATTTTTGTGTAACAGTGTGTGTGAATTTGTGATTTTGTAAATTCCCAGCCCGACAAAAGTGCGAAAGAATCAAAGAAGGCGCTGAAGCAGGCCGCGAAAGGTGCCAAAGAGAAGAAATCCAATCGTGGGCCGAAGATACCGCAACCAGCTCCATTGCTGCTCGAGGCGGAATCGGAGGACGAACCTGAACTGGAAGCCGAGGTAAGAGTAGAACAGATACAGCGAACGTCTGCTCGTTTGCCCTTTTTTGCGTAACAAATTTGCCTTTTATCTCCTGGATATTTTAACAGTTTCCAATACCTTAGGGTTTTCAGTCTACAGAAGAAGAGCTGACCCAGCGAAGTCAATGAACGAGCAGTAGGATTTCAATTTTAATACAAATATTAGAGATTATTATAAGAACTGTTATTTTTTCCGAACCAAACCAAATCAAAAAATCAATCGTTCTTTTATATATATTCCATGTTTATGTCCCAAGAGGTTTTTTGAAAAAATATTTTTGATACATTAGAACAACGGAATATGATATACTTGGCGATTTATGGAGGGTTTCTTGTCCGTAGTCCGATTGGTCTACGCCTGTGAATTGTGTATTATTTTGAATCTTTCCTTTTGACATTTTTTTTTTAATAAAATCGACAGGCTGAACCGACGGGCGATGCGGATACGGAAATGTTGTGTCAGTTAACGGGTGCTCCGTATACTGAAGACGAGTTATTGTTCGCCGTGCCCGTCGTGGCGCCCTACTCCTCACTTCACAACTACAAGTTAGTTTTTTTTTAATATAAATATTTAAGATATATACATATATATAAATACTTTTAAAAAAAAACGAAGACTCAACCTCGCACACTCACTCACACAAAAACACCTTTGCACACACTAATACACACACACACTTAAATGCTCGTTCTTCACATAATATACTCCACTTGTTCATATTTATATATATATTTTTATTTATTTTTTTCTGTTCGTGTTTTTTATTGTTGTTTTATTTTTTTCTGATCTTGGATTCTATTTTTCTATGTTTTGACCTTATTTTGGCTTTGTTTTTGATCTATTTTTGTTGTGTAAGCTTTTTGTGATAAGCTGTATAGGTTTATGAAATAAAAAATAAAATAAAATATGTGGGTATAGGCCTCGTGCGATATTTGTTTTTCTGTTTATTTTTTATTTGCTTTTCTTATATTTTTCTTTTTACTCATTAAGTATTATTGTTTCCGTTATTCAAGATTCGCATTTGATTGGAAGAGATCGCTTTTCAGACCGCCTTTTGATCTTCCGTTAAAAAGTGTGTCAGAGTATTATTACCAATAATTTTGGTCTTTGTGCAGGTTCAAAGTGAAGCTGACCCCGGGCACGAGCAAACGGGGCAAGGCGGCCAAAACGGCGGTGCAGGTGTTCCTGCGGGACAAGGCGGCGTCCGCCCGCGAGAAGGACTTACTGAAGGCGGTCAAGGAGGAGAACGTGGCCAGGAATTTCCCGGGAAAAGTCAAATTGTCCGCCCCGCAGCTGCACAAACATAAGAAATAGCTTAAACCAATGCTGGTAATGTTTTCATACAGAGAGATATTTTTACGTGTATTAAAACATCCACACGTATCAGCAGGCAAGACAATGGTTTTACCGTTTTTTTTTTAAATTTATAAAAAAAACCCCAAGAACTGTTAAAGTCCCAAATCTATTCCACTATTAGAAACAATTTATAATTTAAGTGATCAACGATATTCATGCGATATTAATATATTTTCAATGAAACAAGTACTTTTATTTGATATCAAATATGACAGACACAAGCCCACTTATATATAAAGTTTATTGCGATCAATCTTCCTCCTCCTCCTCCCCGAAGATGCCTTCTCCCTCACCAGGCAGTTCTGGCGGTGGTGGTGGCGGTAGATGAGCGATACGATAGGCCTGCAATGTTTTCACTTATATATTTACATCTATACATGGAACATTGTAACTGTCTGGCTGCAAATAGATATTTTTTTATCAATCAATCAAAATATCTTTACGAATAGTCTTAGAAAAACGAGAGGAACTGGCAAGAAACTCTCCGCCTTTACATCGTTAAGTAGGTTGTACACCATGCTCATATATATATATATATTATATAAAAAAATAAAAATAAATAACTACCGCTTGGGCATGGTTATATAAGAGCACCTGCCAACACAGTACCAATGTACCAATATCTTATCCAATGAGAGAGATCTATGATTACCTCTTCATCGGCAAACGTCGGATCGGCCATTTCCATGACCTCCGGCCCAACGAGGTACTCATCCTGCGGCCGAGGCAGTTGGAGTGGCGAAAAGTTCGGCGGTTGATACTTCAATCCCCAACCGATGTACATACACTCCGATCTCCTACGGAATTATATCTGACGGTCACCTCTGGTGGTGAGAATACGTGATATTGATCACGTGCGAACAGGCACGTCCCGGTCTGTCTTGGGTCATTTAAATATGTCGTAGGGTTATGATAATGTGATTGTAAATTAATTGAAATTACACTTTTGATTGGTTTAAAAATTGTAATACAATTTTATCATATTTGATTAGTTTCTAAATAAGTTGAATGGTTTAAAACATTTGGTAGGAATTCAAAAGGACGTTTATTGTATTGACCAATCACAGCAGAGCAAGCGATCTTGGGCGCCATCTTGTTGTGGTGACAGTGTGTTCAGGACTTCATAATTGTTTTTTTTTAATGTATATGAATAGGGGGCAAACAAGCAGGAGGCCCACCATAAAGGTGAAGTCACCGCCCATGGACACTCATGTGGCTGGGAGCTCGTGAGTACGTTGCCGGCCTTTTAGGGATTTGTACGCTTTTTTCTTGAAGGAACCTAAGTCGTAGTGGTTCGGAAATACCGTGGCGGGCAGCTTGTTCCATAACGTGGTGGAACGACAGACACCAAGATGATGCGGGTGGTTCGTATTCTGCCTTGATGTCCGAAGGTGAAATTTAGCTGCAGGTATTGGAGTAAACAACATAACCCTAACATGACGACTACGAAGCCACATTAAGTCCACTTTCCTCTTTCTTTCCTCCGACTTCCTATCGTGGGTAAATTTAGATAAAATATGGACGATGCTTATACAATGAATGCATACTTTCCTGCTGCATACGCTACAGCCCCGGGCCACACGTTGCTCCTCAAGGAAACTAGGGCTCGATCCGGGCAAAGGATAGAACTGATACGAGGTGTCCAAGCTGGGAGTCCCTCTACTCGAGCGTCCTCTGAAAGAGAGGTAAACAGAGACGGACCGCTCTCCGGCTCCATTGGTGGAGGGCCCTCGTCCTCTTCTTCTTCTAGCCCCTCATCCTATTAGGAAGAAGTGAAAATTTCAAGCCAACAACATATACAGAAGGAAAACGCCGAACATCACGAACGAGAAAAGGTCGTGAAGAGAAATGAGATAGTAATTGGAATTAATATTAACCATTCCAGCATTGGGGTTCCACCAAATGGTTCTGCCCTGTTTCAAAATGTGTCGCCCGTGATGGACCCAATATGTTAAGTTGGTGTCCAAGAGGTCTTTAATCGTGTGCCCATGGTAGAACGGGTTGGGGTTGAAGGCTAGGTCACCTGCAATTTGATTATTCATCAAAGTGAATATTTTATTTATTTATTTCTACAACCCATACAGCGTTCATAATAATACACAAAACCATACAAGTAAAGAAATAAATAAGATATAAGAAAATTATGAGGATAGATTACGATAATAATTTGTGGGTTTCTGGATGCTGGTGACCACCCTCTTAAGCTTGCTAAGGGATATGCTAAATAAGTCAACACTTGACGATTTTATATCGGGCTGTCTAATTAGGCACAGAGTCCTGCACATAATTACTATAGAATACCATAATTGTTACCATGGCAACTGACACGGAATTAAAAACCACATTCCCGATATGAACTTTCTTGTATGGCATGCCTTTATGCTGAAAGAACTCGACCTAGACATTTCTATTTCCTTTTAATACGTGTCTATTTAAAACGTAATATACCAGCTCCTTCTTCCATATCAATGTCCTCCTCTTCTTCACCAGAACCAAATGTAAAGTAGCCCTGGGGTGAAATGGATGTGGCTGCCTGGATACGAGCTATTTGGGCACGGAGGTAATTACGCTCCGTACCTTCAAATGGCGGGAATGTTTGGATCTATAAAAGATATATCAATTAATTCATATAAGATATATAAATAAGAACAATGAATTAGTTAATATATTTCGACCAGAACAATTCATTTCCATACATTATCATATAATCATTTTAAAAGCTTTTTCAATTAATTTCATCTTATAAGTTACATACAATTTAATTCTCATAAAATCTCTTCATGAAAAAGTTACCTCCGCATCCAAATCCCCAGTCATACATCGAACAGAGAGGCGAGCCACTCGGACCTGATCAGGCGTCACGTCTGGAAGACATATCCACGATTCTCCAGGCTTATTGCACACCCAATACACCTGTACACACAACAACTATACAGTTAAAGAATATTTATAGGACAATGATACGTTTTAATGCGTCAGCATGCATAAGGACAGTTTACAGTGCCTTACAATGCTTTTGTTATTTATTTATTTTATTACATCTGTCCCCAGACATTTTATGTGCCAAATACATTTAAAACAATAAACTTATGAGATAATAAACAATTAAATGGGAACTTGAGACAAAATAGTTATTTGAATGTATGTAACATAAATATGTGTGTTGCCTGTAAGAGATCGTTTATTAACGTTAAGGCGTTACCCTTATACGTACTAACAACTATTAACATTATCTACTTCTACTGTTTTATTGTAACAAGGTGTAAATAAATTAAAAAATCGTATTTGAAATATTTTTAACAGAGCTATCGAGTTTCTTGTCGATTTTTCTCAGTAGATAACTTCCTTTCGAACCGGTGGTAATGTTAATGACGATACAAAAGTGTCCTTTTAAAGACCTCCATAAATAGTTTCAATAAATTACCCAATTCATTTGGACTAAAATAACATAAACTTAAAAGCGGTTAAGAATATCAAAAGGTACAAACTGCAAAATACGTAAATTAAACCTTTTTGTTAACGCCTTGGCCTGGTCTTTCAACTGGTATGGGCAGGGGCGGCTGCCATGTCGACACAGGTATGGGTGGTAATTTCGGAGGAACAGGCTCTTTGTGCTGCTCTTCACGTGTCTCACCCTCACCCACTAGGACCAATTTTAATGTTATATGTTGGCTGCAGTGTCCGGTCACTATACCTCAAGATTTATTAGCCAATTTTGCTATAACCTTTTGAGCACGCGATAGCAGAGTGATTATTAGTAGTTGGGTTGTTAAAAAAACAACTAGACTATACTAAGTCGAAAAACATTTTTTTACTATTTAAAGAAAAACTTTACGGAATTAATCTGCACATATAAAAGGTTAGTTAAAGATAGATAAGAATTACTTATTTCCCTCTGCTCCTCAACCTCATGTGGCCTGTCTTCGTCGGGACCTTCACCTTCACCAGGCATATCCTTCATTTCAAATTGCTGAAACCACATTCATAATAAATAATTATTGAAATCACATAGAAAAACATTAAAATATACTCTATACTCACACAAGACGATTTAGTTTAATATAATTTATTTAATAACCAGATACGGTAAATCTATTAAGGTAGCCAGCTCATCGCTCGAAACTTTTTTAATCAAGAGGGTTTAAACAATGCAGGAGGCACACCATAAAAGTGAAGTCGCTGCCCTCACACACTTCTTAAAAGGCCACTAACTCCCTAAACGAAATGCTCTTTTCTTGAAGGACCCTAAATAGCTGGTACCAAAATTAACCCCTAGTTGTATAATTATTTTTCTACAAATTACCCGGATCCTCCTATCCAGCTCCTCAATTGTTAAGTCTGTTTCTGCAATGTAGTAGTTCGCCCTTGTACCAAATATTTTACCGAAGAATCTGTAATATGACGCTTAAACAAAACGTGCTTTAGTATATTTAAATTATAATAAAGATATTTACCTCACTGTGGCAACTGGTTCTTTTATAGCCAACATATTAATTGCTATGTAAAGGGCATAGCATTCGTTATCTGGCAAACCATAGCCTGTCTGGCAAATTATAAAAATATGGTTACCATTTATTAAAAACAATTGTATCCAATTGCTCAGTAAAAAACATAAGGAGTTACAAAAATTAAGATTTTTCTTCCCCTTACACTTTTTCGGAGCAATGTCACATATATACAACCTGTTTGAAGTAATAATTATTGTCTATTAAGTCAGCTATGCGTGGTTTCGAATCGTCTTCTTCTAAATCCAATTCCGGCTCTTCTTCACCTAGTTCATCCATCTTCTGTGATTTGCTTGCTAGTAGCTGATAAAATAACTTGTGTGTCATAATTATAAGAGTGAACTTAATACATATGAATAACAACTATAATTTACACGAAACATTTCTTCCACCCGACGCACAGTGGTTAATTGAGGTGGTGATAAATAAACGTCGTTCAGCAAATCGAAATTTGGTCGGAATTTCTCCTGCTTCACTTCCCATGAGTATTGCTCGAAGTTATCAACTACATTTGGTGGCTTCTGCGTTAGGATCTTCTGAACTATGTCCACAAGGTGGTCATACCTTTATAAAAGATGTTAACTTTACTATATTTTATTTAAAAATGTAAAGCAAACAATACAATTCTGAGGGATATAATATATATTTCGAACAATTAACTAACATTGAATCCGCGGTAGCTGCGCTTTGCTGTTTTAAAAAGTTTTTGGCCAACACCAAATCATTATTGAGATCAGGCATTGCATTTTCACCGGCTGCTATTAGATCGGGCTCCAACAAAAATGTCTTCGACATTTTATGTGTCTGCTGTTTTTAATTCGCGAGAGCTTCTCTTACAATAAAAATATTGTGAAATATGGAGTTTTTTATGTTATGACAGTTGACGGGTGTATTCATATTAAATAAACTGGCATATAATTTATTTAAAAAATGTTTACCTATATAACATTAATAATAGGTAATAAGTTATATAAAACACAGTGAGTGACAAAGAAAACTGCAGAAGATACCGAACAATAATATTTCAAAGATCTTTGATAAGCTGGCTTTATATTTTCGAAGACATCATGGTAATTGCTATATTAATAACCTTAATT
This sequence comes from Leptophobia aripa, assembly GCA_951799465.1. Classification (NCBI taxonomy): domain Eukaryota; kingdom Metazoa; phylum Arthropoda; class Insecta; order Lepidoptera; family Pieridae; genus Leptophobia; species Leptophobia aripa. The sequence continues at coordinate 7,461,383 of OX637271.1, forward strand.
TGTTGTACCTATTTCATACTTGGTAACAGCACCATGATCTCATAAATCGAGCTGACAACTGACAAGTGTCAATTGTCTTTTCAGTGTTTAGTTTGTTTTGATAAAATTTGTTTTCTTTTCACATTAATATTGCAATTATTTCATTCATAAAGCATCATTTTACTTGTTGTTTCATATAATTTTCAGATCATTAAACAACTATGATGTGTATTATTGTGTTATTTGATTGATTTTTAAATAAATAACCTTAAGTAAGAATGGCATTGAAGTTTGATGCAGCTGCTTACAGTTTTAGAAAAACATGCCCGTACGTTGCCAAAGATTTACTGAGATGGTTTCCTGGACACATGAATAAAGGTTTAAAACAGATACAGAGGAAATTAAAATCTGTCGATTGTGTCATTGAAGTTCATGATGCAAGAATTCCCTTTTCTGGTCGAAATCCCATCTTTACGAGTACAATAACAGGTGCAAAGCCACACATCGTAGTTTTAAATAAGAAAGACTTAACCGTTAAGTCATTAATACCAAGAATCAAGGATCAGTTATTAGCAGAAGAAGGTATGAAAAATGTGGTTTTTACAAATAGTAAAGATCAGTTTTGCAGAGGCCTCAAATCGTTGAAACCGCTTATGATAGACTTAATTAAGGACTCAAACAGGTAACTGTTACCTCCAAATAATAAGTATCTCCCTTCATTTGTATTTACTTCTTAATTTATTTAGTATACTTACAATTCTTATAGAGATATTTAAAATAATATTTCATAGTCTTTTAACAGTCCTGCCTCCAACTGTATCTTCTGTCTTCATTGAATTATTTTCTTAGACAATTATATGATGAGGGGAAATTATATCATCTGTCATGAGGAATTAGATTAGATTTACACCAGTAGGGCAACTGCTAAATTAATTTTTTTATAATCTCAATAAAAATTTTATCTTCAGATATAATCGCAGTGAAGAACAAGATTATAATGTTTTAATAATCGGTGTGCCTAATGTTGGTAAATCCTCCTTAATCAATATGCTCAGAAGCAGAAATACCCATCAAAAGCATGCACTACAAGTTGGTGCTGTAGCTGGTGTTACAAAGAGTATGCATACAAAGATAACGATAAACAGAAATCCTCACATTTTTATGTTTGATACGCCCGGTAAGATTCATTACAGACCATATTAATAATTTTAGGCGATAATACCTTATAAAACATGTGTAGTTAATAATAAAAAACTTTTTTAGGCATACTAGAACCGTCGGTAACAAATGTTGAAATGGGTTTAAAGCTGGCACTTTGTGCATCTTTACAAGACCATTTAGTCGGTGAAGAGATTATAGCTGATTACCTTCTATACTGGTTAAATACTCATAATAACTTCAAATATGTAGAGTATATGGGTTTGGAGGAGCCATGTGATGATATTAATAGGGTATGTTTCTTTTCAAACTCAGCCAGTTCTAACATATGTCATTTTTTTGTTTTCCCGTTAATTATTTTCGTTTTCCCATTTTTACCAATACTAAATCTGTGCATAAACAATTATACCTTAGAAGAAGTAAGAAAGAACCTTAGCTGAGTTAAAACCACATTATGAGTTACTTTAAAATTCGCGTTAGTTTGTACCAAACATACAAGAGATAAAATATTCCAAGATGGGTCCGCCAAAAATACAATATACTTGTATATTTACTTATACTAATTGCAAATATAGCTTTGTTTGTTTAACCAGAAAATAAAAAATATACTATAATTACCCATTTTGACTTGTTATCCTAAGATTTATCTGCAATTAAATATCTTATGTGCGTCTAGTCCCCCCTCCCACATACCTCATGAGGTGACTAGCTCTGTCATACAAATGACAAATTACATTTTATTTACAATTATTTAATATCTTATAGGTACTGATTGCTGGCAGTGCTAAATTCAACCGTATACGACGCATACGCGACTATGATGGCCAGATGAGGGAAGCACCAGATTTAATAGAAACCGCCCGTATAATGATCCGGGGATTCCGGACTGGAGAACTAGGGAAAACATTGCTCGATATACATTTGTTGAAGGAGAAAACTAAAGATAGCCCAGTGACAAATTCAGAATTAAATCTCAATGAAGACAGTTAATATATCTCTAACTCTGCCTAGTCATGACTTTAGTAGCCTGTTATTCAAGAACAACACACATCAATAAACTTGTTTTTGTTTTTATTATATTAATTTCCGTATTCTCATGCTTATATTACTGGAGGTCTTTTGAGGGCCAGTCTTTTCAGAGTTTGTACAGCCTTCTATTAAAGGTCTGTAAGTTATAAATCTCACTTGAAAATATCTAATATATGTGACACATTGGGTTAATCCCAAATGTATATATTAGTATTGAAATACAAACACCCAGACTGCAGTCAACAAATGTTGACCGTGCTGGAAATCGAACCTGGGATCATCTGATCGAAAGTCGGAGGCTTTACATTGTATTATATGTGTATCTTATATTTGTCCAGTTGTTTTGATTTATAAACGCTTCTCGTTATTAATAAATTATTACAAATTGTTTTAAGATTATATTTTTAAATATTGGTATTTTTATTTATCATTTTGGACCCATATAACGCCCGAGCAGGGGGTGCCCCCGAGCTGTCAAGTCAAGTCATGAAGTCTCAATAAGGACTACGGTGATGCCCCAAATATAAATGTATTAAAAATGTTTTAGTGATGACTGAAATTCATAAAGTCGACTTTTCTAAAAAAATACGATATTCTAGAGCAGTTGTAAATACTGCAGTTATTTCGTCTGTGTTAGAAAATCATTAAGTCATAATATGATAATCGATCGAGCGAGAAATTTATGTAATAGCGATATCTTAATCGTAACAGTTATGGTTCGTTTTAAAATATTTTACGTAGTGATTTTATTATTTAGGTTTGGTTGAGGTATGAAGTACTTTAAAGTTAATCAAAAATAACTTCATTTATATAGGTAGCTTTCTTACGTTTATTATAGTCGAGTTCCCAAATCAAGAGGAATTGGCAAGAAATTTCCCGCCACTCCTTAGAATCAAGTCTAATGTTTTTCAAATTCTGACGTATGTTTGTTCTACAAATTTGTCTATGACCATGGGTGGCAGTGTCAAATTAAATATGACAAATAAACAACGAGTTCAAAATATTGCAGTGCAGTAAAACATAAAATTTTATTATGTAAAATTTCCGTATCTTCATTTTGATTTTTACAAAAAAATAGTTTTTTTTTTGCTAAAAACCGGCAATTATATGAAGCGAGGCTAATTAAAACGGGTCTCTTGATCCACATTATGTATCCTTTACAATTACTAGAAGACGTATACAATATAATTCAGGAGTACCGATGGCTTTTTGAAATCGCAACGAACTATTACCCCGTCACAATGTCAAAAATGCACACAGCATGAAAACAACATGGTGTCCCATTCAAATGTGTTCGCGTACAGAAAATTATGTCGGCCTTTAAGGATGTCCACAAGTTCACCCAGCACAAAGGAAAATAACACTCGCACGCAATATTCCACGTCATCATTCGCTGGCGACACTAACCTTGAAGAGGTATCTTCGTTCACCACAGACGATACCTTAAACATGATAACAACACCATGGACAACAGAATCGTGGGAAGCGGACACCGTATCTTCTGGCGATCAATTTTATCTAACGTACTCTAGTGCCAGCGATAAGTTGATACCTTTATCGTCTTTATCGCTTCTGCCTAAAACGTCATCGTCTTACGGCCTTTTAAGTGTTGATAATTGCAGCTATAGTAAAAATACATTGACGGTGTTTAAAAATAACACAAAGCCGCGCGGAAGCGTTGTAATTCTACCTATGACGTCATCAATATCGTCAGGAACGCTGAGTTCTTGGACTATTGAGTCGTTCACAAGCGATGGAAGGTTCGCACTCCACTCCGAGATCAAGGCGTGGAGCTTCAACCCCTGTACGACTTTAAGCGAGACTGACTTTTATCCAAGCACTATGGAGTCCAAAACTTTCGTCTCAACACCAACAATGAATTCAGACAGCTTTGATATGTTATTATTTGAACAGAATAATGATATTTTGATAACATTATAAAATCATTAATTACATTAGTGTTGTCAATTATTGTGTTACAATATGAACAGCGTTTACATTTTATATCGAATACAATTTACAAAGTTAGTGTTATTAAAAACATTATCTACGCAATACCTTATGTAATTTATGTAGTACAAATCAACAACTAACATGGTATTTTGCTTAGCCATTCGAAAAAAATATCAAAGAAACATGATGCTATATCATTCCTCATGAGGAGAGTCTATACTCTATGTAGAGATTGTAGTCGTGAGTGACGTAAGCAACGTTTTAAATTCCCGATTCTCACAACTCACTGTAGGAAAAACCATTCTTACATAATAAAGTTACTATTATAATTTATGAGAATATTTTACTTTTATTGCTCGTTTAACCTCTTATTTTAATTAGGAACAGGTGCGGTTCATTGTTTTATTACATAAGATTCAGTATATCTAGGTACCTACACTAGTAAAAAAAACTAAATTTTACAGTCCATCTGATATTTAAAATGCAAATTTTCATACTTTGATAATACCTTTTTAACACATTGTGTAAATATACAAAGTTCCATATTCCGAGTCTGGTACTTCGATTACGTATTGAAATAACCAAAAAGTACATAACCTAACACTTTATAGACACGTTTGTGCAATCATACGCCTTAGAAAATTACGTAATGACGTAATTAAATCAGTTGGTGGAAGAGATGATAGCTATCAGGTCTTTTGATGACTTTTTTATCGAATTCAAGTTTTTTTTAATGTAACAGAATCCAAACGGGCAAGCGGGTCACTTCGAGTGCAGTGCTAACCGTCCCCCAGTAACACCTGCAACGCCAGCAGGCTCACAATTGAGTTGCCGGCCTTTATGGAAGAGAAACACTCTTTTCTTGAAGGCATGTCGTAGTTCCTTGTAAAAGCATATTTTAAATAAAACTAAATTTCACCAATAACGTATATTTAAATAAATGCATTAACAACCATGATAACTTATTGTAAAGGGCACAAATATAAATGAAATGGAAACACAAGAACCACGTCTTAACGAAAATCTTTTGCGAAAATACAACTCGATGTTTGTATATTTTTCAACTATGCGTATAAATTACAAAAAAAAACAATATTTAATACTGGTCCTTCGTATAATTATATTGCATCCCTGCTTTATAAGGCCATTTGACTGTTTCGTTGTGTATTGCATTGTTACGACATTATGCTTTAGGTACATTACAAAGACCAATAACGGTTTTATAATATTTGGTTTCGGTCAGAGAATCGACAAGAAATCTTCCCAAATCGTGTTTGGAGACTGCGCGTCCAGGTGACTTTTCAGGATTCACTTCAACAATGATGTCCCGACTCGGATCGTCTGTGAATAAAAGGTAGGTGTTAAATTCTTTCGTGTTAATATCAAATATTTTTATATATTATCAGTTATTAACATATAATAAAATTATTAAAATATTACAGTACAATATAAGATCTATGATTTTTAGTATGGTCTGTAATGTCAATGTCACATAAGACATACAGTTAGTCATGTGACTCGTGTTTTATTATAATTAGTGAATGATGAATGGGAGTGACCTTGGACCTACTACCAGGATGCAAGCAGACGATCTGACGTTTGCACTCGCTGGTATCTTACACAAACTCTCCCTCTTAAGTCTTTAACTTACTCTAAACCTACTCTAAACTCAATAAGTGATTTTTATAATCCAGTAGCAAATAAAAATATTCAACCGTTAACTAGCAAAGACGTAAAAATTTAAATTGTCTCGTCAATAATTTATTTAGTTAAACATTATTACGTTATTCAAACATGACAAAGACTATTTCCCACGAGGGTAACCGAACCATCATTCATACTTTTAATGAGATTAATAAATGCCTCTCTGAACCTCCAGAGGTTTTCCTTATCGTCGAGGTAGTTAATAAATTCTAGTTTTCGAAATAAATAATATTTATCGTATATGAACGTTAGTCGAAGGACAATATTTGTTTTAGACAAAGTGCTCTTAAATTTGTAGTAGGTATTTACTCAAAATTAACATTGGCAAAGGTCGCCCCAACATCATTTATTAAATATACAACTATATTTTTCAATTTTTATAGTCACGAACTATATTTTAACGTAAAAACCTCAACCTTAAAGGTAACAATAAATTTATGGAATCATAGAGTAGTCATAGATACATGCTCACAGATTACATGTTTCTAAACAGGTTTTATAACCTCTTAAAGTACGACCATGACAGCACACATTAAACCATTAAATTATAATCAATTACATACAATCTTGCTTGTTAAAACACAACTAACTATTCTTTATACAATCAATTGAGATTGAACTATGCACGCTATTAAGATCAGTTATCGCAAATTCAATACAAGTTGCAGGGTGATATTACCAATTGTCTGAAATTGCATCGTTTCTATAACAGGACGTCCTGGACGGATGCGATCAATCAAACAAAACGAACAAATCTGTATAAGCGACAAACAATGTCCATTTAATTGCGAATCACCCACCCGCATTTCACAAGTTACAACAAAAACGCGCGAATTCCGGTACAACACACTATTCTTTAGTCTGTGGCGTGCAATATAAAATTGACATATATAACGAGGCAGTAATAAAATATGAACAACTCAATTTAAAATGTATTTGAATTCAATATAATCATCGTTCGTATATTTAGATACTTGAAGCACGGATTTGTTATGTTTAACGTTTGCTAGGACATTGTTACGAATGTTGATTTCAATTTATTATTTCACAAGATACAAATGAAATCTGACATCGAGGTTGTGAAAATTCACCTATCCCTGATATATGTTCTAAAGAAACACGTGTATTTCTTGCCACGTGCCGATATTTTTAATCTATATTCCGGAAATTTAATTTGAGTACCTATAGATTTAAAGAAATGTAAGTTACGCTATTTGTACATCAGCATTATTGAAATTATTGCTCTCTTAATCATCTATTGAAAAGTTACTAATTCTTTTTCTTGAGCCTTACAATGCTTTGTTATTTGAATCGTAAATAACATAACATTTCGTATTAATTGTTTATTTTAAAAGAGCAGCTATCGATTTTCTTGCTGGTTCTTCTCGGTAGATGACTGTCATCCGAACCGGTGGTAGTGTAAAAATTAACGATTCAAAAGTGTCTTTATAAAGACCTACTTGAATAAAGATATTTTGAGTTCGAGTTTGAGTTTACTGGGTATTAAATAAACAAATGACAGGACATTTAAAAGAAAACACTCAGAATAAACATTAACATAATAATTTTTGTTTTTAATTGCGTATTCGATTGTATAAAACATATATTTTGTATTGTAAACGTTTAAGGTCAGATTATCTATGTAGTACATATCGCATTAAACAATTTGCTGCTAACATGTATGTATATATATACATATATTATATGAAGATTAACCGCGAGTTAATTGTATGGCAACTGCGCACACGTGTAAATAATGCAAATTGCATTACTTGATGAGTTGTTCGATTTCTAGTTAATAGGCACTTCATAAATAGTATTGTTATTTCAAGTATCTGATTTTTATCATTTAGTTACCTTTGTTTAAAGGTTAAATAATAGGAATATTTAAAATAATACAACTCATGTACCAATTAAAATGTACCAGTAAAAAAGTTTCCGATGGGTGATTATTTTAATTAATACTAAACGGGATTTAGTCTGTAGCTATAATCGTTGCATGGAGACCACATTATGATCTGTATTGTCAAATCATTTGTGAAATAAATTTTGACAGTTTATCCAAAAATAACAAACTCGACCGAATGAATATTGACATAACATATTAGATGGCTGCTGTGCGTATCAGTTGGTGTTAAAGAAAATTTAACTACATTTCGATAAATACAAAGAAATTTCATATGAATATTGTGAGTTAGGGTTAGATTAAACTTTGTTGGCCATCTTTTACTGCAGTTCTGCAAAAGCTTACGCTACCAAACAACGGATTGTTTTGTAATATTAACTATGCTATTGATTACACTACAATTCATTTGTATTTAGTTTTAATTCAAGAATTTAGCTAAAAATAATGTCATTAAAACCTCTTCACAGTGCCAAATGACATAGGAGTATGTTTTAATTGGTTTTACGTGCATAATCGTGTATACGTGCTGTACATCATGGACATGATTAATTTTTATATTTGTCGTGAGTTATATATTGATATTTTAAAGCAATTTTATTTCTGTCTTTGGTTCTAAGATAAAATAAACATACTTTAATAGCTTAAACAGGAATACATATGAACATATTTGGCATTCTTCAGTTCTTTATTATAACGACTTACCAGATATGTGTGGTGAAAAGACCGCGATCCAGTCCAATCCAGATCCTTTCAGCTCCTCGTACATTCGCTGGTGGTCCTTCGTGATCTGAATGAACCTTTCTGGGACCTTGTCTGCTTCATAAAACAGGAAAGCGGAAATGCAGGCTGATACCGTCTTCACGTGTTTTGCTCTCATGGCGTCAACGATATTTTTCGTTCCTTCTGACATATCTGAAGTCGGATCTAGATTACCTCTGGTACCTAAAGCTATGATCACGCCATCTGTGCCATCAATGGCGTTAGTAACAGAGTCAGCTTCCAAGACATCACCTTTAAAAACTTCCACTTTTGAAACTAAGTCTTCGGGAAGTTTCGACGCGTCACGTACAAAAGCACGAACCTCGTATCCTAAAAAAAATATAAAAAGTTAGGAAAGTCTCTTTGAATTATACAAAATATTTGAGTAGGTTTTTACAGCAAAAAGCTATGTATATGAACTTGATTTAAATTATAATTAGTATATTAACATATTGAACAAAATGAATATTAATTATTTACATTTTACTCTAGGTATACGTAATTTGTTTAAATCATACAATGACTATTACTTTTTAAAAAAATTATTTTAATATTTCAGGTATAGGTAAATTGTGGCTTTTCATACACTAAACTGAATTATTTAATAATTGAAGTCCTTAACTACTTCCATGTTAATTAATCATTTATACAATACCCGAAAGTTTGGCACAGGGATTTAAAACAATAGGGTACATTCCCATTAGATTTACATAAATTTCAATTTTCTAAAATCATAACGAATTTACCTTTTTTTAGAGCGGCTTCAATTGCACAAACACCGGTCATGCCGGAGGATCCGAATATTACGATTTTCATGGCTGCTGCTTATATTTCCTTATAAATCACAATCAACAAATTTTGACAAAGAATATAAGGAGTACCTTAATTCTTTCCGTAAATTATCTAATCAGCCTAGGTTATCTAATTGACAAGATCAGAAATGATGGTCATTCGACAGACGTCTAATTCCTCTAATGCGCTGAGTAATACTGATTTCTGAGAATAGTGAACACTGAAGACTTTTGTTGAAACATTCTTACGGAAATAAAAAAACAGCAGAAATCAGTAAATTGATATTTTTATTTATTTTATCAAAGTTTTAGCAAAAATATAATATTATCCGACGAATCAATTGTTAGACTTAAAAACTACGAAAAAATACTCAACTGAACTCAACTCCGGATGGATGTGTTCCACTGTATAAACTAAATCTACATCTTGAACTAATTAACTATATATTCTCTCGGTTATGTGAAATATGTTTTTATACATTTAACAATATGTATTCAGAACAAAAAACAGCAGCTATATATTTTAGTCATACCAAATCAAAAAAGGTAATCTACTGTTAAATCAGTATGTAATAGATATTGTTGTACCCAGTCAGTGGCACAATTAAAAAGTTTTTGCATAACGGCCTTAATCGCTTCAATTGGCAATTAGTATAAAAACGTAAATTATTTTAACTAAATCCGTGTGATTAAATTTGCTTAATTTAAAGCATCGTAGGAATGTTTCTCAATAATCAGATATCAAAAGCAACAATTACACATCTGTAAATGTTGTTGTCAAACTATCAGGACTGAGTGTCATTGTAAATTGAAATAGCGTTGAAAATTGACATCAAATCTGATGGGTAACATTTAAAACAGTAGGTTGTAAACTTGTAACCTCAAATTTTCATGCCGTCAACAAAAATACTAGTCGTTGATAAAATTTCATTGTGCCGAAAACGCTTATATCAAATGATAAACTATGGCGGACGTTGAAGAATACTTTCCTCGAGGAGGAAAAAAGCCAACCACAACAAATTTCGTGCAAACTTCAAATGTTAGTTAACTAATAATGCAACATGATTGTTGTATATTTACTAGATTTATAACGATATATCTCTTATTAAATCTTACAGTTCTTGGGCGCTGCTAAGAAAAAAGAGAGAAAAAGAAGCTTTAAAAAAAAGAAATCTGAAGAAGATGATGGTTACTTGTCTGAAGAAGCTTCCAAAGATGTGGACCAATCATATAAAACTTGTGCAGTTTGGCTCAGTTACAAGGTACTGTGTTATTAAGAATGTGTCGGTTATTATATATTTAAACATATACCAAGCTATAACTTTGGTCTAAACTTAAATTATGAAGGAAATCCAATGAGTGTCTTTGTTTAAACTGATAGAACTTACCATATAATTACTTAATTAGTGTTTTGTCTAAACTTAAGCATATTAGGTTTGATTGTTCTGTCTAATCATAGCTACAATAAAATATTTAGGCTAGTAACCAGATAATCAATAAATTGATTTATATTGTTTATTTATACAGGCTTTAAAAGAGGACTTTGTAATGTTGGGTCGTATATCTCAAATCAAGGAGACTAAAATGTCAATCTCTTTGCCGAGTAGACTTATTGGAACTGTTATGGCATGTCATATAAGTGATCCTTATAATAAGCTATTGGAAGCTTATGTTGAAGATAAAGTAAGTGACTTTTTTTCTAATATTGCTAAATGTGACATGGGAAACAGAGTCATTAATTAGAATCAAAGATGTCTTTTTCCAAGTATTTAACACTACTTAAAGGTATATAATCTTTTAATGTACATAATCCTCTTTACAGATAGACAAAGTCAAAGAGCTGACAGAAATTTTTAAACGTGGACAATATGTCTGTGTAAAAGTACTAGAGGTTAAAGATAAACATGCAATGTTAACAATGATGCCACAACATATCAATAGCAATAGAAATCATACTGATCTACATAAAGGTATCTTAGCTTAATATATCATTTAATTTAAGAAACTTTATAGAATATGCTAGATAAATCAAAGCAAAATCATGCTTAAACAATGATTGGTAACCAGCTAAGTTTTTTGTGGGTATCTTCTCAGGTCAGTCTATTATCTCTCAACAAATTAGACTTAATAAAAGTTCTTACTACTTTCTTGTTTGATTGCTTAACTTATTTAAATCAACTAAACTATTACTAATTGTAACACAGTATGACCAAATCCTATGATCCTCTGAATATTGTTCAGGTTCGCTCATCCAAGCTGCAGTATCCTCAATAGAAGACCATGGCTATATCATGGAGACGGGAATACCTCACACAACCGCATTCTTGCCTAAGAAAAATGCTAAGTCCCTTATAGAGCTGGGTAATTAAATAATTATTATATTTTAATTAAAATACTCTATCTCTTTCTTTGGTAAATTTTATTTTGTTCCAAACTAATTTAAAACAAAAGGTTTCAAATTATATATATAATAGTTGCACCACAATATTTTTGGCAGATGTGGGTATGGTGATTTGGTGCAGCGTGAAATCCATTCAATCCTCGTCTAGCAATAACGTTTTAACATTGAGCAGCGATCCAACTGCCCTACAGAATGCATTCCAGAAATCTTCCACCACCAACATACCACCAGGCACTGTTGTTGAATTTATTGTTGATCAGGTAAATTCTGTTCTATATTTGTAGATAAATATATCTTTTTATAGTTGCTTTATATAGAACCTCTGAGCTATATGCTGATGAAATACATATTTGGACTTAAGCTTGTGTTAAATCTACCAGAGAGGGAAGTTTATCGTTCAGCTCTACTTCACCTGTATTGATTGGAATGTCTGTTTCAGCCTCTGGACAATGGTATCAAAGGTCGTATTTTTGGGGATCGCACTGCGTACATTCAACGGCACCACATCGATACCGTCAAGGGAAAGAAACCGGTTCTAGGGTCTAAGGTGGGTTGTTAATACTACCTTTTAGGAAAATTTTGCCTTTGGGAAGTTTGAAAAAAAAGTTTTTCTAGCTTTTTTTTAACTTTGAAATATTGAAGTTATTGTTTTAAATTTGGCAGATATTTCATATCACAGTTAGTTATTTATCTCAGCAGTCCCAATAATGAAATTAGTTGTTATGTTTTGTTATTTTATCGGCCCCTACAGTGGTATACATATTTGTTATAGATAAGGGCTCGTCTCCTATACACTCTGTCGGTAACTAACATCCCATATCTGACTATGAAAGATATTTTTGACCCGGAATGTGTTAATATGGATCAAGAACAGAAATACAAGGACGGGGATATTCTAGAGGACGCACAAGTATGTAATTTTCAGTATTGGAATTAAAGTTTTACTACTGGAAAACAATATATTTAGTTAGAAGAGAAATAGTTATTCACATGCAGACAACAGAAAAAAATATACCTTAAAAAGTCAAGGTATTGAATGTGTGTCGCTTGGACAACTGAGTCTGTGGTTGAACTATCCCTTGTAGATAATTAATGTTACACAAATTAATTATTTTTTTATTAATATTTCTCACAATGAACGAAAAGTATTTTTAAAATAACGATAAGTTGGCTTTTTTAAAATACTTCGCGTGCTTTTCAACAAATAAAGAAGATAAGGAGATGGTGATCTTACAGTATACAAGGGAATTCATTTTAAAAATATTTCACAGGTCCTAAAAATCCTCGGCCGATGTGTTTATTTCAAACTGAGCGAAGGTCAGATTGGCGTTCTGAGTATCCGCAGCCTGCAAATGGACGAGAATCTCACTGATGAACAGCTTCTCGCCAAGTCCTATCCAGCGGGTGAACTATTTATAAAACGAACTATATCTATTAAAAATAAATAGATTTTATGTATAAATAATGATTTTCAGGCAGCACACACAAAGTCCGCGTCCTGGGATATCACCTCGTGGACCGGATGTACTCGGTCACAGACCAACCGGACATCCTTCGCGAACAGTATTTCACTCTCTCCCAGCTGAGTGTTGGGGAATGTGTTACTGCCCGTGTTACAACTGTGGCCGACACTTATTTACGGGCGACCATTGGAAGGATACCAGGTATATTTCATTTTATTTTGTTTAGTATTTTTTTTTTTTTTTTTTAATTTTATGGTTTTTCATTAATGTGAACTTTTTTATTATTAACACTTAAGATAACCAATCAATCATGGTCAACTAATTTTTAGGTTTTTTTAAAAGTATTTTTCAATGGACCCTGTTATTCTATTTGTTTCTGTTTATTTTTTTAAACTGAAAAGTAAATGTTATATATCTATTTGTCTATTTGACAGAAAAAGACGAAGAACAGTTATAATTATATTATTTTAAATATATGTTTGATATATATAAGTTAAAGTTAAATAGTATATAGTGTATTCCTCTTTTAGGCTTCGTTCCTCAGATACACATAACGGACTCTGGGATATTCGTAGATCCCAAGAAAGCCAGCACCTCCAAACTGGCCAAGAAAAAGTTCAAGGTTCGTTTTTATTATTATTTATTGGTACAGTACAGGTCTACACACTTTAACAAAACAAACGGAACAACTATACACAGTAAAATAATAATTTAAAAAAACATAATACTCCTTTGCAGGTCGGTCAAGAAGTGAAGGCTCGCGTGCTGTACGTGGACCACGCGAAAGGCAACGCGGTGTTGACTCTGAAGGCGAGTCTGCTCGCACCAGACGCGTCTGTCCTCTTCCAATTTGCAGACGCACGCGTCGGCACGTCTTACACGGGCGTTGTAACGGTCAGTTTTTCGATCATCAATGTTATAACACACACTTGGTTTAGATGAAAAGTACTATGCTTAATTTGAGGTTTGATAAAAATTACAATTTGGTATTATGACGCTTTGACGCTTCAATTACTGAACCGATTTCGATGGAATTTGGTATGGAGATAGACAAAACTTTAGGGAAGGACATAGACATTAGAAAGGCTTGAAATGGGGGTGTGAAAGTTTGTATAAAAATTTCACGAGAACTCCGCCAATTTATAAACCGATTTTCCAAATTTCTTATGTATTTAAACGACGCGGACGTAGTCGCGGGCAAATACTATATGTACTCTGCTTTTCACAGACCATACGCGACTACTTGTTGGTGACATTCTTCAACAACATAACATGTTTGATTCCTCGCAAGTTTGTGAGCAGAGAACCATTGGAACACCTCATGAGCTCCTTCCATCTTGGACAATTGGTGAGTTTATACAGTGTTAACTCCATGTAACGTTACTCGATGTAAAGACAAACTCTCTAAAGCGTTGACCAATTGGCTTTGTAACCAACCAAAGCCAATTGGTTTCAACGCTTTTATTTCATATAATGATTTTTGTTCTCTCCACTTAACGATCAGTCTCTATAACGCCTTAAAATGCACACTCCCTTCAGTGTCGTTATATAGAGTTTACACTGAATATATATATATATATATATGTTTACTACATATTAATACAAATTATTATTTAATAGTTTTAAAACATTTGGCTAAATATATAAGTTTACTAGCTGATCCCGACAAACATTGTTTTGGCAAAAAAATGTCTCTTAAAAATAGAAGTTGGCCGATTCTCAGTCCCACTCAATATGGCCACAAAATTTCAGGAGAATCGTTCAACCCTTTTCGGAGGAGTATGGGAACGAAGATTGTGACACGAGAATTTTATATATTAGACTGTAGCTTATATGACACGTGTGTCGGTTTACCATAGCAGTGCCATCTATTGATTACTTACTCTATCCAGTCGATAGTATAGATAGATAGATAGATATATAGACAAATAATTTGCAATAAAATAAATTACGCCTATAACTAAAGATCTAAGCCATCCTATATCTCAAGTTGGGCCAGATTGCTCACGGTGTGCCAATTTAATTTAAAATCGGTTACGTAGTTTAGGAATCCATCGGGGACAAACATCGTGACAGGAGATTTATATATAATTTTATATGTATACAAAAATAATTGTTTATTTGTAGGTAACTTGTGTTGTGGTGTACATTGATCCAGAGCAAAAGAAAATAATCGCCAGCCTCACCACTGAACCATTTGATCCAGTGAGTATACTTTGTTTTAATTATTTTTATGTTGGTATATATGTAGTATATGATATGTTTAGGCTCAGTTTTTAATAAAATATATTTATCCTATAATATTTTTTTTTAGTTGATTAAGAATGCCAAGCGTAAACGTGATAACGAAACCATAGAGGCAAATCAAGAACCGAGCGATACAAAGAAGCGAAAAAAAACTAAAGAGTTACAAGAAAATGTGGATTTAGTTGAAGAAACTTCTAAAAAGGATAAGAGAAAGAAAAAAAGTAAAGAAACGGATATAGCTGAAGCCAGTGATGCAATAGACGCTGAAACAATTGATGAGGATAAATCAAAGAAAGATAAAAAGAGAAAAAGAATGGAGACAGAAAATGTTGAAGCTATAGAATCCGAATTAGTTACAAGCAAAACGAAGAAACGCAATAAAAAGAAAAAGGCAGAATTAGATACGAAAGACGAAGATGTAGAAAGTGATGCAATCGAAACTGAAGTACCAGAATCATCAGCTCTGCACCCGGAAGAATTTAGTCTTCTAGACATTTCCTCGTGCAAAGACAGCGATGATTATACACAACGCATCACACAACTACTCAAATCGGTCAATCGGAAATTAAAACGGTCCGATCATATCGAACAGAAAATACAGAAATTGGAGAACAAAGGTCTGAATACCAAAAACAAGAAATATCATACAGAATTACAGACTGAACGGCTAACGTTACAAGAGCACGTCACGCGGCTGCTGGAGACGGTGAAAGTGGTGCAGGAGAAGTTGAAACTGAAAGCTAACGAGACAGAGACAGTAGAGCCGGTTGTGATAGAGAAGACGAAAGATAAGAGAACAGATAAACTTAGAGATGTTAAAGTTTTGGATGTATTGCAGCCTGTCATTGATGTACCCAGTGCGAAGGACTTTTGGGCAGAGGATAAGGAGGAGGTCCTTAGAGATGATGAATCTACTGGCAGTGAAGATGAAGTGAGTTTTAATTCTACCCTTTTTATTAAATTCAAAAATATTGGGTAGTTTTATGTTAATTATTGCAATTCAAATGTTTAATTTTATACAGGAAGAGGAAATACCGAAAAAGAAACGTAAGAAGCTATCAGCAGCCGAGAAAGTGGCCAAGGTGAGAGAGGAGGAAGAAAAAGTGAGAGCGATGGAGAAGAGGGCGCTGGAGAGTGAGAATGAGCCGCGATCGGTTGAGCAGTTCCAGAGAGCGTTATTAGCTAGCCCCGACTGCAGTCAGCTGTGGATTGCGTTCATGGCTTTCCATTTACAGGTATATTTCCTTCAAAAGTCTAAAAACTCTTAATACAGTATTTAAGTTCCATATTATATGTTTGACCTCTCTTTCTATCGTAATACAGGCGACAGAGATAGAGAGGGCGCGCGGTGTGGCACGCAAAGCGATCAACACGATTAACTTCAGAGAGGAACAGGAACGACTCAACGTCTGGATCGCTCTGCTCAACCTCGAACATCGGTTTGGCACCAAGGTGAGCTTCACCCGATTAGAACCTGTATTTTTCAATAATATGAACCCAATACAAATGTTAAATGATTTCAGGAAACTCAAACCAAGACCCTCGAGGAAGCCTTGCAAATGAATGACAGGTACCAGGTGCACAGCAAACTTCTGGAGATACTACTTGATATGAGTAAACAGCAGGAGCTAATTCAGCTGTGTGACTTGATGCAGAGGAAATACCGTCAGAATATTAACATGTATATTGCGTGTGGGTCTGTCTGCTATAAAGGCGGTTTATTGGATAAGGCAAGGCAGCTGATGCAGAAGGGTATGGTGGCTTTGGAGAAGAAAGAACGTACGTATTTATTTAGTAAATGTATATTTTATAAACAAATAATACACTTTATAATACTAACACATTTTTTTTGTCAACTGTACATATGGTTAGGGAACCCCTGACGACCTCTCTTTCCCACGATCTCTCTTTTTAATTAAAAATGTCTTTTTTTCTTTAGACGTTTCCTTATTAGTACAATACGCGCAAATGGAGCGGACGTGGGGCGAGCGCGAACGCGCCGAGGCGTTGTTCGAGCAAGTGCTCGCCGTGTATCCCGCTCGCGTTGACGTTTGCTGCGCGTACGTCGACATGCTTTTGAAGACCGGTGACGTCACACGAATAAGGTTGGGTTTTTTACCTAATTTGCATTAAAATTTCATGTTTTTAAATACTAATGTTTATTTATATGATTTTAACAGGCAAGTGTTGGAACGGATGACGGCTCACAAGTTGCCAGCGAGAAAAATGAAGGTTCTGTTCAAAAAGTGGATCGAAGTGGAGGAAAAGTATGGTGATAAGGACCAAGCGGAGGCAATTCGTCAGAAAGCCTTACAATATGTTGAGAAGGCAAAGTTTTAGATGAATTAAATGTTATATATTTATGTATTAAATAATAAAGGAAAATTGTGACTTTAAATTTTAGTGTAAGCCTTTGGTTTATCTACTTACAAATATTTAAACATAAATGTTTTGTTTGAGTTTATATTTGTACTAGCAATGCTCTGCTGTATCTTGGGTAATGGAGGTGGGGTGGGAATATTTCCAGATGCTACTTGCAACATTTTCCCTGGTTCATCAGGTTTAATAACAATTGTGACAGGGTTGCCATATATAGAAACTGGTGGACATAACCTATACCCCAATTTGCTATAGAATTCTTCCTGACCTTTTGTTGATAAATGTAGCATTGTCAATTTTAAAATGTTTTTACAATAGCATTCAACTTTTTTCATTAAATATGTACCAAGCTTTTTACCACGCATATGTTTAGTTATGACAACAGTTTCAACGAAACAACTATTCGCCATACTTGGCAAACGCGTAAGCTTCGCATGACCTAGTAAATTCATTTCGTTGTTAATGAGTATTAAACTTGTGGGAAGGTTGTTGCAAGATGCCGTCAAGGACATCATTCTCGCAGTTTTACTTCTTGGCCATTCTGCATTTATCAATTCCACGCAGGATTCCAAATATTCAGGGTGATTATGAAGAGGTAGAACTTGCAAATCTACTTCATGGCTTTCCATGGCTCCGGTAACTGTAAAATAGTCTTTTTATTATAATTGATGTTTACGATGATGAAAAATGTATGTACCTATTAATACACATATATATGTAACCGTTACACGAATGAAACATAAATAAAAAAAATATTACAATACATTTCACACATTATTAGTAAATTTGACTATTCTGGAATCGAACCTGTGCGGTTAGGGTTTTTTCTATATACAGTGTAGTGTTGAAAAATAATCTATGTTCTACAATATATGACAATTAACCAATAAAATTTAAATGATTTATAGAGAATCTGTGCCAAATTTCCAAAACATACAGTATATTATATTGTTCTTTACAAGTGAAATTAATAAATAATGAATGTGCTGTGTAATAAATAAAACTTACCTTTAATTTAAAAATAACAAATCTTCATATAGTAATAGTGAGTAAATAGACATTTAAACCCAATTTAGTTCAGTCGTTGCAATACCATTCCACCTGAGTGGTATCTTGTAACTAACCTTACATTACTGAGTTACTGACCAAACCAAACAATGGGCCACTTAACCTATTTTTATCTGTCAGGGTACTTCTAAAATTGGTTACCTAGAGAAATGGACGAAGAAGACGATATTCCAAGTTTGTCGGCGGAAACTTTTGCAGCTTTACAAGAATTCTACGCCGAGCAAGACAAACGTCAAGAAATATTAAACAAGTTGGAAGCGGACAAAAAGTTGAATGAAAACATTATATTTGAAGAAAATTGGGTACTAGTATATGTTTATAAAGTTTAAAACATTATTAAAATATAAAAAAATAATACCTATATTTTTTTATAGCAATTGAGCCAGTTTTGGTATAATGAACTAACTATACAAGCATTTGTTAAAGTCATTGAAAAATCAGTTCGTGATGGTGGAAAAGTTGCTTTAATATCATGTCCTACACTGTTTGTACCTGTCAAACGACATATGGGAGATCGAATAAGCAGTAAGTTCCATGAATACCTAACTGTTGTGTCACATTTTTATTAGCATTGTTAATGCATGATAAAACACTAAATTTATTAACCGAGTCATTGTTGCATTTCAGTATCACTTTTGGAATATGACAGAAGATTTGAAGTTCATGCACCAGATTATATATTCTATGATTACAATACACCAGATAAATTGCCGAAAGATTTGCAACACACTTATGACTTGGTTATTGCTGATCCGCCATTTCTAGCTGATGAATGTATTCAAAAAACTTCAGAAACAATAAAACTATTGTCTAAAGAAAAAATTGTGGTGTGCACAGGTGCTATTATGAAAGAAAAAGTAGAAAGACTATTAAATTTAAAAATATGTAAATTTGAACCGCAGCACAGAAATAATCTAGCAAATGAATTTTCATGTTATGCCAACTTTGATTTGGACGCTGCTCTAAGATAATATACAGGGAAAAATATTTACCACAAATTAGATTTAAAATAACTAATATAATAGACAAAAGATAATTGTCTCACTGCATTGCTATTGGGCCTTCAGGTTGGCCAATCACTGGTTGAGAAATGTCTTCAGCTAGAGCCAATTAGCGGAGCACTGTAGAGACCAATGTGCTACATTTAATATTATATAATATTTTATGTGATATTATATGTAAAATAAAATATGTGAGTGTAAAACATTCTATTTTATTGTTCTTAACAAAAATTATTCAGCTGGTTAACCTCTACCAGCACCATAAAATTTTCATATTTGATAAATAGACATATGTAAAGGCAATTTATACATAGAATAATATTTGTAACTACAATGCCAATACTCTTTTAACAATCAATTTTTATGACAGAGAATCAACCAGCAACTTACACTAGACTTCATAATATTATAAATATGTATTTGCTCAATGAAAAATAATGTTTTCTAGGAGAGACAACGAGAAAAACAAAAATTATAGCTCACACTATAATAGTTTAAAAACATATCGATACAAAATTAACAAAGCATACACTTATTTACTAATAATATTGCAAAGACTCGGATATTATATATCATATTTAGATCTAAAAGGTTTTGGTCAATTTAAAATAACACTAATTATCGTATCTCAAATGTTTGTTAAATAAAAATTGTTATCAGCCACAGATGTTCATCCCAGTCTTATTAAAAAAAAAGCCATTCACTGAAATAAATATGTGCCGAGTGCATTTTGTACTAAAAATTAAACTACACAAATGTATATACAGTTCATAAATATCATCCGGTGATCACATGAAATTGATATAGACAAAATATATCTAAGGATGACCTATCTATATATTTCTTAAATTCGATATTTTTATCTATCTAAAAGGCCATTTATCTTCTTTATAAGCCATTTGTTAAATATTTGTAAATTTGAACACAACTAATTAGACAATACTGAATATATGAATTCTACACGGCATTGCTTTATAGACGAGGGTTTTGCTATTAACATTGTTTAATGGGCATGACTTAACTTGAATGAGTAAGCCATCCACAACCTTAAACCATTTATCTTAGTACTAGTGATATATCAGTATACAAGTTAATATTGGGACAGTAATCACACTAAGCGAACCGACCAGCTTTAAAATCTTTAAGTTTTTTTTTAAATTTTGTCAATATTGCAACCTCTTGTCTAACAAGCCAACGACGTTTTGTACCTTTACTCGTCCACATCATTAGGTTTATAGCAAAAAGAATTCATTGTTCATAGTTAAGTACCTACATATTCTATAGTGAACAATCATGACATTTGATATATTATTATAGAGTATAGAATAGAGAAATAGTATTCTTTCAAGCCATCCTTTAAAAGGAAAATAGCCGCAAACTATTAGCGTAGCTATATTTTTTTTATATATAATAGTCAAAATCTGTATTGTCACTTGGAACTTGCACGTGAATATTAGTAGAAAACTTAAATAAAAATCACAACCATAACACGAAAATCAATGACAATCTTGTTACGCAAAATGAAGACTAAAAATACTGTATCAGCAATTGACAATTGACACCAATGACAGCTCTGTCAAGTCGAGTGTGTCATTCAAAATGGTGTAGGCTTGGCTATGCATGGTCAACTATAACAGCACGCTTTGAGGCCTCAGAAGCGAGAAAGATCTACAAAAATACATTTTTCGAGACATTATGAGTTAGTTACAATGGGATATAATCTAGTGTTATTAATTGCTACTTACAGATTAAATTTCCAGAGCTCGTCACATGCAAAAATAGAGTAAATTTGGGTGCTTTACACAAACGTTTTATCTATGAGTTCCAAAGGGCAATCAAGACATCTAGAATCCTCAAGAGAAATTCCCCATCTCTTTCTGAACAACAGAGATATTGCTACGCACTCTTCTCAAAGGATTGTCCCCAATTGATACAAAACTAACAGGACTTAACCTCACACATAGAACACTATAGCTATTCCAAATAAATAAACTATTTCAATGACGTCAAAGCTTCATTCGTTCATTCAAATTCATTCGCGTGCAAGAATGACATTGACATCAGTCGAATGAACGAACGCTTTTCCGTCAATAAATTAAATGTATTCACTAAATTGGAATAAAAGAACGGAATGGTCGAGACAATAGGGACATCCGGTTTTGCGTAAATATTATTATCCACTCTTTACTTCAACAGTTTTGTATGCAGACATATTTTCCACACAAGTCTAGTAGCCTAGTCTAGTATTTGGTAGTATCCAAAAATTGCCGTTACAATTTTCACACAACCTGCAGTTTCGCGTAAAGAGTGAAAATAACACAACACAAAGGCACCCGTTACTCGCTTACACGCTACACTTTTGGTATCACCCATTTTCGGGGCTCCCTTTAGACATCTTTATCATAAAGGCATCACACACCGTCCGCTTGCTTACTTCAACCAGATAAATGCTATTTTTAACTAAATCCAGTTAAAAATACAGCCGCACAGAGTATAAATTTGGTAGTTTATTAATGACAGGTTTGTGTAGTGATTTAAACGAATTGACACTTAACTGAATTCAATCGTATGCAGACGGTACAAACACTTCTGTAGAGATCAGCCCGAAGAATGCGGAGTAGTACCAGGAGATTATAAACGCAAGGACATGAAAGTCACCCCCAAGTGAAGTCCTACCGGCGGCTGAGCCGCAAGTAGAGGTAGTAGAGCGCCAGGGCGGCGCAGCGTGCGAGCAGGACGAGCGCCGCGAACGCGACGTGCGCCAGCCTGCGCAGGTCGGAGCGCAGGGCGCGTGTGACGAGCTCCGCGCGGCATCATCCCGTGCCGCACTTCCCGCTTTCGAACACGCCCTGCCGACATGGCATTGACACGCCCATTAGTCGAAATCTCTTTATCAGTAAGGTACATAGAAACGTCTTAAATCTAAATGATCGTACGCGAACAAGCTGAGAAGAATCAGGAAAGAAACATTCATTCATATCATTACCAAACTTCTCATCATCAAATTAATCATATAATTTATAAAACGCTTTTTCTAAAAGCTTCTTTTTAACTAAATGTATAATTTCCTTACTTTCCAATGGAATCTAATGAATTACGAACTTTATGTTCTTATTAGTCGTGGGAACAGCAAGCTTATCTCTATTTCTCGTATTGAGGTATTATTTTTTTTAATTTATATCGTAGAGAATCACATACAACTCAAGTTGAGCGGAGTTTTTCGCCTGCTTGGTCGCGTACGAACAGGCGAATAGATTTCACTTAATATTAGAACACTTAGAATGACGCACCTTCCTAAAGAAAGGCGAGAAGGCGACAAGCCTGTCCCGGGTGAGCGGCGACGCGTGCAGCGGGCAGCGGCGGTCGGTCGCGCACGCGGCCAGCAGCCGACGGAGGAACATCTCCAGCTGCGGTCTTCGGGAGCGGGCCAAGCTCTCGGAGGACCAAAACGCACGCCCGGGGAACGGTATCGCCGCCACCTGCATTGCGAGACATATGTTAAAGTTACTCGTTTCCTTTCAATATTTTCCCTTTAATTGAATATTACCTTCTCCCCGTACTGTTTCCTCGTGAAGAGATAGAGATCCCTGAAGCGGCGGTACCGCCTGAGCAGCTGCCAGGCACACTTGGGGCCCAGGCGGATGCGCACTTCGTACTCGTGGTGCGTGCCCGCCCCTGCGCCGCGCGTCACCCAGCCGGGCACCGACACCACTTCCGCTACAACATCAATTGGTTGCCATGGTTACCACTCCTCATGTCAATTTCAGTTCAATGAAATAAAATCTAGTTATTTTAAACTTACAAAAGTCAATCGGATGGCTGAGGCCTTCCAGCGTGTAGTCCGGTATCACCAGTGACGTCCTGAGGTCGTCGCGTTCGTCGTCACTCGGGGCGTCCGAGGCCAGTGCCCGCAGAGGGTCAGGCCAGGCCTGCTCCGAGCTCAGCTCGTCGTTGGACGTGGACACGTTGTCTGATGCCTCTATCGCCTCTTGTTCTTTCAACCTTTAAAGAGGGGCGGCTTGTGTTTATGTGTGCGTGAGTGTGCCAAACACTAGCTTTAAAAAATATAACTCTGCTCTCTCTCTCTATGTTGGGATGGTTATAAGTTCTATGGAGGTCTCTTTACTCAAAATTTTTAACCGACTTCGAGCAATTTTCTACATATGGAAAATTACAATTTTTCATAAAAATGTTATTTCTACTTAAGACACAAAAGTTACAATTAAACGCGTTTCAATCCAGTAAATCTCACTGTGTCACTAAAATCTAACCTATGTAAAAGTGGATCTTGGATGTAGGCGTTGTTGTTCTCTTGGTCCGTCTCCGTGGCTATGTGCATGTCACTCTCGCTCAACGTGAGAGATGGAGTCTCCTGAATGGGGGTCACCATAATAGTCTTTCTATTCGGCTGGTTGTCGAAGAACGAGTACTGCAAGGCCATCTCCAGGCGAACATATTTCTTCTGCAGCTCTTGCAACACCTGTAACATTTTGAAGCGTAAACATTTCTGAAACGTTTCTCTAACAGAATCCATCAGAATAATAATAACAAATTAAAAAAACAAGATAACCGATATATAATAAATTCAAACTCAAAATATCTTAATTCTAGTAGGTCTTTATAAAGACACTTTTGAATCGTCAATTTTTACACTACCACCGGTTCGGAAGGCGGTCATCTACCGAGAAGAACCGGCAAGAAACTCGATAGCTGCTCTTTCAAAATAAACAATTAATACAAAATTGTGCTACTGACAATTTAAATAAACAGGAATACCTGTATCTGTCCATTCAGCTCTTCTTTGGAGCAGTCGTTCTCCAGCGAGGATATGACGAGCATCTTCTGCGAGGCTATTCGTGAGCACAGACGCTGCATCGCACGCAACGCCTCCGCTTCTGTCACTTGGCGACCGCGACGCTCGCCTGCAGATAGAGAAAGTGACAAGTATTAAGACAATTTGGGACTTAAAACTTTAAGTCAATAAAAGATTTGAGTTTCTGAAAGATTTGCAAAATAAGGAAAAATCATAAAAACACATTCTCTTCTTACCTATTCTTCTCCTATATTTCGGCCTTTGGTGTCTCTCTTCGGGTGATCGTTCAACGGAACTCGACGACTGTCCCTCCACCACACGGCTCGGCTGAAATATGCATCGTCAATTAAAACATTAGCATCACTTGATGTAACATTAAAATAAATAAATATACTAAAATATGATATATATGCAAATTATCGTCTTCTCAGATCTAAGATATCGGTTTCTATCAGGTCCAGTTATTCACTGGAGAAAATTAGACTCGTCAATGTGGAAAACATAATAAAAATATCGTCAACCTTCTGATAATCCTCAGTGCTTGACATGTCGTCGCTGTCATCAGCCGTCGGCCCCAAGCGGAATCTCGGAAGGTCACTCTCGCTGGGGAGGGCCGACGCTTCCGTGGTCGAGGGGCTGGGCAGGTCGGACTCCGACGGAATCGCTTTTGGGGAAGAGGTGGCCGTGTGGAAGGTGTCGGGGGAGGTTATCGAGGGGAGCGGGTCCAGGCTCAGGCTGAGGCTGGAATCAGGGTGGACAATTAGTTAATGCCGTTTCCTGTGCAGCAGTGGAGGTATATAATGTCGGTGTGACAGAAACCCAAGCGTGACGTCATCGCTGACTTTAGCTCGTACCGAGCGGGAGGCATTGGCTATTGCAAGCTCGTACCGAACGGACGTGTCTGTCACCTACTTGCTATAGTAAAAATATTTTCGTATAAATACCTAAGTCGTCTCGCTCGGTAGTGTTCCCTCTCATCAGCCGACAACGGCTCTGGAGGGTCATCATCCCTCGTCCTCAATACAAGCTCCGACTTGCATCTCTTGACGCCTTCAACCGGCGAGGTGTCGCTGTCGCCGTCTTCTTGTTCAGCCAGAGCCCTCGTGATGCCCCGTTCCCTGGCTGCGAGCAAGGCCAGTTCGGCTTGGAGCCTCTCCACCTTGACTCGTTGAGCAGCCACCGACGCTACCCTGCCCTGCAGCTCTTGCTCCAGAGTTTCCAACTCTTTTTTCTGAAATTCAACAATGTTTGAAACTACTGAAAAAAAAACCTTTTTTTTGTAAGTGAAATTAGTTCTAGACTCAAAACTAATATCGATCAAGATATGGAGAGACTTTGTATTGTAAAAAAAAATGGACTATAAAAAATACTCACATGTCTTTCGACGGTTTCCTTAATATTATTGGCAGTCTTGGGCTCGCACTGCTGCAGAAGATGCATCAGACACTCCGTCGATGTTTCCGACGCTGGACTCTCTGGGCTCGGGGACAAATTCTGTAAAAAATACATTTTCATAATATATACATAGATATTACTTAATAATATATTAGTTAATATATGTGAAAAGCAAGCAGAAGTTGTAAACAAATATGTATAACAGGCGAGCACTATTGAAACATAATGTATTAGATGCAGATCATAAAATAACACCCACGACCTCCGGCATGAGCTTACCTCATCGATCGTGTATCCCTGGGAGACCAGATCCTTGATATGCTTCGCTACAAAGCCTTCCAATTCCCTCCTTTTTCCCCCCATCCGCCCCTCCAATTCGGTGATGATAACCTCCTCTTTCTCAATCTACGGGGCATGGGATAGCAAAAAAAAAACTATAATAAATTCTGACTTTGGGTGTAAAATTTTCACTTTGCCTATATCTTTATGGTTCAAATCGTGTCAAAACTGCCCAAAATCAGAGGTTCTAATAAATGCGAGTGTCAAGCACTAGTTTACTATGCGTTACTTAGCTAACACTTGTGAGAAAATATAACAATATCATTGTCTGAGCGTGATTACGATATGCGCTACCAATTGTTTTCGACATATTTCGACATTCGAAAGTGATATATCGATTAACATATTGACACGTTTTAACATATTATTATTTATGTAATATCTAATATATAACACACTGAATGACTGGTGTTAAATATGTGTGTTAAAGTATGGAGCGATGAAAAATACGATCATAATCAATTTTTTTTGGGAACAAACGAGCAGAAGGCACATTTTAAAAGTGAAAACGCGTGTACGTGAATGGGTGTTCATAAATACGTGGCCGATTATTATATATTTTTTTTTTTATGTAAGAGGAGGCAAACGACCAGGCCGGTCACTTCGAGTGATGTGCCAACCGCCGCCCATGGACACCTGCAACGCCAGGAGGCTTACAAAAGGCCGGCTTTAAGGAAGAGGAACGCTCTTTTTTTGAAGGTCCCCAAGTTGTAGCGGATCGGGATGTAAATAAATTAAAAGAATATTTATTTGAAATTAGATAAGATAATGCCATAAATCAGTGGTGATATGAAATCGACCCAGTGGAGTTAGAACAGACTATTGCTTAACACACGCGCAATACAATGTTAATTACTGTCGAGAACCATTAGTAACGCAATATATGCAACAACACGATTACAGCGGCTGTGGCAAGGCGGGAAATAAAAAGTGTTCAATACAATGCTATATAAAGTAAACGTATTGTTAACCGCATATCCTACACAAAAGAAACTTTCTGTCAAAATTTTTAGTGTTCACGTTGAATAGACATCCAAAAGCAGCTATGTAAAAACAACTATGTCGTGATAATATAACTTTATCAACTCATGCATAGACAATAAAACATTTAACCAGATAATACTATTAATGTATGTGTAAAAAAAAAACACCGCAAAAATATGCATCGTTACGTAGCCTTGACGTACCTGCGCACGCGCAGCGCGCCCGGCCGCGGCGTGCCTGTGGACGCGCGCGTTCAGCTCCCTCTGTCGGCAGCGCAGCGCGCGCCTCCGCTGCGTCCAGCCGCGTTCCAACGCGCGCCAATCGCCTGACAAACGCCTGCAGGCCGCCGCGTACTCGCGCTCCATGGCCGAACGCTCCTACATTTTTTTTATATATAGAGTGTGAACTCCATGTAACTACTCGATTTAACGACAAACTCTCTAAAGCGTCGAGACCAATTAGTTTTGGTTGGTTTAGCTTGTATTCCATTCTCATTTTTCGTCTCTATATTTAAATGCAATTCAGTGTTGTTATATAGACTTTACACTGTATGTATGTGTTAAGAGGCTAGCATATGACGTCACAATGTTTACCTCGTCAAGCTGCTTCTGGGCTTTGAGCAGCTCCTCCCTCTCGGCGTGCCACCGTCTCTGTCTCTCCTGCTGTTGAAGCACGAACTGCTGCCTCTCTCTCTCCAACTCGGCTCGTTGGGCCGATATACGCTCGCAACGGATCTCGCTTTCCAAGTCGCTGCGATCATACATTATTATGATGTTTATTTATTTTTTTATTTCTTAAACCTATACAGCTTATTCTAAAAAGCTTACACAACAAAAATAGATCAACAACAAAGCCAAAACAAGGTCAAAACATACAATCGAAAATAGACAACAAAAAAACCCGAACAGAAAAACATAAATAAATATATATATATACATATGAACAAGTGCAGTATATTATGTGAAGAACGAGCATTTAGTGTGTGTGTGTTTGAGTGTGTGTATTAGTGTGTGTGTGTGTGTGAGAGTGTGTGTATTAGTGTGTGTGTGTGTGAGTGTGTGTATTAGTGTGTGTGTGTGTGAGTGTGTGTATTAGTGTGTGCAATGGTGTTTCTGTGTGAGTGTAGTATTATAACTTAATATTTCCCAAATATCGGGACATTTAACCCCAAGATAAGCTTGGTTGTGTATAGTTAGCATATCGTCTATATACATACAAGACATACTACATATTATATACTTTAAATACGTATAGCAAACCTTAGCTTAAATATGTTCATCACATATGTTGACTGTACGGGAATCGAACCCGGGCCCTCTGTTCACCAGTCCGTTAACGATTGCTCCAATGATTTACCATTGTAATATATACTTGTTAAAAAAATTAACATTACAGTGAATAGAGTTAAAAATTAAAAGAGGATTTTTGGATTACTTACGAGAGTGTATTATTGAGATTCTCGGTACTGGCGGCCAGATCGGTTGTGGACCAAGAGAGGAGGGACAGCCGCGAGAGATTCATCATTGAGGCGCTGCCCTCCTGGCGAAGCTTCGCCGCTTCCGCTGGGTCGTTGTAACGGAACATGTTGGTCCGACCCAGCAGGAGAATACAGCCTGTTTAATCAAAAACTTAATTATTAAACGAAACTAATACTGTCTCTCTTTCTCATAGCAGGTAACGGATTGGACAGAAAGAAAAACTCTTATTAAACGACTAACAAACAAAGTAAATAGCCGACATTTTTTTTAAATGTGTCCCTTACCTTGGCTGAGTTTGGCCGGTTTATCCAACAGCACAGTATTGAGCCAGCACTGGGCTGCAGAAGCTGGATCGATGGTGGCAACCCCGTCGTGCAGGGTCACCGTACAATGCAATGGCAACACTCCCGCGCCACTCAGCACTATGTCCGGAGTCGGACTGTACTCTTCACTCCCTATCACTGTCTCACCTTCCTAAAAACGTTCATCAAACAGGGATACAAAAAAAAACATGATAAAAATATATAAAGTTCACAGCCAACATATGTATATTAAGCTAATAAAACAATATGCAAACTAGTTTTTGCCCGCGACTTCGTCAGCGTGGTTTAAATACAAAAGGAAAATCGGTTTATAAATGTCAGTGATTTCATTCTCTCTGATGTCCTTCCCGATAGTTTAGTCTATCTCCATACCAATTTTCATCGAAATCGGTTCAGCTTAAACTAGCAAGATTTACAGAGCTGTAACACCCGTCACATTAAATTACCTTGAGATGATACAACGTCACACCAGTGGAGAGCAGATTGTCGTCAATGCCAACGAGATGAGGCATATCCGAATCGAGAACAACGCCCAAACCACTTTTCCTCAGCCCCAATGCTTTTTGTTCGTGCAAAATCTGTTGCGTCTCCCGCCATTTCTCTGTCCATTTCTCAGTCAACACCTTCTCCTGGGCCTCCTTTCGTTGGAGAGTGGCCAGAACACCCGCCTCGGTTTCCACGGGCACCTGTCACACAACTCACGTTACGTTCTATGTTCTTTAGACAGGCGTAAAGTGTCCACGTGTGACCACGTAAAGTGCAAGCAAAACCTGTCTTATTATTATCAAAATTGAATGAGAATGTGTGTCATTAAAATAACATTTTCAAATCATCAAAATAACATAAAATACAGAGTAAACTCTAGTAGAATGGTCATTAAATGGACAGAAGTAAAATCATTGTACCCATACAAGCTATACCAACCAAAGCCAATTGATTTCGACGCTTTAGAGACTTTGTCGTAAAATCAACTGACGTTACGTGGAGTTTACACTGTACTTATTTAACGACTGCATTGGCAAATACAATTAGCATCAGTTAGAAGTAGTAATAATCTTCCATCCCTCTCTCGCACAATTGAACAGAGACAGAGAATGGTGCACGTGACATTACCGTATTATGCGAGATCTGCGCGCGCAGTTTGTCAATCTCCTCCCGCAGCTCCCTGATCAGCTTCACGTTGGGATCTTCGTTGATTGTCGGCTTATTGATGATGTTCTTGGCCCTGTTCGCGTACCGGAGTGTCGACAATGTCTCCCCATAATTACAATCGGCCGGCGAAATCTACGATCGTGGAAGTTTGCTCGTGAATTAATGATACACACTTTCAAAATTACAATGGCCATTCATACTCACCGCAGCGATCATTATTGTCTTGGAATTCCCACCAAGAGAATCCTTGAGTAACCAAGTGAGGACGGAGTCGCGGTAAGGGATGAACACCTTTTTGTTCTTCGGTGTTCGATCTGTCCAAATATACAACCGTCAACGTAATAATCAACAGACGACATTATCTGTTTGTCCTCGTATATGAGAGACAGGCTCAAATTGATAAATTCTTGTATAATATAAAAATACAATTATATAGGGAAAATATTTTTTTTTATTAATTGTTTAAACAAACTGCACTCACTGTCAACGGGTTGGCTGGATTCAGCGAGGGCAGAGATAACAGAGCCGAGTGTTACGAGCGACTTGTTGATGTGAGCCCCTTCCACCAGGCGTTGGCCAGTCGCACCCGTTGCATCCGCTCGTTCACTGAAACAAACACAATCCTCAGTACAGGCAATTATGTGAGAGTCTAATACGCCACTGGCGTCATCTATAATCAATTAAATCTTTATTCAAGTAGGGTTTTATAAAGGCACTTTTGAATCGTCTTATTACCATAAGACGATATCTGCTCTTTGAAAAATAAATATTTCAAATATTCTGCAATACAAATAACAAAAGCATTGATATAAGAATTAAACTCTCCTGCTGAGCTATTACTGACACATCCCAAGGATCTTTGTCTTTTATATCTGGAATAAGACCTCCCGCCACGATAAAACATAACTGAATGTTTTAATACCTTCCTGCCAGGTCAACCAGGTGCACTTTGGAGACAGTCTCGCTCGGCATATTGTTGTGCCGGAGGTAGCTCGCTTGAACGAACGTGATCGTGAATATCGCGTGCGAACGTGACGACACGTCGTTCATCTGAGTGGACGCAGTGGTGCGCTGCAAGTTGCCTCTGTGCATGCACTCCTGTAATAAATCATTCACCATTCGTTCACTCATAGGACCATTTTGAATCATCTTAAATTTTAATGACTCTACGTCTGTTCGTACGCGACCAAGAAGCATGCAAGAAGACTTAGCTTGGTTCACATTCATTCAAACTCAAAATATCTTTATTCAAGTAGGACTTTATAAAGACACTTTTGAATCGTAAATTTTTACATTACCACCGGTTCGGAAGGCAGTCATCTACCGAGAAGAACCGGCAAGAAACTCGGTAGCTGCTCTTTTAAAATAAACAATTAATACAAAATTGGGCTACTGACAATTAAAATAACAAAGCATTGTAAGGCTACTCGAGAATTGAACTGTCCCGATGCTGAGCCAATTGCGGACAAATTAAAGGGATCTTTGTCCTCTAAATATTCGTTTACGGGTGCGCACTATACATTCTGTTTGTTTGTCGGTGAGGCTGAAACATAGTTTGTTGCCGCTTCCTCTACTGCCTTGGCAGTGGCGTACATTTTAAGTAGAAACGACTTGAATAGAACTCCAACAAAAAAAGAAGTTAATCAATTGGCAACTATACTTTAAGAAAATCAACAAACTAAAAATAACTCTTATAGTCACACAAACCTGTATGTCATCATAATCAGACACCAAATGCTTCGATAGATCCTGTACATAGGGCCCCAACTTCGGATGCTCCCTGACCCTCAGAGAATGTCCTGCATCAGTCGAGAGCAGATCCTTGACCCGTTCATTGTAAATTTCCAGGTAGCTGACTTCGGTACGATAGGATGCACCGGATTCCTTGCCTGCAGCGACGCGGGAGAACAATTGCCTGCATATTCGGGGTATTAGGCCTTGGGATTCCTAAAAGTATATATCACTTCATAGCAAACATATATATAGATATTAGTATTTTTAAATGTAAACTCTTATATAAAATATTTGAGTTTTATTATGCAGATATCCTACGCATTATATTTCAAAGTCAATTCTTTTATCTAAATTACTCTACGCCTGTTCGTACGCGACCAAGCTGATAAAAAGCAGGTAAAAAACTCAGCTTTGTTTTTTTTTATTTTGATGATCCTAATACATGGTTTAATGGTTGCAGCACTTTACAATCGTTTTAGATCAAACTTGGAGGTAAAATGAGAATTCCTTGCTTGTTCTTCTCGTCCGCTACGCCCTTGATTTCAAAATTAGCAGTAAATGTAATTGTAGAGTCAACTTTTATATAATTTTTCGACTTTAGAGATAAGTTACCAATATATATATCGTTATTTTTGAATATCTGTTCTTTTAGTAGATCTTCCGATAACCGTAATGACTATTTAACTTAAAAGAAAACAATGTCCTTCTATAAACACGAAGCATTTTTTTAACGGTTTCATTTGTCGTATATCGGTGTTTGAATACTAAAATATCAATAATATTTGGCATTAAAACCACTGCGTCATAATGAGTCATACAAATTGCGCACAGCGCTTAGCATTTCTTATTTAGTCTAGGCCGACCTAAACCAGAAGCACATTGTCTACAAATATTTATAAACATAAGGTAAAAATACAAAAGTGAGACAAAACTGGAGCTGGCTGGCCTGGTTGACGTGCTCAGAATTATCTCGATAACGGGAAGCTATAGTTATATAAGGACCGAAGCAAGTGGTCTGCGGTTTATACTTGCGAGGAGCAGGCATTAAGAATCCAATATTTAAATAAACATTTCGTTCGACCTGTCATTGTAATCTTGATATAATCTAGGTTACGAGATCGCGACTACACACGATAATCATTTTATATCTCACAATGATCGTATGTACCGGAATCAGAATAAGGCCAATAGATAACAGATGAACCCTTGTGAAACATTAAAACTTACCGGTGATCCCATCATGGTGAATGTTTTCCCACTTCCCGTCTGCCCGTACGCGAACACGCACGCATTGTACCCTTCGAACGCGCTATCGATCACGTCCAAACCGAGGTCTGAGAATACCTGAAATATATTTTTTTCCATACAACCATTTTGTATAGTGAAACAGTAGGCGTTGAGTTTCATGGTCGCGTATCGACCGTTGAACACCCTTGACTTGAAAGTTGGCAGTGAATTGTCCTTTAAGCTATCATTCTTGAATGGACCAAAATCTATGTATAAAAGAAAGTTTGCTAGTTGCACTATTCTATATTTAACATAAGAACGGAAGAACCGATTTGTCTAAAAATTTGGTGGAGAGGTGGCTTAGAACCAGGAGACGAGCATACTCTTTAAAAACTTGATTAGTAAATAAAAAAAACGAAATAAAATAAAAAATCTGTTTATTCATTTCCTCTATGGCGGAACAAAGTTAGCCCGGGTCAGCTAGATACATTTAAGCTGGTTTACATACGACTTAATTGTTATCGTGCTTAAAGTTTCAATAAGTATATAATTTGCATACAAAATTAATACGGGTTAAAAAAACACTCAGAAATGGGTCGGCTCAACTGCAAAGTCGGTTGTGTTGTCCTTTGAAGCACAACCATTAAAGTCACGGCCCAACCAACCTAACACAATTTTTAATTTTTTTTAAAAATAAAAACACATATGAATCCTTAACTTGTATTATTTTATAATTTCCTTATTAAATCCCTAAGTAATTGTTATACAGCATCCTTTTTTATTTTTATCAAACAGGAGGCAAACAAGCAGGCGCAGTCAACTCGAGTGATGTGCTGACCGTCACCCGCGCAACCCATGTTTAGGGGCGTATTTGTTAAATAAACAGGTAGAAAATGTAATTCATGACAAAAACGTCGCACCTTTAAACACTTTCGAACTAACCTTGTTAATTTAATTTTTTTACTAACGGAACGGTATCACGATCTTTAGTCACACTTAAACCGTAACCGTTAAGTGGGTCAAACTTTTAACAGTTACAAACAAATTGTTGTTTTCATTCAAATTTACATTTCTTCAATAAATCATTTTCACATAGAATCGTATCAGCGAGCACCTGAAGATGCTTATTTGATGTAAGGATTCAAATCTCTTCTTATAGCAAACGGGTTCAAAAGAAAATACCAACAATCCCATTCATCATTTTTATAGACGCTTCTGCCAATATGATTGTCTATTAAAAATGGATTTGTTATATAAATGTTATTTTCATATGAGTAGGCGGAAATAGTAGACAGGCAGGTAGGAAATAATAGTATCCTAAATACCTCGAGGAAAGACCTTGGATGGTACCAAGTTCCCAACATAACGTTCCACTGGTGGATATAAAAACAAATCCAATTTTCAGAAGACAAAATGCTTTATAATTATGTAATATCGCATAATAGATGTATGATATAATCTTAGATATTATTTATGAATACGGACAATGGTTGGTACTGTGCATAAAGTTTGTTGTTTAAATTTCATTGCTATAATAATTAGCATTAAATTGCTAATTATTAAATTATTAAGTAATAACGCCTCGCTCATGTCGAAAGAAGTAAGAAAATAAATAGGCTCGTTAAAGACCGATTAATGTAGTCTGCAGGTAAGGTTTCGTGGGTTGGTGACGCTCGTAATTTTAATAGGACAAACCTAAAATGAACTCACCCAACCCATACAAAACATATAAACTGGGGCTGTGAAAAAAACTGTGGCATTTGACAACCCTAGTGATCTAAACGAGTTCTTGTTCGTAAACATTAAGATTATTTGGATAATAACCTCCTTTTGATAAAGCAAAAGATTAAAATTTGTATTGCGAAATGTCATTTTTTTATATAATCGCTATGCGATATACGTACATCTGCTATCTAGATATACATATCACATCATATTTATTTACCAACTTCAAAAAAACAAGTTATCAGGTTGACCTACACGTATGCATTGAAATACAGTGTAAATTCCATGTAACGTCACAGGATTTAACGACAAACTCTCTAAAGCTTCGAAATCAATTGGCTTTGGTTGGTTTAGCTGGTATTCCATACAATGATGACTCTATAAGGCTATAAAATGCACAGTCCCTTCTGTGTCGTTATATGTCCAAAGAAATAAGATGAATGTTGAACCCTAGGAACTCACTTTGGTACTACCTCATGGGATCGATACGATCTTATGTTCGATGAAAGGAATTGTGAAATACTTCCCATATCGAAAAAAAAAAATTGATATGGTTTGTTTTTCGAGGCGACATTAAAAATTGAGCATGATCTGAAGACCTGATCCATAACGTCCGGCTCTATATAACGAGCCACCTCCACCATTTAACTAGAGATTTTAACGACAGCAATTAAAACAATACATCCCTAAGCCAACCATCTAATAACACACACACGGTTTTTTCAAATGTTGTTAAGTAAGGTTGTGACGTCGGAATATTGGTGTCAGTTTTCCAAATTAGTGCGAAACTTACTTTAAAATGGACCGACTACTTTCTTACATTACTCTGTTTAATTGTAATATTGTTTCAAGTCTCCTTAACGCATTAACTAATACTAACGTGAAGTTGTACTTAGCAGAATTGTAAGTAGTACTTCATTCTCTACATTGTTCCGGATTTTCATTAACATATGAATTATGTAAAAAACCGTGAACTCGAAATTTGGCCACACACAATCAGACATCTGGCCAAACATAATACATTCGTTCACAATACTCGTCAAGGTCGTCTCCGTACATAAAACCGATTATTCAACGATCCTCATAATATATTGAATTAAAAACTGTCTATAATTTTTTTTCTAAAACTGGTCTATTTCTCAAATCGGAAAATGTAAAGTTTAATATGCAGAGAATTATATATGTTAATGAATGCATAGAACGCGACGAGACATTCCATAGTAATGAAATCTCACCATCACCAAGGTCGTGACTTACCTGCTCCTGTGTAGCAAAATGATTGTCAGCGCTGTCAAAAGACCAGTAAGAGTGATCAAACGTGAAATCCTTGTACTTCTCTCGGTTCGCATCGTTCTGATCTTTGCTGCTCTGTAATCAAAACCGTACTTTTCATTTCTTGTCAAAATCATGAAAAAAAATCACCTTTTGAGAATATTTTTTTTAATTTTTAAAAATATAAGACTGTAGGCACAGTATTGTAAAATTTCATTGCGACACCATTTATTAGGGTGCGAAATCGCGGCAATTATAATTACGTTAGACATTAAAATGTACTTACGTCTCAAGGTTATTAAGAATTCGATAATATTCAGAAAAAAAAATGCAGTTCAAACTCAAACTCAAAGTATCTTTATTCAAGTAGGTCTTTATAAAGACACTTTTGAATCGTCAATTTTTACACTACCACCGGTTTGGAAGGCAGTCATCTACCGAGAAGAACCGGCAAGAAACTCGATAGCTGCTCTTTTAAAATAAACAATTAATACAAAAACAGTTCTGTATGTGTATTAAAACTATACTAACAAATGCAGTCATGCTTGTGGAATCTTTGTACAGAACAGAAATTATTTTTCAATAGAATTGATTTATTGCAATTGATCCTACAATATGAAATACTTAACATACATGGTTGTTCTCTGATAGCCGTTCTTTGTTGTTATTGTATAATCAAAAGAATAATCTTCATTTAAAACTCAGATTACAAACTTCTATATATAATTTTGCACCTATTATTTTTAAATCTCGACTACTTACTTTCACAGTCATCAATCTTGTCTTTTTCCCATCCATTTGTGCTATTAATTTTGCGTTCATGTCTTTCTCCCTAAAAGGAAGTAATTTTACAAATAAATAATGTTTAGCTGATTTTACACATGGCAAAGAAGACTTGTTCAGTAATTAGCTAAAAAATTATGGTCCAAAATCAAAGTTGAAAATACAGAAATATATGAATAATAATTTCAAAAGAAACATTCTACGTGAAAAATAATAAAATAATTTCATAAACACTAAGTTTCATATCAATTTAAATTACCTTTTAATGAATCATTAAATCATGATAAGTGAAACAAATGGAAGTATGCTAAGTATTAGTAAACAATAATAACAAAGAGCAATTCTTCATATATAAACAAGAAAAAATTCCAATTTAAAGACTTTTTTTTATTATAATTAATTAATTATAATAAAATTAAATTAATTTTATTATAATCAAAGTATGGTTTACACATAGTTTTTAATTTTTAATATACCATATAAATGTATTTATTGTGATTACAGGTTATAAGGAATATACAAACAATGCTATTGATATAGGACATATGGAAAGCAATAACTTTTTTGAGCAATCATGATATAAAATAAATAAAAATAATAATAAATTTAGAATTTTTCTTTTAGCTGTTGTATTATTTTGAATATGGTATGTATAATTGTATACATTTTTTACTATTCAACTATTACATTCAAGAACCAAAACCATTCGAAATCTTAATGCAATCGAACCGTGAAAGCCTTCGAGTGACATCATTGTACTGCTTGCCTTATTGTACTTTCAAAATAATGTCCCGTAACAATAGGAACTGAAATCCTGAGCTTCTATAACTACGCACTAAGATAAGGGTTTCAGATAAAATTAACGTAATTAAAGAAAGTAAAAAAATGATGAATCAAATATTTATTATGGTTTTCATGACTAATTTCTTACCTTTGATTGAACGGGCGAACCCTTACAGCGACTTTTACCGAAGCCATTGTAACACATTATATTCCGCGTAACTAAATTAAAAACACGTTTGGTTCATAAATTTTACTGCAAAAACATAACCCATTAAGATAGGTAATTTAAAATTACAACATTGTTTCTTTCTGTTTGACACAATAATAATATCATCATCACAATCACACAGCAAGATGAATAATATCCAATGCAAAGAAAAAAGTCACAGGCTGCACTCTGCAGGCACATAGCAAGTACCAAGTTGACAGAGACAGGCTGCATCAATACAAAAGTCACACACTGTGGCTTGACACAGACATATGTCATACATCAGAGACGTTCAATCAACTTCAAGTACTGCTATATCCTGTGTCTAAACTGGCATGTCAATTGTCAACTTGTCTTGAACTTCAAAGTTCAAACATCTTTTCACTGTAATTTTGTGAATTTATTTAATATCGTAGAAAAGGTTAGAATATTTTTTTTAAAATTGATTTATTAGTTTTAATCTTTAAAACATTACTATTTTTTGTTAAAATATCTACACCTAATCCTGCGCTAACTATACGTTTTGTTCGTAGTTATAATGCGAAGTTTTCCACAACTGAGTTACATAATGTATTTTTATACTTGCAGCTGATCAACATCATGTCTGAGACTCCATCACGCCCGATGAAATTCCCTTACACTTTATCTGCTAAGATCGCCCAATTCCCTTTGAAACACTACTTCCAGAATCAGTGGATCTGGCGTTACTGGCTAGCTGGTGGAGTAGTTTTGTCCATTCCTGTCTTCTACAAGATTCACAAGCTGTGTAAGTATTTGTTATATATATAATTCAATAGGATTTTGTAATAATATATACTTCTCAATGTACTGTACACTGATATATCAGCTATATATTTATAACTTTATACATTAAGTTTATTTGGGCATGTTAAAGGTATACAAAATACTTATTTTTTTACAGCTAACTCTCCTGAGAATGTAGCTATTTGGGCTGAAAAGAGAAGGAAGGAGGCTGGTGCACATCACTAAAATAATGCTTGAATAAATGTTAATAAAATCATGTCTTAGTTATGTGTTATTTTAATGAAAATAGATTAACAATGTAATGTAATAAAACTATGTAGATAAATAGTTGTCCAATCCATTTTGAAACAAAAATTTCCTACTATTATGTAAAAGTAGGAAAGTAAATCTACAGAAATTTAGATTATAGATACTATATGTATATAGTACTATTATAATGAAGACAACAAATATTTTCCAATCTTTATTTACTACAGTATAAATTAAAAACCTTATAAATTACATCAATAAATAATCCAAGGAAAAAAATACAATTATTAATGAATGTTAACCTGAAAATCAACATAATACAAACATTGTTTCGTAGGGAATGCAGGTTGATCATGTTACATTTATCAATTCAAATTTACTATCTAAAGCGTCTTAAAAATACTGAACATCCTATTAATAAAATTTAAAAAACAAAACATGTTTTAACAAAATTGGAATGAGCAAACAAATAAATGCCCTCTCAGGCATTATTCGAACTTAAGTAAACTTTTCATTAAAGAAAATTAGCTAGACAATCTTAAAAAACCAATGATATAATACAAAAAACATAATTTAATCTCTACCATAAATTTATCCATTTTTACAAAAAGCATTGAGAAATTCCCACAATGAAGGCAACATAATTTTGAGACATTTGCTAAAAGCGTCATAATAATTACTTAAAGAAATAATTATACATCATCTACTGATAATAGAAAGCTTATTCTATGGTGATAAACCAAAACGGCCCATAGAGGAGTATTGGAAAGCAAAATGTTTGATCTACCAAAATGTAAATACTTATAATTTTGTTAAGAAATTGCCAACAAAGTCAATTTCTTTGATACAATTTAAAAAAGCAAATGACATCACTATAAAAATTATGGTTTACACACTTACATAACATAATTCCAGATCAATTTGGGATCATAATCATTATGATTGTGTCAAAAGCTTATTACTTTCTTGTATTATATCCTAACTTTACAATTTTTACATTTATAAGGCATCCCTTAAGCAATCTTTATTGTGTTAAGCCCTGAGGGTTACCCCTTTAGGTTTAAAATTATTTTCCATTCGTCTACTTCTAGCATATTTACTAAAAGCAATATTTGGTTGTGGAGATATCACAGCATTATTACTACTAAATGCTTATCTTTTGACCTGCAAAAGCAAATTACAATAATCGTGAAAGCGGTGTAAACTAATTTATATTAATTTAACCAATTTTTTTTTCTTGTATTTTTTTAATGTATGCAGTGTTTAAGATAGATCGCTATACAATATTTTCTTATACGGATTACAAACAATTTTTTTTATTGAAAATCAGCGACTGAGATTTTGCTTTTATTGAAGTTACTAAGTATTCAAGTTTAATAAAACACACTATCGCCTTGCTTTCTTTGCTTGAGGTGTTTCATCACTTTCTGGAAGACTTCGTTTTAATGGGATGTCGTCTTCATCATCAGTGGGGTTACTCTCAGGTAGTGGTGGTAAGTTTAATTCTTGACAGCGTTTCACTATGTATTTTTCCAGCCGATAGGCAGTTCTGTAAGCAAAATTATATAATTACATAGAAACTTTTAGTCATTCTCAAATGAAAAATATTTTTTTTTAGTATTGAAATGTCTCAAACCAGTAAATATTACTTTGATATAGTGGACATAGTGATATACTTACTTTGCCACTGGATGTGTATCTGGATTATATGTGTAACAGTTATAGAAGACCAATGCTATGTCTGATAGTGTTTCTTCATCTTTTGAATACTGTCCATCTTCGAGCTTCTTTTTAACTGTGTTCAGGTCCATCGGAGTGGTTATTATGTCTAGATAGTCTGGGACCTGCATTTAGAATGAAATTTCATTATTTGCTTTCTCTAAAATAAAAACCTTTTTTACAAACTATACTGAAAAAAGATGATTGAGATCTACAATTCGGCAATAAGTATGAGTTGGATGGTGTGAACAGAAAATCTCACCTCTTCTATTGAAACCGGCTCAAAGAAAGGCCAGCTATCCTTGTGTTTTAAAGCATCTCGCAACAAATGTTCTAACTCTTCAGTGTGAAGATTCACTTCTTGTTTTACTTTTCTCTTTCTATTGCTAGAATCCTCTGAAATTTAAATGTATATGTTTAATACATCAGCAAATTAATTTAAATATACTGGAATATTTATTTTTTTTGTTTGTTATCTGGGAAAAATATAACATCCCAGCAGATTTAAAGATCTAAAAAACCTATCTTACCATGAGTACCATTTGTAAGAGAGTTCTTCCCTCTCTTAGTTAAACTATTATTAAAATCTTCTTTGGACCTGAAAATTAAACATTTTCTTTAAAATATTGAAAAACTATCATTTTGATTGTGTGACTCCTGCTCAATTGCAATTTACTGGATCAATCATATTTTATACTTCAAAACATGTATTAGTATATTTTTAAAAAATATACTAAAGTGTTACATAATTTATGTAAATATCATATGATTATGGAACTTACTGGAAATTACATAACTTAAAATGTTTCTTGTAAGGCCACTTACTTTCTGCTTCGTTTATTATTTCCATTAGCCATT
This sequence comes from Leptophobia aripa, assembly GCA_951799465.1. NCBI lineage: Eukaryota > Metazoa > Arthropoda > Insecta > Lepidoptera > Pieridae > Leptophobia > Leptophobia aripa. The sequence continues at coordinate 7,503,028 of OX637271.1, forward strand.
GGCGAAGGTTCTTTGCTGCCTCTTAATCGCTTTGACTTTAATTTCACTAAAGCTGTATTGAATTCACTGTCCTCTGAATCTAAAAGAAACATTTCAAATTAAATGCCTAAAAACGTAAGTTGCAATGTTAATACATTAAATGTGCCAAATAATAATTCCACTGTCCAGACTATTATTTCAAAGATTATTGAAAAAACAAGCTTAAAAACATTATGCACAATTTAAATCTAGGAATAATGAAAAATGAAAAGCATTTGTTAATTAGTTAATTAAGACTCCTAACAAATAGATTAAAAAAATTGAAAGAAAACAATAAAAACATCCAGAATAAAGAGAGTGTTAACACCAACGAAAAAAATACCAAATATCAAGGAGAAACAAAATGCAGACAAGTGAGTTACCGCGAGATTGGCAATGGTCAGTAGGCAGAAGAGACGAATGCTGAAGATGACATGAAATGCACCCAATGAATGGCGAATGAAGTACCAGGAGATAAGGAAATGCAAGTGATATTGTATTGGGCAACAAACCCGTTGAGTAGGATCGCTTGTGCAAGTTGCGCGCGTACTGTTGTATCGAAGACATGGCCGCGGTCGCACAACGACGGCGGAACGCCGGGGCTTTACAAATTTTCATATTCATTAGCTTTTCAACGTACTAAGGCGATTAAAAGCTGTCACTTAAATCAGGCTTCGCCTCAAGCTTATCCAAATACGTAAAAGCACAAAAAGACAGCAGTTTCGACTGGATACTATTAGAAATTTTTATTTAACCAAAATGTTCAACTGATACTATATTTTTTTTAAACATGCAGCAGACCTACAAATATGCTCATAAATATTTCGAAATGGATAACCTCTCGATTGGGGTGGCGCCAGGCACTCGGCGCAGGTCCACCTCTTGGCAGCACGGGCCAGAGGCGGCTGAGCACACTCCATGTGGTATCGGCTGGAGCAGGACACGCAGGTCGCGCCCAACTCTCCTCCACTGCCGCAGGAGCCGCATAAGCCGAGGGAGACGCCTTCGTCACTGTAAATTATATGTAACGTGTTAGCTTAGCTTTGAATTGGTTTTCTGTAAGACTTAGGATAAAATAGCATTTCTGAATCTAATACATCTTTGGTGTTTAAATCAAAATGTTTACCCATCTTCATCCTCTCCGTCTTCTATATTCTCTTCTGTGTAAAGTTTTCTGCGTTTCCTTGGCGTTTTCTCTTTAGGCTTACACTGTTCGCAAAACCAGTCTCCATCAGGTACTTTCTATAAAAGAAACACGAATCTTGACTATCTTGACCTTACCTAACCTAACTTGACTAAATTAAAGTTTATTATAATTTAACAAATATATTTTAAAAATTGCACAAGCTGTATATTTTCAATAGAACGATGGAGTACCACAATGTATTTACCTGATATGTTATCCCAGACTGTAGCATGAAAAATACAATACAAACCAATTTAAATAATACATACAAGAATATATAAATAATACACGACTCACAGAAAGCTGCGGCTTCAGACAATACAAATGGTGTCCCTTATTGCAACCATCGCATAGCAGCATGTTGTCGGGATCCGTGCGTCGCCTGCACAATTTGCAGCTCGCGTGCAGCACGCTTGCGGCCCAGCAAACGCTGGCATCGATGACGAACAGGTGCAGGGTCAGGGCTGCAATGCTCCTCGACTCCATCAGAGAGACCTCCCACCTCTCCAAAGCGTCGAGGTCGCACGGTTTGTTCCTGGCTTCGCGATCTTTGCGCTCTTTATCGTCTAGACCTGGAATTATTTTAATTTTCCCATATTACCGATTAACAGAATTATTAGCAAATTAATTCTATTAATGCTAATCGTGAACAATGAAGATTTCCTTACCGAGCGGCCTCTTAATGTATTTGTGGTGAATTCCCTGAGACACTTGTAATAAGGCACTCGCTAGACCTCTTATAACTTCAGGCTTATCTTCACCGGGTTCCACCTTGATTCCATTCAACTTGGGTGTTTCCAAGTAATAAACGGGATCCCTGTATTTGTTCTTTGGTATTTCTTTTGTTTCTACTTCATCTGTGCCTGAAATCATATGAAAAACATGTTTTAATCACATATAAAATAATTATATAAGTCATTATCAAATATATATATAATTAAGTACGATGTCTTTAAGATACAAACATAACACGATATATAGACGAACTCTTAGAAATTCGTCATGGGTGATTTATAAAAGAATATTAATTACATACCGTTGGGTATTCGCAATTGTCCGTCCGGTAGATGTGTGTCGTCCCTGAAGGCCTTATTTGGGCCCCAGCTCAAGAACTCGGCCTGCTTGTCGTAGCTCCGCAACATGATTGTGCCACGCCATGCTTCGCGGTCCTAAAATTTATATATATTTAATAATTAAATGAAACTGGATATTAAAATACTTTTTTATATGAATGGAAGACTCGTACCTTGACTTTGAGTGCCCCCAAACAGCCATGATGAATCTTCTCCTCCAGCTCCAGTATATGGTCCCTCAAAGCCAGCTCTAAAGCCTCCTCCAAAGAACAATCCGCGGGAACCACGAGAGACGGTCGCAACGCACGACGACGAGTTGCCGGCGCGTGCATTGGAGTCTGCAATCGTTTTGGATTATTCATTTATTGTATAATTAAAATAAAAGGACTAAAATTTTTATTAAAATTTCCATCTCCTCTTTCGCGATAAAAAGTCCTATGACCTTAAAGTTTAGCCTACCTCCATACCAAATTTCATCGAAATCGGTTCAGTAGCTTAAGCGTGAAAGCGTACATACACTTACTTTCGCATTTATAATATTAGTATGAATATACTGGGCTATAATATCGCTGACGGTGGGTATAACATACCTGCACTTTAGCAGTGCCATTAACAGCAAACGGACACTTGGCCACGTGTTCGATGAGCGAGTTGCGCTCCACCTCCAGCACATGCCTGAGGTCGGCCTCGCGGATGCCGCGCTTGTTGAGCGCCGCTATGAGGGCGTCCACTTGACTTTCCACTGAGTACACCCACCATTGGGGACGCTCGCTCTAAAAAACATAAAAAAAACCATTACAGGTAAATCTGAATTGATTTTCTGGAAGAGAATATGTTGAAGGAATGAGAAGGGATAATGTATTAACCACCACATTTCTGCACATACCTTCCCATGAACATAGCATGTGTTGGCGTCAGCTGTGCACACCATCAGATCCCTCATCTGCTGGATGCTGTCCGGTGACATTTTAATGCTAACACCATTCACATGGGCGAGGGGCTTCTTGGGCGAACTGCCGCGGGAATTCGACCCAGACTCGTTTTCCTTGTCGCTGCCTTCTGAGGAAAGCATTGTGTCAATCCGTACTTTGTTATCTTTGAAAGCCTTTTTATTATTAGTAAAAATAATACACGCTAGTAGGCTTTTATTCAAATCTGCATTTTAATAGAACGCAAACGACTAACACTATTTTCACTAATAAGCAAATTTAATGATTGGTTGAGAGGACCTCAAGGCGTGAAACTGACCTCTCTCTTTGGCCCCCGATTGATAGAGCTCCGTGACGTAGGCGAGCAGGTCCGCGGAGTCGGTGGGCGTGTGCGCGGGCAGCGGCACGGGCTTCGGCCGGCAGGTGCCGCGGTAGTCGCTGCCCGCCTCCACGAACAGCCCGCCCACGCGCCGCGACACGAAGTAGCGGTGGAACGCCCGGTCCATACCTGGAAAAACATTGATTCCACATCATTTATTGACTGAGAAGTGCTTCCTTGTATCACAGCTAACAATTTTATTTTTAATGCTAAAAGTTAAAATTCAATAGATATTCTTTGTCATAAAAACATTATTAAAAAAAGATTTATTTATAATATCTCACCCAAATAACCAGTAAACTCAAACAGTTGCATCTGCAATTCTTTCGATTTCTTCTCAAACTCAATTTTCTTCTGCTCGCTCTCTTTTGTTATCTTCTCTATGTCTTTCTTCATTTGTTCGTCCACTTGCCTCGCCTTTTCGCCGGATAGTTTCTCTTGTTCCTTCTTGGCTGCTGCTTCGCGACGTAGATCCATGCGAGCAGTCGCTAATTGTGGTTCTCGTTTACGTTCATTTATCTGAAAGATATATAAAAATATTAATCACTGGTCCAACGATGACTACGAAGCAAACTTTAGAAAATAATAAAATAAATATATGAATATACCGAGTAGAGCAGGCAAGAAACTTGATAGCTTTTATTGAAAATAACTGCTACATTACCATAATATAAGAATATTAGTTAAAATCAAAGAATTAGAAGCGAAAGAAGAAAGATTTGGGTAAGTAATATCGTTACCTGCAGCAATCGGTACGTCTGTTTCAGATTTTTGTACTCCTCAAACTTGTCCTCGACCATGTCACGGACGGTCGCATAACTCAACACTTGGTTCATGAGACATTGCAGGATTGCGAACTTGTCATCTGAAATCCATTTTATAAAATTAATACAATTGGGCAAAATTTAATAGACAAAACGTCCATTATTTTTCTACACAGGGGGGGGGGGGGGGTTTTAAACGAGCAGGGCACACCATAAAGGTGGAGCCCCTATAGACTCTCACGTAGCTGGGAGTTCCTGAATTTATTGCCGGCCTTTTAGAGAATGGTCATTTGATTTTTCTCAGAAAAAGAGTATCTTATTTTATTGCACTTATGTACGTTATTATAAAATTTATTAAGTCAGCACTTACCCATGGGCAAATCAGCAACATGTTTCTCAGTGAGACGCTTAAGTATCTGCGGCCTCTGTATCCTCAGATGTAGACCCGGATCGTCGTTGGAGCTGTACCCGCCGCGTTGGTGATACCTCCAGGCGACACAACGGCTGCCAGCTACGCCACCAGACGACAGCAGGTGGAGTCTGGAAGTTTTATTTACTTTGGTCCTTCGAGCCGAAATACAGGAGTTTATGTTAAGTCTAGTCTAGTTTACTAATATAAATAATATTCCTCTACATTGAAGCCTCGAAAGATGTCATTATTGTACATACAAGATAGCGAGGGAGAATTAGAAATAACTCACCTCAAAACCTCGCTAACAGTGGACGGATCCAAAGGTAGTTTACTAAGGGGCGTCCCGAGATACGTCTGGGCCCACTTACTAGCGCGTGTCGCTAACTCAATTGCTCGGTTTATTCCCATTTCGGTTTCTCCGCTTTGTTTTTCGACTAATATTAAAAATAATATTATATTTACAATTAAGTCAATACATGTGATATATTTATAACTAGTTATAATTACCCTTTTTCAAGGTCTTTAAGGCGTAGACTAATTATCATTAACAAATCAAACTCAAAATATCTTAATTAAAGTAGGTCTCTATAAAGACACTTTTGAATCGTCAATTTTTACACTACCACCACTACCAACTACTAATTCAAATTACAACTTTCAAGTAGCATTTGTAAGAACTTTTTTAAATTATACTGTGAAAGAGATAATTAAAATACAAAATATTTTAGATAATGCAGGACAAAGGCTGATAAAACCCAATGGAGGATCAATTTTGGCACCCTTACCCATCGAGAGGACATTAAAAGTCATGCAGACCAAACACAGCCTACCTGTGGACTCCTGAATGCCTCCTTTCTCATTGTACTCTTCAGCCTCATCTTCTTGTAAGGAAAAGATTGCACTTAGGAACATCTGTATTAGGTCGCTAAATGATCCTGCTGAATCTTTTACTGTCAGAGCCTGAAAACAGAGGTTTTTTCGTTTATATATTTTGTCTTATAGCATTAGACATTCTTTATAATATTATTTTGTTCTTCTTTATGATTAATTTGATTAAAATACACACACATATTTGTTTTAATGATTATACATTTATGAGATAAATGCTCCTATAAAACACTTATTACCTTGCGAAAAGTCTCCCAGTCTAATTCATGGTGAAAAACATCTTTGGTCTTGAGTACTTCCGCATAGGTATGCACAAAGTCTAGCACAGACAGAAAATCACCAATGTGCTTCGGCTCAATACCTTCTATGATTACTGGAGTACCCTTCGGTAAGACCTGTGAAATTTATGAAATCCAATCATTAACTATACTATTTATGTACTTCTATTTATGTAAAAGTAAAATTATAAATCACTTTATAGGTAAAAAACTAAACAATAATTTTCTTATTTTTTTTTCAAAAAGACACATTTACAAATAAATCACAATAGGTAATAATAGCATTTCTTATAGCAAATTAAACACACCCGTTCAAGACGTAGTTAGACATTACCAAAACTATAAAAATTCAAACAAATATTACCTTATGGTCTTCCAACTCCAAGTCATCCTTGACTTTTTGCCAATCCTTCATATAAGCCATCACACGAGCGGTTTTCTCTTTCTTTTTGGCTTTTTCCTCTTCCTTCCTCTGCCTTAATTGCTGTTCAGCTCGACGCATCTTCTCTGCCAGTTCTTGTGCATTTTTTCTTGCCTCTGGATTTACTATTTTTGGTTTATTAACTGAGATTAAAGGTAAAGTGTTACATAATATAACTTATAAAGGTATCTTTTATTGGAACACTTTCTGACAGATACAAGTATATTATTTATCAGTATATAGAAAAAAATAAATAAAGGGTGTTTTGGTAGAGTGTTGGTATTGTCATAATGTCAACTATTAAAGAGATTTCAAACTCAAACTCAAAATATCTTTATTCAAGTAGGTCTTTATAAAGGCACTTTTGAATTGTCAATTTTTACACTACCACCGGTTCGGAAGGCAGTCATCTACGGAGAAGAACCGGCAAGAAACTCAATAGCTACTCTTTTAAAATAAACAATTAATACAAAATTGTGCTACTGACAATTAAAATAACAAAGCATTGTAAGGCTACTCAAGAACTGTCCCTAAGCTGAGCCAATTGCCGACACATTAAAGGGATCTTTGTCCTCTAAATATTTGTTTACAGTATAGTATGCCTTTTCAACCAAAATACCCTTTACGCGCGTTTTAAATTTGATTGAGCAGTATATTACAATATCAACTAAAATTATTATTATTAGTATTATTATTATAATATAAACATAACTTACCATCACCCTTTTCAGACTTTCTCACAAATTTATCCATTGATTCCTGTCTTCCCTTCTGTGGGCTCCTTATAGATTTAAGTTTTGAAGCAGATCCAGATTTCGATGTTGACGGAGTCATTAACAACTTCTTGGATGCAGGAAAAATTGGTGGAGTCCCTGTGAATATTTGGTCAAAGTGGACTTTGTTGATGTTGTATTTTTCTATTGCAGATGCCTGTAACATTATTAACTATTATTTGTGAATGAAAAGAAAGCAACCTACAAATAAGAATCAATTACTGTTTAGAAAAACTTTAGATGCAATATGAGATGGTCAATTTATTATTTAAGAATTTTTTTAATTTATTTTACATTTTTTTATTGTATGAGTAAAAAACAGTTGGGACTTTAAAGTAAGTAAGAGTGGCCTTATAAGTTATAAAAAATCTCTTTCAGGCAACTAATCCAAGTAATGGAGAAAATAGATAAATGCTATTGAAACAGTGCAAATGAGGTGTACCTTTATACTAATGACAGGTCCCATCTTGACAAATTGTTTAAGAAACAGCCTGTTTTTATCCCTTGAATAAATGCCTTTACGTCGCCTTATCCGTTCATAAGGTGCAGTACCAATTTGGCCTGTTGCTGCTGAATCATTCTCCTCATATTGCTCCACTTCATAACAATAAGCAGAAGCAGGTAACATTGTTTTGCTAGAATAATGTTATATATATATTTATGTTCTTAACTCACTAGTATAGTATTTGTTGTAAATGGAAACACTTAAAAAGATTAGAAAGACAAAATTGGTCTTACTTATCTGGATGCTGTGTTTGAGAGTCAACAGATAAAATATGGGCCTCCCGCCAATTATCACCCTCAAGACAAGCTTCCACAGTCTCCCCAACAAAGTATCTCTCCCTCACATAGTTAAACACATCTTCAGACATTTCAGCAAAAGAACTCCTATTGGTTTTAGTAGCAAGGTAAAGTATTGGTATTCTTAGTTCCATAGGGAAATCTTTTAGTGATTTTCTTGCAGCTTTCTCACTTTCCAGAGCTTCAGCATACGTCAAATTATTTTTTCCCGTCATCTCACAGGACCATACCATCGAGTTGACAAGAATGATTCTTTCACAGTACTCCCTACACAAAAAATTATAAAAGTTTAATAAATCCAAGCAAAGTCCAACGCGACGTGATAATATTAAGAAACCTCATGTCACGCTCGCATAACTATCTAAGAGGCCGCACGAAACAATGTCAACGGCGTGCTCAAGTGATATCTTAGCAAGAGAAACGAAAAAAAAACAATTAAATGCGCGAAATTTATGTAATGTTTAAAACTCACTCATAATCTTTGAATATCTCGTCGGTGATCTCACAGTGGAAAACTTCATCATCGTCGCGCAAGTACCCTGACGCCGATGATTTCTCAAAGGCTTTTCTTTTCAACAGGGGCATGTTTTGAGTTCGCGGGTCACAACGGTGGGAAAACTAGTTACAATTCGATTTCTTTTAGCACGTCACTCCCATTAAACACAATTTTATGCGGCGCATTGAAAAACACAATTTGATTTGTTAACATTAGCAAACTATTAACATTAATCAAGACTGGAAATGTAAAAATTGTTGCGTGGTTTCAGTTGACAAGCCAAAAAACGGCGCGCTAAGCGCTTCCTTCTACGCCAGAAACATATGAACTGGGTTGTCAGATAAGCAAATAATACAAATAGTAGAAATATTTAGTAGAATAAATCTATACCGATGTGACATATTTAAACAAAAACGGATATTCAAGAAGTATTTTACAAGGGATTTTTAATTTTCCTGCATCATTTTTAAAACATTTATACTCTTTAAAGTAAGACTTAAAGTTCTAGGCTCCATTTCTTATAGACGGTACAATATCAGTTTTTTTTATTGAAGAAATATTAAATGGCTCAAGTAAAATAAAGTGTGCAGTGATTCAAATTCTCATACTTTTTCTATTATTTAGACTTAGACCTTGTTTGAGATAGTAAATCAGAATGGATTTTTACTTAACATAGTAATATTAATATTAAAAAAATATAAATATACTTATTATTATAAAAAAAACCTATTAATGCGCTTTTAAGAGCTAAACGTAGTATAACACTGCAACTACCAAATCTTACAACTACGGTTGTTCTTTCAGCCCAGACTGTCTAATAAGTGGTTAGACTCGGCCCTTTTATCGTTATTTACCGTTCCGTATACTTTAACTATAATTTGATATAATGTTCTACATTACTGCGATAGCAGAGAAGGCATTTAGTAGCGTACAAATAAATAAAGATTATAAAAAACAAATGTAAAGAAAGCTGATTTATAGTAGATCAATTACAATTACAGAAAGATTTTTCTACCATCGACAGTCTGTGGTAAATTAATAGGTAAATGTGATATGTTAAAGTAATGTTACTGTAATCAAAGTTGTGATTATCAAATGTCACCATACAGCTGTTATGACAGATGGGCAGCGCAGAATGCATTTATTTTGATTAAACTTTTAAACATAATTTTGATATTAGAAATATTCCGATGATATAAATAAAAATTAAATTAGTTTATTTAATAAATAAGTAATTATTTTTATTGAAAATGCCTAAAGAGCAATATCGGGAAACTTATGTCGGCAAAAAAATGTAAGTGCGGTTATGTTTACAACTACTCTATTTTAGTTTATCCAATAACTAAATATTTTAATTGCTTATAATACATTTGCAATGAATATTAAGTTGGGTAATCAGTTCTACAATAATATTGGATAGTTTGTAAAATAGTGTTTCTAACTAATAAACTAACAAAAGAGGACTTTCTTTTTTTTAAAACATTAAATGCAAAGTGTAAACTGCATTTTTATATATTTTTAGATCCCATGTAACATTTAATGTAGACAGTCCATCTGACATTCAACTTGCTGCTCACATACAAGTAATTACAAAAAACTTGTACACTCAAGATGGCCAAAGAGTACCAGCTACATATGGAGTGCTGGATAGAAGAATGGTATATATAGTTTTTAACAAAGTAATAACTGTCCTGTAATAATGAACTCAAGAAAACTTTCTTATTTTAAGGGTACAAATCAAAAAGATGCAAACTGTGAGACTTGTGGTCTTGGATTGGCAGATTGTGTAGGACACTATGGTTACATTGAGTTGGCTCTGCCCGTATTTCATGTGGGATATTTTAGATCTGTTATTACTATACTTCAGACTATATGTAAAGTAAGTTCATAAGTATTTTTAATTAATTAAAAATAAAAGCAATTTCAATATAAAAACTGCCCTCTTGCAATATTACTCAATTCAGAGTAATGTTAATGTGTTCAACTCCCATTAAATCAGCAAGTAATAATTATTTATAATATGTATGAAAATTGCCTACTAAAAACTCCATAAAGAATATAATTCTAGTGTGTTAAGCAATAAGGAATGGTATTGTCATTACATATGGTTTTTCTGGTGTTTAAAATATTTACATTTTCATAATTTAGACCTGTGCAAAAGTAATGCTGCCAGAGGCACTGAAGAAATCATACTGCAGAAAGTTTATGAATCCTGAAATCTCCTATCTTCATAAGAAAAATCTTAGAGCAGCTGTCTTAAAGAAATCAAAGACGTGTAACAAGTGTCCTCACTGTGAAGTCCTAAATGGTGTTGTCAAAAAGAGTTCAGCTGGTATTCTAAAAATAGTTCACGAGAAGTATAGGGCTAAAAAGCCCACGGATCCATTGGTGAAAAGTGTTTTGAGCGAGTTTAACGAAGCAAAGGAAGCTAATAAGGAAATAGCGGGAATAATAAATAGTGGTTTGGTTATTGAGATGAATCCCTTGGAGGTAATTATAATTGTTTGTTGTATCATTTTTAATGTAAGAGATAACTCTTGTTCAAAAATCCTTGTTTATCATTTTGTTTGCAGGCTTCTTTGTCCTCTGTCTTATAAAAAGAGGGGGTATTATAAAAGTCCTATCAATAAGATTAATAATCATTTTCAGGTTCAAAGCTTGTTCAGACGGATCCCAGATGAAGATGTACCACTCCTCGGTATGAGTGTGAAAAAATCCCGACCTGAGGACCTTATTCTTACAAGGCTGCCCGTCCCACCACTTTGCATCCGACCCAGTGTAGCTTCTGACATGAAGGCTGGCACGTAAGTTATTAGTAATTAATCATTTCTTATTAGAAATAATAAAAGTTTCCGCTACTCCTATCTCTATCTAATCCTTATATATCTTATTATTACAATAAACAATATTATCTTATAAAAACCACTTTAATTTGTACAAACTCAAATGGGTTCCATTTGAAATCTGACTGAATCAGACCAAATGCTTATTATATATAAGTTGATGTTGTTCCAGAAACGAGGATGATCTCACTATGAAGCAGTCAGAGATCCTGCTAATCAATGATGTGATAGCCCGTCACGTGGCCAGCGGAGGCAAGAGCGAGATGGTGCAAGAAGATTGGGACTATTTACAACTCCATTGTGCGCTGTATATCAATAGTGAGATGTCTGGCATCCCTTTGTCAATGCAGGTAGGGCCAACTCCAAATATCTTTATTTTTACATACAAAACTATGTTACTTATAATTCAAACTAGCTTTCCGCTCGCGGCTTCGCCCACGTGTAGTTTGGTTAAGTATATAGCGTTTTTTAATGATCTCGACAGGGCTTTCTTTCACGGGCTAAAATCTTGTTACAATTGGAATTATATATAGCCTGTGTTACTCAGGGATGATGTAGCTTTACAGGATCGGATGATTCGGGGAAATCGAGGGCAACTTTCAAATTAACGTACAGGCAATTACTATTCTGACAATTTTATATTCTAATAGTCATCTTCTTATGTGGATGAGCTGATGATGGAAGGTAAAACTCCTCAGCGGTTAAGAGTTGAAAGAAAATTCTTACGAAGTTATGAGTACGAAATACGTACTTGTGAGGTTATTACTTATTAGCTTGACCAAATAATAAAAGGTAAACCTCATTAACGTTAAGGACGTAGGTGGAAAAATGGATGCGGACAAACGATAAACGTCTCTTCACTCGTTTCCTTTTACTTGTTGGTATAGGTAGTGTTCACTCAAAATAATCATAGGTTAAAACATTAATGAAAGTTTGAAGTGCATGGTAGTCATTACACAATGGAGCATCTTAATACCGCGATGGATATATTTGGCCTAAGTAGAAGTTCTTTAAAAAAAAACTAAGACTCAACCTCGCACACTCACTCACACAGCAACACCATTGCACACACTGATACACACACACACTAAAATGCTCGTACTTCACATAGTTCCACTTGTTCATGTGTATATATTCTTATTTATTCTTTTCTGTTCGTGTTTTTTTTTGTTATTCTTTTTTCTGATCTTAGATTCTATTTCCGGTTCTATATTTTAACCTTATTTTGGCTTTATTTTTAATTTATTTTTATTGTGTAAACTATTTTTGATAAGCTGTATAGGTTTAAAAAATAAAAAAAATAAAATAAATCTACGAATTTTATCAACGCCATCTATCGAGCACATTGTTCAACACTTTACCGCGCCCGCGCGCACTGCGTTATTTGTTATTTTTGTTACCTCTCATAAGTTTTAATATTATGATTAACTTATATTAGAACATATTTAACAATATATAACTAATCAATCAATATAAGTGTTTAAAAATTTTGAAGCAGTGGTTGAATTTCAATTGACCATAACTTCTTTTTCTCTTAACCGATTTTGACAAAAATTTTTTTGACTTTGACTTTTGACTTTTGATTTTGATTTTGACTTTTGATTTTGACTTTTGACAACGCTCCTAATTATATGTAATCCAACTGTGAAAACCGCGTTCAAATCCGTTCAGTAGTTTTCAAGTTATAACGTACTTATTAGTATAGATAAGATTTAAACGGTCCTGATGCTTAACCAACAACAACATATGTAGAAGTATTGTCTATGTACCATAACACATAAGATAATGTGTGTTTTAAACCTTATTATGTTTGTTTATATTTATTTAGTTTATGTGTTAAAAATCTAAAAAATGTGGGTAGTTTACTTGAAAAAATCTTTTTTTATATATATTTCTATGAATAAGAATTAGATGAATAAATATTCTATAATTTCGGATATACATGTATTATTTTCTAATAGAGGCAATAATTTTAGCCAAAAAAGCCTGGTCGGGGTTTAGTGCAGAGATTGAAAGGCAAACAGGGAAGGTTCAGAGGAAATCTTTCCGGAAAGCGGGTTGACTTCTCCAGCAGAACTGTTATTTCTCCAGATCCGAATCTGCAGATACAAGAGGTGAGAAACAATATTAATATTCAATCGTTCTTTTTAGACAGAAACACAAAATCCAACAAATGCGTTAATCAAAAATAGATTAAAAAGAGAAAATATATACATAAATATTAAAAAAGATAATAAATTATGTAATTCTTTGCATTTGTGTATTGATGAACATATCCAAGCTTAGTAAATGCGACCAAGAAATCGACGTATTTAAAGGTCGGAGTGCCCGTACACGTGGCCAAAATTCTGACGTATCCGGAACGTGTGTTTCCGGCAAACCTCCAATGGCTCCGGAAGCTGGTATGCAACGGCCCCGACGTACACCCGGGTGCTAATTACGTGCAGCAGCGTGGATTCAGCCACAAGAAGTTCCTCAAATATGGCAACAGGGAGAAAATTGCACAGGAGTTGAAGGTACATTGGAAATATTTATATGTTTATTTAATATTCATTCAAATGCACGCCTTTATAACAAAATTCCGAGAAATTTATTGATTTTGTCAGTGAAGAGATTCAGAAACCCTTTTTCAACTGACGGTTTCTTGCCTGCTTCTTCTCTTGGTCGCGTATGAACAGGCTTAGAGTCATTTAAATTGAAAACAATTTAAAATGTAGGACCATTTGCATTGAATAAAAAGATTTTTCACTTTGATACTTTTAAATATTGCAGTGTGGGGATGTAGTTGAGCGCCACCTGGTGGACGGCGATGTTGTGCTGTTCAATCGTCAACCTTCCCTTCACAAATTGTCTATCATGTGCCATCGAGCGAAGGTTCAGCCGCAGAGGACATTCAGGTATAGCTTATATTGAATTCTGTAGACTAAGTAAGACTCAGGCTTCAAATAAAAGAAAACTCTACTTTTTTTTCTAATCTGTACTCATAAATATTAATTAAGTCATTTAAGTCCTGATCACTTTTCACGGAAAATACAAGAAAGTTACAATGTGAACTGTATTTATTTAACGACATCTCTATATAACGACACTGACTGTGTCGGTGACTGTGGACGTTAAATTTAGAGAAGAAAAATCACAATTATTATACTAGTTAAACCAACCAAAGCTTACTGATTTCGACTCTTTAGAGACGTTGTCGTTAAATCGAGTGTATTTAGTATTAATGAACTAATTTAATAATGAAAAATACAGTTATTTAGTAACTTAATACAGATTTTATGAAAGTTTTGAAGTATTTTGCTGACCCTATGTGTTTTAGGTTTAATGAATGCGTATGCACACCGTACAACGCGGACTTTGATGGTGACGAAATGAATATGCACTTGCCACAAACGGAGGAAGCCAGAGCCGAAGCACTTATTCTGATGGGGGTGAGTATCTTTTTACATTATTGGATTATTTAATTTAGTAGTTTTTGTTATAAGTAACATATAATTACACGTGTCTACTGTTTATATACAAAATGACAATTGACAGATGACAGCTGACATACGGTTAACAAAACCATAGAATGTAGCATATGCTTACAAGTAATGTTAATTTTTTTTTTACTGGTAACATATTTAATTAATGATCATTTTCAGAATAAATCAAACTTAGTAACACCAAGAAATGGTGAGCTCCTCATCGCGGCGACCCAAGACTTCATAACTGGTGGTTATCTGATCACACAAAGGGACACGTTCTTTACGAAATCCGAAGCTCAGCAGTTGGCCAGTTGTCTCCTGGCAGGGCCCGACTGCGCCATGAGGATCGACATGCCCCCACCGGCCATCCTCAAGCCGAGGAAGCTCTGGACCGGCAAACAGATCTTTAGGTGGGTGAAGTGCTGTAATGTCTTTCTTTTATTGTTCTGTATACGCATTTGTCTTTACAGTTTGATTATGAGGCCGAATAAGAAAAGTGAGGTGAAGGCTAACTTGGAGACGAAAGGCAAGAATTATACTGGCAATAAGGATATGTGCGTACAGGACTCTTGTGAGTGATTTTTTTTCTATTTTAGTCTATGGTGATAATAGTTAGTTCAACATATCGATTTATCCCAACTTGAAAGCACTTAAATTTTCATAAAAACTTTTGTAGATGTGATAATTCATAATTCTGAATTGCTGTGTGGATCGATGGACAAGAATACGCTGGGTTCTGGTACCAAGACAAGTATCTTCTATATCCTCTTGCGGGATTGGGGGGAGGAGTACGCTGTCAGGGCGATGTGGAGGTAAGTTTATTGAGACCTAAAATTAAAATGCAAAAACTTATCCGTGTTTTGATCCGGTATAAAGGTTTAAAATGTGGTAATTTATCGTTATTTTTATATTACTTTAAAAAACTACTAACTACCAAAGAGTTGTCTTGTTGATTTTATTCGTTGATCTATATAAAAATACACACTGGTTAAAATAAGGGGTTTATCGCTCTCAGCGACATCTTCCAGGCAAACTTAATAGGAACTTTATTGGATTAGCGGGATTAACTAGATTTGAAATATTTTTTTCTTTATTGAATATCTAACACTTTCACCAACACGAGCTGAGCTTTTAGTGTTAATGGACGCCATTTAAATTAAAATTATGGCTTTTTAACCATTAAAACCTATACGAAAATCATTTTGAAGAAACACTTGAATATAAAGTAGTGACTGAGTTGCCACTTTTCTTCAGCACTCCTGATTTGTGAGCCGGAAAATGAGATTTTGTGTATTTTTAAGATTTCCATAAGTCTACGTAGGTTTTAATAAATATTATTTAACAATTTGTATTATTGTTATTGTTGTGTGGATTTCAGGTTGGCCCGAATGGCGTCCTATTATATGATGAACCGTGGCTTCAGTTTTGGCATCATTGACGTGACGCCGGGCAAAAAGCTCGTGGAAGCTAAAAATCAATTACTCGAGTCTGGGTGAGCTTAATGAAAAACAATGTGAACTTTAATTTTGAGGGCGTATTTAAATGAAAACATTAATAAATGGCCGCCATAAAAATTAAAAAAAAATCTGTATTGTTAGTTACTCAAAATGCGACGGGTACATCCTGGAGATGGAGAAAGGCACTCTGCAGTGTCAGCCGGGATGCAGTATGGAGGAGTCCTTGGAGGCTGTCATGCTGAGTGAGCTCAGCAGCATCAGGTAGTGCTTTCATCCTTTATTAATTATTTTGAGGCATTATATATTATTTATTTTTTTTAACGAAAAATAAAAATTCTATGAATCCTTTTAAATACTACCTTATAAATTACATTTCTTAAATTCTACCCTCATAAAACTTTCCAGAGAGTTGGCAGCGAAGGCTTGCTTCAGAGAGTTACATCCGACGAACGCACCTCTCATTATGGCCCAAAGTGGTTCCAAAGGTATATCAATTCATTATTTCATAATAATAAAATGTTTTGTCCATTATTTAAAATTTGTGACGTTTCAAAAGGGCTTGACCGATTTTCATGAGATTTATATATTTGAAAAAAAAAAGAGTGACACAAATAATTATAACTCTGTTTCTTTTAAATATTTCACTCTTTCTACTACTCTACTTACAGAACGTCATTTTTTAGGATCAGCTTGTATTACTATTGTTAATTAATTGTTATGTATATTTAAAATGCAGGTTCAAACATAAATATATCCCAAATGATTGCGTGCGTGGGTCAACAGGCCCTGAATGGGAAACGAGTGCCCAACGGCTTCGAAGATAGGTCGTTGCCGCATTTCGAGAGACATTGTAAGTATGTGCTTGGTACCAGGAGTTGGGGTGACGAAGACTCTCTTCAATCAAATATGTCCCATCGATGGGGCGAACGGCATCTTAAGCAATTTTGAATCCCGCTCTATACCATTAGCGCTGTGGTTTTTTGCTCCAGGTCTTACTGGCTCCATTCATCACGTCTGCTTCCGTCTTCCGGTCCCTAAGAATGTCTTAAGGAATTTCTTATTAACTTAATAGAAAACTGCTTTGGTTTTTAAAGCAATTTTAATGAAATATATTATAATAAGTAAGCTTAGGAGCTGATAAAGCAAACCGATAAGCCGGAACACATTCTTGGTCGCACTCCTGATCGATGGGCGGCGATTTCAATTTTCAAAAAATGACTCTTCCAGCCAAGATTCCAGCAGCAAGGGGTTTCGTGGAGAACAGTTTCTACACTGGCCTCACGGCTACAGAGTTCTTCTTCCACACGATGGGAGGCAGGGAGGGTCTGGTGGACACGGCCGTGAAAACCGCTGAGACGGGATACCTGCAGAGGAGATTGGTTAAGGTTTTTTGAAAATTGTCAATGTCAGTTGTCAATTTTTTGTCCAAAACGTGCATTTTGTATTTTAATGAAATTTCCAGTCCTTGGAAGACCTGGTGCTGCACTACGACATGACAGTCCGCAATGCAACCAGCGAGGTAGTTCAATTCCAATACGGCAGTGATGGACTGGATCCCAGTTATATGGAAGGCAAGGACCGGCCGGTGGACCTGCCCAGGGTCCTGGCTGATGTCCGGGCACAGTGTTTGGATAGGTAAATTGAAAGATACATTTGTTGATGCAAAACTTAAAAATAATTTAAAACACAAATAGGTCCTGTTTCTCAGTAGAGAACTTCCAACTCTTCTTTCCTTGTCAAAACTCATTTTTTTTTATTAATTTTACACTTATGAAGAAAAGCTTTTCCGGCTTTAAAACCTAAATTTGGTATCAGGGACGAGGAACCTCTAGATGGGGACGGCATCTTGGTGGCCGCAGAGGAGACATTGGCCTTAGATGATTTTAAGACCTGCACTCCCGATTTCAAGACTGAACTGTTGTAAGTATCCGTTTTTTGACCGCACAGCAGAAGCAGCGGCTCCGAGCAGCTTGCGCTGAGCTCATGCCTTTGGTTAAATATATTAATGCACTTATTAGGTTTTTTTCTTTTTTTGTTCGTGCAAGGTTAGTAAAAGAGAGCCATTAATGTGTTTCTATTTTTGACGTATCTTCTTTAAATAAGTTTTAAAACATTACATTTTTTAAATCCTATCGAGTTTGTCGATCTGATAGATCCTTCCGAACTGATGGTGATGTGAATGACGATTCAATATGTACTCGAAAAAAGCTATTCAAAAGTCTCCTTTCAAAAAAATCTGTCATTAAAGCTGACGGGTAATTTAATAGGTTGTCAATAATTCCAGAACCTTCCTTAGCGCAATAGCAGCAAAGGTGCGCTTCTTACGCGCGAAGTACGCAAGTTGCGGGGTCGTGTCGAAGCAGCTGGAGCGGCTGACGTTGACTCAGCTGGTTCGGTTCCTGCGCGTGTGCCACGACAAGTACCAGCGTAGCGTCATCGAACCCGGCACCGCCGTTGGGGCTCTCGCGGCGCAGGTGAGCCGTTGCCAAGGGGCTGCTCTTGGATGTACGGTGTAAACTGCAAACGTCTGCAAGCCGATGCGTACTCGCGCTCCACGGCCGAACGCTCCTACATTGATTTTTATATACAGTGTAAACTCCGTGTAACGTTGCTAGATGTAACGACAAATTCTCTAAAGCGTCGAAATCAATTGGCTTTGATTGGTTTAGCTTGTGCTCCATACAATGATTTTTATTCTCTTCCTTAAACGACCACTCTCTGTAACGCCATAAGTTGCACAGAAACGGCGGGAAAACATATCGCGAGGACGACCAAATGGTAACGAAGTCTTGGTACGAGGTGACACCACAGACTAGGCTCCGTTGTAGGCAATATTTATCTATTTATTCACACTTTGCTGCACAAAAACACTAGAAGTAGATAATGTTAACACATTTACGTGCAACGGGCGGCCTTATCGTTAATAAGCGAATTTCCAGGCAACCACCAACATGGCCGTAAGCCGGAAATCGTGCTTCGTTCCATACTCATTTCCGATATTCTTGATGCATTCGATCAAGCATGGTGTAATGCTTGCTCCTTACAACCGTACTGTGCAACCTACTTTTCCATTTAGCGGCCGAGTTTCCCGCCAGTTCTTCTCGTTTCCACGCCCATGATTTGGCTACTGGCAGTGAATCTAATTTTATTTTTCTTTTCTTTTGTATATTGATAGGATGGAATGAGAGAGAGAGAGCGTGTTCACCAAATACAAGTCGTTCTTTACTTAAATGGAAACAGCATTCTGGTATTTCGTCAAATCAAACCAAATAAGCAATAAATATTTTTAATTTATAACGATTCATATGTTTAAGGAAGTCACTTAAGTTATTTTCTAGAGTATCGGTGAACCAGGAACTCAAATGACACTGAAAACGTTCCACTTTGCTGGTGTCGCCTCAATGAACATTACACAGGGTGTTCCCCGTGTGAAAGAAATCATCAACGCGTCTAAAAATATCTCCACACCGATTATAACAGCTGAACTCACCGAATCGTACGACCAAGAGTTCGCGAGAAGAGTCAAGGGAAGGGTTGAGAAGACTACGTTGGGAGAGGTATGACTGTAAATATACCTACTCTTTCATCTCTAACGTGTTGTGAAGAGATGTATGCGAATTAACTGGCCGTATTTGAAATAACGAAATTGTTATGCCTGTATGTATAGGCGTGCTAATTTTTCCTTTCTTCAATAAATAAAACGACTTAATTAACTCTTAATTTCCTGTTAACCCAACGAAAGACAAATATTTTATCAAACTGGGAACTGGCATTAAATGTAGAGGCCATTTTTTAAAAACTTGTAATTAAGGTTTTTTTTGATTTGATCGAACAAAAGGTGTTTCCAGATCACCCATTCAATAGAGGAGGTGTATCTGCCCACATCGTGCTTCCTTTTGATAAGACTCGACGCGGAGAGGATCCGTCTTCTGTGTCTCGAAGTCAACGTCCACTCTATCATTTATTCGTGAGTTTTTTTTTCAATCCCTATTTATGGGGCGCTTTTTATTGTTATCTCTGATAATATGTCTGTTAATTGTTAAAATAAATCCTGATAGATCCTCCTGTTTCCTCATATAATACTATATTTGTTTTGTGTCTTCAATAAACTAAAGTAAGTCTTCTTCCTTTTCTGTTAAATTACGTACTAATAGGCAAAATGGGAATTTAGGCCATGTCCACTAGTTGACACATTTCCTTTTCAGAATATGCACGTCCAAATTAAAAATAAAGCAAGGCAACATCGAACCGGTATCGGAATGGGCGATCAAAGTGTTCGCCGAGCCGACCAAACACTGCGGATGGTTGAATATGGCGCTGCAGCAGCTGGCGAGACTGTTACCCTCCGTTATCGTGAAGGGGTTGCCCAGAGTCAGTCGAGCGGTTATCGCCTGTGACGACTCTTCGAGTAAGGCGAGGTGAGGCGAGTTTTTCTCAAATTAAAAAAAAAATCCAGTCGCTTGACATCAGTTCAGGTCTCTTTAAAAATTATTTGACGTATTTATGTTATTGTGTCGATATAAGTTTTCATACCAGATTCAGAGTCTTCGAGAATGCTCATTTCAGGCATTTACTAAAATGCCAATTTCCATACAAACGTCAATCATACTAACTATATTAATAATTATGTCGAAAAACAACCAAGTTCCTGCTTGCTTCGTGTGCACGCGTACGAACAGGCATGTTAGACGTAGATTTAGATAATACAAAATGGTCCTGAATATAGAGACTCTGAATAATTATTGTAGATACAAGCTTTGCGTGGAGGGAGACGGTTTGCGGGACGTAATGGCCACCTACGGGGTTGATGGGACGAAGACGTCGTCTAATAATATTCTTGAGGTGAGACTCGCAGAGACTATTCAATTATAAAATATTTCTCAATTTCAAAGTTCCTTTAACAGTGGTTTAAAGACTTTTTAAAACTGGTAACACTCCGTGTTAGACTGTTAGTTAACCATTTCAATAAAATGCTGTTTGCATTGTGTTAAAATGTAGGTATATCATACTCTGGGAATCGAAGCAGCTGTGTCCACGATTATCAGCGAAATCCAGGGGGTGATGGCGGGTCACGGGATGTCGGTGGACCGACGGCACGTAGCTCTCCTCGCGGCTCAGATGTGCGCGAGGGGCGAAGTCCTGGGCATCACCAGATACGGCCTCGCAAAGATGAAGGACTCCGTGCTCAATTTGGCCAGTGTGAGTCTATTTACAAGTTTGTTTTTGTGATGACGTCGTTGTCATGGCAACAGCGTTGTCGACTATAGTTGCCATGGCAACGGTAAATGTCAGCCGTATTGTTTACGTTGTTCTTACTATGTTAATTGATTTATTCTTAATAACAGCTTAACAATGGTGAAATCCAAATATGGATTAAAAATGTCAGTTTTAAAAAAAATTAAATTTAAATTTCAGTTTGAGAAAACGGCCGACCACCTCTTCGACGCCGCGTACTACGGCCAGAGGGACAGCATCGAGGGTGTCTCCGAATGCATCATCCTGGGCGTGCCTGCCGCGATCGGCACCGGACTGCTGCAGCTGCTGCACAAACACGAGCAGCAGAAGACGCAGACGAAGGAATTGCTGTTCGACTCCCCGGATTTACATACATCCATATGGGAATAGACCAATGTTAATATCTTACAATAAAACAAAGTTTATCTTTCATTATTTTATTTAACTAAAATCTATTAACTAAATCCTAAAGTAGGCAGTTTTTAAACACATCAATAAATTTTAATTGACGAATTGGTGCCGAGGATCCCGGGTTTGATCCCCAATAGTAAATTTGTGTGATGAACATAAGCTATATCT
Source organism: Leptophobia aripa (assembly GCA_951799465.1). Lineage (NCBI taxonomy): Eukaryota > Metazoa > Arthropoda > Insecta > Lepidoptera > Pieridae > Leptophobia > Leptophobia aripa. The sequence continues at coordinate 7,525,027 of OX637271.1, forward strand.
ATCAGTTTGGTTACCCATAAAACAAGCTATTTCTTATTTGGAAATAATCAGCCTTTTGTAGGGTAGTCAGAAAAATAACTTAAAAAAAAAAGGAATTACAGTCGACACGACCGTTATTTAGTGGATTTAACTAAAATTAATCCATAAATGCGTTTACTTAAACTAAGTTTAGGCGGCCAAAGCTTTATCTAACACAGCCTTGTGGTGGTTGGAATTTGTCCATTTCTCGCTAACTTTCCACAACCAAAGGGATAATTCAAAGTGTTCAGCCTTCTCGGTTAATTTGCCAGGTTTCATGTCACTGCAACATAGAGAATAAATCTTTTATCTGCCTGCATACGTACTAACAGGTAAGATTGTGTTGCCTGTTTAAAAGCTGTAAGAAATGATCGCTAATTGGAAATCACCGAAGAAAAAAAAAAGAAATATTTTTTTTATTTATATTGTATTTTATCTTAGCAAAGTAATATTGTTGCTAAAAATGTAATTTTTTAATATTTATTTATATTATTTCCACATAAAATCGTATTGATCAATTATATACTTATATTTAAGCCCCTTCCAAAAGAAACCAGTCTCAGAAAATACCCATAGTAAATATTTCTGAAGGTGTTCGTTTAACCCATACTTACACAAAAAAGTCGCCCTTGCACCGTTGCAACTTGGGTTCTAGTGCAGCATGAACTATGGTCTGAGCACCAACACGGGGTTTCTTCATGAACGGCCAGAATACAGGATAAATAATAAACCTCGTCATACTCTTTCTCATTGGTAGGTTACGGGTCAAGTCTGTATCGGTTAGACCCGGATCAACGGCTATCACAGCCACGTCCGTTTCTAAAAAATAATCTAATATTATTCTCTCGGAAGCCCAAACCCAAATATTACCCCCTTTTTAATTCTAATTAATCTCTAAGATAGGTAGGTAACACTTAAGTGATTTTAATAATGATATTAGTTTTTCATCATTAAATATTCCATGTTTCGCATGCGAGATCTTACAACAGATTATAAATCACAAGAGATTCATAAAAAATAAAGAATCACCAATCCACACTCGCTCCCACACACCATCACACACACTAGATGCCCCTTAAACACATATGTGTACTTTTGTGTTTAGCTCGCGAATTTTGTATATAAACCTCGTTTTTACCACACACACTTTTAATATATTTAACCATGCTGTTTGGATTATAAAATAAATTATTTCAAAACAATAAAGAATTACGGGAGGGCAATACTGATTTAGTTATGAAGTAAGTTTACCCAACATCCGCCTTCCAAGCTCCCTACTGAACAGTACGTTCGCCAATTTGCTTTGATTATAGGCCGCGTGCGCGTCGTATTTCTTGCTGAAATTCAAGTCTTCCTTATTGATATCACCATTGCTGTAAGCGCTACAAGTCACTGTTACAACCCTACTGGGCGTCGATTCCTGAATACAAATAAAAATAAATTTCAATGATTTATATTAAAAGGCCATTTAAGTGTTAAAATCACGAAAATGTGAAAAGGCGTTCGCACATGCGAATCTCAACAATCGGGCCGTGGGTACGAACTCTGATTAATATTTTATGTGGGTAGTTACTATAATTTTTTATATTATTACATATGTAGTGAACAAACGCATACATTTCTGAGAACCGAACCGATCTTTGACAAGTCGAAATCACAGTGTCCTGAAGACCCCAGTTTCTAGGGTTAACGATGTCGCCACTGTTTGTAGCTCAACATAGATGTCGCCACAGAAGTTACCTTAAGCGTATCCATAAGTAATTGTGTGAGCAGAAAGTGGCCCATGTGATTGACGCCTAACTGGGTCTCGAAGCCGTCCTTAGTCACGCCCTGAGGAGGCTCCATCACCGCCGCGTTGTTTACTAACACGTGGACGTGCGGTTCTTCCGATTTAAACCTACAAGCGTATGTGACATTGATTTTCGTGTTACCATGGTAACGGTAACAAATGAAATACACTTACGTAAATTTGTGTGTTTGTTTAAAGCTGATGTGAATTATGAGCTTACCGTTCAACAAACTCCCTAACGGAGTTAGTGTCTGCGAGGTCACAAGGCCGGCAATAAACATACTTATTGCCAGTCTCCAATACAATCTCTTTGCGCACTTCCTCACAACGGGTCATGTCCCGACAAGCCATGAAAACCTATGTACATAAATATCGTGAAATCTTAAATTTAGAAGATTAAAAAGCCTTCTAACATTTATAATATACCTTAGCGCCTCTATTTGCGAACTCCCAAGTAGCCTGTCTTCCTATCCCATCGTTGGCACCAGTTACGATAATCGTCTTTCCATCCGCTTTTTCCTCTTTATTAAACGGTGGACCAGAGTAATAGTCTCTATAAGAAATAGTCTATCAAAAGTCTTAAGTCTAAGGAAAGTATTTAACAAAACATTTTCTAAACTAAATTTATCCAGGAAGTAGTTTTATTCAAACTTCTTTACCACCCAATTTATTTTGGCGCCTCAGCTAAAAACTGGTTAACTCAAATACTTCGAATAATCAAAGGATAATAAAAACTTACTTGAACAAACTAACTACTCCGGCGGTGGTAGCCACACCCGTGAGAACTGCAATCGGTAAATTAGGAACCCACATCCTCCTGAAACAAACTAAATTACTTTATACGTGGAAACTAATTTTCAGACAATAATTATTGCAGTTTAAAAAAAAACAACCGAATAAATAGCTTTAGAGTACATAATATGAATATTTATTATGTTTTCATATTGACTAATAAGGGTTTAGAGACCTTAGCTCTTTATTTTTTTTTTTTAAACCACAGACTATTCCCAAATTGCAACTTATACCATGTAAATAATACACAAGGAGTCTTTTAAATGTTTATATCAGATTCATGTTAACAATTGTTAGTACAGTGCTTTATTCGTTCACCCTTTCACGGTTTTACAAAAGATAGATATGTTGTCTGTTACATACATTTTTAAAATATTTAATAAATTATATAATAATCGCAACAATTTGATAATATAATACTGAAGGATACATACAAAATAAATGCACTGGATTCGTTTATTTTTAAATGGGACAACAACCCCGTGTTTTATATATAATTAATATTAATACATAAATATACATATCACATGTGCACTTACACGTATGTGCACCAATAAAATAATACATAACAAGGCGGTGTATTTATTAAAAAAATAATGCCATCAAATTTACACTATATACATACAAAACAATTGTACAAAACATCTGCAATAGAAAGTTTCAATTTTAGTGAAAACCTTTGTCTAGTAAGCAGTTTTAGTTAGATATTGTCATTAGCAAACATTTTTAGATTAAAACAAATTTATGAATTCCATATAAAAAAAATCTGTCTCCTATGTACTTAGTTATTACTACACTATGGCAAGAATTAGAAGTACAAGCTTAGTTTCAACGGGATAATTTTTTAATCAGATAATTTAGAAAAGAAAATATTACAGATGCTGAAATGATGTCACCAATCATCGTGTACATAACTTTCATTCAGTGTTGAGAATAGTATATAGGCCTAAACATTTATTATCTAATTTTGATATTTCAAGTTTAAAAACAAGTTACTTTAATAATTGCTCCCTTAGGTAAATGCCTACAAATATTGGTACTAGTCATAAAACTAAGGTCGTAGAGTTATATTTAACCTTAACAATTACAATATGAATCTGTATGTATCTAAAAACTAAACATAAAATATGTATTACTATGAGATTTCCCTGTTTATTGTTACGCTACAGCTTAAGGATAAATATACCTCTACCGCATAAATGGTGTGTTAAGATACTAGATTTTATACTAATCTTAGATCAAGTTGGTGTTTTTAGCAATGGTACAAACACAGTTGCCAACAGCTGATCACTTCAGTGACGTTCAAATAAATTAACAAGGCATGTGATGTTTTGTTGCAAATACATTACAGTATTTAAAAACAATACTTTGAGTATTATAAATGGGCATAAATTGTTAGAGATAGGTAACTGTGATTGCACATTTGGTAGTTTATCTTTATATGTATAATCAATATTAAAAACATTATTGTTATTGATAAAAGAAAACATTCATTTCATTAGACTTACATTATAAGTAAATTTATTTGTTATGTACATAAAACTTACAAGTGAAAAATATAAAATTCAAGCAATAAAATTGTGCATTATACAAGGATGTGATCTAATATTAAATTACCTAATAAAGCGTAGGTTATTATTGTATTACAGGTGTAAGGCTCGAATTGATATATCAACTTTGAGCATTCCTAAGTCTAAGAAATTAATTTTTATTGGGCGCCAGTAGGACCAACTTAGCTGCCCCCTAATCACGTTCTAAACGCTGGATAAAAACACTAGTGAAGCGTAAAATAGATATGGTTTTGACTAGTTCTAACATAGTAGACTTTGTGAGATTAACTCGACTTTTCAGCAAGGTTTGTGGTACTTCGTGACTTGTTTGTTTCCTGTGAGGGCAGAGGTCTCGCTATTCCTACACGTACAACACCGCGTGGCGCACCTTTCAAAGCTTGTACAGCTTGGTCCAGCGTGGCATTTTTTATTGTACCACCATTTACCGATATAACTCTATCTCCAGGAGAAATTTGCCCATTTTTTTCAGCAACCCCGCCAGGAACCAAACTTCTAACAACAATAACTGTTCCATTTGGGTCAATAGGGTCCTGATAATCAAGAATTGAGAAACCCAGCCCTTGATCCCCTTTCACAAGCTCAACTATGTCCTCTTTACTCTGCCACATTGCCAGGCCAGAAACACACTCAAGAGATTTGGACTTTTTTGATTCTGTTTGATTTGTTAATGTCGCTGTACTTGAAGTATTTATTGACGAATCAGATTGAGCTTTAACTAGACTAGTCAAGTTATTTAGACTTCCAGATATTATTTTCCTAGCCTCAAAACCTTCTCTGTCTTGAGCTAAGTTTATTACTGGCCTAGGTCCGCTATCTATGCTGCTTCGTGCACAAACTAAGCGCACACGATTTGGAAGTTGTTTTAATATATTAACAACTTCAGTATGTGTAAGGCCATGCAATCTATATTCGTTAGCTTCAAGTAATTCATCGCCAGCTAGAAATGTTCCTTGCTGTCCAACTGGACCTTCAGGTAGGACAGATCGGATATAATGGTGCGGGCGGACTTCTAAACCTCCCTCAACATCCACGGTACCTTCAAGACTTATTCCAAGTCCAGAAAGTTTACTAACTTCTGCAATGAATATCTCCTTATCTGGGCCTACTTCAGACTCCCATTTCTTTTTTATTTCTCCAGTATCAACACTAAGTATCTCATCGAGTCTTTTATCCAATTCTTCTTGTGTAGGTTCTTTAATTTCATCTGCAACTTCTAAGACACTAGAGTCAATTGTAGTATTAGATTCAGGTTCAGGCTCTATTTCAGATACACTGTTGTCAACTTGAGAAGGCACTGGGAACCATGTAAGGGTTGTGGCTGATGGGGATGGGGAAGCTGGCCTTTCTTCATTAAAAATAGCAAGTTGTAGGTGTTCAAACTTGGGCCCCCGTAAGTATCTCTCTAAGACAAGATGTACAGATATCCCTGTATTCCGTAATGTATCAACAGCCTGAGGGTTACTCTTATCTGTCAAAGAGACTCCATCCACTTCAATTATTCTATCGTTAACTTTAATCTTACCACTCTGCTCAGCACTACTGCCTTCAATAATACTTTTTACAAATATTCCAGAGAGTTCTTCTTTTTCACAAACATATCCAGCAACAGTTATGCCCAAGCCATACACATTTTTATTGAGATCCACATGAATAGTTTCAACTTCTGGTAAGACTGGTAGTTCTACCGGCACAGTTATAGTGATAGTAGGAGACACAGAGTTTGCTATGATAGGATGAGTTGGTATTTGTTGTGGATTTTCACCAATGACGCTAACAGCAGCTACTACGCTTTCAATATCACCATTTTGTCCATTAATGTATTCTCCATAACATTGTGAAAGGTCATACACAGCACTATAACCCGTTTCAATGAGATGGCGGTCTAAAAGTTCCGGGTCAGAAAGCAACTTAGTAGGAACGAGTGCTGTCCCATATGGAGGGGCTTGTAAAGCAGCAGCCGGGTCCGCGGGTCTTGCAACTAGCAAGCGGACGGTGGGTCCAGTCTGACGTAAGACCGCAGCCACCTGTTCTGATGTGAAGCCCCGCAAGTTTACAGAACCCACTTGCAGGACATGATCACCACTTTGAAGCCGTCCATCCTTGTCCGCTATACCGCCCGGCAAGACATACTTTATAACAACACCTGTGCTTCTTCCACCAACTAAATTGAAGCCCAGCCCGTTACCGTCGTTCGTTAGCTCAACCACTTCAACTTGCGCCCACTCCGTGCTCAGAACCATCGTCTTCTTGACCATCGGGAACCATCCAATGTTACGTTACGCAAACGATTAGGTTATAACCGCACACCGGCGACATCGCGAAAATAGGATCCGGGCACCTAATTAATATTTAAATTACTATCTACGTCGTTATCACCGTACCGATTAAGTTATATGTGCTTTAAAATTAAATAAAAAATGACATTTACATACTTGCTGAATAGGAGACAGCGAGAATGTTGCCAGCTGACAGACGACAGTTGCCTTATTGCCTATTACCTATGACAGCTCCTGAAACTCTTCCAAGTGTTGCAAGTTTAATACAATTGGCTTTGGCCTCGCATAATATTGTAAAATTGATAATTTAAGATCAAAATAAACTAGCATCAAAACATTAATTTTTGAGTTTTTAAATTTAAAAAAATAATAATTAAACTATTTCCTACATTTATCATGACATCTGTTGGATGCAAAACACATTGCTTTGAAGTAGTCTTAAGCAATGTTGTTAAACGGGTTTAAATGTCAAAGGGGTAGATGGTGTTAAAAGTAGAGAGTCTATCAAGTGAGCCACTGTTTTTATTATTTTAGGCCCCTTGGTTAACCTGACCTAACCTAAACTTTTTTACACAATTTACGAGATCTATTTCTTTAGTGGCTACACCACACCACGTTAATATAAATCACTTTTACTTTTTATGAAGTATGGGTTCATTAAAGCAACAGTTGATTAAGTATCTATTAGGGATCTTTTTCATTAGGTGAAATTGGGTTGTATTTTTGGTTTTGTTTAAAAAAATGAAATACTGGCCTAAAATGATCCTAGGTTGGACAATTCAATCATTTTTGCACCCACTACGTGCGTCTTATTTTTATAATGGGGTTTAATATGATAAGTCCTTCGCATTTCAGTAAAATATACCGTTTATATTTGTATACGTTCTTCTTGGTTTACAACATTCTATTTTAATTAGTTACAGCAATTGCATATATCATTCCCTTCTCTGAATTATTATTTTATAATTTCATTTTTGTTATGTGTTTCTGTTTTTAACGTAATATTTATAAAAGTAGCGGGTTGATAAACGTATTCCATCTGTATACCTACGACCATAGTTAACGATGCGTGGCTCAACGTAGTAGGTACCTAAGTTATTCATTTTAATAAAGCAACGGGTGACCTTATGGCTTAGGTATAATCGATCACCAGGCAACCCTCGAAATCATGTGACATTACAAAGATTAAGTGAATTATATTCAACATGTTGTTATGTTTATATACATATTAAAAACAATCGTATTTCAATGAATTAAAATGGTGGTAAATGAAACACATGTATCCTTGTTTAATTTTATTAATATACAGAAATATTATTGAAGTGATTTGCAATTACAAAAATACCTCTTGAGATTAAAGAAACAGCAAGAGGAATATAGTTTTATAATAAAGTAATTTGTTTGTAGCAAACACGATCGTAAAAATCAAAACGTTTCGACGCTTTTTCAAAGTCCACATATTCATTTAAATTGGTTGCGTAATCCTCCAAACTAATTATATTGTGTTATACAGAAATTGATCAGCTCAACATTAGAAACGCATAATATAAAATATGGTTCTTGTCCTCTGGAGTCTAATGTTGAAGGTTGTGGTTCAACCAAACATGGTTCAGTGAAGGTGTTGAAGTGAATCCACGAAAATATTTCGTTCATTTTTTAACATTTTTTTCATTATGTTTATAATATTTGTTTAACAAACCCTTGTTAGATATTATTTACAATTTAAATAACTTAATACATACTGTAAGAAGTGGATACTATTTTTAAATTATATAATACTATGTTAACATAGAAAGTTACGAAATTTAATATTAATTTAGGCTAGATCGTAGTTTGAAAAAAAACTCTATAAGCCAAAACGGTTTATATACACTTAAACTTAGTATTAGCGAAGTATTAACCGATTCTTTACGTAAGGGTATCCAAAAACAAATTTAAATTTGTGCTAAATGAATAACATGTAATATCAAGATTGTTTAGTTTATTACCAAGATAAGTTAAATGTAAGCTCTATGAATCGTTACAAAGAGGATACCGACGGCCGTAATAGCCGTTCAGGTATAATACAGGTTTATTACACACATTGATTAGAATCTATCAACAAACCTTGCTAAAAGCTGCATTAATTACAATTTTCTAGCTTGTTGTAGATATCGTAGTTCATATAACATAATAGTGAAATTAAAAAATATACAGTCCCCAATCGAAATGGCACGAATATCTGCATTATTTTTTTAATATACTTAATTGGTATTCAAAAGTCAATTGTCTACCTATTGATAGACAGAACTGTAATGTAATGTAGATGTTTTTTTAATGTAAAGAAACTACTATGTATAATAGGAGCAATTAAGAGCTTTTTTTAAATTGATACATAGAATTGTGTGTCATAGTCCGCTGGCATATAAAATGCATAGCAGATTACTGCACTTTAAGTGAATAATGGAAACTTTTGCACCAATATCGACTAATAATTAATTATAATCTGTAAACCTTTAAGTCATCATAGACGTGTCGTATAGCATAATCTGTGCTTTTATATCGATGGTTTTGTTTATTATCGTTATTCAATGAACATTGCTCACATTTGTAAGCGTTATGTGATTATAAAGAAAAGCGTAAATTGATTGGCAACTTTAATTTAAATAAACTAACAAAACATTGATTATTGGTTATACATCTACGAATTTGGAAGTACTTTGAGACATATGACATTAAGATATTTGTTCAAAATCTAACAATATATTTTTAAAAAACTAGACTTGACCACAGAGAACTTTAAAATATTTGTTATATATTTTGTTATCACAGTTTAATTATAATATTAAGTTATAGGTATAAAAATATAGATAAATTATCATAATGCATAATTGAAAATATCAATATTTGTAACTAAATTGAAGCACTATGAAATCAAACATTGAAGCAAAATGAACTGGGCAGATATTATTGGTAGGTATATTAATTTGTGGGTCCTATAACTACGACGCAATCGCAATTGTTCTGTGAAATCTGTTTTATGAAAGAGAGATTTCGTTTCATTCTTTTATAGAAGACTCACGTTATTCAATAGACAGACGGTATTACCTAGTTTTTCTTTATGTACAAATGTATTCTCAAATTTGCCAATTCAATAAACTAATGTATACCTATATAAGTAGGTTACAAAAGGTTTGCTTTTGATAAAATATGAATTCTTATATTATAATTTTCAACTTCCACTCATTGATACACTGATAGATGTTACTCTGACACTACCTATAGTTATTTAAGCACAGCCATAAGTGAAGTTCTAAAATTTTGATACTTTTTAGCAATAGATATACGACGACAAACCCAGTTATGAAATAAACATATGAATAATGACTTTGTATCACATATGGATGACACTACATTTATCAATGCATATATATACACTATGCCTTTTACATATAATCACGGCCTAACATTATGTTATCACAATGGTGTTGGCCTAGATGAGTTAATTGGCTACATGGGCCATATTTCCATAGTTGTCAAAGTTAAAGTTGGCTAACGCAGGTAATGAGCGCGCGGGGCGTCGCGGGCGCCAGACCCGCGGCCGCGGAGCGACTGGCGTCCCGGCGGCGGGCGGCGGGCGGGGCCGACCAATGAGCGCGTCGGGCGGATCGCGGGGCGGCGCCGGCGCGGGGCGGGGCGGGCTCGGCGGGCGCGGCGGGCTCCGACGCCACTCTCGCCCCGAGAGCCACTAGAGGCTGAGCCGTCGAGTGGCGTCGAGTGTCGATCGGATGTCCGCGGAGGGCGGCGGCTATTCGCCGTGTCCGGCGGAGGCGCTGCCGGAGCTGAGCGCGGCCGAGCTGGCGATGAGCCTCTCGCCCAAGTCGGCGCTGCTGCAGCAAAACCTGTCGCAGCTGCAGTTGCAGCACTCGACCCCTTTCTCGGTGACGGACATCCTGTCGCCCATCGAAGAGTATCGCAAGTTGGAGCTGGCCAACAATCCGCCGTCGCCGTACAGGTGCGTGCATCGATCCGGCGGGGGACCCTCCCGATTTTTCGAGTGGCCGAAGGTCTCGAGGGCACTCGAGCGCGCCTAGTCGAAGGATATAGTTCGGTGACGTTTGTTTGTGCAGGTATGTTGTGATCGGTCAAGTGACGTGATCGTGTGAGGTCAACGATGTGCGGTATGCGGACTCGCGATTCTCGACAACCGCCACTCGAGGATGTAAACAATATTAGCGGTATAGATATGCATTAGTAGAGGACCGGTCCTGCCCCTTCGGGAACCGCGGCACCAACTTAACAAATTTATTTTATGTACGTATCTACCAAATTCGCAATCGCTGTCGGTGCTGCATCATCAATACTTTTCCTTTACGTCTCCACGTCTGGCCTCGCAGGGTTTTTTTGTTTTTTTCTGAGAGCTTTGTCTGAATTCGCGCGTCGCGTTGCCCTACAGAAATTTTTAAATTGGGCTAACATTTAAATGTTGTCGCATCAAATGAACATTACGGCAGTGTATTACCAATTTTATTATTATTTCTTTATGAATAATTTAATTAGACGGAGATATTTTTATTTGCAAATTAATTAAATATGCAACGCTCATTGAATCAGCCACAAGCCACGAGAGCCGTTTTATTGTAAATACAGAACAGAGTGTGCGGACTTGCAATTTTATTTTATACGAACAACGTGATTTGTAGCTTTTCTATTTAGCTGAACCTAATTATATTCTGCATTAGTTCAATAAATACGGAAGGATTCGCGGTCGTTTCATTCTGCATTGATTAACTAGGATTTTTATAAAATAAATAAATATTTTTCATGTTTACGGTAGGCAAACATTTTGACATCATTTTTAATATAATATCACTTTTAGGTAGGGATTTTATTAATAGGGAATTTTAGTAGACATATATGGTAACAAAAGAAGAAGAGAATCTTTCAAAATAAATCGAGTTATTAATGTACAGTAGTTTAAAATTGTGGATAATCACTAGGTGTTTTGACTTTTTAAATTTATTATTGAAATTCAATTTTTAATTGTTCGTAGGTAGGGTGTAATAAAATTTACGTGTAGATTTTAATCAATGCAAATAAATGACTATTAAACCAGTGCTAATGTGTCAACTGAGTGGTTGAATGGTGTTAAGATTAAGTCACTAAAGCGACTTTTCAATTTTGCTACCAAATTTATTAATTATTAATATTGTTTATACAGAAAGATAAAATATGTGATTTTATAAAAAAAAACACATAATAATTCTTTTTTTTTCAATGGTATTGCTTTAATTCAAACAAAAACAAAAGTGTAGTTTTAAACAAATTACACAATTCGAATCGCTTTGACATTTAAGGAGGATCATATGCATCTCTTTTAGGAATAGCAAATTTAGGACCACAGATAATTAATAAAATATTCTAAGTATTGCATATGTAAATGTCAAATTTAGTTTAGTCTTAGCTCGTACGTTGTCAAGACTTTTGTTGTATTTAATGAGGAGAGTCAAACATTGCCTACTTAATTATTCTTGGGAACGGTTGTATGCCGTATTTTGCATTTTAAATAACTTGAAGTGCGCACGAGTGGGCAAACAAACTAAGTGACAGACTCACGCCTGACTATTTGGCAAATGACTATTAACATCTTGACAAATAATGAAAAATGTTATTTGGGTGTTAAGTGGCTATGAGTTGGTGATACACAGTTCTTTTTTCATTAAAAAAAAAGTATTTAAGAAATATAAAGCTAAAATGACAGGCAAATATAAACATCATTCGTATACAAAGCCTTAACTTATAAAGCCTAGAAACTTAAGTAGCCTCATAATTAAATAAATATTTTTTTATGTACCCAAAATATCGTGCTAAAGAAACATAATATGCCATAATAATACATAGACATACTTCAATCGCTCGTGAATAAGTAAATAGAACATTGTGACATCACGCCGTTGCCAAAACATTTTCCCGTTTCCCGCTTAATTTACCCTGTCAAAATCTAATTTGTCAATTTGACACCCCATACAGCTACCATGGAGGTTTTAATAGATAGAGTTTAATGTTGTTTGAACTGATGGGTTGGGTTGGGGTAGCTAACGGGAGATTAAATTGTGTAAATAGAGATTAGGCAGATAATCCGGGGTTTTGTTCCGTGACGTGTTGGCGCCGTGACTTGGTGTGGCATTTTGTGTTAAATGCGGAAAGTTGTGGTAACGGACCCATTTGTTATTGAAGGACACCATTTTTACGCTTCAAATGATTCTATTTTAATAAGAAATAATGATTGAACTGAGCTCATTGACCATACCTGCACAAATTTAATGAAAATTAATTTTATCTAAGTGCTATATATAAATCATACATAAAATGTGATATTTATTGGAAGCTTTAGCCATCACAAAGATCAAAGCATCACAGATATATGCGATCACCATAGTAAACTTTATGCTGGTATTTCTTAGACCGCTTATTCTTCTACAGCTGGTACAATATATTGCACACTGGAAAGCAGCTGGAGAACCGACATTACGAAACTTCTTAAAATACTCCTTACCTAATCATTCCATTTCCAAAAATAACCAGCGCCTTTATTCCAGATCTAATTCTTCGGGGAGCAGCATAAACTCTCCTCTCGGTCCAGCCGCTTCTTGTGGGATGGCTGGGAATCCCTACGCTGTGCCGCTGTATGGCGGCGCCCCTGTCCAGGGATACGGATGTGCGCCGGCTGATCTGCCCCATTATGGAGACATGCGGGGGGCCAGTTGGTATCCCGCCTCGAATGACCCCAGGTTTGCCAGTGAGTCGGTATTTTTGTTACTTAGATTTATATTATTTACAGGTCATAAAATGTCCATTACATGAAAGAACACATTTGTTTGGCGGACATGGTCTTTCTGAACATATAACAAACTATATATATATGTAAAAAAAACAAAATTACGTTGACTTTTCAGTGTAATATAATGCGCTTAAATATTCTTCTACAAATGTCATATTTTCTTCTAATTGTGGTATAGGTAAATTAGTTACCGTAACAATATATTATGCCGTTCTCCACAGCGACAAGACGCAAATTGAATTCGTCATAATTTAATTACATAACGCAACAATGAAAATTAATTTGATTAATTTTCACTCGCCACCCCGCTTGTCCACTAAGATGGCGGCGCGTCAATAAATGCGCGCGCACGGCCGCGGCCTACGCTACCCCTCGCACAGAACCACGCTAACCTAAAGACACCTTTCAAACACAATAAACAGCATTTTGGGCAAAACAAAAAAATTGTTTAATGCGTCCACTAGACGTATTGGTTAGCACAAAACCTTATAAGAGAAATTGTCGAATAGTTTGACAAATAATATGAATATTAATACTAGTTACAGATTAATTATTAATAGGTAGAGTCAAAGCGTCCTATTAAAAAAATTAAAACAGATAATTAAATTTACCGAACATTTCATTTTAACATGATAAACATAACATTGTTGGTTTTTGGTTTAAAGTATTAATTATCTTCAAAAACATACATCACTTATAAGAGTAAAATAAATTAAATAGAACATAAGCCGTCAGAGAAGTTATAACAGTATAGATTCACTTCACAATTTTCTCAATATTGTCTATGACTTGTGGTCTGTGCTTCCAAAACCCATTGGATGTCTTTGCTATGACAGAGGCGGAGCTATTCACAGAATTCATAAAAAAATAAAATGTTTTATAGTTTTTATTTAATAGCTAGGTCAAATTGCGTTTTCGTTTGAAATCATAATAGTTATTGAACTTCACAACCAAAATTGACGATGAACTCTCACCTCTAATTAATCTTAGATAAGCTTTAGCTGTAAAATCAGTTATTTGTACAGCAATGACGCGTTTAAAACGTAAAATGTCTCAAATTGCGGCTCACCGTCAGGTAAACACCATTAAGTTTTAATAAATAATGACTACGTGCTCGGCTACCAGTGCGGTGTCTTAGTAACCTTAGTAGCCTTCGATTATTCAACAGACACCGTAAATTGTGTTATTCTTAAAACGTAAAATGTTTGTGAATCTCTTTGAAAGTCGAAACTTATATAATATCTATCTTTTTCATAGACTAATAATCAAAACATAATTTGGCAGAAAGATTTGGCAAATTATATTGTTATAATATCAGTAGGACTTAATGTTAAATTATGAAGACTACGTAGCGTACGTCTGTTTCGTCTCTTTCCATCGTCACCAATGAAATTTGACGTAAAATATATTCTAAGAATGAAGGGTGTGTAGAAATAAACACCCTCCAAGGATCAATGTATCAATTAGATGCACCTGTATCTACTTCAGACCCCAGCAGTTTCAAATCACTCAGAATATTTAATTGCTGTTGTAAAATGTTTTTATAAATCACATATTTTTATTTGATTAGTTGCAACACAGAATGTGTGTTCAGTACACAAAAAAAAGACAAAACAGTTACAGACTTCACATACATAGCAATTACATTAGAAACATAAAAAATTAAAGAAATAGAAGCAAAAGACAAAATATATTATATTGTTTTAATTATATTTATCTAAGGTATATCGGACCATTTTGATACGTCTTAAATGTAAATAATTATATGCCTGTTCGTACTCGACTAAGCTGAGAAGAAGCAGGCAAGAACCTTGGCTTGGTTGACTTTTTTTGTAATATCGATTACTTACCACAGATTGGATAATCTAATTCACTCTAATTCTCTAATTAATAACAAATGATTAAGCGAATCTTTGCCGCGTACCCCATATAGAGAGCGAGTATGTCTTTAAATTATATTTAAGTTATCTAAATTAATTTCGTACATATTATTGCTTATAAACTTTGAGTTAAACAATAACTAATAACTACTTGAGTCAAGATGGCGGTCAATTTATTTAGACAATGCAAAGCAAATAACGGAACTTAGATTGTTATGCTAATAGTTCTTTAGAGACAAGCATATTTAAATTAAGCGTAATTGTTTTATGCGAGTATCACACAATTAAATAAAAGGATAATAAATCTATATCTTTTGTAATATATAACAAAATTGGATGCTAAATTACATAAGTAAATATACTTAAAATAAATCGTACAAGTTAGATATCACACCGATAGAAATTGTTCGTTAACCTTAACAACATTCGCCACGAAAGTTTTTCTATTATTACCCGATAGAGACCTGTTCTGTTTTGTATTTGATCAAGTTATTTTATTTTGATAAGATTTTGTTTTGATAAAATCATTTTGTTGAATAAAATAATGTAAAGGCCGTCCGCAGGACAAACAGTAAATTCTTATTTGCACGATGACATAACGCTTCGTTGGGTCATTAGGCGTATTTGTCTTGTGAAACGTAATGTTAGTATATTTCAAGTACTTCATTTTAAATATAAATGTAAGTATATTATTATTAAAACGAAACGAGACATAGAGTATAAATGAAGCACCTGTTTGATTCAAATTTAATATCTTCACAAACAACGCATACATCATTAATTAAAGCAAATGCAAACATATAAATCAGTTTGCATAGCCGTACTGAGAGCATTCATTTCTTTGTTGAGCCTGCTCGTTTGTGATCTTAAGATACTTGAGTGACTCAAACAGGCAATTTTTGTTTTAAATAATTTATCGGCGGTGTATGCAAAACGTCAGTCAACAAATTAACACCCACTTCGCATCATTCGAACGAACAATAAGGTGATAAAAAGTAAACACGCGACTGGCCACTCATCCAAGATTAAAACGGTTAGCTGGAGCTTACAAAAAAAAAACAAGCTCTCACCGTACACAAAATTATCACTACTAAATGTTTAAGGACCGAGAGCGCTACCCTGTGGCACACCGGAACGCGCAGTACCTGTTTATGGGAGTCGTGTAGGCAGAGACAAAATAAGCAATTCCGAACGATCCGTCCTATGTTTGTCCACCACTAGAGTCTTGGCTGAGTAAACAAGAGGCCTCACGTCCGCAAATAACCATAGGTCGATGCAGTCGAAGGCTTCGGCCAGATGTAATGCGATGCATGTGAAATATAGTTAGACAAATACAACGCTCTCCACTCGATAACTCTAACGATCCTTGTATCGGATGTCAACATGAATTGCCGTCATTACGTAAACGCGTTGATAAGTGTCTTTTTATTACATAATTGCTAAAACAAACATGGACATGAAGATTTATGTTTCCTTATATTTGCAAATTCATTGAAACTGTTCGATATGTTTTTAATATCAGCAGGTAATAAATAAATTAAAAACGAAGCTACCTGTGACCGAGCCGTCGCACACATGAGCTCGAATTAAAATTGCCAGAGGGAATAAATGTGACATAGTTGGGTTGTTAGGCGCGTGGAGTGGACACGTCACACGCAGAGGGCAGTTTATCTTTGGGGACGATGTTTACCATCCCATTTCGAAGTATATTTAGGAATCAGGAATGTTACTTAATTCTATAGAATTGTGTTTGTTAATATCAACAAATATTACATAAACCATATATAAGATGCAAGATGTAAACATGGATGCTGTAACGCTGATCGTATTGGGGTTTAAAACTGTTTAATAAAAATAGTAAAAAAAGAGGTTTTTACTATACCTCTATAAACTATATCTTTTATAAACGTTTGTTAATGCATTAATTATCTATGATCCGTGGTATTCTATCTTTTTTATCATACATATAATCTATGATAAAAAAGATTAAGTTAAAACCCATCGGATGTGTTAAGAAATATTTTGTATATTGGTTACTTGATAATGTAAAAAAAAAACGAATAAAATAAAAAATAGGAACTGTCAAAGTGAATGTGTATTTTAAATTAAAAACGGTATTCCTAATCGTATTATAAACCATGGGATGTGCACAATGTTGCCATGTCGAACGTGTCTGGCAAATTGTGCGTGCACAAACATTGGGAAATAATAGCTGTATTGTGTTTCACTCCCCCAGTTGGTCACATGCATTTTATGAGGGCAATTCCTGCTTATAAAATAAACAACTCTTAAGTTTGT
Source organism: Leptophobia aripa (assembly GCA_951799465.1). Taxonomy (NCBI): domain Eukaryota; kingdom Metazoa; phylum Arthropoda; class Insecta; order Lepidoptera; family Pieridae; genus Leptophobia; species Leptophobia aripa. The sequence goes on from OX637271.1 coordinate 7,542,471, forward strand.
CAGTAAAGTATATTTTTAAAAATATGTAAATGAATTAAATTCAAAAATTTTGGTCCCTGTGGCTGAGTATCCATAATGCTGGCGGCATTTATTCGCTTGATTATTAGTTGAGCGTGAAAAGCACCAGCTCTTGGATTATCGGTACTGAGGCGCTTACTTCATTCCTTAAGGTCCAAAAGTCTCTACTCCAAAGGGCACAAAATCAAAGTTGGAGGAAAGACTCTTGTACTTCGACCTTTTCTTTATTCGGCCCGAAATTACTAAGATTATCTTATTAATTTTTTATAAAGGTTTTAAAAAGTGTATGAAAAAATGACTTATCCTTCGCGATTTAAGATCAAATTTATTTAATCTAGTATAATATATGTATGTAATATATCAGAATTGATATATACATAGAGACAGAGAGAGATAAGTTCTCTCTAGTTTATTTACAGTGCTTAATGAGTGTAATTTGAAATTAAAAAAAAAAAAAACTGGAAAAGCTGAAAAACTTTTCCCTCGTGTTGAGTTAACGGAAAGCTTTTGTAAATGGCTTAATCAATTCAACTTTTGTTGAAAATAAGAAACTTTGTATGCTCATAACTCATTCACAGCGCGGAAGAACCGCACAGACAGTATTGTCGCATTGGCTATGAATTTTCAGAAGACTACAGAAGTTTTTTTAAATATAAACTAAAATATCTCAAAAATTAATTAACTCATCAAAAATCACGGTCAGTTTAAACGAATGTCAATATTCTGATTGTGACATGACAATTTATTTATTTTACACTTTATCGCACTTAAACACTAGAAGCAAATGACGTTAACAGATGTTAGTACATACAAGAGCAACGGGCGGCCTTATCGCTAATAAGCGATCTCTTCCAGACTACCCACACGATAAAAGAATACTTAAAATATTGCAAATTATTGACAGGTGCAAATTTACTTTGTAATTACAGGAATTACATTAAAAAAACTTCAAAAGTATTATTTTTCATAATAACTTATAGATTTATACACAGGGCATTAACATATTCCCGAAGCTAATACCTGATTCAACAGAATGATTCAGTCTGCACTAAACCGATCCCCCGATTCTCTGTCTATGTTCATGAAGGTTCTGCTTGTACTAAGAATGTACTGAACGATAAACAGCTGACACGTTTCCGACAGCCATTAGCACTTGGTCAATAAACGGGTGACGCCGGGAGTCAAACTTATCACGTTCAAGTGGGGCTATTGGGGATCTTTATACTAATATTGGGAAAACCGTGCGATATATTACAATGAGATTATATTACTAAAATGAAGGTACATTACATGTTCTGCAAATGCAGGCGAATTAATTGCTTCAATGGAAACTATGTCTTTGTTATCAAAAACCTTAACGAATAGCGATTTTTTATTGTGTATCGATTTTTAATCATTGGTTTTAGTACTGCACTGGTTTAAACGAAGCATTGCATACCCTTCATCAATGCTGAAATTATTTTATTCCATGTGATATATATTTTATCTCTATAAAGTTACGAATGATACTTGAATGCCAAACTGATTTATTGTGAATACGTAAAACTACAGTGTAAAACTCCATGTAACGTGAGTCGATTTAACGTTGAATTCTCTAAAGCGTCGAAATCTGTGGCTTTGGTTGGTTTAGCTCGTTTTCCATACAACGATTTTTATTTTCTTTCAGTCTCCATAACACCTTTAAAATGTACAGTCCCTTTTAGTGTCGTTATATAGAGTTTACCCTGTATATAATTCCCTAAAGATTACTAATTTAATTAAATATTGTGATTTTTCTTTGTTAAATTCTGTGATGTTAAACATATGTATGTAAAGACATAAAAATAAGGCAAAAAGCTCATGAGAAATAAATACTGCATTTCAAAATTAGAAGACACAAAAATGGGTTTGAAGTAAAAGTTAAAAGCTGTAATTTCGTTGATGTCTTTTTAAGGAAACCAAGATCTTTCGTAGACCGCAACTTAAAGCATCTTTTTTACTATTTTTGTAAACATATTTCTAATTCTCGTTTAAAAATCAGGAAATTTCTTCAATTGCCAACAAGAAGATACTCTTGGACCGTTTGAACTGTGTAATTAAATCCGAATGTTTATTATACAGGATATTAAACAAATATACAATATTATTTAGTTATTGATACATAGAAAGAGAAATAGTTTATTTTAAAGCAGTTAAATCCAAAACTAAGCCGGATCTTTTTATAGTGCCGACTTAATAGATAAAAAAATCAGCAAAGCTAAACAAAGATTATCAAATCAAGACAGAGGGGTGAGTTCGTCACACCCCGGAGTGCGTTTGATGAGTTGCAATGACCAATTGCCGTGAAATTGGTCAGTTCGGGGCTGGCGCCGCGGGCGTGCGAGATTTAATGCCCTATTATTACTCACTGGTGTTACCAGCGATCCTTATTTTTGATGTTATCTATAGAAAAATAGGTGAACAGACTCCTACTGATTTGGATCAGAGACAAAGCTTTTCCATTTGCTTGTCTTCATCATATGAATACTGTTAGATGCGCATATCTATTCGTGTACCTTTAAAAATCTTACGCTTAGGCTGTTTTGCCTACTCTGCCTGTAACTTACCTGTTCTTTATTTTCATAGTGTAACTAAAAGATTACAAATCATGTGTTTCTTAAGAATAGAAAGGTCTTATTAGTGTTTTTAATATAATGCTTTGCAAAATTATTATATTTACGGGCAATTTCTAAGATTCTCGGAAGCATTTTAAAAGCCCGAATGAAATTTTGGGGTGTCAGTGACCGTCCCCATTTCAATTACAGATCTATTTGTTATGAAAACAAGATCGGACCCAACTGTCCTCGCCACACCAACGAATTACCTTATAATAATACAATTATTTGAGAACGAAAATTCTATAAATTTATACCTCTGTTTGATTTTGAATTCAGTGTACATTTTAATATTGTAGCAACAATGGCCAATTTAAAATAACTAAAATATACTTATAAAATATTTCAGATCAATTGTTGTCAAATAATTTTTAAATATTCCGTTCTGTACTCTATATTAAATATAAAATATACGTTTGTTTTAACAGGTTTGAATCTACAATAAACCTATTAATAATAAATTCTTTTTTTATAAGATTTAAACTGGTTTTTTTTCAAACGTATGTCTGTTATTTGTCATATAAACAACGGAAACGTTAAACGCCCCGTAAGTCCAATTAAAATGTTTGTAAACATCTGTTCACGTATCATTAGACGCAAGCCCCCGCTCATTCAATTAAATGGCTATTAAAAAAAGATTTCACGATAACAAAATGTCCGCCGCTTCATTGACGTTTAGTTCCACAGACTAAAAACTGATGTAGATAACATTCTATAGAATCAAAACAGTCGGACAATGACGTAAGGAAGAATGGAGTTATATTTTATTGAAAAGACCCTTTTCGATGGTTGAGTGTTGTGTAAATAGAATGAACGCTGGATCCGTCGGAGCATAATATGTGGAATATTGCTGCCGTGGGTTTCGACATTACAATAAAATAATATTAGATCCGTATTGCAAATATGGGCATGCTTATTTGGAATTCGTGTTTTTGTCTTGTATGGCTGGTTCTCATTCGTGGACATTTATTACTAATGAATATTCAACACTTGAACCTAAAATAAAACGATTTAGTGATAGTGTTAGCCCATTTAAGTTACTTCCAAACTTGAGGCGCCTAATTCGGTTTTTTTATATACGTTATTAATACGCAAAAAACATTTCCGTCTATGTCCTAAGTATTTACGACGTCAGTCTTGCACGTGTAAGAGCTGTTACGTGCCTATTAAAAAATATATATGAGACAAGTTTCTGCCATCCATTGAAATTTCAGTCATGTCAGAAAAGTTATATTGCATTTTTACAGATATATATATATTTATTGAATATATCATTTTATATAATTGTTTATATTTTTAATAAGATTTAAATAAAAACTTCAAATAAACAATTGGCAATTATGCAGGCGGCATTTCCTCGCTGTATCGAAAAAAAAACACCAGCTCTTGGGTCACCGTTACTGACTACCAGGCACATACGTTTTTACAGTTAAAAAAGATGACCACAAACTTTTCTAGGTTCTCTCAACAAAACTTGCGTTAAACTTATTTGAATGCTTATTAAACTTATATTTTTTGTGAATATTAAAATAATACATACGTATAATTTTTTTCACGGAAATAGCGGAAACAGTGTAGTGTCATTATAAAAAATGGTACGTACCGTTGGCTGCATTTAAATGTTGCCGGAGTAAGGAGATGTTAATTATTTTTTTTAATTTTCCAATGACTAGGATAGCGTTTAATTATGGCGTATTTTTTATTTTTTTCTAAAGGTATAAAATTCTGAGCATAATTAAATGAAAATTCTTTTTGCGTTGCTTCTGCGGAATATACTTGTTCACCGACTTGGTTAGTGAGTTTCCAGCCTCTTTTTTACAAATTGTGTTTAGACATAAAACAGTATGTTTAATGATTTTGTCAATAATTTGAAATGTTGGGGCCAAGTTCGATAAGTTTCCGTCGGTACGCGCGTTTGCAAGAACTTTAAATTTTTAAAAAGATTTTATTTATTCACATCAATAAAGCCAACAAGACACACATAAATACAAACGATATAAAATATACAATTAACACTCCAAACACATATAATATCTAAACATAAAGGATGCTCAGATCAATCAAATCTTACACTTCGTCTTACAATCGTCAAAAAATACTTTTGACTCTACATTTACTGCCAGTTACCAAATGAATGGCGTAGAACGAGAAGAACTGGCAAGAATCTCTCCGCCACTCCTTTGAATCGCACGTTTATACTATTGAGATGGTGTTATGCGTACCTGAGCGGAGTTTTTAGTTTCCAGGCTGATGACGTCGACCGGAGGCGGTATGGGGCATGTGAATAACATGGGCGGGCTTGCAGCCTGCGCGGGACCTGACGCAAAGCCAATGCAGTTCCCTCTCGCACAGAGGAGAAAAAGAAGGGTGCTCTTCACCCAAGCCCAGGTGAGTTTAAGTCACAATTTATTTTGTCATATAAGTAACTTGGATTATTATTATAGGACAGGACGCAAGAAACTCTACCACTCTATAATAACAATAAGAGGTTTTAAAATTAGTTCGTTCTTTAACTATTTATGTATTTGCGATTTAAAGGAGTATTTATGTTGGGTATAGTAGAGCTAACAACTACTAGCAAGGGAGTTTAGTATTAGAGAAGAATGTCTGTGACAAGGAACACTTGCCAAAAAAACTACTTGTAAAATAAAAAAAAGTATTATTATATATAGTATATAATAAATAACACAACAGTTTGAGAGACTATAAGACACGAATATGTGATAATATTGGCAAAGTGCTTACGAAAAGTTACTGCAAAATATCCATAAAAAGGAGCCATAAAATGTAACAAATAATTTGTTTCGGTCATAACCATGCAGTTAATGGTTTTCGGGGCGTGATGCCACCACCCCTATGGTATTTTAATACTCTCATATATGATAGTTAATTTTCCCTTAACAATATTCGTGCGAAATATCATTTGGACACTCTAAACATCGACTTTTATAGCTTATACTTAGATTAAAAAGCATAGTTTCACTAAATAATTGTTTTTTTTTATTAGTCGTTCACACACTTGGCACGTAAAGTGCTCGTATATCACTTTAGGTATCCGAGCTCATTACTGTACATAGCTATATACAGATAATATCCAATTTAATAATCAGTGTTACCATCCGGCTCGGTTTAATTTTCCCACCCCTCAGCCACGCCCAACTAGATATACTATGATATAGAATATTCGGTGTAATTAATTCTCTTTCCTGAATGTTTCCGCACTGGGGTGACGTTGCCACCTACGAAATATCTATTTACGAAGGGAGATTATGTTTATTACACTGTTACTGTTCAGTTATTAAATATAGTTCTAACTATGTTTTTAAACGATAAAGAATGAGGCAAATTTTCTTAAACGAGGTGACATTTTATTGGAATTGAATTCTTTATCAAATAATTGCTTGAATTGTTGAAGTTACTTTTCTATTCATTCAGGTAAAGAACGCGAAGTTGCAGAGAGCTTTTAGTCTATAAAAATTCCACTTAAAATTTTAGGTAATGTTTTCATATCTGCGGTGTAGTAGTTGCAGCTCTTTACAACAATAAAGAACATACTTGGCGGAGTTTCTTGTCAGTTCTTCTCGTTCTACACCCTCGGCAAGCAATGTTATAATAGAGTCAAAGACTTTGTTATATATTTTTTGACGATTAAAATGAAGATTTGTCCGTATAAACTATTTCCTTAATCATTTGTATTAACTACTAGTATGTGTTGTTAAGGTGTACGAACTGGAGAGGCGGTTTAAGCAGCAGAAGTACCTGTCAGCTCCTGAGAGGGAACATCTAGCTTCACTCATACACCTCACACCAACACAGGTTTGTACACATTTAGTTATACGTGAAATTTACTATTTAGAACTGTGCATGTATACTGTAAAGGGTTCTAGAAGGTTCTCAGCTCTAACTTCAATTGACTTCGTAACAAAGATTTTGAGTAGCTCTACATTTGTAGAATTATTTAGTTTTGCATTATATCCTTAATATTAAATAAATTATGTCAAGACATACCTATTTATCTGTTTTTGCACTTAGCCAACGACATAATAATTGGGATAAAACTTGTATGAAAATGTAATCGAATCTTCTCATTTGTTTTGTTTTATTTTGATGATAGAATTAAACACTGAAAAAATATCTTCATACTGTCGCAGAAACTCATATTTGTGATATAAATAAGAAATTCGTTATTATATACATTATTTAACCGCGTTAACACTTTAATAACTTTTACATTGAACAGTGTGAAAATTTCGACATCGACATAATAAACTTAATTACCCATAACATTTGTTCTCACAATTCGTCACAGGCGTGTTGGAGACACGAGATAAATCAAATTACAAACGCTTTGACATTGGCCCCGGGCCCCGATCCAATTACAGACACAAAACACCGATAAAACATGTCTATGGTGCCTTGGGGCTGTTATTTCAATGTTGGTATCGTCGTGCGGTTATTTTAGTGTTGATGGGGTGCGATGCGCCGCGGGCAAGTTGGTACGAGTAAGGGGAGGGAGAAACCGACTAATGATGAATGTGAACAGGAACTTAATAGGTGATAGTCGTGATATTTTGAAAGAGATGGGTGTAGTTTAGAAGAGTTACATTCTACCTAATAGATGCTAACCGTAAGATATAAAAAAGAATACTTTTTTGTTAGTTTTTGACTGTATCAGGATAGTGCCCCAAGTACCTTAAAATCTACTTGTTTTAACAGACCACGCTGTCTGTTTTATTAATCTTAAAAATACATAAATTAGAAAACAATTACCTATATAGAAATAAAGAAAAAATGTATACAATAAAATGAAAGAAATAAGATTTGCAATGATTTATTTACAATATTAACTTCTCCTCTAACTATTATTCTACAACTAACGGGATTTTATGGCTTAAGTTTGCTTAACTTTTAAGTTATAATAATGATTTTATTAAGATCCAAACGTGGAGTTGTTAGAAGCACGCGGTTTTGAGAATATTGTTAGAATAATGAAAATTAGAGACATGATATTTTTTCTGACACTAAAATGAATTTATTAAGGAAAAAATCTATTCTAATTATTATTTGAGCTGGGAAACATAATTTCAATACGTCACTTGAGTTTTGTGTTTTGAATGTTGGCAAGATGCGTTCAGGTTGGCTCGTTAAAGTTGGCATCTTGTTTCCGCTTCACCTCTGACACGAAATCGGGGGTCTCTTTGATTCTAGATGTTTTTCCTTGTCTGAAAATTTCGAGTGGTGCCTTCGAATTAGAGGATCCTTTACAACTTGTGAAATACATTGACGTATCGTACATAGTATTTTTTTTTAAATTATCTATACCTAACAATGAATTAATTGAATAGAAAAATATTCTGCGCATAATTTAAGACCTTGCTTTTTATTAAACCAAACAAAGTGGGATTGGGTTAATTTCATCATTCTCCCATAACAGAGACAACAGAGATTTTATTACACAAAGAATCTTATAACGATTGTTGTTCCTGCATTTTGCTATCTTACTTGCTTAAGTGGTAAAATTGTCTTGAAATTTAAATAATCACCCAACTATTATTCGCGAGTATGAAAAACAAAAATACAATATTTTCTCCAACACAACTGTAATATGTGCGAAATAAGAACAACTAAAACTTAATCCTCGACAAGAAGGCGCTACCATTATTAATATCTGTCACGGCCACACGCCCGGCGCTCCCACATCGCTCGACCAAAATTCAAATCCTTCATAACAAAGACTCAATAATCTCTGCCGTGTCAATATAAATTTCATAAACGCCGACTAACCCTAACAAAGGCCGCAAACATCCATGAATAATCTCCATTTTGAGGATGTCAACACCATTTACGATACGAATTCGCGCCAAAACAAACGTCAAATGATGTTGACAATGGCGCGTGGGGTGTGTTAATACCACAGATAATCACGATTATCGCTTTGTCATATTAATTAGGTCGCACAGTTACTTAACTGTTATGATTGCAATTAATTAGGTCAATGTAACGGATAATTAAAATCTGAACTAATTAGTAAAGAATACATTGTTTAGTCAATTAGTTTACCTGTACATTTTAACATATAATTAATCAGTTATTTATTTAGAAATTAGTTTGAACGGTAATATAATGTTTTTTGGGATGCATTCTGTTTCTAAATTACCCTATTGCATAATTTTAAGGTGATTAGCATAAATTAGTTACCCACTGCTTTACTGGTCATCTGACCCTTCAAACTGTCACTAGCACTCAGTGACCGTACCTATTCTCTGCTATAAACCGTACTTTATTGCTTAAAACTTTATCCACTTACAATAGCCATAAAAAGTATGACATTGATAATCTTTCGTAATACTTTATAAAAATTTATTCAGTCTTATAATAATAAAAATAACTAAACGTCAATTAAGTAATGAAGAGCGATCTTAAAACGGAAACAAAAAATAAGATCACTTGATGTCACTGTCCGCGTATTTTATTAACCAAGATTGGTTCATCAATTGATACGGAAAATACCGATCATTCCAGCATTACTATATATTACTATTGTGATTTTTTGTTTTTAGAAATAAATATATGGTTGTTATTATTATTGAATTAAGTTTTGCTATGACTTATTAGGTTTAAATTTCATTATATAATTCCAACTCGGCGATTTTCCTTTTCATATTTTTTTTCACTTATCTTTTTTAGTAATCTAATATTGTGTAAATTAAAGAAATTGTGAAGCAATATCTCGATCATTTTGACATAACTATATTATATGTTGGTAATACAATTTGTGAATAAGGATTCCAAATATAAAATAACTTTATCGCTATTTCGGCTCATAAGTCTCTCATAAGGCTCATAAGTTTTGAAGTTATTTCGAACTATGAGTGTTATATAAAGAAAGCAACATTCAAAATCATTTAATGACATAAATTAACTTATATATTTGTGTGTCACCCTGCATAAATGAATGAACAACTGCAAATACAGTTCATTGTTTCAACTTGCTACCATTATTTCATTCCCGCCATTAGGCCCGCATGCGTCGCATCCGGCACAGTATATATTCGTGACCATAGACAATGGGAGGAATCCACGATGGAGGTCTTTATCTAATTTTTTTCGGTAGTATTGTTATAAAATATTAGATAACAATATCAAATATCGATCGCTGTGTTATTTTATCTGAAATTGTGTGAACTTCACTTATTGACATGAAAAACGAAAATTAAATACCAATATGTGAGACTACGTGATCGCGAATAGGTCTAGACCATAAAGTTTTTCCTTATGGAGGTTGCTTACAATCGATCAGGCTGGTAACACACGTAATATTCTGTGGTAGTAACCCTGTGGGTAGTGTTGCTTTAGTGGTTCAAGTGTTATCGGATCTGTTTTAAAGGCGTACATAGATTGCTATCTTAAGTCCTAAAAGTAAAACCTCCTTGGGGCATTAGCGTAGGCGCCGATGGTAGCGGGACTGTTAGACTCGTATAAACAAGCATTATATGAAACTTATATTCGTTGAAAACAAATTCAATCCCCGAACCCGACAATTATCTTAAAAGGAACAAATCAAAACGCGAAATAGAACTCCCGGGAGTCAACAACCGGTTAGGGGGCATTGGGGGGAGTGGGGGAGGTGCTGGTACATCGAAATTTACTTAAGTTAAATAACAGAGCGCTGCCCCGTGTTTGCACGTCAAATACGATGCGGTCCGCGCTTATTGCGAATTGTGTTGCTGTTTCATATAGCTTAGTGTTGCTATATTTCAAATTAAAAAAATTGATATTCTCTTTAGAATCTGGCCAAAAATTACTTTAGTTAAGCAAGTCCTGACACATTTATTAATGCTTTACTTCACTGTTCATACTATCTATGTGAAGAAGATATAAATAAATAGATATTATAGAATCGCAAAGGTCTAACTAAATCAAATAAATGTATTAAGATGAAATGTAATTATTTTCGCTGCAGCGGCATTTCAAACCATTGCAGGTACTCGCAAACAAATATTGACAGTTCGCCTCGCGTAATAATTACCCATAAGTCCATTCAACAAAGCCTTACGGATCATCCCGTAATGGCCCTATAATTTTCCAATAATTCCACTTGATTTTTTTTAAATCCGCGTGGGATTTCAATACACTTCCTGTCAAAGGCTGGCCGCAAAATCATCTGCTTTATAAAAAGCAAAATTGTTTACGGTATCATGCTTTTAAAATTTGTACGCATGCATTCATGCAATCAATGGATCGTTGGTTGCGTTTTTAATATTAATACTTATTAGGCTATATTTAGGAATATTTTCAAATGTTTATATTTTTAGGAATTTTTTCAAATGTATCTACAAATAACTAGGTACACCTTATGTGGATTTCACATAAGGTGTAAAGGTAACAGTTTTTATAGATGATTTGGTTGATCAGCCTTCTGTTGATTTTCGTTAGTCTCTTTTAATAGCGTATATCGAAAACTTCATTGCTAGTGATTATAGTTAGATATAGCTAATACAAGTGATTATAGTGCGGTCCAGTTAAAGAAAATAAGACATTTTAATAAAAAATATCGGTTGCAACTAAATGCTTTTTGTGAAACCAATAATTCCTGAATGAAAAGGTTGTGTAATAACCGCAAGAGCCATGACAATAGCGCAATAGGCTTTAATATCAATAGGATAGTGCCAAATTAAAGGATAATGCACCTGAGTTTATTCTATTGTACTCATAAAAGTATTCAACCCTCTTTGAAGAAATATACGGCCATAGACACAATGTATAAATAAACTTTGAATGTATTCATAATTTGTGGTTGTAATTTAAAGTGATTAGTTTTAATAATAGTGAATTCAAATGTTTTTCATTGGACAATGTCTTATTTAACTATTGGTTATGTATTAAGTATAGAAATAGTCTACTAACAATATATCCAGATGGGTCTTGGCTGCGAAATAGACATGATGATCAGTCTTATGCATTGTTATCATGCCGGTTTCCTCAAAATGTTTGCCGTCATCATAGAAGCAAGTGTTAATCACACTTTAAAAGAAAAATCAATTGATGTGCACAGCCGGGATCTAACCATTTCGTTCAAAACTGCTAAACGTTAAAAAATAACTTTTATATACATAGTAAACTAATGCGTTATTATGAATGGGATGACAGAATAATTCTTATTATTTGGTTATCTGTTGGAACATTTTATGCGTGATATTGATTTTTTTCCGAGCGACGGCAATACCTTGTAACGGAGTGTTAAAATGTCGCGAAACATAATCTTTAAATTAATATTCAAAGATTAGATGCTCGTACTTATTAAGTACTTAAATTTTAATTTTTAATTCAACAATCATAAAAATTCTATGAAGAGATTTACTAACAACATTTTAAAATCCATCGTGATAATTATATGACTCCTTTGAAAATTGAATAAGAAATGTATTCAAAATCAGAAAGGGAAAAGAGAAAAAATAATACCATCGAATTTAATCTCCCTTATAGATTACGAGGCAAAACAAATATTAGTTTAATAAAATGGTTATTACGTCGTGATTATATCGGTTTAATCAGTTTGTTTAGTTAAATATTAATATTGTGAATGGCTATGTAAATGTCGGCTGTTCACGGTTGACGCTCAGGGGAGGATGTGGGCGGGTTTTTTTGGATACTTTGTGAGGCTCGGTCTTCTGGAGGTATGTAGATTGATACCTATAAACATTTTCAATGTTTTTAAGAGAGAATCACGTAATTTTTTAACCATTAATCGCTATTCACTTTGACATAAAAATACAATGGTATTGCAAATATAGACGATCGATATTCTGGTGACTCCTTTCAAACCTCCTTTCAAAAAGATTTAAATCTTAAATTGTGTTCGCATGTTTGTCTTGTTAGTTACCAAATAATAGCTTCGTGTGTATACTTTATGCTTTAATGATTATTATTATTTGTATGTACAAAATATATATTTAGCACATGAAATATTTGGGGACAGTTTTAATAATATAAAATAAGATTAGTGCAAAAAGCGTTGACAATTGACACGACAATTACCTTTACCTCAATTTACACAACTGTAAAAACAAAATTTCACATATTGTCACATTAAATCTCCTCGGTCATTCATTAGGGTTTTAAATCGTAAAGCAAACATTTATTTAGACAAGGTTCCAATGAAGGTATTGATCGTTTGACAGTCTGTTTATTTAGCGCCAACCACAATGTATCTTTTAATAACGTCACTGTGCACTGACAACTCACAAATCATCTGTCAGATAAATATTATAGATTCGCTAAATCATTTAAGCGTAGTAGTAATATATTTCTAAAGAATAAGGAATAATAGAAATACCAGTTAATACTTGGTTTACTACCCTCAACTCTCAACTACTGTATTTTTTTCCCTATTATATAATAACGGTAAATTAGTAATAACTTAAAAATAAAAACTGGTTGTTTTACCTAAATGATGATAACTTACTAGTTTGACGTTGTCTGTCAACAGAGCCACGTAACAAAAAATAAACTTAAAAATCCCTGCAACAAATGAAGAGCTAAACAAATATGAGAGCATCTTTATTAAAATAATTGTGGCTTCATTATTGCAAGTCATCATTCGCAGGAACGGAACACCTACGCGTTTTACTCAAACACAAGTCACTTTAAACTTTCCGTCTGTGGCTTAAATCACGTAATACTGTGACGTGAAAATAAGAACAATGTTTACTAATCATCTGTGGTGTTTCAATAATGGCGCCAAATTTGACATATCCTGACAAGCTGTATGTTGCTAGATGGGTGGCCGTTTTATTCTATATTAAAAACTTTTAAGTAGGTAAAGTATACATCAATATAGAAATCTCTATTTATTGTTTATTTGTCTTTCATTATAATCAAAAATACATTAGCCATTTATAGTACAATCGGATCGGATAATCCATACTAAAAGAAGTTCTGCTACCCTAAAAAAACGAATTAAAAATGGCAGCCTCCACTTGAGAGCGAACCATGAGATGTTTCGGTAGTTTACAAGTGCAATCATATACCGATTAATAGTGAAGTGGATATCGACACATACAGGAGTTGAAAAACTAAACAACAGTCATTTAGAACTAAAACAAACAGCTGAATGGTGCTCGGTTTAAGAGTGCGTAGAAAGAAACACGGAGCATTATGCACAAGAAGATTGAAAAGAAAGTACTCGACAGGAGAGCGTCCGAGCCTCGCCAGAGTGCAATAAGCGACGCGCCGCCGGGACCCGTTCATTAACTCTCACCTAGCCATAGATATCTAGCGAACACACCACAAACAAAAAGCGTATGTCATCGCAGGCCACATTTCCCACAGCCAATGTAAACAGATGATATAAAATAACATTACTATTTATTGTGATAACGGTTGTATCTGACAAAATGGCGGATTTGTAACGGAACGAAAGCGTACACACATCCATTTCGAAGGGCAAACATAGGATTGTATAAATAATAAATAAAGTATATTTTGCTGCGTTTCAAGAGTGCGCGTAGACAAAGGCTGCCCGCTTGGGACAAACACAGGGTGTTTATTCTTTCGTCATTAAGATGGAGTGTTGACAGTGCTGTAGCATGCACTCCGCTGCACTAGCGCTAATTTCAGAGGTCAGACGCGGCCAGAGGCTCACTCGTGTTGACATTCGCCAAATGGAGATGGAGTTAGCGCAGGCCTCACATTTTAAATCACATACAAACATATGTTTAATGACAAATACCAAAGGTCACACCATAAGTATTTGACGATTACCTATAGTTAAATTATAGAATCGCAACGAGTAGCCGTACATTTTAAAAAAGTGCAGAGTTTAACGCCATAGTCTCTTTAGGTAGGTACTTAAAGTTCTAATAATATTTTTTAACGAAGTTGAGGTGCTCAAAATGTGGCTCGTTTTTAATAAAGAACTAACATAACGTAAAAATTAGTAGCGCAACTTCTTCATTAACACTCTATTTATAGTTTCTATTTAAAATGTCTATATAAAAGTGTTTAAATGAAAACCTTTTCGGACAGTATTCAGCAAGCAATGTGTTTGCGACGCGCGCCATTTTCTTTTATGTTTAGCTGAGTGTTGGCACCGCTGAGCTTGAGAGCGCGTTTCCACAATAATTAAAGAGCATCTCTTGACATCGTCGGTGACTTATAAAATCTTTATTAGCCTTTTGGAATATTAGCAGATTAGAATTCGTACGTTTTATAACATAAAATTCTATCAAAAGGCTTTGGACATACTAATAACTTTAAAATTTATTCAGTTCTTGTAGTAGTTACTCTATAATTCTTCTTGTTTCAGGTCAAAATTTGGTTTCAAAATCATCGCTATAAATGTAAACGACAGGCAAAAGAGAAGGCTATGGCAGAACAAAACCAACACAACCAGGTTAGTATCTACTTACCTTAAAGAATATTACAAAAATATGGTAATAAATTTTAAGTGAAAAAAGAAAAATTGTGAGTGTGCGTTAAAAAATATTATAAATGTAGATACGACTATATCATCGTTAGCTACGACAATCACAAGTGACATGGGATTTAAAATGTAATGTATTATTAAAGAAATGAAATCTCACGTTAAAGAAAAAATCATTGTGCTATACGGGTCTTAGTTGAGGTCATTTTCCATTCTAACGCATATCAATCTGTACACAAAGCACCCTCTGTTCAGGTATTGAATAATGAATATTTAAATTCACGATAAAATCGCGCCGTCAGCGGCCTCGGCGTTGCCCTCTTGATTGCGATCTTGCGTCGGGATACGGGGCCCGCACCTGTGTTGGCAGCAATGGGGCTATTACATAAATTATGCACAGAATATTATTTGTCGCTAATTAATATTAAGTTGCACGAGGTTGATACCGCAGTGATAAACGTCGTTCACAAATAATCAATTTACTTGAAGCTCACTTTTGTATATTTTCTGATGATGAAATTCTTTATCATCAGATAGAAATGGGAACACGTATATTCAAATTCGGTTTCAATATGTATATTATACCTACCTTAAGTAGTAACTTTTTTAAGTCTAGTGTGAACCAATTGCAATTTTGTGAAATCAAATTAGGATGAACAAGGAGTATTAATATAATTTAGTCTTTTTGACGTTCATGCTAAAAAAAGAAATATGATGAAAGGTTTCGCAAAAAAATAATTAAATTTCCATTGATTAACAAATAGAATAAGAGCTTTATCCACAAATACTAAAAACCGATCCTAAATAATTATATTTGCAATCTAAAGCGCGTTTCCCACCCCTGGCACGTGGCGGTGTTGCCAGACTCCGACGATTGCCTCAATTTGTGCGAGCGAGGGACTGCGATCGACTTTTTGATTGTTAGCACCGGTGGGCGGCCCTCGACAATTTGTTGTATAATTTTAATGATGACAGCCCTTCATTTTAAGCCTTCCTCGGCTTGAGTGAATTAATTTTATATTTATATTATTACGAATTCTCTGATAAAAAGATATCTCTCCGATTCTATAGCGAGATAACTAACAAAAGACTCTATTTTACATAGTATTCCATCTATTTGATAAAAAATATGCAATAATAATGTTAATTGAATATTACTCAATATTTTCGCCGATTTATGTTTGTTATTTCCTCGACAGTCATCATCATCACCGCGGCGAGTGGCCGTACCCGTTCTGGTGAAGGACGGGAAACCTTGCGGGTCCGGTGAGTCATCGTCCCCCGCACACAGCCACTGTGCGACCCCCACGTCGGGGTACTCTGCCCCCCAACCCTCGCAAGCTGCCTGCAGCAATCCCCTCGTATCCTCCTACCGGCAGCCCACGGCGTACCAGCAGCAGTGCTCGGGCTACCTTCCGCTGCAAGGCAGGGCCTGGTAGAAGTTCCCACAGCTTTACCACGAGACAATGTTCAAGGAGGAGATGTACTTTGATTAATATCTTACGACCAGTGAATTTTTTTTTTAAAGACTGATCCAACCTTCACGTCTTTCCCGTTATTTTAGAGAACAATTTATATCGAGTGTGAACTATTCTGTTTTTTTGTTCTTTTTGTGTGGTATACAGTCTCCTGTAGGAACATTGTCGCTGGTAAAGCGTTGGGATGCGGCCCATTGTGAAGTGATAGAACCTTAGTGACATTGTGGACATATGAAAGTGATTTCTTAATCGTATCCGGAGTAGGGTATTGTAAATAACTAATGTTAAGCACTATTAAGGATTTGACGTAACGAACATTTACCGTATCATTTCTATGGCGTTTGGTTGTCAGACGGTTACATTAGCTATCAGCGCTTGCATCACATGTTTTTCAAAATGTATATACGAGTAGGTAATTGTTGTGTGAATAGTATAATTTATTTACGATCAGTGTTTTGTGTGTGTGTAGATAACTACGTGTAAATAGGTAGACATTATAGATGAATATTTTAAATGTTTATTATGAACAGAATAATTTCACTAACGCAATTTAATGCTTATATGGAAAGTTGACGTGCAATGACTTCGACAATCATCCAATGTCTCTCAACTTTGTATCGTCGTGTAAGTTTTTATTTCAATTTAACAAATAAACATTTTTTTAATCGATTAATTCGTTTATTTTCTACAAACACGTCCAATTGCATTTATATCGAATGTCACTTTAAACTAAAGCAAACAACGAACCAATCTGCTTTTTTTCTGTATCGATTTTGTAGTTAGTAGATTTTGTAATGAGCAATAAATCGTATAGGTAAGGAAAGTATTATAATCTGTTAAATTAGCATTATTTTAGTGAACAATATTTTTTTTTTTTCTAAAATCTCCATTGAAATTCCTAAAAGATCTGTAATGTTTCTAAAATTTTATTACGAGATGAGAATTATTCAACTTGGCACTATTAGTACTAAGTACAAAAGATAAGTACTTAATTTTTCCATTGTAAATAAAGTAGACTTTGCAATCGGATGACATCGCCGTAGTTGGAACCCGTCTGAATTGAAATAATAGCAATAAGCTTTGTTAAGTAACAAAATACGTTTGTATGTTAATTTATATTTTCCACGACTAAAGCGATAAAGTTATTTTAGCTAGGATATAGAGACGTTATAACGATTAGGTACAATAATTATAAATAGTATTATTAATAAAAGGAATTTGTAATTAATAACAACAAAAGGTGTAATGAATTTCGATTTATAAAATTAATAAAAATTTACGAGTTTTAATTGTGTTTTCATGTAATAAAACGCCACCAACAGCAATATGATCGATTCCCTTTTGTTTGAAGGGAAGTAATTCATCGCAAAACGTTTACCTTTGTGCAAGCCCCCCTCAACCTTGTAAGCTCATTTTATTGTCTTCAATATTCCCAGATTACCCTATAATCTCTCATAACGTATAACAGTTTATTCCGCATGGCAACATCGCCTTTGTTACACTACACGTCAGTCACGGCCCGCCAAAACGAAATAATAACATGGCGGATAGCGTGCTAAAAAGTGACAAACTCTATGGGCCAGCATTCGATTCTAATCCCTATTCCGTTGAAATAAAGTCGAAAATGGAATGTGTTGCTCTTGTGTTTAGTGTTGCAAAATACTATTTTGTAATTTTGATAGAACAAAGGTAGAGAATTGTGCACGTGCGTCGTATTAGAGAGGGCAAGCTAATAAAATGGTGGATTAGCTGAGAGCCAGGTGAGGGCGGTGGAATTGGGATATATTGGCTCCGTTGTCTTATTCGAGTCTTGTTACATTGTAGTGTTTTTCACTGAATGTTTGCAAAGTTTTATTTAGATAAAAACATTTTAAATAAAGGCAGGCATATATCACGTCATATGTAAAATCAAATGAAAATCTCTATCGAGTGTACTATGAAATAAATTGTGTTCACTGCGTATATTTTTCGAGTGATCTAATAATTGGTTTGCGATATATATTGAGAAATGCGCTCATCAATCATGGCTCAAAATTCCAATAAACCAATTTAACTTTTACAGTGGTTACACAATCGACTGAAACTTAAGAAACCAAATGACTAGATTTTTTAACCCCAGGTCTAGGTTTGTTTTTAAAAATAAAGTTAACCTAAGTCTTCCTTAAGTACAACCTGTACTTATTATGTATGTAACCACAAAATCCAATTCAGAACCAATATTGGAGAATAAATCAGAAGTCAAAAGTACAAACGGTCCTGTTTTTCATCATGACACTGGTCATGGGGTCTACAATATGCCTTAATCAGTAACGGGCAATCGACACTTGAACTCAGTGTTAATAGCTCAACCACTGAGCCCGACGAATATACATTTTGCCCTGGTGTGGTATAGTCCTACATATTGATTCGCGCAGGCTTTGTCTAATTAGCGCTACCAACCGCTACGAGTCGAGTTTTAATTGCGACTTCATAACATTATGTAACAAATTCAAATGTAGCTTATTTTCATATGGTTTTTGAAGACTTTTATGATAACATTGTGGATATTTCAATTAATTCCTTACAGGTATATATGGTGCTACGAAAGTGCTACGAGCTACGAGATTAACTGAAAATGAATTACATTCTAGTTAAACTCAACATATCTTTGTTCAAGAAGGTCTTTATAAAGACACTTTTGAATCGTCAATTTTTACATTACCACCGGTACGGAAGGCAGTTGTCTACCGAGAAGAACCGACAGGAAACTCGATAGCTGATCTTTTAAAATAAACATTTAATACAAAATTATGTTACTAATATAATTCAAATAAGAATTAAACTGTTCTGATGCTGAACCAATTGCCGACACATTAAAGTGGTTGCGTTAGTTAGCGTCATATTTGGTGAAATGTTATTGTTGTATTTAACGTCGCTATAAAGAACAACAGCACCCAATATACAGTAGATACTATACCTTAATACTGTTTCTCAAACTATGTACGTACACCTTCCTATATTCATATGTAATAGGTGCCGACCCCTTAACCCCACATTCGCCAAGATTTTGGAGAAATGCTTTTACGGCAATTACAATTTGCACATTTCTAAGACCCCATGAATGGTAAATCTTAACGCACCCCTATATTCATGGCAACCCCGAACAATGATCACAAATTTGTTTACAGCTTCACCCCTTAAGGAAACCGATTTATTTATGACTTCCTATGAAATATATTTCTAAGGAAATATTTCGACGCGTATCCGGATATGTTTATAAGGGAAATATATTCCCATAGTATATGTATAGCCTTTTTAATTATGAATATTAATTTTCACAATAAGTAATAATATTGTATCTGTTTCGTCATGCGGATTAATGTTAAGTATAAATAATAGTAGGTACTCGTTCTATTCCGACTTTTTTTTAATGCTCTACTCTTTTCAGTTTTGTCTATGACCCTAGAGAAAAAGCCAAAATAGTAACATTTATGTTCGTCTTGTTTTCCTTTAGGAAATGTTTTGTTCGCTCAATAGCTAAAGTTTTCTCATTTGTTTTTCAAGAGCTTAATAATGAGGTCATCACGTTGAAACAATAGGCAATTACACAAGTCGGGTAAGAGCTAACTAGCGAGTTAAATTGGCCTCTCATTATGACAATACCAGGTATAAAATATACCTAGCCATTGTCAAAGACACGACAATATTGCATATAGCGGAGTAGCAACCGCGCACAAGGTCTGTAATGTCGAGGGGCTCGGGCTGACTAATTAGAACAAAAAACGCGGGAAAACACAAGTACGCTTGACAGTGAGGCAGAGACAAAGAGCGTCAACTCGTCCGTCAAAAAGGTTTTATAACGCAATCCGGGCGGGAAAGGTAATTCGCTCATACGGCCACCGACTTTAGATCGATTTTTCAGCACACCACAGACATTGGCTTGAAAATTTATTTTTTGACGGTTTTACTATGAAATGTTGTATTTTATAATATCGTTTACGCTAAATTGGGTTTTATTTGTTTGGAGTAAGATTGTTATTTCCTTGAAAGCGTTAGGACATAAGGATTTACTGTTTGGTCAATGGCTGCGTACAGAAGCGCCATCGCGTCGATTGTCTCTGGCACGTTCGGGCAAAGAGGCCACAATCGATAGAGCACGGGCGTGCGTTGTAATGAATTTATTAAGCAACTACCAACATCCCGCTGGTTTACGTGGTGTATCATTGTTCATCAAATACCATCTCGTAGAGATCAAAGGCAATAATATTCACATAATAAATTAATAAATGCCTTAATAAATGTGCTTAGATTAGACCAAAAAAATCATTTACAAAACACAAAGTGACCAGCTCATATAATTTCATTATTAAATCTTGTTGAGTTGGCCACAATATTGTGTGAATAGTGATCGATTTAATACAATTCTAAAAAATTAAAAATATTACTTTTTATGCAAAACAGAAAGCAGTTCTTCTATTAATAGAACCTTAGTTAAACAAGCTTAGATTGTTTCATGTGTTTAGTGACAAATTAATTGTTCGCAATGCTTATAAATGCCGAGTCACGGTGGCTCGCAGCTCTACCTGACGTCTCATTACCAGCTCGACGAGCTGTCAACGTCAAAACTCTGCCCAACGACCACCGACGCTTATACGAAATACACGGTTCAGTATATAACAATTACTATATTTAGTCTATCCAATAAAGTCTAAGAATTTAAATAATAGTATACTGAAATGGAGTATACAATTCTAATTACTATCTTTCATTCTATAAACATGTGTTTTTTTTTATAAATAAGGTTTCATAAATTCAGTCCAGTATTTCTGCGACGGACCCCTAACTCGCATGACTCGTAAGATTACAGCACTTCAATAAATATCTTTTATTTTAATCCATTCTTATCCAGTGTTTAATATTTTGACAGGACTCGACGCCATGACAGGTGGCCCTATTAAACGATCCTTTGAATATATATATGGTATTTGGTCTTTGTGAGAAACAAATTTTACAAGTGCCACAAAACGAAATGTTCTTTGTCTGTAAAAATTTCAACGGCATAGAACAATGTCTATTTATGCTATATGAGACTAGTGGCATTCCTTCTGGCCTCTAAAAAAAATGTTGTGACCGTACTGCTTACCCTGGAGCTTGCGACGGATACATTTGCTACTGTTTCATATATATTTTGATGACGTAACTCAAAAAGGATACTGTCCAGAAATCAAAGCCAAATGAACTAGACACTCATAGAGACAGTATCTCTGTTTAGTTGTAGGTATCAGTTACGGACGGAATCTGAGACAAGACAGACAATCCTTCACGCAATGGTCTTGTGATTCCTTTGTCAACTGAATCATTTTCTGTATATCGATACAATAGTCATATTATCACGCTTAGAAGACTGATAGGTAAGATAACCAGTTGAGTTTGTTGTGGGTATCTTCTCAGACCGGTTTGTTTTGGAACACTCGTAGATGTAGATTTAATAGAATTAATACGTGCACAGTGATCGCTGATACGTCATCATAATGCAGCTTATAGTTATTTATGTGTATACCTTTTGTTTTAAACGAACCAAGCTTTGCGCCGAGTGTTTGGTGCTTTTAACATATCTATAATTTAGAAAAAGTAACTTCCGCTGCTTGCACAAAATGGCGCGCGATCTGACATCGCGTTTAGCGCGCTTTGTGTTGCCCGCTAATGGCACATTTCACAAAACAATGGTGAAATGTACTCGAGACACAAAGCGTATCGTTTGATGTGAATTGTTACTGTGATTTACGAATTCCTTCATGTTATACAATTGTTGAAAGCCTTTGAACGTAAATGGACTTACATCTGACCTCTCGAGCCATTGTTCCCTTCATTTTATTACACTTTTACATTACATGTAAATACTTTAGAACATTGCTGTTTGCTTATATAAAATACTGTAACTGATTTGTCTACATATAACAATTAATCTGTAGGACGTTTTACCCTTGTTAAGACCAGCTCCGCAACTCCTAGTTACTTTTACTTATTTCTTCCAGATATATAAAAATATATACAAAAAGCGAACTTAATTAAACATAAAATGATAAGTGAATTTCAAAGTTTTACTAACTTGCGAGTTTTACCTTAAAAAAAACCATCTTTTGAAATCTTAAATAGTCGAATTACATAAAATTTATTTACAGTCCTAATATCCACACTTAGGTTATTCTCTGGTATTGTTTTCTGTCCCAGGAGATCTTTATTGCTGCGTGAGGTTCATTAGCTTTCTAGCCTCCATAAGAACGTGATATATTTTTGACAGACACTTATAATCGAAGTATAAAAGAGATTGTTAGATATCTTAAGAATTAACTAAGTATACTATGTTTATTTATGTCTATGTTATTTCGGTTTAAATAAACACATAACCGTCATAGATTTAAACTATCTCGTAACCGTTCCAATACATTAAATATCACGTATTATAAATTGTCAAGTGCATGCAAATACACGATGTCAAGGGTGGTTTGGCCTTAACGTGGACGGAATAAAAAAATGCTATATAATACATTTTACAATGAACGTATAGAAAATAGCGTTCAATGGGTCATTCACTCAAGGACCTGGGGAGATTAGAAAACAATAGATTTTTCCAAAATACATAATTTTGCGTCAGATGGCGGTTTGGATTAGAGGTCCGTTGATTGAAAAAATACGCGTAAGTAATAAATTGGTATTGCCTTTTGTATATAGCCTAGGTGTGTGCGCAGTTAGATAGATAGATGATATAACTCAAAATATCTTAATAAAGACACTTTTCAATTGTCAATTATTACACAGCCACCGGTTCGGAAGGCTAATCTACCGAGAAGAACCGGCAAGAAACTCGATACAGTCCATTAAAATAAATATTTCATGTAAAATTGTTACTTACATGACTAACTCATATAACTAATTAAACTGGCTCGATGCTAAGCTGACACGTTACAAGATAATTTGGAATTACAAAATTTATTAATCAATAATTTTAGAAAAGTCGAAAGATAGTGTTTTCCATTTTCAATTTTGAAAATTGTGAATGTATGGTCATATCAACATCGATCGCGGAACCCTCGTAGATTTGCGTCTGTAATTGCGACACACGGCTGAATTTTCGAGATTTTTGGGTCCGCTCGAGTGCTCGAAACGGCCGCGCGAATTAAGAGTAAAAAATAAAATATTACACTCGACGAGGCGGCCTAGCGTGAATATTACATGGCTTAGTCACGGCTGCTTTCACTCGATAAATTAAATATGATCTGCTTTCGCAAAATGCATGAAGTAATAGGGTGGTGTGACCTCGAACTTTTTAACGATTTTCGTATTGAATTATATTAAATTTACATATTTGAAAATATCGCTATTTAAATTTTTATAACAAAAGCTTAAGATGCAACTTTACCGAAAGTAAAACCCAACATATTTACTAAGATTACTGAGACGTTCCAAATTAAATGATTCAAAATTTAAACGTGATCCTTAAAGCAATGTTTGTTTTAAAGTTACGTATAAAAACAAATTAGATAGCTACTTAATGATACCGATTAAGGATCATATAAAAACCATTTAAAAACCGGTAGCGGTGAACGTTTCAATGAATCGGCTCACCCTCACTGATAAAATCTAACCAACCGCACGACAAAAGAATTAGTCAAAATAATACAAAAAACTAAAGTTGCACAATAGGTTCCGAAACGCCATGGGTGAAATTGTTACCAAGTGTGGCAACATCTGGCCGAAGGGGAGGAAATGAGACTCGAAACGTTATATTGCTACCCCATTTCATATATTATAAACCGTATGACATGGCAAATAAAGCTTAAAATCACTTGGCATACCCGATAACATACTACGTTTAAAATGAAGAAATATTGTTTTAACGCCATTACTGTCAAACTGGCAGCCAATCAGAGCGAAGCAATGGCCACCAATGGCCGTGCACCCGGCTCGCGTCGTGACGTGAATGCCAAATTTGGGCGGGATATAGAACAATTTAGTTTTTTACGCGCTAATTCGGCAGTTATCTGTGAAAGAAAGTTTGTTTTGTTGATTTACGAGTTTCACGATTGTTTGGATGGTCAGTTGGGAGGCAATAAATCCAGTTGTGGAGTTTAACCTTTTTGTTAGGCTAAAAGCTTTACGATAGAACATTTATCTACTAAATAACTACTTAGCAACTCTTGATAGATGATACTAATAATTACTGAATAATGAGACTATAATTTATATTATAAAATTTTATAATTATAAATTTATATTTACAATCAGCCAAATATATATTATATATTATAAATATATATATTTGGCTGATTGTAAGTCTACTTACCTTCTTAAGTTTGACTTTAGTAAAGTAACACAATGTGTACATAGTCGAAAGTAGGTAGATAGGTATATTAGTTTCAAAGTTATTTTTTTATTTATTATAAAAAAAGGAATACGAACTTGCTACAGGCAACAAATTCTGTAGTGGTTGAGTAAAATGTTCTTAATTTAAACTAACATTTAACAAAGAGACAATCGTCCAGTTACGGAGGAAGTAATTATCTTAAACATAATTACTAAAACGAATCATTAAAACGCGACAGGTATGATATGACTGTGTCATATATAGCTCCATACATATATATCACAATTAATTTGAAGATAAAGCAACAATTATTGTAAATAAAACTATACAGGTTAATTAATCAATAGGATAAATAGTAAGATAATCAACGTTCTTCTGGCAAAATAACAATCCTAGTAATTATGACATGATCATTGAGGACCAGCAAATACCTTACCTTCAAAATAAATTAAGATTGACGTGATCAGCCAATGCGTCCCCTTTCCCACAAGTCAAGCACTTTCTCATCAAATTGCTCATTCACACTTGGAAGCGTCCAGTCAGCGCCACTTGAACGTTCATTGCAAAGAAATCAAAACTCCCCTGAGAAGTCATCTGTCAATAGGAATTTGAATTTGGAACACCTAAGAGTCTATCGTCTATGGACAGCGTGCTGGGCGCGCGCTGTGTGACGCCATTCGCGACCACGCGATCGCAGCGTGAGCGTCGGCGCCACGCTGGCTGTCCCGCCCTTTCGCTCATTACAAGACTGTGATATTACACGGTGAAATGATCATTCGACATTTATGGGAAGTGAGCAGAGTGACTGTCGCCGTAATTTTATGGGAATTCGCAATTTCAACCCATGCCAATCAGGTGTTACAATCCGTGGGAAATGGCGGACACTTTTAACTAATGAAAATTATATCGGATGTTGGAAGTGCAATAAAATGTTTGACCTAGATACACGGTTTATAGTATTTTATTTATTTATTCAGACTTTATTGCACTCAAACAGTAGAAAACTAGAATATAAGAGCAACGGGCGGCCTTATCGATAATAAGCGATCTCTTCCATGCAATCTACAAAATTAAACGAATACTTAACAAAAAAAACTAATATTAAGTAATACAAAAAACTGTAGGTAATTGTTATTTTTGACATTCCATCGGCCACATGAAACAAGTTGCAATATAATAAGTTATAAAAGTTCATCTTACGATGAGAAACGCGAGCCTATTTCTTGTTTTACATAAACTATGAACCTCTAAAGAGTGGCGGAGTTTTTGCCAGTCCTGTCTAAGCCCTTGATTTGAGAATTGTCAGTCAACAATTAAAAAAAAATACTTTGACATTAAGTTACAATGAATTTATGAATATAGTAATTTTTTAAATCGTTTATAGAGTGAAATAATATTGCACAGCCCGTTGTTTAAAACTATTTATAAATCGCATTACCAACATGTTGCCGTCAAATTTCCAATATGGCGTACAAAGCGCGTCTCAAGTGGTGTTTGTTCGCGATCAATAGTTTTTTAATTTCTTTTTTTTTACCACAATCGAAGGCTCGAAATTGTGTGGATGAAAGGAAATTAGGGACCCTGCTGGCTGGATGCCACTTGAGAGCTGAATGAACCTAACGGCGACTTCGCCAGGCACAACTATGCCACGATCATTGCTACTCATTTTTAATTTATGCTCAATTTAACTTTATAACGATTATATTTATAGCTTCTCTGCTTAGAATCTATGGTTACGAGGCTTCCAAAATTAACCGGTCTGAAGATACACAAACTCGGCTAACTATCATTTAATTAAAACTGTATATGAATTGTACAAAAATTGGGTCAAAACAATTCGAGAATTTCACAGTTTGTTTTAGTTTTAAAAGTCAAAGTAAAAATATCTTTATTCATTAAGGTACATAGGACCATTTTGAATCGTCTTAAATCTAAGTGATTCTACGCCTGTTCGTACGCGACCAAGCTGAGAAGAAGCAGGTGTTATATGTATAATATATGGTACATATTAATATACATATAACATATATGGTTAATACTGATGTTACATATAGTATGACGATGTTATATATATTATGATGTATAATCATATCTTTAAATATGATTATACATGAATTTGTTAAAACCTCTTTTGTGAAATAAATTCATTAGAACCTCTTTTTGGTTAAATGAATTGATTAGAAGCATTTTTGAATAATGTATCGAACATTTCATTTTTGTAGTAAGTGGCCATTCTGGTAACATCAGTATTAACCATATATGTTATATGTATATTAATATGTACCATATATTATACATATAACACAGGCAAAAAACTCGGCTTGGCTGCTTTTTATTTTGGAAATGATCCCAGTACACTTTTTAAGGCAAGCTTATTCATTCCCAAACTTTTTCATCATCAAAATAATCAGACAATTTATAAAATGCTTTTCCTAAAAGCCTTCGTTTAACTACTTTTTTACAGTTTGTTTTTGTTTTAACTGATTTCGTTAAAATAAAATCGATTAATTTAAAATGAAATGTTAATAACGAAATATATTCAATTTTGTTTTATTTGTCTACTAATTTTTGATAATAATTATCATAGTGTAGTTTTAAATAAAATAAAAAATAGTAAATCATATTTTATTTGTCTGTAGGTACTTGATAAAATATAAACAAAAAATACATACAAAAGTAACGTTGTTAAGAGTTTCAGAAATTCTTTTACATTTCAGAAGAAAATCAAAGAAATTATACTAATAATGTTTAACTTGTAAATACTTTATTTCAAATAGCATTAATATACTTAGTTGTAGACGTAAATTGTCTGTGGCCACACCACAGTACTTAAGTCAAGTCTTTTAATTTGTCTTAATTTTCACATTTAACCTAATTTAATTAAAATATGCACAGTGTAAACTCCATCTAACGCACTCGATTTAACGACAAACCGTCTAAAGCGTCGAAATCAATTGGCTTTGGTTGGTTTAGCTTGTATTCCATACAATGATTACTCTCCTCTCCTCGTCCTCTATAACGCCATAAAATGCACAATCCCTTCAGTGTCGTTATACAGAGTTTACACTGTAATACGAAAAAAATTTAATAAAATGTCTACGAGAATTTTACGTCGAAGAATTACTTAATGTAAAAACTAGTTCCCTCACTAATCAACGCCAACTAGAATTACCCTGGTACCGATTGGGCCCGTGGGGTCTCCAACCACCCTGATTCTGGTTTCCAGGTCTCTCGTTTTGGTTTTTCGAGGAATACCCCTGATTGTGATTGAACCTCGGATTTTGGTAATTCGAGTAGCCCTGATTGTTACCATAACGATTCTGGCTATTTGACCTGTCCTGATTGCCAAACCTCTCTTGATTAAACGGCCTGTCCTGGTGACCACCTCTATTATGATTGGACTGGTAGCCAGACCGGCTGTAACCCTGGCTGTTCGAATCCTGATGCGGTACATAACCACCGCGTCGTGGTCCGAACGATTGAGATCGGTCTGAAACAAGATAATTAAATAAATATCTTTTTTTTGTTCGTATTTTTTTATTATTGTTGTTTCTGATCTTAGATTTAACTTCTGGTTCTATGTTGTGTATTTATTTTGGCTTTGTTTTCTTATCTATTCTTTATTGGGTAAACTTTTTTGATATGCTTTTATAAATAAAAATAAATACACTATTTAAAAAAAAATGGATATCTAAGTTCTACGATCCATAATAACTCAAGACAAAGCAAAGAAACAGGTGTGGACGTAATACAATTTTTCAATAAAGTGAAAATCAGTCTGAGCTGAACCAACGCAATCCTTGGAAAACTATGCAACCCCGCAAGTGTCTCGGAGGCATATAAAGCCGATTCGTTCTATTTAGCCAAAAGATTTCCCATTGAGCCTTCGTCGCACAATACAGAATACTCGACAGCTTAAAACCGCTTGCAAATCGCGAGCCGCGTGTGAAAGCCGGGGAGTGTTTAATCGCTCGCTTTGTGCTGCGCGAGGATAGAATGCTGGAAGATCTTACTTTTTGTCCTGTGTACACAAGACACCAACCTCCAAACACATATTGGAGGACGCGTTCTACACCTATGTTGTACTTTATTTGTCTAATAAGGGACATACTTCAATAATAGTTTATATTGATTATTGATATTTCATATAAAAAGAATACAATGTTTTCTATAAGAAAAATTTGTAAACGAAATTCCATAATTGTTGAACCCTAATATGAAGCTGTTTAAAATCCGTATAATAATTATACTTTAAAGGAATCATTAAAAAACCAGACAGAGAGAAAAGAGAAACTTGTTTTTTTTAGTAAATACTTGACGCCTAGTATTGTAATGTTAAAAGTATTTTATACGTATTTAAAAATTGTAATTTTATGATCTTATATAGTATTAACTAATAATAATTCAGGTCTTTACGATACATATTATTATATATATATACATAATAAATTCTGAGTCAAAGGCGAGTTGAGATGAAACGTCAAGAGAGAAACATTTGAGTACAATTAACATACCTAAAACAAATAAACTTGTATTAACTAAAAATGTTACGCTTAGTAACACCTTACTTCACCATAAACAATAGACGCATGATTTTAGTAACATCCAGTATAGATGTAGCAATGACGCCTTAAGGGTAAGCTGTAAAAGGATTCATAGAACAATCGTCTCGATACACGAGTGTCGAGTGATTAGTACTCGTCCCCTCAAAGATTTTAATGCTTATACCCCTGACTTTTGTAAAACACATATATATATATATATCTATCTCCAACACATAATGTGGTATCTCTCATTTATTTACAAAGTAATTTACGTAAATTAGGAATAGTATATTGTATATTTCATTGGCTAGGAACGGAGAAAAGCACCTGCATCTCATAATGCTTAAATGGAGACACTCTTGTATACAAAACTTAAGAAAAACCATAATTTGTATTTATTTTGATTGGTTTTCATACAAAATGCAACTCGGATAGTATTTTTGTATCCAGCAAAGGTTGACTGACTGGCTGATCCTGTGCAAGTGCGTCCTATAAGAATACCACTGGTTAGAACTTTTACTATATCGGTAAAGAACTATTTCAAATTTATCGGCAGCTCTGTCCACATTGATGTTAAAATAGTTAAACTCTTATTTCTATTAAAGTACGGTCGAATCTTTCACACATTAAATATTTAAGACACAATCGTTCATTAAAACCCGCGGTGCACACCTAGTAAGGCGACAACTCGTTACGCTCTGAGTGCGTGACGAGTTGTCGCCATTAGCTGACATTGTTCCCTCATAAAATGTATTCCATTTGACACCATGAAAAACCTTGCTACTGCATAGGCAAGGTGGAAAAATGTTGCCAGCTAAAAGACAGACTGGCATTCCGATGTTTTTGTTTAATACATTCGATAGATTACCTAAACCATAAGTTTTCAATATATAAAGGCTTATAAGTTAAGATTGAAATAAAACGTTCTAATGACCACGGATCCTTAATTGCTCGCTGCCAAAATCATCTAACTTCCAAAAAAAAAGTACTTGCACAACGTTATACCACTATCGGGCATAGTAAAATTATTAATTTAGCTATATATAAAGGTAATAGAACCCTATTTAATGAGTTCTATTATATTGAACTTATATTTAATTTATAAGAAGAGTGCTCGACTCGTTTTGTTTTTCTTTACATACATGTATAAAAAGTTATAAATAGATATTTATTGAGACCTATTTCACTATATTGTACTTGACAAAAAGATTTTTGACGTTCTCTTAATTAAAAACAAAAACCTACATACACATATGATCGATAAAAAAAATAACCTGTTCCCAAAATACAGTAGAGCGGACGAAAAGAACTGGCAAGAAACTCTTTAAATCGTCAAGCGTTGATATTTCGATGCCTTATGAGCAATGTTAAGCTACAAGCGCATGTTAGCACTATGCCCAGCTCCCCAGCTCCTGGCAAGAGGTCGTATAATTTTGGCACGAACGCACTGCTCTTATTTGTGACGCTTTCATACCGTGAATGTGTCGTGTCGGCCTCCATTAGCCGTCTATTATGAATGCAGACATTTTTTTTTTATTGCTATAGGAGCGAAAATCACTGCAAAATTTGCACTTTACCGCGAAAAAGCTTTTTTACTTTTTACTGTTGTATATAAGTGAGGTGTTGTCAAGAAGTACATAATGTATATTTTATTTTCAACTATGTGAAAATTTTTAAGGCTCGATATACACTAATGTCACTTAAAATCTAAGGTCTTAGGGTCGAACTTTGCTAATCGGTTAGAGCTTTTATCTTTACAGACATAATCAAAATAAAATGAAATATAAAATTCATTTTATCTCACTCCTTAACATATAACATAAATAAAATTTAATATTTTTTGATTTTCCATAACTTTTAAGTATATGTAGAACACGTTCTTTCTTGTCATTTCTAACCAATGAAATATAGAAAACACAATATTTTATTCCCCATTTATATATACTTATTCGTATATAAATGAGAAATAATATCACATTATATGTACCGGGTAACGATTAAAATACGATAAGATGAAATGATTATTAAGTTTTAGTAGTATCTATAATTTTGGTTTATGATTTTTAAAAATATAGACTAATATTGCTTCTTTTTATATATCCAAAATGGTTGTGCTGTGGTCGCAATATATCCAATATGAAACCCATATCACTTGTAAATATCAACGATAAAGTGTTTACACACTGTGAAGAGCCTTACGCACGGCATATTGTTATATTTATGTAATTAAATAAGAAACTGTGAGTATGAAACACAAAGCGATCAGTGGCCATCAAGGATACGCCGAGATCACGGCCTCTCGGCGGATTTCTTAGCGGAAAAATAAAAACTCAAACGAGACACGGCACTCGACGGGCGAGGGAGGTTTTGCTATAATTAGAGACGCGCGTGCTCAAGGGCCGAGACGCCAGCGGGATGCGGCGTTACCACGCCTTGTTATAACGTCCATAAGTCACCTGCTTGCCGATTCATTAAACACGACTTTATTTCATCTTTATTTCGTAACGATTTATTAATCACATATGCGCACATACAGGCATCCTTACGATACACATGGTGTGTATGTTATATTAAATAAACTCTCTCTATAAACTCTAAATAAACTAAATAACATCCCCGTTCGTTTCGATTTTTATTGTTAGTATCATGTTTAAATCAAATATAAGAAATTTAGTTTACAAAAAAACATGAATCACATAGCCCACAATGATTTTTTTCAATACTGATACAATATTGGGGTGCATCCTAGATCAGGTGTGGACCCTGAGCGACAGGATCTTTAATTGATATTAAAACCACAACCATGACATACGCGTAAAGCTCACTCAAAGCCCGAGGGCACGTCTGAGAATAAATAGACGAAACAAGGAAACTTTGGAGCTTTTTTTACTCTAGGTATGTTGTGTCAATGTTCATGCACTTCCTTATCATGTGCAGTGGAAAAGACGCAGAACCATTAGATAGATAAGAATAGATTAGAGAATTTAATTTCATACCATGTTACTGTTAATTGTATTATTTAGAAATGTATTTTTTTGTATAGACTAAATTGCACAATATCTAAAAATCGACTATACCAATATACAAGCCGAAATAAGTATGTTAGTCAACTGAAACTGAAAGTCACACTTTAGATTTATAAAAAACTGTGCAGTTTATTCATCTCTTAATTAATTATAATAATATATGAACTTTCTATCAAGTTCCGTTCGTAAAATCGACGGCTCTGAGCATTACAAATAATTAATTTTCACGCACAATTAACAGACAATAATATAAAATAGACCCTTCTTTTAATTCTAGTAAACTAACGTTACATCACCGAAATCAAATGAAACTGTATAAGGAATTCAGGACGCGCACAAGTCACCATTTAAACCGTTATGACTTATATGTCAAATTCCAAATCAAATAAGCGTATTCAATTAGGACCCCGTAGTTTGGGGTATTAATTAGGGCACGTGCCGCCCCCGTGTGGGCATGGGGCCACGCAGCTTTCGACCGTAACTAGAGGGCATAGAGCCTCCGTCGGGGCTAAAAGGAGATTAATTGGGAGTCAACTCGAGAGGTTTGTACATGCTGGTACATTTATTAATGTCTGCGATCAACTGTTGACGGGAAATGTAAACGCCTCGTTTATAATCTATGCCTATGCTATAGTCTACACTTAGGTTATCTGTATAAATTGGTACGAAGCTCCATAAAGTTGGTAGTTCATGTACGCCACTAAAACAATATACCAAAAAAATTGTCGACTCTGTCTGTCTGATTATTTCGATGATGAAAGAGTTTGAGAATGAATTTGCACCAGCATAGTCTTGCTTTAAAGTGTACTGGGGTTATTACCAAAAATAAATCAACGAAGCCGAGTTTCTTGCCTGCTTCTTTTCAGCTTGGTCGCGTACGTAATAATCATTTAGTTTAAGACGACTCAAAATAGTCATATGTATTTTACTGAATAAAGATAAAGGCTTTGACTGCATTTTTCATGGTTTTCCAACTAATTACATTGAAACTATAATACTCAGGCAAATGTCATGTAAAATATTTAATAGACAACACTTAAAACATCTACCGGTAAAACCTCTCCTGATCCGATTAGAAAAAAAAGCAAAATACGCATTAACACACCTAAAGCCACCTGGATAATGTGAAAAAGAAATCGATAAAAAATCTCGACACTGTAGCGTAATCCCCTTCAAACGAATAATAGGAAGCACTTGAGCCGATCGACCCGTTATTTAAAAAGTCCCATTGTGTTGCCAACCCTCGATAATTATTATTTTCGTAGTTGGCGACACTGCCACGCACAATGCACCCCCGCGCGCGCTTCCTGTTTACCTTCGCGCGCTATTTCACGTCAATGTCGGGCCAATTTAAATTTACTTTGCAGCCTTTCAATGCCATCTAATAATCACTCGGACATTAGAGCGTTTGACAATGATGCTTGTGAAAAATCCTTTTATTGTGAAATGCCAATACATTATACATATAATTACTAGGGACATTTTAAGATGTCAACGGACAATGGCAAAGCATTTTATGATATATAAAATTAACATAGAGAGAGAGAGAGATATTGTGAAAAAATAGAATAAACAACATCAAAGAGTAAATCGTATTGAAACAGTTTTATACTGGTCACTCAAAATGAACTGAACGACGAAAATCAGTGCACAGAGCTCTTATAATGCGTTCGTAAGTTAAAACAGGAGCAATCTTATGAATTCTTACAAAGGTAAACAGCTTGTGTATCAAATATGAAAAATCATAGGTAATTTGGTGGCAACATCGACAATCAAGACAAACAATCCCGTGTTCGCTCGCTCGTATGGCCCGTATAAAATAGCCTCTTAAGCATCATTCAATTATTAAGAACGCACCAGTTTCTTATGCCTTTTGTTAGTCTAACTGGTGTGCTCAATTCAACAATGGAGAACGCCAATTAGAGCCGAAGCATTGTCTATGATCGGATCTTTGTTCGCGCCACTCGAAACCGGCTGCCTTTTTAATTAGGGGCCATTGTTTTAAACGCTCACTCGCGATACTGCTTTGTCTTTGGATTTTGATGTTGCAATTGTTTTTCGCTTATAACTTGGCACGTATGGGGTTATGTACTGTCTAGTGCGACATCTAGTTTTTATATTGAACGGGCGTGTCGTTCTTTTTTCTCTTTTTAGTTTGTAAACTCAAATTATAACCAAAGATTTGACACTTGATTAGTAAGCACTGATTGGCTTTACAATAAGACTTCACTGTAACTGAACAAGTTTTATAAAAATGCAAGAAGTTGATACATTTATGTGTCTCAAATGTTGACTTTATTTGATAATATACTAAAATAACATATATTCTGGAAGTAGCATCTAAGATGCAGGCTCGGCCTAGTTTATACATATACAAAAATTAATAATTATAAGATAAATTTATGGTAGAAATAAATACTTTTGATTATTTATTCGTTTTGATTAAGAGCTTTGATAATTCAAACTCAAACTCAAAATAATTATTCAAGTAGGTCTTTATATAGACATTTTGAATCGTCAATTTTTACACTACCACCGGTTCGTAAGGCCTTCTACCGAGAAGAACCGGCAAGAAACACGCTAGCTGGTCTTTTAAAATAAACAATTAATACAAAATTGTGTTACTGACAATTAAAATAACAAAGCATTGTAAGGCTACTCAAGAATTGAACTGTCCCGATGCTGAGCCAATTGCCGACAC
This sequence comes from Leptophobia aripa, assembly GCA_951799465.1. NCBI lineage: Eukaryota > Metazoa > Arthropoda > Insecta > Lepidoptera > Pieridae > Leptophobia > Leptophobia aripa. The sequence goes on from OX637271.1 coordinate 7,577,639, forward strand.
ATTAAAGCGATCTTTGTCCTCTAAATATTCATTAACGGTATAGTATGCATTTTCAACCAAAATACTCTTTACGTTAATGAAACTTCTAGTTCAGATTTAAAAATAAATATCAATCAAAGCATGGTATGTTTATGAGAAAGTAATCCCGTGCGCGCGGCAAAGGGGCCATAATTGGGACACGCGACACGCACGAATTCACGATTAATGCATTATTAATATGCTGCAAATTATCGATTTAAAATTTTCTATTCTTTGATATGAAAACAATGTGTTAAGCATACGGAAATTATATATATATATTTTAATATGTCTATATATCCACTATATGACATGTTTCAAGCCGTCAGCTGTGTCATGTTATTATTTTTTATTGACAAATATCATTGAAAACACAATAATAAATTTTTGCGACTCCTCAACTTCTATAGAAGTTGCTCGAATTAGTAAAAGCAGTTTAACGATTCGCCCCAAAAGAGTCTAGACATTTTTTAAATTTCTAGACACACAAGAACATCACAAATAAAACCAATAACTAAATTTTCACACTTAAATTGATTTCAGCATTTAATTGTCAGCACTATGAATATAAGCCAAAAAACTTCTATAAATGAAAGAAGACTTACTGTGCTGTGGAGGCGGTACTGACGAATAGGGATTATCTCTGGGCATATGGTGTCCCAGCATCCGATGACCAGCCCTCTCCAGACTGGCCACAGTGTTGGACCGGACCATGCCTATGGAAAACATCAATTTTAAGACCTCCTTAAATGTGCAACTTGGTGAATGGATATACCCACATTCCACATGAAAAGTTGGTAATTTATTTTACATTTAGAGGCGACCTCTATGACAACATACCAATCGATTTGTTGACTCTGTCAGTAAAGAAAATTAAATATATATATATATATATATATATATCTGATTGGTTTGGGAATGATTTTGCTCCAGGTTAGCCTAGCTTCAAATAGTGTGCTGGGATCATTAGCAAAAAAAAGAACAGAGTCAGTTTCTTGTCAGAAATCTATTATAATATTTAAGACATTTGCTAATGGTCCCTCTCTTACCGATTTGTGGTCTCCAATTCCTGTTCTCCTGGTGCGAGAGATCGCCAGGTTTGAGCACCCTGGGGGGCTCTGTGGCTCCGCGGAGACGGCGGGCGGGAAAGATGAACTCATCCGGGTAATCCGGGTCCTGGTACCGGATGCACACTGCCCGGTTGTCCAGGACAGGGGAAAGGCCCACCACGGGTGAGGATAGTTGTCTAAACGAGTGAATAATGTCAAGATAGTTTTCTATGGAGCATATTTGCCAAGAAAAATAAAAAATTTAATAATTCTTATCTTTCTAAAAAGATTCCTATCTCTTCGGTTGCCTGGAAGAGAACGCTTTACAGCGATCATTATTTATTTTCTTCTTAATATTATTTTTTATTTATTATCTTTTTAGTGATATTTTTCAAGTTATTACATATTTTTGTTTTTTAATTAAATATGCCAAATAAATAAACGTTGGTAGAATCAGTTAAATTTGTAAATAACTTATTAAAATATATACTAAGAAAACCGCACATCATTGCGCACAAAGAAATCCTTTGTCTCTTTTCAACACAGTCAGACAGAAGGAGACAAAAAGTCCTCCTCACCCTCCAATGATGACACAGTCGGCACTCAACAGCACATCGCCACGGACACCTTCGCTCCTGTACGGATACCGTTGGTCGCTCTCGATGAGCTTCTTCAGTTCCTCTCCAGCCGCTTGGTACAGGCCGAGCAAGAACTCATAGCTTTTGTTGCCAGTTGAGACGTACAGGCGGTCGTGGCCGCGGATGTTTCTCTTTACTGTAACATTAATTTTGGATTTTCATTACTGAGGGAAGGTCAAAAAGAGGACCAGCACCAAAAACCACTTAAAATAATGACGATGACAGGTGTAGTGTGGAACTGAGTAGCATAAGAGAGATCAGAATAGAAAAGAATGGATGAGGCGTAAAAAATTCAAAAAGTGAAAAAGCAGCAAATAAACAAATACATGAGTACAGTTGTGCTCAAAAGTGTTATATTTTACGTACTCTCGGCCTGAGTCAAATCCTTGTAATAGGGCTTCAGGGCCTTGAAGAGCCTCGCCTCGTCAACGAACGGCAGCAGGGCGACGCCCTGCCACGCGAACTTCTTCCCGTTCAGGTCGATCTTGAAGTCGATCGGGTAGAAGTCTATTATCGGCGACGACTGCAAAAACAGATTATTGACGTACGTTTACGTAACGTTTTGACGTACACAAGTCGCGATACGTTTCTGTGCGGACATATAAAAATGGACGTACCGAATCGCTCATGAGCTGCGCCCACGGCTGTGGGACGTGTTGTGAACTGGCGGCCGGGAACACGCCCATCAATTGCTCTAACGGTTGGAACTGAAAAATTGAAGCACATAACTATATTTCACCGAGTATGAGATGTGGTCGTCTGACCTTTGGGTTCAACGATTGAAAAAATGTTTTGCTTAAAACTCCATGTAACGTCACTCAATTTAACAAAAGTCGAAATCAATTGGTTGGTTAAGCTTCTCTTCTCCCCATTTAACGACCGCTCTATAAGACCTTAAAATGAACACTCCCTTCAGTGCCGTTATATAGAGTTTGCATTGTTTTAGTATTGTTACTTTTCTTTGATTTTCTTAATGTTAATAAGTATTAATGTAATTAGTTGCCTGATATCAGTTAAATATCTTTTTCTGACGCCAGTAATAGAATCTTTTGAAGAAGTAGAAAAGACTCACCGGCTTCGTCCCCTTCTCGAATTTAGTACTGAGACCGCAGATGTTGACGAAATCCGAAGCGAATGGGGCGTAATGGTAGGGGAAGTACCACTTCCACGAAGCGCAGCCCTGGTAGTAGTAGCGGAGTACCCAGCACAGGCCGCGCACGTACTGCAGGGCTACGCGGTATCTGGACAATACAATTACACTTTTAGAACCGTTATTTCATAATTATTAATGTTTTCATCAGCCACGATGATACCTGAACTCCAAATTACTTCTGTCCACTTCGAACTTGCTCTCGTAGTATCTCTCCTTGAAGCCTTCCTCCCACAGCCGAACCTCGTCGTGTTTGTCATCATCGTCGTCCAGGCCGGCCTGGGTGGCGCTGCGCTTGCGGCTGCGGCCCGACTCTTCTTCTCTCTTTATTAAGCCAAAATCAAAATATCTTTTTATAGACACTTTTGAATTTTTACATTATATTAGTTTTTTTAAGTTGAATATCAATCGAATTTCATAATTTCCTCATAAATCGTCATAGTGTTCCCAAATCAATGGCGTAGAGACGAAAAGAACTTGCAACAATCATAAAGTTATATTAGCATATCCCAGTATTAATTTTATTAACACTTCGGTGCTATATTTTAAAATGCACAAGGCAAATTAAAATTCGGAGAACATTGTGGTATGATTTTTAATGAATATATCGGAATATAATAAGCCCTTATCCAAATGGGAATGTGGACAATGACATCTCACAATTCATACAGCATAAACCTTGATATTTTGGTGCAAATATCAATATATATCAGAGGAAATTAAAAATGAATGAAGTGTGTGTACTAACGTTAGCTTCCATGCCTGCTCGTCGAATCTCAGCGGCTTCTTGGCGGGCGTTTTGTACCGTCTTCGCACCAGCCCCGAGTGCCTGTAACAATATCCTTGTCAACCACGAGAAATGGACACACACACACAAAAGTCTATTTCCACGAACCGTAGGCGCAAATTGTGTATCTTCAAGCAACTTAAAGTTAACTTTCTGTTGCTTTTTTGCCTTCTCCCGAGCTTTGAAGCTGACTTCATTTTGGTGGCGGCGCCTGAAGATTTCATCTTCAGCACGGCCCAGCTCGTCCATTATAACTTGGACTCTATCCAGGTTCACATCCCCTGAATCTGTTATCCAGCCCTGGCAAGTCAATGATTATTATTATATAAATAAACAGTTATTTTTTATACAAATCCAGTTTTTTTTTAATGTTTAATAGAATACCAAATAATAACCAAAAATATCTTTATTCAAGATTTATGATTCGTCAAAAAAAACAATCAAAAACTGCCGGTTCCCAAATCAAGAGACAAATAATTGAGGTTATTTCTTACCTTAGTTTTATAAACACACTTCTTATACAAATTGACAAGTCGGTCCACAGCGCCTTCTCTTATCTCAAGGCTGGGCAAATGCGGTAAAAAGTCATTCCCCACAAAGAAACACATAAACACCCAATCATCCAACGCTCGCTCAAAGTCATATGCAAAAGGTAAGTTCGGCATTTGTAATTCCTGCAAAATTCATTTCATCTAATAAATACAAATGTACTGAATGAATTAGTCGTGGAGATGACACATGTTTGAGCCGAGCAAACTTTTTAATTATACCTTCTCTAAATATTCTCTTAGAACTGTCAGCCTCACAAATATGAAGCTGTCCTGATTGCCAAACGCTGGGTCAGACCTTACTAATGCTGCATCGGCACTAGTGCCTGTACATTCTTTCATTTCGTGGCCTGAACAAAATTAACAGCAATTTAATATAAGATTTATTAGTTACTAAGATAAGGCAAAAATAAGGTAAAAGACGCAATTACAAATATACCAAACAACTGTACTCACCGAGTTGTCCGCAAACATCACAAGGCCTCGGTTTATTGGGTTTAAACTCTTCCCTTATAATAGTGAAATTAGGTTCATGTGTTGCCAGTCCCAACATAATGAGGTCAGCATCCGCACCACATAGAACATGTTGTGTGTTCGGATCGTGGTCTGGTTGAGCTGTGAAAAAATAAACCAAACCTGGTTAGTTAAATGTGTAAAAAAGCTTTTGGAATGTAGGAATATCAGATAAAATTTTAAACATGGACAGTTAAACACAATTGAAACAATATATTTAAAAAATAAATATTATAAGACGCAGATGAAAGATGATAATTATTTACAGGCTATTGACACAAGACTAACTTATATTTACCTCTCTGTCTACGAATGTAATCCATAATTTTGTGTTCACCTTCTCCTGGGACATTAGCATCGGATAAAATAACCTTAATTCCTTTCCATCCAGGGTCACTGTTTAACCTGTGTTAAATTAAGTCTTTTATGATACAGAGTTCATATACACAGTAACTATATACTGGATTTTTGAAATTAAATTATATCAAAACTATACTGTTACTGTTACTAAAACTCTAAAGAAATTTCATTTAGAAAAATGTTTACACAAGCTATTATTGGTTATAAGTACCTGTCGTGAATATAATAATGTAAGCATTTGCTAAGTCTGTCCATGAATGGAGTCCCTGGTGTTATACAATTTGAGTCAAAATGGGCCTCTTTAGGCCTTTCAGGAGGTAAATATGCACCCTTAACTTGCAATTCTGAGCGAATACGGGCTACTTCTTCAATTTTTTCTTGAGTCTCCTTAGAAGCACGGAACCGACGGGATCTTTGCTGGTTCATTTTAGCTCTTGGTGCCTTAAACATAAAAAATACTGTATTAATAAACATTATTGATATGATTTTTAACATTAAAATAAATCAAAGAAACTTCAAATAACTAATAAATATAATTATTTATGACAATTCTCGTTAAAAAAACATTCAACTTACAACACCATCAATAGCCATGTACAAAACCTTTCTAGGTCGTACAATACGAAAAAGGCGGTCAATACATTCAAAAATTGCCACCATCATCTCATCTTCATCTTTAGGAGGCGGCTTGTCTTCAGGATGGGTACAAGGATGAATAATACCATTCATGTCCAGGTAAAGATTGTCAAACTCTATACCATTTGGATTTGGAAGTGATGAGTCCACATACACTAATTGGCCATCTACATCCACTGGCTGCAAATAAAACATATATTCAAATTTCAATTTATATTTAACTATTTAACCTATTTAATAATTCCCTAAAATACATATATATCTTACGTTTGTAGAGATTTCGTTTTAAAAACATTGTATCTTGATTTGATAGTTCTATAATAAATAACAACGATTAGAAAATATAGCAATCTTAGTTAATGTGATTTGCTTTTAAATTTAGCTGTAAGAATTGGACATACATGCAATTTAATCGAGAATAATTTGTATATTTATAGGTTAAGCTTCTCACCCTCTGTTCTGTACATTCTACAATAACACTAGGATATTTTCGACTAAGCCATCGAAAGAATGCTGGAACTCCCATTTTGTTTAAATCTTATTTCACTACAATAATTTTGAATTCTGATAATGTAAATAATGTTTTTAATTGTCACGTATTCAACACAAACAAATCGGCGCTGGTGCCTCTGCCATCGTTAGTGTCATAGATACACTATTATATGAATATATGAGTGTGACCAACAACTTTAAACAATTTTAAATAATACTAAGGCGTGAAATAAAAAGTCACCATTTCTTATGTTAAACTAAAATTTTAACTATATCACAAGCACAACCGGTAAAGCTGATTTAATATAGGGAAGTTTTTTTTTAAATTCTTTTCTATCTTTTGACATGACTCTAATTATAATGATCTGTGATTTCATCAGCTGTTTTTTATTTTGCATTTTGAGTTTCGGATTGTCTAATCCGCTAAACTTCTATATTTTAGAAAAATGAGGACGTACTCTATATTAAACTATTATAGAAGACTAATGAAATATGGCCTTATACGCACGTACTGTAGCTCAAAGGGTAGTGACCAAAACACTATGGAAAAAATACGAAACATCGGCATTCTAGCTCATATTGATGCAGGTTAGATTTGCCTTATAAATTTTATATTTATAATATCATTTGGAAGTTTTCTCTAATTTTATTTTCTTCATATACAGGAAAAACCACAACAACAGAACGTATGCTATTTTACTCCGGTACAATCAGAACTATGGGAGAAGTGCATCACGGAAATACTGTTACTGATTATATGGAGCAAGAGAGACAACGGGGCATAACAATTACTTGTATGTATTTAATTTTTCGACCATTTTTCCTTATAACTGCAGCGATCTCTTACATAGAGACAGTAGATATTTAATAGGCTAATTCCATCTGTGTTCCGTACATCATATTTCCTTTTTTTTAATAACAAGTAGTAAAATTTCAGCGGCAGCTGTGTCATTTTCCTGGAATGGTTATCAGCTTAACCTAATAGATACACCAGGACATATTGATTTCACAATGGAAGTGGAGCAGAGCTTAGCTGTTTTAGATGGTGCTGTGGTTGTCTTGGATGCTTCTGCTGGTAAGGTCTTCACATCTGCAACAGCTGAAAACTTTTTTATGATACTTATAATATAAAATACTACATTCTAATATATATATTTCTACAAGGAACTTTTTATATTATTAAACATACCTGTTAGAAATATTAAGATATAACTTTTATTTAAGTGAGACTAATTTATAGACTTCCATGTTTCTGTATTCAAAGGAGTGGAGGCGCAAACATTAACAGTATGGCGTCAAGCAAATGGTTACCAGGTGCCTCGGATTCTGTATTTAAACAAAATGGATAGAGCAGATGCTGATGTGGCTATCTGTGAACAGTCCATACGTGATAAACTTAGGGCTTTGCCACTCGTTTTACATGCTCCAGTTGTGCATCAGGGAAGACTTGTTGGTATGATATTTTTTTCAATTGTTCATACTACACTGTTTTAAACTATTTCTTAATAGCATACAGGTTAGTAAAAATTAACATTTTATCTATTGGCTAATGATGAAAACCATTCCTTGACAATGCCTTTTTTCAGGTCTCATTGATTTAGTGACTTTAGAAGAAGTCACGTGGAGTTCAGGTCGCGGGCAAAACTTGAATAGACGAAAATTATCCGAAGCCACAGACGGCAAGCAATGGGAGTCAGCCATGAGTGACCACAGACACATTATAGACACACTCTCCTCCATAGATGACGATTTGGCAGATTTAATTATACAGCACGAATCATTGGACAATATAGACACAAAAGACATTGTGAACGCTATAAGAAGATGCACCATCAATATGTCCGCATTTCCAGTGTTGTGTGGGAGTTCCTATAAGAATATAGGCGTACAAACTTTAATTGACGGAGTTATATCATATTTACCAAATCCGATAGAGGGCAGCAGGATGCGGAAGTATTTTGGTGCTGATTTGTGTGCGCGGGCGTTTAAAGTTCAACACGACGATCAAAGAGGTGTCTTGACATTTTTGAGGCTTTACGGTGGTGAGTTCACCAAGGCGCAAAAGATTTATAACATTGCGAGAGATAGTAGCGAACAGGTGTGTTCTTTTTATAAGACAAACTCTATTCTCTCTCTCACTCTCTCTTTAATTATTAATTTGTCCTGTTAAGGCGGGAGCACTATATGTAGCGTTGGCAGATGAGTATCGGCCAGTTGAAAGGGTGACAGCGGGCAACATTGCCGTAGTCAGTGGTCTTAAGGTATTGAATAAAAAAAATATAAAAATATACTATCAAATGTTAACTATTTATACTCTGTGGTATCTATATTAAGCTTTCGTAATTTCTGTCTAATTATCTAATTTTTTTAAATACTATTGGTATTAAATATTTTACATAACTTTAAGTAAATACCAACGCCTGTTGAACGATTCAGGCAACCATGACAGGCGATCTGGTAACATCCACCAACGCAGCGGCGAGTCGGGCTAAGTCTAGACTTCTGGAAGTACTGAAAGAGCCTAAACAGGCAGAACGATTGTTGGTGCCTAGTGCCAGACAACGACTGCAGGCCATAGACAACCCGACATCTGATGATATGGCTGATGTGTTGCTGGGAATAGGTATATTATTTCTGAAGTTTTCTAAGGCTATTCGTAGCTTAACGTTGATAAATATAATGATTAACTTTTCACCAGGAACAACAATCCCGGAGCCGGTTTTCCTGTGCTCGATAGAGCCTCCAAGTGTGGCCTACCAGAATGCCCTGGACACGGCTCTGGAAGAGCTGCAGAGGGAGGACCCCAGCCTCCGAGTCACCAGCGACGAGGAGACGGGTCAAATGGTCTTGGCTGGTGAGAGAACCTTGATTTAATTACTACACAGTATGGTGTAGTTGTGTAATTATATTAAAATTCAAGTCTCACTCTCCTAGTCTAGTTGTTATACTCCTCCGAAATGGCTTGACCTTTTTTCATGACATTTTATATGTATATAAAAGCCGGAGAATCTTGAAATCGGTTAAAGTGAATTAATTTACTTCATGTGGTATTCAAAAGTATAAAAACCAAAACTTTCACTCTTCAAAAAATACCCAAAAACAAAGTCTCTTTAAATAAAAAAAACAGGAGGCCGCTCCCAGATAGTTCCATGGCCCGGCTTTCGTGGTCGGGAATTGTAGGCAATTAAAATTTAAAAATAAACTTCAATATTCAGTAACTCTTCAGTTCAGTACTGCATTCCCAACCAAACTGATGACAAACTTTGGGTTAAGTTGCTTGTCACCCTTACCCGATGGTAGTAGAATTTGGGCTACGATTAGCCCTAGCTATAAGAAAATGATCACAATTATGTGGAAAATATGTAAACACTTCAGGTATGGGCGAATTGCATTTGGAAATCATAAAGGAAAGGATAATTCGCGAGTACAAAATAGATGTTGAACTGGGTCCGCCGCAAATCGCGTACAAGGAGACGTTGCTCGGCTCCTCCAAGTACACGATGAACGTGGACCGCAAGATCGGTAGCGCCAGGCAGCAAATCAAGATTACGCTCTCTGCTAAAACTGTGAAGGGCGTTACGCAGGACAAGATTCTGAAGTGAGTTAGGTGGGATTCATGGGATATGTGGGTTAGAACGAATGCCTGCGGGGTGAATAGTGTAGGCATTTTTTTTTAAATTTGCTTAATGATTAGTTTGGCTGGATGTTTCTTCTTCTATTGGGGTCTCCAACTAAATTGTATATTCTTTAAAGTTTAATGCCAAAACAGTCGAGTTTTTTTCTTGTATGTTATAAAATTTCTTGCTTGTTCCTCGTACCGCATTACAAGTCTCTCTATATAATTGCATTTGACGATTTAAAAGCGTGCAATAGTTACAAATTATTAATGATTTTGTTAAAATCTATCAACATTATCGATAAGAGACAAGGTCTTCAGTTCCATTACACTTAGCTGGTTCACAATAATTTAAAATGTTGCCAGGTTTGACAAGACCGCGGAGAGCGCCGCGAATCTTTCTCACATCCACCCACGCTACGAGCAGGCGATTCTGCGAGGAGTCCATTCGGCTGTGATGCACGGCCCCAAGCTCGGCTGCCCGGTAACTGCTCAAAATGACACACCTTTCGCTATATATTGTGTTATTTTGTTTAAATTAAAAACAAAATATAGTCTTTCGTTCAGCGCCAATGAGTTAACATTTACTTAATATAATTATTTTTTTTGATTTTATTTCTCAAAGCCATATAAAAAAACAAGGCCTAAATAGGGTTAAAATAAATATTAAAGTAAGCAAATTTATAAGAATAAAAACTAAATGAAGAACGAACATTTAATGTCAGTGTGTATTGGTGTCGCTGTGTGATTCCTTGAAATAGTGTTTTTGTAGGTAGTCGACGTGCAAGCCACCCTCCATTGGCTGGAAGTGGGTCGTGGAACGGCTGACACAGCCTTGTCCGCCGCCGCCGTGCAGTGCTTACGCAAGGTACGAGAAATGCAGGATATCGACATCTCTTTGGGAAAAAAGACACTGTTTTAATTAAAATATATCTGTCTCTTTTTATCATAGCGTAAACACACATTGACAATTGAATTGAAAGAGACAAAATGTTACCGTAACGTTTATTTAAAAAATAAGTTACTTAGCGAAATGACTTAGATTTGATTACTCATTAGTTTAAATTTAATCTTCAGTGGATTTGTCTGTCTGATTACAAAAAAACATATGTGTGTCAAGTGTGTGAGACAATTTGTTTACACTGTAGATATTCGAGTTGAGCGGCAGTGTCCTCCTCGAGCCGGTGATGTCCCTCCAGATTGTGGTGCCCGAGAGCCACTCGGCCCGGGTGCTCGCCGACCTGGCGAGGAGACGAGCTGACATCAACAACATTCACATCCGACATGGCAATAAGGTTTGTCATTTCTTGATATGTGGAGGACTTACGAAACAGGATCATATCAACCAGTCGATACCACTGCCCGGACCGAAGGACCAAGTGGCCAAGTCGCTACAATATATTAGTTTTCCTCCTTTTTATCTGGTTGTTAGTTAGTTGCCTGAAAGAGACTTTAGATGGTTCTTCATCGTGATTTTCAGGTAATAGACTGTTTATCGCCCCTGGCCGAGCTGATGGGCTACTCCTCAACACTCCGGTCTCTCAGCTCTGGCCTCGCCACCTTCACCATGGAGTTCCACTGCAACCGGCAGATGTCGATGCACGACGAGGAGAAGGCTATCAGATCCATCACTGGCTTTTAATACTTATAAGAAATATACAATATCAAAGGAGTAAAATACTGGCATAACATTTTGACAGTGATATTTGATTTATTAACGAAAAAAAACATTTGACGAATCGCTTCTCTCAACATAACAGTATGAGTATCAGTTTCCAAATCCCCATTTCCCCAATTGAAAAATCACTTCATATGCACTTTGAAGAGGTTGTCCAGTTCATCGAGAAGAGTCTCGTGTCTATAAGCGAGCCGTAGATCCGGAATATTGCTCTTGGTGATATCATTGCCGTCGGGGCCTTCTCGCTGGTACTGGGGGCCCAGCCAATGTTCCTTCATCTGGAAGCATTAGGAAGGTTTCATTTTTGTGGGCATCGAAACGGTGTGTTGGTTTTGTGCTGACCTCATGCGGGAATCCAGACATGATGACCGAGTTCCGGGCGAGCTCACACATGTCGCAGGTGCTGAACTTCCAGGCCTGCGCTGCCACACTGTACTCCTCCATCAGGGCTTCCTAATAAACTGTGGATAACTTACATGCGCCATACTTAATGCCAAATATCTAGTTTATCATCAATAACCTTGGTAAAATGAAACTGCAATGGATCATCCGTACTGAGCGTGACTTTTAATCCTCTCTCGAAGTATTCCGGTAATGGATTACGGTGGTAACGGAGGAAGAGAGAATTGTTGCTGAGAGGAGACATCGCTATGTAGATCTGGGCTAAATAGTACGCGTATTGCAGGGTTGGTACCTGCAAATTAAGTTTTACAATAATTCATATAAAATTAAATCAGATATGTACCTATTTATAATCTAACATACGACCGTTGACATTTGAAACAATTTATTGGATCAAAAAGGTGATTTAGTATTACAAGTGCTACAATACCTTTCTTAAAATGAGGCCATGTGAGATGTTCTCGGAAAGAAGAAACGCGGCGCTAAGGTGCGAGGGAGGGCCTGCCTCGCCGCAGTGAGGTCGGAGGACGAAAGTGTTCATGCCTCGCTCTCTGCACACAGATTTAATATATTAACTTTGGTACTAATAATAGGCAAAATATTTTTCTATTAATAAAGCCAATGTTGATCAAAAGATTGTGTCAGCAATATGAAACCTGATCACTTGCTTGCGTAAATTAATCTAGAGATCACTTCCGAAGACATAGTATATAAAAAGAACGTACTTTCTGAGCTGATTAAGAGTCACCATATTGGCGTACATATAGTAAAGGTAGTAGGCGTAAGGTGGGTTCTCTTCGTCAGCCCATTGGTCGGGGCTGCGCATATGTTCACTAAGAATTGGATTTTCGGGCTTCGATTCGTCGTCGACGCTATCAAATCCAATAACATGCTGCAACCAGGGCATAACTTTGGAATATAATATAGCTAATTTATATAATTATCAACTTTTGCACATTTTTTCTAAACAGAATACTTGTGTAATGTGTGCCTCTTAATGTCTAGCCTTAATTTTCTTAATAGCGTCGCGTAGCAAAGGCAAAGCCTTAACTAATTTTATTAATTTAATTTTTATACAAAATATGTGTTACCGTGAGAAATTTGTGCAATTCCAGATTAGAGTTTGGATTTATGGACACTTGAAAGAGCGGATCAAAGAGGTTGTTTAAAAACTCCTGGAAGTTATTGAGTAGCTTGTTGATACGGTAGATGTCACTAAAAGCAATATAATTTAATATTTTATTTCTTCATAGATATTTTATATCTGATAAAGAAAATATTGGCCAAAGAATAGAGGCACCAATCGAAAAGGGATGGTCCTCGGTCAGTCATAACCACTGACTGGCCGGTCCAAAGGCCTCCAAGTGGCTAAACTTGAGATATTCTTCATTTTAGACGATATAGCTGCAGATCATAACACTTTCGGGTCTAGAAATACTAAGTAAAACATCAAAATCATATTTGCTATATTTACCCAAATAGTCTAATGAACATTAAAACTCACTATAGTCGCGGCACCTGAACCAGCCACCTTACATGCGTGGAGTGGACGTCATTCCGCAGCGCCCAAGAGGCCAACCTGCTCCATTCCGACTTACTCTTACAGTAGATAGAAATCCGCGGCTCAGAGTATATATATTTGTTCTCTTCTAAATCATTTATCACCTCCTATCATATATATATATTTAATTTCGAGGGTACACAATAAATAAATGTTTAAGTACTTCCATAATTCATACCTTTATAATCCTTGCGAAATAGGTACCATTCATATAGTTATCCGTTTTGAGAAAGACTTCTCGCAGTCTGCTTTCGCCAACTGGATTATATTTTGCGTTGAATTTATCGAACCGATGAAATGTATTTCTATCCTAGAAAACAACGAGTTTTAATACCCACTATAATATTCCTTGTTTAGGTAGAAAATAATATTAGTGTAAACAATTTAATTCTAAAAATGTATGAAATGTGTTGTGAGTTTTTTTGAACAGCAAGCAAACGAACAGGCCGGTCACTTTGAATGAAGTGCTAACCGCTGCCCATGGACACCTGCGGCTCACAGAAGAGAGTACGCTCTTTTCTTTTTAATTTATAGCGGTCAAGAATAAGCGACTATCGTCATCTATAACGCAAAAGCGTTCTTCGAAGGACACATTAAAACATAAATGAGAATAATTTAAAAACAAAATACCGCATGAACATCTAGGAGATCGACATTCAGGTCATAAGCATTTAGATTCATTTCCTCAAACACAGATTTAAGTGTCTTGGGTACTCCTTGCTGGACAGCCACCACTTCATCAGCACAGGTACGCATGGTGCGCTTGATGAAACGAAGCAGATGCTTCTGGTTCATACTGGATGCAGCGTGAATATGAGTATCCACCTTTCTAAAGATTTAAAACTTGTCAATTTCTATTTTCAACATACTCTTTTGCTGCTCTGCAGGATATACAGTGTTAACACACACCTATTGGTTCGTTAGAAGTTTTATATTTATAACATTTTGTTGAGGAAGCAGGTTTACCTAATATTATAAAAGTCTCGATGGGGAACAGCCTTCTGCAGAGCAAGCTCATGTAGTTCGTTGAGAAGGACATGCATCTTGAATTTTGAGGATAAGTAGCTCAGTCGGCGATAACAGAAGGATTTACTGAAAATTAACAATCATAAATGGGAAAGGTTATATTTCTTACTTAACAATTTATTTGCATTAGTAAAGGTATATACATGTTAGTACATTTAAAAGCAACGGGCGGCCTTATCGCTAATAAGCGAGCTCTCTTAGGCAACCCACAAAAAGAAACACTATAATAAAAAATTATTACGAAGAATACAAAATGAACATTAACAAAAAACATGCATTTAAATAATTAAAACAGCAGGTCAACATTACAGGTCAAATACATTGTAGGTACTTATAAAACTTATTGACCAACTTTCTATATACAAGGTTGGTGTACGTACAGAGGTCCATCAGCAATCATATCTGAAAGCCGTGATAAATCCTCCACGTACTTGACGAAGCTGACGTTCCGATATGACAGTGGGTTATTCGCTTCCATATCACCATCAGACCCGTAAATACGAACCACACCTCTCTCCCAACGATATTTATATTTGCCCTCAGCCGGTATAACGCAGGACCAGGCATCTGTCATAATACATTTTATTGAGAGTAGTTCCTCAAAACCAAAAGCTGTAGCATACCAACTGGATTATTAAACAAATAATTTAACCTGAGCTCTTCAATGGTCTTACTAGGTCTTCTTGGCTGTCGTAAGATTCTCGATGAGTGCCAGGCTTAAGTGTCATTAGTGTACCGGCCATATGTACTGTAATATTATCAAAATAATGGTTGTACATAAAAAAACCCAAACTTAATAAGTGACAATTATAAATTGCAATGTTTTTAGAGACGTGTAAATCGTGGATGCGTGAGAGAGATAGCGAGAGAGAGAGAGGCCGTTGTAAACACTAAATATTATCATATTATATATTACCTTAAATGAAAGAGAATAGAAAAAATAACGTACTGCGTCGGTCGGAGATCGATGGACTGACAATACTTAAAGGATTCGTATTACACAACTCTTCAGAGGAACAGGTTGATAATTTGATATACTGGTCGGCTTTTGCACCTTGAATAAGATTTACCATCTTAAAATATCCATCAAAAATAGCAATGCCAAAATGTTTTTTATTATTTTCTATATATGTACAACTTACACATTAACTATAGCGAAAAGGTTCCTTCTTTTTGAATGTTATTAACTTATAAAACCCTAGTTAAGTCATACTTAGGTATTAGTCTATTTCTATATACAAAATCGGAAAGATACTGTTTTACTACGCTAGGTAAAAAACGTTTTTACTGTCAAACTTGAGTACAGCGCCACCGTAATCGATCGAGCCTTGTCTGTTAGGACCTCGGGGTGGTGCCTCATGATGGTCAAGGTAGTACGCTAGTCCCGTAGGGAACGATTGATGGGATATATCCATGTAGCATCTTCGAAGGTTTAAAGCATTAACTAACATCTCTGCTGAACGCACCAGCTCGTCAAATGGTACCTAGTATTAAAAAATAAACATATTAATTCATACAATTCTACGCAACATGGTGTCTAGAGTTGTGTGTAACACATTTCATGAGAGGATTTTTTAAAGAATTGGGGGCAAACAGGGGCCACACCATAAAGGTGAAGTCGCCGTCTATAGACACTCACGTGGCTGGTAGCTCGTGAGTGCGTTGCCGGCCTTTTAGGAAGTGGCACGCTCTTTAAATGGTGCTGTGCTTAGATTTAATATTTGGTAAATTTAGTCCGAATTTTCATCTTTAAATAATAACCGTTTACCCCAGTCACGTGTATCCCGCAGACAGAGACACGTTGATAGGGCACCATGTTCTTGCCGCGACCGTCTCCAGGTCCTCGGATGAGTAGCCGAGCTGACGCCATATTGTCAGGCTGGATATTACTGTTACAAGAGATTGGTTAGTGGAGTCTCAAACTGCCCTTCGTTGGTTGGTACTGTTAAGTATTATCTACATTATAGTTACGACTCTAACTAAACTTCGTACATACAACTTCGTACTTCGTGATGTTTGATACAAACTTACGATTGTTCCTTCCAGTGATTGTAGTCTTTACTACTTCCAAACATTTTGTTATTTCGGAATCATTTTTTAATCAGTTACATTTTTCAGTTTATGAACTCCGCATTGTTACGAAGTTTGATGGCATGCATTTGAGACACATTGCAAAATAACCGTATTTTTTTTTTGTAAGGTTACATAAAGCAAAGAGGTCGTCTAGCATTTTATTTAGGATTACTTTTGAATAACTTATTGTCTCGAAGCTTAATTTCAACAAGAAAAACATCACGTGAAATGAATTAAAATTAATTCTGCCACAAGACCGTGTGTTTTATAGTTTTTGAGATATTTTGAAACTTTTTTCTGGTCATATCCTCATATCGAAAATATGATGTGGTAACAAATTGGTTCAGTAGTTTTCGATTAATGCACGAACAAACAAATATATATTTTACATAGCTCCAGATCAACTGCATCAGCTTTGGCATGGCACTCACATGGACCTAAGGTAATAGGTTCGTCACTGACCATTGAATAACTTTTCAACCGAATCAAGTGACTTCGGGGGAAGAAACTGGGAAATACCAAAGTCGGTGGTGCATGTTAAAAAAAACCCAATTAATATTCAATGCATTTATTAATGTCACAATACACATTTTATAAAACCCAAAATAATGCTAAACACAATTAGTAGCAAATATATATCTGCTTTGGCTTCACTCGCGTAGCTTGCGGTTACCGGCACTATTTCGCTTCAGGAACACCATTGGATTCGTGAAAAGCCTTCCTCGCCTGAAAAGTCCCAAACCCCACAACACCGAAGTTATTTACAAATGTACGACAAACATGTTAGACATTCGAAGAAGTAATTAACTTCGGGACAAAAAGGGCAAAATTATTCACCGGACACAGGATGTTGAAAACAATGATGAACGACTTCTCACTTTCAATATCTAGCAGGATTCAGACATATTTCGCCATAAAGAAATATTTAGGATTTTTCACGAGATTTTTTAGTTAATTAAGTTAGACCTAAAACATGGACTATAGATAGTATTCGATTCTTAATATTCCATGCAAGGTAACCATGGAAACGCTATTTGTAGTCCATGTTGACGACGATAAAGTCAATCAACAAATGTTTAACTCATGCTGTTATATGCCAAAGGTATTATTTTTAAATGGTGACATTCGTACGATGCTTTCTGGTTGTCAATGGACTACCTTAATATGGGATTGGTGTCCCACTCCGCTTTATCTAAAGCACAAAAAAAGCATTAATTTAATTCATACACCCTCAATAAAATAGTATAAAATTTATTTATTGTGTATATAATTATTGAAAAAAAACATTAGAAGTTAACAAGAAATTCCAACAACATGGTAACACTGTTTTTATTATATATTTTTTTGATATTCATTAATGTAGATTCGAAAGGAGATTCTTTATGTATATAATAAAACGCACGGCACGTCGTAAATTACTTTAAAATAAAAAAATAATCGACTTTCAATAACTATATTCGTTTAACGAATTGTTTTACTGTGTAAAGATATTCTTATAGTATATTAATTCGTAAATAAAAAACCTTTAAACTATATAAAATCAAAATTATTAGTTACAAAACCATGCATACAAAATTATTTCTTAGACACACATTGAAAGAATAGCAGTCAGCGAGGTAATAAAAACGTGTTTTAATCCGTGAAATTTGTTTAGCCACTGTCACAGCATACGATAAGCGATATATTATAATAGCCATGGTACAAATCCATTCTTAGTTTAAGCCCGCAATAGCCAAAGAGAAATTATTTTCCTTAGGTCAGATTAAGTTTTAACGGAAGTCAGCCGCGTCTCTTAAGTATTGAAAAATCAGATTTATGAGTTATTCGTGTTTGGAGACTCTGAAGGTTACAATTGAATTATTATATACATACATACATTATATAACAGTTATTATATCGACCCAAATGAGATAGTGTTTTCCATTGTTACATTTGGTTAATGTTTTAATGATACAGGACTATCCTAATATGTCTTACATATTAAAGATTACATGATAATTGGACGTTACAGATGGTAAAAACGCTTGGATAAAAAGAGCAGTGGAATAAATTTGCAAGGATTATGACATGTTGTAGTAGAGACAACGAGATAACTTAAATTCTAACTGCCCTTTCACACAAATACAGTTAAGATAAAGCGCACGCTCCGTCCAGTCTCAGCGAGTCGACATCCCGTCCTGTAACGGTAGTATTTCTCAAATGCAAACAGACAAACATACAATAAACATCAAAGCACAAAACCATGTGTGAATCTCGTGTGTGTGTGTGTTTGTGTGTGTTGTGAAATGTCTTACCTTGAATATGTTGGTCAGTTCGTCGAGTATAGTTTCATACCGGAAGGAGACACGTATGTCCGGTACGTTAGTGCGAGTGATATCGTTTCCGGCCACGCCCTCCTTTGTGTAATTGGGACCGAGCCAGTACTGTTTCATCTAGAGGAGGTGGTTTTATATCAAAACTAGAAATGGTATTCAAAATTTCAAGAGGCTAGGAGAGTAGTGCACCGCTAGTGCGAGTTCCATCAGATGGGTAATACCTCGTGCGGGAAGCCGGACATGAGCACAGAGTTCCGCGCCAGCTCGCACATGTCGCATGAGCTGAGCTTCCACACTTGTGCCGCGATACTGTACTCCTCCATCAGCGGCTCCTGGAGAACGAGGAAGAAGGAGTTCAGTTTAAGCGTGAGAAATGTATTTAAACGTCAATTTATTGGTGAAAACCTCACCTTGGTGAAGTGGAACTGTAGAGGATCATCAGTGCTGAGAGTGATGCAGAGGCCACGAGCCAGGAACTCCGGAAGCGGATTGCGGTGGTAGTTGAGAAAGAGTGAATTGTTGCTCAGAGGCGACATCGCGATGTAGATTTGGGCTAAGTAGTACAGGTATTGGAGAACCGGTACCTGCGGATATGACAACAGAGTGTTTCTTCAATATTCTTAACAAAGAAAAAAGAGATACTATATCAGTGCGCTATCAAATGTGATAAACAAGAGAAAGAGTTCGTTCATTTCGCACATATTTAAACAAAAAGAGATAAAAAGCACTAATTTAAACTACACAACATTCATCAGCAGAAGGGTTGTTGAAGCAGCATACTAAATAAAACACCGAACATTTAAAACAGGTATTAAACCTATAGAAACAAGAAGGCTATATTTTCAAATGAAATAACATCGATTCTCTTTATAATACTAGGTAAAATTAAATGTTTTAATAAATCTTTTTTGATTATAAACTTGCCTTTCTCAAGAGCAATCCGTGTGAGATGTTCTCGGCAAGCATGAACCCACACACGAGATGTTGCACGGGACCGGCTTCACCGCAGTGCGGGCGTAACACAAAAGTGTTTAAACCCTGTTCCCTGTTAGATATGACACATTTCAATCAATCCAAACCAAGCTCTGAATAGTAGCTCTCATTTTTGGTTGTGGCTAAAGAGAACAGCGACATCTATGATCGTGTAAGTGTAAACAGTACGATGACGTCATCCTGTGTTCAATTTAGACCAACTCCATTTCAATAATTCATTTTTCTAGGTCTTCTTGAAAACTGGTTAGAGAGAGGGAATTAATCAAATCTTAGTTAAAAATCACTTACTTCCTGAAGTGGTTGAGCACGGTCATGTTGGCGTACATGTAGTAAAGGTAGTAGGCGTAGGGCGGGTTCTCTTCGTCGTCCCACATGGCGGGTACGCGCACGTCCGGATCCAGCATCGGGTTCTCCGGTTTCGACTCGTCGTCTACGCTGTCGAAACCAACCACGTGCTGTCAAATAGAAATTATTATATCAAATAGAGATTCAGCGTAATCGACGCAAAGTAACATTTAAATAAAATATCAGTTAGAACTCACCGTAAGAAATTTGTGAAGCTCTATATTGCAATTGGGATCTCTGGTCACTTCGAACAGAGGCTCGAATATGTTGCTCAAGAACTCTTGGAAGTTGTTCATTATCTTGTTCGATTTGAAGATATCACTGAAAGAATGTTAATAAGCATATTATTCTAGTTTTTATTGACACAAAGGTAAACAGAGTAAATAAAAACTTACTACAATCGTGGTATTTGTATCAACCAACGTACATTATTGGAATGCACGTCATACTGTATGGCCCATTTGGCCAACTTGGCCCATTCTGTTGGGCTCTTGCCGTATATGGACAGACGAAGCTCTGCATTTTGGTATTTACTTTCTTCTAAGTCTGATGCTACTTCCTAGAAAAATACGTTGGTGTGTTAAATGTAGGAATTTTGACCTAGAATAAGCGTTTGATCGAGTTTACCACATGAATCGTGTGCCAGTACATTTATTTTAAGTAAAATATTATAAGCTTAGCCTTCGAAAACTATTTTTAAAAATTCCGCATAATATTTCATATCTGACTTATTGACTCGTCTTGTTAGATTAACTAAAGGAAATGTGCCATCGGGTGTGCTTCAGGGGGCCGTTTTCAGACCTTAGTATTGATTCATTTTAAGAGTATCAGTATAAATTAAAATGATATTTACATTGATTATCCTCGCGAAATATTTTCCATTCATGAAGTTGTCAGTTTTGAGGAAGACTTCCCTCAGTCTGCTTTCGCCAATGGGGTTGTATTTGGCGTTGAACTTGTCAAATCGGTGAAACGTGTTGCGGTCCTTGACACAAAACATAAATATGAAACCTTTTTATGGATAACGAACATATTTTATGTTCATTGATTAATTAACATTATTTTAATATTAACTTACGGCGTGTACGTCAAGCATGTCCACGGTGAGATCGTAAGTGCTGAGGTTCATCGATTGGAACACGGTCTTTAAGGTCATCGGGGCGCCTTTGTGCAGGGTCACCACCTGGTGGAAAACTTATTTATTTTCATGTTTTTCAAATAGAAGTTAGAACATAGGATGATGAGCTCACCTCGTCGGCATGTTTCTTCAGCGTCTTCTTGATGAAGCGAAGTAAATGCTTTTGATTCATACACGAAGCGGCGTGTATGTGTGTGTCTACTTTCCTGAAAATACGATTAAACATCTTAAGATCATTTAGTTGTTATTATTTCACACACTAGATTTAATTGTGAGACATATGTTATTTTTTAAATCAAACGTTTTTTGACTACATTTATATGAATTGAGCAATGAGAAATCAGTTTCCAAAAAAATACTAACCGAATATTATAAAAATCCCGGTGCGGTACGGCCTTCTGCGAGGCAAGTTCACGTAGCTCATTGAGAAGTACGTGTAACTGGAACTTGGATGACAGATAACTCAGACGACGGTAGCAGAACGATTTCCTTTAAAAAACAAATGTTGGCTCGTAACATTATGATCGCTGTTTTGTTTAACTTAAAATCATTTTATCATAAATTTACTAAAGATACTTGCGTAAGCTATCTGTTTAGTTTCCAATCTGTAAATATGTAGATGAACAGTATGTGAATGTTATTATACAGAGGCACCTAAAGAAATTTATTGATACGACAAAATCATGCACAAATTGACGATTCTTAAAGGCAGAACTTACAATGGTCCATCAGCGATCATTGTGCACATAATATTTTTGTCCTGTATATATTGGGAGAGTGTTACATAGTCGTATGGTACTCTGTCTTTGCATTCCTCATCTCTGTATAGGTTGAAAACTCCACTGTCAGATTTGATCCTGTAATTTTTGGGATCTGGCATCGGACATTCCCACGGATCCTTGTTGTCTTTGAATGGAGGATGCACTATGTGATCTGGAAAAACACAAAAATATAGAAGATCTCGATTCTATTTGATATATGGCATTATATTTTTAATAGAGTGAAAGGTACCAGCTATGTGTCGTTGGGGGACTTTTATGGGCGTGTGGTTGGCTACAGCTTCGGGGTCCATAGATCTGAGGAACCGTGCCGTGATGCCACAGAAGCTTTGGCTGGATATCTCCATGTATCGCTTTCGGATTTCTAAAGCTTGCACTAGATAAGAGGAAGCTTGCTGCAAGTCTTCCAGCGGGACCTGGAGAAAAAACAAAGAAATTTATAAATGTGTTATGATGTAATGGTTTAATGTGGAATATGGCTGGACATAACAGCTTAATTTTACATTTATAAAAATCAATTTTACCTATTTAGCTTTATGGCAATTTAACTAGTTTTAATATAGTTAAAAGTACATAGATTACCCCTGAGGTGTCTTCTCCGCTGATGGCTACTCGTTGGAAGTGTGGAAGGATGACATCCATGTCATCATCATCAGCTCTTAGCCGGGCGGCCTCTTCAAACACCGCCCCGCCAGCATCGCTACCCGCGAACGAGCGAGCCGACTGCCCACATTCTGCTGCCCTAAATCAAGTATTTAAGGATTTATCTTACTTATTGAGACCCAAGCCAAGTCCACGAACTTTGGAAGCTAGCCCCTTTCATAAACAAAAAGAGGTAAACTTGCATCTCTTCCTGTCAAATTGTGTTTACGCTATAATAAAAATACGCACCGTTTCATTCTCAGATCGTTACGAATAATGTATACTACCTCCCAATGTAGGTGGTTTGATTTTATTTATTTATAGTAATTAAATTACTCTTGTATCTGACATTTTCGGGTCAAAGCCGCGCTGGTCTCCTCATGAATCAAATTCAGGCAAATGACCTCATTAAAAGTAAACCGAATGTGTTAAACACACATGTAGAAGTTTATCGACTTATTGATTATAGAGAAAATACTTATTCCTGTAAATTTTGAAGGGCCTCCATATGTTAGATGTGTGTGTATTTGCGCTTTGACAGAACATGAATTTTAATTTAATTAAGTACACAACTGTTGCTCCCACTCCGGTGATATAGATTATACTGTCTGAGATGGCCTAAATCCGTGAATATAAACTGCCGGCAAAGATTACCGACAGTTTAATCACCTTACATGATGTCAGCTTATAACATGACTAAAATATAACGGCAATAGAAATCACTGTTAATAATAATATAAAACTTATTAGCGTTAATTTACTGCATCATAATAAAAACAATACCGGTTATGTCTTATCCATTTTTGACAGTCTACTTTGCTTCCAAACATCGCTTAAGCACACACTAATTATTCCAACACCATACTGGAAATGCTAGTACATATTGTAGAACACTTATCTCGCTGTATACACTCGGTCGAAAAACTTAGGCCAGCCTTAAAATTGCGATTGAAAAAATACCTCTATATCACCGGACGCGTGTCAAAGAACATCGGTGTGTTCGGAAATGCAATGAGGAATGGCGTACGGTAAGGGTTGTCGCGCCAAGGTTAATCCAATTACAAGCTAATAACATCTGACAGGCGCGTGGACATAACGTTCACTCTATTTGCCACTTCCAAGTTTTATTCGATTCAGGCTGTTCAATGTGACTGTACCGACTACTGGTCCTCTTCTGGTAGTACAAACTACTGATATTAGTGGTGCCATTGTTGGAGAAATAATAAAACAAATTTTAAAAGATACAGTGGTTAATGAAACTTACTTCACATTGAGCTGCCGTTGAATCAGTAGTTTCTTTTCAATCTGCTCGATGGGGAATTGTGGTACCTCGTAAGGCGCTGACAGTTCATTTGGAAGCTCCCGGGGGGCTTCCGCCCCTACCGCACTTGTCGGGCTCTCACTACCTGCAATAAACATACTTAATTTAAATTTCACATTCTGATTGCATGTGTTAGGCGGATATTTGTTTGAAACTGTTCGTTCCTCTTTCCAAAACAGAAAATACAAAACACAAATATTGTAGAAGAATAGAAATCGGTAGACTTAAAATCTATGCAATGTTTACATTGATATGTAATACAAGTTCGTAATGTTTCTGTAGAATACATACTCGCTTATGTTTATTGCATTAATAACATAGTCTGGCAAAACGGATTTCATAAAACCATAAAAGGATTATCCGTTACTTAATTCGATTAGGAATATCAAGGCTTTTTATACGGACACTTGAAGAAATATACACTTTTGTAACAACTATGAATGCAGCAGCATTTTTTGGAATGGTTTAGACTCTTTTTAGTGCAAAAATGTTATAGAATACAATATACAATTGTTTGTATCACAGAAAAACTATTAAGTGAGAAAACACTTGCTTCATTTCTCTTTTCGATTTTTATTTTAACTAAGAAAAAGGCTTCAGAGAGAAACATTAAATCAGCTGTTTGAAATGCGGGTCACAAGCACAGAATGCCAAGGTCGGCATGAATTTGTGATGCGTCATCTCCACGAGTTCACTTTTAGGTCAATCCCGTTGCTTTATAATGATTCAACTGATTTTTATATTACTTAGGATTTGTTGAGATGTTTTCATTTGAAATTATATCTACAATATTTACAATAATATAACAAAGGATCGACATAGCTTGAGTATGAATCGCGCGAAAGCCTTAAATATAAAAAGATCGCTGTTACGATTCTATGTGGATATGGTATAAATAAATAGATCTTTATAATATTTAAAGTGGATACCTGATACTCAGTACATACGAATGGAATTAAATTAAATTTCAAGACAGCGTTGTACTAAGATATCCTTTAAAATGCGTACATACACTTGAAATTATTAAATTGTTAAAATTCAATTTGAAGCTATTTTTGCTTAATTCGGTTTAAGATTCTCATTTTAATAATGGTATGTTGGTCGTTGTGAGCAAGTTCACGGCCACATCTATTAGAATTCATTCAATGCTTCCGCTAATGGATCATTTTCGTTTCACCAGGTAGAATTCCACGCAATAATATAAGCTTTTCAATATTTCTTGTATGTAGACGTTTAAAATATCTTCTACTGATTATGTCAAGGGTTGGGTACTATTTTTCGAGAATATTACTATTTTTATAGAGCCCATATAGGCACAGCGATTTTGTGCCTATTTATTATATACTACTGCTACTACGATGTACTACGTACATCCACATTTTAAATATTTTTTATAGCTACATAAGAATTAATTAAATATTTTGATAATGGACTGGATATAAGTACATGTATCTTATATCCGTAAACGAATATTTAGAGAACAAAGATCCCTTTAATGTGTGGGAAATTGGCTCAGCATCGGGACGGTTCAATTCTTGAGTAGCCTTACAATGCTTTGTTATTTTAATTGTCAGTAGCACAATTTTGTATTAATTGTTAATTTTAAAAGAGCAGCTATCGAGTTTCTTGCCGGTTCTTTTCGGTAGATGACTGCCTTCCGAACTGGTGGTAGTGTAAAAATTGACGATTCAAAAATGTCTTTATAAAGACCTACTTGAAGATATTTTGAGTTTGAGTTTGAGCTTGTATCTTTATTTCTAATCCGTAATGAAATTTTGAGACACATGATCAACACAATCAAACGCCTTGGACAAAACACAGACACACCAATCGCATTGCTAACTAAATCCCTTTTTTGTATTTATTCACTGATAACATTGTACATTAACATTAACTAATTACAATTATTTGTCATAATTGATTGTTAATGGGTTTAAAATCCTTTTAAACATGCCACTCTTCCACGCAGTAACCAACGCAGCTGTAGATAGCACGTGCACGTGTAGAGAGTTCCTCCTTATATGGTTGAATAATATAATTACAATACTAACTAAGACGTCCCGCCCTCTCAAGGGCGATCTTTTGTCCAACGCTCCACTTACCGTAAATAGAAACTCTTCAACCATTTCTTGCTTTTCTTGCCATTTAAGTTTTATTTGAGACATAACTTATTTGATGAAGGTTTCAATTGTGCTATTATAATTACCACTGAGAGTTGTTTCCTTCTCCTGCTCGTTTCCCTGCGATCTCGACACATGCCACAAGTCCTTATCGAAACTGTACATTGCACTTCGTTGTGTATTTAAAAGTTAACACTCATTATCCAAGTGAATTATATCTCGATAATTCTATTAAATAAATATTTATTAAGATAGAATATATATATGTACTAGCAGATGCTGACAAACGTCGTTTGGCGAAAAAATAATGTCTCTTAAAATAGATGATGGCCGATTCTCTGACCTACTCAATATGCTCAGAACATTTCAGGAGAATCGGTCAACCCGTTTCGGAGGAGTAAGGGAACGAAAACTGTGACACGAGAATTTTATATATTAGATATTAGAATTTTATAAGCATCAAAACTGATCAATTTTACAAGAACACTAACAAAAATATAATTAAATGTAATTTTGTTTGGGAGAACAGCTGGCCTTATCGGTTTTAACGATCACTTCTATATTGTATGGAAACTGGTTTAACGCAATGAGTAGAATACTATTAATACACATCAAAAGAAAATAAGATATAAATAGGTATATATTGATATTTTCTATATATAGGTAAACTTCACAAAACGTGGACTTTATATTCACGATAAGTAATATTAATAAAGTAATGACTCTGACTTATTTTCATAAAAAATATTATTTTCAGTAAACAAACTCCGCGTATCAAAAGTATGGACCACCACGTTGATATCTGGAATGATTAATTCGCATCTCCGTTCTCCAATATATTATATTACATGATACCTGACGTACCTCAGAAATCTACGAAAACTAACATGCAAATAAGTTAACTACAGACCCCACAAAAATAACTTAATTCACCATATAAAGTGTCTTATTCAATACTGTATAAATATTACTCTATTGATAGACTATTGAGCTAGAGAATGAGTTTGGTTATGAACAAAGGAAAGCCCACCCACAATCAGGAATTAGATGAATAGTAGTCAATATTCGCTTTGTACTCGATAAAATTAGTAAATTTATGTGCGGGGCGAGCCAATATGAACCTATTTCGACCCATTTAGCCACAGTACATTTACATACAGTTGTATAGTTTTGGTTATTTGATATTTATAAACCTTTAAAAATCTCCATAATACAATTCGAGAACAAAGACTTAAAAAAGAAGAAAACCAATAAATGTTGGATCGTGATTGAGTGAGATATTTATTTTTGAAGGTATTATTTTAAGACGGATATCATATCATGTTTTAAATGTAACAAACACGAGGGAAAGTTAAAACAACTTTACAACATCGCGATGAGAAAGTCTTAACTGGTTTGAAGGCAAGACTGCCCAACATTACAATTAACAGATTATAATATACTGAATTTGATAAAACCACATATTTACTATAAATATGTTTAATACGGTTTTTTTATTTAAACTGCAAACAACGGCCCATAACTTTCAACGAACTCGGGGGTCACACAAAATGGTCTCAGCAATGATGTAATATTCTATTATTCACATCATACTGAGGTTATCTAAAACGATAGGTTATCGACTACATAATTACGGTTTTTTTTAAATTTCAGTCATTAACATTTAATTCTTTCAAATGACAGATAGATACACTTTCATGCGTCAACACATAAGGATTAATTGCATTAATACGTCCTGAATTGCGAAGGTTACAAATATTACAGGTTTTATCGTTGTGCAATTGTAAAAAAAAATCAATGCAAAAAATTATACATTGCATTGCTTGGCTATCATTAAAAACTGGATTAATCTATATACAAAAAGTCGAATAAACTTGGTCAATACAAACGTTTGTTTTTCTAAAGACAATTAACTTCGTACGTCACCTCTTGGGGTGTGTTTTACGAATATGATTTATATTACTTGTCTATAACAATGTATGTACATAGGAATCTTGCGGCCATATTATTGCACAAGGGTGCAAGATAATAATCATTATTATCTAATTTTATGCACTATGACCTCACATTTGGCTATCTACTATTGATAATGTATATTTATTCTTAAGTAATGAATACAATACGATCTATCCAACATAAAATTTATATACTAATAACAATTTTCTATTGGAATCTATTATTTTCCTCAATTTGCGTCACAACTCAATTATTGGTCCGATTTGTTATTTATTTTCATTTCGTCTTTAACACCATTGGAACGTTATTTCAATATATCCATATTCTTATTTGATTTTGACATAACGATCGCAGTTATTTAAAAAACAAAACGCCACGTTTTACACAAGCCGTTTAAGATACTAGAACATTCTACTTTCAAAACCACGTATTATCATAAACTAGCATTCCCAAGACATAACAAAAACATATTTAGGAAATAATATTACAAACAATTAAAAATCGCACTGCACTATATGCGATGTACGTCATATGAATAAAAATGACACCGCGTCGCGTCCGCCGTTCACCGCGTCGACGAAATAACTGAACCGCTTTGGACCACTGTTTAGCATGTAAACTACAGACGAATAACTCAAGTCAATAGGGCTGACTCTGTTAAGTTTTTGTACTATTCAAACGTTGTAAAAAACAAAAAGATCATACACAAAACGATTAAAATCTAGATAGTAATTGAATATGTCATATATATTTTTTAAATAATTTCTAGGCATATTTACGATTATCAGATAATAGCTTGTATCATCCATGCAACAATTTCCAAAAATAGTATTATTCTCATCTAGTAGCAAATTCTGTAAATAAAATTGAACTTGGGTAGATGGTTCGTGAGGTATAAAAACATGCCCCAGAAAAGGGACCCCTTCAAACGGCTATGTAACCCGTTAAGTGCGAATAACAAAAAACCAGTTACATGTCTGACTAACTTGCCAAGTAGACGGCATAAATCTGTACAAGGATTGCCTATTAAATATAATTTATGCCATCGTTGCAAGTTGGCTACCATTGTTCAGACGCAATTCAATTTTGTCCTAATGATGTACTCAATCCCAAGTACCGGTTCTCCATACGCTTCACGTAAATTCTATAAACGTGTTTATTATTTATGATAAATACAGTGTTAATGTGAAATTGTGTTAATAATTATTAGTTAACCTTCAATATTCGCTTCGAATATCATTTTTTTTAATTCACCAACAATTAATATATGCAACCTACTTCAACTACGGCAAAAATTGGCAGCCCTAGGGTACCGATAGTGAAGTGACCTGCCGAATGTAAACAATGGCACGTAACATCATACAGTAGACTTTATTCATCGCAAGTATCTTTCCATCAATGTGGCAATTATCCCTTCTAATTAATGCTTCAGATTGTAAACGACTTATTACTTCCCATACTTTTGATTTCTAGGTCGTCCAAATTATAAAATTAGATAGACTTTATTCTAGTATTTCTTATTTAATTATAGAAAAATATTTTTTTAAGAGTTATCACGATTATTTAAAATCGTATATTGAAACATGAAAGCGACTCATAGTAATACATTATGTATGTCACATCTGTGAGTTTAATTATTCTGTATAAAATGCCTCATTAATTACTTAAGTGCGACAATATTAAGTTTGTATTACATAATACAAATTATGTAACTTTAAAAAAATACAGATCATATTTTACGATATCGCAAATGACGTCAGACACTTACAAAATATATATTGTATATTATATGTACTCGTTTATAAATTGTAATAGCTGTTAAAGTTACATAGTCGCAAAGTATTACACAATAATCTATAGACTTATCGAATATTCTGCCGACATTACCACACCTTCGATAGCTCAGTTGGTAGAGCGGTGGACTGTAGAGGAATAACTGTCATCCATAGGTCGCTGGTTCAAATCCGGCTCGAAGGAATCTGGTTGCGTTTTTTTTTATTTACATTTATTTTATTACAACTTTCTTGTCCAAGTCTTATTACATAAAAAAGAAAATACGTATTGCTGATAATATCAAATTAATTTTTTTTATGGTTATCAAAGCTAATCTTTGTTCCATAGATAAGATCAATTTACTCAATAAAGGAGTGTTCGAATGCACCTAACACGCAAACATACACAAAAGTGATAGTAACTTATTTGTTGCATATAAAAAAATAACTTACCTCCGTCATCAAAAAACGAATCGGTGATGATGAGGGGAGATCGGGACCCATCTTGAACACCTCGGGATGACATATTTCACAAAATTACACTTTACACACCATATTGTTTTAGACCAAATCTAATGAATTACACTATTATTATGCCTATTGGTGAATATATTTGAAGTTATTAACGTACGATGCGAGTTCCTTACTAGACCTTAGAAAAGACTAGTCGTTTGAAATATTTATTATTATTAATTTTTTTTAAGTAATTTTCTTTACGTAGTTTAATAGGTGTGTGCATATTAATAGTCGGCTGCATTTTGCAATTTCATAAACATCCCGTTATGACCCATTTATTTCGGCATATGTTGGTCACGGCCGTTTGCAGCTTGTAATTTACACATGATTTTAATACAAATGCAATGTCAAAACTTACATGTTTATGGGACATTTATTATGCCTAATATTAGTATAGCGTGTAAACTCTATGTAACGACACTGAAGGGAGTGCGCATTTTGTGACGTTATATAGAATGGGCGTCAAATGGAGATAAGGAAAATCATTGTATGGAATATAAGCGAAAAAAAACCAAATCCGATTTTGAAGATTTAGAGAGTTTGTCGATCGAGTGATGTTATATGGAGGACATATCACGTGCGAAGTCACATATCTTACTAATATATTTTATTAATAGGTATTGTTGATACTTTGTTTCAGTGACTTTTTTAAAACTCTTTCTTCGCAATATCATATGAAATACTTTTCACTTAGCAGTGAACATTTGATGATTTTTATCATATTACGAGAGAGTTACACACAGGTTACTGGTTAAATATATATACCTAATAGCTAGCTATAGAATGAGATCGTTAATCGTGTGTATGACAATTCCAACAATTCCAATATTCGAACGCAATGATCGTAATCCGACACTTGGCTAATGGCTAATTCATTGTCTGAATTGTTTGCAATAAATAATACTCATGAAAATGATACTGCGAGTATCAATTTCATGTTAATTAACATAGTTTAATATGAAACCACATCAAATATGTCGTATGAGCATATGAGCTGAAACCGTACATAACTAAAGAAATAACCCACAAGACAAAATATGTATGCTACATAGTTTAACAAAGCGCACTTTTTTTAGGGGAAGAGTCTATTTTAAATTCAAAAGAGTGAAGAAAAGAACTATCAGCGTAAAGAGGCTTCGAAATAAGTTGAGTTGAGTGAGTTTAAAGTGTCGCTGCGGTTCTTTAATTGATTTCATACAAAGTACAGTGACAGAGGTTAAAACAACAGATAATGATTTTCCTTTGGAAACGATCTTCCTGTATGATTTAGTATAGCAACGAAGGTAACGAAACACCTGGAGAAGCGGTAATGGTCGCAATTCAGAGGCTATTTTGAGCATGAACGATTGCCAAACTCCCACGCAATGTGGCGCTCACGAGTCAAAGACCTAAGAAATTAATCTGCATGTCATGCTCTCCGTTGTTCAAACAAAGGAGTCCTGGTTTCATAGCAGGATTTTTAAAAAACCGGCTTATTTATATGGTTGTCTACTCAAGTATAATACGTTTCATGAACATATTATATTCAATATATTGCTTGATTCAAAAATAAGCTTAATTATCTTGAAAGATAATAAGTGCACATTGGTATAGAATATTATCTAAACCATTTTAAATACTTAATTCAAGATTGCTCTGTCTAATTTATACCTAGAGCTTATTATATTTGTCGAGTATGTCTTTCAAACCGTAATATTTACACTCAGTATCATAAATACCATGACCATGACCACTTGCATTGAGCACGTGACGAATTAACAACGTACAGTTATCGCAATTTCACACTACACGCAACAGTTTTCATGAAAATATTGCATTTAAGTACAGTACACATCCTTAACTTTGATATTAGTTGCCTAAAGGCGTATTACTAGTGTCTACGATCACAAACTTTTATTTGATTTTGCAAAATAAAACATTGCTTCAGGGCTTGACGGACCTTGGTAGTTCGTGGTAGAATTACCACGAAAGAATTACCGAAAATAAGTTTCCAAAAATCCTCTTCAGAGAGACATTTTTATTTTCATATGAATGCTACCTTTGTTCAAGTAAACAAGCTGGCTGTTATAACTGATAAGGACACGTTAAATATATGATTCATTGCAATTGTAAATATTATGTAACTGTATTCAAAATTTTAAATATAACTAGCGTAATTTCAATAAGCATAAATTTACCTTATTTCAGTGGTAGTACGTTGAAAAAAACAATTCAATCACGTGATAATGGAATTTTTCTAAGGTCA
Organism: Leptophobia aripa; assembly: GCA_951799465.1. NCBI lineage: Eukaryota > Metazoa > Arthropoda > Insecta > Lepidoptera > Pieridae > Leptophobia > Leptophobia aripa. Next base: position 7,610,328 of record OX637271.1, read on the forward strand.
CAGAATACAAAAAAGCGCGGGAACTCGCATCGACGTCACAGGTTATGGCAAAGCACTGTGGTCTATGGAAATTGGGTTATTTTTTTACTTTTCACAAAATTTAAACAATGCGTTTGGCTGCATGTTCGCCTGTCGACTGAACGCTAGTTGGCACCGCCACAACTATACAAGCTTTTGTGTTTAACACAATCAAACACGTCACGCGTCGTCAGTGGCAATCCGTCAAACTATCTTAATACAAACTATCATAAGATAATCGTGACATTATAAATACCTAGATATAATACTAATTAGGTCTGCACAAGGCTGTAATCGCACTTTCAATGATCCCCTGATTTCCCCTGATCGTATACCCAAATAAACTGATCCTAGTAACAAAATATTTAAGTACGGTATCGATGTTTTGTTTGTCTCATTAAATAACTCCATTTAATATCTAAACATTTATGTGTATAGTTTGTGACTTAATCTATAAGTCAATCACTATTTCAAAATAATAATAGAACGCCCGAGACATTTAGATAAATTGAATTAATTTATTAGCGATCTAGGTTGATTAATTATCCGTTGAACAATCCTTGGCTACTAATCACAAACAAGTCATGATAACTCAATAATTAATTATCAACTCGAAAACTAAAGACATTGTTTATTTTCTACAGTATAAAAAGGCTAGATATATTTAATATACTTTTTGTATTACAGAGTATTTAAATACAGAAAAGATGACAAACAAGCAGGTGGCACAACATGGCTGGCCTCTCGATGGTACAATGCAGCGTTATAGGAAAAATTGTGTCCCCTACACGTCGGGATAGTAATCAAAGATATAGAATTTATATAACGAGTTATATAAAACCGACAAGGCACCCGACGGTTTTCTTACCTTTTTAAATATATTAATAAACACTTAGATAACGTAATTCTCGGGAAACTGTATTCACTTTTTCTCTAGCAACTGATATTCCAAATTTGTCTTTTAATAAAAGATTTATATTGTCAAGGAATATTTAAACAAGAAACCTTGGAAATGGTCGTAGATGCTGATATGTGGCCAATTGTGAAATAGTCATCACGCATAGGTAACCAGCTCAGTTTGTTGTGGGTATCTTTCAGGCGGTCAAGAAAAAACTTAATCACTGAAATGCTCATTACGATACCTCACGCCAAATTATTACTTCATCGAAATACACCAGTCACTGATACGAAACGATATAAATAAAAAAAAAACATAATACATGTTTAAAAGTTGCATACGCGCATTATGTGTTTTGACTCAATAAAAGTGCGTTAAACTTTGCTAACGTAATTATAGTATACGATTTTCAACCTATTCTTGAACCATTAAATGATATCGATTCCCATTGTTAGATCCCAACTCTTGAATACAAGAAAATGAAAGAACAATAGAAGCTTCTAACGCGTCATCACTGATATTCATTTACATTTGAGGGCATAAGCATATATCAAGGCCACCATAAGTATGGTACTATTCACGATAAGGATAGTGCAGGCACGCGATCTCATTTCGTATGTTGATAAGATAACACATTTGACGATATTAATTAATTACTGATGAGTTTGAACTGAATTTTTATTTTTATACACAAGTGTTATTCTTTAATTCAATCTCCATTACAAGTATAACAATTGTCCTATAATTTTACTAAACAAAACATATTTAAATAACCATATAGAACGATATAAATAAAAAAACAGTAAGGTAGAACACTTTTGGGAGTAACAATAAGATTTGGTAGTGTTAAGTCCAATGTGGAAATATTTTCTTAGAAATACGCTGAAGTGTGCCAGAAATGCTTATGTTTACACTACGTCAGCTGACAGGTTTATTGATCGGGCACCCTTAACCGAACAGATGCACCCTCAACATATGACTCATATAACAAATAAACCGATTTTAAAAATAATAACCATTTAGCGAATTCAATTTAACTATGAGGTAACCGGTTAAATCCTTTTTTTTCTTGACCGGCATTAGGAGGTATTTAATAAAAAAAAATCATGACGACATTAAGTTTAAACAAAAACCTTTTAAACACACACAATATAATAAAGAAAGAAATAATATGAACCAAAGCCACGTTTCTCGTTTTACTGACAGACAACACTTACCTATTCGTTTATTATGATGGGGTGTGTTTCCGCCGTGTTCCTCCTCCTCCACGTCTACATCGAAGGAGAATGGGAAACTTTTCGTGGAGCCGACAAAGCCTGCTGCCATGGCAACAATTTTCTTTATCAAACCATTCGACACGGCCTCTCCGACGCTGGCACACGCGACACTGCCGTATCACGTATGTGCCGTGGAACTGGAAGGATACGTCTATCTTTACGATTTAATTCCAGCAACGTCACGTTCACTCGATAATTGCTCAGTGCATTTTATATTCATGGCTGAACTATTTCTGGACTGGGTTCATTTTTTTTTAATTAATAAAGATTACATTCAGCTCTCTTCTAGGTTATATGGAAAAATATCTACTAACATTATCTACTGTTTTAGTGCAACAAAGAGAGAATAATTTCAAAGTGAAAATCTTGAGTGCAAAGAAATATTTTCCCTTTGAACTGACAATAAAACTGTATACTGTTTAGAAAATCGCCCCTTATGTTATTAAAAATAGCTTTGCTGCAATATTCTATCAGGCAAGACGAAATGACTGACACTATCAAATAACTCTTTAATCTATGTTCATCTGTAAAATATTCACTTAAGGGAAAATTATACAATGCAAAGATACTTTTATTTATGGTGTTCACTACCAACTACTTGTCACACGTTATGCAATAATATTGTATAACTAGCATTGCCGTCAAACAGCAGAGCTTGTGCTGGTTTACTTGACTTCTTTGCCCTACTTCAGTGGTTTTATTTTTTAATCTACTTGTTTATTGAAATTAATTGACCTATTTAATATTGAACTTACTTGAAATACGATTAAATCTAGGTGATGATAATATAATTAAAGGCCATTATTTAATTTACCATTTATTACCTAATACAGCAACTGATTTAACATTAAATACAATTAATAAATTTACTTTTTAGCAGCTTGCTCATTGATTGGGTCCAATTTAATGTCTTCAAATTTAAAGGATGGGAATGCTGTCATGTCAACACCTGATCCTCCACCAAATTGCTTTTCTAACTTTTCCAACTCTGTCTTCAGTTCCTTTTGAACAGCAGGGCTGGGATCTACTATCTTACCGCCTCTGAAATAAAACAGCTTACATAATAGTGGGTAGGATAATTGTTCTAGTCTGTAATTGTCAATAATTAATACAAGCATAGGCTAAGCTTAATAAGTACTGTATTATTTTCTCATATTCATTGAATTTAAATTATATGCAAGGACAATATTGTGTCATAGTTAATTTTAGATTTTTTAAATATAATATGATTATGAAAACTATTCAAAAGAGTTCCTTTTAATGCACAGAATAAAATAAATATATTTAAACATAAATGAATTCCAAAAAGCACACGTCTTTAGACAAACTTTATTATGTGTAATTGTAAATTTCTAAAACTATTAATAATTTGTTAACAATTCTAATAATTAGAAGAATTCCATCCAGTTGCAAATGCTTAAGCAAACCCAATACGCCATTATAAGAAAAGTCCAAGCAATTTGTTGCCCTTTTCAATTCATTAATTAAAAAAGTAGTTTAACAAAAGATAGATAAAAAAGTATTTTTATTAAATATCGAATTATTTTGCTGGTAAAAATGTTTGGGAATGAAATGCTTCAGCTTAGCCATAGTCTAAAACATTTGAGTTAGGATTGTTACCTAAAAAAACAACCATACACAGTTTCTTAGCATGTTTCTTTGCAAGGTTGGTCCTATATGAACAGGCATAGTAACTTTGATATAAAATGTAATATAAATAGGTAATACTACTAGGATTAATAAGATTAGTATTTGAGTTTATCAAAATAAGGTAAAACTTACGCGCTTTTCTGTTTGTATTCTCTAATTTTGTCTAAAAAGAGCTGTTGAATGGGATCAACAGCCTTTGAGGTGGCTGCCAAGTTTCTTGTGACCATAACTGTGGCCTGGGAAACTCGAAGGCTACCGAGGAGTGTAGATGTGATCATCTGAAATCAATATTTCTAACCTTTAACGAACATTACATAACTTGTACATATTAAGCGGTTTCAGCGACATATGTGAAATATGTATAAAGAAAGTTATATATGTTTAATATAATACAATTTGATTAATAATTGTTTTAAAATTTGACTGAATTACCCCACCTTTTTGCTTCAAATAGGAAAATAGCCAGAAGTACCTAACAGAAACCACAAACGTAAAATAAAATTTATCAGCTGCGCTTGTACTATAAAGTAACAGTGACAATCCACAAATGTCAATTGTCGTGAACCAGCGCAGATTAATTTAAAGTAAAGAGTATAGATTCACACACTTAAATTATACACACTTTATGTGGACTTACAATAAGTAATAAGGAGAATATATGTTAAATAAGATAAAACCGTATGATAATAATGGTTTTAATCGACAAAATTATACGAGACATAATGCATACATGGCAACATACATATCAAGAATTATGACAAGAAGTGTCACATACCACATTCTTCCATGCTAAAAAGTTTTAGTCTAAGACACAATCTCGGAGGCGATTCGGCAATCGATGCTCCCTTTGTGGTCTACGAGTTTCAGCCTCCAGATTTGGACTTGATTCATCTATTCGAACATCATCTAAATGTGTCACATCTCCTTCAGTATCCGTTACCTCTTCAGTGTCAAACATTTGATGAGAATCATTTAAATCTTCACGGTTATATTCTGTGCTTTGATTTAACATTCCATCAGCATCAAGAACTATATGCCCATCCTGCCCTAACGGTGCTAAATGTCGATTTGAAACGGTTGATTCCTTTCCATTAGGCAGGCGGACATAAGAGTAATCCGGATTGACATGTAATAAAGTTACTTCATCGACTTATGGTTCATATTTATTTGCTCTATTAAATTTCCGCATAAGAACACGATTTGACTCAGTTAGCCATGTAGGTATGGATACTCCATTAGAGGATCTCCTGGTGTGAGTAAACATCCGCTCGTGTGGCGTACAGTTAGTAGCTGTGCATAACAACGATCTAATAGAATGTAACGCTTGAGGAAGTACTAGTTCCCAATCTTCTATGGGTTTTTGACGAGAACGTAGTGCTAGCTGTACTGTTTTCCATAGAATACCATTTAATCTCTCGACTTGGCCATTCCCTCTTGGATTATAGGGAGTGGTTCTGCTAGATGATATTCCACATGAATTCAAAAACTGCTTAATTTCAGCTGACATAAAAGCAGTTCCGCGATCCGAATGAATGTAGGAAGGAAACCCGAATACCATGAATATTTCGTTTAAGTGTTTTATGACTGTCGCAGATGATAGATCGGCGCATGGAAATGCAAATGGAAATCGTGAATATTCGTCTATAACCGTCAATACGTATTTATTATTAGTATTTGAGGGCACGGGACCTTTAAAATCAATGCTTAGTCTATCCATGGGTGACGTAGCTTTTATTAAAGTAGTATCATTATCCGGCCTATAGAATCTTGGTTTTACTTCTGAACATATTCGACAAGAGTTATTCATAGTTTTAATTTCTTCTAGAGAATATGGCAGGTTTTTTGATTTAATCCAATGGTGCATTCGTAATATTCCGGGATGACATAATCCTTCATGGATATTTTTCAATTTATCTAACCTTACTGAAATAGTAGCAGAAATTCTCGAAAAAGCATCAGCGACATCGTTCCTATTTCCTGGACGATATATGATGTCATATTTGTATGGCGCCAGTTCTAATCGCCAGCGCTGTATTTTTTCATTTTTAATTTTACCTGTTACTTTATTGTCAAACATAAATGATACAGATCGCTGGTCAGTAATCAGACGAAACGGTTTGCCAATGAGAAAATGACGCCATTTCCAAAGTGACTCTACAATAGCATAAGCTTCTTTCTCGATTGCAGAGTGGTTTAGTTCACTATTATTAAGCATCCTTGAAAAAAATGCAACGGGTCGTCCAGATTGTGACAAAGTAGCTGCGATCGAATGATTTGACGCATCTGTCTCCAGCTTCGACCAATTCCTTTTTAAGCGGAAATTCTTGCGTATGGGCGAGAGCATAGATTCTTTCCGAGAAATTTGGTATCCATTTACTGTAATACGCAAACATTCCAATTATCCTTTTCAATGATGACAAGTCTGACGGAGGAGGTAAATTCAAAAGTGGTCGTAGGCGTTCACCGTCAGGTTTTATTACGTGGTCTCTTATGGTATATCCTATATATTAATAGAAGACTGTGAGAATTTACTTTTTTCTCGGCTTAAAGTAAGACCATATTTTTCAGCGGCTATCATAAACTTTTGCAAATTACCATCGTGTTCCTCTTTATTATTGCCACATACTGTTATATCGTCTAAATACGCGTAAGTTCCCTGCAATTTTTCTTGTCGAATTACCTAATCGATTGTTCTTTGGAAACTAGCAACTCCGTTGGTGACACCAAATGGTATTCGTGTAAATTGATATAAATTACCTAAAGCTTCAAAAGCGGTAAAGTGACGTTCTTTAGGTAATATTGAGACTTGGTGATAAGCATTTTGTAAATCTATGGTACTAAATATACTATATTTCGAAATTGTTGCGACCATTTCTTCGATATTTGGTAAAGGATAAGCGTCGAGTTGTGTATATCTGTTAACAGTTCTAGAATAATCAAACCAAACAAGGCGTTTTTTTATGATTTTCCGTCTTGCTGATTATTACTTGAGCCCTCCATGGAGAGGTACTCTCTTCAATTATGCCATTTTTTAAAAGTTTGTTTATTTCTGCTTCTATAAACTTTTTATCTTCTTCACTATATTTACGTGATTTGATAGCAATGGGTTTACATGCAGGAGTAACATTAGCAAATAGAGAAACAGCTGGTACGGAGGCCGCGTCAACACTGCAGATTTTAATTGGGTCCTTCAAACCTCCCAGTGTAAGCTCTAGAGAGGAGTGTTGACCTAATATGTCGTGGCCTATAATAAGATCAGCACACAAATTCTTCACTATAAGTAAATTGATCCCTGGATAATTAAAATTACCAATTTTTGCTGTAGTATAAGTTTGCCCCTCTACTTGAGACGAAAAAGAAGTTGAGGCCATTGTTATAGTTTGTGTACAGAACTTTTTCCTTAAACCACATAATTTGAAGAAATCTTCGTCTATGAAGCTAATCGAACTCCCAGTATCGATCAATGCTTGACCACGTATACCTTTTATAAAAGCCGTTACTGTAGCTTTTCTTAATGAGACCGGAGAAGCTGCAAGTATGCAAGATGCAAGTTCATTGACATCATTTTCTACACATGTTATTACGGCAGCGTTAGGTTTGGGTGCTCGGCATACATTTGCATAGTGTCCCTTTTTATTGCAATACTGGCAGATGGCATTAAACGCTGGACAGTTCTTTTTCGAATGTACAGATCCTCCACAGAAGAAACACTTTCTTTTATATGATGCAGCAGACAGTGATTTCTGGTAATCTTGAGACGTTTGAACAGTGCTTATTGAAGAATAACTCTTAGAGCTAGTTTCAGCCTGTTCCATCAATATCGCCTTATTGTACGCTTCATCAACTGTTAGAGTGAGGTTCTCAAGTTATCTTTGGCGAATTTTATCCGATTTAATACCAGCAATAAACGCGTCCCTAATACTATCAGACTTGTTCGTTTCGGCATCCACTTTTAGAAATTGACATTCTTTAGCTAATTCTCTTAGTTCGCGCATATAACAATTAATATTTTCTTCGCTTAGCTGTTTTCTTGTAGCTAGCACATGTCTGGCGTATATTATATTTTTTTGTTTTACATATATGCTGTTAAGTGTCTTCATTGCAGTGTCATAGCTCGTACACTCACTTATAAATGAATAAACTGAAGCGGAGAGATGATTTGTTAATAGGATTAGTTTCAATCCGTCTTTGGTCTCTTCGTGTCCGCATGACAGGATAAAATTTTCAAACGTCCGTTTCCAATGCTCCCATTCCTTTGCGGAAGAATTACTGTTTGGGTCAACGTCAAACCTTTCCGGGCGTAAAAATTTCTCCATTTTTATTTAAATTTTGTCGATTAAATTGTTAAATAAGATAAAACCGTATGATAATAATGGTTTTAATCGACAAAATTATACGAGACATAATGCATACATGACAACATACATATCAAGAATTATGACAAGAAGTGTCACATACCACAATATATATATACAGTTTTCTGATCAGAATCATTATAGAATCATTTATATTGTTAGCCGATTGTAGATCAATTGTATCACATGCCGAATTCGCGGCTTAACCTGTGGCAGTACCGCGTTGAGCGGATTAGCTGGCTTACTGACTAAACACAAAACACACACACATAATTCATTTTAAGGAATATTATACAATTAAACACACGCTACAATGATAAATACCTTCAAATTACCAGGTTGTGGAAATCAACTTAACCAACTTGATTCACAATTTAATTCGAAGTTCATTTAAGTTCAGAGCAAAAATTGTATGGCGATGCAGGACATTCGATTTGATCATTTGAGTATTACTATAACATATATATCCTTTATTCGCAATCTACGTCAAAGAGTTACTCACTTATCTATGGTTTATTTTCATAATTAACATTCCCGCCGTAAACGTTTCGCTCGAAAAATTTTAATTTAATTTGCAATACAAATTCAAATATTTTGCAAAAACCAATGCACACACAATTTTTTATAAAATGGATATCATCTTTATTACCAATGAAAGAAATCGAAAAACTATAAATGAAGAGAACAAAAATGTGCTGAACAAACTTTCCAAGTTATCCTCCGATTCAATAAAGCTAAAGGTAAATTATTAACGTTGGAAACTAAAAGATTGACGCTATATAAATATACAAAATTTAATAATATTTTCTTTACATAGGTTGCACAAGATGCTGCTTATTGGGACGTACGTCAGAAGTTGCAGCAGGTAGAAGGCAACTATGAGCGTGTACAGCAAAACATGGTGGACCTTCAAATGCGGGACGAGACTGTATCCGGTCAGTATCAAGAGGAATTGCGACAGAGACCTGAAGCCTTAAACAAGTGAGATTCGATAGATTTCATTTGTCTGTTACATTTACTTAATTTTCTTTGTTAATATGTATTTGTAAAATTATTTAATAATAAAAAGTACCTCGTGCCAACACAAGTTCGCGAGCGAAATTAATGCGGCTCGCGAAGCCCTCGGGGCCTCGCGAGCCGCGAAGGAAAAGTTACGACTCTCACTCAACGTGCAAAAGAACGAGCTGTCCCATGCTCATACGCACTTAGAAAAGGTAAGCTTGTCAAACTTCAAACCACATTGATCTTTATACGCGTTGATACTGTTTATTTATTTCTAGACCCAATAATTAGGTATCATTAAATCGTTAAATGACATTGAAACAACACATATGAAAAAAAAGGGAAAAGTCTTCAACCAATTCAAGAAAGTTTAAAAGCTCTCATTAATTTTAAGTTTAATTACACTTATAATGAATATTTTAAGTTTATAATTTCGGAGTAATAATTGCACGTGTGTCATTCTATAATTTGACAGAGAGACGAAGACATAAAAACGCTCGTGAAAGAAAGGACGAAGGTGACAAATGAATTTTATAATGAAATGGCAGATGCCAAAAAGTCTTTGGATTTACTCGAGAAAAGGTATTTTAATTATTTATGTATTTACACTCTGTTGCACCAAATGATAGAAGCCAATAACTTTATTAGTGCTTGAGAGCAACGGGCGGCCTTATCCCTAATAAGCGACCTCTTCCAGGCAACCATTATTTAGGCACGGGTGGGACGGACATAAATATTACTAACGGGTTCTGGGTCATGCTTTGGTTATATAAAGATTAAGACTTTCCAAATAGTAAAAAAAACACTGAATTTACGTATAACAAATATCCGACGCACATAACTTAAAATCGTTTATTACGCTTTATTGAAATACGTATTCTTTACCATCAAATGGATGAAAATTTGTTAATAAAATAATTAGCTTTAAACAAGCAAACGAAGACAACAACAGTGCAAAGAAAGCTCTTAACAATCAAGAGGAGTTCTGCAAATCAATTTGCGAGGACAAAAATGTACTCCAAGACATGATGGCTGTTCTTGAGGACGAGAAAAACAAGGCCATCGGCGAAATTGTCCATCTCCAACATTACTTGGAGGTGAGCACTTGAATGTATACCTATGTATGTGATTTCAATTATAATTGGATTTATTTAAAAAAAAGGAGTTCCGCAACACGAACGACGCCTACAAAATAGAAGTGTCAGGCCTCAATGAGCTCGTGGAGGAGTTGAAGAAGGACGGTAAACAAAAGGAGGAGGTGAGTGGTGTTCATTAAAAAAAAACTCAAAATATCTTTGATAAAGACACTTTTGAATGGTAGGTACATTTGTACACTGCCACCGGTTCGGAAGGCAGTTAAATTACAAATGCCCGAATTTTCAATAAACTCCCGAGTTATTAAGGTTTCAACCAGCCTCGAGTCCGATTTGGAGAGTTTAAAGGATAAAATAAAAGGCACAGAGGAGGGAAAGATAGCGCATTCTGGAGCGTTGGAGAAAACGGAGGAGGAACGTAGAAAGTCACTGGTTCGTATTCAAGAACTGATCGACGAGATGCAGACAATCCGCAACGACCACTGCAATCAGGGGTACATTATTCATCGTTCGAGAAGCCCTGGGGCTTCTTTAAATCTTGTCATTCACAAATTTAAAAGAAGAATAAATTAATACTTTTTGATGATTTATTTATATACGTCACAATATACATACGAAAATAAATCGTTTTAGAATTAAATAAATAAAAAATACATTCAACAAACACAACTCTAGTAATTTGTGCCTATTTTTGTTCTAAACTCACGAGCTAGCTATACAGAACCATGCTACTCTCATGCAGCGAAGAAAGCACTCCGTAACCTTACCCTAGACAAGCTGTACACACGAGGTCTCTTTATCCAGGCAATCCACGGAGCTAATATTCAAGGAACTGCTTGACACAATAGCATGTCAGAAGCAGGACTTGGAGAGGAAAGCCTCCAGCGTGACCAAACTGATGACGAACCTTTGCAACGTCAACGACGTAATGAACAAGACCCAGGACGCCCTCAGCAGGCACAAGAAGGAGCTGGAGGTGGAGAAGGAGCACTCGAAAGAAATCCAAGTGGAGATGGGCGTCAGGAACGAGCACCTTCAGGGGCAACTCCAAGTAAATTGATCGTTTCCGTGTGTTTAAGGTGCGGCTGATGCCGGGTGTGTCTGCACTTCTGTACATAAACGACGTTTTTTTCTTGTTTACATATAATATATGTATGATATGTCATAGGCTTCTGTTAATTTTTGTGTGGAGTAACTCGTTACTCCTAGTTGTCGCACTTATATTTGTGAATGCGAAAAAGTCTAAATGTAATCACGCATTCCAGGATAGGGACAACGTTATATGGAGGCAAATCAACCTAATACAGGAGTTGCCAAAGGAGAAGGTAAATAAATATAGCGTAGACTCCATGTAACGTCACTAGATTTAACGACAAACTCTTTCAACGACCACTCTCTATAACGTACTCTCCCTTCAGTGTCGTTTTATAGAGTTTACACTGCAATTCAGTATGTGATGTGATTAGGAACGCGTGCAAATGAAAATGATCGAAATGCAAAAGACCATAGACAACGCCCGGTATCAGCTGTCTGCTCCGAGCAAGCCCGCCTCCTCCGTTCTGGCCGAAAGCGACAACGCAGTCAATGGGCACGGGAGAGGTAACAAAATAAATCAACGGGAGACTGGTCTGCCAGTGGTTTACTCGATTCAATCCACAGAATGGAGAGACATCTCCGATCATGACGCCCAGCGCCATTCCTCCCATCGCACAGAAGAAGCTCCAGCTCAATGTTTTCACCCTCTTCAGCGACAGTAGCAATGACATTCTTGATGTAAGTTAAGTAATTTTGTGAATCTCAAAAAAAATATCAGGCAATCCATTAAAGCGTCGTTTTGAAGCCTTGGCCCGGAGGGAACGACTGACTCCGGTACCGTTCTCCACCAAGAAGCGGCGTTGGGAGCCTCCCAACATAATTCCATAAAGGCGCCAGGTAGGCCAAACCCCTTACTTTTCAGTCTAGCCTAGACTGTCAAAATAAAAAAATGTAGAACCATTTTTTTTGAGTATATAAATGATCAAAGAAATGAATCATTAATATCACACTTTTATAATTAGCCATTTCGTTGATTGGCGCTAACGTTTACACATTTGCCGCACAGATTGAGCAATGTCCGCCACCAGCGCCTAGGCATTTTAAGTCTTTTAAATCCAGGCGCTCCAACGCTTCCAAGCCGAAAGGAAAATAATTTAATATTACAGTTAATATCAATTACTTTATTTTAACACTTTACTAGTGTCTCAGTTCTTGTGATAAAATGATTAAAGCAATACTAATAATAGTTTTAATAAAACAAAAACAACATTTTACAAAATATTTGTTACAATTTTACTAAAGTTTGATCGAGCCCAACATTGTATAGTCTCAAGTCGCTGATAATTTCATTCCAATTTCACCGCATCTACAAAGAAGAGTAATGAAAAAAAAAAATACCATTGTCTCTGGTCTTTAAGTAAGAATAGCAAACAGTTCATACCTATAGTTGATCTCGCGCATAATATAAGGTGTCCTCTCATGCGCAGGCGCATTCAGCCACTCGTTAACATTAAATGCAACAGTCCAATAGCCTTGCTTCTCCAAAATATCAATAATCAAGCGGAAAGTACCTCGCAGTCGGTTGCTGTTCATCGAGAAACAGCCATAATTGAAATTCAGTATGCATATTCTGGAAAGAAACTTTGGCTCAGAAACACCATCAGTCTAAAGTTATCCCCATTTTTAACATTTCTTACACAACTGCTCCCGGTGGTACATTGAGACTTTCTAATGGTACTTTCAGATCATCACTCTCAGCAGATAATTTCACGGGCATGCCATTTTTCAGGCACAAAACTAAATCTGAAAAAAATATGTATGTAAAATAGATTATATAATAACAAAGATTATATATTGTATAATCTAACCAACAACAATCCCACTCGGCAGCATCACATTCCTCACACAATACTCTGGACTGCCTAAGCCTTTCACAAGATACATCTCCAACTCCTCACTTATTTTATGGATAGGATAGGAGCTACGTGCCTTCTCTAAAACTGTATCTGGCAGAGTATACTCTTCACTGTGGAAGGAGTGCACCGCTTCATGTAAAGTCAACAGCTGTGGGCAGTAGTACAATTACATTTTACTCTGGATATATTTTAATAATGAAATTTGTTAACATTGAGGCCAAACTATTAATAATTTGACTTATATTGCCTTCTTACAATGTTATAATTTCAAATAACAAATTAAATTTATCAACTAAAAATACAAGATAGTTCACCTGCAAATAATCTAAATCGTTCTTCTCACGCGCCAAATACTTTTCTAAAAACTCTTCGGAAAATACTTTTTTTAGTAATTTATCTTCGTAAACACCTAATGATGCCAATTCTATGCATACTTTTGTCCAGGGCAGTGCCGTACTTTTGGCATTTAATATAGGGTTTCTTGATATTTGTGCTCTGATTTCCTCCCATTCCTCTCCAGAAGGAGTGTAATTGTTGTTGGCAAGGCAGTTTATGAACCCAAAAAGTATATTTGTGGGAGCTTTCGACAATATATCAGTGTTAGATGCTGCTTGGAAACATAAATACTCAATAAGTGACAGATTTGTATGTGCCTATAAGAATACATATTTAATATATTAATAATTAAACTGAATAACATCGCCGGCATATCTGATAGAATATTTCATATTTAAAAAACATATACTTACAATTCTTGACAAAACTCTGGCTACTAAAAGACCCTTCTCAAATGGAACATTATTATTTATCACATATCCTGCGATAGCATCCATAAACTCTTGGTCATAATACTCTGGATGCTTTTCCAAAATTCTACCCTTCATCTTTGCTGCCGTTCTTAAAACATCTTCATATGACAACTTATTGATCTGTTCAGATAAAATATCACAACATATGTGGAGTAACTGCACTCGCGTTGGAAATACTTTTTCAGTACAATTTACATCACACAGAGACCAAATGATAGATCTAGCTATACTGGCATCAATAGCTTGATCATGTAAGAGTAGACCTGTGACAATATTATTGATACACCGGTCTGGTAAATCATGAGAACATGAATACATCAGCATGTCACGGAGCAGGGGCAGATCCTGGTTGTCTGATTCTAATGGAAGGTGGATTTGAAAAGCTAGAGGTAACGCTAGCCTAAGTGCGTCTACCAAGTGATTCTTTGTATCAAATCTTGATAAAATGAAGTCCAGGAACATAATCTGTCTAATATTAATCATGTTTATATTATATCTAACTAATTGCAGCAGAGTTTGAACCAGGAGGGAATCAACAGGTACTTTTAAGTATGAAAGTACTTTTACAGCCTCAATTGTTTCATTAATCTCCAGTGCTCGAACATGTTTCTTGAAATTTTGACAAAGAACACTAAAGCCTGGGTCTTTTATGAGTATTTCTGGATCATAACTGAAAAATGTAACAATTATTACAAACAATGTAACAAGTTAAATTGTAATTCGGCAACTGATGAATAAACATAGACAATTATCTAAGGGTAGCTATGATTGTGAAGTTAAGGATGGATTTATTAGGGACTGTAAAGGATAGGATCTTTCCTATCTTTTTTCCTCTTGGAAGAGGTCTGTAAATATCTTCACTCACCACACAAAGTGCGATTTTATAAAGATAAACCAATTGCATCACTAAAAGCCTTTTTTGTCTGAGTCTGTAGTGTTTCCCCAATTGTGCGTGAAGGCAACAACATGGCACTCCCACACATAAAGTTGCCAAAATTATTATTAAATATTACATATAACCTCACCTATTGGATTTCTGCAACTCAAAAAGTGTACGTAGAGCCTGTAACATATGCCTATGTGTAAGTGATCCTATGTTGTTTTGAACTGCAGCAAGGACCTCAGCAGTACTTGGGGCTAATCTTATGCTTGCCATTAAAGCATCTGATGGTTTTGTAATGGCCAATTCAGAGACTGAAGCAAAAAAAACCTTTATTAGTACTAACTCTATCAACAGTTTTATTTTAAAAAAATACTTTTAGGTAATTATTTTACAATCAATCAATTCACTTACTACTGGAGGAAAGACTGGATCTTATAGTTGAGTTACTAAGAGGTCGATTTTTAAGGACATTACGCCACACACTCTTTAAAAGCAAAGTCATACTGCAGAAATATTGCCGATTTTTTAAAATGAAATCAAGTTCCCAAAATTGATGCAAAATAAAAAATCTGCAGAAATCATGAAGTTTTATTCTTCATTAAATTTTAAAACATAAATAACCAGCTGATTTTCTATAATTTAGATTAGACATATGTCACCTCTAGTGGAAACTATTAGAGATTTTTTTTTATTTAAAACGTGCCCTACTTTTTTATTCAACAAGTTAAATAAAAAAAGTAAATTTAAAGTAACAATGTTCTTTTATATACCACCAATTATTGTGAAGAATTTTGTACAACTAGCAATTTACAATAAAGGCACATTTGATGACAGTTACAACTTGACTTTAGAAAAGTACCTACAATGTATGTCAATTGTCAACTTGGGGAAAATCAAAGTTATCATTTGTCAGTTATCATTAATTTTCTGATTTTGTCGTCATGATTTTAGTTAACTTTGGAATTGTTTTATTTCGCAGCATATTTATTAAGTACATAGGTAATTTAAAACTTGTGTTTTACTGTTAGATTAAATAAAATGACTAGTGATATAGTAGTGAATACGCGAAGGGACCGGGAAATCCGCAAAACAATCATAACGCCCGGTGATTTTTCGGTCGTTCCATATGAAGATTCCCGGTGTAAATTATCTCTAAGTAAAATACATTGCAAAAATGGTAGTGGAAATTGTGACATTGAGCCTGAAAGTGTAATATTTAATCCCGCTTTTGACGGAACTGTTGTAATAGGTGATTTGGACAACTACCTAGACAAAGATGTCGAATTGCTTTTACAACAAATGTGTTGCGGGGAGAATTGTAAGGCGACAATAGTATATAAAAATAATAATAATGAAGTGGTAAAAGAGATTTCATTTGAAATCCATTTGGAAGAGGTAACAGAAGAACAGCTAATAAGTGAATGGAGTTGGAACCGATTGTATGAGGCCTCCATTCATCATAAAGAAATGGGAGTGCAGTTGGTAAAACAGAAAAGGGTGATTGATGCTTTTAGGCGGTTCAGCAAAGCTCTGAAAATGTTGGTGGCCATTGAACCAATAGACCCAAAAGTAATTGAGGAGGATCAAGTAAAAGAAATGATTGATTTACGGGTAATGATTGTGTTACATTTTCTTTATCTATAAATCTGTGAAAGCTTAATCAAGCTTAAAATTTCTTTACTTTCCTTATGAATTATTTTGTATCAGGATAAATAGAAATTATTATTTTTCTTAAATTTATTCAGATTTTTTTAAAAAAGAATTAATTACATTTTTAGGTTAAACTATATAACAACTTGGCACACTGTCAGCTTCAGTTTCATGAATATGAAGCTGCTATAGAGCTCTGTAACTTAGCACTAAATCATGATCCAGAAAATATCAAATCACTTTACCGCAGATGTGCATCACTTACTGGTTTAAAAATGTTTGATGAAGCATGGGAAGACATACAGCATGTGCTACGTTTGAATCCCAATGATAAAGCTGCCAAATCAAAGGCTGTAGAATTGAAACCCTTGTTAGAAAAGGTCAATGAGGACTACGCTAATGTTATTAAAAAAATGTTTATATCATAGTGGAAATTAAAATGAAGCATGAATATGTTATTTTTGATGGGACAGTATGAACGACACTGCTCACTTTGTTTCTATAATCTAAGAGTTGAGATGTGTCCAGCACAGAAGTCTGATCACTTGTACTTGTCTTAAAACAATTAATGATGAAGAAATAGAAATAAGAGGCCAAGAGGCATGCTAGGACCATTGTGCCTCTGGATTATTATTAGTTATACCATAGTAAGTACATATTTAACCATAAGACATAAGTTAACAAGGTTGTTTGTTTTTTAAACAGCATATAAGCTTACTTATACATAGATTGATTAATTGTATTGTCCACTATTTTGTATTTGAAACTCGGAAATGTCTGAAGTATTTATTATGTGTAATAGCAAAGTTCAATTAAATTATTTTCTGTTTTTATATGTAATATTTAAATTTAAAAAATCTTATCAATAAATACATTTCGTTTTAAATTTTATTTTTAACGCCATAGAAAGTCATATCGCGTGCGTAATTACCTATTTACGTTAGCACGCATTCGCTTATATTACGAATTGTTTGCTTCCCGATAATGGCGTATTGAATTCATAATAGAAATATTCATACCGCATAATGCATAAATCAAATTAGAATTGTTTGCAAAAGTTTTGTTGTACCTCAGATGTAATTTTTGAGAAGATCTTTTGGTGTTAAAAACTTCGAAGGGGCGTAGGTATGATATCATACACCATGTATTAATGACATCATCGGCCATCGCGATTCGCGCAGTCGAGCGACGCACCTTACACACGGCTGACGTTCCACTTTCACTGCTTTGTTTACGAGTACACTTGCGATAATTTTGTGTGTTAGTACTGTGTTTTGTGTGTGTGTTATGAAAATTATAGAAAATTTAAAATAAACAAGGTAAGTGAGCTTGGTTTACATCTATTAAAAGTGCTTTGTCATTTCGACCCATAAAGTTTCATTTTAAGATATTGCGTTACAAATGTTTAGTTCGCGATGCATTTCGTTATAAATCTAAATAATCAAAATATATAAGGATTAGTGTATATAAGAGATTTTAAGCAAAATTCTCTTTCCGTGTAAAATGGACAGGACAAAGTTGTTAACTTTAATTTTTTTGTTAACTTAAACTATTAACAGACAGTTGAAAAATATACAAATTTGCAGACGAAAACAAGACTCGGTCGATCAACCAATGCATTTAAATGTAGAATTAAATATAGCAAAAAAACATACTCAAAGCACACATAATACAGCATCTAATAATACCAAGACATGACTCTACGACGAGAATTTATGCATTTTAAATAAACATACAAATTAAATAAGTTTTAGTAATGGCGGCATTAGAGTCAGGGCAGGGCGTTCGGGTCGTGACGCCATCCGACCACACGTTCACCTTGGATGAGGAGGCACTGAGCAAGCTCCTGCTGCGGGAGGACATTAAGGACAGGAGCGTGGTTGTCGTGTCCGTCGCTGGCGCCTTCCGGAAGGGCAAGTCTTTTTTACTCGACTTCTTTCTACGGTATCTGCATCATAAGGTACTCTTCTGTCTTTGACTTCGCATCTTATCAGTCGAAGACGAGGTTTGGATTTTTGCATTGTAATAATAATTTCCAGTACGATGCGAAAGGCAGCGGCGATTGGTTGGGAGGTGATGATGCGCCGTTGAAGGGGTTCAGTTGGCGAGGTGGTTCGGAGAGGGAGACCACTGGTCTCTTGCTCTGGTCGCAGCCTTTTTTGACTACTCTAGATAATGGAGAAAAGGTAGGAAATTGTTCTTAAATAATTAATATTTCTAAATATACAGGTTTTCTACTACATGAGTAATAAATGAATGTGCAGGTGGCCATACTGCTGATGGACACCCAGGGCACCTTCGACAGCGAATCGACGGTGAAGGACAACGCCACGGTGTTCGCTTTGTCCACCATGCTGTCCTCCGTACAGATATACAACCTTTCGCAAAATATCGAAGAGGACGATTTGCAGCACTTACAGGTATATCTATAAACGCTAAAACATCCCGAAAAATCGGGTCAACTTTTGCTGTTCTCACGTTGGCATTCAAAGTAACATCTTATCAAGTCTCTTTGGACGACAGTTGTTTACAGACTATGGTCGTCTAGCTCAGCAGAGCGCCAGTGGGAAGCCTTTCCAGCGGTTGCAGCTGTTGGTGCGGGACTGGAGCTTTCCCTACGAATACCCCTACGGAGCTGAAGGAGGCGCCGGGCTATTGGACAAGAGGCTGGAGGTTAAAAGAAATGTTTACTCTATTTTTTCATGGATTCTTCTGCTCCTTAACTTGCTTATATATATAAAATGATCAGATTCACGAAGGCCAGCACACAGAGCTGCAGTCCATCAGGCGTCATATCGCGGCCTGCTTCGAGGAGTTGGCCTGCTTTCTGATGCCGCATCCCGGACTTAACGTTGCCACAAACCCCGATTTTGATGGAAAACTATCTGGTAAAAAGCAAATTTAGTTTTGAAAGTAAAAAAACTTGTCAACTTTCTAGTTCTATTTAAAATATTGTTGTCGCGTTGATTTAACTAAATTAGCTAATCTTTATTCAGATATAAGTCCAGAATTCAAAACATCTCTAATGCAGCTGGTGCCGATGCTTTTGGCTCCAGAAAATCTAGTGCTGAAGAGGATTGCGGGACAGAAGCTCAAGGCCAAAGACCTGTTCCTCTACTTTAAAGCGTATATGACCATATTCAATGGAACCGAACTGCCGGAGCCGAAGAGCATTTTGGCGGTAGGTTGGAATACCCACAATTCTTAGATTTAAACTAATAGACAAATCGCTCTCCCCTCGTATCTTAGTAATTTCAAACTTTTTACAAATGAAACATTTCCAGGCGACAGCCGAAGCCAACAACCTATCAGCTGTGTCTGAAGCTCGCGATGTATACGAATACCTGATGGAGGAAGAGGCGGGGGGCAGCAAGCCCTTCCTGGACCCCGAAAGATTGCAGCAGCAGCACCAGAGAGCCAGGGACAAGGCACTCCATGCGTTCCACAATAAGAGGAAGATGGGAGGAGACGAACTGGAGGCCAGCTATCAGGAAAAACTGATTAAGGTATTCTTTTCATATAGAAAAGGTTTGGAAATCTCTGAATAGCTGAAACCGTATATTTCTCTTTTTAAGGAAATCGAAGAGCAATATGAGCAGTACCGGGCCAACAACGAGGCGAAGAACATATTCCGTATTGCGGGTACGCCCACGGTGCTGGTGGTGTTGGCACTCCTGGGATTCCTCCTCAGCTCCCTCGCTGCCAACCTTGGGGTGCAAACGCTGGTCGCCGTTGGCGAGAGCGTAGCTGTTGGCTCGTTGGCCGCTCTCGCGCTTTGGATGTACACTAGGTACTTTCTCGCAACGCCATTTTGTTGCTTTATCTCTTATTAAAAAAGAAATTGAAATTAAAAGAATTAATGTCGCAGAATAAGCGGAAACTTGCGGGACATCGGCCTGCAGATAGATGGCGCCACGGAGACGATACGAAACTATGTAAGTCAATAATAAAATTACACAGCCACAGGCCAAAGCACATCTCCCGTCTTAATGGTTTATTTGCAGGTGACAAGACAAGCCATCGGGTCCGCGAGCAGACAACTCGCGGCGCCCGACAAGAGTCTTTAGCCGCCATTTCGCATTTATTTATTTATTACCTGGACTCGTTATTTATTGAGTAATTCAGAATGTCTAATGTCTTCCGAAATAACTAATCTTGTTTAAAGTCTATATTCTTCAACTTTGTTACAAGATAATATATTTTTTAAATTTTACTATACTTTTTATTGGTCATACGCTTTGTAGAGTCGAAACACAGGCATTAAAAAAAACAATTTAACATAAGAGTATATTTTCAATCTAATATTTACACACGGTCCACGATTTCAACAAAAAATTTACGCTAAAATTAAAAACTAACTACACTAAGTTACTGAAAGGTTGACGTCTTTTTAAAAAAAAAAAAAACACATCGCTCCCCGCCACGCCCTTGCAGACATCGAGTCAACATTATTTACAAAATAGAGCAAATAAAATTAACAATGTATTAAAATCTGTTTATAAAAATGTGTGTTATATAATAATAAACATTCAATTTCACATAATGATGAAGCCAGTTTGGCATTTTGGGACCGTTTTTTTGAAACAAAAAACATTCAAAGTTAATATTGGTATTGTGAAGCCAATAATCACTAATAAATGCTAAGACAGAACCTCCACTCGCGGAGGTTCTGTTTTGCGTGCTTGGCACATACAACTAGGGATAAAATTTCAATTTGTCACCCGACCCTCCCAAAAGCAGGCACTTACGGTGTTCACGTCACTGTGGGGCGAAGGGCAATATTTTCCCAATTGGAAATCAATTCTAATCAAAAGCAACTCTTAACGCCATAAGACACTTGCAATATACAAAAGCTATTTTCCTCAATGCGATTTTCACCCCACGGATCTGTCAAAAGTAAAATTAAGTCAGGCTTTTGTCAGATAATTCGTAATTAACCATTGGAAATCAGCTCTTCATTATCTGCCAGTCACCGACTCCTTCCTAGCAGTCCGGTCCATATTTTAGAACCGAACCGAGAGGAGTTGATTCTAGAACCATTAAGAAGGATGTCGGTGACTGTACGACAAACTGATTCTGATAGAGAAGAGAGCAAATATAAAATGAAAACGATATAAACATTATGCAATCAACGGATTATATAATATAAAAAACACAACCACAGTATTTAATTCCAAAAACCCACCTAATAAAACGATTTTACTAAAAAAAGTTAAAACTTTTAAATTATAATAAGAGACAAT
The DNA here is from genome assembly GCA_951799465.1 of Leptophobia aripa. Lineage (NCBI taxonomy): Eukaryota > Metazoa > Arthropoda > Insecta > Lepidoptera > Pieridae > Leptophobia > Leptophobia aripa. The sequence continues at coordinate 7,632,158 of OX637271.1, forward strand.
AATATTATCTAGGATTTATCTGCCGAACAAAATCTAACAATTATTACAATATAAACGCGAAGCCAACTTAACAAGACCGATACATATATATATATATATATGTATATTGTAGAAAAGGAAATTGTGAATTTCTGTTACATTTGGCACATTTGGAAAATAACGAGTGAAATGAAAGGATATTTTGGAAAGAGAGACGACTCTCTGGAAATATTTTAAGTACAGCTAACAGCAGAGTGCGACGCAACAAGTGAATTCGTCCTATTTTACTCGTAAAAAAATTTGTGCGAAACGTCAAGTCTACACGATTGACTGGCAAACACTTCCAACTATTGGGACAAATGATTACACACGATTGGATTTTAACGATTTTACGATTCGGTCAGATCGGATCGATCGAGTAGTTTTTATACTTTAGGTATAAAAGCAAAAACACCATCACCCACTTCACCCGTATTGCCTTATTCACAACCTGGTTTATTTTGTGACTCGCAACACAGTCCCGTGTGACCACAGTTTCCCCATTACATCATGGCAACGATTCATGCAGTCATTGCACCCCACCACCACCACCACTGGCCAACGTTCAAACTGAACCCAATAGATTTATAATTTTTGAATTTGACGCAAAACACAATGTCCGTACACTTAAATAATTTAAAAACACTAATCGTAATCCCTGTATGGAGTCCATCCCCGAGCACACGATAAACCAGGCCTGCGAGCTCTCTCGGGCCATGTACACTGTACATTTCCAATTTTGACCAAAGCGATTCCGCAAAGTCACTAAAGATTCCACTGCCATCGCACTCAACGCCGGAGAGGCGCCGTCTCTCCAGTCTTAGCTGCCACAGGCCCCTTCGCCTTGAAGCCTTTGTCGCGCAGCAGGTGGGGACGAGGGACTCGCCTGCCGGCAGTGAGGCGCGGTCGTAGGGCGGCGGAAGGCATCACAAGTGCTTGTGCTTGCCGTTCGCGGTGGGCGTGGAGACGACCCGTTCGGCCGCTGCTGCGGCGGCTCGCTCCATGCCCTTCTCCAGCCCGGCTTGGTACACAGGCTTCATCACCTGGAATTGCATTTATAATGTTCACTTTTTGGAACTGTGTGAAGGTGTCGTTGGGCTTCGTGAATGCCTACATTATCCCAAAGCCAATTGGCAGTGTCGTCTATCGTCACGCCCAGCTCTCTCATTTCCCCGCTGTATCTGCAAGGAGAGAAATACCTGTTAATTCCAAAGTGTTCGTCGAGAGGCTTTGTAAAGTCCCTTTGACGATGAGTCTTACCTGATGTAAGCCCATAGGACCAGCGTCAGCAGCGCCATTCCCATGCACAGGTTGCAGAGATTGGCCAAAGGGTAGAGCCCTACGAGCCCTAACACGCCGCTGAGGACGTAGAAGGTGAGCGCGATCGCAAAGAAAACGGACGGTGTACGCGCAGCCTTAAATATGTTTTTGCTCTCGTTGTGTGAACGGAATTGCAGGAAGTGGTCTTCCAGGTCCTGCAACGCCAGTTTAACCCTTAGAAAACTACGCTTAACCAATCTTGACCACTCTCTTTGATCGGATGATGATGCAAACCTGTGTCAGCTGCTGACAATAAGCCTGACTGAACTCGTCTCCTCCCATCTTCCTCTTGGATCTGAACGCGTGAAGCGCCTTGTCCCGGATCCGCTTGTGCTCCGCTTCTAATAATTGGGCCTGGAGGTAGGGCTTCGCCCCTCCGCATATCTCCTCCATTAGGGTCGTGTATACTTCGCGTGCTTCCGCCACCGCTGCTAAGTTGTTTGCTTCGGCCGTGGCCTGAAATTTATTTTTGTTTTTAAATTAAAACAAATCTTTATTTTATTAATTTGTGTACAAAATACTTTTTTTGACACGGAATTGTGTAAAACCTCACCACTAGCATGCTTTTCGGCTCCGGCAGGTCGTTGCCTTTGTAAATGTTCATATAGGCCTTGAAGTAGAGCAGCAGGTCTTTGGCCCTGACCCTTTGTCCGTTAATCTCCTTCACCATCAGGTTGTCCGGAGCCAGCAGCATTGGCACCAGCTGCTGCAGGGCACGCTTGAACTCCACCTCGATGTCTGCAAAGTCCAAATAAATCATCACCAGCCTTTATCATATATGAATGCGAAGGATATTTATCTAAAGCAATGCTTACCCGAAAGTCGTCCGTCGAAGGTGGGGCTGGTGGCGACCCTCAAGCCCGGGTGCGGCATGAGGAAGCACCCGATCTCGCCGAAGCACGAGGTGATGTGTTTGCGCAGAGACTGCAGCTCCGGGTGTTGCTTGTCTGACACCTGCGACATATTATTTTCTTTCTAGACTACATCTTTCTGATGGATTACATTTGTATTACCAACAGTTTAAGAGAGATTAAAAATACCTTGAGCCTTCTGGAGAGGATGACCTGTCCCCCGCTGGCTCCATAAGGCGCTTCGTAAGGGAAGCTCCAATCGCGAACTACAAACTGGAGTCTTTGGAACGGAGTCCTGCCCCCGTCCTCCAGGGCCAACCTTCCATACTCCGTAAATAACTGGAATCAACAATGTTATCATTATTATTTTGCAATAATTAGCTTTCAATTAAATTAAAATATGACTAAATCAATTTAACTAAAGGTTTCAAGAATATAGTCAATTAAAAATAAAATCCATAACTAGTTGGATTCAAGATCTAGGTCATGATACATGAAGTCTATGTGTGTGTGGGGGCCACACCTGCAAATGCTGAAGGTCGTCTTCTTGAATGTTTTGCGAAAGGTTGTAGATCTGCACGGAGGAGAGCATGGTCGACAGGGCGAACACCGTGGCGCAGTCCCGGACCGTCGATTCACTGTCAAACGCACCCTGGGTGTCCAGGAGGACTATCGCCACCTGCAATTGGACAATTGTCCTGCTTTAGCGAAGAGACAAAACCACATCTCTCTCTCTCTGGTTTGTAAAACTGATACCGGAAAAGGGTTGTCAGGGCTCTACCGAAGAAGAGATGAATGAAGAAGGCAAAATAAGGCAAATGCCAAGATAACGCGAAATTATGAACTCAATAAATTAGTTATATGATACTCGTCAACAGAACTGGGCGTTAAAAGATTACCTCTTCGCCGTCATCCAGAGTGGCTTTGAATATCTCGGACCACATGAGGATGCCAGTGGTATCACGTTCGGAGCCGCCTCGCCAGCTGAACCCGCCGAGGGGTTCCTCATCAGACCCCAGCCAATCTCCACCGCCACCGCCGGAGCCATACTGGAACATTCACAAAAAAATACAAACGTAGCGTAAAACAGATTCACTCCTGTCCAATGCGCTCTCGCATAATCCTGTTACCTTGTGATGCATATACCGAAGAAAGAAGTCCAGTAAGAAAGATTTGCCTTTCCTGAACGCGCCAGCCACGGATATGACCACGACAGATCTATCCTTGATGTCATCCTGCAGCAGCAAATCGGCTAAAGCATCTTCGTCGAGCACGAACGTATGCTCCGGGCCCGTGTTCACCACTTGCACGCCGTGGGGACCTTTGCTGGTCGGCAATGGCTTTTCTGAAACTTTAAACTATCGATTAACCACATCGGTTTATTTCAGTTTTCACAAGGAATTTACTGTACAAACTGGAATATTAACAGAATTTTTTTTTTTTTTATAAAACTACTGCACTATTCATGTAGGTATTAAGCTACAGTGAGCAAGGCCGCGGCACTTCACTAAACTACTCTGTCCCAATAACAGTAGCGTTAACAAAGCGTACTATAATATAGTGCAATGTTTATTAGTGGGTTTAAGCTATTAGAAGCATATAAAGAGCCTATATATATATCTATATATCGCGTTATTTTTATTGTGTCCCTGACGATGTGGAAATACATAAAGGCCTATGGGTAGACTGATACGAAGATAATAAAGAAATAAAACTTGATAGGACATTATTATGCAATACGAAATGCGTTAACATTATAATTTTTAATAACTCAAAATATCCTCAGCGAAAGTTATGTGTTCCGCTCTCACGGTCACAGAACCTTTAATTTATAAGTAAACTGAAGTAAGATAAACCTGGCTCGGATAGATATTCAATTCCATACAAAGCCTAATACATTCTAAATTACTTTCAAGACGTGCGACAAGCAAACTTATACCTAATATTAAAGTAAACACGATCTAAAAACAACAGGTGTTTTCACGCAACTCATTAAACCAGTGACATTCGTTTGAAATAACCTTCATATTTACAGTTAGTATCATAAGCTAAGTTCATACGATTGTTAAGAGCTGATAATCTCAGCTTAAACGGTAAAACAAAGCAGACAACTATATATTAATTAAATAAATACAAAATATATTTGATTGTGAAAACAATACAATCACTGAATTCACAGGACTAGCATAGCATTCATGGCGTAGTAAAACCGACAATTTATTTCTGTTTTTATTTATATGAGACGTCGTAATTTGAAACAGTAAAACTGCAAAGTATGTGAAATTGAATTCACTAAAACGTAAACATAACTATATGATTATATTATATACTATTATTTTAAACATATAAAAATAAATATTTTTAAAGTATTGTGTTGTTGTAACCTCCAACACAAAAGCTCATTTGGAGGCCACAATAAAATAATGTGCGAAGCTGTTTTGTTACTTGGCTAAGCCACAATACCAACTCATTAAGTAATTAAACGCCTTGTAATAAGCAATCCGATGGTAGGATATGAAGCTTGATTCGAGTATCATTAATGAAATTTCTAGTAATATTTACATTTAATTTAACACGAAAAAGCATTTTCTCATAAAACAACTACGCTTAAAGTCGATAATGCTTAGCGCCACTAAAAACAAACAATGGTCCATTGTATGGAAAACACGAATAGAAAACACATTTTAAATAATTTTGAGCGTACCAGTTTTAAACATAACATTGTGCCTTTTTTATATTAACACAACATATAGAAAAAAAACTTCTTCAACGGAATTAAACGCGTTTTAAAGTTATGAGTTATGTTAATTACAATAATTAACAAAAGCATTTGACAGAGGACCAAAATATGTAGCGTATGCATGTATGTCACAACAATTCATCAACACTCACGATCGATATTAGAATCTGTCTTAAATGTATGGTTGATCTGCAAGTTAAGTCTGCCAATCACTTGATCACCTGCAAACAAGATGACCACTTCAACATTTACGTGAAATTCAAAATTAAACGTTCACAAGTACATTCCTTTTAATACGTTACGAATAAACCCTTGTGTAGGAAAAAAAGCTTATTAATGAGAGTTTGTCATACGTAATCGACGTAAGAATGTATTTTTTCCCATTCGCATTAACATAAAATGCAAAATTTATACAATTTAATTTTTTTTAAAAACACAATCCAGTTTTGGGGCCTTTATTACATCGCTTATCAGTATATCCATCACGGAAAGGTTAATGTTATTTTCTATGAAAGATTAATATGTATGGTTTAAATGATAAAGACTTCAGGGAAGTCCCGTTGGTCGCTTAATTCTCATTATACCTATAACCCTACACCACCATAACCTATAATTCTCATACATTCTCGGCGAATGTGAAACGAACGATGATTGACAGGAAGTGATTGTAAATTAATAATGGAAGCTGAGCTTGGGATCACTTCAAATGTATGCGTTCGCTGTTTACAATAGGATTTAATGTTGCCTGTTCAGATGTTACATCTGATGGAGGTGAGAGAGCAAGTTCGTATCGAATTTCCCGCAACCATGCTTATCCAAATTATGTTTCGGTAAAGCGGTATGACGGAGATACGATATAATGTCTGATTTTATTATTTATTTACGTAATAAAGTTATTACACTTAAATTATTCTTAACTGCATGTAACAACCGCTTATATTGTTCCACTATCACTCCTAACCCTGTCAAAAGATGATTCATGGTGCACCGAATCGGGCATTGCCGACGTAGACTTGTTTGGAAACGAACCGAAGCAATGGATGCCTCCTGGGCCGGAAAAAAATATCAAGGGCTCTTAGTAATAATGAATTCTAAAAACTAAAAGCTTAACGCGTTCAAAAAATGTTTTTTTTAAAAACGATATCTTATTACGGTATTATTATTGGTTAAACAATTAAGGTAAGCAATCATGAATAAAACGAATAATCACTGCGTCATTGAAGATCAGAAAATACCCATAAAAACATGTAATCAATGTATGCCGTCAATGTGGGACCGCAGGTGTATCCTGGCTGATCTCCAGCCGCGGTTATTGACATGGTCAGCTTGGGACGTAGCCAGAACCATGACTACTCAATGTTTTCTCCGAATGACGTATGGAGCTATTATTTGATCTGGTATTTAGAGAATGTTGAAACTTTTTAAATTAAAAGAACTTACTTTAAATCAAGGTGAGACTTATTATTTAAAAGAAATCTCACAAAAATCACGTCATCATGTTAGATAGACTGGTTACACGTGTTTCTTACGACTTAAGTGAAGAATTCGTGTTGTCAAGTCGTTAAACGTCAATTGATTAGAAAAACACGTCCTGTGCTTTCACTAGCCGTTCGTCGTTGCAATTTTTTTCAATGTGGTTCAATTATTGAGTTGAGTAGTGACTTAAAAAAAGTGTAATGTTTTCAAAACTGTTACTTCGCAGCGAAGGAATGCGTACGCTGTAATAGGATCATCCACGAGTGACATAATCTCTTCAGACGTAAGCCATTGTTCTCACTTTCCAGTTTTTTCTTGTAAATAACACCTGTATCGATTTCGTTCGTATTGCTACGATCAAGTTAGAAAGAAAAAAAGTCGTTCAATTGACTTTTAGACTGACTTAAGGATAGTTTTATTGCTGAACCTTCGTATCTTTAGCAATAACTGAATTAAGAAATGTTTTCAAACTTTTTCGGAGACAGTAATTTCGACTTACAATATTTTAAGAAAGAATTTATTTGTTTCATTAAAATTTGTGTTGTCATGCAGCTACAAAATCAGTAAATGATTTTTAAAAACGAAATGAAAGTTATTGTGACTATAAATCTTTTTTTTGTCTATCAGTGTTAATACAAGTTTGAAAAGACCAAAGAGCATTTATGCAATTCGATTTTTTTGACATATCGATTGAAGTGAAACGATTGCCAACCAAAAAGTTCCGTTACATGGAGATTAACTTTCTAAACAGCTGATTAACTCCTATTTATTCACAGACGCACTCGTCACATTGACGTGCCAAAAACATTTTACATATCCACTCCGTACGCTGCCAATTCGCTATCTTGTTATTCTATGTACAAACGGTATCAAATTGTATTTAATACGAGTGGCAAACGCCCTTGGCTCTATATAAAAATTCCAATTCAAAACGGTTTATTTTGAATCATTACATAGGTTACACTATGATATTTATTACCAATAAAAGAACCTCGAATAAAAAAAGGAACTTCATATCACGCGATATAAAAATCTTGAATCCATTGTTTGTTTAGACAGGAACTAATTAGGCGTAAAATTGGATTACACGGCATTGTCTTGAAATGCGTTGTCGGCCAACGACCGATACAGATGTGGGTCATACTTAACTATGTCACAGACCATTTTGTGTACTCATGCCACTAAAATATTTGAATAATCACTCCTATGTTACCATAAACAATCAAACGTGTATGTTGAATGAGAATTACATTCATGAAAAACCTAAAGATGGTAAGACAACATTCCAAACTGGTCTGTGGCAATTGCCAAGAGTTCAGGTTTGTTTATATAACCCATTAGGGGCAAACAGCAGTTCCGTTAGCTATAGGTGCTAATCGAATGTGAATCGGCGGAGCAGGTCAAGAAAGCGATCATTTCTGATATAACTTTCTATCGTGCCATACGTGTAACACTTTATTTACACAAACATTCTATTTTAATGTTAGCGTCTTTAGATTATTACAATTGTTTTTTTTTCTTATATAAAGTTGATTAGGATACACCGTTCTGAATGTGGGTTTGCCAACAATTTGTTCAAACAGCTTCAAATTGTTTGTAAACGTGGAAATTAACGTGTTCCTACGCTATGTTAATTTTCATATATCACACTAAGAACTTCAGGGAACTATAGATAGAACTTCGCTTACCGAATTGTATTTAATTAAGAGCAATACAAAACGTCATCTGCTGGGATTTATCGTCGGCCAGTTAAATTAATCATAATAAATATAACGTCAATATTAAAACATAACCTTGGCAAAAAAGCAGAGATGTACCGTTTCTGCGGAAACTAGAATAATAAATAGCTGATTTGATTTTACTATTTTAGGTATAATTCAATTACACCAAAACCCATAAAGATATTGTCTCAATTCGGTCTTTACTCATAAAATTATTGAGATTACATTTAAAATATTAAAGCCATTAACAATCAGCCAATGCGTCCGAAGTGCAATAAATTGTATGAAAAAGCATAATTGCGATAAAGAATGTCAATGCATGTGATAAAGTACGTTTTATTTATTAAGACGTGTCAATCAATTAACTGTAAACAAAAAGGCAATGCAATTTTGACAACAACATTATCTTATTTACAATTAAAAACTTGAACCTGCAAGTTTTGTCATTGTGCAAAAATACTTTATTCAATTAGGATTGTTAACAACCAATTTTTAACGTTACTACAACTCAATTAACACTGCGCGCCCTCAGCTGAGAAGAACCCACAATATACAGAGTGAGGTTGTAATTATAGACCGGATAGATTTATTGAACATATTTCTGTGCTGTGTTAGGCTAGTTTGTATTACTGTACAGCAAATTATAACGACACGATAGCAATTAGGAAACAGAAGAGACAGGAGACGTAATTTTTTTTTACAGAAGAGGGGGCAAAGCATAGATACTCATGTGGCGGGCAGCTGGTTCCATAACGTGGTGGTGCGTGGTAAGAAATGTCCTACGAAACGCGCAGTGGTGGAACGACAGACATCAAGATGATACGAAACAATGATTTTCTTTATTTATTTAGGAATTGTTTTGAATTATCGAAGTGTTGTAATAAAATCGCAAATAAAATGCATGATTGTTGTATAACATTAACAATAAATACAGGCTACGTATTACGTTAAGTTGACCTATCGAGAGGTGAAGGACCAACAAAACTAGTTTTAATAAGACAAATCATTTAAAATATACATGTTTTTTGCTACAAAAACATTGCATATGAATATGTATGAGCAATTTATAATTAAAGTATTATAATAAATGTTTTCAACTTTTTAAGGATGTAAATAAATAAAAAATAATTTTGGTCATATTCCATGTGAAGGGAATGCATGTGATATAAGTTTGTTTTAACCTTAGAGGCAATGTTAAATCATTACTTAAATAATAAAAACAAAGTTATAATTTAACAGTTCAGTAAATTAATTTATGCACAATTACATTGCAATTTACAACTAGACGTGGACGTCAGGTTACATAAAAATGTTTACATTTAAGCTGACACAAATCATGCCGGCATATTTAACTTTATAAAGTAGCAATTACACATTAAGTTACATATTTTTTAATATATGTCATTCATTTTGCAATTCTGAAACAAAAAAAACTGATAATCTTATCAGGTCACATTTAACAGCTCACTGTTACTGTTTTTGATAGCCCGCAATATATTTTGATATTATCATTAGTTATCAACAAATTTATTGGGTCATATCAGTTATTACTACTTTCACTCACTCTTAAAAACAAAATTTTGATTTTGGTTTTTTGCTAGGTTTAAAAAATAATACCAACGATGAATAATGAATTTAAGTTACTATTAGGAAAAAATATATGTGTCTGTGTGTTTTATATAGCATGGTATATTTAAAAAATGCATTAAGTAAAATAGAAGATTAATCAATATATCTACATATAATCTTACTACTATATTTTTTCTGATCTGAGCTGTATGCTATTTGGTCATTTGCTTTTGTACAATAGTAGAATAAGCCTTTGTTTACATTTCATGTTTGATTATTAAGCATGTTCCGCCTTAAGCTTAAACAATATTATAAAATCGTCCGCTAAAATATTTCTTGTTTGACAAAATCGGTAAAACTTACAAAAAATATTGTTTTGATTACAAGGTCATGTTGAATTGTTAACCTTCATAATTATATACAATTCAATCACGCGAGAGCTTAAGAATATACAGGTAATATTTATTATTTTGGATGATACCTAGACAATGCAATCTGTGTAAGATTGATAATAAAAACACTTACGTGATGAAAGGCTTCTATCCAAACCTCCCGTCATCTTAGCGCTCTAGGATCACTCTTTAAGTTATTCAAAGCGTGAGGAGATAAGATCTGCAATATTCTCGACTGTGGGCACCAAAATCCAGGCAGCAATTATAAAAAGAACCCATTTTCAATGTCACAAGTTACACGAGGGTAACTGGCGCGACGCAGAAGGTGCACCAAGCACTGACATAACACGCACTATAAAATATAATTTAACTATGATTACCTTCTTCCTCATGAATATCCGATTCCCGATGTTTGTATTCCTCGATATCAGCCATGACCAATCTTTATTTATTTCGCGAACTGACTTTGAACATAGCGAGAAACTAATTTTTCCAACACGACGCAGATCTAATTGTCAAGTGTCAATGAATGTCTAGTGAGATGTCATACGTAATACGACTAATGAATTATCGGCTCATAGATACACCTTCTATCAACAGATCAATAAAACTCACAAAAAATCTGTAATTTCTTTAATATATGACTAAACTTTAAAAATGAAAATCCTAAGAAAATAAATTTTATTGTATAGTGAACCAATCTTTATTTCATACATATTTATTGGAGACAGCTGACATGAATGTCTTTATTTTTCTATACTTGATCTGTGTCATTCTTAATCCCTATTCGGATAGGTGTCAAATTTCGTTCCCTATAATTGGTAAATCCAATACAATAATTTATAAACCATATAGACGCCTGTCGTTACTCTGAAATATTGTTTTTATTTTAAATATCTAGAATTTACAGAAGTCATCTAATAACAATGCAGGTAAGTCAATACTATACATTATTTTTACATCTGAAAAAGTATATTAACTACTGATGATCTGTTTAATTAAGAATCCCAATGAAGATACAGAATGGAATGATGTTTTACGTTCTAAAGGAATTTTACCGCAAAAGGAAAAGGAAGTCTCAGAAGATGAAATTGTTAATATGATTGAGCAGACCATACAGCAGAAACAAGCTGAAAGTAAGTTGTTACGGTCTAATAATCTCGAATAGGTTAATATAGACCACCTGTATCAGGTGTTTCTAATTCTAACAACGGTATCGATCACGTCATAATATAGGTGTCGTTTTTCATTCAAATATCATTAAAAAACTACAAATGTAGTATTTGGTAAATAAAGTCTTAAGGTAAATACCTTAAGTCACGATATTAAAATACCATAAAAATTAAGTTTCAGATGTGCAACTACTATATGAACACTACTTTGAGTAAGTTTTATAGAATGGTTTTAAATCTTTTATCTAATGTTTTAGAGGACAAGCAGTTATCAGAACTAGATCTGGATGGCTTAGATGAACTGGAGGATTCTGAAGATGAGGCAGTCATTGAGGAGTACAGGCGGAGAAGAATTGCTGAACTAAAACTTTTAGCTGAGAAACCCAAGTTTGGTGATGTTAGAGAGATCTCAGGACAAGATTATATACAGGAAGTAAACAAGGCTGGCGAAGGCATTTGGGTTGTTTTACATTTATATAAACAAGGGTATGTATGTTTTAAGAAATACAATTCTGTACAATAAATCTCAATTGTTCCAGTTTCACATAAAATTAACATTTCTTTCCAGAATCCAGCAATGTGCTTTGCTCAACCAGCATCTTAGAGAATTATCTATGAAATACCCATGCACAAAGTTCTTGAAAGCAATTGCACAGACGTGCATCCCTAACTTTCCAGAGCGAAATCTACCCAGTGTTTTTGTGTATTTTGAAGGTGATCTTAAAAAGCAGTTTGTAGGACCACATGAACTAAGGGGCACTTCTTTGACCTGTGATGGTAAGGAATAAATACTTTTATAGACTTCTTCAGATAGATTTGATCTCAGAAACCACATCTTGATAAAACTGGTCTTGTGTAGGTTTATGCCTAGCCTTTTTTTGTTCATATACACACATAATTTGGTGTTTTCATAATTTCAGAACTTGAGTACTTACTTGGTAAAGTAGGTGCAGTGGATACAAAAATTAATGATGACCCAAGACCTAAGATTAAAGACAAACTTTTTGAAGACCTTGGTAACAACGACTGGTGACATATTTTTAATATTTATTGTGCAAATCACAGATTTATTTTATTTTAAAAGTGTTATATGTCTTGCTTAGGCAAAATTAAAAATAATTTAAATTTTTTAATATAATGTTTAATAATGCAATATTTAAGTATTACAATTCAATCTGTTCAATATTTTTACATATATCACAAAAATACAAACATGAAACCAATTGTCGAGATTGTATTTTTTGTCCCTCATCTGTATTAAAAATAAGATTGAAATTCATATACTAAAAATTACTAATTTAAAGAATGTTCAGTCAGATTATGAATTTGTATATATTACAAATGCAACCCTTTTAAATAGGCATTATATATAACTTTTCCTTCACATACATTGAACAAATTATCAACTAACAAGCTCTCAACAAGTTCAAGGCCGACACACATTTGGCCAGACAAGTGTCAACGGGTGCCCTCGAGCGCATTCCCAACTCAAACACTGTGTCTAAAAGTTTAGCCCCATGCTCTTGTATCCCGCACACCAGCTCCGGGAGTTTTTCTAACACACTCGTCACCACTTCTGGTTGAGGCGACTCCAGGCATTCCAGGATTGCTTGCAGGCCTGAAAGTGATTTTCACACGTATAAAAATGGAGATCAGTTTATTTTGTGAGGGTCATATAAGCTCATTCTTGGCACACCTGGTCGCGTGTCGGGCGCAGCAGGCAGCAGCTTGGTCAGCAGCGACAACGCTGCGTTTCTGAGCGCGGCGTGTGGCGAAGCGGCGAGCGGTGCAGCGCAGCGTAGGATCGCGTCCGCACTGCGCGGTCCGCCCCAAGCCCCGCCTCGGCGTACGCCCCACGCCTCTATCTCCTACAAATATCATTTCACACGACACTGTTTAGGATTATTTTATTAAAAAAATAAATTTATAGAAAATTGACAATGGTTGAAGTCATTTATACCTGTAAAATAAATATAATCTGTTTACCTGAATCAACCACTGTAGTTCATCGGGCGAGGCCCGCCTTCGTTGTAAGGCCGTAAGGGCGTGGGGCGGAGGCGTCATGCTGGAGCTCACTTCTCCGCTCGCCACGCCGCTCAACGCGGGCTGATTCCTATTTGGACCGTTGCACATTTTAGTATCAGCCACAAAATGATTTAAGTCTTATCAACCTAAATAATAGTACAACTTACGCGATGCCGTCCCGATGCTTGTGCATGAGGGCGGCTGCTCTCTGCGGTCGGGCTGCGAGGTAGCGCCGGAGGAGGGCGGCCACGCGATGGGGCAAAGCTCCCCCGCCGCCGCCTCCGCCGCACACCAGGCCCAGGAAGCACTCCAGGATGCCGTGGATCTCGTCACTAAGTATAATGATAATTTACTAACCCAGACAAATTCAAACATACCAAATTCTTTAGAATCTATCGAATGAGAACAAGCATCTCTTAGTTTATCATCAGTAGTTCTACTGAATACCTTGCCGGGGCCGCGAACAACTCCCTGTCGGGCAGCATCTCGAGGGCGGCCAGCAGGTGGTGATGGTGCCTCGCCCTCACCCCCCGCAGCAAGGCGCCCGCCAGAGGCAGAGCCCTTTCTCCTGCGCCTACTACGCGAGACCAAACAGCCCGAGCTGCGGATTCGATGCGCCATGCCCTGTCATTGTCAACCTGACGTTTAATCTTCAGACATTGTATTTCATTTTTACCAATATTCATTTCATGGAAATTTACAATCGAAAGATCCGTGTTCAACCTACTTCTGCGAGTGTTCCTTCCCGGACTGGTAAGTGTTCGGCGCGAGGGCAGTGAGCAGAGTGTGCGAGACCCGGTCTGTGGCGCTGGTGGAGGCTCCTGTCAACAGACGGACGCTCGGAGACCCCACTTCTATCCTCGAGCCGGGCCTCTCCTCGCACTCGCGGAGGAGTTGAAGAATTTTCGGTACCTGGATGGATATACGGTATTAAGCCTATGAATCACTCAAGCCGTTTTAAGAGCGTAAACGTACCTTCATATACATGAGCAGCAACAGCAAGGGATGGCCTTCACTGGCGGCCAGCGCAGCGGCGAGAAGCGAGTGGTGCTCGCCGCAGCACCGCAGCAGCAGCGGCAGCCGGGCCTCGATGCGCTGTCGCCCCGCCTCCATGGCCGGCTCCTCCCACGCCTCTTCGCTGATATAGCGGATGAGGACGCTCAGCTTCACAAAATATGTAAAATTTCTTTTATATTCTGCTACCAGAGTCTGTGAGTAATTTACGATTAAAGTACCTGTTTATGCGTGAGTCGAAGTGTGTCTTCGGGCACGTAGTGCTTAGGCGTGGCTCGGTCCCGGCCCTGCCATATTCTGGGGCTGTTCACCAAGGCCTCGGCGAAGTCTAGGACGGCACGAGGAGCCCATTTTCTACAATATCAACGAATTCAGGAAATAAACAACTGAGTGTTTGTTTATAAATGGTTGAATCTATATAAAGAATCCCTTACCCATCCGGCATCAGCAGTTCCGCCAGACACGCGTGAAGAGTTCTCCAGGACGATCGCTGAGCCATCAATGTGACGAGCAAAGGCCGCCAACTCGCGCCGCCACTTACGAACATGACGCGCATCTGGTGTCACGATTATATTTATTTAATTTGCCCTTGACATGCAGCAATTACGTCCATCGCCATAATATTATTTACAAATGACGGCAACTGATACTTACGAGCTTCGAAAGGGTTTCCCTGTGCAGCTCAGCGAGCCAGTCCAGCAGCAGGCCACACCCCAGTGTGCCGTCCGCAAATATGGACGCGGACGTAACTGTCTGTCCGAGCTCTGCTTTCACCTGAACCGAAGAAACGCAATCTCTTATTGTTATCTATTATCTCACTTATCACCCAACAAACTGACCAATGACCACCAACCGGTGAGTTATATTTGCCGTCCTGGCTCCTCTGCAACAGCTGGGTTATCGCGTCGACCACCAGTTGCGTGTCCTGGCTCTCGATGATGTGGTTTCCTATTGACTCCAGTGTGCTCGCCGTTGCCGACTCAAAAGCTATGAAATTATTGAAAGTGATGAAATAATGTAGTTTTCTTAATGAAGTAATAAGCAGCTAAAGAGAGCGTACCCATAATAATCTGTTCCTTAGTGGCGGTGTTCGGTAGCAGCGGAAGGAGCGCGTCGGGCGTACACGCGATGCCCGCTCCCGCACGCACCGCCTCGGACGTGGGACCTCGCACGTACGACATTTGGGGCGACAGCGCGGCGCACACCTGAACCCAAACCAGAGAGTAAACCCGCAGCGGAGGTTTGGCGGCCTGTGCTGGTCGTTTGAAAATGTTGAAATTACCTCTGAAAGACCGGATGGCGCCGCGTGAACCAGTGTCCTGACGAGCGGAGCAGAATACGCCGGCCGAGACAAGAGGCCGCGTAACGCTTGCGCTCCACTCTCCGCCCCGCTACCCGCTGCGCGCAAGAATTCGAGCGTGCTGCGAGTGCACGGCCCACCGCCTTGCTTGCTCTCTTGCACGATTTGCTAACGAATTCAATGAAGTCAGAAAGTTCACAGAGAAATATACCTTGTGAGCCAAATGTGATTAAGTGGGAAGCGGCTTACACTATTAAGTTGAGTGAAAGCCGTATCGAGGTCCCCAAAATAGAGCTTTGCCCCCGTGAACAGCGAGGCCAACAAGGCAGTAACGGAGTCCCCGGACAGACGCGGCACTGCGGAAACACATTCCCACGCTTCGGACACTTCTTCCGGGAGAGCTTCTTCCACGAAAAGAGTGTCATCTAGGCAAGACACACTTCAAAGTTAAAATGTATATTATTCATACCTCCAATTCCACTTATGTACGTAATAGTGTTAGATATTTCTGTCCATAAAACAACTAAGTGCAATCATTTATTTGATTGGTGTATGCCGCTCACCAGGCGGCGGCTGCGGCCTTTGCAGCCTCAGGGCGGCCGCGAAGGCAGCTCCGCCCGTGGCACCCCGCTGACGCTGCACGCGCAGAAGCTGCGACATGTAGCCCCGCTCGACTCCCAGGCGCACCACGGCACCGGCGGGACACGCGTCCAGGGCGCTGAGCAGGGCGCTGCCGAACATATTCAAATTAATATTTTACATTTCCAGCCCAAACTAAAAGAGCAAACATAGGATACCTCATAGACGGCACTGGCATCCCAAACGTTTGTATGAAGAGGGCCAACTTGTGGGCGGGCAGGCCGCGGAGGCCTGCCTCGAGCAGGGCCGGTCGCGCCGAGCGCACCATGTGGAGACGAAGCCAGTCCGGAAGAAGTACACCCTGAAGCAATCGATGGCAAAGTTCTTTAACAAGATTCCCAGCTGTGTACTTCATACAAAACGTCGTGTACCTCTTCAGCGGACTCCTCAACCATAGTGTCGGGGGCGTCGGCGCCTACCCACATCGTCTGCAGCCAAGAGTACATCTCTTGGTTTACGTCAACTGAAACAAAAACCTTAAGCTGTTGAACCATATTGAAGATAATAAATATAAATATTCCTTTAAAGTACTGACACATGGACGGTCCGTAACAGAGCAGTTTCAAATGCGCGTGCGCAGTCACCACGTGAAGGATAGCGCGTCGTCCGTTCGACCACTGTAAGGTGACCTTCTCTCCGCCGGCCCAAGTACTTCCGGCGCCGTCGGATCCTTCCTCCATCGGCTCTTGGAGCTCTGGTTGTTGACCGAGAGTGAGGACCTGGAGATTTAATATTTTTTTGTAAGAAACTTGACACATAACGTACTGCTATTGTGGCTTTGATTTTCAATAGCTTTCACCTGTTTGAGATGCGTATGGAGGATCGTGGTGGCCGCTTGCAGAGCGCGATGATGAGCTCTCTGGTCGCTGCGCCTCTCGGCAGAGGGCAGCACGTGTCCGATCACAGTGGTTCGCTCCATCAGCACTTGGCTTAAATCCTGAAAAACAACAAAACATATCCTATCTACTAAATGCTCCAAAACTCACAGAGGACTCTGTCAATATAAAATCTGCTCACGAGAACGGTATCAGTCAGCTCTTCGGGTGGATTATCAGAGCAATGGTCAGCGAGGAAAGCGAGATAGGCCGCTAGATGCTCCGGGATGCACTCAACGAGTAGGGCCGCGCGTATACGTCGTAAGGCTTCGGCCTTCAGGGCTTCCCAGTGGCGTAAGGATGGTAGTAATGGAAGCCATGTCCTGAATGGAAAATTCTACGTTTATAGCGAAGTATTTATACATAAATACATTTGACCTTCGTGATAAAAAAAGGCGTCTGAGTCTCTTAGGTCATTACTTACTCAGGATTCACGTCGGCGTTATAGTCCAACTCCGTGGTCTCATCTGATGAAGACAGGACAAGCTTCAGGCCCTGAATGAAAAATCATTATCAAAGTTATAAAAAACAATAATAGAAGATGTCCGTGCAAGAACCGGAACGTACTCTTGTGGCAGACGCTCTCGTGGGCGCGTGCGCATGCGCAAGCCTATGCATGTAATAATGCAACACCGCCCGCGCGCCCTCCTCGGTCTGCAGAGTTCGACGCACGTGGGCGCACAACTCACTGGTCTTGCTCGTCTCGCCCGACCCGCCCACGCTGCCCGCCGACAGGAACTCGCAGAGACACTGCACCGGCAGCACACTAGGCAAAATATATTTTCACGTTACCATTGTCTCTTGAAATCCAGTAACGAATCGATTCAGGAGACAGGTCTAACCTCAGCTCCAATCGTTCGTGCCTGAGTAGCTGATGCAGCCAGGGCATCGCACGACGAGTTCCGTGCCGCTCCACCAACTGCAGCAGCAGAGCTGGCTGCCGACACAAGAGTCTTCCTAGGCGTAGTTGGGAGCTCCAACTCTGCAGAGTTTCCAAGACTCCGGCGGGTGGACGCCTCGCTGGCCCCAGGGGCTCCATCAGGGTGAGCTGCAGAGCACGAAATTCGAGCGATTCCATAGAACAGCGAAATACTTAAACGTTGGTATACTGTACCTGGCTGAGCAGCCTCGAGGAATGCTCGGTGATGGGCAAAGGCAGTTTGTTGGCGGCGTTGCTGGCGGCAGCCAAGTGGGTCTCCAGTTGTAAGATGGACGTGCGCTCGGTCTCCGTGCGTTCCGTCTCCCCTGGGCCGTTGGTCCATTCTATGGATGGCTTTCTGTGAATTAGGCATGTTCAGAAAAATAAATGAATAATAATAATAAATAATAAGTATGAAAAACACGCTCACCCTGTAATACAGCACTCGATCAGTGCTCTCAGCGTGGGGTAAGTGGTGGCGGCTCGTTCGGCGAACTGCTGCGGGTTGTGAGCTGCCAGCATCGTCAGCACCAGCCACCCGCGCCAGTACAGTGTCGTGATAGCCAGCGACGGGGCTGCATACCTTCAAATCAATACATGAATTAATTGCAAGTTTGAAAACCGGACGAAATAACCCAGCACAGATGGGTGCTTTAGCAAAGCCAAGTTAGGAATTAGTTTCAGCTTGAATCCATACCCAGCTGGCAGCGTAATATTATCCGGTGGATGGAATTGGCATAACTGGAATATATAATCGGCAATTTCCAGCTTGTCCACTTGCAGGGGCCCATCTTCCGGGGGCAAGGCACAAGCTCGACGGACCAGTTGCTCCAAAAGCTCAAACACTTCCGCGGGGGACACGGGGATCTCCTGAAAGGGATCACATTAATCACACTAATAATCTGTTTCATAATAATACGCGAATCAAACGTACTTTAGACAGTCCAATAAAAATGAGTCTCAGGATGGTGTGCTGCGACAGAGGTGCTTCGCAGCAAAGCCGGTAGGTGAGGGCCCGCTCGGACTCCGGGGGCCAGTTGTCCACCTTGCTGTAAGTCTCAGCTGGCTCCACGAACATTATCTAAGCAAATAGTATTAATTATAGATATATTGTAGCCACATAGCCATAGTTATGCTATGATGGACCTGAAGCACACCTTATTGAGCGCGTGCTGATAGTCGTGGCGCTGAGGTCGGTAGACGCCCACGGCCGTGTCCAGCAGCCACGCCAGGGCCTGCTGCTGCAGGGCGGCCAGGTTGGCGCGGTAGTCGGGACAGTGCGCCCGCTGCGTCGCCGTCACCAGGCAGCAGCAGCAGAACAGGTCGGCCAGGGACGAAAATGCGCGTTCACGGATCTGACATCGAGTTTTTTATTTGAGAACAAAACGAGATCGTATCGTACAGGTCACAAGAAAGGACCAACGGTCACCTCTTGCGGGGGGTCGTGGGGCGGCGGGTGCGCCAGCGCATGCGCGAGAGGCAACAAGGCCTGTGCGTCGGAGCGAGCGGCGCGTATACACTCGCGGGTCAGCGCTCGCAGCGGACGCAAGTAATCCTCCGTACGGAGAAGGAGCTCCTGTAAATATTTCAAAAAAACTCAACTTGAAAACTCAACGAAACGTCTAAACTCAGCTTCTTAATAGTAGATAGTGTACCTGGTAAGTGTCAGCCATAGCAGCGGGTACGAGCTGCGGCTGCGCGTGTATGAGGGCCGCGAGCACGGCCATATTGTTCGGCGAACGCACGTTTGACAGCTCGTTATAGATCGTGTGGGTCACCACACTGCGCAACAGGGCCGGACTCTCTGTCACCATCTCCCTGCAAAACAATCATTTACAGGTTATATACATATAGACAAGGGATATAGGGGATCAAACGCCCTAAATGGTGGCGCCATGACCTTCAGACCGGTTTATTTTGGAACCTTCGGAGCTTTAAATATAAGTAAATTATTGACGTACACAAGTGATGGTAAAGAAATATGAAAATACACGAATAATACCTAAGACAAGACTGATAAGCGCTCTGCAGCGGCTTGGTCTTGAGTCGCATCCGAGCGAGTTGCGCCAACACTTCGTGGTCGCGCGCTGCGCTCGGGCCAGACGCGCACGCGTTGGCGCACACGTACGCGAGCAACTCCTGCGCAGCACGCCACGTCTTGCCCGAGTGCAGCCAGCCTTCCAAGCGGGAGGCTGCTATCATTCGGATCTAGACACACAAATTAGGTCACATATAAATAGCTTAAATACAAGGAGTTAACATTTAATCAAGATTGTTTTATATGTTCAAATGGCCATCGTTACGAAACAGGAAAAACTACCTCAGGGAATCCACATGTTGCGGACAGAAGTTTAAGAAAACCCTTGCCCATGGCATCAGGCGCGGCCCGCCTTTGTATCTGCTCTTTAATGGCCTCCAGCACAAGTGCCTCCACACTCTCATAACTACTGGAATATCTGGAAAATGAATGGATTTTATTTTATATTTAATTGATATATATAAATAATTGGGTATTTGGAACACTAAATCAGCTTGATTACTACACTATTACAATTATTAAAAGCACCAGGACACTTGAATACTTCATTGGATAACATAATTGCGTTTTCGGCGTCCGCAATCGGGTGAACACATCGCATTTGCAGCTTCTATTTACCTGGGAAAGACGGTATACTCCAGCTCAGTGTTGTCCACGTCATCTTCCGTACTCCCCATCAACGGCGAGCCGGATCCTGACGGGGACATTGTTCCTAAGAGTAATATTTATAAGGTATATAAAAAACACATTCATTTGTATCAATGTCATCAGCAATTTAATTTACCCAAAGTACTCTCGGTGGGTATAAGATGCGGAGGTGGCTGTTTGGTGCTGAACGCTGTGACAATGTTTTCTACCAGGCATTTGCACCATGAGCAATCTACCCACCACCTTTCATTTAGTGCGTCGTCCAGGTATACCTATGTATAATATGCAGTTAAACATATTTAAAGTTGCAAAATATTGCTCACAAGGTTGCAAACAAGCCATTGGTTGGACCATTTATAATTATAATTCCAAATGTATTAACTTCAAATTATTGCTTATTGTTGGCTTTGTGTTTTTATATGTTAATATGACTATGGATAACAGTAAATATGCAAACTTGAATCTCTTTAGTAATTTCCATCTTACCTTTATAAAAGTGTCTGGCCAGTTGTTACTATCCTTATGTCCTGCATAAAGCATATTACAGGCTAAAACAAAGACAAGTGGATTGCCTTTACTCTTAAACGCTGCTCCTTGTTCCCTCTTCAGCAATGTACAAAGTGTTTGAGTGACAGTCTCATGAGCAAACATATTAGGACGGATCTTTGTTAAATACAGCATACTCATACATAGTATTGGATCAGGTTTAGACCTTTGAGACTTTAAGAGACGAATGGAACCTGTTAAGAGTCCAAGCTGAAAAATAAAATATAAACCTCAATATCTTCCTTAATTTAATTTCCTCAAAATTATATACTTTTTAAGTATGCTTTGTTAAAATTTGCTAATGTTATACTTACAAGTTTGTCAGAGTTATGTGTATCCAGAGCTTGCAGTACATTAGGAACCAAGTCCACAGGATCTATCTCAAGGGAAGTTGTAGATACTGATTCTGCAGGAGAACCAATCCTTGACCTTTTATTTGGCGGTTGGCTTCCAAAGCCTGTGCTGTCTCTTTTCCTTTCCACGACACCTACATTTTTCAAAACATAGTGTTATTACAAAACCCGACATATATAATAAACTTTGTACTTATATCTTACCACTCGTAGAAGGCTTATGTATGCTTCGTTTTTCGGAGTCTCTCGAAACAACCACAGTCGATTTGGTGCCCAAGGCAAATATATCCTGAGGATGTTGTGGAGCCTTGCTCTTACCCCCACGACCGGTTGAAGACATTTTACCACGCTCCATTGTGGTAAGTACGTATATAATTGCTTCACTAATCACTTCATCATTTTCTTATACAATTTTTTGTCAATTCAGACATTAATTTTAATAATAACAATATCACCTCTGCATGTAAGTGTGTTTAGTAAATTTTTTGACATTTCAATGTTCAAATTAATGCTGTGCGGAATCAATAATCGATTAATCGAGTTTGATCATAATCGATTTAGAAAAAACATATTTCTGCCGGCCTCTAATATTTGAACCTGTGGTGTTCCAGCAACCTCAGTTCCCTCAGAAAGAATATTTTCTAAAACTGGTCAGATCACAAATTTGAGATGTAACCAGCTGCTCCCAAAGCACCTGGATTATATTATATTTTTAAATGTAAACTGGAAACTGCTTGAAAATAAGATTGTGTAAATTATCATTAGGTACCTATCTTTTAGAAGTAGAACAGTGAATCCAAAATGAACATTGCTTTGTCTTGATTGATTTGACTTATTTTAATAGCCTTTGTTTTAATAACTTATTTTTTAACTTTCTTACCTTGCAAAAATAAAATTGTAATGACTAATAAATCTTAAAAGTACTTTAAGTAGTTTTTGTCTGTTCAGACTTAACATATGAAAATAATATTAGGATATCTTCAGCTACATATTTTAATGTGTAATCCTTACTTTATAAAAAGCATAAATTTATTTTAATAAATGCGAAAGTGTGTTTGTTTGTCTTTCTTTCGCATCTCAACTACTGGACCGATTTGGATGATATTTTATATGCACATAGTTGGAGGACGGAGAGTGCCATAGGCTCGTCTATATCTCGAAAAATTTAAGAGTTCCTATGGTATATTTTGAAAACCATATTCCGCACCAGCGAAGCCGCAGGTGTTCCCTAGTAGTTACAACTTACAAGTAATCAAGCATAATCGATTAATGATCGATAATTTTTTTAGGATAATCGATTATCATAATAATCTAATCGGTACATCACTAGTTCAAATGTCTCCAGTATAGGCTCATCAAGATGTAAATAATATTAAGATTTAAGAGAACGCAAAAACTGTCAAGAAACAGCAGTGGCAGATGCATTGGCATTTGGCATGGAATGACAGAAGCTTAGGTTAAAACTTATCAGTTATCACTAATATTATTAAACAAGTCTATCGGCCAATAAAGTAGAATGCCGAAAATCTAGACGAAAAGTATACATCTGTATAAATCTACCAAATCTTGTATATTATAACATTTCTTATAAAAATAAAACAATTTGTAATGACCTCTTTTACAAGATATATTCGAATGAAACACAGTGTTTTAATCATTTAGGATGATGATTATTTAAAAGCAAACTATTGGTTGTTTCTCGTGATGATCAGTAGAGTGAGTTAAGATTAAATAATATGATTTCGGTCGTTTTATTACAATTGTTGTTATTTGTTAGTGGGAAAAAAATTGGTTTTATTACGTGGTCTGACAAGGCAGTTATATCCGTAACCAATGATGTAAAGTCTATCCCTCCAGTGCACGTCGCTAGGGCGACTTACAACAATGACATTAATTCAACTGGGTATGTATTTCTGCGAGAGAGCTAGATGTTTACTAAAAACAAAGAAAATAATTGTACTTGATAATAATATCACTCTTAATATAGATGGGCCTTCTTGGAACTACATACATCACCAGATGCCAGTGATGAGAAGCAAGCATATGCAGCTGGTTTCTTGGAGGGATTTCTCACAAGAGATCTTATCTGGATGCACTGGCAAAACATGTTGAAAGGGTAAAAATTTGTACTGTTTCTTGATAACGAATTCGTTATCAAGAATATATAATTATAGAGAAGTCTTATAAAGAATTGTCTAGTCCAAATATAAAATTCTTTAAGATAAAAACAACACAGAAGCTCTGAATTTAAATTTCAATCCTATTGTGCCAATATTTCAGATATTGTTACAACAAACAAGATGTTTGTGGTCTGATAGAAGAATATGTGGACATAAATGAACGCTATGTAGCTGATATGATTAATACTAATCCAAATGATCCATACTGGTACCATGTATGTTTTTTTTAACAAAATTTAATAATTGTTAAATAAAATCAATGATTACTTATCAAATTTCACAATTTCTTTAACCTTTTGTTATGTTATTTTATAATTATTTTTATTTATTTATTTTGAATCAAGGTAAAACTATACAAGATACAGCTGGAAGGTTTAGCCGCTGGCTACAACCAGGCAACTTCTGATTCCTATCAATGGCTCACTACTCGTGATATATTGTAAGTGTACTGAAACTTGGGCTAGAGTAACACAGAAGGACCATTTGTGTAGCAAAAGAAATTAACAATCATTAGTGTTAAAGGATATTTAGGTCATTGCTGCACATTCTGTTGTTTCCCTAATAGAATCAGTCCTTAGTATATCAGAAACCTTCCTCTTCTCGTAAATTTTATTATTGTTTTGTTCTAATATTTGTTGGCTTGAAAACATAATTTGTAATTGTGCTGGCAATGATATTTCGATTCACTGGTATATAATTCTGTTTGTAAAAGAATTACATTTCAGATGGATCAACATGTTAGGGGACCTTGATGACTTGGCATTTGCACTAACTTTACCAAAAAACACGCCTGATAACCTTCTATTTGGGGAACATTGCAGTGGTCTAGTTAAGCTATTACCAGATAATGCAGAACTCTTTACATCTCATGTTACCTGGAACAGGTAGGAACATAGCAGCTTTTGTGTCGGAATACAATCATTTTTATGCTATTATTTTACCATTAAAAACTCTGTATTACCTATTTAAGTACTAAGTGATGACATGCTGTGTTATTAATTGACAACTTTATGTGTTTCAGCTACCAATCCATGCTACGATTTCAAAAGATGTACGTCCTAAGTTATCATGTATCTCCAAAAAGTGCTAAACGGATTCCTGGTAGGAAAATGTCCTTCACATCCTACCCTGCTTTTGTGCAGGTAAGATTAGACCATGCTTTCATTCTTTTTTTTTCACTATCTACTTAATATGTATTGAAAATTCAAGTCTTAGAAGTTAATGTACTGTAAACAATATAATGTCAGTCAACAGATGACTGGTACATAACTTCAGCTGGTTTGGTGGCTGCGGAAACAACAATCGGCAACAGCAACAGGACGCTTTTCGAGTATGTGCAGCCCACAGGACAGGTAACATTTTCTTAATATGAAGAGTATAAACTTTTTACTTGGGACTGGTAACATGCTGATAAAAATTGTGAATTAAAAGAGTTAAAAATATTGGTTAAAATGGCAACACTGAATATGAAATTTTATAAAATGTAGGTAATGGAATTTGTGCGAGCAATGGTGGCGACCAGATTGGCAACGAGTGGAGACCAGTGGATCGACTTGTTCCGTAGGCACAACAGTGGGACTTACAACAACCAATGGTTAGAATTTGATATTCTATTCTTTCTGATTTGGGCATTATGATTTGGGTAGATTCAAAGAAATTTAATTAATTTGTTAGGTACATAGTTGACTACAAGAAGTTCAAGCGAAAAACGGAGAAAGCAGAGGGCAAAGTCGAGGCTGGGTTGTTATGGGTGATTGAACAACTGCCTGGCTTCACGGAGGCGGCAGACCTGTAAGTGATCATTGCAATTATTGGACCTTAAATACCGCGTCCGTACGAAGCCATGGAATTCTTTTACAGCACTGAGGAGCTCAAGGCCACATCGTACTTCCCGTCCTACAACATCCCGTACTTCCCCCGCATTTTCAACCTCAGCGGTGGGAACGAGCGAATCGCTACATTCGGGGACTGGTTCGCCTACGACACGAACCCGCGAGCTAAAATTTTCGCTGAACAACAGGTTTTTTTTTATTTATATATTTTCCACATCATTTTTACGTCACAATATGTTATATCTAATGAGTCACTATAGGGAGAACATATGAGGAAGAACCTATTAAAATGCATATACAATTTCCCCAGAAAGAATGAATCATTTTATGGAGCAAACTGTAAATTTTACGTGATTAAAGTCATAGTCTTTTACGTTGCAGGCATCAATAACCTCGATGGGAAGTATGTTCCGCGTGATGCGGTACAACGACTACCGCCACGACCCCCTGTCTCGCTGCGCGTGCACTCCGCCCTACAGCGCCTGCAACGCGATCTCCGCCCGGAACGACCTCAATCCTGCCAATGGTGAGTCGATTCGGCCATTTTGTGCAATTGCATTTTTTAATTCGATTTAACTGTGATTAGGTTCATTTCCGTTCCGGGCGCTGGGTCACAGGAATCACGGTGGCACCGATGCCAAAGTAACCAGCTCGGAGCTCGCGAAGAAGTATCTCTTCCTTAGCGTGTCGGGACCCACTCACAACATTTCAAGGGGCATACCGCCTTTTCAGTTAGTAGTCCTATGCATGTTTAACTTATATCTTTTCATACATACAATTATTATTTTTGAATGGATTCAAACTTTTCTCATATATGCCGTTACTTTGTAGATGGAGTAAATTTGATATGGGCCCAGAGGTGTTTCACGAAGGTCACCCTGATGTTTGGACCTTCTCGCCACTCATACATCACTGGGAGTGGGGCTGAAACGTTCAACTGTTCCCATGGCATGGCAGTCCACATATCTCTTTCAGTGTCTTATGAAAATAAGTAGCTTTAATAAATAGCATTGATTTTGGTTTAAACAAAAAATGAAATGTGTATTTCCAAAAAGGTAAAAAGCACTTGCAATAAAACACTATGTAAGTTTATTTTTTAATTAAATTACAATGTATTAGACTTATATGACTTACATTTTATTTATAATAATCATATATTATATACAGATCTAATGAGATAACTTTTTCCTATATCAAGCAAACTCATTTATAGAGAGAGACATAGAGTAACTAAAACGTATTAGGAAAAATATAACAACTTTCAAAACATGATTTCTTCTTTATATAACAACACATCTGTGTAATGACTAATAAATAGAAGCATGCATTATGGTATATACATCAATTCATTGTTTTAAGTAACATATAAAGTATCAATTAATAAATGTCTGAAATTAACAGGCACATGACCAGCTTTATATTTATTAGCAGCAATACTTCTAACAAACACCATATCAACAAAGACTTCTCTTGAACAGCTAATACATCAATTTATAATACAAATGGAATGTCTCCATGATTACTTCAATATTCATGAATGATTTATTAATCTTTACAACTAGAAGTTCATATTACTCTAATGAATTGAGCATAAGGAGTTGTTTCAATACTTTAGTCTGAGATGTCTCTCGAATTTCCCCTGCAAGGAACATCTCATCAACTACTGTGTATACCTATAACAGAAAAATAATTTGACAGAATTTCACACAAAATAAGTAGTCATAATTTTGTATTCGTCATATCTGAACTGAACATGGTTATTATTTGATTCATGTTCAGAAAAGCGTGTTAGTAATTTAAAGGGTACCTTGTAAAAGTTGAACACCAGATCCAACTCGCAGACATTGTGAAAATATTCATTTAGAACTTCAACAAAATTATGAATAGCTTCCAAGTAACAAAGATTATTATCATTTACATCCACACAGATGCAAAAGTATAGTCCAGCATATCTTCTGTATACAATTTTGAAATTACGAAACTGCAAAGAATAACTCAATTTAGTTTTGCTAATTCATATTTTACGTAAAACAATTTTACGCTGTTTACATAGCGTAAAAAAATCTAAACTATTTAGAAATTATATAATGTAACCGACCTCAACAAAGTTAGTATGTTTAGCATCTCTAACAGTAACAACTGCATGAACTTCCTCTATCAGTTTTTGTTTTTCATCATCATCAAAATTCATGTACCACTTTGCCAGTCTCGTCTTACCCGCACGATTTTGGATCAAAATAAAACGAATCTGTAATAAGAGAACATTTTATGAATAAAAATCTATAGCAAAGATTGTTGTTTAACAAAAACATACCATTTTAAATTATGCCTCTTTTTTCATAAATCACAATTTATATTAATCCGAAAGCAGCGGTTTACGCCTCCTTTAATTTTTGTTTTTGACGAAGACTTCATTCGTCAATTGTCAAACTGCAACCGCAGGTACATAAATCGATTTATATAATCTGCCACAGGCAAAAAAAAGTCGTTTAATACAGATTACAAATTTTAAAATTATTAATTATGAATTTTTTTCCATACAAAATTACTACTTAGATTATATATTCTTACCGCATATTATTTATTGAAATTTGAACCTTGACTGTATTAAAAAAGAAGTGAAAACGTTAGTCTCTGTGACTGACAGTATCTAGATTTAATTTTATGACCTGATAAAGATTATGTTATAAAACTTCTGAATCAGATATAAAAGTTCATTTCGCCCATGTCACGTAATAGAGAAGAATTTTTTACGTGTTTATAGTTTCTTGACAATAACATAAAACAGTTTTAAAAAAATTGTATATAGTTTATACGTGGTCTGTGGATTCATTTCAGTGTTTTTTTAACGTTGCTAATCTAACTCGTTTTCTTCAAGTTTTCCTCGATGTAGTGTTTAGGTTTTCAATATGTTTCTAAAATAAGTAGATAAATAGGCATAACATCCACTGGAATCTTAAATGACGCCAACGAAGACAACAACAACTGAAGTAGAAATGGTGATACGAAATAGAAAAACTGTTGTTAAGGACGGGATTATGACAATGTCAGGAATCGGTGAGCCATCGGTTTTCCACGCATTAGTGGTGATATTTTTGGAATTCTTCGCATGGGGTCTATTGACCATGCCGATAATATCAGTCTTAAATGCGACATTCCCGGATCACACTTTTCTAATGAATGGGCTAATCATGGGCATCAAAGGAATCTTGTCCTTTTTGTCAGCGCCTCTAATTGGCGCTTTATCTGACGTGTGGGGACGAAAGTTCTTCCTACTTGTAACTGTGTTTTTCACTTGTGCGCCAATACCGATAATGACATTAAATACTTGGTGGTTCTTTGCCATGATCAGCTTAAGTGGAGTATTTGCAGTGACCTTTTCCATTGTGTTCGCTTATGTGGCTGATGTAACAACTGAAGCAGAGCGCTCACGGGCCTACGGATTGGTATCTGCGACCTTTGCGGCTAGTATGGTAATATCACCAGCTCTTGGGGCTTATTTGATGGACCTATATGGTGAGGCGCTTGTCGTCGTAGCTGCAACTGCAGTCGCCGTTCTCGACGTATTTTTTATCATGGTGGCAGTTCCTGAGAGTCTTCCAGAGAAAGTTAGACCAAGTGGCTGGGGGCCTGCTATAAGTTGGGAGCAGGCTGACCCATTTGCTGCTCTAAGGAAAGTAGGCGCAGATCGCACTGTACTCATGTTGTGCGTAGCCGTATTCTTATCTTATTTGCCTGAAGCCGGACAGTATTCGTGTATATTTGTGTACTTGAAATTAGTAATGGGTTTTGGTGTTGTGCAAGTGGCAATATTTATTGCAATTGTTGGTGTCCTTAGCATTGCTGTTCAAGTGGTGCTTGGTTACCTTATGAAATCACTTGGAGCAAAGCATACAATAATGGTGGGACTCTTATTTGAGATGCTTCAACTCATGTGGTACGGGTTTGGTAGCCGTACATGGATGATGTGGGCTGCTGGAGTATTAGCTGCTTTGGGATCTCTTACATATCCAGCAATCAGTGCCTATGTTTCTGTGAATAGTAGAGCTGATAGACAAGGCGTTGTGCAAGGAATGGTCACAGGCGTGCGAGGCCTCTGCAATGGCCTGGGACCCGCCATGTTTGGAGTGATATTCTACTTGTTTCATGTTGACCTTAATGAAGAGCATGCCCATGCAGGAAGCGAAGGGCGTCCTGATGATGACAAGTACATTAGAATTGTGCCAGGGCCACCGTTTGTATTGGGGGCATTGCTGGTCATTTGTGCTCTTTTAGTTGCAGCATTTTTACCGGAAGATAATGTAATTGCCGCACGACGTACTTCACCTGATTTGAGATTTGAAATTGAGCATGGGCGACGTGTAGCAGGCCCTTTGTCACCATTAATGGCACCAGAGTCAGCAGCCCTCTAGCTAGCGGCCAAAGCTGGCAGAGCAGCCAGCGTGTGAACTTAAGGGCAGGTGGCCAAGGCAATCAATGCATTTAGGAAGGTACCAAAGCAAACTTAGTGATCAATGTGAGTCTATTCAGTTACTACCTGAAACCATTACCTTTGTTTTGATTTTTATTCTTTTTATTAGTTTTCAAGGGTGTGTATACAATATTTATTAAAAATAAATCTGTTTTGTGCATAATTTAAGTTTAATGAGTGACATAACACAATAACTAATGCAAACATACTTAATATAATTCCTGTGAATTTTAATCCAAATTAAAAGTCTTAAGATATTTTGCACAAGGCAAACCATAGAATCATAATATCTTTAATAATATGTGTTTTAAAATTAAATTTTACCAATGAAATAAGTCATGTTCTGGTACCTCATACCATTCAATTAAGATCACATCATTACTATTATGTGTGAAGTGAAGCCATTCAATTGACCAACTATTTAACATAATTTTTCACAAAGAAAATGAATAATTCTTTGTAAAACTTAATAATAAATTGAAAATGAACAAACATCCAATCATTGTCTAAAACATATAATGCTGGTTGGTACTTGACTGAGTCACAATTCAAATATAAACTGTGTTATAGGTGTAATAGATATTTTGTTATTGATTTCGCGGATGCAGTATTACGCGTTGTATGAAAACGATTTTCACAAGTCTTGATACCTTCAACCCATTACCATCTTGCTAATATCGCAGTGAAATTATGAACGCTAACAAACGATAGCTGATAAACGATATAAAGTTATTGCCTTATGTTTATAATGGCGACACGTCATTTAGATTAAATAGATTAGATGGAATCGGTGATGTGTTTTTTCAAATATACACATTTCACTGTTTGAAAACTTTGGGAAACAGTGGCCCATTGGTAGTTTAAAAAATATATAACTAATTGATTTTAACAGAAGGAAACAATCGATCGCGTCACTTGAATGATTTCTAATTATTACTCGTACAAAGCGGTGCGCAATGCGCTATCAGGAAAACGTTTTTTGTATTTCCCATTTTCACCATCTAAAACCCATTCCAGGAGTAAATACATTCTAATACGTATTTCATCATTTTAACATTATATTCACTAAATTATCGAAAGACTAGAATAACGATTTTACGATGATTTTCGCGTTAATACGAGGTAAAAGTTAAAAGTATCAAATAACTCAGTTCTCAACTGTCAAGGTTATTCTTTTAAACTAAATTGTCTCGCATCAATCTTGAATTTTTCATGAAAAGTAACAATTTTTCATTCAGTCGTTATCAGTAAAGCAACCTACATACGATCGTCTGAACTTGATGGCAGTTAATGTTGTCAATGTTTCAATGATCGCAACTAAGGCGGGAAATTATGAAAATCGATACTGTAACGTTGAACCGTTCAAAGATCTATAATTAACTAGCTCAATTGTAGCTCAATTTTTTAAATGCAAACTTAGTACACATATTCGTCGGCCATTTGAAGCCACGGCATACGTTGGTTTAGTCCGTAAGCTTTCAAAGCTTTAACAGCTTCTATAATAAAAAAATACGCCGGTATTGAAACCGTAGTAATAATTAAGAACAAATTTATTCACGGTCACTGCAATTTGTAGCCAGTTACAGGTTTAATTCCCGTAATTCTTACCTTCAATAGGAATTTTCATGGCTGTATATAGGTAATATAGTTGTAGCGTTCTACTGAAAAATAATTAAAAAAATACCAGATACTGATTTCATCGTAAATAATGTTTTAAGTAAAACCAACAGATGGTTACAGATCAATCATTACGGATCACTGTAGTTACAATAATAATTTAACTATTAAATGAGATACTTGAAAGTCAATCTTCGGGCCGAGGCTAGACACGAACTCTCAATAAACGCGAAATTATAAGGTACTTGGATTTGAAAGTATGGCGCCTGTACTAACACAGAATAATCTATATTATTTTAATTCAATATATTAAAATTGACACAATCAGACTGGAACAATATTAGATGTGACCTTGTCTTAGATGAACTCATCAGTCCTCTATAATTTATGGTCAAGCAAGGAATGAAAATCGTTAAATCTAATATCATTTAACGGGTTTACTTTGCATGCAGCATGGCATGGCCTTAGCTGCCAACTGTACGATAGTTATTGAAGTATGAGATCGAATTTAGTTTTGACTATTCATACAATTTTTTTAACACACGTTCACGTAATTTACGTATTGGCCGTGCTTAGGCCTCTGACGTGTACTTCTCTGTACATTTAATCGAAATATATCTTATCAGTCGCTATCGCCCCTGCTACTACTGATTAATAACACATTATTGAGGATTTAGATGCTACTAAGTTTATTGATTTTAAACATGAAACAGCAATTAAAATTTTGTTAACACGAACGTGTTCTATCAAGCGTCGTGACTTGCTTTAAAACCATTATATTTCTAGAACATTTAGCGTTGATCAAATTACCAGAACAATTACCTATTTGCTTGCAGTAAAATCTCGTGATAAGTATTTGCGTAGGTGTGTCGAAAGTGTTAGACGTCAGCGGGTGACGTCATCGAGAACAAAGGTTTTTCACGAGGGCAACACTACATTGCAACGAGAACTCTCTCCCATCATAGTAACAGTACGTGACTGTCTTCAGTAACATGAATGTGTGGTTGATGTCATTCGGCAGTGAAACTTTGAATGAAAATTCATCAATATTGAATGTTTCTCGTACTACTACTGAAATCTTAAACGGTCAATGACTATACATTTTATTTTGATTATTTTTTTTAAATGGCCTTGAAACTGTAGTTTTTAGTAGGAACCTTAAGTTATATATTTTTACGTGCTTCCGTGAATGTTGTTAACGTAAGCAATTCAATACATAAAATAACATCAACTTGGCACTTTGGTAATTTGTGCTGCGAAATCAGATACAGTACATTTTTGCAGCATTAAAACGTGTTTGATCACAATTTATAATTGATTAAGTCCACTTGATATAAATTAATGTTAATATTGCATTATCAAAGCTTTTATTGGTGCGTTTGAAGCGAACCTTGAAAGCGTTGACCTCGATACGCAAGACTTAAAGATGGGGTGGTAAAAGCGTGATATGACTACTTATTGTTATCAATGCATTGTATAATGTCAGAGTAGGCGTCTTGTATACTTGCCAGGGAGCGTGCTGCCCGTTTAACAATTTTAATATTCCAGTAAACGTGCACTTTCATTTAATCGATCTATGGTATCTTAATTACTTTGGAGTAGTCTTAAGTTTGTTGTTACCTTGAAACATTTTCTGTTGGTGTTTTTCTAGTTATTGTGTTAGTTAGTTCTGTTATGATATCGTTTTAGTTATTAAATATCTTTAAGCGTTAGGCCCCCGCCTACAACGTGGTTGGTGTTACTGACTAACTTATTTATTGTGGTCATTTGTAAAATCGTAATTGATGTGTTGTTCTCATGTAAATATAATTTTGTTTATGCATGATGAAACTTTATTATTGATGTGCAAAGCAGAATTCTTCATATGTCACGCTTTTAGAGATTACTACATCGCCAAACTAAATGATATATATATATCATGTAGATGTCTCAAGGCCGTTTGGTTGTTGGAATCTTTAAATATGGCTCGTATTTTTGATTACAAAGTAATATTTTGTACCGGTATGTGTTGGACGCCTAATATTGAAGTTGTTTTAAAAAAAAATTTCGTGTTTTACAAATGGCTAATTGAATATCTATTTATTGCACTATACGACTTTCAAACATAGTTTAGTTTTTAAATACGAATATAAGGCTGTATATATACGAGTGTACAGTACTAATAAACCTAGATTGTTCCCTGTAGAGGGTAAGTGTTGAAATGTTCACATTTTATTTGTGTTGAAAGGACTAAACGTGGCGGACTTAGATATAATAATTACTAAATAATGTTAAAAAAATGTAGGTGCCTAAGCTAATATTGTATTATAGTGAGACTACGTAGAAACTTCCAGGAATCATTGATGGCACGTAACAATACGACAAAGTAGGTCAGCCTTTAACTGAACATATGGTTCACTGAAATCCTAGTTACCCATTTGTGAAAATAAAGCGCGTCCTTATTATTTCGTTGTGCATTCATAGGATCGAACAGTGTGACGTGCCATCAACGAAGTGGAGCTAAATATATGCTGTATTTTTGTTAAAATTGTACCTAACATATCTTGCTACACTCCGGCTGGTTAGGCACGAGAACTCGGCTAGTGCTTTTCTTTTTGTAAAATAATCCAATTTAGTATTTATAGTTATAACATAGAAAGTATTAATGTAGAATAATTGTAAGTGGACCGTGCGCTGAGGCGTCAATTAATGTTCATTGAAGCACAAATGAATGGTTTTGTCAACTGGTCTAATGTTGTTCAGCTTAATTGAAATCACTTCTGTTTAAATGCAACTTTCAGGGACCATGCTTTTGTGTTACTTTACGCAAAAAAAAATTACTTAGCACTTTAAATGTCACTATTATATAAATTATTTTTTTACATTATTTATCTGTATTGATCTTTCATTGTTATGACGATATATATTTGGTAGCTAGATTTTATAAAATTAAGTAAATTTATAATAATATTCGGAACCCATCCAAAGATAGCGCATGTCATAATGCAGAAAAAGGAATATCGATTTCGCGCCAGTTGACGACACCATAGATGATCAATATTTTATATAGTCTTTTTGCAATTTCACACTTCACATTGTAATCAGTATGGGTTTAGAAGCGGTATTTGCATTGAGTGAGATGTTAATTTGTTTGGAATAATAACAGGCGAATATTTTATATTTAATTAAAACTGAGTACAAGCGATTTCCCGTGTAATTGTGATATAATTTTATAGGGCTTAACAAACAATTACCTTAAAAAAAAGTTTGAGTAATTTATTCCATAGTTCAATATTTTGATTAATAGTGTCTAGTTTTATTTGTTATTTATAAAGAAAAGTTGGATTTGTGAAAATATTTAAATTGCTGTAATTATTAAATGTAATTTTTCTCTCTATAAATGAAAGTATATAGCGATATACAACACTAAACGACGTATCCTATAATTGTGTTTAAGATCTTTTTTAAGTATTATACAGCAATTTAAATGTTTATTTCATAATGTTTTTGTGTGAAACCATATCCATAATGCTTCTATGTTGAGAATTAATAAATCTGAATGTAGTCAAAACGTGTTTTACTTTAACATTGATATTTAGATTAAAAAATGCCTAAATTTCATTAATAAACAAAGATAATAAAACTTCGGTTTTAATACACAACATAGATAATATTTTTGAGTTTGTGTGTTGTGCAAATATAATTTAGTAGTTTATGTAACCTACATACGGTTGGATGTAAACCTATACATTATAAACTGCGTTTTTTAAGGCAGTTTCTGCCGCGCACCACCTCTTTGTGGAACCAACTGCCAGCGCAGGTATTCCTGGCGTTGCAGGTGTCCATGGGCGGCGGTTGGCACATCACTCGAAGTGACCCGCCTGCTCGTTTGCCTCCTTTCACATAAAAAAAAAACTATAGCTTATAAGAGGTTAAAACCGCTAGGCAGATTTACCAACAGTTAAGAGCTCATTACCATGAGGTCTTCCGTATTGTCGGATTGAATGCGATACTGAATTAATCTTTACAAAACAGAAAAGTGAAATATTTTATAGATTAGATTTGTATATTGTTCAAAATTTACGCTTTCCCCGAAGGTATGCCGAATGACTTCTGTTAGAATCTCTCACAAAACACGTCACGTCTTAGCTTTTTCAAGAAACCATTTGCTGGCTAGCACTTCACTTGCCGTATATGCTAAGTTTTTTAAGCAGAACTCTCCGAGGTTATCCAAATGGCATACCTATCTTATCATAGACGGAAACCTTTTTATTATCTTTTTATCTAATGACTAACAGTATTATTTAATCTTCTAACGTGATATTGCAACATAGTCATATTTAGTATAAATAAGATAGGAAGTGGATTTTGTTTTTATAAAGAACTAATAATTTAACCAAACGATTTATTTGCAATAAATGACATACCAAAACAATTAATAACGATACTTAAATATCTATCTATTTTACTTTAATTGTATCACGGTGAAGAATATTTGGGTAAGAAACATATCTTATTAAAGTATCAGAAGATTTTGCATCAGGACAAAAGCCTGCACGACTAATAGATATTTAAGTATTAATTTAAAGTGTTTAAAAGTAATTTTAGGTGTGGTTATGATCGCCACGTTTGTTTATTGTCTTTGAGGCTCGTACACGATTCGATAAAATTAAGTCACGAACATAATATATTCATATTGGTACGTTTACTAAACACATTAATATGAATTAACCTTATTGTGAAAACCTATTTAAAAAACAAGAGTTACGAGCTACGAGTTTTCTTGTTCATTTTAAAAATCACTTTTAAATGAAAAGTCAATGGTGTACTTGGTGCATTGTATATGCAATGGTGTACGTACTTACAGAAATAAACGCAACAATATTTAATTTTTTAATATATTAGTTGTTAGTAGACATGTATAATATGATAATTAACGCTTGCGTACAAATCAAATATTATATTAGTAATATGCTTACATCGCAAACATGCGATTTTAATTTGAAAGCCATACAAAAACATATTTTTTTAAATTAAACGATGGTTGGAATGGCTTTAATCTGGCATTCAGAATCAAGGCACTAGTGTGATAGCATAAACTCGTCAAATAAAAATTAGTCGCTTTTAGTAAATATTTAACTCTTTAAGGGTATTAAATAATTGCAACACACAATAAACAAGTTCTCTATACTCTAGTAGCATTTAGTTATTTAAGTTAAAGCATAAAGGTTCAGTTGAGATTCCTCATCTGCATCTGCAACTCGAAGCGTCTGTTGGTCCTCACTCCTTTTATCGTGGTCCTGGTCTCGTTTCTGCTGGCGATGGACTTCTCGGCGATGGACTTCTCTCTCATGACACTCTGCTTCGCCATCTCCCTGCGAGCCGTGCTGCCGGCGAGAGACGGCAACGGGCCCGGTCTTTTCACCGGCTGAACAGAGGCTTTGGGCAAAGCCGAGTTGCGAACGACACGTGTCGGCTTCGGATCTTTGCTCATTTTAAGGACATTCATGAATGGGTTGTCGTCAGATTTCATCTTGAAACCGAACCGCGTAAATCCGGGATTCACCTGAGATTGCTTGGCGTCCACCTTCAGGTCTGGAATACAAAAATGTCTACAGTCAACAACGGCTTTCGGTTCAGAGCTTACGGAGCTTAGCTTGAACGAATATTGACCTTTGTCCTTGGCAGTAGGAATGCCGGCAGCCAACATTTGCGCGCGACGAGCTTTGCGCTCTTGGCACTCATCGAGGGACTCCATCTTTTCAAACTGCTTCTGATGCAGGGCGGCGAAATTGGGCAGCTTCTTCCTACCGACGCGGCTCACTTCGGCCTTGCATTTCGATGGTGTCCATTTACTTGGAGTTGTTTGGATGTTCCCTAAAAGGTTTCACGTAGTTAAATATTCTAGAAAACGGTGCTTTTAAATGTATGGCAACTTTAAGACTCGTTAAGCATGCTGTAAACATGCAAAAACTGATCTTATACCTGAAGCGCTTGAGGTTCTGGAGCGAGGCACTGTGTTTGTAGAATCGACTCCTAATCTTTGTCGTTTGACTCTCAGGTCATCCGAGTCACTTTGGGTGTAAGACCTTTTGCGAATTGAGCTATCACTTCGCGGTTCTGGAAATCACAACGTTTTTTGTCAAATTAAATCTCCCCATCCCTACCCTGTTCCCCACAAACACTCGGCTACACTTACCTTGTGAATACACAAAACTTTTGTTTGATCCTTTCATACTTGATTTTATTGTTTTTCCTTTTGTTTGGTTCGTGATCATTGGAGTATTAATAGGACTGCAGAACATGACTCTAGTGGCATGTGGAAGCTCAGAAATAAATGACTTTTGAGTCTTCTCAATAGACCGTGTGACATTTAAAGGGTAGCTTTTGGATGAACTGCTTTTTGATAAAGGGAATGGTGTTCTTCCCGGAGATGTACTGCATTGTTTTGAGGATAATAAGTCCGTAGGTGACTCCTTAGTAAAGGTCGCCTCCCGGCGCATTGGAGTAGGTGTTGTTACAACAAGTGGAAAGTTAGATGGCGGCGATTTTACTGGCTCCTTACTGGTGATATTTTCACTTTCAGATATACATTGGGATTCATCCAAGCTACTGTTAACAATAACTGGAGTATTATTAATAATGTTTTCACCTTTCGATTCATCACTTGTAATACTGATGCGCAGGATTGATTTATCATTAGTTATTGACGAATCAGAGGTGATTATTGAAGATTCCGAGACATCTTCGACTTTATCATAGGTACTATTCAAGTTTGTACTTTCTTTTTCAAAAGTGGCATCTAATTTGGTTTGAATATCTGTAGAAGTAGAGGTCTGAATGTTTTTACATTCTTGCAATTTGTCAATGTTAAATGTACAATTTGACTCTTCCTTTTCAATTGTAACACTTTTTCTTATTGGTGTTTTGGGTGTACTGGAGGATTTTTTTTTAGGAGTTATATCAACAACTAACTTTGGAACAGAGAGAGTATTACTTGCAACATTTTCAATTATATTAGTGTTTGCAAGTTTCTCATAGGTTGTGTTGATATGGATAGGTTCTTTACCCAATGTTGTATTAATTCGGGAATTGCCTTTTCCCAGTTTAGGATTTCCTCCCGATTTTGTGTTATTGAGGTAGCTGGAGTTATCTGGTGAACTGAGTTTATACACCTCATTAGAATTTTCCATAGTGTCACAATTTTTATGCTTTGTTTTATTAACATCGCCCTTGTCATGAATTAAACTTAATACAATTTGGATGTTGTCTGTAGATATATCGTTAAAAGTGGAATTTTTATAACTTGATCTGCTTTTCTTGTTATCATCAAATAAAATGTTAAAGGCCGAGCCATTTGGACTGTTACCTTCCATCAAAGTTTTTTCAAGACTTTCACAATTGATTGGATTAATATCACTTTGTTTCTGTTTGCAGAGAGTAATTTTCTTACATTCAACAGTGAACTCCATATTTTCTTTAGTTAGAGACTTTTGTTTAGCTGAGGCTTTAAAATTATATTTATTCTCCAACTCAACATGGGGGCTATCATTGTCGCTGCCAGCAGCACTGTAGAATGAATCAAGAGAAATATTGCTCTTTTCAATTGACTTAATACTTTGATTTTGTGCTATTAATTCTTCTATGACAACTGAACCAGAACTTATTTTTTTCTTTACTACTTTTTTATCAGAGTCTATTGCGGCCCCAGTATCGAATTCTAATACATTATGCTTACTCATTTTCTTCCTTCTTGATTTCTTATTTCTTTTTGGTGATAAGTTAAGAATGATATCATTTTCAACAGGTTTTTTACGACGGCTTATTTTTACAGGTTTCGGTACATCATTATTATTATTTATTACTTCTTTTAGAGTAATTCTACGTGATTTGCGAGTTCGGTGGGGTATTTGGCTGCTAACATCATTATTACTAGTCTCGTCCTCAGATGGATATCGTGAAACATAATTCTTTTTCTTAGACACCGCTGCTTCAGTAAAATTTTCTTTCTGTTTCTGGCTACGTGTTCTTCGTTCACTTTTCACTTCTTTTGGCTTTAATACTATATCGGGCGAGGTATGAAGCCCTAAAATAAGCAAATTATGGATTTAGTCATATAATTGTAAAACTTAGCTTGTCTATAAGAATTAAACTTACGCTTTCCAGATCGGGTGGACATTTTAGTATTATTTGTTACATAAAAAGATAATTCTTTTAAAGACCAATTAAGTTGAAATTCTAACAAACACTAATAAAAAATCGTTGGCCGTTATTTGTTTCTTTTTCAAACTTCAAAGTGATTACTGATCAAAGAATAAACATAACTTTTCCACAGAGCACATGTAATTAAAACTGAATAATATTAAACGTCTATAAATATAGATTATAGTGGGAAATAGAAAACTTTTTTCTAGATTGTTAATGATATTTTTTAGCAATTTTGCATCATTTTCTACATGATTAAGTTTTTTTTATATAAAAAAACGCGGGCTAAGCGTAGTGCCAATATTATGAATCAAAATCAAAAAAATATTAGAAACACTGCTTATGCTTTAAAAATATAATGTATATAATAATCCGATTGAGCTTGATTGCGTGCGTGTAGAATAAATGGAAAATGTTTCAGTAACACCCAGTCATATGCTTATTAATCTGTGGTTGGCCGGCGTCACAAATTTTTTATTGGCATATATGTAAATTTTCAATACTGTGAAATTGCGGTGAATCAGTATCATTTATCACTAACAGTGGGCGCGATCTTAGCTACAAAACAAATTTATTTTATGAAAGTATCCCTTCAAAGTTTTATTGTTTTCATATTGGTTTAATAAATATTATTAAATCAAAACGTTATGGCCTAGATCAAATGGATATATTGAAACTGGAACTTATTGTTTCTAATATTATAAAATATGAACAAACTGTAAACAATGGAGCTGCTGCATCTTTTAACTGTAATTACCTTGATTTTCTATTCAGAGGTTTATTCAGACCGTGGTGATTACATAGGATGCTTCAAATTGTTTGACGATGTGATTAACACGCATACAGGACAATCTGTAGATGTCTGCATTACGGCGTGTGAACAAGTATATTATAGGTATGCTCTAATAGGAAATGAGTCCACATGTTTCTGTGGAAACACCCCAGGTAAATTTAAAGTAGATTTAGATGTTTGTACAACACCATGTCCAAAAAATGAAACTCAAATATGCGGAGGTGAGAATGCGGCAAGCGTTTACGATACTGAAGTGACTAAGCCTGGTCCTCCAATGTCATTGGAGACATATAATGTAACTGAGTCTACTCTTCGTATACAATGGAGTGCACCCCAAGCATACACAAGGATAACCGGCTATATTATACGTGCAGTTATTTTAACAACATATGCTGAAACCATACTGCAACCGATAGAATGGCGTGTCCCAAACAATACCTTTCAAACTCAACTTTTAAATCTTCAACCTGGTTCTCTGTATAACATCAGTGTGGGGGCCATGTATTATGAAGAAGAAAGTAATAACATAACTGTGCAAGTGGAAACTGTGATTGGGACTCCTGATCCAACTCCTCCAGATATTAAAATATTACAGAGAAAAGGAGATCAAATGCTAGTGCATATACCAGAAGCAATTAATATTAATGGCCCTGTTTCTATTTACAGAGTAGTTGTTTCCATTGAACTATTTCAACAAGGATTTATTACTGAAAATTTGGGTAATTTTTCATATGCACAAGAAAGAGGCCTGCCCTACTACATAACGGCAGAATTGGATCCTGACGACATTAAGAATGATTTTGTTATTGGTGATGAAAGAACATATAATGGTTTCTTTAACGCTCCTTTAGCACTGACTAATGATATTAATGTCTCTTTAGGAATTGTAAGTGAAAAAAATCATGTTAGAAAGATAAGATACGCAGAGTCAACTAAAAAAATTATATTAAACATAAATGAGCCCGAAGTTGTATCTTCTCTAGTTGTCGCTTTAGGAGCTGGAATTGCTATAGGCGTGGTCCTATTGTTGATAGGATTGGGTCTCATTATTATATTAAGGAAAAGAATCAATATAGCAAGATTAGAAAGAAGTTCTCAGTCCATGCCGCTAAGTGTAAGTGAACCATGTCTAGAAATAGAGAATGCAGGATTTTTGCAAGCTGAAGATGATAGAGTTGACTACTACAGCAACCTCAAAAGAAAGTTGTGGAACATACCACGGAATTTCATTGAAATTGATATATCAAGTGTGGTGGGCATCGGCAGTTACGGCAAGTTTATGAGAGGCAAAGTACAGCAGCACGGAGGGCATATTATTGGACTCATACAAGTAATATCAGATAAAGAATTAGAAAAACCAGACAAAAAACTAATGCTTCAAGAATTAGATCTT
Source organism: Leptophobia aripa (assembly GCA_951799465.1). Classification (NCBI taxonomy): domain Eukaryota; kingdom Metazoa; phylum Arthropoda; class Insecta; order Lepidoptera; family Pieridae; genus Leptophobia; species Leptophobia aripa. The sequence continues at coordinate 7,674,244 of OX637271.1, forward strand.
CTCATTAAATCCAGTGAACATGATAACGCTATTTCACTCATAGGGATTTGTGAAACAAATACTTCACTTTTGGTTGCTCTTCAGGATAGCAAAATGACACTCAAAGAAATGTTACTCCAGAGTAGGCATAGAGATCTGCAAAATAATAAGTTTTGTTTATTGGCGGAAAATAAGCTTTTACAAATTGGTTCAAATGTAGCCTGTGGAATGGAATATTTACACAGTAAGAAAATAATGCATAGGAGATTATCTTGCAGGAATGTAGTGATTACGGACAATGGAGTTGTGAAGGTATCAGGCTTTGGATTATCCTATTGTCGTCCTTTGCACAGTAATCCAGATTACACAAGGTGGACATCTCATGAGATGTTGCGACAGACACGATTTAATCCAAAGGCAGATGTCTGGTCTTTTGGTTGTTTGATGTGGGAAGTGTTGACCATTGGAGGAACACCCTACTCTCAGACGGCCAATAAAGAAGTTGCTGCCAGAGTGTTACGAGGCATGCGACCTTCTCAACCCTCATACGTTGGTGATGAACTCTTCCAATTGTGTCTTCAATGTTGGCAGGTTGACCCTGATGAGAGACCAACATTTACATCGCTCCTTAATGAAATGGTACCGTTTGCAGATGACCCTGGATCGAGATGCTTAAGTTTGACTCATTACAATGGATTTGATTATGAACCCTACATACCGGAGTATGAATTTGTTTCATAGCATAAGAGCTCTCTATGTATCATACAATTTCTCAAGTGTTTATTAGTCTGACAGCTTAACGTCAACTATATAAGAGACTAACTACACAATTTAATATCTTGTTTGTCTGACATGCCATTTATTGCAGCCCAAAGATTATATGCAGATATTTTGACATAAAACATTAAAAGTTGAGAGACAGCAGTAGTAACATTAAGAATGACACTAATTATTAAGTATTATAGCACAAGATTTAAGACATGTATAGATTACCTTTTTTTAAGTAGGTGTAGGTTAATTGCACCTCACTTGCACACGATATCATGTATTAATGTTTAAGCTTTGTTTTAAGATTTTCTATTATCATTCCATTTTTTGTACTTATCAACTGATGACGCATTCCGTCCATAAGAATCTCGGCGTCGTATGAAGTTAAAAATAAAGAGGAGCCAAGTTGCAAAATGTTTCTGTTACACCCATCCTCTGTCCGTTGTCACGAGCTGCGGTAATCGGAGATGAATAAAAGAAGAGGAAGTTTAATCGTTTGCATTTATTTAATGTTAATATAATAATTATAGACAATGTTCAAGGTACCCTTCAATTGGTTTCCAGCTTTAACACTAAGACATTGTTACCTCCATTGACCTTTTATCAACATTGCAAAACAACAGTAAAATTATGTAACTTTGACTAAATTATAGCGAATTTAAAATTCAACACATTGCATTGGAAACTTAACTATATCGTAACATTTGCAGACCCGTTTCTAAACCAAGATAACAAAAAAATATATAAAATTCCCTTCTTTGAAGCTTACAGCAAACAATAGCTATCCAACGTGGAATAGACGAATAGACGTGGAGGCGGCGGACCCCAACCCTACACTTAGAATACGCAACAAGTTCAATTCAATAGAATTAGTTTAACATATCAATCTCAACATGTGTAAAGGTTGATGAGACAACGACTCAACGGCGCTGCCGGACGTCCGACGCCCGCGATTCGCACGCGGCGGCGCAGGCGGACGCGGCCGCGTGACCCAATTTTAATGGCAAACAATATATTACAATCAGTCCGCCGTCGCCGGGAAGACTGCCGCGCGGCATCAGGTACATATCACAATTAGTCGAACGGGCGATTGAGTGTTGAGGCGGCGGTGTCGCCGGGGACGGCGGACGCGCGCTCGTGACCATGACGCGAGTTGATTCCTCAGTCTTTAATACATTTGATGGCAATGAGCAAGGAGACGCAAATGAAAATGTAATGCGGGTATATACAGAAAGGCGCGTGCGAATCGCGCCTCGGCAAGCGGGTGTCGGTGTGGGACGTCGAATGTTGAGTACACAGCCAAACTCCTAGACACAGCATCGAACCTTACAGCTTACTAGCCTAGCGCACCCGACTACGGCTACTTTAATATTAATTACGATAAACCACTCTATTAACAAATTTAACAACATTTAGCTATTAAAATTAAAAGGGGGATGAAAACGCGGGTCGCGCCCGTTCGGACCTCGGCAATTTATTATGGAAATGACAACTAGCTACCTTAGCCTAAAACATCGAGTAACCTAGGTGTAACGGCGGCGTGGAGTGCGGAGGGCGAGGAGAGTTCGGGGTGGCCCGCGGACCCTTCGCTGGGGGCGTGCGAGACAATCAGTATCACAGAAATAGTATTACCCACGGAAGTCTATTTCCCTAAATCTCTCCACACGATACAACTAAGAATCGATTATATACTCTCAAATATTGTAACAATTTTTATTATAACAACAACATTTGCGTTAAAATTATTTCTACCCTCCGTTTCGTTTCAGTCGTCCAACTACGCAAACGGCCGACGAGCACTGAATCGTACTTCGGATGGCGACCACAACTCAGAGGACAGAGCTTCCTCCGGAGGAGGAGAAGACGGGGGCCGCTGCGATTCCTTTAATTGACTTGGATACATCGGCCTAACAAGTAGCGAATTGAGCTCGTAGAGTCGACTCGCGACGGGCCAGTTCATAATTGACAAGGTTTTCACGACTATCCCCATTAGTCTAAAGAGAAAGATGAGAAAAATCGAAACACGAGATTAGTTCGAGGAGCGGAGCCTAAGTTGGCCTAGAGCCAGGCGCTCTGACACACTTATAACGTCGTTGGACCTTAGGACGAACGTTTAGCCTATCCTATTAATCGTATCGGAAGATAAAATATTCAATTGAACGGGAGAAACCTCTCAATTCCTTTCCTTAAAACTACAGTAGAACAACATCTGCCGATTCGTATATAAACGGTACGTCTTCATATATTTTGTACTCTTAGCCAGCTCGGCGGCGTCGCGGCCGATGGCACTTGTGAGGTAACGACAACTTAAACTAACCCGAGCGCTTTGTCCGAGGCGACGACGCAACGACGACGCAACGAAAACGCAACAACAACGCAATCACAGTTCATTATTGTTAACGACGCCCAACGCGACAAGCCCTCCCTGTAAATAATATTTGCATATTGTCCTCTCTCCGATATATAGAAATCTGCTTTTTAAAACCTTTAAATATATTCCACTACTTTATTGGACATGAATCTGTAATATTGTACTCGCTTACACATTTAGACCGACTGCGACCCACTCTACCCACCGATCACAACAATAATAATAATATAAAAATAAACATCTCGAACCGTCCAAACGAAAAATGTAAAAAAATAATAATAAAATTAAAATAGACAATTATTGCATTGCACGCTATCATTAATATAAATTTAATTATGTCAAGAAATTAAAATTACCAACTTTGGTTAAACATTACGGACCCGTCCGTTCGGCGGACGCGATCACGCATCGACTCATCGACGAATGGCTTTCAATGGTAACATTTACAATGGAAACGAGGAGCGGCGGAACCGGGCAGAACCGGGCGGAACCGGGCAGAACCGGGCAGAACCGGACAGAACGGGAAATCGGCGACAGATATCACAGAGCCGACGCGGCCGCCAGGCGGCTGCTCGGCTCCCACGAGAACTATACTTCTAAGTGTAAATACTTCGCGGCCCGAGGGCGCGTCGAAAGCTGCGCGAGCGTCGCCGGCTCAGGCTGCGGCTGCGGCTGACTAGAACGGCCGCGGACGACATCACAACTGACGAATACAACTAGTGGTGATCGCGCGGACGCACGAGGCTACGCGGGTCGTGTCGTGTGCGCTTCGGGGCGCTCACTGCATGAGCGTGGAGATGGCGTTGTGGCGGGAGCGCTTCAGCTCCTCCTCTTGGATCTTCTGCTCGATGAGGAACTGCGCCGACGAGATGGCGGTCTGGGAGCCACTGATGGTGACGATCCGGTTTCTGGTGCCCGGGAGGAAGGTCCCCTTTTTGCTGATCTGGATGTTCGCCCCGGACATCTGCTGGATCTCCACCAGGCTGCGACCGCCCGGACCTGAAAGCGCAGGCGCCGGATGAGTTTGTCGCTCTTGACGCGCCGGAGCGAGAGGCTCGACCGCCGATTGTACTCACCCAATATTGCACCGACGATGACCTCGGGGATATCCATGTTCTTGGAATCCTTGGCGCCCGCATCGGCTGGCGTTGGGCTCTTGGACAACGGCAGCAGCGATCCCGGGAAACCGCCCGGCACTCCGCCCACGCCCACCCCGCCGCCCGACAGCGAAATGGGCGCCACCGCTGGGGGGCCAAGCGCCAATGAGACCCCGCGAAACGCTCTAACCGCCCGCCCCGCCCCGCCGTGCGCTCCCTTACATTAGAACGTTTCGCGCTGTTGCGACAGAGAGCTGGGTTAGCGCGCCCCTTCTCCCACACCCACAGCGCTCTGCTCTCTCTCCCCCGCCCGCCCCCGCCCTCGCGCAGCCAATCCGCCCCGGCCCGGGCGATGCTAATGTACTGTTCTGAACTCTTAAAGCTAACCGCATCGAATGGCAATGGAGTGTCGAAACGAAATCTACAAGCGTCTACTGAAACGGAGAGCGAACCCCGCGCATGCTCTTCTCTATTACAAGGGAGACATCAGAGGCTCGGAGGGGTACTCCACCTCGTCCGACGGTAAATTAAAATAATTCGCAAACAAATTTCCATTAGCATAACCCAAATTGGTGAAATTTTGATCGATAATTTTGTATGAGGAGAGATTCACAACACTCGACTGTTGGTAGCGCTGTGTTGCGGCTAAAAAGAATAGAGAAAGAACAACTTGAATCCCGTGCCAGCCTCAGTCGTCTTGTTCAAATTGTTCCCTTTCTAACGGTGCCTTGGACTTGTAAGGGACTTCCGAGGTAACTAAGCTGGGCTCGCTCGTTCGCTGATAGTCACCTCGGCCGTTACAACGTCCAAGGCACCGGAGCGTCTTGCCATGCTTGGTGATCTCAAATCATTATTCTAGCAAAGTATGGTTCGACTTTGTTTCAAGTGCTCCTTTGAAAGTGAAGTAAATTTGCATCTACGAACTCGGCACGAGGCCGCGTCAATATTTATGGCCAGTCTCATAATCTCAGTCGAATATCCTGAACACCAAGTTGAGATTGACCGTAAACGGTTGTCGATGAGGCTCCTACGCCCGTATTCTGAAAGGCTCCTCTGTGACTGCCCATAGACGCGTGCAGGCAAAGGCCGCTATCGGCAGGCACAGAGACCAGCCGCAAGAGGCACTCACCCAGCGACACCTGCGACAGCGGGCCGAAGACGGCGGGCGAGTCCTGCGCGGACAGCGGGAAGTAGGCGGCCGACAGGGCCGGCGGATGGGGCATGGCGGGCGGCAGCGCCAGCCCCAGCACGCCGTGCTTCACCAGCAGCGACAGCGCGGCGCCGATCTCCGAGATGCCCGCCTCCGAGTAGCCGGCCTGGCGCAGCGCCACCTGACGACGACGAACGAGCGTTGAGGTCTTTTCGTTCGAGGGCGCCGGCATGGCGGCCCGTTCCGTACCTTGATGTGGTCCAAGGTGTGCTGCGTCAGCGGGCTGGACGGCTGCGTCCCCGGCGGCGCCAGAGACAATTGAAGCGAAACGCCGCCCAGGCCGCTGCCGTTCACCAGCACGCCGCCCACTCCACCCACGCCGCCCACGCCGCCGACGGCCCCGCTCAAGGCATGACTCTGGAATTGGAATCGGCCTTATTCCACTGCCCGATGCGATCATTCTCATCAAAACATAGAGACTGCTACTGTGGAGGAAATGGTGACGGGGTGACAACATCGGTGAGGTTAAAATGGAGTATCGCTGGGTTAGCAACGTGCGAACGTTAAGTGTGAGCACTCCGACACGCCCGCAAGTGCTTCCGGCAATCTCCCTTCCGCTTAATTCAAGTCGGAAGAGTCATTTTGGAACAGGTAATTTTGTGGGGTGCGGAATCCGTGAGGTCCTGCTGGAGAGAGTAGCGTCAGCCAATGGCGGTCGTGGGGCAGACAAAGCCAATAAAGTGGAGCGTGTCGGATGTCACCTCTGTCACCTCAGCGGTGGCGACGGCGTACGGCGATCCCGTGGGGTTGTAGTTGGCGACGGGCCCCGCCACGTCGGCGTACGACACGTTGGGGCACGAGCCGGACTGCGGGTCGTCCACCACCTTCTGCAGGATCATCAGGCAGGCCTTCTTGTTGTTGTCCTTCTCGCCTGCTCGAACGACAAACTTATTATTTTCTTTATCTTCCCTCCGTGAGGTAGACGTACAAAACAATTCAGAACGAACACTCACCGACGACAGTTATGCATCTCTCCTGCAGCGAGAGCTCTTTTGCCTTTTGCGAGATCTGCACGTAGCTGCCGCTCTGCTCCTTGATCTGCTTAATGTAGTTGCCACCTTTGCCGATTATCATGCCCGCTGTCGAGTTCGGAACCAGGATCTTCACCTAAAAATAATAAACATATTGGGTCTCGTTCTTTGTTTGTAATTGTGAAAAAAGTGTAAAGTCTATGAAAAAATATGATTCTTCCTTTCTTGTACATATGTACAAATGATTCTCTTAAAGTATGCATATCGCATGTCTATTCCACATATCTTTGCGATGATTTTACGATTATACGTCTATATACGGTTAGAACCATAATTTTTATGGCGAAACCGCATTTGTTTGGTCAAGGTTGACAGAGTTCAATATGATCAACTGCAGGCTTCTACAGATTTGAAGGCTCACAGTTGGAGTTTTGTAAACACGCTGCGTTACATTTTCCTTTAATTCTACCCCACTACTACAACCATAATTAAACTTCCTTACACAAAAAGCCCTCCCAACAAGGCATCAGTTAGATCAATAATGTTGGCGGTCGTGCGGAGGCCAGAAGCCAATAAATATGCAATTGCGATCAATGTAAACGAGACAATTGCCCGACTAGGGAATACGCACTCCGAGGAATTCTGTTTATTGGCATCATGAGGAACAATTGTGTGGACTTCAAGGTTCGCGTGACGTCAATGTTTAAATGCTTATACGTATTGAGAACAAGTAGTTTAGCGAATATGTGCATTTCAAGTAGAATCCTTGAAAAACCCCCAGTTCAGAAATACTATAACAGGCAGCTGGTACCTGGTGGTGGTGAAGAAACATTATTTAGGCACGAAGAGACCGATGGATATTCAAATGGTAGCAATTAAGAGCTCTGATTAGCAAATTAATTAAATGAGTTTTATGGGAATAACGGCAGGAATGCATTTTCTCTAACTGAACAGGGATTCCTCCACTGTCCGGCCCGAAGGACCAAATGGCTAAGACGTCCAATGACGTCATCGTATTAACTGTACTTGTATATGACAGATGGCGCAACATTTTTCATTGTATTACGCCTTAGTTTCCAAAGCAACAGCGCGACTTGCTTAACAGCACAAATAATTAATTTCACCCTATCTCCCATTACTCAATATCTAACTCTCGAAATAGATCGTGTGTTGGTTCGTGTTTCGATAAAGCCACCGACTGGCGTGTTATCACACTGGTTATCAGTGCTGCATTACAAAAACATGTTCACATTAACCAAGCTTATGACTTTTTAACTATTTTGCAATTTAAATTCTCTGCACGATAACTGCTATTATTTAAAGTTAACGACGTTGACCTTTCCTATTAATATTTCAACACAAAACATACAACTCGTTATGTTTCCTCACCATTAACAATACGTTGCTATTGAAAAACATTCTTCCGATACAGTACTGTTCATCCGTACGTAAAGCAATCAATTGGGTATAAGGAAGTCAAATTGTATAGAAAACGTTCCCTTTTAAAGGGCGACCAATCGACATGGGAGGTCAGCATTTCCGCCCTCCAACATTATCCCGGAGACTCAACTCCGCTGCAAAATGCTTACATAAAGAATCGCGACGAGGCACCCCGGCGCAAATTAATCTGTCACGCGAACGAACACGTGCATCAACACACACACGCCCACAAATGCGTCACGGACACTGCAGCATTACCTAGGGCTTTGCACATATTGCATTAAACTTTTTTTTTTTCAAGTCAAGGCCAAGTTCAATGCAGCTCGAAGGACAGGCGTCTTCACTTCGCATGACTAACGAGGATATATTAGAGTCTTGGTGGCGTGATTAAGTCATCAATGATTCATACAGCATCCTGCGTTTTAGCCTGTTAAATCGTGGAATATGCAAAGTCTACATTGTCAAAGATTCTCTTAAATGACTTCCAGGGTACGTAGACGGGCATGTGTGGTTCATAAAAGAAGTGCATAAACAGAACATGTTTGCGAGCCGTCTCAGCAGTAATGCGCATAATGTTACACGTAATTCGATTAACATTTCACCGGTTTTAATTTAATAACATTAATGAAATCAGCGAGTGTTCGTGACACTTTTCCGCTACGCATAAATCATTATTTTCAATCAAGAAAATATGACATACATATATACATTAATCAAAAGATGGAAACATTTAACAAGAGGGCGGACACCATGAACGTGTTGAGTGGCCACGGATTTGACGCGTACGCCAAGTCACGCTCCAACGAACTGGAGGTCAAAAATGTCTTCCAGCTGCAATAGAAATATTAGATAACGCACTTCACGGTCTAGGTCCCGCATTGCAGATTAACTTCACTTGGAGTAGTCATTACCAGGGCTGTCGAGTTCGGAAAGCCATTGTCATGTACCACGTAAAGAAGTCCACTTCTCGTGCTTTGCTATTAAACTTTAGTTTGATTAGGATTAGGTTATTGAGAATGTCGTCCCCACCTGCTTGTCTCTATCCTGTGGCATCTTGGCATCAACACCATCGGGGAATGGTTTCACTAGTTCGGGCTTTTCCTTGATCTTGTCCATGATGAAGTCCAGCACCACCATGATGCCCTCAACTGAGCCGGTGATTAAGCAGGCTCGCTCCGTTGTACCTGGAAATTTATTTTTAACATTATATAAAGATTCCATTGTTGTAATTGATATTGTAGACGTTTTAGTACAAATAAAATATGGACTCGCATACCAACGGGCAAAGTACAGAGCAATTAATATTCCTCTAATTATCACACAATTCTAGTATGGTAGTATTACAAAGGGCACCTCGGACAATTTGAATTCATCAAAGAAACGAGTAATTCATAGCGAGTGTTTCAAATTCCGGCGTCGGAGGTCAAAGCTTTGGTACAGCCTCGAGTGGCCTTTGTTCTATTCTTTCAAAGCTTCTTGTAAATCGCAAGGCCGCTACTAACATTCTAACTGTGGGCCACAAATTATTAGCATCGAGAATACTCAATACTTTGGCATTTCTGTACCATGCGGATGCTTTTCAATTATATGATGAAAGACTGATTACTCAATTGATTTTTTTTTTTTTTTTTTTTTTTTTTTTATGTGAGAGGAGGCAAACGAGCAGGCGGGTCACTTCGAGTGATGTGCCAACCGCCGCCCATGGACACCTGCAACGCCAGGAGGCTTACAAGTGAGTTGCCGGCCTTTAAGGAAGAGGAACGCTCTTTTTTTGAAGGTCCCCAAGTCGTAGCGGATCGGGAATACCTGCGCTGGCAGTTGGTTCCACAAAGAGGTGGTGCGCGGCAGAAACTGCCTTAAAAAACGCACAGTCGTGGAACGCCAGACATCAAGGTGGTACGGATGGAATTTCGTATTCTGCCTTGATGTCCGGTGATGGAATTCCGCTGCAGGTATTAGCCCGAACAATTCATCAGAGCACTCCCCATGATAAATGCGGTAGAAGATGCAGAGGGAGCCTACATCTCTACGCAGAGCCAAAGGATCAAGCCGATTGGAAAGGATGGGGTCGTCGACGATACGAGCCGCTCTGCGTTGGATGCGATCAAATGGAAGGAGCTGGTATTGGGGCGCCCCCGCCCAGAGGTGGGAACAGTACTCCATATGAGGCCGAATTTGCGCTTTATAGAGTTGCAAGCGATGGCCTGATGTGAAATACTGACGCGCCCTGCTGAGAACACCAAGCTTTTTAGAGGCTAACTTAGCCTTACCTATATATTTGCACACAATTATTGTGCAGTTCGTTAACTTAAGTGTCAAAGCTTCATTTTAATTCTGCAAAAATTAAACAAAAGCAACTGATAGATAAATATTAAACTTCTTTGTGCGCAATATCGTATATTTCTTTATTTATGTTGGTGGGTATATTCTGAACGATTTTGGAGTGGGGCGACTAATGAAAAAAAGTCTAAAATAGTTGCTTAAAACTTCGAGGCGCCTGAATTCCTAAGCCGTTCCCAAGTAATAAAAGTGTCTACAATCGATATCCAGCAACAAATTATGCAATGTGAGGCATACCGCATACGTGGAGAACCGGTCTACTCCCTTGACCTTGAAACGCGCTGGGCAACTTTGATATTTATGCGATAATTTTAGCGCTCATATTCGCCTGTAAGCGGGTCATTAACATTTGGTACCACTCCAACGTTGGTGTAATTGAGTGTAGTGGGCCAAAAACCAACAATCTTGCAATGCAGGTGACGATTTGACGAGTTAGCGTAATGCTAGAAACGTGACAAGGAGATCTTTGTTAGCACGTTGAGCAAAACGTTTCAAGCGAATTATAATACGGACGGATAATAAAGCATTGTAAGTGCACGGGCGAGACGTGGATGCAAGTGATTTTGCGATTGTTCGGTTAGCCTATTCAATACAATGCCACACCAAGGTCGCACGATAGCGATTACCTGTGTTATCCAATTATGTACGCTATTGAGTTATAGTTGCACTTAGCGCTCGTGTGTAACAAATGCATAATGTCAGCTCGTTTAGCATTTTCCTGATAATCGATATACAAACACAACGTGGCATTGCGATCGTCTCATCCGCCTGCTTATATTGTTAAGCTGGGATCTGTGTGAAAATCCTTCACGAATGCATCATATAGAAATAGTAATTGGCGCAGGCGTCATTAGTGTTATGGCGGTTATGTAAGAGAGATGTACAAGAAAGAGCTCTAAGATCGGAGGCGTAAGACTCATCGCGCACAATGGACGAAAGAACCGTCCTACTCCTATTAGACTGTGTCAGGGTGTCAAGATGAATGTTCTGCAGCTATTTTCAGGTCAAGGCCATTGTGCATGCCAACTTCTAATGCTCCTCTGCACACCAGACTAAACGCCGATGATATTTATACTTTGATGACCTCATATGGCCACAACTGGGAGCCTTGAGTTAGGCGACACGATTGGAAGATTGCACTCGTCTTGCCTTGCCGACAACCTGTTCCGCCACCGACGCTTAATCACACGTAACATATTACATTGCAATAGAGGTTCAAGGCGTGGGTTAAACTGGTATACGGGCTGCAGAGGCGTTGTTGCGCTTTAACAATTGTTTGTACAATCCTTGTAGACTAATATTATCCGCAAATACATTGCTGCAGTTTATATTAAGTGATTCAAAGCTGCCAAATTGCATATTAAATGCTCACGTAATGCATGTTATGAGAAATCTTGACCGGGTCATAGAGTGTTGTCCATTTATATGTCTTGAAATCATTTGAGTTTTATTACCAGGTGACTCTTATTTAATTCAACTTTCACAGCACACACCATTCTATAGCAATCTTACCAAACAGAGGTTGGATGAAACGTAATGCTGTCCGCGTATGGCAGACTTACAGGAAAATCATTTCAAAAATGTATTAACTTTACGAACAAGAATAGCTATTTTATAATTTCTTTAATGGGTAATCCATATGATTGTAGTGTTATAACAACCGTTTGGTTATGAAAGACTTGTATTAAAAGGATATATAGAATACATTGAAGCTCGTAAATCCAATCAAGGGAGCAACAAAGCGACTAAAAGTTTTTAGACGCGTTTACTTTCAATGGGACGGTGTGATTAATAGCGCCTCCGGCTTTATTCATGAATTGCTATTGTACTGAAGTGAATCATTAAAAACTTTTTCGATGGCGTGGGTGGAGAATAGAGGCATAACGCTAGAAATAGGTTACGGGGCCAATTACACCGCCCGTAGTCCAAGACGCGTCTTGGCGTCGAACTTACTCGCATATAATTTAAAAGTGCTTTACCATCTGCATTGTCTTTGGAAGTAACGATGGAAATCTCTTAGTTTTCACTTAAATACAACTATAAAGAAAAATATTTTTTCATTGTTAAGTTACATAGTAGACAATTTCTCGGGTTCCGTTCAAAAAACAGAGTAACTGAAATGTTTGAACAAATGATTAAAATCCGAGAGGAGAGCAGTATTGTCTACAGATCCATGCATACCCATGGGGAGGTGGGTGGCACAAAGGCGATAGTGAACGCGCTCTAAAGAAATTGCTTCAGACGGCCAAGATGGTTTAAGAAAATGCAGACACAACTTTACGAGTATCCATTCTCTCAATGACACGTTTCAGCCATCGATCGCTTTAATAACGCCGTTAAAAAATTGCCATGTTCTCGGTGATTTTAAAAGAAGCTTCTGAATCTCTTCATTAATCACCTTCTGTTGACATAAGTGTTAACAATAGTTAACCTATGCAAGACACGTCGCTTCGAACTAGACATTTGCATCGCTACGAGAATACATACAAAGAAAACTCTATTCGGTCTTTAGGAAAATATACATTATATTATTATTAAAATTATAACAAAAATTAACAGACATATTAACACACATTGTGTGGTATGTTTATTGTTAATGTTACTAATCTGTTATCTCGGCCTTGTATAATCAACAATGGCAGATGTCGCATTAAAAAATTGGGTTAAACGAATGGATAACCCAAATGACAGTGGCTCTGGAAACCGGTTACCGGATCGGGGTGATTAATATCGCTGGTAATGCTCACCAAACCATTACAATTGCATTGCGCAACCTCTAATCATTTAATTGTGCTTATGACGTCATTATTAAAATTCACAACATTAACGAGAGAGCAAAGATTTTTACACGTAAAGAGCAACACAAACCTCGACCTTGACACACCTCAACGACAGGTATTTGAATGATGTAAGATTGGTGACCACATAGCACCAGTGATTTGCTACGATTAGCCTCGAAGGAAAATTTCATCGTATTTTAAAGATACCTTTTGGTTGTAATAAGTTTTCATGCGATTACACCTGTCTGAACTCTCTGAATTGGGTCAGCCTGAGATTATCCACTCTATTACATGGGTTCACGTTTAGTGCTTTAGCACGACATCTTTTTTTGGATAATAAAAATCGGGTCTAAAATGCTTCGTTCACATCAAAGGACATTTTCTTCACTCGCTTGCTTGTGGCGTTTTCATTGTCTCAAATTCTCGAGATAAAATCATTTCATTGAGTGAATTTTACTCGACAGATTAAAAGTTGTTGGTGTTGTAAGATTTTGAAAGTCTTGTATGTTGGTTTTAACACGAAGATCTCGCCAAAGGTCCAATGTAAATATGAATAGCAATAGACAAACAAACTGTATTTGTTTGACCAAGTACATTTGCGACATTTCCTTTCAAATTGTGTCTTGACACATTTGTTGTATTAAATCATTATTTCCAGTACTTTAAGCAGAGGCGTGTCAAAAGATTTTCGTGATATGTGGTGTATTAGCTCGTTTTTCCTATTAAACATCGCGTTTCATTCACAAGGTGACCTAAAACGGTCTCCTAATGAGCCACTTCAATACGAGTGGACCGTGCATGTGTGAGTGTATAAAATCTAAAGAAATAATTGATTTTGTTTTTAATGCTCCAAGAAAAACTGCACCTGGGCGCCACGGATGTAATTAATCAAATTTTTCATTAAATTTCTAATGGGGACCCCTATTTAGACAGTTTTGTAGTATTAAACCAGTCAGTAAATAGCAAGGCATGTTTAGAGATTAGTGTTTGAAAGGGTGAAATTGGAAAGCATGCATTGACCCAGTTGCGTCAGGAGCCAAAGGGCCTTTGTTATAAAGGCCTACTTAGCTCATAAAGAGACAGCCTTGAGACGTGGCACATTGGCTGCGGCTTTGTTGTGCCCAAGAGTGGAACACACTTTGACAATGTGTATCGCTTTTCATTTGAGCGATAATGTCCCCTCACGTTATTAAAACTCTCATATCAACATTTTCCAACGTCGTTCAAGTATTTCTATATTAAGCAAATTCTATAACGCTTTAGTTTTAACACAATTGACAATAACGACGCTTTCCATTCACATAAATCCTTTGACTTTGTCATTGTGTATGGATTTACGAATAAACTGTACGTATATTACTCGATATTATATTCATACATTTAATCCACAAACTCTAGGGAGCGATATTAATGTCGAGATTCCAATATATCAACCGTCACGCCGGATATAAGCTGGGATTTTGACAGATGAGTCTAACAAATGCACCTACAAGGAGAAAAATCCTCTCGGCTCCAGATTCTAGAGATTATAAATATTTAAGAATCATCAAATTATCATATTTTATCCAACAACAAGAGTCGTTGTCAAAGTAAACGTTGGACGGTGGATGCCAAAATAATTTGTAAACTCACAACTATTAAAAATAAAATGAAAAAAGACACTTACCTGGATAAAAGTCATGCGACTTGGACATTTTAACCCTCGCGCCAGTATCTTTCTGCAGTTGGGCGATCGTCTCGCCTCCTTTGCCAATGATGGCCCCCGCCACCATGGACGGCACCAGCACTTTGAAGTGGTAGGTCGGCTCCACGGCTGGCGAAAACATCACACTTAGTTTTGGTACCTGGGTCAGGAAATACTGTGTTGTCAAGCTTAAAGACGGAGAAATTTTGAAAGTGCTATGCGGTGAGGGCTATTCGTAAAATATACAAACAAGAAAGCACGATTCGCATATACATTGTATGAATAACCCTCCAAACGAAATGCCAATAGTAAAATGAGCTTGAAGACACAGTAGTTCCATGATTGTGATAGGAAATTGTGATTGAAATATTGATAAAGCGTATTGAACAGTTCGAATTGCGTATTGAACGTGTGATGCGAGTGACGTTTCCGTACCACAGAGTCGACGGCATTCATATACTTTCAATAATATTTCTAAGACAACAAAGACACCTATCAATCTAACATCTAGGGTGACAGTTCAGAGACATGCACATCTACACACTGGTGATTAGCGCAGTACTCGATTTACGTTGATTGCAGCGAACGAGAGAATCTGGACCGATACCAAAATCCATAACCAGAACAGATTACAACAAGACGACACCAATTCACTCCATTATGACATTGCTGCGACCAGGTCTAAGAGACACACACACACACACCCCTCCCCAATTGTTATCATACCTAAATCAGTTTAAAATATTGATACCTCGATATATATTAAGATTAAGAGGGAACCTTGTTATCACGTAAAATCGTACAAAAAGAAGAATTAACAGTCGTTGAATTCTTGCCTTTGTCTTACCAACGTAAATTGAATAACAATGGTGGAGCATTAATTTGTAATTGTTCGTTAAAATATGAATAATACTCTAAAATTGTAAAACGACACACACACTGATAATTAATCGGAAACTTACTAAGCAGTAAATTAGATCAGTGCCCGTCATCTTCGGGCACTTCATCACAGTACAAACAAGTTGAAAATCGTTGGAAACATACTGATGCGTATACTTAAATAACAAAGGCAAATAAAGTCTTATTCAATCCGAAAACCGTGGACTAAAATGACTTTCGCAATATGGGCACTAGGACAAGGCGACAGCGACATGCAACATTTTATTCTCGTTTAGAAATCTCATAAATAATACCAACGTGTTAGTTATTTACGTAACAATGTTTAAAAAAACACCAACAATCAATTGATTTTAATGCGGCAGAAGCGATCTTCATTGAGAAGTAACTCGGCAGCCCTCACTGACCTCATTACAGCTTTTATGAATACGATAATTGAATAGCAACGCTTAGTCTAGTTAAGTGTATTACCATTGTAGTAACAGCAATTAAACACAACTCTGATAGGCACGTTTCATTTTTTATACTCATAACTCATATTAATTACACACTAGTTAATTCTAAACTGTTACAGGCCCTACCTCCATGTTAAAATCTGTGCGCGCACAAGTTTCCAAGTGTAATAAATACGAGGGGACTGACTCAACCAACATAGTACTGAGTAATGAAGCAGCCGACCGCACTCTTGGGGCTGATTGCAAATGCGACTTCACCTGTCTCCCCCGAGATAAATTCCAGTTGCTCGTCAAACGAATAACTTCCCTTTTAAACTGGGTTACGAGTACACTTTAGCATGTGTGTCAAGGCTCTATTCGACATTATAAAAGTTTCATTACACAAGGTTAATCAAGTCGAAAAAGTGACTGAGTTAAACTAACCCTAGCATTAAACACATGCTCAAGTACTCGTACTCTGAGTACCAACAGAGTTTTCATTTCACGTAATAATAGTTTATTGCTCGGTGTCAATGTCCTTTATGGGCACATATTGGATTCCTTTGAAGCCTGTTCAAAGTATCGACTCACTAGATAGTTATTACATCGCTTTCCACTGTCAAACAGGCGATTTGTGGGAACGGGATTAAAATCAGTTTTAAATTATTATAAGTCACATTACATATTTATGTTGGATCAAGATATTCTGTATGATTTATGGTATTTTTATTCAAAACTGTCAGGCTTTTTGTGCCTACCAACTAAAAACAGTTGTTCCGCCAAGTGACAAATACGCGCTAAGCCACTCACGGTAATTTATTAAGGTCCAGTGTCTTGGGAGACTCACGGAATATCTTAAGTTTAGTGGCGAACTCACGAGTTGGCTAATCTTACATTTTAGCTAGTAAATGTTTTATGATGACTTGAGATCATCAAAACAAAACAAAATTTTCACCTCGGTTCAAAACTACATTTTGTATACAAATGTAGATAATAAATAGTCGGTAAAAAGGTTGTTTTAAAATTTAATGCGCTAAGCATTTTCTACTACGTTAAAACTCAAAATGTTGTAGTTTAAAAACGTGAACTTTTAACCAATTAGTGAGACCGAGTTTATCGCGTAAAATTAATAAAAGCTCAGAGATACGAGATTTATGAACGTCCTCTGCCCGAATGGTAATAGAAAATAAAATAAAACTTACGCAACTGATGACAAGGTTAAGTTTTAATTTAAATTAAATTTAAAATTAAAAAAAAAACAGGTAACAGTCGCATACTAAGGACACACATTTTATTTATTTTCGTTGCTAGCTTTAGGCTTTTCATTTCAGCATACTAAGCCTATATTCAACTTAAATGAATATATATATTGTTATTAAGACTTTATATATTGTAGCGAGGTAAACTAACAATATGACAAAAGAAATTTGTGCTAATATTTTCCCCTTTCAGCAGCAAACAAACGCGGAATAATGAAAAGTAAACAACAGAACGTTAGCTTCATCCCGTCAAAGACAAAAAACTCTTTGTGAAATTAACTTACACAAACCTTCACATTATTATGTACAGCCAAGATTTAAAAAAGACAATTTTAGGTGTAAAGTGGAGTTTTAAATGATGAACACCAACGCCCGACTCGTGCTAAAGCTCAAGTACCAAGTGTAAATACAAAAAATAGAAAAGAATAAAAGTTCCGCCTTCCATGACTGTATCAACGAGAGACAGCCGTCATAAAGTGACACTTAGAGCACTCTGTTATTGTGCGGCACTCGTAAAGCATCCACTAAATAGCTCTTACTCTGAGTAAATTGGACGATGGCTTCTAACCCGACACATTTTAACAAGGATAAGACTTTAAAGAATTCAACTAATTTGTTTACACGCGATAAGTATTTTAATAATTTATAATTTTTATAAAAAGGGGGGGGGGCAAACGAGTAGGAGGCGAATAGGCACTCACGTGGCTGGGAGCTCGTGAGTGCGTTGCCGGCCTTTTAGGGAGTGGTACGCTCTTTTCTAAATAAATGCTAAATACCGTGGCGGGCAGCTGGTTTCATATCACGGTCGGGTGTGGCAAGAAATGTCTAGTATAGTAATCACGTAACTGAACGTCAAGTCAACTACTTTTTCGGGCGATCAGCACGTTAAACAAAAGTGGCTGGAGATAAGTACGTTAAGTATGGACCAAATTGGTTCATACAATTTTTGACTATTTTACGTGAGAGAAATTCTCACTTGAAAAATTGCAAGCGTAGCATTTGTAAGCATATGCGCCATAAATTAGCACTTATTCCAGTCAATGTGGCACACTTTCGCTCTACATTTAATGTTAAAAGGCATACACGCTCTGAATATCATCCGCTCCGCAGCGGTCCCAAATCCCCGAGCGGGTGAATGGAGCTTCACAATTAAAAACTATTCATTTCGTTCATACCAATTTTTCATTTCAGTTTCCAAATAGGTCGCGTCTGTAAGCTGTATTTTCATGACCGTGAATTCCACTTTAATATGCTCATTAGTTACGTGTTCGGCTTGCTTAAGCGAAAGATGTTCAGTACGATGACTAGCAAAACGGGTTTCGTCATTAAGTTAAACATTTGAACTTTTGCGGTCACTAACTGTGAACACTCTGGCAGATTTATGTAACGTAAATAAAATAGTTTCATATAGAAACAGATCGTGTAATGTTACACAGCGATTAACTTTGTAGACAATATACTTAAACCTTTTACTTAATTTGACATCTAAACCTACAAGATTGCTAAACTAGACGAGCAATCTTATTAATTAAACTATGAAAATTAATAAATGGTCGTCCGTTCAGTATAAAATTAGATAAATTTAATACAAATGCTGACATGCTCCGATATATTCATAACACGAATAAGCATAAACTCGCAGTAGGTCCTATAAAGATAATGAAAATTCGTTCCAAATGTGTCTTTCAATTCAAAAAACTTAAACTTTGAACGGTGGTTCGCTCGTTGAAAATGTGTATCGGATAAAAGGGACTTGATATTTTCAAATGTTAAAAATTAGGACAAGCCTTACTTGTTTGAGCATGATACCAGACCGAATATTTGGGCTACATTAATAAAGTAAGTATCATCGAACCCCTCCAACGATCTCGTAGTGTTCTTCACGAGTGACCTTTGATAATTTTATTGTAGGCTTTTATTTCGTTAATAAATTCTATACGTATTGCTTATAATATCTCTTTGTCAAATCTACAATTTGACAAAAACCGCGTACATAAGTCTCGGTGTACTGTGTGTTTGCGGGTTGTTCTCAAATGTGTGCTCCACACAGATGACAGTAAAAGTCATCTTTTATTGTTTTTATTTAATAGAGATACTGACGCATTCGCTGGTGCATGGTGTAATGGTTGCAGATCTTAAGGCGATTTAAAGGAGTGGCGGAGAGTTTCTTGCCAGTTCTTCTCGTCCGCTCTACGCTCTTTGGGAACTGGCCGTAAATGTAGAGTCAAAATTTTTCATAACTTTCTATTTTGTTATCGATTCATTCGTGTATAGTAGTAACTACCTATATGAATAAAGATATTTTTGATTTGATTACTGAAAACTATATCAATCATGTCTGATTGAATGTGTTTTGCAATGTAAGCTCGTAAGCAATATCAAGGACTAGATATGAGCCCGGCGGAAGCGTCGAAGCTTGAGGTGTTCGCCGCATTGCAGGGGCCGAGTAGCACCACCCAACTAGCATGCAGTTCGCATCGCGGGCCAACAAAGTATCGAAAATATTGATCATATTACGGCAATCTGCCAGTACGGTGCACGTGCATTTAAATTGTTTACGTCTTGGCTATGTACAGACATTATGTCTATAGTTTAATGTCACGCGCACTGCCCATGGATCCAAGTTGGGGCACGTGGGAATTTCGGATTGCCATTTATTCGATTTGCCTTGTAATATGTGCGACACTTGACATGTGCCACGTCACTGCCTTATTTACTATGCTCTATCGTTAGGTATTCTCAAACTCGTTTGCCGATTTCTTAAGCTATCATGTCAAAACTAGGTCACCGTAACATTTTCTGTACCAAGCATGAGTTCTGGACACGTTCCATATAAATTTTCGTTATTACTTCTTCTCCAATTAAAAATAATATGAGTTCACAGCGCATACCTGTATACATTGGCCAACATTAATGTCGTATGTAATGAATTGAAACCATGAACTATAATAGCTTATGAAGCATCGTCACCACAATCGTTTAGCACCAAGTGTTGCGGTCCGTGTATGACTTCACTCCCTGCGGTTTAAACTTAACATACTTTTCAAAAACTAACTGAGCAATTCGAAAACTACACGCACGTTTAAAAAAATGCCTAATAATCACCGCAAAAGCCTTCTAGGCCTTAGAAATGAAGGCCTACATTTTAACTAACACAAAAATGTGTTATGTTGACCGGAGCAACGCGTGGGACGCGCGTCCATTAATATTTATGAGACAGACCCCGAGTTAAAATGGTTTTTAAAAAGAGCCCAGTGCTTAATAGTATTCACATGCAATATATATAGACACAACAGATGTTTCTAATGCACCAATTAATTGATATTGTTACGCGTGTTTCGTAGTCGTTCTATTAAACCATCAAACCACCGACTTTAAAACAATTCAAGTATCATGGCTAATTAAAACAAATTTTGTTCTATTTAATATTCCTATAATAATTATATTTCATCACGTTACTAGCGCCCATCAGTTAAAAGGTGCCCGGTGTGCCAATTCCCTATTTTTATATACCTATGAATAATTATCGATAGAAGTTTAAATATAATTTCTCATTGGGGCCATCGTTCACGATTGTCTTTGGAAATGTACAACTGCTATATGTCCTGACGTATTATTTTAACAAGCTTTATAGAACAGGATTTCATTAAACTGGAAAACCCTTACGAAACCGGTATCATAATTGATAACATGTAGAATTTGTGATTGTAAACGGAAGAGGCGAATTTTCACAAACCACTGATTATTTAACGTGCGAATCAATTTTTAATTGAGTTATTTACACGAAAATTTGATAGAAAGGACTTAACAATGAATATCAGTTATTACATTGAATGCACTATCAGTCCGTCACGTCAATTGGAAGGGGGCAAGTTTTACGGTCACGTGATCGGGGGTGCAAGTTTTCAGCGTATCGCCACGGGCCGGGGCCAACCCGCATTGCACCAATGTGGAACTGCCAGCGATCCGCTACACAACTATGACTGGCCTGCTATTTATCAAAACGAGTTTACCGGTACATTATTCTAATTGGTAGCGCAGCGAAAGAAACCAACCAGAGCATTAACAACATCAATATCATATTTTATTGTGTAGCTACGTACTATTATATCTTTTCTTGAAACTCTATTATACAGCATTGTTGAAATTGGAATAAAAATGACAATTAATTATTTATAAATGCGTGAAATCCGAAAATTATTCAGTTTTCATGTATTACCAAGTAAAAGTTTACACCGAACATCGAATAGGCCGGCACGATCTATATCATGTGAAACATTAAAATGTCTCATACCGTTCCGTATCATTGCCCCTCACGGTAACATGCGCCGAGGATAGCTTATAAGTTAACAAAGCTTGTATTCAATCAAATTTATACAATTGAACAAATTGACTCAGCAGCACCAGCGGTGGAATCCAAATGTAAACAACGTGCTCGACTCGTTCCGTCGAGCGCTCTACCAACACGCTCTCTTAAATAGTTATTCGTTTGCTTACACAGTCGACCCTTCGGTACGTATACCTAAATTTAATACGTGTGAACATATTCCACGCAAAAATAAAGCTCACGGCCAGCTTCGATAACACTCGCCGAGAGATAATGAAAATATTACACCCATACACAATAATTTTTATACGTAAACGAAAATGAATAGGAAGTATTGTTATGAAACAACATTAACTATAAATGCGCGGCACAAGTTTAGCATTTTGATATTTCGATAGCATTTGTATGAGTAAATTAAAAAATATATAATCAATAAATAATTATAACCAAACTGGAGTACTTCGTGTACAAATGAGATGTCTCAACAAGACGTGTGTTAAGCCGTTCCCGTAATCGATCACGGGTGGGGTTTAAGGGAATTATCGAGGGGTATTTAAGGTAATTTATGAGGCTTCCAAACTTTCGGATTCGGGTATCACAAGACATGTTTTCCTCTAATCTTAAGACATTATTTTGGTTAAATAATTCAATAAATTTAAAAAGTAATTTTATTACGATTGAACAAATTAAACTGCATCAGGACAGTCACCCAAGCCTGTAATGTGTAGAAAAACGCGTGTCCACTCAAGCGTGGCATTAGACGATGGCTCACAGGCAGCAAGGTTACGCAACTAGACGTAAAAACGAAAGTAACGCTGACTTCTAACAAACCACGACTTGTTTCGTTAATCACACGGCAACTTATTTAAATTATTCGTACAATATTCATGTAAAACAACAACTATGAAAGTATAATCTAGTCCTAGATACATTGCTACCATCGTACAGATGATACTCTCATTTTTTGTTACTCAATGATTAGCATGTACGCGTTTCAAACTCAAAATATCTTTATTCAAGTAGGTCTTTATAAAGACACTTTTGAATCGTCAATTTTTACACTACCACCGGTTCGGAAGGCGAGTCATCTACCGAGAAGAACCGGCAAGAAACTCGGTAGCTGCTCTTTTAAAATAAACAATTAATACAAAATTGTGCTACTGACAATTAAAATAACAAAGCATTGTAAGGCTACTCGAGAATTGAACTGTCCCGATGCTGAGCCAATTGCCGACACATTTCGCTTATCTAAATGTCGCTGAGTGATAAAAACTGTATTTTCATCGTTACTTTTACATTTAAAAACGAAATTAAATTGCTTTGCTAGAAATCATTTGAAAGGCTCAAGGGACGGAGGGTTTTATTCTAAAGTAAGCACTTCAGTTTAAAACACATTTAACAAAACTTTGTAGATCATTTTATTTTATTTAAGGACCACTTTGTCTTTTTTATTAATCCGAGTCACGTGTCAAATATTACAAACACATGACTTAATTGTTACGTTTGATCGGACATACACTACTCAAAAAAAGTCTAATGCGTTAATGCGACATTATTGTACAATACTTAAAAGAGTGTGACCACATCATATGTAAAACTAAATTACCAATAAACTTTATAATTAAAGCTTAGTAATTCAAACCAATTCGATATTATTTACGCGAAAGAAGCCAAAAAGAATTCCAAAAAAACTCTTTTACACAGGAAAGTGAATAATTGTTTTTGTTTAAAGATTCAAGATTAAACCCATATAAAATACAGCCTCATATCTTATCTCCTTTTATCGCAAACCAATTTGAATACATTATCAGATCATTACATAACAGTTTACAAATAATGCCTTTTAATGTGTGTTCAGTTGATTATTTAATTATAAACTCTACGGAAATTTACACCTCATCTTGTGTTGTTACCTCGATTTTAAATTTCCACTAATTTACTAGCGATAAAACTAATTATACACACTGTATATAAATCATTTAATTGGTTCAAAGTGTACTAGATTAACTTAACCTCAACTACTCTAGTTTTATTGGTTAATAATTATACTACTAAAGAGTTATTATCGTAGTTTTAAATCTCCATTCAATATTTCTTATTCAACATAATGCCTAAGAATACGGCTCTTATTAACGGAATCCAACCCCTCACTTTGGCCCCACGTGTAAGCGCACCTGAATTATTTATGAATTACAGACATACGCAATGCAAATCAAATTGTTTGCCCACATTTGTTTGTTCTAATAAAATTTTAAAATAAAACACGTGTTTTGAGCTTACCTTTCGTGTTGTTTCCTCATTTTTACTAGTAATTACGAGTTAACTGTGAAATTGTAATTACGATTAGATTACGTAATAACATAATTACAATGCGTTAAATACTTAAGCATGTGCCTTTATTAAAGTATCAGGCTATTTTCTAACGACTATTCACAATATTTATGAAAAATTCGCGATTAAAAAAACCAAATAACCAATGCATTGAGCTACAATCGTTCTAATGTTGTAAACGAAGAACGGAAGCGATTACCTTATCTAATACTTGAAATAAGCTTTTTGTGAGTTTAAAAGACCTTGATTTCTAGGTTCTGCGCTTATCGCAAACTCCGCACTCCGTAAAGAGGTCGTGCCCCAATTTTTAAAACAAGCAGACTTGTGGAACGTCGAAAATATATTTTCTGTTAAGTATAGAGCAATTTAAAATGCACAATAGCACAAAATGCACTCCCCTATATTTTTGCTGCGTCATTTTATGGCAAAAAAGATGATTGTTTTCAGCGCAAAATTTAAGGAGCTCTCAGCATCTGTTATAGCACAACAAACTACTTGGCGAGAAGAATAGGAGATCGAATACCACATTGAAAAAAATGGAACAAATGACGAAAGGTTTCAAAAGATTAACAAAAAGATGGGGAGATTAAAACTCTGACAATATAGGAAAACCCTCCTTTTTGCATATAGACAAGTGGAAACACGAAATTGAGGGACCTTCGAATTAATAATAAAAACTGGCACCTCTATACCACTAATTTATGCTTAGCAGCGACCTTGCTGTATTCAGTATTATAATTATGAAGCGTAATATGAGTTATTGCTTAACACAATCCAAGTTCCCTACACCATGTGTGGCTCGTATGCAAAACAAAAATCCTAACCTACAAAATAATCTAATAAATTTTGTAAATGAAAATGTTTGTGCCAATCTAGAACCTAAATATGGTGAATTAAAATAAAAACAAAAGGATAGTAGCAAAAAATGTTAATCTCTCAAGTTAGTTTAAAGAAGCAAATGAAGCAATAAGATGGGAAATAAAATTTCAAGAAGAGATTTGCAATGTTTGAGACCTGTGATGATCACACCAAAGATGGACGACTAAGCCATGATGGTGAGGACAAGCTCACATTGACCAAGTGTAGGAAGGCAATTGATGGCAACACTGATAGCTCTCTGCTTTAGCTCACCACACCTGTATCCACTCTGGTGATCATATTGAATAGAGTCTAAGCAGTTTGGATACATGAGTTTGAAAATGATATTTTTTTCTATTTTACACATTCACTAAATACACAAGGATGCTGAATTGGATGAGTCTAAAGTGTTAGAGAGTGGACTCATAGAGATATCTTAAATAACTTATGGCATATTCTTCTAAATAATATTCATTGGAGCATCCTAACTACTAGATGGTATATGTGGTTGGGTTTAGTA
This sequence comes from Leptophobia aripa, assembly GCA_951799465.1. Taxonomy (NCBI): domain Eukaryota; kingdom Metazoa; phylum Arthropoda; class Insecta; order Lepidoptera; family Pieridae; genus Leptophobia; species Leptophobia aripa. The sequence goes on from OX637271.1 coordinate 7,699,510, forward strand.
TCACGGCTTGTGGCCAGTGGCTGTGCGTGAGTGGTGAGCTGCAGATGAACATGAGCGTGGCATGCGCGCCACCAACAACCAAAAAGCCAATGACAACAAAATACTCAGACGACTCACCAAAATGAGACGTAATATTGCCGTGGCCATTGGCCAGGGGCAATGCCGTCACCAAGTCTTGAACTAAAAAACAACCACCGTCTTTTAACATTGCAAGTATAACAAAGTTTTTTATTACGATGTTTTCGCGTTCATCGTCGTAATTTCTAAACAAAATGAAAAATATCGAGTACAAATATATTTGAACAATTTTGAAGTCAAAATAATTAAAGTTATCATTAAATAGGTCAAACTGATAACAGCTCCATTCTGATAAGAATCTTGTTAGCTATAGCCACTAAGGTAGAGTCGATACACTGTCAATGTTAAATAGTATAAGGAACATAAGCAAAACTCACCCGAACTAAAGTGAGACCTTTTGATGTCACCATTCTCGGAGTCACCGTCCAGCGGTCGTTTTCTAGAGTCCGATATCTCCGGACTTGGACAAGTATCCATACCCGTGTCAGCGGCCATGTTGAATTTCAGGGCAAAACTATAAACTTCTCTAGCATATTAATTCCCATTACGTAATTCCTTCAGAATGCGTTTAAGGTTGCGGCACTGTGCATAATTATTTTATCATCGAATACACATAACACTTTTTATTAATAAAACAAGGGAATCGGAGCTAATAGTCTAGTTACTAAATTATGCCAGTGAAGTGACACTAGTTGTTACGACCAAGTGTAATGTGAACGTTTGTCGATACTGCGCTGCAGTGTTTCGTGTTGTGCGGCGCATGGTCAGTGTGAACTTATCTGCGGATGTCAGATTATCAGTATTGCACCGCCACGTTGGCACCACTGCGCTTTGACAGGCCCCAGCTGATTACAGTAGTGATGCGCAATTACCCATATTAAAACGTTAACAACATTCATATGTGTGTCACGAATAAAAAGGAAAAGGAATAGAATGTAAAAAATAACTAAGTTTATTTCGTCTTCTACAAAATGGTTATATCCGAAAAATATTGTTTACATGGTCAGAATCATCTAAGGCTGGTGTTCATATTTTTTATTACATCCAAATAATGTTCAATAACAAAGTGGAAATAATTTTAAAACTGTTAATAATTCTTACCGCTAAAAAAGTTTAAGCATTTGTTAACTATTATTTTTTAATTAGGCTCGGTTGTAAAACTTCGTCTTGCCAGATTAAGCCGGGCACATCACTAGAAGACTATGAGAAATAAGCCCAAGGTCATATAGGTTTTTAACCAATCAGTGAGCAGTCAAGGCGTTGCTAACTTCAGTATCATTATATTTCTTTTCAGACAGTACATAGGAACTTATATTTTCTTGTACGTATCTTTTTAATTACCTAAATAATACATTAAAAAATACTATTATGTATTTTGTTTGTTGTTGTTTTATTTCTATTTCGATATCGCTGGAAAGGCTTTTGCTTTTGTCATTAAAACTTTGTTTGTTTAGTTTAAGCAACAGTAAACTCATTAATAATTCCTGAGTAAACAACAAAATTATTTATAACTGCTTTATAATGACAAGGCTAATTGTTTCTAAATTTTATGGGCGGAATATGTAAAAACAAAAAATAAAACAAATCATACTTTCTGTATTGTTTCATAAGTACCTTATAGCTCTATCAATTAAAACATTTTATAAAGTTTTTGACAGCAAATATCATAAACAACTAAGCAAAAATAAAATTATGCATAAGATTTCATGTCAATACCAATATATCAAATGGTTAATGCAAACCGAATAAATACAAAAGTTCAAATGTTGGTTGTTTTGTTATTATTTATAAAAATATAAAAATTTCAGTATCAATAAAACAATAGTATCATACAAAGATTTATTATAAAAGTGAACCAACATTCAAACTTATAACTAATTGATGTACTGACAAATTAATATCATGAATTCACTTTTTGAAAATTAGTGGCTTTTTGGCTAGCATTTGGTTTATTTCAAACTAAGCCCATGTTTGTCACTTTAACTTGTGAAATTGACATCAGAAACGGTGGCCTGAGTAACGACCGATGGTGGGATGAGATGGTAAGTGAGCCACCAGGACAGGAGTGGCTGAGTGATGGCTACAAACAGCAGGAAATATACTCTACGCTTTGTCCCACCCCCACCGCTGGGCTTAACCCAGTTATCAGTGTAGGGGTTGGCCGGATTGTATGTAGAATAATTGTAGCTAGTATCTGGTGCTGGTGATCCAGAAAGAATTTGTAGCCTTAGTGTTTTTACCTGAAAGTAAAGCTTAGATGACCTCAAAATTATAATTAATGTAATTTTGGGACTTGGGATGATTTAGCCGTTGAAGAAGCATGCCAATTGTGAAAAAGATTGTAACACTACTTTGCCTTTGTCTTGGTTTTTGTGTGCATTTCTAGCAGCAAAAGTCAACTTCTCACTCAAACCAACTTTTATAACCTCAAAAAATCTTAATACTTAAATCTCTATGAGAGTGGTCAAAACCCACACTTAGTATGAGGTTTACAGTTTATGAAGTTAAAAGTTAGTTTTGAAAAGGTGCTAGAGTTATCCAAGAACAGTGTTCATACGAAGTAATTGTTATATTCTAAATATATATTTGACTAAACTTACGAGGAAGTAAGACAGTGCTGTGCTGTAATATAGTAAGGCACAGTGATAGCCCGTTCCTCCCAGTATTAAGCCAGCCAACAGACTGCAAATCATGGTGCTGTACTTATAGCCAGAGTATGCCAATAAATCCAGGGTTTTCAGCTGAGTGCTGGTGTTGGTAATGTACAGAGTCACTAAATATAGCACCATTTCAAATATTATGTATGCCAGTGCACTCGATGCTTGAATTGATATTTGTTCAGGTGAGAAACGATGTTGGAGCCCTGAAATTTACAATAATAAGAACATTAAATTATCTATAGAAATATATTAATCAAACAGTATAGTTTTAACCTACACAAATGTTAAAAAGCCTTTGAAAGGGTCTTTTAAGGATAACAGTTTCAGACAATTGTATAGGGCAGTGCATACCACCATGCTTCAACCTAATTAATAATAACAATGTAAGAAAATCTGCAAACCGGTATATAACTGTGTACTATACTAGCTACGGTGCTCTTTAGTACAATGTTTTGAATACATATGAAATGCAGTTTGTGTAATGTTATTAAAATGAAATACTAATTTGTTAAAAAGTATATATCTTATATGAATAATAAAGAAATTAACATACCTAACATAAATCCTGCAAGGAGGACATATGTGACATAGCCCATAGATGGAATATATAGATCTGGTGCATTTATATCATACCGTGGTTGTACTGGTGTCTCTTGATCATATTTCATCATCCATTCCTAAAATACAAATTTAATGTTTATCATAAGAAAAGTAAACTCCTTTATAGACACTTATGGTTGTATGCTGTATACAAAGCTACTAAAATGTAATATAAATGTGACAAAAATTACTAACCTTATGTGTAAAGGGAAACACAATTAGAAGAAGTTTTTTTAAAACATATCTGGTATCTACAGCAAAGTAGTATCTTAACCTCGAAACTGGCACATACTTGTCAAATTCCCGCTTAACCACATCACGACCCTGTGCTGCTAATTGGTTACCATACTTAAGTGCCATATCCTAAAATAAAATATAATTCATAATGAAATTAATTTTAATATTAGAAGGTTCCATGTTATCCAAATATTTAAATTTGTGTAATCTTAACAAGAAGATTACTATTTTAAGTCATTATATTATAAATAAATACCTGAACTACTGGCTGCTGAAGCATAGACCCAATTTGATTTGGAGATGCCATAGGAGTCTGAGTGAAAGAACCTGGATAGCCAAAGCCTAAAAAAATATTATTAAACAGTTTTAAAAGTTACACATAGAAATACCAACAAAAATGTAAATTTCAGCAGTATACTATAGCAACTGGTCAAGGTCTTTCCTAATATTATTCAAAAAGGCACAAAATTTACTATTTACTGAAATTAAAAAAAGCATTTACCTCCAGCAGGATCTGGGTGTCCATAGTTTGGTGCTGGATCTGCATTCATTTCTTGTTGATAGGGTGGTGGACCTACTGGAGGAAAGCCGCTACTGAATCCGGGATTTGGACTAAATGCTGGTGCCGGCATAGGTGCACCCATTGCAGAAACATCGCTAACTCTCTTAGCCTTCCGGGGTCCGGAATGGCCTACTAAAAAACAATCACCTAATTAGATCACAACAGACACATTTACCATAATATAATTTGTAAATGAAAACATATTACAAATAAATGACTATACATATTGTAAAATCTTTTAATAAGTCACTATTTAAGAAGGTTAAGCATACCGTTTCGAGAGGCATTGAAGTTCATAGTTATAATATTTCCTAAATTAATTGTTTTTTAAAGACATAGTTACGATTATCGAACAAAATTTTGTTTAAAGTTTAAACTTCAAAACTTGATTGAATTAACAATCACACATCATCATTCATTAGACTAACACATGACACATTACTTATTACTATCGTCAAAGTAAGAATGCAGGCTTATGAATCTATGTTGCTGTAGTCTGTACGCAATAAGAAAATTGAGATATGAATATAACTATCGTGTCACCTCCATCATCAAGACAATACGGCAATGCAAAAGGAAATTGACATAAAAAATGGCTATTGCCATCTTTGTTTCGTATGAAGAGTTTTTTATTAATATAATAATAAGGGCAGAGAACGAATGATAAAATAAACAATAAAAATTATTCCATTAAGGAGCTCATAGGTCCATAAAAGCTTAAAATAATTTTGTATAGAACATTTTTAAATTATCAATGTAGTTCTCAGTAGCTAGGATTTGTTGGAGCATGGTGCAATGGTTGCAACTCAACTCTTTAAAATATACGAGAGTGGCCGAGAGTTTCATTATGAATCTTAATATCATCCGCTCTATGCTTTTGATTTGGTAATTGGAATTGGCAGTAAATGGAATTTATATGGATATATCCAGTATCCACAATATATTTACGGCATAAAATGGAGGATGTCGTGTTAATACGTTATCTGTGAAATGTAAGCCTTCGTTAACTGTAAGTGTAACTAATCTGTGGTAAAATTGTTATCACTTGTTTGTGTTTTTATTTAATAATTTAATTCAAAACATGGAGTCAAGAGATTAGATTATAAATCTGTAATTAGTGATCAGATAATTATATATTGATTAATAACATGCAAGTTGCAATCGCTGGTTCATCTAAAGTTGAGATTGATGGTGGGTTTATTTGCATTATAATATGTTTTCATATTATTTGAGAATTATTTGAAACAAGAGTTGGCCGATTTCTCTTTTATTCTAAATATCTTATTATTCTAATAATACTATTTTCAGATCGAGATGATTTTACTTATTTGTGTCGAATATGTGCTGTCAAGACTAAGAATATTATACCAATGTTTGGGAAAGATGATGATCAAAAGTTGGTTGAGAAAATTAACAAGTATTTACCAATTGAGGTATGGATTCTAATGGGATTATAGAATAAATTTCAATTAAACTGAAATGAAGACAAAATTGAACTTATAATAGAACCCACTACTATAACAATTGATGGAATGTACATTTTGCAGGTTTGCAATGACAATTTATTGCCAGCAGGAGTGTGTGAGCAGTGTTCAAATGCTGTGTTAGCATGGCATGAGCTAGTTGAGTGCTGTGTCCAAGCAGATCTTTCATTTCGAAATACCCTTACTGTGACACAAAAACAGGGATTACCACAGCCAATACAAGTAAATTATCTTTTACTAATATATTTTGGAAACAAAATGAGTATTGATAAAACTCAATATATTTTCATTGTTGCAGAGTATATCAGCTAACTCACAGGCACCTTTGGATGAAAATGGAATAAAGTAAGTATGGTTTCAAACATTATGATATGTGTAGGTGATCAAACCTTACATCAATTATTTTTAAAAAAAGGAAGGAGAACAAAACCTTAGATTAAAAAAAATCTTTCATACTTCATAGTTTTGTATTATTTAGACTTCATTGTTCTTATTAACAAACCCCTTTCAGGTTGAAAAAGGAGGTTATGTTTCTCACATTGGTGAATAATGTTTTAACTGATTTTTTGAAAAACAATGATATGGATGCTAATGAATGGGTTTATGTTTGTCAAAAATGTTCTAAACAACCCAGCTTTGTCAATGTACCCACTCTCACCAAACATTTAACATCACATCACTGTCAAAATCTTCACAACAGAGAGATGCTCGAGCAGTTTATAACTGCATATATAACATTTGAGGAGGTCCTCCTAACTGATTCTGAATTTGCTGAACTGGACACAGAGTTAAAAACCCCAAAGGTCACAAAAGACGTGGTTTGCCTTTATTGCTGTAGTTCGTTTTCGTCCACCAAAAGACTAATTCATCACCTGAGCAAACATATCGACATAGGATTAAACGGGGGCGTAGTATGTTGCGAACGGAGCTACGAAGACATCAAACTGTTCGAACAACATTTACGAATTAAGCACACGATGCAAATCCCAGCCCACGTGTGCAAGTCGTGCGGCTTCTCGGCAACCGACCAGGTGCATTTGCAACACCACATAGATGCCACGCACAAGGAAACCCCGAGGAAAGAAAACAAAGCCAGTACACTGAGCGACACGAGCCAACGATCGATTCCAGCGGTTTGCCCGGAATGCAACAAGACCTATTCGAACAAATACAACATGTTCATTCACATGGAGACTCATCAAAAGCGCGAGGAGTTCGCGTGCAGCAAGTGCAACAAGAGCTATCTGAACAAGGGCAGTTTGAGTAAGCACATGGAGTTGGTGCACGAAGGCAAGCTGCCCTACGTCTGCTCGGTGTGCGGCGAGAGTTTCCCCACACGGCGAGCCCGACACGTGCACTTCCTGCTGCACACCGGGGAGACTCCGCACGAGTGCTCGCGCTGCGGCAAAGCCTTTCGCTCCAAGAACTCGCTGCGAGGCCACATCGAGGCGCACCTCGACATAAGGAGATACGAGTGCTGCCATTGCTCCAAGAGATTCAGGAAGAGCACGCACCTCAAAACCCACTTAAACACCCACAAGGAGAAACATTAATCGGCCTTGTTTGTTGCAGATGGCCGGACGGCTCTTACGATAGCGAGGAGTTCGTCGAATATAAAACGGAATATGACGACGAAGTCGATTGTCGAGTGCCGACGCCCAAAGGCTCCATCTCTGATGATGAGCCTCTGTCTCGCATCGCCACCGCCAGACACCCGGTGTCCACATATGAAACGTTTTACGCGGCTCTTCTTCAATTTAGGAATCATTTTGTCAAACAGCACAAGGAGAGTTCTCTGGAGTTTACAGAATCCAGTACGGAGGAAGAGGCCGAGCCGTCGGCTGTCGTCGAGTACGACGACTTGAGTAAGAACAACATGCGCCGAGACCGAATGGACGAACAGACGCGAACGGAACTGCGAGAGGTTCAGTCGAAGGTAAACGGCAAGGTCTGCTTCGCCTGCAGGGTTTGCGGAAAGAACTTGAGTTCGGCCCACACGTACCTGTTCCACAAGAACATTCACACCGGAGAGCGGCCGGGCGTGTGTCACGTGTGCGGGAAGACGTTTCGCGCGCCCAGCGGCCTCCAGCGGCATCTGAAGGAGACGCACGAGAGGGTGAAGCGCTACGTGTGCGCCCTCTGCGCCAAAACCTTCGTCAACTCTCAGAACCTCCGACAGCACATGCGCATCCACACCGGGGAGCGGCCCTACGTGTGCGCGCAGTGCGGCAAGAGGTTCACGCAGAGCGGCTCGCTGCACGTGCACCTCAAAACTCACAGCGACCTGTTCCCGTTCAGCTGCACGGAATGCGGGGCGCAGTTCCGACTGCGCTCCGGCCTGTCGAAGCACACGCTCAAGCACTCGGGCGAACGGCCGCACGTGTGCGTCAATTGTGGGAAAGGCTTTCGGCAAAAGCACGAGCTGAACAGCCACTCTCTGACCCACAGCAACGCCAAGCCGTTCGCCTGCGCGCACTGCGGGGCCGCTTTTCGGCAGCGGAGGGCTCTCAGGCACCATTGCAAACGGTTGCACGAAGCCAGAGACACGGGCAACGACGTGTATGCCCAGGTTCCGTACTGACTTCATGTTGAGTGTTATCGCAGTGTTCAATATAGAATATTAAAACCACTTTACTATGTTTTTTAATTACCCATGATTATTCCAAAATATTTCATCACAAAACTTCATCAACTTCGAAAGTTTTCTCGCGTTAGCCTAAGAACATATCCCTCTCATAGATTTTGGCAATGATGACATTCTAATCTTCTTAAATCCACCAGATTGATTCAATTTGGATATCGTTATATACGGCGCGATAATTTCTTTTTATTGATTTCTTTTCAGCATAAAAAGTGATGCCTCATCGGGACAGTGCCTCTCCTTTGAACTGGAAAAACGCGATGAAAAAGTGTTTGAAAGTGGCAACAAGAGTGTGCCGGGAGGCCGCCTGAGAAGGCATGCGCGACTGCACGAAGAAAGAGCGTACAGTTGCGACGAATGTGGGCTGGGATTCAAGGAGAGCGGCAATTTGGCTCGGCACAAGCGCGCCATACACAACAAGTTAAAACCGTATGCTTGCCTTATTTGCTCCAAGATTTTCTCCAGAAGTTGTCATCTCGAAGATCACCTCAAATCTCATTCGGGGAGTCGTAACTACGTCTGCGATCTCTGCGGCAAATCATCCAAATCTAGCAATGCGTTGAGAATGCACAGACGAACCCACTCAGCCGAACACACCATTCAATGCAGCTTTTGCGAAGCCAAGTTTAAAAGGAAATCCGAGCTTTGCGCACACGTTTCGGTGCATACCGGAGAGAAGGCTCACGTCTGCGAGTGCGGCAAAGCTTTCCGGTTGCGGAGTCAGCTCAACCGCCACGCGCAGTCCCACGGGCCTCTTCAGACAGGTGTTGCTCGCTTCAAGAAATAATGAACGGCTTTGTTACAGGTCTGCCAGAATGTCCAAATACTTGGTGCATATCGTCCCTGCACCGGCCTACACCGAACCCAGCTTCGTCATTAGTCCGGCAGAGACGGATCACGCTAATTGGATTCAGTATACCAAACTCAACGACACCGCAGGCAAAAAAGAACCACTCAACTTCTCCGATGAAAACTCAAGTTCACTTCGTGCCGTTCCAGAATTTACAATACAACCTCTCGACAATTCAATTGAAACTGTTAAGGGTTCGGTAGAAATGAGTGGGAACCCTTCGACCTCTACTGGAATGGCCTACAGAGCATATGACGCGTTGTCGGTAAAGGAAAGCGACCGCCTCGAAGCAAATGAATTTTCGGATCACAGCGACACTGAGGCGTTCGCCCGCCTCTCCGAGTCCGTCTTCGAGGCGATAGAGGACACGCGAGACAGCGTCGTCGACAGGCGTGCACAAAAGGCAAAGACCAGCAAGCAGACGCGGACGTGTCCCATTTGCGGGAAGATATATACGGCTTCGTCGAGCTACTTCTACCACATGAAACACTTCCACAGGCAGAGCAAGGAGCACGGGTGCGACGTGTGCGGCAAGAAGTTCGGCAGCCGCGGGGACCTGCAGCAGCACGCCGCCGTTCACACGGACGAGTGCAAGTACGCGTGCAGGTCTTGCCACAAACAATTCCGCTCCAGGGCGAGTTGGTACATTCACGAACAAATCCACGAGGGCGTGAAGAAGTACAAATGCCCGAGCTGCGGCAAGTGCTTCCGGTGGCGGACGCACCTGCAGCGGCACGCGTCGCGCCACGCGGCCGACAAGAAGTTCCAATGCGTGGTGTGCGGCCGGGGCTTCGCGGTGCACTGCGACCTGTTGCGCCACGCGCGCACGCACTCCGTGGGCAGCCACGAGTGCGGCGAGTGCCACGCGAAGTTCGCCCAGCTGCGCTACTTGAGAGCTCACGTTCGGAAGAAGCACAACAAACTTGAATAAAGGGGATTTGTGACAAGTCTTCGACTTTTCGCTTTGATAACACATTTAATTCTAAGGAAAGTAAAAAAAAGGAATACTTTCTGATTCATGTTTATTTCTGTGTTACAGAATCGCCACATCGAGATAACCTTCCTTATAATATACAATGACTGCCTTATCTTAAACAATTACATTTACAATTTTTAATATATCACAATTTTTCTAACAAAAATATAGTACTATTTATATGTTAAATAACGATTGTATTATTTTAAATGATTAAGGATTATATTATGAAACGCTCGTTGTTCAAGTTGTAGAGCGATTAGTTGAGAGAGTCGATTGGCGGGGTGGAGCGGCCGTGGGTCTCGTTAACGAGGCGTTGTCTCTCTCGATACATGGACACCTGGATATTCTGCAGCTGGTGGTAACGGCACACCTTCAGAGTGCTGAACACAGCCAGACCCACCCACAGTGCAAATAGTGCCCAAGCACCAAACTGAAATTTATATTAATATAATAATTATATGGTACAGTGTCAGTTGTGACAATTGTATAAATATACTAGCTGATCCCGACAAACATTGTTTTGCCAAAAAACAAAATGTCTCTAACAATTGATGTTCTCAAACCTACTCAATCTGCTCACAAAATTTCATGAGAATCGGTCAAGTTGTTTAGGAGGAGTAAAGGAACAAACATTGTGACACAAGAATTTTATATATTAGATAATTTGATTGATTATTTTTTTTTCTTCCAATGAAATTGAAAATTATTTGAATAGTGAAAGGAATGGACTTCTACTGATTTGTTTCTCTTACTTGTGCAGTGCCAAGCTCAATGTAGAATCCATGCGTTGCTATTTTATCTTTCTTATCAATGTCTTGACCTGTGGCATCTTCACAACTAAAAATTAATGAGAGTTTATACAGGGAATGAATTTTCAATAAACAAAGAACGATTTCTTAAATAAAAATAAATGGTCTTTTCAAGGTAACAAACTACATATCTTCTCCAAGAGAATTTACTGTATCTGAAAGGCCAACAAAGCACCTAATTATTGTTTGCTCATTACCTGGGAAATCTTTCAACAATGTTCTGACACCAGGTCATGAAGCCAAGTGTGACAATTACAGCTGCACTAATTGCCAATCCGCAGAACAACACACAGCCAACTGCCTCAATAAAAGCTGACAGGAATGAGCTGTCTAGTCCTTTGCATACTAGTTGTGATAATCTGTAAATAAAATAGTAGTCTTGAGCAGAAACAGTTAAATTTAAATATACATTTTTATACTAATCAAATCAAAGTAAATTGCTAAAAACGTGTGTAACATACACATTTTAAATGACTTAGTTGACCACATTTGAAAAAGAAGTAAAAATTTGATTAGGCTTAAGAAAACAAATAATACATTACCTGTAGATTTGCACCAAGCAAACTACAAACATGAGACAGGCAACAACAATGACATAGTTACAGTACCCGCGGGACGCCCACATAACTAACAATTGTCCATCTTCTTCTTGCCAAGTGCCTCGGGAAAATAAAAGGCAGTTTCCACTGGAATTCCAATAAAAGAACTAAGCCCTCATCCTTAAAACATCTTTAGAAAAGACGTATAAAATTATTAACTTTATAATAATATAAATAAGAATAAACTAAGTGATGCATACTCATGTGATGTTTAAAGACTAGAAATATTATCGAAGAAATAAGGGCTTGTATAATTCTGTCCCAATTTGATTCTTTAATAAGTACAACTTTAATGTTATAGGACTAATTACTGAGATACCTGAACTCATCCCGGTGCATGCCCATCGGTACCATTACGCAAAGAGATAATATGAGACCGATAACATAGCCTGCTATTTGGCTTAGTAATATAACATTTGTTATTGCCATTGTGAGCCAATGACTTCTAGACACTTGTGGGTAACGCTCGTTTAAATGTAGCAGTAATAAGAACTATATTACAAAAACAGTCAAAGTTCACATATTTTGGATGTGAACAAATATCACCATTAAAAGATTTTTAACTTTGTGTTTATTGTTTAGGAATTAAGAACACAGAATAATCAGAATTAACTAGATTCATATTGTCATTGACATAGGTAAGTTTACCCAGGGGTGACAGAACAAGAGATCACAGATTATAGAAACCTTCGTTTCATATTCGAACGTTGTATCTGGAACTTGCGGCCCCAAAATTGCATCGGACAGATGCAACTACAACATTATTTTGTATATCAATTCTAGTAAAAGACTGTCAAGAACTTTTTAATTCAATAAAACACACACACACGCTTATTTTATTTTATATTAAACGTAAACATAATCCATTGTCTGATGTAAAAAAACCTACGGTTTTTTTATAAACGGTCTCGAAGCACGTCCGACAGCGGCCACAATTGCTGGAGTTACCATCATTGCTTTCTGTTTATAAGCGTGGATGACTTGCTGGTAATTAATATTAAATTAATAATACACGCTTTAAAAAGTTTACAAAGTGACATCAAAATCTTTACATTAACGAATCGGAAGTAAGATTTACTTCGTCTGTAAGAAAAGGAATGTTTTACAGAATATTCTTACATAATATATTTTCTTACCAAAACTAATTTGATGAGGAACACGGCAAACGTCAGGAAAGAGATAGTCATGAGCGCCCCCTCAGAAGACGGTACTTCGACATAACCTCTTGCTTCCGCGCCACGACGAAATCTGCTAGAGTGTTTGTCGTCAGGCCACAAGCGATCAATATGCGCTTCTATAGATAATATAATTAAATTTTTATACTTGATTTGTAAGTACGGGAATGAAATTGATCACATACCTAATGGATGATAATTCATACTAGCAATCTTGCTTGGGTCACAATTTTATTCGCATAAATCTGGTTACATAATACTTACCAACACTAGTTGTTATTGTGTTCCTCAGATCTTCAAGGTAACGCACTTTGCTTTTGAATCCCCTTCGACTTTGTTTCGATATGGTATTTGCTACGAGCTTAACAGCCTCCCACACTCTGTCCATTTTATTTTCATCACTTACCGAAGATTTTTTCCAGTCGTCAGTGAAAGATTGATCTTTATTAAAGTTTTTGATTTTTTCTGGTTTGGATATCTTAACATTAGAATGTTTGCTAGGGTTTCCTTTATCAGAAGATAAATTCTCTTTATTATGCTCTTCAGTTTTTGCGTCCCCATCTATTCGATCGCCAGATCCAAGATCTATGTGCACACTATTCTCAACTTGAGAATTAATACGTCGGCTTATATAAGGATTGCTTTGAACACCAAAATCATTTAGATCACCTCCTTTTAAACGAACTTCGTGCGAGTTACGTTCGTTACTTTCAACTGAATGTTGCCTAATTTTGGTTAAAGAACCTTCCCCTACAACTGGCGGTCTATCCATATTACTCGGAGTAGGTTTCACCAAGGGCGTCTTGACACTGGCGTATGGAACTCTTTTTACATTTCCGATATGCGGTACTTTATCAATCGATCCTCTTTTCCACTGGTTAATAGATTGATTATGATATTTAAAGTTGTCTGTGTCGAGATCAACGTCTTCTGTGTGTTTTAATCCCGGCGATTCTTGTCTGTAATTGTTTTGCGATATCTCCACCCATTCCGAGCTTACTCTAGCAATCAAGAGTACCACTATGAACATGTTAACTTGAAGCTTTACGAGTGTAAAGTGCCGTGAACTGTACATTATGATTTGCTCGAAGAGGCGTGTACTGTAGGGCTGTCAATAATCTATATAGTTTAACTTGTGTGTCAAGATGATCGTGTTTTGACGTTTAAAAATTAAAGAGAAATGATTAATAAGTTTGATCTCAATGGACACCTTAGTCCGAAGCAGCACCAAAATATTTTTGTCATATATTATGAAATGAAGTTGTACAATCGTTAGCCCTAGTTCATCTTGGCTGATCATTTTAATGGTTTAGGCGCACGGCGCGTGTAACCGATCGAAATAATTCAAAGCGAACGACATATTATTTTACAAACTGAAATTAGCATCTGAATCGATTAAACCGGATTATTAATAAGAACTGTTACAATTAACACTTTATTTATTTCATCATTTAGTAACGTTTTGTATAATTATGTATTTTACAAAATTGACAAGACGTATTATTTACAAAATGCATCGAACTGTTTGTGAATGAAAATACTCTGCTTAAGTCTAGGTTGTTTGTTGTAATCAATCTAATCACATTTCAATAAAAATATAATAAGTTAAAATTGGTCCAAATTGCTGTAAAATATAAAAATAATACTAAAAATAAATTAAAGCTCCTACAATTATAAACATTAATGATTATTGTAAAAATGTAGAACCTCTTTAAAAGGAGACACCACTGGGTGGTGTTTTTTTGTATCATCGGAGGCTTTCGTAAAAAAAAAGTACGTGAGAATCGTACGCATAATCTCAGTTAGGACTATTTCATATCCCGGAAGCACTAAATGTTAAACAAAAAGACACTCAAAAAAATCACCGATATAACAGATCACAGTATTTGGAAGAATCAAATGAGAAAATCACAATATATGAGAAGTACACTTAAATCTATCAAAGAATGTATTTATTGGAAGCTTCATTATTACATTACGTATGTAATAATGCATAATAATGTTTTTTTTTATCAAATATTAAATGTTGGCACTTTGTCTACGGTGAAGCATCGTAAATTAGCGCACAACATGAAAAGTTACTTCATAAATTGTCTATTGTATTGTTCCATCTCTTTTCGACACAGCATAAACGCAATCCGCCAGTAAGAGACGACGCGTCACTTAGATTAAATCTAATTAAACAATTACTCGTATAGTCAAAAGGCAATGGTCAAAGTAAAATTAACTTATAACAATTGCGAGTCCGGCTCCAAAATAACTTACTGACTATCCTAAATGTTAGGCCGTAGCTATGAGGCACTTACCTTATGCCTAAGGAGGTGTCTACGATGTTGTTCACAACGGTGATGTCATTAAAAATAGATTTTTGTACTTTTAAAGATCGAGGCCAAATGTCAATTGTAGAGATCTCTCTAATATTACGCCATGTCGTTTGCGAGCCAATAACTATTAAAATTATAAAAAATCGGAGACGGAGCTGCCTCTGAGAGGGAATCGGTTGGTTTAGTTAAATTGTAAGCTTAATGGCGTCCTTAAAACACTCTCGTGACAAGAGCTGCCCTTTTCGCCAAGTCTTAAGTACGTTCATTTAAAAGGAATACAATGCAACAGTAGAGGTATCCATGACTGCATCACTTCACTCTGACGAGCAGCCTCCTCCAGCAGAGTCCGGTCGCGCAGCCGAAAGACGATCTTCGGGAGCCGTCCTCCTCCGGAGGGAGATCCGGCTCTCTGCGCATTCAAACAGAGCTACAGCTTTGGGTTTTCGAAGGAGAAGATTGGGAGGAGGGAGGTCAGGGTCATAGAACGTACGGTCAGTGCTGGTAGCGGCGGTCGTCACTGGGGTGCGTGAGGTACCGCGCGCCCACCCTCTCCTCCAGGGCCCGGAGGTCCTGCCAGGCTTCGGCCGACTGCAGCCAAGCGTGAGCCGCGCACTTGTCCACCGACAGCCGCTTGCGCTGCTTCACTTGCAGCAGGTTGTTGATGAGGTCGATGGCTGCAACGAACGCACAATCAGTCGTGGCTTCGGCGGGGCCCACGCCTACCTTTGCCGCGCTGGGCTACCTTCGGGCGAGATCTCCCTCCAGGGCGTGGGCGGGTACATGAACGCCGCATTCTGGATCTGCTCGTTGATGTCCTCGTCCTCGTTGAAGGGGAAGGTGCCGGACAGCGACACGTAAATGATGACGCCCACCGACCACATGTCCAGCGACCGGTTGTAGCCCGCGTTGCGCAGCACTTCGGGGGCTGCACAGGCAAAGAGAGGTCAGTCCAGCCTTTTGCAAATACGGGTTTGAGCGGCGGGGAACGGCTCCTACCCAGATAGGCCGGCGTGCCCACCACGGAGCGACGGAAGCACTTCTCCCCGATGATGCGCGCGAATCCGAAGTCGCAGAGCTTCACCTGCGGGAATTGTTCGTCGGAAGACAGCAAAACGTTCTCAGGCTTTAGGTCGCAGTGGACTATGTTCTTCTCGTGAAGATGCTTCAACGCCACCAGGATCTAGAATTGTGTTTCCCAGATTATTAACACTTGTAAAGCTAAAGTCTGTTTTGCATACCTTCATTGCCATTCCCCACATACCTGCGCAACGACAAACTTGGTGATCCTCTCGGGCAAGCGAGCGCGCTCGTGGGATAAAATCATCTCCAGCATGTCTCCCTTGAGCCGCTCCATGACGACGAATATGCGCTCGGGGGTCTCGAACATCCTCTCCAGGTTGACCACCCCCGGGTGAGACAGGTTCTGCAGGATGGCCACCTCGTTCTTCAATTGGGCCTCCTGTTTGGTCGGGAAGCGGAGTTTGTCTATCACCTGGAATAAGAAATTAAAAGTAAGGGTTAACAATTAGTCCAACGAAAGAAATAAAGTCCTCGTAAATATCAAAGACCTTGATGGCGACAGATCGGTGCGTATCCCGGTGGAGGCCGGCGTAGACGATGCCAAACTGGCCCGAACCCAACACCTCGTCGGGATGAATCTGGTACAGCTGCGACATCTCCAGTCGGCCACCGCCTCGCTGCGAGCCACTGCCGCTCTGGCCTTCGGCTGAGGAGCAGTCGAAGGCGGATTAACGCAGGCTCTTCGCGGTCTCGAAAGTCAGGCGAAGGAGGCTCACCCGCGCGCGAGACGTGCAGGTTGAGCGGCAGAAGGGCGTGTCGGACGGCCGTCTCCCAGGAGCGGGCCAGGTAGGCGCCCAGCCCCGACTCCGGCGCAGAGCAGCCCGCCTCTTCGGCCCCGACGAGGTAGTCGACGTTGGCGGTGCGCAGCTCGAAGCAGTGCATCACCTCTAACGAGAACACAACGTTTGGCGACGCAGTTTGCACGCAAAGAGCGAAGGAGCGAAGGGCGTACCGGAGTGCGGCTGCCGGGCGGTTTGGATGGCGAGGATGTCGTGCAGAGGGATCTCCTTGAAGTACTTGGTGCCGTTCTCGGAGTTGAACAGCGTGATGCACTTGCTGTCCATGCGCCAGTAGTGGCGACGAACCTTAAGGAACAAACGAATATGAACGCATCATATTATTGATAGCAAGCCTAACATTAAGGGTTCAACTTACGGTGGCGTCCTTGTTAGTGAAGTGCACGAGCCAGCCTTGCTTGAGCCATTGGCCCTCTCTCTTCTTGGTGTGCTTCACGGACTGCACTATTCGCATCAGTGGGATGTTGGCGCTGGGCGATGATGATGAACTGAAATTTAACATTCGATATATAAAGAAATGACAATTTTGAATCAAACGTCTCAGCGACCATTTACAAATACCTGCTGGGTCGGCTTGGAGACGTGTCGCGTTGTGGTTCTTCTTCTGGCTCTGTTTCGCTGTTGCGTAGTTGAACGGGCTGAAATGTTCCGAACATACATAAAGAACTTTTATAAAGAGCAGCCGCAAGCGTGGCAACGGGGAAGAAAGTGGTCACCTCATCATGCTCGCCGTTGTTCCCGTCTCCATCATCAGACTCGTCCTCGAGTTGCGCTCGTGTCCCGTCTGACACTTCACTGCTCGTGCTGCAGTTGTCTTGGAACTCACCTGAACATGACGACACTCCTTAATCATCGACAATGTAGAGTAAAAGGCATTATTGGACATAGAGCCATCGGTAACTCTCACCCTGCAGGTCCCGTATCTCCCCGCCGCAGTCCTTGGGCACGAAGGGCAGACATTTCCTGTGGGCGTTGTAGTGGCAGTCCCTGCACTGCAGGCCCTGCTTGAACAGGCCGCGCAACAGCTTCTTGCAGAGACGACAAACTGTCGGCCGAGTGTAAGAGTGCACTTGGAATGTGTGAGGGATGCCCAGAGAGCTCGTCGGCCATGAGTTCGTCAATCGCTTGTTTGCCCTTTCCACCTATAGGTTTCGATAATATCAGAACATTACCCCGTCTCGGCCCACTTCAACGCCACAATACAATTAGGAAATCATCTTAACATCTCATCATTATAAGTTTTCCAAACTTTTCAAAGAGTGCGTAATTTGCGTAGAAATAAATCGGTAATTGTGTGGTGGGTGAGGTCAAGAAAGAAAAGTCAACAATGTATTAAAATATTTATTTATATAAAACACAATCGTTTTGATTAGTTCACCCACCACCCAATACGTGCTGTTAGTAGCGCTTAATTAGAACTTAACACCTAAACATGGAATATGGACGGATCATCGAGCGAATATATATCACAATACACATTTGGACGGCACAAATACAAATCACAAAACAATCAGTTGTTTGACAATACAATACTTTAAAAAATGTTATATAAAAGAAATATCCGAAATCAGTTGAGCAGATCGGCAATCCGCCTTACCAAGGAGTCTTCCTGCGACGCGTGGCTGTGTGCAGACGTCCGCGACGGACTGCGGGGCGCACCCGACTGCCGACGGGAGCCGCCCGCGACGCTCGCGGCCGGCGTCTTGCAATTTGACGGTACTTTGACCGCGCATCGCTTGTGGTAGTTCAGACCGCATCCTGCACAACGATGGTTTGAAGCGAAACGGAACAGCCTGCGTCTTTAAATGTCGATCAATGTATATTTACCTTCGCATTTGAGCCCCTGCCTCACCAAGCCGAACAGCATCTCGCCACAGAAGTCGCAGAAGGTCGGCGCCTTGTAAGAGTGCACGGCCAACGCGTGCGGTCGCGACGCCGCTTGTTCTGTGCCGCCGTCACATATCGTCGCTGAAAGGCAATTTTGCGATGAGATGTGCTTTATAAAGTTTTTCACCTTCGCTCTCTTCTGGTTTATAAGCTTACGATTTGCCGTGAGAACAATCTCGACCAGTGTCTCGTCGGTGACGTCGGTGGACGAGTTGACGAGCTGCAGCACGTTAGGTGAACAGTAGTCGTGACGGAACAGCAGAATACGATCCGATAGCCGATTAAGTCCGTTGTCTGGGATCTTAAATAGTACAAGTTGATTAGCGCATGAGAGATATATTGATTAGAAATATGTACTAGTTTAAAAAACTACCCACATTTTTTTTAAAGAAAAAATCTTTTAAAATAAAAATCCTTTACAGAAGTAAAGTATAAACCGAGTAGAAACGCGGTTTATAAAGAATTTACAAACGATTTTGGAAAATGATAACTAAAGTGAAAATAACTACGTTTTTGCATTCACAGTATTTTCTTTTTTTTTTTTTTTTTTTTTTTTATAGAAGAGGGGGCAAACGAGCAGCAGGCCCACCATATAGGTGAAGTCGCCGCCCATAGACATTCACGCGGCTGGTAGCTCGTGAGTGCGTTGCCGGCCTTTATAGGAATATTAGGAAATGGGAGGGGGGGTATGGGAAGAGGTCGGGGGAGGGGAAAGGATGGGCCCCGGAAGGTCTCACTCACCGAACGAAACGCAAGTACAAAATGAACAAAGTCCAATTGTATCACTTTACGCCGGTTTTCTGTGAGAGAGTGGTATTTCTCCGGTCGTGCCTGCCCATTCGGCTGAAACTCTAAGTAACAGCATGGCACTCCCACTCAAAAAGTTTCTGAGTATTTATAAATTCTGTGTAATAAATATATCTCTATGTACCTTATCATGCACAAACTTGACTGCTAGCTCCTTGAGGTGCGCGAGCGTAAGCCGATGCGCGGGCGCAGACACCGCGTCCCGAAACACGCCCAGCTGAAAGAGGAACGTCACCTCGTCCTCCATCGTGCACTCCCGCCTGTAAATGATCAATACCCTATTACTACATCGAAAATTAAGTTTAAATCACAACAAAATCCTTCAGTACCAACTATATTTAGGGACTATATAGAAAATATTTTAATCAACAAATATAAGTGAAACAATTATCAAGATGTAACAATGGGTTTGCAACACGGTGATAATCGTGATAAATCGTGTGTCAATGTGTTAATTGAATACCTCATATATCCTAAGATAAACTATGTATTTACTTCGTAAAGAATCCTTATAACGTACACATAGATCAAAGGGTTCTCGGAGCTTTAATTAGTGAAGTCACCATTTTAACGAGAATTACAAAGGTAACTCGGTTCAGGCATTTGTAGGCTTTCGTCTTTACAGTATGTACAAGAGCCCAAATAGTTTGGGCGATCCATTTGTTTTTTTCACACTCGTTTCAATAGATCCTCAGCTAGCATTATGTAATCTACAGCTATTAAGTATTGACCCTATGTTGTGCTAGATAACTTTTATTGCTATTTATTATGGTCGTGACGTCATCAAGATACAAACATATGAGGCGATCGCCCTTGACTGCATCCATCTGGTTGCAATTAATAATTTGGGAGATCACTTTGAACTAAGACAACAAATGACAACTTTTGACAATGTTAAAAAAGCAGCCGAGAGTCCAGGTTAACCAGCCGCACAAATCACGGGGATTGATTTATCTCTCTCTCTCTATTGGGACACATGATTTAGGTTATCTGGGGTCGCAGTAGTGCTATTTCTAAAGGACGACAAACAATAACAGGGCCACGGCTCCACGTGGCGAGATATTATGACGATGAAACGATTTTAAGAGAGTTCATGTCTGTCTATTGTAACGTACATAATAAGGTCCAAATATTACTTCCATTTGAAATTCTTAAAAATATTTGAGCTTTATAGAGTTTTGGTTGAAGGCTTATCTTCTTGTGTTTTTGGCTCTAAGTGTGCAACTTAGCTTCAAAGTTGGCGTTTAGTTTTATTATATTTGGTCTTAACCACCACGTGTAATAAATACCGATTTGTTTTATTTCCCTTGGCAATGCAGACAGATAGCAAAGACAAAGGTTGTGACACCCGACCTGCCTCGAAACCCTGCTGTCACTATACGGAATAATTGTGCATTGTCTTATCACGATTAATCAGTTCACTGGCTAACGAATAAACACTAATCAGCTAAGAACAGATCAACGGGAGGTACAATAAATGACACTGAAATATCTTATTTCGACACCGCATCATCATTTTAAACTGAATATAGGCAACAATTATATTACTTCAGCTTGAAGGTTTTTAACTTCGACATGTATACTTTGGCCACATACTTAGTTTTAACCCACCTGAAGTTTACGGAATAGAACAAAATTCAATTCAATTGAAACATCACTGTAAGTAACTACTAATATTGTGCCAATTGGAAAGTAGAGGAGTCTGTTACTTTTGGTATACTTCCCAGTTGAATTTCTGCACGTCTGGCATCCGGTTTTAATTTGTGATTTTCTTTTTTGTAAATCCATAATTTTTTTAAATAAATTTATCGCGCTTATCACCCGGGGGTCAGTATTAAGTGATCACGGTGATTCGCTATCAGCTTCTAAATGATTCCAAAATTTCGCGAATATGGCATCGCTTTTGGGTCGTCTTATCTGCGATTGACACGTGTAAGCTCACTTCCTCAACGAAAGAGACATCAATTTGAAACAGCAGCCATCCTCGACACCACACAAGCCAACGTGGCCAGGTGGACTACATGGGCTTCTCTGAGTGATAAATGCGGAAAAGTTTATTTAACCAATTATCTCATTTAATATCACATTATTTATTTATTACACTTTAATGTATATAAATAAAGTTGTTTGCTTTGATTCATGCGAGCTAATGTCAGCCTCGTGTTCAATAATCAACCTGTTTTGGCGAAATCGATTGACTTATATGCACAAAATATTAAATTAAGTTTTTCCCACTTGTTCTCCACCTGCGAGAAATATGTCATCGAGTAAGGGTGAATGACTTAGAGCGCTTAGTGGCTAATCGCAACATCGAGGCTCTACTGTGGGCGTGTCTAACACAACAGCTGAACATAGAGTAACCAAGAACAGGTGCGATAATACTAAACCTAATCAAGCTATTTTGATTATTTTTGATTTCAAATTCTAATTGAAACGTTGCGAAATATTAAAGTCGCTAGGCTTTGACATAAACTTTTGCTCTGATATTTATTCACTTAAATCAAAACAAGTTAATTTTAGAAGGACAAAGGACAGTAGCCTATTGCACTGACCTCGTATCAATCTATGCGAATAAATAAAATCAGACAAATATGTTTATTACATTTGTTGTAAAATAGCCGACATTAATTTGTATATATTTTTTAAATATTTTAAAGGTTACACGTGTTTTTCATTTCAAAGCTGACTTGTTGATAATCTAAGATGATATACCTTATCCATAGCAATTATCCGATTTGTGATAATGAAACAAAAAAAAAACAATTCATTTACAAATAAAAATATATATATTTATATATCATATAGTATCTATTGTAGACCGAAAATTGATTTAATTACGATATGAAAATGTGGCCTCTGTGAGGATTGCCCGTTGGAGGCATCGCATGATTTTACGAGTGGTAATATTTCGGTTGTATTTATAAGACGGTGCGCGCTCGAGGCGGGCAGTGAGTGATTATGTCGCGACATCTGTTAAGCGTAGTTAGTGTCCTCTGTGCGGCCTTCGGTGAGTTCAAAACTTAGATTTAATACGAACCATATATTTTAATAGCTACCGTTATATTTCATTGTAATCAAGAAAGCAAGAAAATTTATCACGCATAAAAAATATTATTTAAATTGTCATATAATATAAATGAATTTGTATTGGTCCAGTTATCTGTTACCAATTTTGGTCTGTTTACAAAAAACTGACAACACTGATACAGGTCCCAAGTAGATAAAAATCACTTTAAATAAAGGGAATTACAATTTTTGTTAGCATAATAAGTTGCCATGTTTCACGGCAGATTGGAAAATAAAAGCAAAAGTGCGAGTCTGAGTCTAGACTGGACGATGGAATGTAGCAGGTAGTTGCATCTCATGGTGCAAGGTCACCTCGCGTCCATTTATCACTGCAATGGGCCATAGGCCAAACGTCACGAACACATATCATTAAGCTTGAGTATTATTTTTAGTACTGGTAGTTTATAAAAAAGAAACAAGAATCACAAAAACATAATATTATAAAATATTTAATTAGTATTAACGTTATCAACGTGATTACGCGTGAAACAGAAAACTAGTGTCAAAGCAAATGTAAGATACAACAAATAATTTTGCCAAAACAGAACTATTCACTTTAAATTTACAATAAATCACTTTAATTATTATATAACGATTAATATATTAGCGCTATTTCACCTTATATTATAAGGAAACTGAACTCGTAGTCACGGTAAGTTAAATTTTTTTTGTTATATTTCCTCAAGGATAACTTATTATATGACATAGAGAAAAAAATAAATATTTTAAATGTTAGTTTCCTTGCCTGTTTTTTTCAAAAGCACTTCGTCCGGTCTCTCGCAGGTTAAGCAGCACTTTTGTAACTATAACGATCAAAAAGAGATGAAGTTAAATATCGCATTAGTTTCGTAGCTCCGTAGCAAGTGCTACGCTATTCGCTACGAAATGTACTATTACGTTTTTTGTATTGATCGTAAAATACGAATCGTTTTGGCCCGATCAAGCCAAATGACTTTGTGGCGGCAAACCTTCCGTTAATTTACTAATATCACCGGTTAGCAAAGGTCGTTCGCGACACGTGTTGTTAACCGGTTCAATAAAATAACTATTTATAATATTTCCCATATCATTTGAAACTTAACTAAAATAGACGTTCGACCTTGCCTTGTGATATTTACGGCATTATACATTCATTAAATAAGTATGTTTTGTGAACTATAGCAGTGGCGTCAAAGCAATATTTCTCTATTAATGCAGGCAATGTGAGAGCTCGATCAACGGAATGTGACGTGCAGACGCGCATCGAAAGCGGTTGGATTTGTGGAAGCAGACGATGGGCGGGAGGCAGCACAGTCTACGCCAGCTTTAGGGGAGTGCCTTACGCTAAGCAGCCCCTGGGAGAGCTTCGGTTTAAGGTGAGATTATAGTGCGAATGGTCTGACTACTCACCGACACATAGATCAACGCGGTACGTATGTGTGGTACTGGAAAGCAAGTTTTTTTTAAATATTCTCATCTTATTTCAAAGGAACTTCAACCGGCAGAGTCATGGGACGGCTATTTGGACACATCTGTGGAAGGACCAATATGCCCTCAGCACGATGTGCTTTACGGTAGATTGATGCAGCCGAGGAATATGAGCGAGGCCTGTATTCACGCTAACATACACGTGCCCATAGACGCGCTACCAGGCGCCTACCAGCAGAAATCAAATCTTCCCATCCTGGTGTTTGTGCATGGAGGCGGCTTCGCGTTCGGTTCTGGGGACAGTGATCTTCACGGCCCAGAATATCTCGTGCAACGAGAGATAATCGTCATTACATTTAATTACAGGTGAGTTGTCATTAATCAGTGACGGTGAACAAGAATTGTCACAAGTCTTTATAATGACTAAAATAAACCAAGTTTAAATGATCATCTTATACAATCAAAAAGTGCACATATTTATAACCTGTTATATCTCGGTAAATAAGCATAGTGTATAAGGTTATCTGGGGAAATAATCAAGGTTCGCAAACAGCAGTGCATTTGCGTGTTTAAAAGACCTATGAAGGCATCGAAACATTTAAGCGCCAAAAAAATCTTTCGGCTCGTTCAAACAACTCGTATTCACGCCGTCACTCCATTTAGCTTGGGTGTGCATTTTTAATATATCGAAATCAATTTATATTATTATCCATGGCGTTATCTATATGCAGTAAACGAAATAAAAATAAGGCAATTACTGATATTTATTATCGAGAGTAAACGTCAGCAATTATATTTTAAACAGGACAGTAATTGTTGTGGTATAAAATTAATAAAGATTTTTACAGTTTTGGGTTATCGTTAATCAGGTGAATAATTAAAGCACTATTATCGTCGAGTTACTCCGTTCGCATGCATTTCGGTAGCACTGACCATTCTTCATTTCATCCTCATATGAACTGAAGAATTGTGGTCTTGTTCTGTTATCTACGGGAAACGATATCAGCCTGAATTATAGCGTAAATATCACGTATTAGTGAGACGTACGGTTTTAATACGTGATCGGCCTACATCACCATTAAATGCTATTAACTGAATGTATTTCCGTAGTTGTTTGATTTTGGGTAATCTGAAAAGTTTTGTAGTTCATTAAGAATGCTAGTGTAGATCTGGGCAAAGAGCGGCGCCTGCGCAATCCCTTGTTTGTAAACAAACGCACACCGCATGTGGACGTTTGCTAAAAACAATTGAATTTAAAAAAAGAATTCGAAGCTATTACTTTATACGACTTAACTGTTCAAAAAGTCGTAGCCTGATAGAAAATGAGCGTCATCTTGGTATTACATTTATGTATGTCACTGCGATTCTGTCTGAATTCTGATTAATATCAATAAGATTTGCGGTAGTTGACTTGAGCAAGCGACTGGCAACGTGTAAACGCTCGCGCAGGTGGACTTTGGCAGGTTGTAATGAGTTGCCGATCTTTCGCTAGTCGCACGTGTATACGGTTGTTTGAGTATCTTGTCTTTGAATATGACAGCGAATGAAATTGACGGAATATTGAAGGTAGATAAATTGGTGGTATTTTAACAACCACACAATAGACGCGGCTCGTATTTTTCAGCCACTCGGGTATTTTGTATGCAAATTGTGTCGAAACGGTGCTACAATTTCACGTAGGAAGTTGACGACTGCAAGGAATTGTAGAAGTTACTTGCCAGTGGACACTTCACATTACAATCGATAAGATTCCAAAGAGTAATAACGGGACATTACGACACGTGCGGGCCTAACGCCTGACGATATGACCGGCTCTATCTGGAATTGTATAATTAATTGTGAGATAACGTAATTAGATCTGTGATGTCAGACAAGAATGTTTAAAGTTTTCAAATTCCTAATTCAAATATTTTTGGATGGGACTAATACATTTTCAGTGCCACCTTTATAATATTCGCGAGGTCATGTCAGATTTTTTTAATAATTATTTTAATAATTTCAAAATGCCTTTCAGGATAAACGTATTTGGCTACCTTTCCCTCAATTCAACAAGTGTTCCGGGTAACAACGGGCTTCGTGATATCATTACTCTGCTTCGCTGGGTAAAAGCAAATGCTAAGAGCTTCGGTGGAGACCCAGAAGACGTCACGCTAGGCGGGCAAAGTGCTGGAGCGGTTAACGTTCATCTCCTCACTCTGTCTAAAGCCGCGGAGGGACTATTTGTTAGGTATGTCTTCATTGTCCATTCATCAGCTATATTTCATATTCTTTAAAAATTCTATTGCATAATACTAATGAGTTGATTGATGTCATGGATACTTTCCGTTGTGAACATTAAAAGTTCAATATAAAGAAATAAACGAAAACACCAAAATTTTCAGTAGCAACTGTAATTTCAGAGCCATACTGATGAGCGGGACGGCGATATCAACTTTCTACACCAGTTCACCTGTATATGCCCAGTTTGTTGGAAAACTGTTCCTCACGAGCCTCGGCATCAACACCACCGACGCTGAAGAAGCTCATCAGCGACTTACGCAACTGCCCATTGAACAAATAATGCACGCCAATAAGCTGGTGCAAGACCAAATCGGTATCACCGTATTCCTACCGGTAGTGGAATCAGCTCTGCCGGGAATTACACCGATCATTGACGACGATCCAGCCGTTCTGTTAGCCAATGGGGGCGGAAAGGATGTGCCATTATTGGTTGGCTTTACAAACGCTGAATGCGAAACCTTCAGACCGAGTTTCGAAAGTTTGGACATATTGGCCCGAATACAAGAAAATCCAATCGCTATGCTACCAGTAGATTTGATATACAAACTACCGCCTAAAGTTGCAATTTCCTTGGCGCAAAAATTAGAGAAACGATACTTTAACGATACACCAACGATGGATAAATATATAAACGCTTGCAACGATATGTTTTACGTGTATCCCGCGTTAGAATTGGCGAAGATACGAATGTCAACGTTCAACTCAGAGGACATGTTCCTTTATGAGTTCTCGTATGACGCAGTGTTTAATGCCATCGAGAAAGTAAAGGGGATCCGGTTCGACGGGGCCGCACACATTGAAGATCTGACATTTATATTCAGGACTAATTCATTACAGAACTGGTCAGGTTTTAGTCCACCGGCCACAGATGACATGACAATATCTGCGTGGATGACGGAGTTCGTGCAACACTTCATGATTTGCAAGTAAGTTTAACGATCAGGTTTTCCATATAAACATAAAGTTTAATCAAATATGATAACGAAATTATATTTTTTTCAGCCAACCCAGTTGCGAGAGAAACCGTGTGTGGCCTTCGGTCAGCCAACACTCGACTATCCACTACCAGAACATTCAAGACCCACAATGTTGTAGGTACGAACAGATCACTCAGGACCAACTGGATATGATGCAGTTCTTCGAAGAACTCTACAATAACACCCAAACTTAACATATTCAACAAAAGTGAAGTCTTTATCATGAGTGAAGTATTTATTGCCTTTGAGTGAGTGCCTTTTATAAGTTTGTAAAATATACATTTGTCGTGAAACAAAGTCATCGTACAAAATTTGATCTCTTTTTTATAGTTACTTATGTTTTCATAGTAATTTATTATATAAATATGTAAAACACAAATTGCAAACAAATGAATTAAATGATTTGACTTGTGTATCGAAATGTGATCAATGTAGTCAATTATACGTGTAGGTGTGTGTTTGTGTGTGTTGTATAAACTGAATGATAAGAAGTATTAATTTAATCGTTTTGCTTATAATATTTGTAATAGCGTGTGTGGTTTCAGTAATCATAAGTCATAACAAATAATTAAGTATTATAATATATTATGGACTTATTGAATGTTTTATATCTTTGCGTTTTCACTGGGTTTTTGATTTAAATTTACTTGTATCGTCGTCAAATTTTGATAAATAAATTCGCGTACAAAAAATATGAATTATATGTTTTTTGAGAGTAAACGTATTTTAATTAAATGCCAGTTGCAGGTGTAAGACTAATAGCACTTTATGAATTTCCCTTTGTATGAAAATACATATTTGTGTGTAAAAGAAATTTCGGCCTAGCACGAATATATTTATTTATTTATTTTACACTTTATCGCACTTAAACACTAGAAGCAAATGACGGTAACAGATGTTAGTACATATAAGAGCAACGGGCGGCCTTATCGCTAATAAGCGATCTCTTCCAGACTACCCACACGATAAATGAATACTTAAAATATAATAAAACAGGTGCAAGGGTGCGAAGTATACAAAAAATAATAATAATAATACAGAAACAAAACACAACATACATTAAAATAAGAAAATACCGAAAAATATGCTAATTTAAATCTAGACTTATAAATAATTATATTGTAGACAATAAATGCTTACGAAGAAGTAATTTATAAGATGACAGTGAGGAGGCTGATCGAATAGGATCGGGAAGTGAGTTCCAAAGCTTTATCGCGGACACTGTGAAGGAGTTTCCGTAAAAGGAGGAGTGGTGGGGTGGAATTATATACTCACAAACACGCCGTGCAAACGATGTTCTCATTTCGCAATTCACGCGAAGTGATCGCATCGATGTTACCGATTACAATATCAATTACGCCACGGTGTTTTGCACCGCATATTGTTGAAAGTTTGCACTATCTATACTCGGGTACTTGATAATTGGACGTGCAATATCACTAAGATAATATGGATCCGATTGTATGTTGAAGTTTCAATCGTTCAGTGTTGAATATGAATCACATCCACACAAAAGCTACGTGACACAAAATTGCTGCAGATAAATCTAAACGAGGTCCGTTGCAGTCTGATACCCGCCATCGAACATTCACTTCACCAATCCATTTGTTGTATTTCATTTGCAACAGTGTTAGGCAAAAGTTCTATAATGTATCCGTTAACATTTTACATTGCGTTATTGTACTCTGTGCATTTATCGTTACAAAGTATTGTCACGATGGCCCAAGGAAAGATGCGGGGCCTCGAACACGACGGACACATTTCTTATGTAGGTGTACCCTATGCTACAGTTAAAGAAAACGGAAGGTATAAGGTACGCTTGTTTATGTAATCGATGAATTAAATAAAATTGTGTTTATTGGTCTGTATTTTATTTCGCCTTACGAGAAATGTATAGCAAAGTTTGATTGGGCCAAATTGCTAACTTTATACCGAAGAAAAATGTCTATCTAGAATATATTTAATGCGTATTCTCGGCATATATTTTAAACACATTAGATGGCTGGTACAGCACCAACGTGGGCGGGAATAAGAGAATCCCGAGATCCATACTGCACACCGCGCTCGGAGGTAGGCGACTGTCTGCAATTGGACGTGCATGTTCCAAATGTGGGGAAATCGTTGCCCATTTTAGTGTGGGTGAAGGGTAGCAGTGGCGATTACCATCCGGGAAGCTTGGTGCAGGAAGGCATCATTGTCATTATCGTACGGCACAGGTATTTGTAGTGTGTATTAACAAGTGTTCAATATTGTTTCCATTTAATTAAGAGTCTAAAATTTATTTTTAGATTAGGACCTGTGGGCTTTATGTGCTCGCAGGAAGACATAATACCCGGTAACGCCGGAGTGAAAGACGTTATCCTCGCCCTGAGGTGGGTTCAAGACAACATTGTAGCTTTTAAGGGAAATCCTCATAGGGTGGTCGTGGCCGGACAGAGCTTTGGCGCTGCAATGGTTGAAGCTCTAACCCTTTCATCGATGGCAAACGGCCTCTATCACGGTATCATATTACAAAGCGGCACTGTCTTAGCACCTTGGGCGTTTAATTATGACGCAAATGATAAGACAGACTACATAAAAAATACTATGAACGGAACACTGTCACTGGTGAAATCGGCAATATCGCATGTTGTATTAAAATCAGAAGAACTAGACGTCCCATACTATCCATACGGTATTTGCATAGAAAAAGCGTTCAAAAATGAGGAAAGACTGCTCACGGAGGCACCATTCGATTCTCTGATGAAAGGGAAATTCACATCCGTTCCAACAATAATAGGATATAACTCGAACGATGCGTATGTATTTGTTACAATGTTGCAAACGATGAAAGCTATTAAGAGAATGTCAAGGGATGTGATGTTCCTGCTTCCCACTGAGCTGCAGTTAGCACACGAAATGGAAATGCTGAATAAACAACTAATGGATTCGTACTTTAAGGATAATATGACAATCAGTTCTGTACTGGAATACCACAGGTAAGTCATTCTAAAATCGATTTTTTACAGATGAAATTAAGTTCGTCTCTTAACGTATACACAATTGTTTCAGGGATGTCTACTTTATGGGCCACATCTATCGTAGTGCTAAATTTCACGCGAACACTGGCCCTGTATTCTTTTACCAATTCTCACATTCAGGAAGAGTTGGGGTGGCACCCGAGAGTGGCGTAGAGAAAACTGGAGCTGCTCATTCCGATGAGCTGGCCTACCTATTTCCAAGAAACATTAGCGACTTTGATGGGGATGACGTGACAGTCCATGGACATGTCACCGAGTTGTGGACTAACTTTGTTAAGAATTTGTAGGTTACAATATATTCATATAGGTTGTATAGGACAACATAAATGTATATGAATTATGTATATTTTTTAGGAACCCGAATAATGAACAAAATGGATACCAGTGGAGCCCCCTAGATCCTTATGAGCCACGTTTACTAGACATTCATACAGAGCCAATAATGATACCATTTCCATACCAAAAACATGCAGAGATGTGGGGAGCAATATATGAAAAACACTTTTTTAGGAGACATTGAGTTGATATAGTTAATAAATTTACTAAAACCATCCAAACGCGAAATATAACTCTTACCTTCGAAAAAGTGTCAACTTCTCAAATATAGAGTGTGATCTCCACTGACCTAATCCCTTACCTGCAAAAAAAAAACAATTATAAGAAAAAGTTACGTACATCAATACTTTATCGGCTGACAAAAAGCTGTTAATAATTACTGTACATTCTGGCTGTGTAAAAAATACATATACATATATATATATATACGCTGCACTCAAAATATCACCCTAATATGAGAGATTATCTATCGTATATTTCGTTACAAGATAAGCGCGGACAAAGCTGTGTCTATCTTATCACAACAAGTGTTTCTGACGATCGTAGCGATAGGGGCTGAAAGCTCACGATACAATCACGTCGACAAGTTCATAATTATTTATTTAATATGCATAATTAAATGCTAGCCATTTTTAGACGCAATGTGGTTTGTTTTGTCTTACCGTTAAGACGATAAAAAGTAAAAAACACACTGTACACTGTAATTAAAATCTGCAATTAAGATATTTTTCATTTAAAGTAGTTAAGTTTAGTCCATGAAACGTCAAAATATTTTTAGTGACGTTTTCGAAATTTTGCCCAAAAATCCATTCAAACGTTTCGCTTGACTGTACACAACGTGATTGAATGTGTTACGAGGTATATGTAGAGGAGCACTCTGTTTTATTGTTTTCATTTTTAATATCACAACCAACCACCTGGTAAGCTCATTAGTTTAGAGTATGATACTATTAATTTGTTTCTTCATTCCGGCTTACGCCAATCCTAGTGACTTTAGCAAAGCCTCTTTATCAGTGGATGATCATAAATGGAGGGCAGAAGTAGAGCCTATTACAACTGACAACGGACCAGTTCGTGCAGTGGTACTTGACGATACGGACATCCTACAGTACTTTGACATCCCTTACGGACGATTCGACACCAATAATCCGTTTCAGGTACAAAATCTCATTATTTTAAAGTTTTTGTTAAACATTTATTATTATACATTTAGAAAAGAAGTCGTAAAATTTGCTAGTGACATTGTTTCCCACTATTATATCTATTGGTAACTAATCTAATATATAAAATTCTCGTGTCACAGTGTTCGTTCCCTTACTCCTCCGAAACGCGTTGACCGATTCTCCTGAAATTTTCTGAGCACATTGTGTAGGTCTGAGAATCGGCCAACATCTATTTTTAGAGACATTTTTTTTTGAATCGGCTAGTGTATATATATAATTTTTTTTATTTAGGAGCCGACCAAGCCAGAAGCCTGGACTGATGTTCTAACTAACGCCAAACATTTATCCCAATGTCCCCAAATAGGACCAAAGGACGAATATAAAGGCAACTCCGATTGTCTTACACTCAGTGTATTTGCTAAGAGTGGAGTAGAAAATGCCGACGTACTCTTCCACATACACGAAGGTGATTTTAAATCAGGAAGTGGCGATCCAGCAGTGTACAACCCAGAACAATTAGTTTCAGATGGAATAATTGTCGTGTTACCAAACTACAGACTCGGTGCTTTGGGTTTCATGTGCTGGCAAAATGAAACGGTTCCGGGCAACGCCGGAATCAAAGATCTAGCCCTCGCATTGCAATGGGTCAATAACAACATCGAATCTTTCGGTGGAAACGCATCGAATATCGTCGTAAGCGGCGCTGACACTGCTGGCATACTGGTCGATTTTTTAATACTGATCAATCAAACCTCGAAATATATTTCCAAAGGTATTACTGAAAGTGGTTTCGCGTTGTCTCATAAGGCTCTCGACAGGGATCCCACGAGGACAGCAGACGGAACGGTTAAAATAAATGATGGCGTACAGGCCATTGTTACATCAGCACTCGGCATTAACTTCAAACCGTGCATAGACAATGGTTTAATAACAACCTCCTTTTGGGGCTTACTTCAAAACCAAAAGATCGGTATACCGCTAATGATAGGCTCTACAAATCAAGCTGGCATGAATTATGTAACTGACCTCAACGATGTTAGCATAAACGAGATTCAAAATAACTTTTCTCTTATTTTACCAACCGACCTTACGTTCAAAGGGAATAACGAAAAAGGCAACGTTATCGAAAACATAAAAAGACAATATTTCCCTGATAATATATCATTGACTTCATTGGAAAGACTCTCACTCTACTTCACAGACTCGACTTATATGAATGCAGGTATTCGGGAAGCGAGACTCTTAACGAAAGCCGGTGGAACGGTTTATTTCTACGAGTTTTCCTACACAGGTGATAGACAAACCCCTATCCCCGGTGCTTCCAAGGGAGATTCTTTGCGTTATATATTCACACAAAGAACAACGGAACCAGCGAACGAACTAAAGGCACATGAAAGGAATATTAATGACAAAGAAACAGCAGCAGATGCTATCAGAACGTTTTGGGTGAACTTCATTAAAAATGGGTAAAAATTAATCGGTGCAAAAATTAATATTGGAGTTGAAATATATGTGTATTAAAATATCTTTCATTTCAGAATTCCCTCATCTTCAAGCGTCGACTGGAAAGCCTTCAATGCAGTTAAAGGCAAGGAAAGTTCATTACTGATAGGTGCCGAAATCACATTAACGGATACACTTCACGCCGAGAGGATGAAACTTTGGGATGACATATACGAACGACACTTTGTGGAAACCAGTTTCGGCTCAACTCGAAAATGTTCGATATCCGTTATCCTCATTGGTTTTGTCACGTGTTTCTTCACTTTTAAAACTATTCAACTTTGATTCACTCTAATTTTGAATTAAATAAATGTTATTAGCATGCATTTGTGTTTTACTCGGCCAAGTTTATGTTAGTGTAAACATTGAACTTGTGTGTTTATTGTTTAGATAACTCACTCCATTTACTACCGCGATGGTCATTTCGTATCGTACATTTAGCTCAGTAAAGATGTTACACATTAAGACCGTTTCTTTTCACTATCTGATATTAATACAGCTATATGTAGTCGGGTATGTAGAGTTATTGGCGCCTCACTGGGACGTCAAAACAACTCAGGGAATCGTGCGGGGCTATTACAAATCCAACCCACCGCATTTCGCATTTCTTGGAGTGCCCTATGCCCGCCCGCCCACTGGCTACGACAGATTTAAGGTCAGCAAACTCATTTGGTAATGCCAACCCCACAAATTATTCGAGATTTTAATTAAAAAACGAGTGTATTTTAGATTAAATGTGTGGAGGTTCGTTTCGTTTTGTTAAATTAAGCAGTTGGCTAGTAATTGGGAGCATTAAACGAGATTATAAACAAGTAGCTTATTTCAAGAATAGAAAATTAATAATCCAACACTTAGAACAACCATAAAGAAAAGAAACCAAATCTAGTTTTATTGTATTGGAAATAAATATTGATAATATTATGTACTGATAATAAATTTATTTGTTGTGTAGTAAAAAACTTAACAATCAATACTTATTTGACTAATACAGTTTTACCTACATTTTATTGGAAATATAAATATGGTTCATCAATGTTAACAGGCACCCAAGCCCCCAGACCATTGGGATGGTATCTTTGAAGCTATACACAAAATTAAATGCCCACAAGAAGGCGAAAGGGCAAACGAAAACTGTTTAATTTTAAATATTTTTATGCCCGTTAACCTAACCAACATGCCGACAATGGTGCATTTCCACGATGGAGACTTTCTAAGTGGGTAATGTACCAATAATTTAACTTATATTGCAATAATATAAGAACTATAGCATAATCATATGTCATTTCTATTAAAGACAAACTTTTTGTTGAAGTATTTCTTTATTTTTAGTTTTGGGTTTCACCATCCGCCACCATATTTTATTAAACAAGGTATTATCATAGTGACTGTTAATTTTCGTATAGGCCTACCAGGTTTTCTCTGTCTACGATCTCATGGAATACCTGGAAATGCAGGTTTAAAGGACCAAGTAGTTGCACTGTACTGGATACAAAGGAATATAAATAAATTTTATGGAAATTCTCACTTCATCACTGTCTATGGAACTGGAAGTGGTTCAGTCTCCATTGAGATTCTTTTACTCTCTGGTGTTGCTGATGGTTTATTCCAGAAGGCTATTTTAGAATCGGGGTCGGTTTTATCACCATCATCTGTGGCATATCATCCAGAAGAAGTTGCAAAATTTGCAGCACAAGAGCTGGGTTACAAGGGAGATAAAAATACTAATAATTTCGAAGCATTTTTTCAAGACTGCTCATTAATGAATTTTATAAACCTAACATTAACATTTGTACCCTGCATTGAGAGACATTCATTATATTCTCTTCTAAGCAATGATCCTTTGCACTTAATGAAATTGAAAAAGTTCACACAAATGCCAATGCTAATTGTCTATAGTGACCCAAAAGAAATGGATATAATTGACAACAAAATATTTGATACAGTACCAGAAAATTTTGGACAGCTTTTACCAAATAATTTAGCTATAGATACAACTGTTCAAGAGAAGGTTGCAAAACTAACAAAAGATTTTTATTTTGGTCATGTTCTTTCCAAAGAAGATACAATTCAGAGCTACAGAGATTATGTAAAAGATATTTTCATGGAATACCCAGTTGTTAAGTCAAGTGGATTTTATTCATATAATAGCAGTAGTCCAGTGTTTTTGATGAAGTTCTCACATAGGCAACAATACACAGAAACATTTAAAGGCAATTATGGAAATCTTTTAAAATTACTTTTTTCAGACAAAGTAGACACTATTACAAGCACTTTGAAAACTATGTGGACCAATTTTATAAAATTAGGGTAAGTAGGGTATTTCAAATACACTCAAACTTATTTAAAAAAGGAGACACCCTAATGACCCATTTATTTTTAGTGATCCTACACCTATAACCACATCTCTTATACCAGATGTCTGGATGCCAGTTGACCCAGGAGTTGTGACTGATGAACAAGTCAAATACCAGAAAATCAACTTCTATGAATGTGGTGTTAAGATAGAAAATGAAAGAATAACTAGTCAACGGTTTACCTTTTGGGAGCATATTTATGTTAAATTCTATAAAAATCATTAATATTTGCTTAATTTATTTAACTTTCAATTATAACTTGGACATATATAAATAAAATACCTACTCTATTGTTGCTTGCTAAACTAAGTAAATTGAAAAATGATGTAAAAAGAGAACATATGAAACTAATAAGACATAACGCTAAGGATGTATGGCTTTTCTCAAATTAAAATTAAGTTTTTTTTAAATAGGCACGCACTTGCAAGAGAACATCCGCATTATGTGTCTTGTTGTACACTTCAGATCCAGAACCATAATATTCTCTTATTAACAACTAATAGAAACCCAAAAAATGGTCCACAAGAACTTAGTACGTCGTCAAAATAAAATATACCGTTACCTGGTTAATTGCGGCCCGTTAGTGGTATAAATAGCTCTATCTTCAGATTTTTAATTGTGCCCCTATTTCATATCTACTTAACCTTTATAATTATCACTTTTCACTTACTTTTTATTGAATTAAAATTAAAATCAACAAGTAAAATACAAAGGCAAAACATGAAACATCTTATATCTGTCAGATTCTAACCACAGACTACAAAATAGTGTATCGTAAAGGAAAGAAGTATTCGCAATACTGACAATTGACTATAAAGAGTTGATTTAAGGTTTTTTTGGATTCATTGGTTGAATCCGCCTTTCAATTGAATGAACTACTAACTGGCACTCATAATCATCATCATTATATAACCATAACATTAATTTTAGTGATATAACATTAAAATTAATGTAAATAAAACAATTTAAAATCGATCACTAACAAACAGTACAGATGGTTGTAGGATGAATGGAAGTGTTTTCGTGTGTTGCAAAAATGATGTAAGCATTCTGTAATTATATATTTGGATTATAGTTTATTTATTTATTTATTTATTTCATGGAAACAAAACAGACACATCACAAAAATACAATAAAAGAAGAAGATATATGAACAAAAGTACAGAGGCATCCTAAAATATGTTTCACAGATAAAATATGTTATATAAACAGTCACAAGTACAGAAAACAAACAAAATCCACAGGAAGAAAAAACAAAACAAAATTAAACTATAAATTAAAAGTTACATACCTAAACACACAATAAGAGACGTAAACTATAAGATATATGATATATAGATATAAAAAAAAATCTATAACATTGACCTCAATCTCGATTCTATATCACACCTGAACGCAGCAGAGGGGCACGAAAAAATGTCTAAATTAGGAAAGTTATCATTAAACGTTTTAAACATTCTCTGTAATGGCACACGAAAACCGATGTTTGTCCTTGTAGACGATATTAAAAAAGTGTGAGACAAGCGGAGAGACCTGGTTGGTACGTTAAAATCAATTAGAGAGAGGAGCTCGGATGAAGTCAGCTCCCCCTTACAAATCCTTCTCAGCACCATACAATCTGCCATAGTACGGCGCCGGCCTAGCTGCATAAGAGTTGAAATGTGTGCGCGATTGCATTGTGAGCGGTTGCGGTATTTTAGTATTCGGAGAAACTTTTTTTGGACACCCTCGACTCTTTTTTTCTGGACCGCGTAAAATGGGTTCCAAATAGGGCTTGCGTACTCCAGCTGGGGCCTAACAAGCGACTTATATAGATATAGGTATGTATTATTGTCCCTGAATTCTTTGGAAATGCGGGTTATGAAACCCAGCATGCGAAGGGAGTTGTTTAAAATATGATCTATATGATTATTGAGAGTTAGTGTGCGGTCCAAATGTATGCCCAGATCTTTAACGGAGAAACTGTTGCTAGTTTTTGATTGCCTAGCCTAAACTGAGCCGTGATTATATTTTTATTTCTGGTAAAGACCATGTGCTTGCATTTACTATATGCGAGGTATAGTTTGTTTCGTCTGCAATATGCGTCAAGTCTATCAAGGTCCTCCTGAATGCATTCCACGTCAAATGGGCCAGTCACAACCCTGTACAATTTCAAATCGTCAGCGTAGAGTAAGTATCTACAATTTCTGAAACACTGAGATATATCATTGATGAAGATAGTGAATAGCAGAGGACCAAGAATAGAGCCCTGTGGGACCCCAGATGTCACGGGAACCGGCGAGGATCTGTATCCATTAATAACTACCGATTGGATACGACCGCGAAGGTAAGCCTCAAACCACCTCAAAAGATCACCTTTTATGCCACCAAACGATAACTTCTGTAGAAGTAATAAGTGGTCAACCTTATCGAAAGCCTTCTGGAAATCCGTGTATATAGAATCTATTTGAGTTTTGCGATCTAAACCGGTAAAAACGTAGTTAGTAAATACAAGAAGATTAGTGAGGGTTGATTTCCCGGCAATAAAACCATGTTGATGATCGGTGATGACATTTTTTAAGCTTGAGAAGACATGACGGTGCAATAACCTCTCCAAAACTTTCGGAATTGCAGAGAGGATAGAAATGGGACGATAGTTTTCTATATTATTTCTTGCTCCAGACTTAAAGATGGGTGTTACGTGGGCAGATTTCCAGAGGCTAGGGAAGCAGCCTGTTGAGAGACACTTGTTAAAAATTATCTCTAGTGGCACACAAATTGACTCGTGTGTCTGTTTAAGAAACTTTGGATGAATATTATCCGGTCCAGGGCCTTTATTATGATCGAGAATATGCAGTTCTCTGCTTATTTCTGCTAGAGAAAAACAAACATGACTGATTAAAACATTCGAGTCATTGTTGGTACCCTCATGAACTGTACAGACATCATGGTGAGTTACATTTTCTGGGGTCTCGAAAACAGATTGAAAGTACTGCGAAAACATTTCAACAATGGAATTTGGTTCGCCAGACGACGTATTGCGGTACTTCATTATTTGAGGATAACCTGAGTTCGTTTGTTTCAGCGATGAAGTGTATTTCCAGAAGTGTTTAACGTTCGTTTTTAAAGATTCTTCTACACGTTCAATATACCGATTATGGCACGATTTGATAAGCGATTTTGCCCGCGCTCTCAACAAAGAAAATTCTTGGTAGTCTCGAGGATTTCTATATATTTTCCAGCGACCCCACAGTTTCTGTTTTCGCCTGAGAGTGCGTATTAAACCTCTAGTGAACCAAATGGGATAGTTCCGCGACTTGGGTTTTGCCAACGGTATGTGTGTATCAATGATTTTATTTATTTCTGTATAGAACTTATTAACAGCCTCATCGCAAGACAGTGGTGACAAAAGAGATGTCCAATCAATATGGTTAACGGCAGTATTTATGGCTTGATAGTCAGCCTTAAAGAAATTTCTCTTGGAAGTGCTTACATGAGACATTGGATTTATAGTATGCACTTCGCAATGTATTTCCAAGGCTGGGTGATGTGGGACGACCTTCAGCAAGGGGTCAGGAGAGCGCTCAGTCGAACTTTGAAATGTTGTTAGGACTAAGTCCAAAATTCTTTGGATTTCATTAGGTATGTTATTCGATTGTTTTAAATTCATAAATGACATTGTATTTAGAAGAAATTTTGACTGTTCTGTTGTAGCAGATTGTAATAATGCGTCGGGACTAGATGACCAATTAAGATAGGGTAAGTTGAAATCACCGGCGATTATGAAGTTATTGAAACGCGCACAGGAGTAAATATTATTAAGTTTTTGAAAATAAGTGTTATATGCTGCAGTCGAAGTGGAAGGTGGAAAATAGCATGCACTTAACAAGAGACCAGACAAAGAAGGTAAATGAACATATATTTCCTCTAAATCAAGGGCTTCAAGCTCAGGTAACCTTGTGGCCTTGATAGTATTTCTAACAAGAACCAAGATCCCCCCACCGCCTTTTTTACCAGATATAGAAAGATTCCTATCGCGCCGAAAGATCATATAATTGTCTGTGCACACCTCTCCATCAAAGTAAGATCCCAACAACCAGGTCTCCACCAGTACGATGATATCGTAGCTGCTCGATGCAATGTTACGCCTTAGTACATCGAGTTTACTTTTTATGCCACCACAGTTTTGATAGAATATTGTTACATCGTTGTGCGCCATTATCCATAGTCAATAACATACTTAAAAATAAAAGAGAGCGAAATAATTTGAAATACAAAAAGCTTCGTGCCTCCAACTACAGCGACCAAGTGTGAAAAAAAATAAGCAAAGTGGACAAACAACGGAAAGAAAGAAAGTGATTTGAAAAAATAATAAATGATAGTTATTCCATAATGTCGGATTACAAGGATCTTTTTGCACTTGGATCTACAGAAGAGCCTAATAAATGTGAAATTAGGGCGGCCAGTATCTCAACTAGCATTTAGACTTACTATAGCTGTAGCTTACTATAGCTTTTTACTGTCAAGTAAATTATTAAAAAACCAAATACATAAAATATATTTTAATAATTCTTTTGTAACAATAAAACTACGATATATTTTAAATTCTATAAAGTCATAATATCACATAGTGGAATTAAATGTCAATATTTAAAAAAAATACAACTAAATAATATGAAAGTACTAGTCATTGGACGATATCCTCCGACTGTGTTTGTAGGCTTTCCTTAAACACCAACAGAAATATAAGTCTCGTATCATTGACATTACGTGCGTAATACCAAAGTAAAGTCTTGCATTTGTGTTCGTTTGAGTTTTGTACAGTGCAAATTGAAGGTTGGCAACTAATTTCTATTGGCAAGAAGATTATACATACAAAATTTACGATCGTTAAATTTTTACGTCAAATAGTCGTGTCATTTGAAATTACTTATCTGTACAAACATTGACTTTTTATAATATGTCATTAACAAATAAACTTTTTTACATGCAACACTCGCTGTTGTCTATGGCCGTGGTTTTGCGCCAGCCAAAGAGGAAGTAGCCGACGGCCAGCCCCAGCGCCATCGCGAGACACAGCCACACGTTGTAGGTCATGAACACCAACATGAGCACATAGGAAACCCACGCTTGGATAAAGTACAGCAGCGTCTGATAAATGTGGCCACTCGAAAACATCGTGTATCTGGAAGGGGACACGATTGTAATTAATCTTGAACATAAGTGCATAACCCAATCTATAGAGTATCTCACAATTGGATAGTTTAAAATTAATTGACAAGCTAGTAGTCTCAGTACTAAAAAGAATGCT
Source organism: Leptophobia aripa (assembly GCA_951799465.1). NCBI lineage: Eukaryota > Metazoa > Arthropoda > Insecta > Lepidoptera > Pieridae > Leptophobia > Leptophobia aripa. Next base: position 7,740,475 of record OX637271.1, read on the forward strand.
TACACAGCACTCCGCCTGGTGTGGCAGGATCTTGCTCCATTTTCGTTCTTGGTGATGTTGACTTGTGAGTCGGCGGTCGCCGCTATGGAGGCTTTCTCGAAAAGCGTTTCCCTGTAGTACTTAAAGCCCTCGTACAACACACTCGCCACGAAGATGGCCACTGCTGAGCCGAAGAGCTCCAGCGCGTTTGATGTCTCCCATCCTTTGAACAGGATTTCCTGGACGACCCCAGCGTGGAACTGAATATGAGAAATAACATATTAAATATAGAGTAATTATATAAGTTATAATATTGTGAACGGTTAACGTAATTAAACGTCAATTCCTTGGGTAAACTTAATATGCTGAAAACATGATCACTGTCATAATTTGATCAATATATCTATAGTTAACAGACGTGTCAATTGTTAAAAATAGTTCTGTGACTATTTTATAGGTACGAAGAATTTAAAACGTGCGTATACGAACCAAAAGTACCATAGATAACTTAAAGAAATAGAAACTATATCAACTATTACTCTTTCAGTGAGAGAGTTAGAAAAGGTCTGTTGGCTGCGTTATTTTTGTCTATCGAATTTATTTTTATTAAATAAGCTGCACTTAACTACATTAAGAAACCAAAGTTACATAAACAAAACTTACGTACTAAACTTTGATTTCATACGATACTTTTTAATGCGCCTGAGTGAATTGTGTGTCAGAAGCTCAGTAAGACGCGTGGACAAATAAATAACCTCAGCACGTGAAGGATCGCGAATTTTTTAGGAAACACTCGCTCGAATAAATGTGCTTCATACATTACGTAGGTATTTTCGTGAATTATTAATTCTCGTTACATGAGTTTGCATAACATATTTATGTTGATTTAAAAAAACAATTCTATGTACATAGTAATTATCTATCGGTGTAGTGGTCTTCATATATATTTACAGTTCCTCTGCAGACCGCAATTGGACACGATTGTACGAACCGATAACGCTAATGATAAGAGAAAGAACGATTCGATTTAGAATTCTGGTCATATTTGAATGTGATATATTGCCTCATGGTTGCTGGACCTGTCTCAATTTCCTTTGATATTAAATCTGGCGAGATTTTGCGTTTTTGTCTGAATGAACATCGAACTTACCACCATCATGTGACCGTGACCTCCGCACCCGTGATCTCCATGGTCATTGTTTTCATTGGGTGTCTCCATGTCTGAAAAAAAATCATGATTTATAGGAATATTTTCTTTTAAAATAAAATAAACCAAAGCAGGTAGATTAAATATAGGTTGTTATAAAACCGGTGATTCCCTCAAGTCACAAACGCTTAAACACGTTTAATATTAAGTTGACACAAACACACAGTGAGTCACAGAGTACTTATTTAGGTAGGTGCAACTGTATTGTTCACATAAGCTATTGTGAGTTAATTGGCAATATATATATTTATTTACTTGGTTACCATTTTACCAGAATCAAGTTCGTTACCTCTTCAGTGAGTGTTAAACACTCTGGTACCAGGAGAATGTAGTAAGCGATAAATTATGTTTGCCCGGAATTAGCTTCCTACGTAAGCATTCAACTGGTCAAGGAATTATTAGTCGTATAATTATAGTAATAAAGTATAGAGTCGAGGTAACATTGGATTGTGCAAGATGCGCTTTCACCGCGCAGGGACACGTTGCGCAATGCATCTCAGTGCAAGCAATATTCCATCGGCAGTTCCTAGTTTTGCCATTAAGGTCGACAGCACGTGTAAGAACAATTTCATATCAATTATCTTGATAATGTCCCTATAATAACCTTTCCTGCGTTCTCGTGTCAGCGAGAGTTGAGACTACTGTTAGATAATTTCTAAAGGTTCTCGGTTAGGTATAATTAACATTTATTGAATGCAACATTGACAGCCCTAACAAATAAACTAAATAATCCTTATCAAGCAATAAAAATGTATGAAACTGGTCGTACACACTTGTGTAATACGTTGTGTAATAACTACGTGAGCAAATGTGAAGTGTGACATGAGATTGATGAGCCACGCTCGATATTTACTTATGTAATCATATTAATATTTGATTTGTCCATAATTTCACATGTCTTTTAAATTTGTATGGTTCGATGTCAGAACTACTTCGAAATAAACATTGAACTCGTATTAATAAATTTACAATTTTGTATAACATATAAATGTATCAAAATTGATATTTTGTTTTTTATTATCAATAAACGCAAAACCACATGCTTGTCCTTGGATATTACAATAATATGTAACTGCACAATGAATGCTCAGGTGATTTGCGACGTAATAATTAATTAGTATTTTTTTTTTCTAAACCATCGCCATAAGTATACTTTTAAAATAAACAAAGATATAAATTGCCAATCATCATTGTAGAGGGAACGAAATCACATAGTACATAGTGAGACAGAAGCAATAAAACTGTAGATTGAGATTGGCTTGCCTGTCAGAAAACTCTTAAACACAACAACTGCACATAGACGAGGTAGATTGTAATTGTACCAACTGGTTCACCTTGAAGATACAACTCCAAAGGCATACTTTGGATTATTCATTGTGTTTTTTATTCGTTTGAAAAATATTGTTATATATTTGTAGTTATGTAACGCAAAATAGTGGGGTTTACTTTTTTTTCATTTGATACACTCAACATGCTTCTCAAGCACTTGCAAATGTATGGAAAGTAAAGGCGAGTCGTAATGAGAGGCGCGTAGGTCCGGTGACGCGTGCGCATGCGTCCCCGTTAGTGTCAAGGATGCAACGTGTGATACATAACATTGTCATATAACAGGTGAAACGAGATCGCGACGTGATTAATTAAATATATCATTCAAGTGTGGGCCTTAATAAAACATACAGTTTTAAGGAGAGTGTATTGTTGATTGTGTTTATCAGCATATAATTTATATAGCGCTAAAAATACATAGATATATTTAGATGCTGAATCATTCAATGATTGATTATATATATGAGTCTATATAGATAAGACCTATATATATATAGAATTGTCCTTATTGTTCACCTAATGTACAAATTTACAAGAAATGTTCCTAACCAATATTTTATTGAGTCTGCCCCTTTATCAGTCCGCCAAGTCTCAACTAACAAGACAATAAGCCGCATCCTGTACACGCCGTTTGGGTGACAACAGGAAAATATAACTTATGTAGGAACATATAAATTATACATATGTTAAACGTGCGATGATAAAAATTAATTCAAAAAATGCGTAATCGGCGAAATAAAAAAGCGTACACATCCCTAAAAGGCCGGCAACACACTCACGTGCTCCCAGCCACATGAGTGTCCATGGGCGGTTTTCCCCTTCTTCTATAAAAAAAAGCACCATGACAGCGAATGTAACAAACAGACATTTGCGATATGACAAAATGTTTGGCAAACACGTCCGCACGTTTGTTGCATATTACAAGCGATGTCGGGGCGCGTCGCTTTGCGGATGTTGAACTCCGCTTATCCTGCCTCTTTGTAAACTATTGCCGGCTTCACTTTGCATTAGTTGTACGTCCTTTAACGTTAACGTTTAGAGATTTCAAACAAAAACCTGCGTCTAGTCATTTTAGACTAAACATAACTATAATGTGGACGAGAATGACTTGTCATTTGAAATAAGGACTGAATTATTTGAAGTTGACTTCAAAACAAAGTACGCTTTCACGCGAGCGTCGCTAAAGTGGAGAGAATTTTAGCGAGTAAACACTTTGTTATTAAAACTTCGGTAATTTAACCGCTACACTTGTTAGGCATGCTACGCGCTCATTTTTTCGTATACATATCAGAGTAATCTATAAAAAAGTAGAAAACATATGAAACTTCTTCTCTAATAAAAAAAAACGCAATATATTAAGTAGGTCAAAGAGATATTAAACTCAATTCTGTACAAAACGTATTAACACATATAATTTGATGATTTTCTACTTGATATAATGAGTGAAGTATGATGATACGTAAAATCAAATCGTTAATTTACAATTAAGTAATCTCAAACTCCAATTTTGAGCGCATATCGTTAAAGAATCCAATATTGTTTGAAATGTTTTATTATTTATTGTTTATTATATATATTACGCGGTACGGTACTTTGGCGATGTACCTAATTGTCGAAGCATTTTTGAACAAATTACAAGCTCTATCAATATTTTTATCAGTTATTGTGGTTGAAAGTGGTTTGCGCTACGCAATATACAGTGAAGGTTACATTTCAACATGCCAACTTTATCAATGAACAATATTTATTTATTAACATATATCCACTTGTTTATCTATAAAATAACCCGAAGGAAAAAGAAAATATCTTCAAGTAACAAAGTTATATTATAACAAAGTGTAGGGGAACAAATAGACTCTGAGCAAACCCAAATAAACCATAGAGTTTTTGAAAATAAAATGAGTTTGTATATGAATACTTATTTGAAATAAACATATACTGTACATTGTCAAAAAGAGATCGCTTATAGCGATAAGGTCGTCGTTTGCATTTATACGTTCTAACAAATACTAAGTAGGTACTACTATTTGTGCAACAAATATAGAAATGAGATATTTATTAAGAACTTATATAAGATACAAAGGAAAATATAGATTGTCAAGAGAAGTCTTAGAGGCTATCAGCTGCTGAATGCAGTGATGGATTACATTAGATTACAACAAATTTGATAGCTCCCATTAAATGTATAGCGAGGGAAATAAAGGGATTTATCGAATAACATAATATAGAGAGTGATTATCTCAAGGAGACTTAGTGTATTGTACGTAAGATATGATCACTCTAATTGAACAAATATATTTTAATTAACGAATCTACAACCGTAACTTTAAAGGTATAATTGACAAAAGGCTCAAGTACCTCCATCCAAAATTATTAATGAATAACATTATCTTAGTCATAATAGTGCTTCAAGTAAGAGTATAACGGTACGATTTATTCCCGAAGAAAACTTGTTTTTCGATCAAGTTATCTGAATAAAATCGGAATTGCAAACCGGGTTTTACCTTCCGAAAGATGGCTAAAGCGGTTATTAAATTGATAAGGATCGACTGTGTAAAGGAAAACCCCAATGTTTATAGTTTAATAACAATAAAAATGTGATTTATAAAATAAATTAAAGTCGTAATTAATCGTACTAATCGTAATTAACAATATTATTATTATTGTGGTATTAGTTTTGAAATGATGTAAGTTTACGATAATTATTGCATACATGTAATATTAAAGCAAGGTCAAGCCTAAATAATATTTGTAAGTGGTTAATATATTTCAGTAACACATACTTTTTTGTATGAGCTGTAGCTAATATTGTAATAGATAGTATTATAGTATATATACATTTTATTGTATGATAGTATTACAGTTGTTTACAACTCACCATGATGATGGCTGTGATCCATTATAATAAAAAAATAAAGTAATAGATAATACGATTGGATTGAACACTAGCGCGGCGCGTTGAAATTTTGTTTTGCCAAATGCGCGGGAAACGTTGTAACACGACAAACGATTGCGCGGGAATGGTTATGTCAACACTCAGACGTTGAGTCTTGACTCTTGTTAGCTTGACATTTGGGACTGTTTCAAGCGGACAAATATGAAGAAGCACTTACGACTTTTTACGTCAAGGAGATTATGTTGACCATACTTAAAAGAATAATTATTCTTTTTAACTAATTTATAAATCATTTCGTACTGATTACAATTCATTTTTCTATAATATCCTGGATGTGACATTTAACTGTGTTACACAGTTAAATGTCCGTAAATATAAAGAAACACATTTTTATTTTTTGTTTTGTATGTTCTCCTTCAACTTTTTCGGAACAATATCAAATAATTCGTTTCGTAAGTATCGACTTAATTAATTTTAAAAAAAAAACAAAATAATGGTAAAAAGGTCAATTGTCAATCAATAAAAAAAAAAGATTTCTAAATTTTAATTGTTTTTTCACTACAGTACAAAAACCAAAACTTTGAATAGTTTCGGTTTTTGTACAACAGGACTACGAACTACGAAGATATACGAGTAGTGACATACTAATCTAAAGTAATACATAAAACAATCGTTTTTTATCTTCATAAATATTCGGCAACATTTACATGCACACTGTGGTGTATTAAGCTATGGTATGTTGGCATACTCGTATTATTATTAAATGTGATGTAATCGCGAACTATTTTTAACATAATTTACATTCATCAACTGTGCTTTGATTTTAAAATAGATATTTACAAAAATACCAAATGGGTATGAATTAGTTTATTTACGAAGTCGTAAATTATGCTTAATTCAATTTAAATAACATCATTAAAACATATTGTATATGACATCCTTATTCGCTGGATGTCTGCTACCTCAGAACCAGGAATCGGCATTTATGTACAAAATATTAATTATATAAAAATTACATAACTCAAACCTGATTAATATATTCATACTGTGTTATAGAATTATAATATAATATGAAAGTATGATTGTTTGATACACTGCTTGTATCATTGTATAATGGAGAATAATAAAACTAATTAAAATTGGTAGGCACTTACCTGTGCTCGATAGGACAATTTCAGAACTGATAGCGAATCAGGGTTCGGATCGCTTTTATTCGTATTCTATCAATTAACTTTTTAATTGACCGTGTAGGATTAGCGATAACATATTATTTATGAATGTACTTACAAAGTCAAAAAACATTGCAAATAGAACTTCGATATTATTGATCTGATGACAGAAATTTGATATAGACATTTTACCCAAAATTCAATCAGAACGCAACAGAGATATCCGGAATTGCTATCTAAACTTTACAGGCGCTGGTGTTAATATGCCGATTAAAAGCACTGGCAAATATTGATTACATCTTATTTTCTCTCTTTCTTCTCATGCTTTCTGAAATTAAAGAAAATTATTGATGTACACAATTAGTGATCGCTGATACGATTCAGATAAAAATAATAAAAAATGTTTTCCCCTCGGATTCAGTCACCACTAAAGATTTACTAACGCATCGAGTCATTGTAAAACACCCACACACACACCTTTTAGCATACCCCACAAAGAATCTAGAATTCACTAGCGGTGTACATGTTATACAGAGACGGGTGTCTCTTTTTGATTGTTATTTAGCGCGAACTAAGTAAAAATTTATGTAACGATTATGCAGTATTTATTTAGGACTGAAGTCGACATTAACAAATCAATCAATAAAACTAAGGTTTAGAAATAGGTTCATCAAAAGGCCAAATTAATTCTCGATCATTGTTATGTGACAATGATCTTAATAAATCATAAAACTAATATGTGATTGTAAACCCGCCAAATGTAGTAGTGTTGCCATAAATATTGTAGAGGGAAGGAAGAGTGCAGTCCTTTAAAAGTTGAAGCCAGCTTTCAATAGCTTTGCGAAAATCCTTCAAGTGGCTTTAGGGACTCTAACGTAAATCATAATGCACTGTATTAAGATCAGGACTAAATTATAGCTTATCTTCAGCTATGATGAAGTCCGCTAATCCGTCACTTACCAAGATTCACCGAGATCCAGCTTTGCGGCGCCGAGTCTTGCTGAAAGGTATTAAGTGGCCTAACTACCTTTTCAAGAATGGCATCTTAATACATCTGAACCAGTGTTTTGATACCTTTTTACAAAATATGTCCTACTTACCTTACCACACTATTATTGAAATCAGATAATTGGGACTAATTGGGAAACTTATTTGGAGCTTTCAGCATAAATACGTTAAATATGTTTGTCAAAACTTTGCACAATTGTTACAACTTTCTCATCCGTCAACAAAGGTTTTCTGTAACTTCTCTTTGAGTACCGCTTAAGTTTTGTTTAGTTAGTGCTGAATTTAAAATAAAATATTATTCTTTTGCTTTCTGGCTGGATTTCTTCAAATTCTTTTCCTTACTGCTTTGATCACCATTTTCGTACGCACACTGCGTGGATGGCCACATTTTTGTAACCACAAAACCTCTAGTGTATGAAGGATTTTAAGAATTGTATTTGGTTCAACATACTTAATGCAATGTCACGGTTCTATTTATCAGCCCACTCAACAATGGACAATCGTATATAAATTATAGATTTCACATTAGTAATAGTTTTAAAATACAGTTAATGAATATTTAGAGGGCAAAGATCCTTGGAAGTTTTCGGCAACAGCTCAGCATCCGGACAGTTCAATTCTTGAGTAGCCTGACAAAGCTTTTTCATTTGAATTTTACAATACATTTAACAACCTTTACTTTAAAAGAGCAGCTATTTGAGAGAGTTTCCGCTTGGCTCTTCTCGATCTCTCTAATCTCTGCCGAACCCGTGGTAATGCGACGATTCAAAAGTGTCTTTATATGAAGATATATAAGTTTGAGTTATAATTGTAACAGTATTTATAGCCAGACTAAAATCAGACAAAAGGTAATTTAATTTTTCTACGGAAGATAAATTTTGCGTTTAAAAATGTTGAAGTGGCATCGTTTTCAGCTTATTCCGGACATTTTATAGCTATTTCACCTTTTAGAAACTGAGTTCAGTAATCGTAACGTATATCTAAACCTTTGCCTCTGCAAGCTTAAGATGAATTGCCTAAAGTAACTTTATTAATATATGTAGGTACCATTCTTACACTTATAAATTGTCGAAATATTATAAAAAAGAATTTAGACTTAAATTTACTGCCATAACCCAAATCAAGGACGTACAGCGGTCGATAAGAACTCGAAAGAAAATATCCAAATATATTTTATGTTATGAAAAATTCTGATCGGGTTGTTTGAATTTAGTTATGTTACAATAATCATCACGATTTTATGATATAGTAAAACAATTGTATTTTCATCTTCTGAAAAGTATGTGCAAACATCAAATCTAGAAATTGTCTTTAGTTTATTATTACTAGACAATTAAAATTTTTAGTATCTTCCTGAGATTAATTATTATTTATTGGTATATTTAGAGGCAAGTTTAGATAGAGGACGCTTAGTAACAACAATGAACGCACTATCAGATATAATTGCTGATAATAAAGACATATTAGTGTCGTGTGCAATACTATTAAGGAGAATGTCTTTCCTATCTTACTTTTGCAAATATTATACACTTATACAATTAATGTACTTTTTTGAAATTGAGATTTGTAGAATCGTAGAAAACATTATTTTTTATTGGTTACATTATATATATTTAATAAACACTTAAATATTGATAGGTATTTATTAGATCACTCGGCAAATTGTATATAGATGAAGACAAAATTGTTCATTGTATTAAAACAACATAGCATTAGCAACGGTTTGACATATAACACAAATATATTATATGTTTGTTCAAAGTAGAGCGAGTCCTTAAGTTTGCTTCACACGGCACTAGTGGCGCGTGCAATAAATAGGCTTTAAGAAACTTAATTTATTGATAAATTTATTTGTCAAACAGTAATTGACTATCACAATGATATCGGTTCACATAATTTATTGATAGCGAGTATTAACAATTATTAGTTAGCACTTTCTCTGATTCGATCAGCGGACGAAGCCGTGTGCAGTCTGCTTACCTTATTTTTCACGTAAACCCTCCCTAACACATGTCTCGTGACCATCTACCAATTCCCCATTTTTTTTTTTATAGAAGAGGGAGCAAACGAGCAGGAGGCCCACCATAAAGGTGAAGTCGCCGCCCATGGACACTCATGTGGCTGGGAGCTCATGAGTGCGTTGCCGGCCTTTTAGGGATTTGTACGCTTTTATTTGCCTGTAAATTTTGCCAATTTAAATAATTTGCATTGATTTGAACGACATCTAACGTCGATCATAAATAAATTGTTGACTGCATTAAAATAACCGTGATCGCTTCACTGAGACATCAAACAGTGATGGTACTCATGAATACAACTAGATGGCGTTACTAGCCAAACACTGAGCAAGTACTTAGAAGCAAACTGCACAATCAAGTTTCAGTGATTTTAATCTAGCATTCATCTAAAAAATGACATTTTATCTCTAATTGCACTTATAATCCTGTATTAACTATCAGTTAATAGACATATTATGCGTATAGCTATTAAAATGATGCAATTACATTGAATTTAGTCTTCGTTATTTCTTAATTCATTTCGATGATTATATTATATAAATACTAGCAAGCCACGCATGCTCATAATTTTTATTCTATGTACGTCTTAAAAGCACACTTTCTTTCTAAATATATGATACTAGAGAATTTGGTAAATTCATCACAACGTTGAACCCATGAGGCCTATAATAGTTCAATATTTTTTGTCAAATTCGGCACAGTCGGTGATCCCTGGCTAATTTGCAAAACCACTGATTTGACCCCGTTGCCCGGTGCGCTTTGTAACCTAACCCGGCACGCCCTTGGGTCTTTTCAGGATTACACGGCGCCTGCGCCTGTCAACGTCCTTATGATCTATGATCGATGACATAAAAAACCTACTGATAATAGCCGACCGTTGATTTCTGCTGCTGCTTTCATGTCAATCAAGAATTGAACCAGTGTAAGGGAGTTTGTGTGTTTTTCAAATGAATATATAGGTCACGAGGCAACAAAAAGTAAGGTAAATTAATTATTTTGTTAGTAGGTAAGTTAATAAGGAATAAATGCTTATATGTGATCTGAATAACTATTGTTATGATTATTGAATTATTAAAAAATAGTGGTTTAGAGTCCGACTCGGACTGTTCATTACGTTGCGTTGTATCCGAGCCGGGCGTCAAATGTCAATTTAACTGCGGCCGGGAAAAGAAAAAATGTACCGCCATGTTTGTTTTTGCTGCCGCGCTTTTTCTGCGCGCGCTCATAAAATTTGTTATTAATACAGTAAAATTTCGGATTAGGTGGTATTAAATTCGAAACAAAGCAACGATTTAATTGGTACTTCGTGTCCGGACGCCGATGTTTTGTTCCCAGCGTAATATTCCTTTATTGTTTTCGGTTGTAAACCAAACTCAATTCTGCGATGCTTCAATAAAACAAAACAATTTCTGACCATTAATGATTTTTAAATGATTTTCCGTTTTAATTAAACGAAAAAACATATCTTTTTTTTCTCTTGTAAAAGGAACGCACGATTGATAGAGAAGAACTAGTTACTTAGCGACGTCGCTTAATAATTGGTCGGAGAAAAAGTTATTTCGCATGTAGTAAAGTACAATCTCTTTGGTTATACCATTCTTATCTGACTGACAATGCCTCCTGCCAAATGAGTAGGCCTTATTCTATGACCTTATTAAAGGAACGCTCTCTTATTATCTGTCATATATATTATAGACTGAGGACTTAACTGATTAGATTAAAAAAAACATTAAGTAATTAAAGTTAAGAGAAAAGGGGTATATTTAATTTATATATATTACAACTGAATTTTTCGTCTAAAATGCGAAAAACTTTTTAGGCGACCAATAACAACAGAACACGGTGTCTATGTTTTTTTAGGTCTGTTGTTTTAGGTCGGTTTTAGGTCTGGTTATATAATCTACATTTTGTTTGTTGATCAATGATTTGCTCCTGTACTACATACGTAGATATATCTCTAGATTCGACATATAATCAAATAAAATAATCTATGACTTTGATTATAATTTCAAGGTTTAAAAGAAAAATAAAATGTTTAGGTAGTTCGTAAATAATATTTATTTATCGAAATATAAGTACAACTTTGACCTTAAATAGAATAATTAAATATATGTAGAACACATAGTGACATACAAAGTTTAATATATAAATCTATAAATTTCACGTTACACGTTTAAGGCCAGATAAAACATCTGTTTTGTACAAACTTCTTACAACTAAATTAAAATAAAAAACAGTAGCTTATTAAAATTAAGAGTTTTCAAAATCCCGCTTGAAAGACGATTCAAAGTAACAAAAATGTTTGATTTAGGTATATTTCTTTGAATTGTTGACAATACTAAAGTTCTTATATTTAAGTTAGACGGTCGCTGCCGTAACCAGTGTTAAGTTAAATTGATTTATACTTAGTGATAATTATTTACATTTCGCACTATGCTGAGGTAAAAGATTAATATACAAACATACACCTACCTAGTCGAATATATCTCATTTTAACATTGATAATTCCTAAAACACCATTTTGTGCACGAAAATAATTCTAATATATTTTTATATAATTACAATATAAATAAGATTTATTAACATTTAAAGTGTATTTATCAATTCTAATACACGTTTATCTAATGAAAATAAGATTACCTATTAATGTAAATATAATACATGCTTCATTAAAACAATATATTATGTACAAATAATTAATACTTGGTCAAATTGTGAGAAACTGTGTCTAAAGTCTCTCTGTTCTTGACAACACCGTCGCTGTTCACCGAATCTTTGGTCAATTCAATGAGATAACATTCATTGTCATCTCACATCTTTGTGTTGGGCAAATCTGCAGAACGACATTCTCGTTGGTAAATTGGCCATATCCGATGGCGGAATGCTGTTTGGTGTGTTCATTGCCACATTAGGAACTGCCATATGGGATGACGGCATGACTGGTGTCCCTGCAGCGAGGTTTGTGGTAGCCAAGAACGGAGATATTGGTGGTCATATGGCGTGGGCGTGCGCATGCGGCCCCGTCGGCTGGTGGGAATGGGGGAGGCCGTGCGGTGCGCCGGTCGCGTGCTGACGACCCTGTGTTCAACATTTAGTTAGAAGTGCCACTCCGTTATTTCAGTGCAGTCTTTGATATGCGGTATCATCTCTTTTTAATAACATATCTACTCTAATGGACAAATGCAATTCAATTGATATATGAAATTGGCGGATTACTCACCTGAAGGTACATATAATAGTCGTAGGGTTGATGCAAAGGCCAGCATCTCTGTGGAGGCACCGGATACAGTGGCGGAACAGGGTAAAGGGAACCCCCAAGCTTATTTCTTAGAATCCGGCTGATACTGGACACTGAAGGCACGTTGTACTTGTCACACACTCCATCAGCAAGTAACCGGTCCCTGATCTCCCAAGCGAAAATACCTGGGTCTTTGGCTTTCAACTGCTTAATATAGGACACCACCTAGAAATCAGCATAGCATTAAAGTGTGATAATTTAAACGTAGTTTTAATAAAATAAAAACACGGATATCTCCGCAGTAAATCTCACCTTAGGCGTCGTAACTCGAGGTTTGGATCCTCCAATAGCCCCAGGTAGGATGGAGCCGGTCTCGTGATACCGAGCCAGGATCTTTGAAACGCATCCGTGAGAAACCCGCAATTGCCGACTTATATCACACGGCCTACAACAATGTATGTACTGTTATAAAGATAGCTTTAACACACATCACAAAAAAATAACAGGCTTCCGTCATCTGTGCAGTTCCCACCTGATGCCTAACTGAGCGAGTTCTACAATCCTGAGGCGGACCGCGTTTGGTAATGGTCGGCCGTTAACAAAGACGCCCCCTAATTGGTTCACTTCGCCGTACTGCTGGCCCCCAGCGGACCCCATTCCCGTGTTGCCCATTGCGCTTGCATTTGGATCTAAAACAAAAGAAATGCCTTAAGGAAACGGTGGACTAACTCCGGCGGACTTATTGCTCTAACTCCGCGATTTAACACCAGCAGATTGTTTAATTATAATTCAACAACTTAATACATAACTGTTGAGCGTGCTGTAAAATGTAAAAATAAAGTTGGATCTTTAGTGAACTCATCTTAATTGTATTCGTACTTAAGTAAATCTATTTCAGTGATCGTCTGTCAAAGCGATGTACGAACGCGGCAATTTGTTGAACAAGACCGCGCCGACAGACCTGATGGATCGCTGATCGCTCCTCTATTTGCGGTGTCGGAATAATTGTTGGGCGTCTCTGCGACGCTTATCTTTAAAATTTGCAAATAAATTGCTTCACACTCCCGCCATGTATTAATTGCCAAACATTGCATTGCAAATACTATAAGTATCATCAATTTCAGCCATTAAAGAGCTCTCCTTTTTTATAGATTCCTTTATCTGTCGTAAATTATGTCCATAGCGAACGTACACACCTAAATTTCGCAAATTTCATGTCGATTTGTAGGTTCCTACGTCAAACGGTCTTTGGAATTTCGCAATAAAGTTTAACCTTTATTTAGAAATTCTGAGTTTGTAATCACTATTTACATTATGAATAAACGTAGTAAACATAAGTAGTGTTGGTGTTTGAAACGCGGTTTCATTTACACCTACTTTGTCTGTTAACCTCATTCGGATAATTTCAAGTTCGTCTTAGTGAAGTGAGTTTTCAAAATGTCTTTTACGTCGATTTGTCAATGTTTTATGTAGAAAATGTTATTAAATCATCTTTATCATCGTATTTATCTTTAAGCGTTGTCATTATTTGTGATATGTAAAAATCATTCCATAATATATAAAAAAAACACTTAAATTTATTGTATTATGAACATGCAACATCCACACAACTGCAAATGCTATAGAGCCAATAAGAAACTTTTGAATAAGCAATTCCAATTAGGCCTAGCTCCAAAGCTTTTAAAAAATAATTATCCATTCACATTAGTTAAACTGTTGTTACTAAACATTACGCTGTTTTTGATATTTAATATACATATAATTAAAACAAATCAATCGGCTACGTCCGTAACGTTTCGCCATTGAAAAACCAAAGCTCCATTAAAACGACGGTTAACAAAAATAAGCTTATATCAGAGGTTAAAGTGTGATTTTGCGAGCTGTTTCTGTCTCGTAAGTACCGCGTCGGAAAAATTATTCAAAAATCACCGGACTTGTTTGTCTAAATTGAATAAAAACAACATATGCCGATCATCGATCGCGCACGGTTTTATAAAAGAACAATGAGAACCATATGAAAAAAGATTCACTCAAAGATATCAAGCTTATATGTCAATTCGAAGTAGCTATGAAAATGATGCTTTTTAAAGCATACTACGTTTATAAATATTTGAAGCAACGCCGCAAAGGCGACACTCGGCCATGTTATTGGCAACCTGAGAAGAGACTTAGTTGCGTTAATGTTGTCATAAAATGAGATCTGCAATTATTCAGTCGACACTCCGTGTGCAAAGTTAACGAGCAATGTAAGCAATTTACACTTGTTGCTCCATTAGAGGAGGGTTTAAAGTGTCGCAGGGCTTCCTTAACTGCCCATCATTATCTATTCATACAAATACATTGTTAAGATTACAGATGTACATCGCACTGTGCCGTGAATTTGTGGCCCTAATTCACGGTGCCCACCGATGGTAAAGGTTTTTTTAATGGTTTTATAGAAATAGATATTGTCCCATTTGCTGGTGCATGGTGTAATGGTTGCAGATCTTTACAACCGTACTGTGCGGAGTGTTTCTTGCCACTTTTACTCTTCCGCTCTACGCCCTTGATACGGAAACCGGCTATAAATGTTAATTAATATTGTTTCGAAGATTCATATTTTACTACGACTACTAATGTTATATTAGTTAAGAGGCTTTACTCATGTGTAATGTGTCCCTGCTCAACAGTTGCCACATCTACATTTGTGTGGAGTCAGCGTCCGTTTTAGGAACAATAATTGCCTGCTTAAGAGTTATAGGTATTGTAGCAATGAACGTAGGCCTCCCGCAGCGGCGGCCGCTTTGAAGTGTTCGGGGCGGAGACACACGTGCGCTACTGTGCGAAATGGGACATAGTTGTTGAAGCCAACTCATACTTTACGTATTTTATTTAAAATATTATTTAGCTGCGTATAGGCATAACACTAAATATTGGAAACTGTTGTAAAATAAAGAACCGAAAATTATTATTTTTCAATAATTCTGTGCAAACGGTTAAAATTACACAAAAAAATTATAAAAGTCAAAGTTCTTTAAAATCTTTGAAGGAAAGAAAAAGCACGACAATCATGTCAATTGTAATCGAATTTGTTACAAATTTCCATTTAAATATTTTCCTATTATTTAAATGACAATTATTAAATTAAAAAAATCAAAGTTAAAATCATTTCCACGAGCTCGTGTTTAAGTTTCCTATTTTCTTAACATCGTGGGATGAAATAACCATCCAGTTTACACTGAAAGTTACAGTTTCAAAGATGAGGGCGGCCTTGAGAGTTTTTAATTGACGGCATCAGAGTTCTTCTACAAGTTCTATAAAGCGAGCTCAGCGCGGCCATGCTTAAGTGGGCGTGTCTTTGGGCGGTAAGTGCTAATTGCTTCGGTGATTTCGTGCTCTGATCTGGCCTAGAGTTGACCATGGTAAGAATATTTGCACAAAATAATGACACATTCACTTTTGAGGATCCCCAAGAATATATGACACGACTACGAGTTAATGAGAAATTGGAACTATTTAGAACTTGTGTTAATTAAAAGAAAATTATCACTTTAATGTCTTATTATAGCAAACAGCGAAGGAAACACGACTTCAAAAGCCGTAAACGTTCAAATTAAATATAATATTTTAGTGGCGTTACAGAATGTTAATGAACCATCGATCCCTTTGTTCAGACGCGAACCGTGGTTGTTTAACATGAGCTGCGATATATTTGGAGTAATATAAAACCTCTGAAGTTGCGATTAATTCGGCGAAAACACTAGTAACTGTCAACGGTAAAACGTCAAAGAAAGATCGTAAATTAAACGCCGAGAGAGATATTTCCCGCTTCGAAATGCGTCCCATTCTAACGCGGCCATGTTACCATCCCGCGGTCTCTCTCTCGAACCAATTAGTATTTAAAGAAATCGATTCAAAAATACTAGAATGAAGGCCTAGTGCTGTAACGGGTATCGATAACTTGACAACTCTAGGTGCAACATAGCTTAACATCCCAAATAACATAAAACCAGGCACACACATGCGTTGCCTGGTTTAAAATATACCAAGAATGGTATTGTTTTTAGTTATTATTGTAAACAAAAATTAAATACTAAAGCATACTAACTGCAAAAGTACTAGAATAGACGTAGTTTGTCATAACATATAACGTATGCGCTTGCACATAGCAGTTCTTATAGTCAGTTTATTATACATTATGGACAAAAGTATCGAACCGACTCAAACATCTCTATGCAACAATAAATAACCTATTTAACACGTTGTTTCAGTTTTCAGGGAAAAATTGAAATATTTTCATAAATTATATCTATCTTCGCGTTAACAATATTTAACGGACGTGGTGTATATTATTTATTACACAAAATAAACTTGAAAGAATTCCTAGCTGCAAACAAACCATTTTATGAAAGACCAAAATATTGCGTCATCCACATGGTCGTATGTGGAGACGCCTAATGCTTAGCTGGGCGTCTGAATCGTTTGAGAGAAAAACTTCACATTGAAAAAAAAAGCTTAACTATTAAATTAAAAGTATGGCCAAATGATTTGGAACGTGAAACTCGAATATTGGTGGTATAAATAGTAATAACTGGCCACGTCCTTGTTAGCGTTATCGGGACATTCAGCTGTTTACGAGCGGTTTTACGATGCCCGCTGCCCGCGACCAATCGTTGTGCGTTAATCAACTTTCTATTACAGATGTTATGCCTACGTATCGTTAGTGCTACGCTTCGCATAATCGAGTGAAGTTCAAGCAATTTATGAAATTACGAATATAGATCCTGAGCTTTAGCTTTTTTCGTTTTACAAATTTTGAATATAAGCCTCCAATCGTTATATTTGTATATATGAATTAATGCGCCGAAGCGACTTTATGTATCAAAGAAAGTCAGACGAGGCAAGTGCAGTGACAGTTCTTAGATATAAATAATCACTAAATTACATAAAGTTTCCATGACGCATTATTAGGATTTCTTGTCACTTTTCCTTCTTTTGATAATTTACTAGGAAATGTCTTTATTATTGGGGGCATTTATTTTCATTGTTTAATTTGTAAAAAATAAGTGCTACGACTGAACTGCGTAAGTTCGTTGGCCAAGTATCCTATGACATGAAGTCGTCTGAGGGCAGAAGCGACAGTGCCCAGTGGTCAGTAGCTGTTTGTTCTGCGGTTCGTTTGTCGGCCGCCTCTCGCCGTGTGTGGGCCCTTCAAACTTTGTCACGTGACTTTCGCGCCTCGCACTCAGCCAATAAGGATGGTATTTCTTCTCCCAACCCCGCTCGTCACTCGATTAATACAGAAGCCAGAAGCGTAAGGTCGTGAAGTACAATTTGAAATGGAAAGTCAAGTACACACAGCGGTCAAGAATGTACGTGTCTCCTATTCAAGTAATACGATTGGGTTATTCTTTTGGTTACACAGAATCGCTAACACGCGAAGATAATATCAACTTAGATTGATATTATCTGTGTGTTACAAAAATAGATTTGGAAAGGCAAAATATTTTGGTTGTATAAATTAGGATAAATGAATGCGAATGAGAAATGATCTAGATTGCTGCGCGTGACACGGCAGCTGCCCTCTCACCCTCAAACGGTTGTCGGCTGTCAAGGTGACATTGTTTACGGCCCACTAATTAATATCGATAACTTTCTACCTTAGCACGTGCTTAGGCAAGAAGTGTGCGGCTTGTGATGCAACCGAATTCGCCAACTTCAATCTTTATCTATACAATCTTGTATTCTTTTGATAATTTCATTTAATGAGTTATATCATATCAGAGTATTACACAAAGATAATTATTATTGCTGTCACTTTTGGATTATACAGAGAAAGCCAATCCGAGAACAAATCAATTGCTTGTGATGTTAGATTAACATTGTCTTAAGTAAGATAATTATGAGAATTTTTGATTAAAACGTTCACTTAAAATCACAGTGTGGATAAATTAATGTGTAGTAAGAGAGAGAACAAATATGTAAGTAATTGGAAAAGGTCATCGGGTTATAAATAATGTGGTCGGTAGCTGTTTGCGGCCATTATAATGTTGACTCGGGCTTGAGCGCTAATGCGTGAGCAAACATTGCGCTCCAAGCTGGGCCCGCGCTCGTCGCGCTGCAAACAAAGGAAATGTAGCTGCTACCACAAGAACACCTAGAAGACAACTAAGGAGAATCGACTTTTCATCGTAGTTTGATGGTTGCTCTAAATTTTCACACAATCCACAATAAAAAATCTTTTACACTCGATCAAGTAAACAAATAAGTACCTACACATATACGATAATCTTTCTATGAATTTCTTATTGTTTTCCACGACTTGAGTTCCATAACTTAATATTATGCATGACAAATAGTGCGGTGCGGACGGTGTTTGTCGATAAATTCGGTTTCGGTAGCGTTTGCCATGCTCTTTGGAAAAACAAACGGACGTGTCGCCGCGTCTCGGCGCGTCCTCAATGGCGCTTAAAAAAACAAAAAGTACTTATGTGCTTAGGGGTCTTATGCGTAAAGTTTTAACTGGTAAACGGTTAATTTAATTTCACACATGTTTGTTATTGTTTATCGGTAAGGTTCAGATAGGATTCAATTTACATTTCAATCATTTTGGATTCAATTTAATTATTAATAAAAGTAAACTAAAATTTCTACGTTCGAATAAAAAAAGTTTCGGCAAATTGTTATATAACCCGCTAGCTAATTTATAATTAAAATAAAGATAAGCCACTTTAACTTTTAAAAGATTTAGTCGGTAGGTAACACGAACCTTTTCACTCGCAGGGTGGTTTAACGTAGGTAATATTTGATTTAAGTAAACAGAAGCGAGCAAATCACTTGTAATCACAAAATCCTGAAGTAGACCGCCAACTAAACACAATTACAAACAAGGAATAGAATTACAATTTCCTGTCAATTAGCTGTATTTAAAGAGCCAATGTTTGAGGGACGCAGTTTAGTTTGATTTTCACTCCTAAATTACATTACAACATTTAATATAGGCCTTATTCACCGTCAATAAAGCGTAGAATCGTCCGAAGACACAAAAGGTAGTATTTTCTTACATATTACTGTCGCCCATTTTATTATTTGCGATTCGCTTTATGTCGGTAGGATTTTTTATTATCGTCTGGCTCCTTGAATTCCAGTTACCTTGTTGTATTTGTTTTGCCAATATATTAGGTATACTTTTAAGTAATACCTTTTTGATACGACAATTAGAGAGTTACGATCTATCTACCTATCTACGCACAATCAGCCAGATTTATATTTTTTATGAAGCGATATTATGTTATTGAAACCAATACCTACAAGGACCGCAACTAGAAAAGGAAGACCGAGGACCGGTGAAGGATCTATTTGCTGAGCGACCAGCTCCTGTGAGCACTCCGCAAACAGACACGACACAAACACACTGTTTGTGCTTCTTACTCCACTCCGGCATTTCACTGCATTTACCAAAATTAAATAATTATATATTTCACAAATATTGTGTGAAATCGGCCAGGTACCATCAAATACGAAGTGTGCTTATTACTCACATAAATAGTAATTCAATTATTAATGCATATTAGATTAACAGAAATATTAGGTTTGTCGGAGCTAATTAAGTGTATGGCTCGTGCGCTGACGTTACTACGGATAACCTCAGATAACATACGACTTTACGTGTGTTTACAACATTACAATTAAACAAATAAAATTGAGTTTTTATGCTATATGTCGCATTCAAAAATACTTTATTCAATTAGGATTGTTGACTATTGGCACGTTTGAACGTCACCGTAACTAAGTTTAGGTTAACCCATGTAGGTTCATGCGCGCTCAGCTCGAAAAAAACCTCAAGATATGTTAATTTCAACACAAAACATTTTGTTTGAGAGGTGTGTCACCTGGAAATTGAACACCCAACTTATGTTAGGTTAAATTATATGATGATTTTTTATAAAAAAATCATTAAATACTAACATTTTTTTAATTTTCATAAGAAAAAATACATTAAAATTATGAATATCAATGTTTAGTATGACGTTAATAACGATAAAGAGGCCGAGATGCGATAACTTTGTCGCGGGTCACAGGAGTAATGTTCATTGATAGTCAACCGTTAAATTTTATTGATTTTCGGTTCTTATATGCGTATAAATATATTGTACTTTCCGCCACGCTTTGAATAAACAGGCTCTTTATACATCAACAACTTTGTTGCTTTGACTTTTTCTTTCTTCTCTTCTCTCTGTCTCCTATTTGTCGACGTCTGGGGATAGTGGGCTTGTATTGTTATTTTTGAAAGGAAATATTTATAATTATATATACATATATATGGGCGTTCAAAAAAAAATGATTACCGACACAGGCCGTAATCAAATTGGCAAATGTAACAATAAATTAACTATGTATGATTTATCACCTGTTTTAGTTAAAATTGCAATTAAAACGAAACGCAGCGTTGCAGTATCGCGGGTCAGCGGCGGGTTATCGGCTCGATAAGAAGCGCGTCAACACTGAAGATAGGCATTTGGACATTCAGTTTACAGGAGCTTTTAACTAATCTCCAAAAGGTGAAAAAAACGAAAACAATACCTTACGAACCGAGATGAGCGCATAAACCATGAGAATAGAGATGGGCATGCCCAGCAGCGCAAATGCTAGAAGCGAGGGCCTCAAAGTCATCACGCGTGGACACCCAAATTAAGAAGGCCTAAGTAGGCCTTGTAAAAGAAAGATTGTATGAAAAGATACCTGAGAGTTTACAAGCTGGAGAAAAGAGGCCAAGGCCCCGAGATCAGTGGAGGAGACTCATAAAGGGTTGTAGTACCACTTAATGTTTGACTGGAACATGCTGTAAATGTTTATATTGCGAATTTCACCATCATAACATATATATAGTACCTATTAAGAAACTGGCCCGGTGATTAAATAAAACGTGTAAGGTAAATTATATCTTCATACAACTACAACAGTATTCATGTAAACGGTTCATCAAATATTACAATAGGCATACAAAATAGTAACGTAGCCTTTTTGTGGAAAAAATTAAAAATAATACTAGTTTATGTGCTTTGAGTAAAATTCGCTTTTATAACCGTAAAGAAGTTTCAGAAGGTTTTAGGTGTGTAAGTCGCTAGCAGCTTGGTAGTTAATATGATTACTGAAATAAATATGTGTAGAATGTTTGGCGCGCATTGTTAGATATTTATTTATGTAAGATAGATAAGTCAAGTTATTTAATTTATAATTTCCTGTTAATTACTATTCAAATAAACTTTATATTTTCCTAAATATACAATTAAAGTATACAGTTTCGAATTTATACATACATATTTATATAATGTTTTGTTAAGTTTGTTTTGAAGATTGTGTATCTTGAACTGAAATCTATTTGATTAAATCTTTTAATTCATTATTTCAATTTTGTGTAATGCAAAGTATTTTAAATAAAATATAATAAATAAGTATTTTAAATAAAATAGTAAATTTATTAATAATTAGGTAACATATTGTTTATTGTCAAATAAAGCTTTCGGGTTTGCTCTCCTTTAGGATAGAGGAACATGGAATGGGAAGAAGTGTTTGTCTCACCGGCATCCATAGCATATCCTGCAGCGGCGGCCGCAGCGTGCAGCGCGCCGTAGTCCTTGCTGTCCATGCCGCCCAGCATCATGTCACCACACACACACTCCACCATACATCCGACGCCCGCGGTGCGCGCTTTGCGACTGACCTAACGTCTCGCTCGCCTGCGCACGCGCACCTAACACGCCCACACCCTCATTGGGTATCGACCGCCAATCGCGACGCTCCATTTCAAAGGCATAAGAATATCACCTTCTATATGAAGCGGAATCCATTCCTGAAAGTGGTGCGGGCACTTTAAACCCTAGCGGAACAGCATAAAGCTGAGATCCGGGTGCGCGCCACCTCGGATACCGTGACTGTTTGTTCGTTTGGTTGGCTGCGAGTGAGCGGAGGGGCATGGTGCTGTAAGTGAATTGTAATTGATATTTTATGTTACTTAATAATTATGTTAACACTTTATGGCTCTGATAAGGGAATGGATAAAAGAAATTAAATGTTTTTAGTTTCTAATCGAGCTTTGTTTACTCCGATAAGAGATTTATTTGAATTCACGACGTAAAGTAGCATTTTTGAAGTTTAAAATAATCCGAGTAATGAGAGATAGCAAAAATAAGACTGGTTATTATTTTTAATGACACAGTGAATTTTGTACTGTTCCTCGATGTTGTTACATGAAATGTTAATTAAAACAATTCGACGGCGGCGCGTTTGCGTCTGCGCCGCGATTTGCATCATTTAATAAACAGTAATTTGTACGGTGTGCGCGGCGAACTCAAACACGAGTTTTTGTAGACATATTTGTGGTAATTAACAGAGGTTTTTACAAGTTGACACGTATCGCAAGTATTTGTCGGCATTAAAGGAACAGACTCGCTTTTTGCCCCTACTGTTTTACTGGGTTCCGTATGTCGCAATTTGGGTCCATGTTTATTAGAGAGCATCTATACCTACATAAATAAATATATTAGTGCCTCTTACTCAGCTTACATAATATGCATAGGCATATAACTGTCTAAGAGTTCTTACTGAATTATGTCCACCAAATACTACCCATAATTACAAACACGATAAATCGAAAAGATCACTACTATTGGCCCAAGACAATACATAATTTAAAAGAACTTAAAAAGGAAACGAACACGCATTTTAATAGCAATATAAGACGCCTGTTAAGAAAAGAAGACATTTTTCAGAGATTCTGGATTATTTAAACATTTAATGTATGACTATTAGATACGCGTAAATAAGATCGCATACCACTTTAACGATATAACCAAACAAGCCTTAAAAATATCGATTCTAAAGATCAGCTAAGTATTATGTAGGTATTTATAGACAGCGTTCAATGTTTACAAAGAAAATATTGATTAAATTTCGGTTGCCCTTTATGAAAATAACTTCAAATCGAATAATTTTTCAATAATGTGGTCGTTTGTAAATGTCTATTGTGAATAAAATGCGGATTTTTGTTTCAGTTCTCAGGGCTGTCCCAACGAAACGATTACTCAAAATACATCACAATACTTTGTTGCATGCTTAGGAAAAGACTGTTATAATGTATCCATAAGAAAGTCTGTTCCGACAGATTTGGCAAGAATTATAAGAAGACCAGTTTCATACGTGGAGTAGCTACTTTATACAAAACACTGAATTATTATGATAAAATGAACTACTCATTCGATGACTAGCATTTTAATGTACGTACT
Organism: Leptophobia aripa; assembly: GCA_951799465.1. Taxonomy (NCBI): domain Eukaryota; kingdom Metazoa; phylum Arthropoda; class Insecta; order Lepidoptera; family Pieridae; genus Leptophobia; species Leptophobia aripa. Next base: position 7,764,580 of record OX637271.1, read on the forward strand.
GCCATTTAAGACAAGAGAAAAGCATGCGTGTGTTATATGTATATTAATATGGTACATTTTGTATGGTACATACATATACATATAACATATATGGATAATACTGATGTTACATATAGTATGACGATGTTATATATATGATGATGTATAGTCATATCTTTAAATATGATTATACATGAATTTGTTAAAACCTCTTTTGTGAAATAAATTCATTAGAACCTCTTTTTGGTTAAATGAATTGATTAGAAGCTTTTTTGAATAATGTTCGATAGCTTTTGTCATTTCTGTGGTAAGTGGCCATTCTGGGTCCGATTGGCAAACGTAAGTGTTATTCCTTGATTGTACTTTTGTAAAATTATAATTAAACAGTTACTTTTAGTAAATATAACTGTTATGACAATGATTACTGTGTTTGGTTGATATTGCTTATTATATATGTATTATAATCCTGACAATAGATAATTAAGCATAATATATAATGATGCAATGAGATATATAAGTACTAAATAGTTGATTAATATAGAGAATAGTACAACTATTAGACAAAATATATGTAACGCTAACACGTGCGTAGAGCCTTATGCGACGGAGTGGTGTTGGTTTAGTCTGTTAAAACATTAAAATGTGGAAGTGGGTAACCCTGAGTGGCTGCTGGGTTGGTGAGTGTGAGCAGTGGTACGGGCAGCGTAATAAAGCTGCGCATTGTGTTCGGGCTCCGTGGAAAACGTCGCATTGTACGCGACCATTGTTCTGTTATCTCACATTTATTGCGACATTAATACAGGTACGAATTCGATAGTTGCCTACAATACAGAATTTTTAACTTTGATAAGAAACCATGTTATTTATTCTCCTTTATAATACCAACTGTTCGTTTTTATTTCCATATATTTAACAAACAGAGACGTTGAACATCAATTATGTATTTTCCGTGTAAGGATGTGGTACACTGACAGCGAGCGCCTCTATATAATTAGCCAACTTATTCGCTCCCTCGTCCGCCCTATAAATACAGTTAAAGAGCGTCCTGCCTCTGATCTCTACGGCGGGCGTCTCGCTTCACCGCCAGCCCTCGTGTTCCCCTTTCCCCTCCCATGTTACAATCAAATATCAACTTTACGCTCATGAAAATAAACCCTAAACTCATCTCTCAAACTCTTTTATAGACACATGGTAATTTAGACTCTATGCTGTTGTGAGAATGAAGCAAATTGCCTTCCCTTTATCGCCCAGTTTAAAAATATTCAATTTAGATCATCGTTATGGTATTATGCACCTTAAGATGTTTGGAGGAAATTGGAATTTGTCGTGAGGTACTGGAAAGGGTAAGGACAACGGAAGTTGATCGTATCTTTAATTAGCATCTGTAAATTACTCAGATTTTTGCCGTAATTAAATAAGAGCCAACTTGTTAGATAACATACGTTTATTTTTATTTTTTAAAGATATACCATGTTGGAATTATCATGTGAGTTTTGTTCAGGTTGGTTGTGACAGGAGCTACACCTACTACTAGTATTATACTACTCCTTCCTATTATGAGCACACTTATTTACCAGCTGAAGAGTACTAAGTACTACTAGTATGATCGAAGGGTGACTCTTTGTTTGGAGTGTGTTAATATTGTGTTTGTGTGTGTGAATATCCTGTAATCCACGCAGCATAGGATCGCTGTCAAAGTGACAGCGGTCGGTGTCAGTATCACAAGATGCCGCTTCCCACATCCTATAGTGTTGTGGCAATAGTACCGATTATTTTGTTTTTATTAGAAAAAAAGAAAGAAAGTGATTATCTTTTATATTTAATTTAATGTTTTACCTTAATTAATTAATAGGGAGATTATCAGTAAGTAATGGAAGTCCAATGGGATAATATATAAAGTTATACTTATACCTTAGCTATATTCCAAATCAGGTAATGTCTTCAGTTTTATCAAAATCAGTAGATATGTGTAGACCTCAGTTATTTTTAATTTAAATAACAACCTACTTCTCTTATTTAGTTGTTTATATTTTTGTTACTTCCTAGAACATACATACATTTTCCAGGGTTTAGTGATTTAGTGCTTCAGAGTTAATTAGTGAGTTAGATTATAATTGCATTAGGCCTAATATCGATCTCCTCTCACCCAACCCTATACTCTATGTGCAGTCATTGTAAATATGTCGCGTACGGCACGATATTATGTATAAACAAATCTTGTATGTCACATATGCTCCTGATTAGTTGACGGCGCCGTCTTATTGTATGTCTGTCTGTCACGAAACGTGATATGTATATATGCAACTTATTAAAATACTCAGCCCTTCTGAACGACGTTTAAAAAGATCAGACATACTCTTTCACCCGTAACCACGGAAAGCCACAAAAAAGAATCGAGTTCTTTAGTTGAATACGATAGGATCTTACTATATTCTAGGTATCAAGTTCAAAGCATCAAGGTCAAGACCAAAAGCATCCTCAATGAAAATCAAAAATGAGCTCTGGCGATCACATTTATGGAATACCATCGTTGCAACTCTAATGCGGCTGTGGTATAATGAAGTGTTTAATTAATACAAATATATCGTTGTTTTGCACGGTTGCAATGACGAACTGGAGAAAGTATTGTCAATGTTGATTAACTAGACTGTAATGATAAATCAAGCGAGACAATAAATAGTTTAATTTCAGCATCCGAACGTAGAGCTATTATTGATGTTAAATATAAAGCTGGCGTGACACTGCGCGCGCCACTGGAGCGCAACGTGGCGCGACGACGCGCGCCCGACGCAGCTCGCGCATCGCTTCAAGGAAACTCGCTTTCATCTCTTTCCAACTGCCACTCAAACAAAAATAGCAGCTCAGCTGTCCATTATCTAATTAACGTTCATATTTAACTATTTCCTAAGGTTTTCCCTGTCTATTCACTACGCAGATCAGATATTTACAATTTTTTGCCCGAGTTTTTTAATTAACCTATAAATAAATAATCCAACCGCAATAATTAGGTCACGATGATCGTGTATTAAGTGAAGATTTGTTTGTAAATTGTTACATAGTATTTCATATATATGTTTGTAGTCTAATTGAACTAAACCCTATGAGCAAATATGAATCGAACAGTAATTAATTATAATACAATTAATTAAACGTAATTGTCGACTTTTTGCACGTACAAATCATATCAATTAAAGCGGCCATTAAATGTTCAACGAGGTGCACTGAACGTAAAGTCGCGTGATTGGATGCCCGTCGCCTCGGCCGGATGAAGCGCGTCGCGGCGTGTCGCTAGTCTCGCTACACCTTGTTGCACTACATGTTCCGTACCTGGACGCAAACGCATTGATGCCTCCATGAGAACTACAAGCTGTAATTAACTAGAGTATCCATTCTTACTCAGCTGGACGACGGATGTCCAGCTTACAATACAGCCTTATCATTACAAGTCATGTAGGAATATAAAATTATGAGACAATATAGGGAATGGTTTGGTCGTAGCAAATTAAAAAGGTTAAATAAAAAGTTTCTAATATGATCGGAACGAAGTTACGATTCGTAGCGATCTGCTGCAGATTTCACTCACGCTTAAGGTATTTAATTAATAACAACTACATAATGAGCTTGGAACACAAAACTTTCAAGTGTTCATTTTTGTATTCATTTTGAGTCAGCTAAATAGGTTTTTGTTTATCAATTTTCCGCCATTTGTTAGGTGCTGCCGCATCCTACCAGCGATAAATATAATGAGAAAGACACTTCAAAGGACAGGTATGTAGCATACGTAAATCATACAAACTATCTACTGGCAATGTTCGTATTATTTTTTTCTGAAAATTAAGGAAATCGGGTATTCGATTTGGCCAGTTGAATATTATAAGTTTATTATGTGAAAAGGAATGAAATGTTCCGCTCATGTTCATATTAATTCCCATAAAGAAATTAACATCTATTCGCGGCAGAGCTATAATTAATGAGGCGGCCGATAATTTACAACTTGTTAATTTATTTGTGATTCCCATGCTGTTCCGCTACCTACTTCTCAATCTGACAGCTCAGTAAACAGACGAACAAAATGGCATCGGCGTAACTTAACTCGACTTCTTGATATATCGTTGGCTTTTAATGGGACGTGCGTTGAATTCATTTTGTTGTTGTTCTATGACCAGATTTGTTATCTCGAACACCATAACAATATACAACCGTAGAGGCCCGAACGCTTAATACTTTTTTGCTTGGGTTGCAAAGGTTGAGACGGACATGTTGGTAATGTAATTATTCCCAATAATATATAAAAACAAATTGTACTCTCTATTATACCTGATAAGATAGTAGTAGTACCTATAAGGCGATCTTGGATTCTATAAAAATGGAACACGGACTCAACCAACTAAGAAGGTATTTGTTTGAATATGTTTTAAATAAATTGAAATATTAACACATTATATACTACATATTAGTATATAATGTGTTTATATATAAATATTTATAAATATATAAAGTATCTTCCCAAATCGAAACCCTTTGTTCAGTGTCTCTAAGTACTTACAGTTTGTCGAGAAGAAAGTTTCGCTCTTCACTTTGAAGCGATTAGGCGTCATTATTGTTCGCTTCATGTTTTTGTTGTCGTTCTGCAAAAATAAATAAATGATTCGGAAGGTATATTTCGGTATCTGAAGCGGCTCCTTCTGTAGTCAGAACATCAATAATCAGTAGTCTTTGGAGAGATACGAGAGGAGGATTGAGTATTTAAAAAGAGCGCTGTCCAAATAATATTTACAGTCGTCTAGAAATCCGTGTCTGATTTTATTTAAAATATTTAATACGTTTAAGGTTAAGGTACGTTTAGCGTATCAGTCGTAACTAATTTATATAATTTTAATGAATTACTGCTTTAAATTATAAACATTTAAGTAATTTACATTAAGGAAATTTAAAGTTCAGATAATTATTATAAATTATAATTTATTAATTATTTTCAAAGTGTGTGTGTGTTTTATAAGTTACACATAAAATAATTTACCTACTTCAATATCCTGGCCCCCCGAATCCAATTTTGTCACCGGCCACGATTTATGAACCCTTCTGTACGTAATGGTACTTATTTGTTCTGTTACACGTCGGCCATTTTTCATAGCACGGCTGAACGGTTGGTCGCCAGCGAACGAATTTAGACGGAGACATTTCAGCTAATTGCTTTTTTACCTCCGGCCCGACCAAAATAAGGATTTACGCATGATCTACCGGGCTTTGTTCGATTAATCACTGCATACAAAGACAATATTTTATTATAGCTTTTTTAAGATAAAACAAATTTGTGCTTGCGATAATAGTATAAGTTGACTTCCTCGCGAACCTATTAATAGGAAGTCGATTTTTTCAACATTTAATTAAAAATAAAAACAAAATATCAACAAAGTTTTTGAGGTAATGTAAAAAGTTAACATAAAATCTTGAAACGCCTATAACTTTAACACTCGTACCTTATTACAATACATTATAACATATATTACGTTCCGTATGACGCTTGCAAACTGCAAAACAAATCGGTTCATTAATTTTAAACAATTCTTTTTTTAAATATTGTAAAGGCCCAAACTCGTGATGATTTTCATAGAAGTATTTTTAGATTCACTTTGGAATAACCATAGATTATTTAAAAATATAGATACTTTGAAGTCAGCTGTCACTGGCTATATTGAACTTATTAGATATTTATAAACTTATATTTATTCGAAACTATACCGAGTATAAATTAAACCGATTAGTAGAGAATGATAAAATATGTTAATATGTAGATAATTAAATAGGTTGTTACTTGTTAGTTTAATTGATTTACAAATGTACGCCCACGGAGCGCAAAGCTGTCTGCACACAATGACAGCTAGATTTATCATAATGCGCATTGTCTGAATGGCTTATAGCGACCTGATATTTTCAAGTCGACATTTGTTTTTTGCTTATGTATCATTCATTACTTAAAATAGAAGGTAGTTTTCAAAATTACATTTAAAAAACGTAGAATAACAGAATAATATTAAAGTATGACATAGGTAAACTAACCGTTGATAATATTTATTAGCAAGATTTGTAAAAATCTTGCTCAAAAGCACCACCTGCCGTTTCAGAATTGTAGAACCTCTATATATTTTAATAAATATGACCCCAAACATTGGGAACTTACAAAACCATTCAACTCCAAGCGAATTATGTAGTGAATAAATTCACATGATTTTGCTAAGCGTCTTTCTTTCAACAGAACACGCTAATTATAATAGTGTGTAACATCTCGAGAAAATATAATCAGTTCAATATGACTGTGATTATTAGGAGCAAAATGAGTGCTACCGCGACAAAATCTAATTAAACCTAGGGACACCACTCACGTGAACGTTACAAGACGCCACAGTGTCAATTAATTAAATATACGTAGGTCTTATACTATCCATTTATTGCATCAATGATGATACACTAATAAAAACTACATGCATACCTAATTTGTACCAGAAGTTAAAAATATTTAATCTTACAATCTATAGGAACCTAATAATATTGTTAATAAATTTATTTTAACTTAATTATGTGTTAAATATTTACAGAAGTGATACTTGTTTTATGTTTTTAAAACATACGTCGACCACCAAGTAAGAAGACATGACTCATGAGAGTGAATTATTAGAATAGATTTTCAGATGTCATCCGACGCGACAACTGACATTTTACGAATTGGGATTGACACATTTTTATAAATGCCAACACTATCTTGATTATCAACAAAGTAAAGATGTCAACACTCAACTTTATCAAGTAACAACTAACAAAAACCACCGACACCAATCGAATTGTACATAGTTCACACTTATTTCCATTCATTTCTTAAACTGTTTGATGCGAATGAAGTTAAATCACTGCATATAAAAAGATGGGGACCGAAGTGGCTTTATCATTTACCTCTTTACGTACACAACTTGAAAATGAAAAAAGTAGTTTGTTTAAAATTGATGAAAATATAAAAAAAATAGTGCAAACTACAGGTCGATTTTCTAATAGGTTAGTTTTTTGTTGATTTTAGTATCTTAAGCACCATCTAAGTGATTCAATTGTAATATTGTTTTTTCCAGGTACAATGCATCTGGTGACAACTCTAGAGGAGGACAAAGACAACCAAACCGCAATTATTATAATGCAGATGTGCCTAAGAACGATGATGGCTTCAAACGTAAACATGAAACAAAAACTGTTTTTAGCAGGTATGTAATACTAAGTTTTATCTATACTACTACTATCAATTTGTGACATAATTGTAACTAAAATCTTTAAAGGATATCAGCCAAAACAATTGATAGTGACGGAGAAGATGACGCAGCCGGACCCAAACGGTCTCGAGTTTCCTCAGCTGTGTGCCGTGAACTTCCAACAAGAGCTGCTGTGCTCAGAGCTCAAGGTGACGATGAACAGGCAAGGACTAGAAATCGAAGAATATTTGGCTCCCTTCTGGGGACTCTTCAGAAGTTTAAGCAAGAAGAAATAGTCTTGCAGACTAAAGTATGTAAGATATAATATTGTCAACATTGCATCAGGCAATATATTCTTTTCTTATATAATATTGTATGGTGTATCTTCCTTTTTAATAGGAAGAAAAAAAAGCTCAAGTGGAAAGAAAAATTGAAGAACAAGCTCGATTACAAAAGGAAAAGGAATTAAAAGAACGTAGAGTATTGTTTGCTGAGCGTGAACTCAAGAAAGCTACTATTAAAGCTTTAGAAGCGAAAGTGGCTCGTGTTCAAGAGTTTGAAAAATGGGAACAGACGCAGCGCTATTTGGAAAACTTTATACTAACCAAAGCTAAGCCCCATGTATATTGGCTGCCAAAAAAAATGTCTGAGAAGGCTCAAGAAAAGTTACAATCAAGCCAACGTTATCATGAAAGTGAGTGTTTTATATTAAAGTAAGACAATTATGTAAATCTATAGTTTTAGTCTAATGATGTGTAATTCTATTAGTAAGAATGGAATTCTTATAAAATGAAAGTAGGCATAAGGACAAGTATTAATATTTTTGTAGAATGCATGTCCAAAAAGCGTCTCGAGCTTGAGGAGGAGTTACAGAGAATAGAACAAAGGTGCTTACGACAAAAGGCACCACGAGCCAAAGAAAATAATCCTGAGGCCAATGATGCTTCAAATATGAATCCTGAACAGGTACTGCTCTTTGGACTGGTCTCAATGAGAAAGCAAGTGCATTGTGCAGTTTTTGTTATATTATTTATTTTCCAGGTGGAGAATGGTAACAAAAAGAGAGATAAGTTTGCAATGGATGCAGATGAAAAAGAAGACAGTGATGGAGAGGAGCATCCAGAGGAAAAGGAGGTGCACCAGACAAAAGGTAAATATGGTTTGTCATGCTTAAAACAATTTTTGCTATTTTATACTTGATTTATTATTAATAATATCTCTTATTGCATTCCAGAAATAAATATAAACACAAATAAAACAGACGAAGATGCAAAACAGATGGAAGCTGTAATAAAAGATCAAGATGATGTTCATTTTGTAGATTTAGAAAATACAAAGGAAGATAATCTTGAAGAGGACGATACCAATGTGAACCACGAGAAAGCAGAGGAAAACAATTTACAGGATTCACAGATGTAGCCACGACGCTGGTGGTTCCTAGACAAGATATTGTTTTAATAGCCTCTGGATTAGATAATAATTTATGGGCAATAGTTTATTTAATAGAATCACAAGAAGCATACAGATTGATAGATCTGGAAAAGTAGTATTCTCAGCTGCCTTAAAATAACCTGACAAGTCACCAATTTGATGTGTAATTATTTACTTATTACATACGGTTATTATAGTACTATAAGGAAACTACTTTGAATTCAACTTTATTTCTTAATAAAGATTTCATTTGTCATGTAAACATGCTTTTTTTTTTGCAACACTCGGCCTTAACATCGATCATAAATGACCATAAATAAATAACATTTGTTAAGCAATATTTTATTACTGTGACAAGTATTTATCAGAATATTTTGAATGCCATTCATATTTTGTGTACAATATTAGGCCAAGCTTAGGTGATGTTTATTTAATGTAAGTCATAAATAACAGCATGGCTAAACAGATTAGATATTGACACTCAGTTGTACATGAGCCCCATGTTGCAACTAAACATTTGATGTATTTTAATTAAATATTTGAAGCCACTGAGAGTAAATAATGTTTAATCTAGTGTAAATATTCTGGAAGCAATATCATCGAGCATCCAATCCATGCCTTCAAGAAGGTTCTCCCCAGTTACAGCGGAACACCTCACAATGCGCCAATGGTGACTTTTGATGCTGTCTAAATTCAGTACCTGAAAACATTTATTATTAGGTGTGTTTAAGATTATACAGCTGCTATTACTTTTTGCCAACAATATTATTTAGTTTTTACACAGGGATAAATACTAACAGCATATATTATAGTCTGTTAAAAAGCTTTTGTGGCAAGATGCATTGTTGAATAATTAAGGATGTTTAGAAAAAACATGGCATACCTTTTCTTTCTAACAAACTTAGGGATTGTTTCACATAAAATCTAACAAGAAACTCGTTGGATTTTACAATGTACAACAATTTGTTAACCTTATGCTATGCAGAGTTCATTATATTTTTACTTGCCTCTCTAATTTCCTGCAAAGAAAGTGCTCCAGGCAAATCTGATTTATTAGCTAGTACAAGCAGTGTAGCTCCTGCGAGTCTTTCCTCTCTCAGAAGTGCATGTAACTCTTTAGCACAATCTGCAAGCCGTCTAGGATCTGCACTGTCCACTACCCATGCTACACCATCAGTGCTCTCAAAGTAATTTTTCCAATATGACCTGTGCCAAACATGTTTTAGTCATAATATATTTTTTCTGTCCTTGTTGCCAAGTTTAAAGACTATTTTCATGAGATCTACTTTGTGACTCACAAATAAACTGGGCCTACCTTAACGATTTCTGTCCACCAACATCCCAAATATTCAATTTATATCCCTTATGCTCTAAAGTCTTGATGTTAAAACCTAAAGTAGGTGATATTGTATCAATGGGTTCACCATTAAATCGTTTAAGTATGGTAGTTTTGCCTGCATTGTCTAAACCTCTGAAGTGAACTTATAGGAAAAGCAATTCAATATAGCAGTTTTATAGAACATAAAATATTTGATCTAAATCAAAACCTTATCAAAGGATTGTGCTTCGAAAAAGGATACAACATAAGTATTCTCATTTCCTTTTCTTTCTGCCGTAATTTCTTTAATATAGTTAAAAACCCCATTTTGTAGTGCTAGTTGGAATGAATATAAAAATATGAATTGGCTTAATGCTTGTTGTTGACTCCACAGATTCCGCGAACTATAAACAATAATACCTAACTAAACTTTTTTTAGCGAAGTTAAGATGGCAGAGTTACAGATCGTTCACTTGGTTGTACAATCTACACTAAACTCAGCTATAATAGTATTATGCACTCGGGCCTGAGTCTACATAGAGACATTATTTAATTATTTAGCTAACTTGGTTTAATAAAAAGAAGAAGAATTGGTATGAAAAAAAAAGATAAATCCTGATTGCATCACTAAAAAGAATCTTGTTGAAAGATAATATGAATCTACTTAAAATAAATTACTCGGTTACTATAATAAAAGATTGGAAAAATGATTTTATCATAAATTGTCTTTATTTTTATACTTCCTGATTCTCTTAATCCCTAAACCAGTCAAGTGATTGGCAAGTGGCAAGAATATAAGAAACGATGCTTAGGTTTTTTAATCTATTGCAAATTTACATAACCTTAGATCATAGAAAAAATATTCTATACTCTATAGTCTATGTAATCCATCCATGGCGGATCTTTATACCTATACTGTCAAGTTTCATTTTCTGCTGAAATTATGAAAAACCATCAATGATTCCTTTTGGATTTCTATTGTGGATGTGAAGTGTGGCGGTGCGGTCTTGGTGATAGGGCTCGTTGGTCTTCGCCACCATGTTCAGTGGAACGGTGCGCGTTAAGGTGTGCGAGGCTACTGGCCTCAGACCGACGGATTTTCAGAAAAGGCACAACATGACCTTCGGGAAGCCTGGTGAGTTCACCATGCACTATAAACATATCAGAATTCATTATTTATTCTTCATTCAATTCTATTTTTGTAATTATTACAAATAATGTGTCGTGTTAAACATTCAACGTTAATTTATATTGGGTGACTATTTGGGTGTTGGTGTTATTTGTATATACGTGATCAATTTGCAGACGATCAGCCGATAGATCCATATGTATCGATCGATGCAGACGAACATCATTTAGACCGCTCCACTACAAAACCAAAAACATTTGACCCTGTTTGGAATGAAACATTTTCACATGACGTTCAGAATGCTACCAAGTACGTATATTAGTAATGAGCACATTGTCTCTCGCATATTTATATTGCATTAGTACTCTATAAGGATAAAATAAGTGTTTTTTATTTCATCAGTCATATCCTATCAATATAAACCTTGTGTATGTCCTTTGTAATTACTGTTTTATTTTACTATTTAGTAGTTCAGTCTATTACAAAAATTATATTTCTTCTTAAATGAAATGTCTTTTTATTTTTAGTCTGTGCATCACAGTATTTCATGATGCTGCAATACCTCCAGATGACTTTGTTGCTAATTGCACAATTCCCTTTGAAGATCTAATGCACAGAGACAAAGATGCGACAGACTTTTGGGTGAGACATTAATAACTGTTTTATTATTTAATTAGGATTTGGGGCAGCCACTAATTTACCTCTCATACCCAATAAAAATCATGCTTTAGTACTTTGAGCAATATCAGCATGTCAATATTTTCTTGTACCAGTTTGAAAAATGACCAGAACTTGTATGGTAACTACTATTAGCATGGTTGTTTGATTATTCCGAATTCTCTACATAAGCTTTTAAAATACAAATTCCTTTTAACCTGAATACACATGTATTAGCATTTGTGGCTGGTGTGATTGAATAAGAAAAAATACAATGGTACTGAAAATTTAATTAGATTGGCTTAATCTGTCTTGGTTTTGCACTTTTGTTATTGAAATAACTTTACAGTATTAGCCAAGATGAAAGAGGAATGAGGATAATGTGATGAAGATCACCAATGCATCCTGTTTTTATCCCATGACTCACTTCAATGAATATTGTTTTTCCTCATTTCCAGTAATAGATTTTCATTAATTATGGGTTGAACTGACTTTCATCTTTTCTTTTTGTCAACAAACAAACACAACAAAATCATCTTGTTTTGATTGAAGTTGGATTCACTTATAATTTGTATAAGTTAAGGCTTATTTTACATTTCAACAAACAGGGTCTGCTCTGTAATATTAAAATCTTTGTTTTATTATCATATAATGATGGTGAACCATATATATATATATATATATTTGTTGGTTATTGAAGGTGGATCTGGAGCCACAGGGGAAAATTCATCTCAAAATTGATCTCAAGTGGAACGCACAAGGTGTGTATTTTTGCTTTTGAAGATTTGAATGAGGGTTTACTCATGAATAAACGCGCGCTTATCCCGACAGCGGCGGGCGCGGCGGCTTCGAGCGGGCCTCGGCGCGAATTCAAGGAGGGCGCGGGCTTCGCTCGGCGCCGCGGAGCCCTGCGCCGGAGAGTGCATCAGGTCAACGGACACAAGTTCATGGCCACCTTCCTGCGCCAGCCTACCTTCTGCTCGCACTGCCGAGAGTTCATCTGGTGAGGCCACTTCCACAGTCGACGACCGCCTTCCTGAACGCGAATGTTAATCGTTTTCTATTTGCAGGGGTCTCGGCAAGCAAGGATACCAGTGTCAAGGTTAGTGGGCTCCCTGTTAGCCGCCGCGAGTGCTTTGGCTCGTATACGAATGATTTGTTGGTCGTGTTCCAGTGTGCACGTGCGTGGTTCACAAGCGGTGCCACTCCTCCATCGTCACTAAGTGTCCGGGCATGCGGGAAGACGTAAGTGGCGCTCCGCCCGCGCTGGGCCAATAAACTGTGTACTGAGTAACCGCTCTCGCTCCGCAGCAGGGCGTGTCGGGCGGGCAGCGCTTCAGCGTGAACGTGCCTCACCGCTTCGTGGTGCACTCGTACAAGCGCTTCACCTTCTGCGACCACTGCGGCTCGCTGCTCTACGGGCTCATCAAGCAGGGCCTGCAGTGCGAAGGTGCGGCTCGCGCCCCGAGCTTCGCTCCGCTGAGGGCAGACTCGCTAACCGGTGACGCCTCTGTTGCAGTGTGCTCCATCAACGTGCACAAGCGCTGCCAGAAGAACGTGGCCAACAACTGCGGCATCAACACGAAGGCCATGGCCGCCATCCTCAGCGAGATGGGCATCACGCCGGACAAGAACCCGCGCCCCAGGGCCTCCAAGGTATGGCCGCGCGCCCCCGCGGAGCGAACCCGGCGTCTCCCATGGCTCGTGTGTTAACGTGTCGCCACTTTCAGTACTTGAACACGCCGCTGCTGGAAGGCTCGCCCGACTTCCTCCCCGAAGACGGCAAAGACGACCGGCACGACGACAAAGGTACGACCGCTTGAAGTGGCTTTTAGCTGTTCACTCTTCGTCAGCTGTGTGTCATTTGTGAATGTGTGCGTAGCAGCGCGCGAGGGCGCGGCGCTGTGGGGCTCGCAGTGGGAGGAGCTCAGGAGCGTCTTCACCAGCTACGAAGGTCTCGACAACTTACGAATTCCTCAAACGCGGCTTCGGTGGCGGGACGTGGCTCTTTGGCTTTCCATCCGTTTCTTTAAGAGTTTGCTTTATGTCGTGTCCGTTGGCGTGTTTGCTCTGCAGGTGGGGCAGCTGCGGGGGGGCAGCAGACGCCGCCGTCGCCGTGGGACGAGCTGGAAGATATTTTCGGGTTCCGAGAAGGTTTTGACATATTATTTGTCTTTTTTACTGTATGATTCCCAAGTGATAATCGTGCCTCGGCTCGCAGGCGGGACGGGCGGGGCCGCGGATGGCGACGGCGGGAAGGTGTCTCTGGACGACTTTCACTTCATCAAAGTGCTGGGCAAGGGATCCTTCGGCAAGGTGATGCTGGCCGAGAAGAAGGGCACCGACGAGGTGTACGCGGTGAAGGTGCTCAAGAAGGACGTGATCATCCAGGACGACGACGTGGAGTGCACCCTGACGGAGCGCCGCGTGCTGGCGTTGGCCGCCCGCCACCCCTTCCTCACGGCGCTGTTCTGCGCCTTCCAGACGCCCGAGAGGCTATTCTTCGTCATGGAGTACGTGGACGGGGGAGACCTCATGTTCCAGATTCAGCGCGCCAGGAAGTTCGACGAGCCCCGCGCCAGGTTCTACGCGGCGGAGGTGACGCTGGCGCTGCAGTTCCTGCACTCGCACGGAGTCATCTACCGGGACCTCAAACTCGACAACATCCTGCTCGACAGCGACGGCCACTGCAAGCTCGCCGACTTCGGCATGTGCAAGGAGGGCATCCTCGGTATGCCTCGGTACCCTCCCTTCGCCCTCACTCGGTGGCATTCCAATCACGCCACGTGTGCTTGTTGCAGACGGCGCCACCACGACCACGTTCTGCGGCACGCCCGACTACATCGCGCCCGAGGTGAGTCGCGGGGCCTCGGCTGCTGCTTTCGCTGCCCTCGGCCGGTGCTCACACACGCCTCCGTCCCCAGATCCTGCAGGAGCTCGAGTACGGCCCGTCCGTGGACTGGTGGGCGCTGGGCGTGCTGGTGTACGAGATGCTCGCCGGGCAGCCGCCCTTCGAGGCCGACAACGAGGACGACCTGTTCGAGAGCATCCTGCACGACGACGTGCTGTACCCCGTGTGGCTGTCCAAGGACGCTGTCGCGCTGCTCAAGGGCTTCATGACGAAGAACCCGGCGCGACGCCTCGGCGTGGCGGGCGGCTCGCAGAGCATCCTGGCGCACGCCTTCTTCCGGGACGTGGACTGGGACGCGCTGGCCGCCAGGCGCCTGCGCCCGCCCTTCCGGCCCAAGACGCGCGGCCGCCGCGACGCCGCCAACTTCGACGCCGAGTTCACCAAGGAGGAGCCGGCGCTCACGCCCGTGCCGCACGACGTGCTGCGGGCCATCAACCAGGTGAGCCTCGCCGCCGCCGCCCTCCGCCCCGGCGGCGCCGCCCACGCCGGACACTCACCCCGACCTCGCTTGCAGGAGGAGTTCCGAGGCTTCTCCTTCGTGAACGCCGACTTCAACCCGCAGCGCGACGAGCGGCCCTCGCAGTGAGCGGCGGGCCTCCTCCGCGGCCCTCCGGCTGCCCTCTAGTCACGATCGTCAGTGTCCAATTGCGGGGTCAGAGCGATCGTTGGTTCTTGTAAATATTCCCGCTCACTCGCTCGCCAGCCTCCGAGGGGGCGGAAGCAATCTGATAACCCCATTGGTGTGTGTGTGGCTGTGTGTGTGTGCTGCGCTGAGTGGACGCCCGGAGTGAAAGATCTGACTCGGATGGTCGAACGAGCGGTTTCTAGTCTGTGTTGTGTCGTAGCGGAGGCGGAGGCCTCCCTCCTAATACTCAACGTTCTGAGCCGGAATCTCGCGGACGGGAGGCCGAGCCGAAGCCGCGCCGTCGGTCCGCAATTGCGTCGAGTACTCAAAGTACACAAGTATTATTTATTTTAGTTTAAGTCGATACCAAAGTTAGCGCTAAGAGCTTCTTGTAGCGTAGAGTTGGCGGCGAGCGTCGTCTTGTTCGTTTCGTTCGGTGTTGATACTAATGTGTGTAGGGCGTGTTGGGCCGAGTTGGGCCACGTTGGGCCACGGGTAGGTGTTATCCATGTAATCCGTAATTGTTTGTGGTCGAATGGCGGGCGCGCCCGGCCGCCGCCTGCGGAGTCGCGGCGGGCGGCGGCCGGGGGCGGCCGATCTTCCTCGTCGTGTGTGACTCTTACCGTTGTTAGTATTAGATGGTAGTGTTGTCGTACCCGCACCCGCCTCTCCTGGCGAACGGCCTACAGCCTCGGCCGCGGCAGCCGAGGCCCGAGTCCTTTCCTTCACTCGTCTAATTTTAAGCATTACGATAGCTGTGTAAGTAGTACAATTGAATCGCGGTCTTCTGTCGCTTCGCACTCGGCTCGGGCCTTGGGCCGGAGCGGGGGTCGTTTGTCCTTACGGGTAACTGTTGTCTGCTTCGCGAGATGAAGAGCTTTAACTCATGCTGTAACCGGTGGTTTGTTTGTTCGCTTATTTAACACGAAACGGATTATGATTTCGCTGTGAGTTGTTTTTGTTTTGACATGAAGAGCGCTTTGTGTGCCAAAACGCACAATCTGAGCGCACGTTACTCCTAGTCATGAGCTGTCTGTCACCGAGGTGGCGGTGCTCCGCTTGCCCTTGGGCATTTAGTCGAGTGGATTTCTTTGCGAACCCCGTACGTTGAATAGAGATTTTATTGAAATATGAGAGTCTATAACCAAAGTTACCTAACGAATGTTCGATTTTATTGATTGTTTTTTTTATTGAAATTATAAAAGTCGTTTGTTCACGCTGTGTGCTGTGCTCGTGTTGATGATGGGCGGCGGCTCTCTCCACTTCGTCCTCCGCACCTGAGGAGCGGGTCTCACCTCTCTCCTCCAGGTCCTCCCCTGCCGTTCCGTGTGCAATAGTAGTGTGAACCGTTCGGTCGGTCGGAGTCGCGAGCCAAAGATGGGAGTGGTCTTGCCATGTTGCCAACGCCCTTTTGCTTAGTCATAGCTAACACAGTATACATAATGTTGTAATGTATTGTTATTTGTTCACGGATCACTACTAGAACACGTTTAGCGGATAAATTTATGCATATAATATAGTTTTATCAAAGAAATATGTATATGTAATCCTACATGTCTATTAAATCAATGAAAATAGATGACGCCCCTTTGTTTTATTTCATTCAAAAGTTTATCATTTCAAGTGAAATTTATATGACAAAGTTTCAAACCCGTTAGCTTTTACTCGGGCTTTGTACGCTTTCATATGTATTGGAATTAGCGACATCTCGTGAAGCAAGCGGACACTTTTATTTAGTGAGAGTGACATCTATGAAAAGAGTGTTCAGACACCGCTAGAGGCCGCCGACACACGTTAAACGAACATAGCTTACTTTGACGAACCGAGCACACGAGGCTCGGCTGCTTCTGCCAGTACATTTAATATTTAATTGATAATTTGTCTTCTTGTAAATCGTAACATCTAGAACATATATAATAAACATTCATCATGTAACCTTTGTATTCAAGACACAAAGTGAAATAATTTTTATTGTAAAATAGTTCAAATTCAAAACTAAAATTATGTTAGGTCACTTAAATGTTTACTTGGGTTCACTGAGCTTTTCTTGAGCCTAATATTGGTGACAACGATTTATTTATATTTCATAAATTAAGACTATGTACATCACAGAGTTATTGAATGGATTAATATTCTTTTGTAAATATTTATAAACGTACTGTAAATCCTTTGGTGTAATGGAACATTCTGTAGATATCCAGAACAGCCTGCTTTCGCTTCAGTTTTGCGATACTCGTGCTTACAGAAAATATATAAATACTGTATAGTTGGGTCACAGAATAAAATATGTTGGAATTAAATGAACCGATAGAAATCCATTTAAATCCGATTAGTCACGATCGAATAGGCGACGGTAGCACATTAGCGATAAATCGCAATCGTTCCGTTCTAATCTATGTACATCGTACATAAGCTGTCGAGTTGATGCGATTTCACGGCTCACGGCTCGGCGGACGCAGACGTACACACAAACAATAACAACATCTAATGAATAAAAGAGATGAATTAACCGAGGGGCGGCAACTTATCGCAGGGCTGCCACTGCATTGTGCGAACGTGTTCAATGTCACCGTCACGTCTTTTGGAAAGTTTCCGTGATTTCAATATTGACTCCACGGGGTTACTTTAATATTTGTGTTGTTGATTTAGATCTCAATACGTTCTCAGATGTTACATATTGTTATGTGTTAGCGTTTGTGAATAAAAGTTTCTTATCCAGAATGAACAATGTATGTTACAATTATAATAATATGAAATGGAATAGTAGTCAACCCTGCGCTTAACGTATCAATCGTTAAAGCAAAAAAACACCGTATGGCGAAGTGGGATGATAATAAAACTGTATTAAAATAATTGTTAATCCAAAGTGTCGCGGTCGGCACAATGGGGTTCCACTTGCGCAGCTGACACGATAAAAAACTCGCCCGCACGATCCCATTCACGGGGCGAGCACAATAAGCTAGGGCTCAAAGGGCTGAACGCGATATCAATTACCATTCGACTCTGCTTTTGATCGCGATGCGGTTAATATAAGCGAGAGTTTTGCGTGAACAAGTGGATGCTTTTAAAACGATTAAGGCCGAGCTTTTTACATTTTGTTTCATTTATAGATAAACTATTAAAGGAAACACAGGAGACAATTGATTTTCAAAGAGCAAAGTTTATTAGCTCGAAGTGCAGAAGGGAGGAATAGTGGCGACTCGCACGCGATGCCTGGACGCTTATAATCCGGGGTCAAAGCGTGTCTGCTCGTCTCGCGTGCGACATGGGAGCTGTATCAGCTCATTATTTCACGCCGCAATCAACCCTCGCCACGTCGTGACCGCATTACACCTGCTCTGCCTGTTTACACAATTAATAGCGCCAGATATCAGCTTTATTGTTGCAACGTTCGCGAACAGACGGAAAATGATAGCCATTTTATTTGTGCAGACTTCACTCGCAAAGCTTTCGATTCGCTAGTGTTATCGCGAGACTCGGAGAAATGCATTTCTCAACATTTAGGCATCCTTAAACCTACATACACTATCGTAAAGTAATTGTTTAAAACTAGTTCGGCTTCGTAACCATCAACCACAATAGAAGCAGCAGCTCCGATCTAATCCGTAACGGCGCGGCGACCGATAAAGCTTGGCCGTGCTGTTAAATGTCCGCATTCGATAGTCATTCCAGAGATAGCAATCGGCTGGGGACTCGTGTAAATCCTTCTAAATAATATAAATAGCTTATTAAGTAGATTTAAGTCTCAAGGCGAGCATGTATGCGCGTGAGTGTGGCTGTCACTTCCGTATCTCCTGCGCTAATTAGCGGCCAACGGGACACTAATGCATGAGCGGGGCTATCGTGCGATCGCCGCCTGCCGACCTCCGCCAGACAGACAGACATATGTATGGACGTGCAACGCTTTAAATAGGAACTTGATCCGTTCGGTAATTGACGTTTTTAGGTTTGGAAGCCGTGTTAAGCTATGATCGCGGCCGGGCTCGTCTAGTCGCTATTGGGAGGGGAGGGCTCACGACTTGGACTTTTGCTCGTTGCACCCATTTTGTAGGTATACGCTGACTATGTGCCTGAAATCTTTAGGTTAGGTAAGGTAATTAACTAATAAATATGTACATTGCGTCTCAAAAAATACATACAGCTTGCAATATAAAAACTGGTTTTATAAAAAAGGATTGGATTTCTTACATTTTCGTTTCTTATCTATATTTGAAAGCGAACAAAGAGGTTTGTCCTAAGTAGGTATACGCGATGCGTAGCGAGGTAATTAAGGCTCAAGATTTTTTAATTAAATAAAGTCATTAATGTATCTCTATTGCTCGAACAGTAGCGGTGTTAACATATCCTTATCTCGTTGCGTCGGCATATTTAGGTGGAGCTTTCTCAGATCACAGGTGGTCTGCATTTGGAGTAATTTACGAGCTCCACTAATTATGTTAATTAAGAAACAATCTTTATGTTGGAACAATAAGCATTTAGATGTATCTAATGGTCCAGTTATCGGTGGCTCAATGACTTCACTCTGATTATTGGTGCAAGAGAGTCCCTTATCTCATATTAAAATAACAAATTACCATGGCCATGGGTGTTCGACGTTCTTTCATTGTATCTTATTTAGGAAATGGTTGTATAAACAATTCGATAAGGACTTCAGTTCTCAACGGCTCTAATATTTAATTTGTGAAATTTTAAAAAATGCTACGCCACCAGCTCGATTAGCTCCATCGCTCCATCTGGGCGCCGTCCTGAGCTTTTCAAATGTAATTGAACGTTATCCTGCAGGTGACGCTCTCGTCTTGTGGAGATGCTTGGCAATAAATTAAAAAAGCAATCACGCTCCATTGCCCTCTTTGTCACAATATATATACATTTTTTGTCCGTCCCTCGGTAATGAAGGCTGCGGGGGGTCGACAATTTATATATCAATCTGTTTTGAATGAAAGGTGAACGCACGGAGGCTTCACCTCGCTCGTCTGGACCTCGGTGAGGCTCTGGATGTGGACCAACTCGTAATGGGTGCTGCACGCGCTTTATTGAAACCTTTTTTTGAGATATGCGTACATTTACATAAACATCGATCGGGCCAGGAGGTGTGTGAGCGGTCAGCTTCGCGGACTCCAATATTTTTACGTATATCAAATAAACATCGAAACGTACAACAATTGTGTTTAAAAACAAGCTTCGAACCTTTTTACTTTAATATTTTATGATTGAAAAATAGATAGCATAGACAACGGCTGAATGAGTAGAAATTATTATTGACAAAACATCGATTAAACTGATGCTTCACGAAAGTGTTAAAGTAAATAATAAAGAACAGCACTTTAGAAGAACACTAAGAAGTTGTTCCTGGTTTCGTGGCCACGCCATAGAACGGAACAATTCAGTGATGCCGTATTAATATGCTAATCCGTAAGTTATCATCAAGTCGGGGCAGTCACAAGCGCCGCGGTTGAAGCTTTAACATAAATATAGATAACTATTGTTTATGGGTTTGTTGAGTGGCCTCGCACCAACATTCTCTTGCTGCGTAGCTTCAAGTAGGGAATCGTGAGGCGGTAAGCAGACTTGGCGAATGCCATCCCTCGTTAAAGGGATCCACTTTGTACCCATAATTTATATACGAGGCGACACGACACTGCTGATGTAAAGAAATGGATCCGATTTCCATATCGATTAATATTCTGTGTTGTGAACCACATTAATTTAGTTATAGCTTATTACTTGGAGAATATTGCATAACACGCCGTATTTTGGACCAGAGCTGGATTATGGACGGGAGATGTGTGTGTGCAACACTGCGTTACAAATCAGGTAATGAAACGTAATAAAACGGAAAATGGTCAAAGTCATGGCATTTGTATTTTTAATGACGTTTTCAATGAGATTTTCAAAAAGCATCCGCTTAGAAGTTTACGGTGTACGTTTTCCGACCCATCTATCATTGTCATCGATCGCACAGCAGTAATTACTAGATTATTATACATTTTATAGGCTCCTTTATCGTTAACGTCGGGAATAAAATAGCCTCCATTAAAAGTAACGGCTAGTTTATGACGGGCCGTCGTTAATCAGCCTTGAGTTCGTGTAACAAGCCGATTATTTGTATGCTTACATAAAGTTAACTAAGGCTAACATTTTTCTAATAAACGTTATCCGATTAAGTGATCCGCCGACACCCGTTCGTGTTGGGCCATCATTTGTCACGGCAGTACGTGTCAAAAGTCATGCTTAACTTCTTTGAGCCTGCGCCAGAGCCTCCTCGTTAGCGGCTGCTCGCCAGCGACCATTACACGCACCCACAAAAGGTTAACACACATTTCTCTAGCAGTAAGCTCGTTTGTATTTCATTGATCTTTAATATGCTCTTACATTTAACATTTCAATACACTTAATGGGCGATGTGGTTTATTTTGTATGTGTGTACAATAGACTGGTTATACAATTGGAAAACCTATAAAGGAGATGGTTTTGAACGAAACGGGCATAGAGATTACTCACTAGGAAGTACACTAATAAATAAAAAAGCAGAATAATAATATATATCACGATGCAGCGTGACGTGTAATTGCGGTCGGCGCACGGAGCAAAGGCGGTCGTGCCGCGTGCGCGAGGCAAGGCTCGCTTTACGCAAAAAGATATTCGCGTGGCAAACTTGGGAAATAAATCAATCCATGTACTTCTGTTGAATTGTGTGTAGACAAAGATGTGGGAAGCAACACACTTGAGATATTAAAAAAAAACAGGTTATTATTTTAAAAATATACAGGTACATTATTCTATGTCCAATACATGCAAATTAAGTGTTGTTATACACTAAGTTAATATTCTCAGACAAAAACTAAATTCTATTGTCTGTAAAACTATATAAAACGCAAGTGTACAGTCCGCCTACCGATCTCCGAAGTCGGAAAAGCAGACTCCGTTTTGCAACTGGAGATAGTTTTATTTATGCCCCTCACTTGAATGTAGTTTTTGACTGATACCATCTCTCCGATCTCCGCTATTAACATCACGAGCTGGGGGCAGCGGGACTGGGGGGCGCAGGGGGGGCAATCACAAGGTCTGTTTATCATTACGTCGTGCCCTCTTACACGGTCGATGGAAGTCCTGTCTTAGATCATTAGTTATTGAGAGATTAATAGAGGCCAGCGTCAATTATACATTCGATATCGTAAATTATTTATTGATAAATATGTCAGACGCGTTAGATAACAGCTTTTGCCTGAGATGCGATGTTTGCCTGACTTTTTATTTACCTATCTTTATCACGTTAATGAATTAAAAACATATATCTTGCAATTTTACCTATATTGTTCTTAATAATATAATACAATAAAGCAATATATGTAATTTATATCAATAAAAAACGCTCTTTGTAAACGAGCGGCAGCCTCGTTAAACTCTTTAGTATGAACACAAATCTACGCGAAATTAGGGGTTTTGATACGTAGTCAAATTGTTTTAGCTTTCCTTGAAATACCTGCGAGTGACAAATGCAAGCGATGCAATTTGACGATTTTAGTAAATTAATTATGTTTATGCAATTGTACAAGGTGCGGAGTGATATAAGTTGCATCACGTTGCGTGCCGGAGTGTCGTTTGTCGTCGGGATTTATAGAAATCGGTGCGATATTGGACCCTGCACAATCTGATTACAGTGCGTACACGCCATTTAAACAAGCTCAATATATTCAAACACTTAGCTTCTTTAATTGTATATTTGATTGGGTGATATCATATAGCCTTACATTTTTTACATAGATTATTTACCTACTGTAAAGCAGTTACATGACTGTTCCAAATTGAAATAAAAAAGTAGTGTTTGTATCGGACGTCTGTGGAAAAATGTTGATCGTTTTACTCAACAATGAAATTGCTCGCAGCATCCTATAATACGATAAAGCAAGAGCAACAAAAGGCTAGTTGTTTATGAAGTGGCAATTTATCGGTGGACAGTGACCGCGCTGGGAGCGTGGAGAGCGATCGAAGTAAAGCCTCTCTCGAAAATATACTTCTGCTGTTGAGTTTACGCACTGTGCATAAGCCACTTGGCGTTTTCATAGGGTATATAAAAAAGCCATAAATACCCTGAAGTATAAAATGCCTACAACTCGATGTTTGTGAAATTTATACATGATTTATGTTTGATTATGTTTATGTAACACAAAACACTATAAGAAATAGTATGTAATGCTTTTGAAATTGAAATAAATTCGTTGAGATAAATGTTTAATAGGAAGGTGCAAAGTAATGTATGCGCAGTGGGTAGTAGGTACCTGAGCCAGCTTGACCTCGTGACAGGACGGTAATTGGCCACTCTGCGAGAGCCGGCCACGTCACCCGTACCACCACCACCCCTTTGACATCAGCAGAGGCTGAGCGTTTGCAAAACGTTCACTTTGCTTTCTCTTACGTTATATTTACGTCAAATTTTAATAATATAGATTCTTAAGACACTGAAATGGACGTCTATAATACATATGTAAAAATCCAAATACTTTATATTTAAAAAGTTCTATATAACCTCTTTATGGTTCTATGAAGATAATGTAGCTTATTATTGTTTAATATAAAATTTAGGCATTAAGACAAGAATTTATTATATATATTTAATTTTTAAATATATGAAGTCCAAGTCAGTTGCTCTGCAGTAGTGAGCACACTTATTTTATTAACTTGAAAGATTGGTCTCGTGGAATTGAATTAATGCCCTAGTATTACAATACTTCGGCCTAATCTTAAGCAGCGCCAATGAATTCGTTGTTACATTTATGTAGCAACATTCTAATGTTCTAGTTTTCTCACAGTGCGCAGTGGCGTGCAATTCGCGCGCATACCTCTACCGCACAGTGTAGGCTACACTCACAGGGCACTCCTTGATCTAAGATAAGTGATGTTTGATCGTGCGCAGCCGAGCCGAGAGGAGGGGTCTGAACAGCCCGCGCACATATACAAAAATGGCGAACTCCAAATTCTACTTACACTGGGTTGCGATAAGAATACCTGAACTTTAAATAAACCGTAATATTTCAAGTATTACCAAATGTTGATCGGGTTCATGAAAAATGCAGGCGTTTATTCTCTCTACTATACCGCCATCGTCCTCTGCCTATCGTCTCCACGAGCCTGAGGGCTAAAGGTAGGTTATAGCTGTTCCCTGAAGCGTGAAGACTTGGGCGGAGTCACATGGCTGGGCGTGGTTTATTGTAGCTGCCATTGGTCGGCGAAAGCGCGTGCTGAGCAGCGATGTGGTCAGGTCATAACAATGGATGAAACGTGACCCCGCGTGGGGCCACGGCTTAATTAATTTTTGTAAACCAAAATGTAATCTGATAAGCAAACTACATTATATGAATAATGTATTACATATCTAACAAAGTCTAGCGGTAGATGCATGAAGCGCGATTAAGATGCATAATTTTGGGTTGAATTTTGTTATGCGAGGTAAAATAATATATTACTATCCGAAGTTACAGTGAAATCCCTCTACTGTCCTAACTACGACACCAACGTTGTTACTCTGCCCTTCCAATATAATGTAAGGAACTATAAATCCCGGGTGTTGTTCATTACCATCTTGGAGAGGCAGTAGAGCATCAGTCACGTCGGTCAGGCCGCGTCAGTCCAGCAAAGCAGAACATTTATTACGTCCGCCGTGTTTATATCGGGAGTGTTATAAATGGTGCAGCTTCACGCCTGACTGAGATCGATAGACGCAGGAAGCTGCCCTTATTGATGAGAAATATTACCACGGATACTTAAGCAACGAATTGTGACTTGCGAAACTGTTCATTCTATTTTATTGTCACCCGCGACTTTGAAGTTTATGGCTCACACAATTTCGCTAACTATTGGATATATAACTATGTTGTTGTTTTATGTCAAGCTGTGTGACAACATATGAACAGATTCACAATAATATCGACCGACAATCCTTTAAATTGTAAATATTAGATTGATCGTTAACATTTTAGAGATATATTTATATATTATTACGTTACAGGAAATGGTTTCAATGAGTTACGACTCAGAAGTTCCATCCACTGTGAGAACTCGTAGAGTTGTAGTTTAGTGCGAATTTATGTGCATTTTTTGATGGTGAGTACAATTAAGTACGTGAGAAGAATACGTATACGTGAGCAACAGGGGTGTGCCTTGAGAACTGTGCAAATGTGTGAAAAGGGTATTAGTTCACATAGTCCATACCGAATTAATGAAAGTACCTACTGCTTTATACCTTATTCCCCGTTTCGTCACGCAAAAGAGAGTAATATTTAAATACTTTCGACAGCTTAATGGTTACAGGTGGCAACCCTATTCAGGACAGAAATCCGAGCATCGAGTAAGAAGGGCTGTGGTCTGTTTATATCTCGCGAGTCATTTGAATATAAATATCATATTAGAGATATGCCTGACATGTGCTGACTATATTAGAATAAAGCGTGGATTATGCTAATGTATGTAAATGTTTACTTTAAATAAAAAAAGCGTAAAAGTAGTCTCGTTTTGTTTATATG
This sequence comes from Leptophobia aripa, assembly GCA_951799465.1. Taxonomy (NCBI): domain Eukaryota; kingdom Metazoa; phylum Arthropoda; class Insecta; order Lepidoptera; family Pieridae; genus Leptophobia; species Leptophobia aripa. Next base: position 7,790,382 of record OX637271.1, read on the forward strand.
TAAACATGTACTTTAACATGAAAAGACTGAATAAGTGATCTCATTTCGTCAATTCAATCCACCTTGGGCATTCAAATTTGTTAAGTTAACTTAGTTTTTTCATCTTGTTACCGAAAATAATATTTGGTTTAGAGTTCCTACATGTCTTAGAAATAATCGTGATAAATACTCAGTCATGAATCAATAGATCGATCAATAATCCTCTTCGCGACGTACCATTCAATTACAAAAGGTAAGCAATCAATAATGGTATTGGCGGAGACTGAGCGCAGCAGGAGGCACGAGGAAGTGCAGTCGTGACCGCTGACCAATTAAAGCCGGAATTATAAATAGCTGCAATAATTTAGGATTAATTTCTGTGCGCACGTCCGTTCGGCGCGGCGGTCTCTTCTCCACTGGCTGCCATATTTCTTATCGATAAGGCCGTGATTACACTTCTACTGGATCCATACAAGGATCATACCGAGTTATCGATTCAGGCGTAGATTCGCCTCTATGGCTAAACGGATTAAGATATTTGTAGATTTATTGAATTATTCGTTTTTAAACTTTCCCCGATCCGTCATCTGTGCTTAAGAAGGAAACGGATACATTTATGGGAACTTATCGGAACTTCGCCTGCCCCGAATGTATTTAAGTGTTTTATGTAATAGTGGTGTTATCTTTCCGATAAATTAATTGTCGATTAGTGGCCGGACCGAGGGACACGCGTCGTGTTCTCCTATCAACATGGGAACGTGGGAAGTAACAGCCGGACAGAAAGAGAAATCATGTTTGGTGCCCGTGCCGGTAAATACTTACAAATTACATTTCGATAAGTACATTTTCTAAGCCGTGTATACACGCTTCCCATGCTTCCCACCTAATAAAGGGTATAGATCGCTACTTCTTAAGCGTAGGGTAAACTATAAAAGATTTCAAATAATACGCGAAACGACATCATCTAAAACTACAAGTATGATTTGGTCCAAAGTTAATGTATTGTTTGTTCAGCCTTATTTGGACAAAGCCAGCGTACGTGTAGCCTCAGCATTAGAGTACTTCTAATGAGTGTTGTGTCGTGCGCGGGGCGATACATCGATGTAATTAACTCGATATATCGGACTATCGATGCAATTAACTCGATGCATCGATACTGGCGTCACGTCACGGAATGAATATTCTGCCGATTTATCGTCATCATTATGTGAGAGGTTCGTTTAGATAAGCTTAGAGGGAGCTAGTACACCTCTCGTACTTAAAAGTGGATTGCTTCGATAAGTGAAAGCTGTAGAAGCGCTTCGTTTTTTTCCGACACATAAATGTTAAGGGATTAAGATGTAGTCATAAGTAGGTAAAGCAGACAAGGAGTACAACGCATTAGTTATATTATTATTTGTTTGGATAAATATCAAAGCTTCGCCAGGTAGACACCTTATGTGTAACGTGTAAAGAGAACATTGATAGCACGTTCTGATTCACATATCTTCGTTGTGTCTCGTCAAAACACAAGTGGACTAGGTCAGCGTGTAACACATTGTTTATGAGTATGGATGGATGGAGGTATGCACCATATTGCCATAGGTCTGACCGACGTATACGGTCGCCGCTCTAGGAGTCCCGCTGTGCGTTTGCGCCGGTAATGGCCACTACGGACACCTTCGTTCACAAGCAGATGGTTTGTAGAATATATTTATTCTTGTGGCTTTGGTGAATGTAATAATGCTTTTATTAGCTCTGCTTAGTTTTTCCCGCTTCCACTATCACCGTGATGTGACCCGAGCCGGTCGCGGGCTGCAGTGATTGAGCATTGTTGTCAGATGGTTCCAGTAATTGCGATACACTGCGATGGCCAGATAACAGAGAGAGGCCGCTTTGTTTGCCCCAAAAGCTCAACAATATAATATTTTGTTCATCGAGACAGGCGCTAACGTCTCAGATATTATCTCCGTTGTCTGATTATGTTAAATGTCGGGTTACAATCGTTCATATAATATTGGATTTCTTGGCTAAAAATTAACTTTATGTTACGTGGGTCAAATCGAAAGTAAATAATTAAAAATGTATTTGTCCTTTGTCCCAAGCACGACAAATTATAATAACTAATCGGTTAATGACGAAGGACCGAGCCGAGCAATGAATTAGTGGAGAATGAAGTATAACTAATGGCGATATGAGGAAGCGCAGTGAATTACAGGTTGACAAGAAGGAGGACCTGAATCCGGTCTCAGGCGCCTTCCTCAGACAAATCATTATTTATAAGAATAACTGATTTATTATCGTGATGTTAAGTTTCTAAGTACGAACTTAAGGCAAGGTGAGCTCATGTTTTGTAGATCGTGCACTTTGTTTAAACTAAATTTGGAGATAACATTATTTGTATTCAGTTCAGAAAGCGCTGTCGAGATAAATCTCTTTAGTATTATGACTCATGGGAATGAATGTACGGCCGCATTCTGTACATTTTTATCTTATTTAAATGACCTATAATAGAAAAGTAATCTATTTATGGGTCATGGTTCAAATGTGAGATGATTAGGCCAGTTTTGCGGTGACGTTTTATTTGTGCGGCTGCAACTTCGGAGCTTCACTACGATAATCTGTGTTATTAACGACTGATATATATACTCGATGCCAAGCTAACGGTTCTAGTGTGCTTTTTACAACTTGTTATAATCTAGGTATTACAAAAAATATCTAGAGCATTACTGGTGAATACTTAAACCAATACTTGGGTATTTACTTTTAAAATAATTAAATGTTGTGGTTGTGACATGGTCTGACTGACTCGCTGTAAAACCGGCTTGTAACGAAGTCAAGTGAACAAATTTCAAATGGTAAATCAGCAAAAGAAAAAATTGGCTGAAGAATGGAAAATTTATGAAGTTTTCCCAAACTGTAAAGTATGATCTTTATATTTGTCTTTATAAACACTTAACAAGCGTCCGCAGAGACGAGACGACGACAAACAGCCATCATCTAAAACAATAAACACGGTGAGTGATTGCTCTCATCTGTTATGTTTAAGAAAGCCTTCGAGGAAGTGCGCAGACAAACACACACACACTGGTGCGTGGGCGAACGGCTCTTTCCAGTGCGCATTACTTTTATTATTATGGTGACGAGTAATCAAATGCATTACGTACAGACAGATAAATATAGTTATAATTTGTTATGATGACACTTCACAATTGTATACAATACTACAATAATTAGCTAATAGATTCCTAAACGTGTGGAGCTTAATATGCCAAGTGGTTTTCGTCTTAGTTATCCTCTTGTAATTTAATATAGGAGAAACGATGTGAGATTAGTGGCTCCCGAACTCTAAACCGGTCACAAATTGCCATAATTGGTGTTGTGTTGCGCCCAATTTCAATACAAATGATAGCCAGTGGGGAGAAACACATTCGATCGCTTACTTTACGAGTAGTCACGTGTATCGGGAACAAATTGTCCAGTGGCGCATGTGGGACGAAAAACAATGAATTTAAATTAGTTTGGCGTTCACCAGTAACGTGTATACTTTACTGCCTCTCCCCGAATTGTGACAGTCGAATTATCTTAGTGAGGAATGCATTTACTTTGGAACTGGTTGAGGTGGCAAGTGGCGATATCTCTGATATGTCAATGATAGCGTCGTTGCTCCACCATCAGACAATGAAATCCCAATAACCCATCGGCCATAATCGCTATCAAGCACTTCATAAATAAACGTTCATCAGATAGCGGCCCCCAATTATAATCACTCACGCGCAGACACGCAACGCTGTCCATACAAATTATACACAAACTAGATAATTTTATTGTAGTTTTTACATGTACATATGTGTATTGCGATTTTGACGAGCTGTGGCAAAGTAAAAAACTCCGCTTGGCTTATTAAAATGTTTCTTTATAATTTAAACCAAATGGAAGGCAAACACAAATCAAATGAAATGACATGTCTTAAGAAAACTTTCTCTAAGGAATATAATATTTTATTATTTTTATCGCTCGCGCTACATGGTTTAAAGATAAGTAGCGCGTCTAGCGGGGGACAGCATCGCTGTCGACACGGCCATTCCTCACCCACGGACAGACAGACGTACTAATTGCCAGATTTATGGAATTACCGCTCGATCGACAATTAGACATTATTCCACATGTTATTTATTGTGACACTGTATTAAGTAAATTTCAAAGAGACAGACCGTTTTACATATTTTGCAAAAAACTAACTTTATAAACGTAGAAAGATTTGGAAGAATCGGCTTCACGCAGCTCAAGTATTTCTTAAAGCGGTCAGAATTTAAATAGATATAATTCAAAGTGTAATCGTTACCTTCGGCCATAAGCAATAATCATATAGATATTAAGTTACCGCATTTGAGCCGTTTAGTGTTGACATAACCCCTTACGAGATGTCAAATAATAAAGAGGCTTACGATATTTGAAATTCCCCTTTCCAACGGCATTATTGTTGACAGAGTCGATAGCATCAATGACGTGTTCGGCGATGTCGGAATGTATCGAAATATTTATTTTTTATTATTTAATATTTATGTTTGGGCCCGTAACAACAAGCCCTCGCCCCTCGCTCTCGACATTGGGAGATGGTTTATGTCACTTCAACAAACAATATATTCTTACGATAAATGGCTGCGGGTTTTGTTGTTTTGTAATACAACACTTTATATGAAATTAACATTGAATAATTAAATTAGCCTTTGCTGAACTAAAAGTAAATTCTATGCAGCAATTGTAATTGCTTTGATTAACCAGGGCGATATGTAACGATTAGAAAGTCGATTAAGCCACTCGGAGCCCGCTACCGTGTGACTCAACAATTAAAAACTGTATCGGATTAAGCTATTTAGTTATACATGTACTCGTGTCATCGCGCAGCTTCGCCCGCGGCTCGCTTAATTACAATTTAATAGAAGATACGCCCGCAGCGATCGGCTCTGTACGGTTATTCGCAACAGTTTAACTTTAATTACTTCCCAGGTAATAAATTAAAGTTATTATTAAGACGGTAACCGCTGGTGTAAGTCGCGCCTCGCCCCACGGCCCATTAATCTGCTCTGATAGATTTCTAATCGTGCCCATCACAAGAATGGTGAACTAGTTTTTAGTCGAGATAATTAATTATTTAAGTAATTGGGTAAACAGTATTGTTGTGCCGCTGGTCTCAATAGGAGCATTGCTGGATGAAATTATTCTAAATTTTTAGTCTATACGTATGTTAAGTGAACGTGCCGCTGACCAGTATTAGAGAAACTCACAATACAAACAATATTTTATCTAGTTAAATCCCCGAGCGTTAAGAGGAGACGTCATAATACTGATGAATGCGCTGGCGCAGGCTTAACGTCTCACGGTGAATAGAGGTGTCGACGGTAAGCGCGGCGTCGTCATCCAAACGCAGCAAGCCTTAGCCTTAGCCTTAGCCAGATATGCTATACTTGGTAAATCAAAGAAGTAAGAAAAACTTGTTATAAATCGTAACATTAACAAGTCATTTCTGTTTTTTTTTTCATGTATAGTACACGCAATTGAAAGGATTTGCTGTTGGGCTGTGCCACAGCGCAGCTACAGTATATTTAAATGCGCGATCCGTTTATCTAACGCTGGCAGCAAATATTCGCTATTATGCGCCGCTTATCTTAACGCTCTGGGAACTGCGCCGGCGCAACACAACGCTAATCTTTATTAATGTTGTTATGTGTTTGTGGAACTGTTTGTTCGCGAGACGCTATTATTGTGGCATTCGGTACATTTAATAAAGTGTTTGTTATTCTGATTTTAGCACTTTAATTTCATAGAAATATAATTATAATAATTATGCTAAGCTAAGGTGTATACGTACTACGTGAAGCGGTCCGTAAAGCCTTGGTTTAGATAAGGCTCATCACTAAATCTCGTATCGACAAATCTCGAATACGCAATAAAGCACGCTATTTAAGTTTGGTCGATGTCAAAACACACGTTCGCCTGTTTTCACTTCCAAATGGCTGTGCATTGTTTGATAACATCGACCACTCTCACAATCCAATAGATCTAGCGATCGCGATCTAAAGCCTTGCATACGCATGCGGACAAAGGCCACCTTTTAATAATAAGTTAACTATATAAGTAAATTATTGTCATGTTCATTTTATGAAAAGCTTTTTTAATTCCATATAGTAAATGATGTGAACAGTCCGTTGTCCTTAAGCAAGTATCTTCAACTGCGTTTAAATGCATCACCGTAAGACGAAAGCGCTCGTGAGCAACGGCCCTACGCGTCTCCGGGCCTTGCAAGTGTTTACGATATTCAAACTCTGCCTACACCGGGTACTTGTGCAACGCTGCCCACTGCTCGGTAGCTGTAAACCTGATGTTGTCATCGTTTATCTACTAATCTCAATCTGTGGATGGCTTTAGATTAAACATTTTGATGTTTACTAATAAATGTTTCAAATATTTTTCCAACATAAACATTAACAGGAGCATTTAAAATGTTAAGAGAATGAAGTCGACATATTATAAGCCTCACAAATAATTGCACTTTTGCAAAGTAACCGTTGAGTATTCACTGAGAGCAACCGTTATATTCTACTTCAGACTGTTGGCTGACACTTTCGCCTCCGATCCCAATTAAAACGCATTTTCTAACTAAATGACAGAACAACTTATGTAAAGCTTAGATAATAAGGTGTAAGCGACAAGTATTTAGTCCAGTTAGCTGTTGGAGCACTCGGCACAAGTGCGCACGCACAGCCTTATTTGGTGCCTTACAATACCGACACTGTTTCAAGGAATATTACAAGCACATTAGTTTGATAAGTATAAAGGGAAAGTTAAGTTAACCCATAAACGTATTAATCTTCTAAAACTATTATTTAATGGTTTTGTAAATATTCACGAGATGCCAAATAAAAAGATACTAGAAGATGTATCCATTATTCCATTACATTATGATAATACAATGCGTAAATTCTGTTGAATAAATTGAGAAGTACTACATTCGTATGAGTTTTATTTGGCGTAATAAAGTTGTTATGTCAGTACTTACATGTAGGTAGTGCGATAATTCAGGTGTATTTGCATAAAGCCTTCGTCACTTGACAGCCTCACAATGTTAAGTCCCGGAAACCCAGTGGACACCTGTCGGTCGGTGAACGCACTTCGCATATGTGTTTTGTACTAAAGAGCCGTTGCGTATGCATCTCTTAATTTGTAGATATAAACAGACCTTCCCGCAGAGCACAATGGATAATGGTGAGGTCAGTTTTAGAGTGGCAGGTTGTGTTCCGGTCACGAGCCCCAACTGCACTTGATTACAGTAATTATGGGCACACTGGACGGACTGATACACGATCCCAACTATTGGGACATTGGGGTATTCAAACGCTCTTGTTATCCAAATCAAAATTGTCTTCACGATACTTCGCTAATCTTTCTTACGTAAAAACCATACTTTAATTTAATCTTGTTTATCTATTAACAAATATTGTAATATGTCAATGAACTTAAAAATACAATTTACATAAGATGATTTTTCATCTAATAAAAGTTACCATAAACAATATTTGGAGAATTACATTCGAATGAACTAACAAGACGAGAATAGAACGATCGCTTGAATACAATCAAATTACCAGGTCAACGGGGGATTACTTTTAAAATGAAATTTGAAAATTCGTCAGCCATTGTGTGGCTCCACATTTGGGCCTTTCTGTTGCATTCACGGAAGGTGTTTGTCTTGAGCTGAATGCACGTGATTGACGCTGTGCACCGGCCTATTTGACCTTTAACCGGGTGTAAGGCTTATCATACAAGGGATTTAACTATTTACAAATAACAGGTGCGTTCCGTATATCGTAATCAAACGTTACTATTACGAAAAGAAATATGTCTAAGTATTTGGAAATCGGTTTAAATATTACAATTTTCTTTGCTTAATATTAATTAATAAAAAGCAATTTTAATAGTTATTTATATATATTAAAAGTAAAGTACGTTAACGATTTGCCTTATCATTTGCAAGTATGATAAATTTATTGTAAACGATCAATTTATTTTGAACTTAGGAATTTTCTTTTCCAATCATCGGAGTCATCTGTGAAAAGATGTCGCAATTAAGTCTTTCCCATTTTGTCTACTATGACTTATCTTCTCATTAATAAAAGGTTATTTGTTAAGGGTTTCACTAGATTTATTAATCTTTTCTGGAATTCCGTTCTGGATTAAATAGCTTCTTAAGTTTTTGATGAAGTGTAAATCCAATGGCCCCTGTATCTATGTATGTATCGTGCGAAGGGTATGTAAATATGAGGTGTGCGTGTTGAAATGCTCGGGCACAGGAAGCCATAAAGACGTCCCGTGTCATCGAGTCGTCCGATGCTATCGTCTCGTCAATCTCTACTCCTCTAGATCTCACACGGTGCTCTCATGGGGCCATAACCTATCGGAGAATTATCGAAATTATTATATACGTTCAAAGCTGCCCTCAAAACAAACCTTCCTTCAATTTCTCCATACTGTGTGATTGGCAATTATGAACGACAGACTTAAACTTAAAATATACTGCTTGACTCAATGTCAAGGAGGTCTTAAAGAGACGCTTTGAATTGTAATTTTTTACATTACCACCGTTTTGAAAGGCAGTTATCTACAAATATAATAAATAGGTTACGCGCCGTAAACCAGGCTGATACGTGCTCAAGTGTATCTACTGTTTATTGTTAACATTCTCCTAATGCCTGTCTACTTTATAAATTAAAGATGTATCATCCGCAAACAATGCTATCTTTCAAGTGCCACTTGCTTGGTAAGGTCAGTTATTTGCATAATAATAATATAAATTATAAATAAAAATGGGACTGAGTCTGAAGATGTTCAGTTCGTGTTGATGTTGAATATAATAATAAATAATTAAAGTAAATACAATCCTAAAGTATATGTGATTCACAGTTCACATTAATTCATGTATTTAATATATTTGCTCAAACATGACAACAGTTAGCTCCAACGTTTGTTTATCTAATAAGAAACACGTATGCGGTGAAGTATTAATAAAATTATTGACCTCTCCAATATCGTATATTTAAACGTCAAGATTAGCATATAAATATGCGGCGCGAGCGCATCCAGTAAAGCCGTCACCAAACTTATTGAATGTCGCCTTCTTGTGTCCATTAACTTTCGAACGAAATCAAGCACATTTACAATTAACTGTTTTCTGTTGTATTTATATTATTTAAAAGCGTATAAAGTGGAACTATTACCAGATCACCTCAATTTATTTTGACAAAGAAATATACTGACAGAGTGAATGTTTGAAAGGGGCTTAAAGGTGTAATTATTACAAGATATATTCTGTAGCAAAATACAGGCAGAGAGAGCCCCGCTGTGGACATTGGATTAACGATAGAACTATCACACCCCACGATCTTCTAATAAATCGTTGAGGTGTTCGATCTACTTACATAATTTGATCTTGTGGTATTAATATGTAAACAGTGGAATTAGCTAATTAAATAATTTGCAGTGTTCAATAGCAGAATGGGGGAAATAAATAAAGGATTGGTTGTGCGTCGTGTGGTCTAAATAGTGCAGAGGAAACCTGCTGTGCGGTCGGATAGAGATACAATTAAAGCGCCACGAGGTCCTCCGGCCTCCGGGGCACTTGACACCCCGCGCGTATTTATTCATTTCTCCATTGTGCCAACGTGTTTGTTAGGTCTGTACGAGTTGTCTTCTAGAGTAAGAGACGTTAGTCTTGCAGCTAAGTAAACGCAAGTCGTATTTGTTGTGACGTAATTTTTTTATGGCAAAAAGGTCGACTGTTGTTAGTTTTTGTCGCAAGTTGGTATCAATAACATTCTTTATTATGTTTTATACTGTACTTGTATACTAAGACCTATTTATTATTTCGACATTCTATGAGCTAATTTGTATTCTGGTAATTGAAAAAATATCCTTTTTATGAGACTAGACATGAGTTATACTTTGATAAATGACTGATACTACGGACGGATAACTAGTAATAATAATATTTTTTTAAACTAAAACTTTTAACACCTGTGTTGTGGCTGACCAGACTCTTTCCAGATGCATATTACAAGAAAGTGTGTTTGTGTGTGTGTATAATTATGAAAATAATTTTTATTTTGATAAAAAGTTGTACATAACCCCTGTAGTTGATGGGAGCCTAAAATGATTTTTATTGAAACGCTAAACAGCGGTTACCCAATAAGGGCCAATTAATTATTTGTATCAAAAAACACGACATAACCAAAACGTATCACAAACATTCCAATAGAATGAAATAATTATGAATCTCCGGCCGCTGACATCTTTACAGCGGCGCACACGCATTATTTATTAACGATAATTTAGAATTATTTGACTCTTTACACGATACAAACCATTTAAAATTTCATTATAAAACTAATAAATAATAAATACTGCTTTGGGTGAAAATAATATTTAATAACTTTGAGAATTAAGTTACTCACTACTGAGCTACTACTATTCTTCGGAGGAAGCCAATTGATGCTTTGAAAGTCAAAGTGAAATGATTGCGCTTTTGTTTAATTATTTTCCTTCCAAAATGTAATAGTGAATATCGTACTAGTATTGCACGTGGCGTCGCTTGTTTCAAAGTGTATATTGAAGTTGAGGCCATAAAAATAAGTGGAACATTTCAAAGAAAAAATCCACTTAAAATATCCAAAGAGATATTTACTCAAAATCCATTAATTCGATCTCTAGCAGATTATAGAGAAGAATTCCGAGACGTCAGAGAATGCTCACTTCATCAGTCTATTGTGCCGCGCTGCGTAGGCGCAGATTATCATGAAATACTGGAGATAGGATATAATGACCATATTCCAAATGCTGTATCAACTGTACTGCAAAGTAAAACCTCTAATATTGTCCTACGAGCCTTTAAATTTGCTTTAATAAACATAAATGTTCGAATTAGGCATACAAAGAGGTCTTGCGTAAGGATTAATCGACGGAGCGAAGGACTATAAATCAATGTTGCGACTGGAGTCTTGATAGTCAGCGTCGTAGAGCTGGAGCCGGACCAAACCACTAAGATAAACTTGTTAGAGTCAAATTGTGTTAAAAAATATGTACTAGAGACGTAAAACTGCGATAAAATACGTGTTGTCAATTTTGAAATGCAGTTATTTTGCCGTGTTTGGGCAGACTGCGATAATCTGCAAACAATTTGAGGTTTAGCAAGCCCGTTCACATGTCGAGTGACGCCCGGGGCCAACATCTATCATATCGGGGACATAAATACTCTCCGACAGTGTTGCGATATAATCGGCTCAGTTTATCCACTAAATTGCCGCATTCAATCACGGCCTCACGGCACACACCTTGTACTTAATAAATTCACGTATTAGGCTCAATAAAATTGTAATTAAATCGAGAACCGTTCTACATTCCCAGGTAGTTCGCATTAATCTCGTAGGCATCATAAAAATAGACCGGCGATAATAAATAATGAAGTATTGCAATTTAAATCATTTTGTACCGAGTGAGCGCCCGAGGGGAATTACGAGCGATGTCATTACAGTAGAGTCAACAGTTGCAGTAGTGGCGGACGCAGTGAGTGGCGGCCCCTGGGGGGAGCACCTGTTAGCGCCCCTCGCGCCGGCCTCGCCCGCACAGCCTGCAGGCTTCTGCGTAATCGTCTCGCGTCCACTTGTATACGCATTCAGTCGAATCTTCCACAGTACTAGAAGTCCACTGCCCGTTTCTTTCGGTTTGACCGTTTTTATGTTCCTTTTGATGAGGTAATGTAGTGTATTTTTTCCACGATGCGCTGTGAGCTCGAGCGCCGGGGTACGAGTCGTCGCAGGACTTTATTAAAGCCATTAGGGTGGTAATGAACGATGTCCCGCGGGCGACACTTTATGAAGACGTTGTTCACGCTAATGAGCTAATAAAATTGTTCGTGGGAAGTCTGCAGCTCGTGTGATGCTCATTACGATGCAACTCGCTTTTTACTTAGTACCAGCACCTGTACCTGTGGAAGAACGCAGCCCCTGATAATAATTTATTTTTTTTAACATTCTCCTCTCGACCACTGAACACGTGATGGGTAAGTTGCGTTACTAGACAAAAGGTCAGAGAAGAATAAAAAGAGCACGTTGAGGAATGCCGAGTGTAATTGCCGGTAGCGTTTAATGTTCACTGCAAGTAATAACACGTTAAAGACAGACAACACAAAAATGTGATTTATCGAACGATGGTCCCGATTTAATTACAAATGCTACGTTAAAACACAATTTCGGTCAATTTTCAAAACTCCGAGCCTTAAATAAAACTGTGTTCCCCGCTTCTTAAATCATCTTGGAATTAATAGATGGACAATTTACAAATGCTCCAAGTTAAAAAAAGAACGTATCGATAAGTTATCAATGATTAATGGTATTTGGCTGTATCTGAGCCTGCATCTAATGAGCTTCCTGTTCATGTGTCAATCAAGAGGTTACAAAAATATAAAGCATGCATTAAATATTATCTGTGTATAATATTTAATGCATCACTTGTATAACTGATTTGTCCAAAACATTTGAATATAATAAATATCTATGTCTCAACATTGGTATCTAGTTACTTTTTGAAACACCGGCTTTGTACCACCACCGTCCCAATTGTGCGTGATATTGGGAGTTGAGTTTTGCGACTCCGAACGGGTTATTGAGTGTTATTAAGATGAATTACTGAGTACAGCTGTGCGAGCATCAATCACAAGCATTTCATACGTTAGAGCGAAACCGCGGCCTCCATTGGGCCAACACGGATTAGGATTATCTTCGGTGATTCCTAATACCTGTTTTAGGGTTTCAGCGGCTAAAATAGAAATCAATAATGTATCTTAGAAGTTGCCATTGCACAATGTTCTTGTTTACAATTGTACAAGCTGTAATCGTGATTAAGTTGGGTGATTCGAGCTCACTAATATCGCGTTTCATCACCGAATTAGCCTTAGCATCTCGTTGAGCGGATAATAGCCTAACCACTGGGTAGACGAGACTTTTGCGCAAATCTAATCCGACAAACATGATATTGAATGTTGTAACATGCGATTAAATATTTTATTATGTAAAATAATAATTAGGTATTGTGTATAACAAAATGTGAGGCTTAGATGAAAAGTCTGTATGTAAATTTCCTTATTCGCTTACAGAATTAACGGTACATTAATTGAGGACAAGCTCAGCTGCATCACAGCGCTAGATTAAGGGGAAATATTAAAACTCGCTATTTCTCCATCGCCAGTCTCTGGCTGAATACAAACGAGCTGATCTTCTGAGCGGAGTTTTCGAGATGGGCTGATAGTGAGCGCACGTCGCCCGAACAGTTAAACTGTTTACGAGATACATAACTATAACCTGCTATGCGACAAATGTGTCTGGTCATAGCTTAAACAAGGCTCACCTACACAAATTAACACGCACAGCTGAAGAAATACAATATATTGAATTTCAGACCGTCTTCGTCAGTCCTTGGGGAGCAGTGTGGCATTACCTTGCGTCCCTAGCAATAGAATTATGACTGTGCCACGCTGTGTCCGCTTTTCCTGGATTCACAGCCTTATACCGTTTAGTTAGTATTCAAGTGGTGGTCTGCTGTGCTCTCACAAGTCACAAGTGATGCATTGGTAATTCGTTTTAATCTCTCGAATCTCAATCCGTTGGCAGAAACTCCACGAACAACGATAATACACATAAAGATATTATTGAGAGAGTAACGGATGAACAATTGCCGCAATTAAAAAATAATTTAAAACACCAAAGCGGTATTTGTGAAGACAGGAAGTCTTTGACCCCGAATAATGTATAATTTAATAGTTATAATGGGCGTAAGAATGGGATCAGAGCATGTTTGGAGGTAGCGCCGCGGGCTTCCATTAGCGCGCATGACTTGCCTCTTGATGGGAAACAATGAAATTAATGCGAGATATTGCACTTAATTGATTAATTACACTGTATCAGTGTATATCTGAATATACACAAATGTGAGCCTACTGAATTTACAATTTCCGTTAACAACGCAGGTTGTATAGAAAAAAGAGTGGAAAATGTAATTTAATCTCGAGCTAGAGACAGCCTCCGACAGCCGGAGTATAAAAAGCGATTAATTTAACGCTTTGTATCGCCTTAATTCGATAGTTAACCGGACCGACGCGTCTGAGTTGGCTACACGATTGTATTTAGTCGTATTAATTCGTTTATTTGGACTTCGTATGTACTCGTATGCAGTTGTACTTCGGAGTACGTCACGGCGGGAGTGACGTGTGAGAAGTTCCCAGGAAGCGATCTCGCTCAAATTAACCCATTAACATTAATTAAGCGAGCCGAGCAGGTCTTTGACCCCGAAAGCACATGCGAATTACTCCACAACTCACGCTTATTTTGTGTAACTAACGTCAAGGAAAGACATCAGATACACCATTACAGTCGAGGTAGCTCGTTAATTGTTTCATAAATTATCCAGTGAGAGCTCACATTTAAAAATCTCAAGTAGCTGAGCTTGACTGGGGAATACTGCGTCGTTTGAGTTACGAAATAATAAGAGATGGAAGACTGAATGAATGACTCGGACATGATTGATAGTACGCACGTACAACTTAATTGTTTAATATAATTAAAAGTACCCCCCTGCGAGGTAAGTGAAGTGATCACATTCCTGCTCCGGCGGTCAGTGGCGGGAAATCCGTGTAATTACTGATTGCAGCCTCCTTTGTTGTTCGCCGACAATGTGCATCCAAAGTACGCTGTGAAATACGCAATTTGCAATAAAACGCTATGAAGAACACGCACATTTTTCATTGTCGCTGTGCGCAACGTCCTCACAGACTTCTCCTTGCTTCGTTGTTTGATTAAACCGTACGAGTATTTAAGAACATGTTAACACGGCAAGAACAAGGGGGCATGTCGCTAGTTAAACTATAAATTGGATGTTGAAACCCAACACTCGGCTACTGTGCTGTGTGAAGTTAACAAAACCTCCGCCGAAATAGGTTTTCGGACGACGAAGGGCCGCCGCGGAGGGTCTCGGCGCGACCAATCGACACTTCGGCTAACTATTCGTCATGCACTTTTTGCTCCTAATCTAATTTGTTCTCTACGAGCGTGACAAGCGACACGACGCGTCACGCCGCGGCTACCGGTGCCACGACCGACTGCTTCAGCAGGCCACACTAAAGGCAATCTGTATCGCTTTGAAAGAATATGACTAGAGCTTCACGTGAGTCCGGTGCTATGTAATGTCTCTAGTGGGCGGTTATTGTTGACTCTTATAGCTCCTTGATTGATTTAATTTCAAATTCAATAGTTTTCATTAATTTTTTTTAATTGGGTTCATTACGCCGAAGAAATTGGTCGCTCATATTTTAATTTTATTATGTCAGCAGTTCTAAAAATCATTAGTTTGTCGTAACAGAGATTGTCGGTAGTTCAGTGAAAGTTTTATTATTCCGTTAACCTTATAAGCAGTAAAATTTATATTGTGCGCCAGGAATCGAATGCATAACCTTATAGTTGGCAAACAATAAGACATTCGCATTGCGTTTCGCAGTTCAGGTCAAATTCTACGAATTATTTGGGGCCTAAGAGGAATACCAAGAGGCACTTTCTAGTTCATTCCTATTTAGGTGAAATCATTGATACACGATTCTGTTTAGCTTTCTTACATTTTAAAGATTTGGATATTTGTAAAAATCATTTCACATTTACTAAAACTGAACGAAAGATTGCATTTCAAAATTGGATTGTTGTAGGAGTATGGTGCACTAATGAACAAGCTTTATCCCGCGGTTTCACCCGCTTTCGGTTCACATCGTAAATCCTCCTCAGACAATAAGAAAAGGGGTGTTTTTTTTAGGCCCATTTTTTTCATAGCAGCGTTTATTTATTCGAATATTGTATGAGAATGTAATGTCACAACACATTGATTTATGAGTCACGTAGTATAATGCTACAATGGTTCGATTAAATTAATGACAAAATTACATTACGATCATGCCTGAACATAATATTCAATAAATGCTCCGGAAAAGGCACAGATATACAAATAACATCCGTCAAATGTCATCGACTGATGTAATCGGAAGGCTTTATTGTCTATGCAAAGCTAATGGTGAAATAATTACGTTCGTTACATACGACAAAGACAATTTGAGTATTTGCGCGATTCATTGGAGAATCGAGATGTTTAGGTAAAAATAATGTATCATGTAACTTATTATCGGGAACGGCGCGATAATCCGTTATGGGGAGGCAGGCATTAAATACTGGAAAGGTCATGATCAGCCCATCTTTATAGTGTATCACTGCCACGATGCACGTCGACGCAAACCCGACTTGGCGTTACATTGCGCATTCACACTGAACTATTCCTAATCCTCTTCGAAAACTAGGAATGTACCTTTGGTACAGTGATATCGTATTTGTATATTAATACAGCGGGACGATTTATAAACGGGTGGATCTCGCACTACAGGTGCCGCGGTATAAATGTTTCACGCGCCGGTGATTTAGGGGCGTCGCCGGCAGTGAGGAATGGCCTTGTTGCTGCATATTCAGTTGCAGCTTCACAGTGCCGTGACTCTGTAGGGGCAGCACTTAGTGAGATTTACACTGTAATCGCCAAGATAGATAGATGCAAATGTATATTGAATCATTTCAGTATGAATTATAATGCTTGCCAGTTTTTTTTTTAAATCGACGTTAAGATTCCGAGGCGCATGATTTGAGTAAAAGCCGCTAACCGCAACTTGAAACTACTTGTGTAATTACGTGTGAGCAGCGACCGCAACTCATCTGGGTTCGATTCCCCGCGCTGTCCGCGGTCTGACTTCACGCCCCGCCGTCTCTTGCGGTGACATTACCACTGTTTACCTTAATACACCATTTAACATTAAGTGCCTTTACGAGCGATCATTACGCCCAATTTGCATTAAAAACATAGTGCGAGGTTTTATTTACCCTAACAAAGCGTTATATTTAATTAACTTTGTATTATAGGAACTGGTGACGGAGATCACAATTGTGTTGGAGATTGGGTACAAACAACCTATGGTAGCATTTGGAGTATAATTATTTGATAAGTAGAAATCAAAGGATAAAAATACAGTTGTATTTCTATGTAATTGTTAACTTCACAGACTCAACTTCTATGTGAGATAGGTCGAATCAAATCGAGAACGCGGTAAATTCTTTTCACATATTACTTGAACCATCTGTGGGTGACATTTATAAGTCACTGCTCACATTGCAAACATCTAGGAAGTGGTTCATGCTTTTTCTTAATATGAACATGTACGTTTTATATTATTTTTTATAATTTTATTTTTATTTTATTACATCTGTCCCCAAACATCTTATGTGCTAAATATATTTAAAAAACAACAAACTTTAAAGATAATAAAACTAGGTATACACATAAAACAATTATATGGGAACTTGAAACGTAGGAAATATTATGAAATATGAGGAGGTTATCATTAAGATTCAAATTGAATATTGTTGCACGCAATTCGGTACAGCGAAGCAAAGCTCTCGACGGTTTGTCGTTTGATTTAATGTCATTATTTTCATAAGGCTTTGTTTGGCTTTAAATAGGCCAAATTCATGAGATGCAAAATTTTACGACCAATACACACCTTACAAAATTAATGATTACTTGTGTAGCCGCAGAAACAGTTATTAAACAGCAAATTGTTTGTTCAGTTAACTCGTGAGAATTGTCACAAGAGCTTCGGTAAATATGCAAGCACTCGATAATTTATTACGTTACGAGTGACGACCGCGGACTATACGAGCGGACATTTAAAACTAATTGTATGTAAGTGTATCTATCACTTGCGAGCCATTTCTTTGCTTTACTAGGGATGGCTGCGTCCAACATTTAAGAGACCTTTAAATCCTTTAAATGTATTCCTAATACTTAGAGTATCACAAACTTTTAGTGTGGAGTCTAGTGCTTCAAATTATTCTTCGGCCTAAACTGTAATTTTCCGCCGATGAATGACTTAACGTGTTTCATGAAGATTTGTGTCAGGTCACAACCGGAGTATTGATAATTGTGAAAGACGAGCAACGTGTACAGCCCTATCTCCGCGCCTGCTCGTGTTTGCCCGAACCGATACGCGCGTGTTAAATTCCTGCTCGTTTGTTCCAGCCCCGCGATATTTAGATATCGCTAACGAAGCTCGCTGCACTTCAACACTTTGTGGGAACTGTTTAATGTTAATTGTTATGTTAATTACCCTCAAGGCATACTCTGTTTATATGTGACCATTGCCTCATTGGGCTCTGGAACTTTTACAAGTAGATCATGTGTGAGTGTCCGTGATGCCAGTTAAGAATGTAACAGAGAGCACATTGAACGACTGGAATCGGGATCAGTTTTTGTCGCAATATTACGTTTGTATGATAAAGCTCGTCGCGAATGTGTCGCCGGATGTTGAAAAACCCTCAACCTCCGTTACGTCGATGTAATATCGAGCAGTTATATCATAAATCATGTTACATTCGCAGAAGGAAGATTATTATTTCTAAAAAAAACTAAACTATACCAACAAACAGTATAACTAAAGAAATATAACTTCTTGATAACTTTTTATGTCTTTCGGGGTTCGGCGCTCATTTTTAATGCGCCGTTTATATAATTTATTGTTCTGATTGGTACAATGTCTATAGGTAGCAGTAAAACGGATGACGTTATTGAAGCTGAAGTTAGTCCATCTGATGATTATAGACCCACAAAAGTATTATATGATGTTCATGTTTTGTAAATTACGAATGCATTGTGTTACCTTATATGTCGACATTACTTAATTTCTGGCCATCGAAACAATCTGGTTAGTCAATCGATCATGAGCGACGTATTTCCCAATAAATCCTTGTAAAAATATACATCGTTAAACAAAGGAGAGGTCACGGCGGCCGGTCGAAGCCACAGATCTTAATTATAGATAGTGGATCATGGACCACGGACCTCGGTACACTCAGATGCTTGTTTCGCCTAGACCCTTACAACGACTACCTTCTACGAGGCACGTTTAGTTGGGTTTGAAGAAAAAATAATGATGATGGAAAGTAAACGTTTTAGTTACAAGACCAATTCCAGTAGACCAATTTGACTCGATAAATACCTTCGTTTGTATCACGAGAAGACTTACTAAGTTATAGCATTTGACTGTACATTGTATTAAAAGCTATAGAGATCAATAATGAGATTTTTCCATTTTAAGAAATTCATTTGGAAAAGTTGCGATAAGAGGTAACAGACCAAATGTGACGGATCTTGAACGACTTCTAACTTAACACTTATCCTTGACGTCTGCGATAATTTCCACGATTTAACACATATCACCGGCTAATGAGAACGTTTTCTAAGAAAGAAGCAATCCCGTGAGTTGGTACGTGCATTAATTACCAGACACTGCTGTTTCGTTACTGGCTCCATTAAACGTCAGTGCCGTTAACTTGTAACACTGTTAAGGTCAAATTGTCAAATTAAAATACATCGACCGAGTCAGCTATAGTCCACAATATTTGTATCAGGCACTGCTCGTTGTCGCTCAAAGCACTCCAATTAACTTGTTATGACATGGCCACAGTGCTCCATGCTCTGAAGCAACGAGCCTCGGCTCTTGAGCTCTGGGAAGCCGCAGAGCAAGTGTTTATGACGCCATTAACGGAGTATTCCGTTTTATCGCTGCCATTAATACGAATTGAGATCATTATAATTATTATGAGGCAAACGTCACAGCGTTCACAAGTCAGTTACGACAACGTGCGTGGCTGTTTGTAATCAGGCTTTATAGCGGCCATTCCATGTTATATAATATTAAATGAACACCGAAATTAGTTTGATGAAATAAAACTAAAACATAATTGCTTAGCATTACCAGTATAAATTAAAAATAATTTCTCCAAATTGGAGAAATGGATGGGAAGCGGTGGCCATATTTGTTATTATGGCCTGAAAACAATACTGGACATTGTGACAGAGTGTCTGATGTTTCGTGAGAAATGACCCATGAGAGGTCTACGATTTTGAACTATAACCCGCTAGTATATAGAGTTATATACATACTTAACCATGTTTTCAACTGCTAGTAGAGAACACATCTCTCTGTATTTATAGCTTGGTAATAAATATAATTTTTGACTTTATATACGGTAGATTTATTACTAATATTTTTTTTTATTACTAATAAAGTTTTAGTAATATACAATAGGCATGAATCCATGTATTCGTGTGTATTTTTATCAGCATTTATTTTTATCTAACTCGAAAGGCTGAGCGCCTTGGTAAATAAAAATGATAATACCTATCTTTTACAGTGGTTACTCCAGTACACCCATTTAGCTCTCTAGTCAACCTTACGTTTTGTAGTGGTCAGCCCACAAGAGATCTGTCAAAACAATATGTGTTTGTCTGTCAGGCAGCCAGGCAGTCAGGACTCGGACCATTAAATACAATGACTTGCTGCGCCCGCGCACAACATTTTTTATGATCGCACTTAAATCGTGTCTCTATTCATATGATTTGTTTTGTTGTATAACAGCTCTCGATATTGTTAACCCGTTATCACGATGAACACCGCATTTGAGAGTTATTCAAATCCAAGCTGTAGGCAGGACATCAAACTTTGTGTGGTTTTATAAGCCACTGATTTACGGCATTATATATTTTGCCCTTTTAAACATCTTTATTTGATTTATTCGAATGAAGTCATTGATCGTTGAATCGAAGCGTGTTCGGAAACTGATCACAAACGACACGACATTAAATCGAGACAAATTGTTTAACAAAGCCAACATCAATTGATGGAGTTGGAATAAAATATGTTAATAGCTGTTAAACGTGAAACAAGAGCGATCGGAAAGAGCGGATTGGACCGGACGATAAATCTAAACGGACACACATTAGAAGCTCACATTACACGCTAATGTAAACTCTTCCTGGGAGGTGACTTGTGACCTCCGCCGTGGGAACCCGGGGGTGGGAGGTCATCAGAACAATATGGTTCCACATCCAGAGACGCATTACACGCATTACACGCGTCGCGGCTTCACCGCTTTGCGATTAAAGCCACCATTCATCGTTCCATTCCAATTATTCAGATTATTTATGTAATACGAGCAACGTGGTTCTTAGACTATATTTGATTCTTCTATATTTTAATTTCCTCAATTTCGATGTTTTGCTCTAAGTATATGTTTTTGGCAGTAGTAATTAATATTCCGCTGTGAGTGGTGAGTGAAACCGCAGCGCAGTGCACAATAAACGGTAGGTATATCGTGAGTAATAGCATATAATACAGATTAAACAATGAAATGCCACGTAATAACTAGTTACCTGCGTCTCAGCGCCGTCGCTCGCCGGAGCTCTCAAGTAACGAGTTGAGTCCGCGAACGGAGGGTTCCCGACGTTCAGCCAATATTGTTTGGGCCCTTTCGCTACGACAATTATGAAGCGGCCATCGATTGCTATACTATATAAATACAGGTTGAATCTACTAATACAGTGGTTCAATTGATGATTATCTTTTTTTAATCTTTTTATGATTGAATATAATCGGGCTAGAGGGCAGCTTTATTTGTTGGATTGAATAAATAGTTTTTAAATAAAAATGCTATACTAATGTGTCAATCAGGTATCTGTCTGAAACGGTAAAGCAACTGAACGGATCTCTAAAGTTATTCGGCTCGGTCGATCATCGAGCTTCACGGCGAAGCCTGCTATTAGGTAATTAAATGAGAAGGAATCCATCGCTCAGCTCCGCTCTCTAATACACCCTCGCACGATCGATTCAGCCTTCAACAGACACGCAGCCTGTTTTTGGCTCCGTCGCAGAACAACACCCAATCGTTGGCTAAACTGTCTGCAGGCGGAAACCGCAGACATCATTATCTCCTCCATCTGTTTTGGCTCGTATCAATAATACATAGCAAGTTCGAGGCTGAGCGGTGCGTTTCGCGACCGCGATGAATTATTTATGCTATCGATAGCTGTGCCAATAAACATTGTATTCAAATGTAGCTCTAATCCTCCGCCGCCGATAGATAGCGCCTGTCGATGCCCGATACCATTTAATTGTATCGCTTCTGACAGTTGCCTGCAAACGCACATCTCCTACTAACGCTTCCTACTTCAAGTGTTCGCATAGCATTATGCTATTGGCTCGTTCACATTATGCGCGAACGCATAGAATGTGACTTGTGATAAATTAAAATCAACAATTAATTATTTTTATAGAGTAGAAGTCCTTGTTCTGTTTCCTGGCACTTATGATATTATTATGTAGACCTCTAGAGGAAAATGTAATTAAAAAATGTGCCAATATTTATTTCTTGAAGCGTTATAATCAATTGATCTGTGAAATAACCACAAGCTGATTGGTGCAGGCGTACTCGTCTCAAATTATTAGTCAATAATAACGATATAAATATAACTGAGCCCGCGACATGATTTATGGACGGAACTATGTTAACGGCAGCCACGGCGACTTTAAAAACTCTTCTAATTGATTGGATATTAATTGATTTCAGTTAAATTTATGGTCGATCAAAATATACTTTTTATTTTGCAATCATTACGATTTGTCGACTAACACAAAATCACTCCGATCGCACACTTTTCATGCAAACGTTTTAAATCAAATGTCGGTTCAATGCCATTGAGGTCGACATTTGACCACATCTCAATAGGAGAAATATATTTCTATCGTTCACAAACAGTTATGCGTTATAAGAAGTTAATAACTGTTCGCGATGGGATATAATTTGATTGGGAACAAGGAGAATCGAGCCAATGTCTATCTCAAATTTGGCTACAAATAAATTAATCAGCGCGGACACATTCCGCTCGTGACTCACAGATTACAATCTGGTATTTTTGTATTAATTAAATCTCCATCGCTGCGAGTCTCAAGTCTCGTTGTGAATGTTCCACTACGAAAGCCTCAAAAGCGTTCGTCTTTTATATTTGCTGCGTGTAATTTGTTTTGTTTAATCCGCTTTCGTGTTACGGAACCCGTGATGGATGTGTGTCCGCTTTCTTTACAATATCACTAATATGTGGGCAAAGGGGAATGTTTGTTCAGAGCGGTAACGAGACAGGGATTAGCGCTTTAATGTGACAACAAAAGGCTTTGAATGCGTGAGGTCAAGGAACTTATTAATATATTTAATCTTCTCTTTAATTATTTGAGATGAGTTTTGTGTCAGTTGAACGAACAAAAACTGATCCCAAATGTACCTAACTAACTTACACCAAACTATTATGGTTGCTTATAAATCATAATAGTTGGCTCAGGAAAATAAAAAAGGTAACATTTGGCAAAGTCGTCGCCCGTTAACACCTGCACGCTGGTGTGTTGCCGTACTTTCAGAGAATAGTGAGAGAGAAGATTAGGGGTGGGTGGGGGATCATCAACGATGAGGACAGGAAAGAGGAGGGAATCTCACTATTGTATTACATGACCGGGCTTGAATTGCATCCCCAGCCGTCTGCCCCGAAGGCGACACCATGACAACAAGTATTTGAATATTCATTAGTTCCATATAGCTTAATGTCTGACTAAATTTAATTAAATTGAGCGTTATTTAAAAGTGTATCCAAACAGAAGTATAAATACGAGTGTATATGTCAGGGTGATTGGCGTGTCTGCGCAAGACAGGCGGAAGACAAAAACAAACACGCGAAGAAAAACACTGAGCAGGTTGTCGGACGACTGTAGTCTTTCGGTATTGATTTAATACAAAGAGATATAGCAACAGGCTATAGACCTCGTTGCGTGCATTATAGAACCAAAAGTTTATAAGCTTTTAATAAATTGACCTACTGAGTAGTGTACGTTTGTCTAGGCAATTATTTTGATTGTTAGAAGAGGTTGCGAAAGGCTTTTACGCGTTTTGCAAGTAAGTAGGTAATGACACGTTGTATGTTTGTAGCGGGAGCGGTCCAAGCGTCGAGTGAGCTTAATGCACGCAACGCGACCACTCTAAAGATCATATCAACTAAAAGCTGCTTCATTAGCCGAAAGCAAAATAAAAGTATTTAGAGCGAGCCTAACGGTTCCAATAAAATACATATTCGCCTTAAAGTGTTTTCTAAGTATTCCACAGTTATTAATATCGTTTCCTATAGATTACGCAATTGTTTGCATCATGCCTGTAATGTAAGAATTTTATATGGATAAAAGAGATAAAAACTTGACGCGAGACATGGCATTCTATAATTATTAATTATGTTTATTAAGAAATTGATATTTTAATCTATGAGTTCGTGCATTGAAAAACGGTAGTGCTATTAATGTTGTATCCTACAAAATCTGTAGCCTTAAATCTATTTATTTATTTATCAAGGTTGAATACAAATTTTATTGAAAAGATTGACACAGCTGTAATAAACAAAAAAAAACAACATTAAAGGCTTTTAATTTATTTTACTTGTGTTATGTATTTTTTTTAAATGGGTTTTAGTTTCCACTCCCAATGTCCAGAGTGACATTTCTTATCTACTGATAATTAACTATAAAGTCAGAAAAAAAGTTAATATTAAATCATTATATGGTTATCTTTATGTGTTTAGTCAAAGTAGTCTGTCGAATGTGCCAAGTAACAGGGTAATAGTGCGATTGTCCTCGGTACGCGGAGTGGGTACATTAGCCCTGGATTTACTGCACTCGTAAAGTGTGTTGGTGTAATTGGCGCACCAAACAAGGAGAGCTCTCTCTCTGCTCTCCGTGTACGCGCTTAGTCTCATTTAAATTATTATGTATGCGTCGAAGATAACCACATATTTATAAAACAAAAATCACACAGTCCTTTGTTTACAATGAAATCTAAATTCGCCGCTTCGATGTCTGATATGATGGTGAATTGAGGAATAAATGTGAACTTTAAATGGTGCGAGTGCAGCTTTGTCAGTGCTGCATGTTGCATGTGATTAGTACGGCGGACTAAACAAGGGGCAGTTTCGTTAAAGTAAAATATGAGTTTGTCCGAGCGGAGCGTGAAATTTATAATGATTTAGTCCTCATGTACATAGACATGGTTAACTAATAAAGTGGATGACGGAGGAAGACATAAAGTCTCTGCGAGTGGCAGCTGTTGGGTGTTACGAGGCTTTAAACATGCGAATATATATTATTCACTAATATAAAATCCGGAACTAGAATAAAATACGCCGGCGGGCCGCCCGAAGACAAAGTCATAAATTCAGCCGCCTGTACTTGCGTAGGGAATTCCTGGCTTCCTTTTTTACATGTGGCTTACCTCCGCACGATCACGCCACACGTCGAGTCTCTCCTTTTTGGCGTTATTAGTTTATCTGAAAACTTATTTAGCTCTAGTATCAGCCGCTGTGCGCCTGTATAATCATGTTTGTACGTAGCAGTGCTTAATCTCTGAGAATGTGGTAGGAGCCAATTAGCCGTGGGGCATATTTGTGGGTCAGATAGGGCGCGGGGCCGTGCGTGCTCTAACGAGACACGAATATTGTAATGCACTCACCTCCAGCATCCTCCATCTGCATACTAAACCTGCAACAGGACATTTATTATATTGGTCTTTAAGATAACCAATTCGGATCTATGTAGACATGTATAAAAATCACGAATTATGACAAATAGAACATCATAGCCGTTTTATATAAAGCTCAGATTTAATCTAGTTTCAGATCTGGTGTTGGTTGTTTTGGGCGTTTGACGTGTGTTTGCAAATAGATTAGTCCGATAAGAGTCACCTCCGACGCGTATTAGCTAATTGACGATCGTTCAGCGAGATTAGAGGTTTTATATCTTTTATCTTTTGTCTGAAAATCAGTCGGATCTACTTGTTTAATACTCGCCTATAAAATGTTACCAATTGTTTGATCACATCCAAGTTTAATATACCAATTGAAGCTTAAAGCTTAAGCCGCCGGCCGTCGCTCGGGGAACAATAATTATATGAGACGGATAAACTTCTGCACTTTCACCGGCCAATAGTCTCGTCACGTCATGTCACGCAATCCCCTACCTCTTGAGCGCCAGAGGCGAAGAGGATTCACTTTGGGCCGCTACAATTATTGTGTCTTATACAGAAGTGATGGCTAAATACTTTTACATAGAATGCCGATTGAAAACCTTAACTTGGACTTATCCTAATTGTGACAGAGAGACGGCAGTGGATTGCGCCGCCCTAATGAGTACATGTCCTCGTGACGTCACGCGACACGCGCATCATTACACGCCGCCTGCGCACGACTTTCCCCAAACCCTGCGCTCACTTGCTCCGCCCCTAATTAGCACCACCGCTGCACTTCAATTAGCCACCAACCCAAATGATATCGGCTCCTGTCAGTGAACTGACGTTGGCCCTGATACCAGAGCCATTTGGAGACGTTGTTGAAGCCGTGTGAGAAGTGAGAAATGTAAATCAAGTTTTGCTAATGAACACAACAATAGCTCAATTTAAAGGAATACACCGGTCGTCACGCTGTGGTAATCCTCCAGTCACGCTTCCGATACGGTGCTCTAGGATTAAATATCCATCAGTTCTTTACGCTAATTTGAGACATGTTTCCTTTGTTTCATTACCAACGGAACGATATACATTTCTGGCGGTTTAAATCCCTTCATCTATGGTGGTTGCAAATACAATACAAAACAAAAAACATTCTGTGTACAATTATCGAGATAATCGACAATCGACATTCTAAAAGTGATTTTATCTTCTAATTTAAGCGATATAAATGATGCAATATTACCTATTTTTGACATAACTTTTATTACATCACATGCTTGCATTAATCAGTTTAATTAATAAATGTTTGCTGTCATGTATTTTGTTACTAAATTAAAAATGGTTCTCTGTTAGAAATATATGTATTTTTAAATTAATTACTGGGCGATAATCAATAACCCACAAAGTATAATTGACATATCGGCTGCCAGTTTGTGAATAGCCCTCCGCCGGCAGCGTAATGATATCGTGCTTCGCCCGCCATTGTCTCTATTGTCCAAGGCAATTAGCCGCGAAATAATTGATCTTAGATATATATCGCGGACAAATTGAGCGCGAATTTAATCACTTTCAGCCAATCGGCGACGTCCATCGGCCTGCTCAACAACCAATCAGAAAGCCACGTTATTCCGCCGAGCCTTCGCATTGGTAGCTTCGCACAATGCAACCGAAATCTGAAACTTTCGCGACCATTTTGCTTCATTTCGGTTAATGTAATCGATGCAGACGTAAGTCGCGCTCTCTATTGGCTCCCGAGCCATGAACAGGCCGGTTGAACTCTCCCGGACACGGTGGGTCGATTCGCTTTGTTGTAGGTTTCCCTTTACAACATTATATTTGAATTAACACCCAGACGCGTTTCCCGACCAGAAATAGAATCCTTATCCGGGCTACCAATAAGACGTTGCATACACTAAAGACGCTAACTCCACATTTGGATGTTGTCCTACTCGTATATCGCCTTGCTGCTTGCATAGTAAGTGTAAAGTATGTTAGGCATCCAAACGTTTCGATGTTTTCAATGAATAGTTAGACAATTGATTTAACTAATGAAGGCCACCCGCCGTCGCTATCTGTTAAGCACGGGCACTTATCTGTCCCATTAGTGACCACCTGACGGCCCCGGGGAGCGGGAGGGGGGGATAGGCTGGGGGGAGGGGAGGGGAGTGACCACCCGGGTGACATAATAATTGGTATCGCAGGTCAACGCGCGTGTTAACGTCGGAACGCTCTTTAATATGCAAACAGAACTGTACAACCTTTCTTATATATGGAACATGCACGAATGTTATAAAGTTTGTAGGTGTGCGTCAAAAACTGCACCGCTTTGGCCCTTCGCTAATAAAGAATTAGCCTAGCATTGGTTTGGATGATGTAGTGTAAAAGAGCCTGCCCCGCGACACGGTCCAGACGAGTCGCTCGGGCCGAAGGTGTCGGCGATTCGTTTCACTCAGTTCCATCAGCCGCACCTTATCGCCTATCTTCCCATCTAACAACGAACCAATTTGTCGCCTATTCGAGAACGTTTTTCAATCTAATTATAAAGGTTGACGACCTCCAATGCTATCGAGACTAACGAAAACTCGTGCTCAAACCTAGCGAAACCACCTCTCGAATTTGATTCCGTGAAGTGTAATCATTTAATTATGGAAATGCCCAGTTAAATATATTTCTGTAATTGATATAATTGTCTAATTCTTAGACCTGGTGGATAGTGCACAGGATACCGATACAGTCGAACAAATGTACCCTTTTTGCAACTTTAATACTCTAAGAAATGTCTGTTCTGTGATTTAATAGCGTCGACAACAGTTTAATTGATCTGTCTTTGAGAAAAACATCGGCGCCATCACTTCCCCATCACTACGCATAATGCACTCCTGCGCATTCAATTATTGTCGACACTTTTTACACAAATGCTTTTTAACCACGTCATAGCGAGAACGTACTCGATAAGCGATAAGCGACAAGATGGCAATAATGTCTTTTTGCAATCTTAATAAAAGTCTTCAATTACCAAATGTATGGGTGAATTATGTTCTGTTTGTGATATTTTTTATGAACAAAATTATATATATAATAGGACAAAAAATATGTACCTTTGAGCTTACGGATGCAAAGTTCTATAAAAAACTTCCTCGAATGTGCTTCATAATCACCCCATTGGCAGTGCACAAGTGTTCCTGGCAAACAATGAATGAGTGATTACGTCGGCTGAAGTCCGCAATCCGGACGGACAATACCTTTAGGTAAACGCGACCCCATCGGCGAGGATTGGGGCTGACCCCCGGCCGCAATCGGTCATGGCGACCTCACTTCAATCCTCTATTCAAAACACAAGTGTTTGAACACAGGCTCAATTAACTAATTCGTTACGACGCGTTCACTTCACATTAATCCGAGTAATTGTTCCGAGGATACTTTTAACTTTCCTTGTTCGAGGAGTCACTTCTCTCGATTACGTTTCATTAAATTGTCATTACTAAGCATTGTGACTTTTGAGTGACATCCGCCTTCTAATAATAAAGAGTTAAAACCCTATAACAGCAACCTCTTTGGTCCTCCATCAAAGGAGCGAGCCCACATATATATAGTATACATTTTGGTTCTTGATCTCTTAAGTGTTTTAACGATTAATGGTCAATTTTAGAGAGTACAGCTCGCTCTAAGCGCCATGATAATTTGGAGTCCCTAAAAAATCTATACGATTGCCAGTGAGGAATTGACCCATGGAAAAAGTGCTTCTATCGATAACTGGCCCCAACGTTTAAAGGACTGCATTGCAGCCAGTGGAGACCACCTCGAATAAGCTTTATATTTTTTTATATTTATGTACTAAACTAAAATATTCTTTATAACAATATTTTATCCAAATCTGACGGGATGCTATTGCGCGACATTATTAGAAACAGAAAGAAGTATCAGTTGGTATTTATTTTTTTATTTTATTACATCTCATGTGCTAAATATATTTAAAAACAATGAACTTATATGATAATAAAACAAGGTATACACACAAGACAATTATATGGGAACTTGAAACATTTAAGAGATAAAACATAATACAATATATATAATAATCCAAACAAGATACAACATACATGCAAACACCATCAGGATTTAAAGGTTGTGTTTTTTAAGGTGTTTAAAATGTGTTATGATAAAGTTGTTTAGGTGTATATAAATAATCGTAAAGTGAAGCCACGAAAGAAATGTGTAGAAAACAGAAATTTGTTATGAATGAGCAGCGGCCGCATGACAACGCGACGAGCATTCAGCGTCAATCCCAGCTCCCGCCACCCGACGGGAACCGTATTTCCAAACAACTTACAGTAAACGTTATTTGATATATCCTAGTTTGATCATTAAATTGTATGACTTATTTATATTTTGCGATTGATATTGAGATCTTTGTAAAAATCAATAAAAGACAATGGCGGAGCATAGAGCGATGCGAACTCGTCCGGAGCTGAGGCCATAAAGGGATATTTATAGCAAATGAGTTGTTCAGCGCAGAGTTGTAACATCGCGATCGGCTATCGGCGCGCATCTACCACCGACAGGAGGAAGTGTCTTTCTGATCCGTTATCAGCCCTGTGCCTGCTGCACGTTATGTACAAAGCGATGACATAAGTGGCGAAACGAATTTAATACTACTACAGAGTACTACTAGGGTGCTGTTTTTTAGAGGCAAGAAAATGTTTCTATAGTCTCATCAATAGTACAATAATGGAAGTTGGTTCTCGTGAAGATGTAATTGAAAATCAAGGCACTATCGAGGATCGACTAGGTCTATATTTTACACAATCGCAGATCTCGCGGTGGCGATTTAAATCAGTGTATCGTGTGGATGTCGGGGCTCGTTGTGCTGTGGATGTAGTGTGCCACTAATGCAAGCCGCGATACCGGGGCCAGAGGTCGCACCCGCCCGATGCGCTCAGAGCTGACTTCGCTCACCTGATGCGACGGTACCTATAGAAATAATATCGCTACGCATCAAAAATAATGTTTTGATAATCATATACGAATTACAAGTAGGTCGTCACGAACCAAACCAATAAATTATTTAAAATAATCTAAATATTTGCACTCAATGATGTCTAGTTTAATGACGATTTGCGAGTCTCGAGCAAAGCTTGACGTGTGCGACATACAATGCTGTTCTCGTTAAGCGATCAGAGTAGAAGCCGCACTTGAAAGGGCCAATGTAGCGGTTAGTTCGGAGGCTGGTTCGCTTGTCGTGCTAATTAAAAGGCAAGTGTAAAAATATAAGGTGCGCGGGCGGCGGGTCGTGGGCAGCGTGGGAACGCTCCAAATATTCGCAACTCGTTTTTTTTTACCAACGACCGCGTGTCGCCTGCTCGACACTGGATGCCAATTTAAATAACTTTATGTGGTCAGAGACCAACATATTTCTTGTGTTACCCCGAAACGATTCTAAGCATCACACATATTTTTCATACAAATAACTCTTAATTAATTAAAATTCAAATTTATCTGGGGCTATTCCTTTAAGAAATGTAACCGCATTGGATTCGTTCGCCCGAGCTTAGCCTTAACAATTTTCATTAAAAAACAACCTTTACTTAAGTTTTTTGCATTTTGTACAGATCTGTGTTTCTAATAATCTTCAAACGTTGTGTGAGATTTTATTAAAACGAGTGTTAGCACACACGATCACACATACACATGTACTTACTGACTAGTGGCTTAAATTAATTTTCCTTTCTTTTCATGCACCTCGTAAGAGACACCCACGGTGCGGTCCAGCGTCTGCGATACATGAAATGTTATGACATTGGAAAAAAGAACTAAATAGACGCAGTTATTTATGACCAATACATAAATTTCATTTAAAGTCTTATTCAAGATAACATGAAAATAGTTTACTGTAAAATTGATTTAAAACAATTAGTTGCTGTTGTCGGCAAAGATATAGTTAATATATTTATGTGCCGATTGTCGATTAGCACGGATAGAGGAGGCCGATATCTCGAAGGCTGTACGAAATGTACTAAAACTAAGCTTCAAGATAGTTTATCCATTCGTTCAATAGTTCATTATCGCTGCGAGTTTTACAATTTTGAAATTTTAGAATTGGTCCAAGTTACGCCACTAATGAGATGTACATTTGAAGATATCTCGCGGCCATTACATTGCTTTTAACGAGCTGTTTTAATTGGCTACTATTTGTCATGTGCTCATTAATTGTGTCGTTCTGGCGAATGTGGCGACTCATCCGCGTGCCTGAGTGTCAAATATCAGAGCGTCGTTTCCATTTATTAGTATTATCCTTGGTCGTCCACGCAACACGACACGAGACAAGGTGTGAAGCATAGGTGAATAGGCCTTTTAATAACGTGTGCCGATGACGCCGTTTAAGTCTTTTATATGAATATGTTTTTATACTTATTACTTACTATTTATAACTGCCTTCCGAACCAGTGGCAGTCTGAAAATTGACGATTCAAAAGTGTCTTTATTAAGACCTCCTTGAACAAAGATATTTTAAGTTTGAGTTTACATAACAAATAAAGCAGAAGGAAGTGAATCGATCAGTCTACGAAAGGGCGTGTTGAGATTGTTCAGCTTCATACAAATAATAAACGGGATGACCTGATAAGGAGGATAGTACAAGGCGAGTGTGGATGGTGGGGCGTGGCTGCCAGACCCACCACACTTTTCTTGAACAGATTCAAAATGTTCTGCAAATGGACAATTCTAAAGCTCCCAAAATCATCCTCCACGCTAAATGAATGTGTATGAATAGCAACAAAAGCCTTTTTGTGTTACAAATAGAATCAAATGTGTTTTGTAGAAAACTTCCTGCTATCTTGTGCTGAGTAGTAGAGACGTAGCAAGAAGCAAGGCGACGATGTTATCAGCCTTATGAATGTTATCGCGACATTCGCGTCTATTCTGTATGCTGCACGACTTTTAATTGATAGGAATAAAGTGTTTATGTCATATCTTTACTCAGTCGGATACTCAATGCTGATCGGCCGAGAGAAGAAGCTCTCGGATCGTTACTCTGCCTTGATATTACCGTAAGCACTAATGACATCTCTTCTTCCCGTTCTTGCAAAATTTAAATCAGTCTCCACGTGACCCCGGAGCAGAAATCTTTCCAGAGCGTAAAGATCGCTTGATATAATAAATGTCTATAGACCTCCAACATCTGGGTTTTCCGTATTTTAAGTTCTTTAAAATTAATTTGTTATTAGTCGTATCTAAGAACACATCTCTAGCGAATGAAATTATTTAAATTTTAATTATTCCTCTAAATGTATAATGATACCACTCCTTAAAGCCGCACTCACAATACGAGCCAATTAAAACTTATTTATTGTTATTATATGTAACTAGAGTGACTTAGTGGAGTAATGCATTCTGAAAAAGGCACAAGCTGGTATCGTCGAAGGCTCCGTCTCCATCGTAAAATCATAATATATTTGAAAGCGCAAAAAGTGTTTGAATAGTGGTCGGATGAGGGCCGCGAATACGAGCAAAAATGAGCACAATGCGACGCGGACAAACACACAAAAAGCTCTCTTTTAATATCAGCCGCGCACTTGCAGCTCGCCGTCATAAACATCATGTTTTACAGTTCTTACTACTTTTGTGGGATCTGCTTTATTTTGATTTATTAGCGGCCGCCAACTAATTAAACTGAACGGGCTCACACCACCGCAACCTGTCTTTCGACAGGCGCACATATGCGTGAGAATTGGTCACACAGGCAATGATTGGTTACAGTTTCATGATATTCTGTCACCTATTAAGTTAAACATTCGTTTCCTCGGCACTGTATAGAATCCGTACGTAAACAAAAAATCATTTTCTGTCGCTCTGTTGAGCACGACTGTGCTTCATGTTTGAAACTTCTCACCGAAAATAATATTTTTACTTCGAGTATCGTCCGATGAAGATTGAGTCTTTGGAAATTGGAACTTGATTAGGTAGTTTTGTAGTAAAATTATAGAATTATATTTTACTACTTAACACAATATTAATTTAAATACTCAGTTACATTTCTAAATTAAATTTTAAAAAATGTAGGTACTGTAATACAAATTATTTGGGCGAACAATTAATTCGCCGTGTATCGTATTAATGAGACAACAATAAGCGAGTCACGTCCCCAGGATGGGGCATGGGGGAAGTGGGGCGAAATCAGGAATGTAGCGAAGAAGCGGCGCAGATCGTGATTAAAACAATTCCTGCAATAAGTCAACAATCACCGGTTTACAAAAAGCTTCGCCTCCACAGTGCACAGGACGGGCTCTCACAATTCTGCCGAACTTCAAACACACGGAATGCAATCGATGCGATCCAGGCTATTCCTTTCCTGCTTTGAACTTTGGTAATGTCCCTTATGTTGCACTATATTTCTGTGGAGCATGGTAACTTTAATAATCCCATTTGGATTGGGGTGGTGCTACTGCATGCCCCAAGCTAAGTGGCGGTTTTGTCGGAAATGAATGACTGTGCAGAATCTGTGCACTGTTAGTGTATCCCTGGTTCCTCTCGCATCCCGCGCGGGAACCAGTTGGTGGCTGGCGGCGGCCAGGGGAGGGGGAGGCACCTGCGTCGCGAGGCCGACGACCCCACGCCGCGCCGCGCTCTCGAACCCTACATTATTTCGCTACCAAAGGATACGCCACCCCCAATTTTCGTATCAAATAGTCCAGAAAGGATATGTGGAGCCACATAGCACGCCACCCTAACGAGCTTGACTCAATGCAATGGAGACGCGAAGGAACCGTTTTTTGGTAATCATTTTATACACCGGAGGGAGCGTGACTCGACTCACAATCGACACCTCTTTGTGAGAACTGCCTGTTTGCGCCTATTAAACCACTTTTTGTTTGCTCCTTTTCATTTGACAAAGTATACATTCTTTATAACGAGAGAAGGTTTTGGAACACTTATGGAATGACCTACCTAGAGTTAGAGACGAT
Organism: Leptophobia aripa; assembly: GCA_951799465.1. Taxonomy (NCBI): domain Eukaryota; kingdom Metazoa; phylum Arthropoda; class Insecta; order Lepidoptera; family Pieridae; genus Leptophobia; species Leptophobia aripa. Next base: position 7,824,847 of record OX637271.1, read on the forward strand.
TTATATATCGGAGATCGTGACGCAATTTTTTTATACTTACGAGAGCTTTTGTGATAGTGCCCCACATACTTTGAAAGCAATCTTTAACTAGTAATTAATTGTTATGAGCGTATTGCTTATGATCAGTGCTTCTAGAAGGTATTGAGATGGGACTGCGCCTGAGCATTCCGCAGAGAACATATTGTCATAATGGGAAATAATTTCGTTTTCGTGGCGTGTAATCGAATTTATTAACATCCAGTGAACGAATCAAATGGTATCCACAAAAACTGGCTCCGGCGGCCGAGGCGGGGCAAGGGGCGGGGGGAAAGGGGGGAGGGGACCGTCAATTCAATTAGCGCACACAATGAGGAGCTATTTAGTTGCGATGACTTTCGTATTACGTAATAATAACTTTTGTGTTTGATGCCATATACTTTTCACTGGTAAATTGAGTCTATGACTTTTTTTAAGGTTGTATGAAAAACATAATAATTCGGTCGACTGAAGAATTTAAGTTGTATCTCTGTAGGTACAAATAGAACAATTTGAGCGTTAAAGTATGTTTCAAATGAGCGAATCGTTGAATATCTTAACAGTTAAAGGGGAATTGTAAAAGCCCGTAAGTGACGTAACGTGTTGACCGCCACGTGAAATGGAGTGCATAAAAAGCCTAGAGGCGGTGAGGTGCGCGGGCGCAATTAACCGGCGGCCGCACACAGGTGCGCCCGATCTCTCACGAATATTCATAACACCGCTTTTTGTGTGTAACATATCCTTGTGTTTTAGCACCTTTTTTGTAATCGACGTTCGTTTGCATAAATTCCTGGCAGTTTCTGTTTGATCTGCTTAATTAAGTTATTACTGGGGAGTTCACGATTTATTCTAAACTGAGTAGTTGTGTCGGAAGTCCAACTGCGTTGGTGTAAATGTATGTTATTTCGAAATGATTAACATTGCTATCAGGACGCGGCACGCGCCCGATTGTACTATCTTTTGGCTAATTCTAAATCGCAATTAAAACGAATGTTAATTTATCATAAATAATATTAGTATATAGTTTGTGTTGTTATAACATTCGCCACGTACTTACTCTATATTCATATCGATTTTTTACTACTTCCGTACGTACATGAGACATGGGCAATAATATCCCGAGTGTACTGAGTTTAGAGAATCCGATGAGACCAGTTTCTACTTTTTGCCGAAATCTCCGCATCGCACATAAATCTTGCGCTGATGGGACAACCTCTAACCGAGGGGCAGGGGGGCGATGTCTCAGAGGCTTATTAAAATAGTTGAGGCAAATCGCGGAGACAACTCGTGAGAATCGCACGCTAATTAAGTATCTAATGACTTGATACTCGTAGACCTCTCTCCCTTCTCATAGGTGGCCTTGCTCTCCGTCAATACTTTGATCTCATCAAAATATTGACTCGACTATTGACAAGGTTGTTACACTCTTTGGACATTACAGCAAGCAGTCTTTTTGGTCTAGCTAGTCTAGGTCTATTTTTATTTGCAAAATAAACTAAATTATAGGTGTTCTGAATAGGCATACGTGCGGATGCCGGATGCAAATCAGACTCAGCGCTCATCTCAAGTGTGCCCTACAGTAATTGTATAATCTCTATTATTAAAGAATTGTGTCTGTAATCAAACAAAGTGCTGACATTAATCCTAATTGGAATAAAGTTTTATTTTAAATAAATAACACGAATTGCGTTTATTGTTATCACTGTTTTAAAATTAGGTACGATAAGTGGACAGTTTATAATAAGAGACGCCTGTTCCGTCAATTCAATGAACTGGTAAACACAATTCTCCATACGGTTATCTTACACCCCTGTGTCTTGCATCTATGATATAAACATATTTAATTTATATGGGATTTAAACCTTTTTGGAGGGTTATTATTAGCAGTTATTGTGTGATGTAATGAGCAAGTGATAAGCGGCACTGTGTCAGTGTGTTTGTCCGCTATCGCCCGCCCACGTTACGATATTGCACTTGCCTTGTTGTAGGAATTGTGAAATTTAACAACTAAGCTAGTAGAAACTACAATACTTTAAAACAATAATTAAATACAGATAGATAGCTAAGTTCTTGGCAGAAGAACCGCCTGGATACCCTCCACAAATGATGTTGAACTTTTAGGTTAAAAAAGCCACCTCGATGTATTTACTGGTTCTGTCCTTTGCCCACTCGAGTATCGCAAATTATAATTTCTCTAGTGTACATAGACATACGAAACAAAGTTTGTTGGGCCTTCAGCGGTCAGCAATGATCTCAAGATAAAATTACGATTGTGATTAGCTTTGAGATCCCTAGTACGGAGTGCAATCACTCGCGAATTAGCCAAGCAACTGCAGATAATTCATCAAATTACGTGGCGATGCATACGCGATGCAATTTACGAGATGCCCTCCTCCCTCGACCGGTACTCCCGGCCTTTGGTCGTGCGTTTGTCTCCTCGCCGTGAGAGAGATTCCCAATGAGATGAAGTGATCGTTCGTAAAGGCGGGGTCCCGCAGCGAGACAGATTGCACTCCGCCGCAATGATAAATATTGTGGGTTCATACCTCTTGCAGAGTGGCTTCGATAACTCACAACATACTCCTCTTATTGATAAATATGTAAGCATTTTTTGGAGAAACTGACTTTTACACTTTATTTACCATAGACCTACTTACTAATTAGACATTGCATAATAGGTATAAAGGGAGGCAGAAAAATACATTTAACTTCCACACCCACAGTCTCAGAATCTCCTGGTTCTTTCACTGTTTTTGGAAGACCCATGATTTGTCATTGAATTTATGCAATGAGATTAAGTATTAGTTAAATATCCAACACGACTCAAGCGAGACTTAATTAAACCGTTCTGCTCGGAGCTTAAGCCCTCAGCGTCGACCCGGCGATACCTGATTTCTGGTTTTATTTCCCTTGAACTTCGTAATCAGGATCACGATACATTCCAGCCTCATTATTCACCATCTTTTTATGCTTTTTGTATGCATTCGTCTGATACGGATTAAATGCCATTAACAACGCGTGATTAACAAAACTGAGTTTACTGCGGGTGTATAATTAAAAAATATATTTTATTGATATTCTAGTGTTAGTTGATATTAAAGCAACAGGCGGCCATAACACTAACACGCGACCTCTTCCAGGCAACCCACAAAGGGAAATTTAAAAAACGCGCAAAAGGCGTGAACCTCACAATGACACATATATTCCAATAGTAAAGCAAGGAAAAATAACTTTATTAAGAAGAGAAAAGATGTTATAATGATAATGATGAGGACGATCGGCAATAGTCAGGGAGGGAAAATTTTGTCATGATATTTATTAATCAGCGTTACGTTATAAACGTAACGTTATGGCTTACATCAAACGCTTATAAGGATGAGAGCGATCGCAACGGGAATCCATTGGCGGCCGATCCCGTAACACGTCGCGACGAAATCGATCACGTGTCGACGTCAAGTCACTCACGTTTCGATGCTTTACAAAATAATAAGCTATTCCGCAGTGAACGCTTGCGCAGCTCAAAAGCCGCGTGGAACCGTAGAAAACGGACGCCCAAACATGCTCCACTCGAAATAGGAACAGAAGTCCTCTATGGCGCATCTCAACCCGACAAGTACGCGGCACAGATGGTACAGATATAATAACGTCAGCGACAGTTGCTATCAATTATAATTTACGAGCGACACTTGTGCCCTGCGCCCGCGCACTCGCACTGTTGTACGCCGAGGGGTTACATTGTGTGGCGCTAAACGGTAATGATCCGCTCGTTATCATGTATATTGTACTGTTTGCTTATGGCGCAGGTTTGCGTGGCCAGATGGGCGCATATTATTTTTAATATTTGAGGACTCTCACAATTAAGGAGACTCTGGATCGTTTCAAATATATCTATTTATGTTCTTACAACTCAGTCAATAAAATGGCGTAAACCTGTTTCGCGGCTGTTGTCTCTATTTTCAAAACTCCAATCTACTGATGAACAAATCCATCGATGGCTAACGTTGGAATATTGTCGGAGGTCAGTTTGATGTTGATTTACATAGATAAAGTTTTTTTTAATTTGAAAAAAATCATTTGCTAATTTTTTGTATGTGCTAAATACATCAATGGTTGTATTTTTAATAATAATCAAGACACAACATAAAACCGACCTGTCAACACACACCATACACCCATGTACGCATACGTACTTATCTTTATGCAACAAAAAATATTATTATTATTATAAAAAGTGTTGTGAGCTCAAATTACCTAAAATATTTGCAAAACCTTTGCCAAAAGAGAAGCTTTTACCACGCAGTGAGTAATACTGAGAAGAACCTAAAATACTGCTTTCTCACAAACGTCAAAGAAACACGACTGACGTCACAACCAGCTCCTAATCGTCATCGGCCCTGGCGTATTTAAATGATCCAACTCGATTTCACGTTAAAGAGTTGCTTCACTTTTTATGAGGCCTGCCCTGGCTGCGACAACTTTGCATAAAGCGCCACGCTGTCTGTCCGTTCGCTAATACATGATAAACAAACAAATCTATAATGGAAAACTGCTAGTTATCAAGCCTAGCCTAGCTGCCATACAGTAGATGGTCAGTATTAAACAAGTTCTGATCTCGCTCTGACGTCAGGATCCCACGATTTATTTGTGATTTGAGATATATATTATTGAAAACACTGCGACACAAAACATTATGAAATTGCTCGAAATACAAAAAGCAGACTGGCAGGTCGCGATCGGGGCTCAATGAGAGGTTCTTGCTCCCATCTCCCGACTTAAGACCTAACCAGTTCCTGATCATTATTGCCTTGTTTCTAACATGTTGAATTAGTATTGCTCATTCTCATATTCTGTTTAAAAGTAATCGAAACTTTGATTCTAGTCAAAGTATTTGTTTAAAACAAGAAATTAGTAAAACGTCTTTTGACCGTACTTAAATGGATATTTGGATCGGATTATATGTACGAGAATTGACAAGTCCAATTGGTTAGAAAATGTGTTTGAAAGCGCGGGCATAGTGCAGAGTGCGTCGGCCCACCTGTTACTTTCGGACTCACGTTTTTTACGAGACCAGTTTTTTGAACAAACTTTGGAAGATAATTTGAGACTCGTTTTTTCAATAGTTAGTGTAAACATTCATTGGGGCAATGAATCTCCGTCTGTTTCTGTCCTCATTGTTGACTCTGGGCCTATCGACAGGTAGGTTGGCTTATTATATTGAACAGATTTATACGCGACATGGCATCGTCAGTTGTGAACATTTGTCAACTGCATCGCGAAGCTTCAATTAAAAACGTCTCTTATGGAGCGTGTGGGAAGCTAATCCTCACCGAATTAAGACATTGATGTATTGCGCTGGCCAACGTGTAATTATGCGAAATTAATTCCTAAAAGCGACTGTCAAAACTGATTTCACCTGTCACTGCGCACACGCACACACGCGCGAACCGGATCCTTTATGTTCGATCTGTTTTTGTGATTGGAAGCCCTGGTAGTCAGGTGTACCAAAAAGATGTAAATCGATACACAAATATCTTTCGCAACTAAGAATCTCTGCATTTTTATTGTAAGGATAAGGAAGCCTAAATGTTTGTTATTTCCTTGCAATATTCTTTTGTTCACACGTGAAGGTGGAGAAACATGGCAAAGGGTATGTTTACAAGCATACATATGTTGTTATGTATTGTAATTTTGTATTAGGATTCAGGTCTACAGTAACCCGAACTATGACTAAATAGGTAATATCTGTTAGTGTGTGTATCAATGTTTCTGAGAAGCGTCCGAACAGTTAGCAGTCCGCGCACGCGCAGCCGTGAGGGCACGCCGAGTGGCCGACACATTCCCGCTAAATCTCAAAGATTCGACTTCTACGCCTTATAACTGGAGTGTTTCCTAGTCCTAGCTTCACATTGATGCGTGCCTGTGACAAAGATATAATAATTGTATGTTTTTAACACAAAATATGACCGCGTCCTAACACCTAGGAGTGTGAAGTAACTATGTTTTTATAATAGATAGAGATTAGGTTTATGTCAGGTAGCTCTTAAGACGTATCCTGTTACAATACAACCCATTGATCCAGCAGAATGAATGAGAGATGTGCACCAGGTGGGAGTCACGAAGCGCCTGGAGCTATGTTCTCGACACGTGCTAACAACAGGTGCAGGCGCCATTTTAAATTATGAATACATTCAAATTTAACACAGTACATACGCGGCATTAATTAAGTTTACGCGTGTGAATTCGGTGGACATTTTGGGGGCTGTTGTTAGTTTAAACTATGAATACTAAATAAATAATGAGTTAAATCGAAAGCCGATAAGGGACACTGCGAGGGACTTTCGTGGCGGAGGCAGATGGTCGATAAGGCTCGAGACGTCAGCTCTATCTCGTGGATATCGGTTGACGGCGCTCATCTTGTTTAGTTTAATTAAAATCCTCGTAGAGCTAGACCTCAGCTCCCCGACGCGACGCCGAGGCATTTTAATTAAATGAGCCTCACCCACACCACATCAACACATAACCCACACACGCTCACTTAACTTTTAGGCAATTAAACATATTCTTTTGTGAACATAAATTGGCCGACGTACATACCTGATTCAACAATCAGCCACATATTAGTCTATCTAGACATCGACTCATTCAGAACAGTTAGCACCCCAGCAGGACTGCAAACAGGTACTTGTGTCTTTATATCCGTCAGTAAGGAAGTGACTTCACCAAGGTCACTAATATATTGGTCGATGTCGGTCAAATGAATAAAGATTAGGAGATGCGTGCGTTCAGGCAGGGTTAAAGGACAATGTTCGTGAAACAACCAACAACACAATTTAGGGGTACACCGGGCTGGCTCACGGCGGTGCAGGTGTTGGCGTGCGATGGTTGTCATTCTGCCGTTTGTGGCTGGCCTGCTCGTTGGCACCTTAAAGAACAGCAACAGGTCGCGAAAGCAATCGACATCGATGTAGCACTCGGAGTTTAGCGTGAGGACGGCTCGGGAGGGTGTAAGGCGGGTGGGCGGGGCGGACGCGGAGCCGCGAGAGAGCGCTCAGTCATCAGTGGCTCTCCGGGCCCCGCGGCGGAACGACGTGTGCTAGTGCCCGAGTGATTGTAGTGCCCCAACGAGTGCAGTGCCCGTGCGCAGTCAGTGTAGTGCCAGTGCTATGCGCGCGCGCTCCCGGCGCCGGCGCCCCGCGCCCCGCTCGCCCCGTTGACCCGATGAGCCCGCGCACACCGCGGCGCTCGCCGCTGCTGCTCGCCCTCGCCCTCGCCACCACGCTGCAAGTAGGTGTTCCATCCCCTGCCCTCACCCTACTACCCCATGCACCATGCAACAGTAGGCGAAATAAAAATTTCGACAAAAACACAACAAGTATGCATTACGTTACGATCAAATTAAAGAAATAACAACAAAAGGACAATAATTATTATAATAAAGTAAATGTAAAAATATATTATGTATTTTAAAAATAAGCTTTAACCGTGATCATGAGGAGCACGGGGTGTCTGGCAGCAATCGCGGAGAGCTGACCCTAGGTTTTCTTTGTGTTGTGTGTATGTTTTAAGAACTAGAAAAGAAATCAATTGAAATAATATTATTATACCCACAACTACCTTTTGGTATCAATATTTGTATGTGTGACCGTATTATAGCTTAAAAATTGTTGAATTAATCATAAAGCATTACAACAGAGCCTCATATATGAGACAATGATGGTCATAAAAAGGCAAGATGCCATTTGGCAATCTAATATGCATCATCGCAATGTTTAATTGAACTTAAAGTGAACATTAATTGGTGTGAGACGCCAGCGTTGTCACAAAAGCTTAATCCACTCGGTCACTGGTCTGCGTATCTTTTTTAACATTATCAATGAAACTTGAGAATTATTATTTAACAATGGCATCCTCGCAACGTCCATTTATCCCGACGGCTCGGCCGTTTGAACTGATATCACGAATTCAACACAATCATCACGAGTTAAACATTTTATATGAACTCTAAACGGAGATAAACTACGAATCTAAACTAAATACACTTAATACGCGACTCAGTGATTTGAGTAAAGTTTACCTAATTGCAGTAGGTAGTTCTTGGCGATTCCCAAATGATTTTGATATTGCACGCTAACAACTCGTTTGATTAATTATGCATGTATAGATGAAGAGGAGCCCGAAGTCCGAACACGTAGACGAACGTTCTGTTCAGTCGTTGACCTGACGAATGACTGCCTAATTGTGGTACTGTTACAATTGCGCGAAGTTGAGACAGGAGAAGATTCTCGATATATAAAACAAACAACATTCCTTTTTAGTACTCCACCTATACAAGATACGGCCCATATAGATGACCAAAGAACGAAAACAAGATAATAAGTGTTGGGAACGAATAATGGCGCGAGCGGAAATTAGTAATAGATAGCACGGACATTTTGGTGTATGTTTTTAATGATCTGGTATTCGCTTTCCTTTCTATATATGAGATGGACGCGCACCTAAACGCAAACACGGACTCGGGCCTCTACTTAAACAGAGCTGAGAGAATTAGCGGGATAATTGAAATAATTGTGGTCGGTTTGAGGAGTGACGCAGTGGAGGCTCAGTCTGTTTTGGTCTGAGAATGTGGGTCTAATGTCGTTGTTCCGGCGCAGCATCCGCCGTGCTTGGGAACCTCGCGCTCACACTTTCCTTCGTCCGCACTTAAATTCCTTGGCGCAGATCACTTTTGTGGTTGCTATTCGTTGCGTATCGTTTTGAGAATTCTCACAGGTTATAGAGCAGAGATTACTATTAAGCATGGCGAATAAACTAAACCAATAAACCAGCACTAAGATGCCCACTTCGCTATTTTTTCTGGATTTTGTGTGATAATGTAAAATCAATTACTAATTAGGTTGTTTAACAATAAGGAAAGAGTCATTTACACATTGAGATGTCGAACAGCAAGATGTCAAAATAACATACGAGGCCATTAAACTGTGACTGATCAGTTTTATTATGATATTTAAGACACCGTGCCTTTAGGCAAACAATTGTAATTCCTTCCAATATTTAATTTTAATTTATTTATATCACAAATCTTTGAGCTGTTCCACAATATAAACGCTTGATAAACGATGTCGCCAGTAATATCGTCGCATCGATTTCAGAATGTAATGACGGATAATGTTAAATTAAAAATAATAATTCTGAAATAAAGTACAATAAATGCTTATGCATATGCATTGTTTATTATTAGAAAAATTGCTACAAAAAAGTCAAAAAAGTATTCATCGCCCGTGTAGGTACATCGTAAATAAACAAAAAAATCTAAGTAATTATTAATTTATTACTTTGGTGGCATCATATTCGAGTTATATTCATAAGATTTATTTGAAATCTAATCAGAATCCATTTATACTTGTATAGATTACTTTTGAACGCACACTATAAATATTTATTGAAATTGTATTCTGTATGTTTGCAGTGTGCGGCGGGGGCGGGCGTGTTCGAGCTGCAGGTCCTGGAGTTTTCCAACTACCGGCTGCAGCTAGCGTCTGGCCGCTGCTGCGGCGGAGGAGAGCTCGCGACCATCGCCTCACCCACAGCATCCGCGCCTTCTGCATCCTGCGCTCGGCCGTGTCGCACGCGGTTCGCGCTGTGCCTCAAGGAATACCAGTCGGCGGCTGCGCCAGGAGCCTGCTCATTCGGACGAGCGGCCTCGCCCGTCCTCGGTACCGACTCATTCACGCTCGCCGACCCGCTCTACACCCTCGCGCTGCCCTTTTCTTTCCGTTGGACGCGCTCCTTCACTCTCATCCTGCAGGCTTACGACGATTACGACTACGCGGGCGGGGTGGACGGCGAAGCTGGGCTCATCGAGCAAGCGTGGTGGTCCGGGATCGTCGAGCCGGGAGCCGAGTGGCACGCTCTGAGGCACGCCGGTCCCGCCGCCGCGTTGGCCTACCGCGTGCGTGTTCTGTGCCAGCCCAACTACTACAACACTACCTGCACCAGCTTCTGCCGGCCTCGCGACGACAAGTTCGGCCACTACTCGTGCTCACCGCAGGGAGACAAGCGCTGCCTCCCCGGCTGGCAGGGGGACAACTGTGAAAACCCCGTGTGCAAGGAGGGCTGCCACCCGGCGCACGGGCGCTGCGATCGGCCCGGAGAATGCTTGTAAGTGTCATCCACCTCACCCACCACCTCAGTGAGGAGAATTGTTGAAAATTAATTCATTACATGGAAACACCTAAAGCAGTGAAAGTAACGAGCACAATCGTAAGATGAAGAAAGGTTTCAACGGACTACGTTGATGCAAAAATTTATATTTAATAAATATTCATTCAAAGTTTTCAATTGAGCAATAGTATTTTTTTTTAAATTCTAATAATTAATTAATTACTAGTGAGCCAGATTTGGTTGAAACAACTGACTGTAAATTTCTTGAATTCAATAAATAATCACTGCGCAGATGTCGACCGGGCTGGCGTGGCGATCTGTGCGCGCAATGCCAGCCTTATCCGGGCTGCAAGCATGGCTACTGCAATGGCTCCTCCTGGGACTGTACTTGCGACACCAATTGGGGTGGCATCCTTTGCGATCAAGATCTTAACTACTGCGGCACACACGAGCCGTGCCAGCACGGCGGCACCTGCGAGAACACCGCGCCGGATCAGTATTTGTGCACGTGCGCCGAGGGCTTCTCGGGCGCCGACTGCGAACGTGTCGACAACCCCTGTGCGCCACAGCCTTGCGCACACGGCACCTGTGAGCTCAGCGCCGCCACCACTGGCTTTACATGTGTCTGCGAGCGTGGCTGGACAGGCGTGCGTTGCGATCAAGATGCGGACGACTGTGCCTCGATGCCTTGTCTCAATGGTGCTCTCTGCCACGACCGTCTGGACGCTTTCCAATGTGACTGCACACCTGGCTGGCGCGGCCTCACCTGTACGGAGGACGTAGATGAATGTTCTGAAGTCCACGGTGGCCCTGAGGGTTCTTTGGGCCCTTGTGTCAACGCAGCGGCCTGCAACAACACGGTCGGTGACTACTCTTGCACCTGTTTGGCTGGCTGGACGGGCCGCGACTGCGAGCTTAATGTGGATGACTGCACTGGCCAGTGCCTCAACGGCGCCACATGTATCGATCTCGTCGACGACTTCCATTGCGCGTGCGCAGCCGGTTGGGCGGGCCGCACTTGTGCCGAGGACGTCGATGACTGCGCCCCTAGACCTTGTCGAAATGGTGGCGAATGCGTAGATCTTCTCGACGCTTATCGCTGCATATGCCCCGTTGGATTCTCAGGCGTGGACTGTGAAGTTAGTGCCGTACCGTCATAACTTTTTAGTAACAATTTCACTTCTTTTTCATCTAACCCGCTTAATCCAACATAACATTCCTCTACAGCCGCAACTAATTCACTAAACGATCTCTGCTTCTAGCTCGCTTCCTGTATGGGACGGTATTTTCCGGTGAGTCACTATCCTGTACCGAAAATGTGCTATACTAGTTGCACAATTGCAAGTTATGTTGTCTGTGTGCAGGACGATCGCGACCACTGCGCCGGCTCCCCGTGTGCCAACGGCGCTCCTTGCTACACGGCTCAGAGCGACTATTATTGCCACTGCGCCCCGGGCTGGACTGGAAAGAACTGTACTCAGCACGTCGTGCCGCCTCTACTGCTTAAAGAACCAAACGAGTGCCTTCCGAATCCCTGTCAAAATAACGGCAGCTGCACCAGTGGTCCTGGAGGCGTTTCGTGTGTTTGTCGAGATGGATGGACCGGTAAGGGTCGTGATAGCTTTAGACGAACAGATTCACTACTTCTTTACTAAGAACAGTAAAGTATAAGTTAGTCAATGCGGACTTGCAGGGGACAAGTGTATGAAAATGGTGGAAGCAGTTTGCTCACCTCCTTGCGCCAACGGCGGTTCCTGTGTTCTTCTGCCTGCGCCGCTGAATGAAGCGCCCCGCGCCCGCTGCGTCTGCGCCCCAGGCTGGGCTGGGCCCGCTTGTGATCTGCCCCTCGCTGCTCCGGTAATGTTAAAATTTCTTATAATATATATAATGTAACTGTATAATAAAATAATTTCCAAACAGTACTAACTAGTCATTGATTTATTTATTTAAAGGGCTCTCTAACAATAGACAATAGACGTACAGAATCTCAAAGATAAATTCCTAGAACTAAAACTCAAAATGCGTATGTTTATGCAAAACACTTCGTGCTTACCTAATGATGAGAATTGACCAAATAATTGACTTGCAGGTAGTTCCCGCCGCAGGACCCTGTCCGTGCCTACACGGTGGCTCGTGCGTAGCGGTCGGCGGTGCCTGGGCCTGCGCATGTCGCAGTGGATGGGGTGGCGCACGCTGCGAAATCCCCGCCGACGCCTGCGTCTCCTCCCCCTGTCGCAACGGAGCACGATGTGTCGGCGGAGCTGGTTGGTGGGCGTGCGAATGCCCGTCGGGTTGGGCTGGCCCCGACTGCAGTGCTCCAGCTTGCCAACCTGCCTGCCCGCCCCCATCGCTGTGCGCGCCCGCCGCAAGCGCGGCGCATTGCCTGTGCCCCGCCCGGCCGTCGCACGTTGCACGCCGGTGCTTAGAACGTAAGTCAAAGCCAACTCAAAAATCCGCCTCCGCCAATCTTGAACACGGTGTTCTAACTTTGAAGTTTCTTTTCTAGTAATCGCCGGCCTTGGAGAAGACAGTGAGACGAGAGAGGAGAGTCGAAGAGATGATTCCGAGCAGACGGCGGCAAATGGTGTGGGTGAGGCACCCGGCGCATGCGGTACAGAGAATGGGACGTGGTGGTGGGGCTGCAATGCGTGCCGATGTGCGCTCGGTGAAGCGGTCTGCACGCGGCTATGGTGCGGAATGGCCGACTGCCTAGCGCCAGGTGCACTAGCGTGTCACACTGACGAAGTCTGTGTCCCGGCGGCCCCCGCGCTCTGTCTTCGCCCGCCCTGCGCCCCATTAGGCGAATGTCGGCGCGTAGCGGGCAGGCGCGTGGAACCACCCGCTTTGCCCGCCCCGGCCGCCTGCTGGCCTGGCGCGCGAGGTCCGCTTCCACCGGGGTGCGCGCGAGCTGAGTTGCGGCTCGCTCGTGAACGTCTGACGCCGGGCGCGCATGTTGAGAGGGCGTGCGGAGCGTTGCGGCGGGCGCTAGCGGCAGCCCTCACCGATCGTTCTCCCCCTGCGCCGCCCGTCACTCTTCTTTGCGACCTCGCCGCAGACGACGACGACGCCCTCGATTTGGCACTTGTAAGTTTTATTTTTGTAAGTTTAATACTTTATTAACTATACTTAATAGTATTCTAATAATCGAATCTATTCTTCTCAGTGGGCCGGAGAAGATGACGGCCGAGAGCCGCCGACCGAAGACGAGGCGAGCGCTCTCTCAAGCGCCGTCAGGGCCCTCAGTGAACTGGTGTCTCGTCGCCGCCTCACCCATCATGCGCTACTCGGCGCCGCTCTTCGCCTTCGCCTGTCAGCCGTAACGCCACCGGCCTCGCCCGCCGCCCCCGCCGCTGCGCCGCAGCCGTCAACCGGTCCTGCGCTGCTCGTCCTAGCTGCCACCGTTCCGCTGCTGCTGCTCCTCGGCACCGCCACGGCGACCGCGTTGCTGGTGAAGCGTCGTCGGATCGCTGCTGCTACTGAAGAACGCACGAGACGCCACGACGAGGAGAAGTCCAACAACTTACAGAACGAGGAAAATCTGCGGCGGTACGCGAACCCCCTGGGTGGGCGAGGTGAGGCGGAGGCGTTGCCACGCGCGCACTCGCTGTACAAGGCGCAGAACGCGGACGCGCGGAACAACGCTCCACCTCGCGACAAAGAGCTCACAAAGCGGCCGCTTCCGAGCCCTGACGCGCCGCCCGTCGCGAGGCACCCGCCCCCCGAGAGATTAACCGTACTCGTATGAGTAACTGGAACATCTATACCTCGGAGGAGGTGCACTACCTTTATTCTGCCATTAGCCGTAACATCATAACTGTTCTATATTTAAATATGTGATGAGAGCGGAGAACCTTTCTGGCAAAGTTGCGTCAAGACAGAATCGAGGTGAGGCCGTTTGCACCCAAATGCGTGTAAAAAAAGTATTTATTGAAATTGTGTGATCGTTTTTGTAAATATTATGAATTTTTGTAAATAATGTTAAATAGCTTAAGGATCTGAGAGTAATGTGAATTTTCATTATGATTACTTTTTAAGAGATGATGTAATATTTTTTTGTAAAAAAGGTTGTAAAATTTTGAATGAACCAGCCAGAATGTTTTAATAAAAGATTGAAATATTTTCAAGTGATTTCTTCTAACGTACAGTAAATTTTTCTTTTGTATTAAATTCTGATAATACATCTAACCTCTACAATAACTACAATAACTTCTCGGAATCTTATTAAAACTAGTAATGTTTAAATTGTCATTCGCGTGACCAAATACTTACAACTTAGGCAAAGCGTATACGCAACATGAAATTTAAGTTTGGTTTATTTATTTTTCGTCTACACTAGAAATTACTAAGAAATAATTTATATGGCAAATCAATAATTGCCGGTTCGGCTAGTCGTAGATACAATTCTATTATTAATAATAGACTTCTATAAAATACTGTATATTATAGAGTTAAATAGAGGCCCAGGGCGAATGCCGCCAGTTAATGTTGGAAAGACACACAATGTAAGCTCTAAATGTCATCGATACTAAATGACGATTACATTACAGTACTATTTCGAAACTAACGAAGGAGATAATTGCCTGATGTTTTAGAGAGAGAGTCGTAAACAGTAGGAATGGAACAAGACCAGTTGTTTACCAGTAGTGTTTGAAAAAATACGTTTAAAGGGAGTGGCATGCTCAATGACTTAGCCTCGAGGGATTTCAATGCATTGCTTTTTCCGAATTGCGGCTAAACGGAGATTATAATTCTTCGCATTTCTTCTCAGTGTAGCAAATTTTTGTTTTAAATTCAATTCAAAGTCATTTGGCCATTTTCATTATTACAATTGAGTTGTATAGAATCAAAGGCAGCTTTCTACACTTAAGCTAATATTCGGTAAAATAAAATAAAAATTCTCCTAAAATGTGCAACGGATGAATAATACATGAACTATAATTATAATCTATCTATAAAAGAAGTAGATAATGTGATAAAGCTTAAAAATAAGCTATTAACAACCTTTTTTTATTACGATAGTACCTAACTCCCACAAAAGATTGCCGCCTTTGATTCTATACAATTCAATTATATTTAATGGCATCAGTGTACAGTCAGAATCATCTTTTGGCAAACTTAGTTTATGGTAAGATTTTTAGAGTTGATACATAAAAATAATTATTATGTTCGACTATCACATGTTCGACTATCACAATATTGTTTGATCATTTTATTTTTGTTAATTTCGGCAAATTCAAAGGTGTGGCCGCACACGTGCAGTCGACCCGGCGGCGTCTCTGCCTCGCAAGCGCAAGCCAATAGCCGTTGGAATTATGATGCTTGACCTTCAAGTCGTGTGTAGTCAGTGATAGTGTGACGTCGTGTTGTTTACGTCAGTTAATTAAAACAGACTCTTTTACCGTTTTAAAAAGTGGTAGAATATCTCTAATTAATTTACAAATAATGTGCGAGTGTGTGTTTGGAAAGAGATGGTGGACATTTAAACACGAAATGCCCTAATAAGGTACGTTTGAATAATTTGTATTTAAGTCAGTATTCTCAATAACGCCTAAGATGTTATTTTTTAATTCAATCCAAAGTTAAATAAAATGTACTTCTATTCGTTACACGGGCCCAGTATTGTAAAAGTACGAGTATGATGAAAGAAACATAACAAAACATTTTGTTTTTTAGTTTGGGTTTAACATAAAAATACTTAATGTAATTATTTGATGACTTCAACAATTCTATTTGAGATATAATATATAAAATAATTTTATTTATTTATTGATCAGATAGGTTATAAGCAAACTAGACTAAATAATCAGAAAGCCTTGTAACAATATATTTTTTAATACAATGCTTAAGATTTAATTAATTTAACAAGTACATACTTATAAATACTTATGAGAAGTACTTGAATTGTTCAGTGACAGAATGATACTTCTACCTGTGCAGGATATTATTATAAAGATTCTAGTCCGAATATTTAATCATAATAGAATATAAAGAGTTTTAGTTAAATTATAATAACTTCCATACATCAACATTCAATCATCAAAGATTCCCTAATTATACGAGTATACTTAAAATAGGTTCAAAAATAAAAATAAAAAACATATATTTGTTATAAAATGATTAATTGACCATTTTGATATATTTAGGTGTTGGAACACATGTTGCCATGGGAAGTCCATCTTCAAGAGGTGAACAACATCACCTCCGTCTCCTTAAGCTCTTTTTAAGGTAAGTTAAATATGATAAAACAAATTAAACCAAAATATTACATCTTGAATCTGCACATTTGTTGACAGTCCGACAGAACTAAGTTTGCCAATCCACAAGGTATAGATTGAAGCTGAAATTAGGTCTTAAGTTTTGAATAAGTTGAAATACTATTGATATTAAAAACAAGAGGGAGCTAAATACCAAAAGTATTATTTCAAATACCATAAATATTATTAAGCGCCACCTATTCAACAGCATAATAACTACGATATTATTGTGGGTTCTGCCCTCATGCTTTCCCAAATTTGACAAACGCAATTAAAGTTCACACACGTTGTAATGCGTAGCTTGTGGAAAAATTCTTGATTGGATAATTAGTATTTATCAAATAAGTGATAAAATTTCAAATATAGACGAGATTATGTTTGTTACAGAAAGCCAGAGCTAGATGGCGTAAGTGTAAATTTTTTTTTCTTTAATCCTACGCGATACTCTTTTTTTTTTAAAAATATAAATAAAGATCGTCCAAGGTAGGTAGGTAGGTAGGTAGGTAGGTAGGTAGGTAGGTAGGTAGGTAGGTAGGTAGGTAGGTAGGTAGGTAGGTAGGTAGGTAGGTAGGTAGGTAGGTAGGTAGGTAGGTAGGTAGGTAGGTAGGTAGGTAGGTAGGTAGGTAGGTAGGTAGGTAGGTAGGTAGGTAGGTAGGTAGGTAGGTAGGTAGGTAGGTAGGTAGGTAGGTAGGTAGGTAGGTAGGTAGGTAGGTAGGTAGGTAGGTAGGTAGGTAGGTAGGTAGGTAGGTAGGTAGGTAGGTAGGTAGGTAGGTAGGTAGGTAGGTAGGTAGGTAGGTAGGTAGGTAGGTAGGTAGGTAGGTAGGTAGGTAGGTAGGTAGGTAGGTAGGTAGGTAGGTAGGTAGGTAGGTAGGTAGGTAGGTAGGTAGGTAGGTAGGTAGGTAGGTAGGTAGGTAGGTAGGTAGGTAGGTAGGTAGGTAGGTAGGTAGGTAGGTAGGTAGGTAGGTAGGTAGGTAGGTAGGTAGGTAGGTAGGTAGGTAGGTAGGTAGGTAGGTAGGTAGGTAGGTAGGTAGGTAGGTAGGTAGGTAGGTAGGTAGGTAGGTAGGTAGGTAGGTAGGTAGGTAGGTAGGTAGGTAGGTAGGTAGGTAGGTAGGTAGGTAGGTAGGTAGGTAGGTAGGTAGGTAGGTAGGTAGGTAGGTAGGTAGGTAGGTAGGTAGGTAGGTAGGTAGGTAGGTAGGTAGGTAGGTAGGTAGGTAGGTAGGTAGGTAGGTAGGTAGGTAGGTAGGTAGGTAGGTAGGTAGGTAGGTAGGTAGGTAGGTAGGTAGGTAGGTAGGTAGGTAGGTAGGTAGGTAGGTAGGTAGGTAGGTAGGTAGGTAGGTAGGTAGGTAGGTAGGTAGGTAGGTAGGTAGGTAGGTAGGTAGGTAGGTAGGTAGGTAGGTAGGTAGGTAGGTAGGTAGGTAGGTAGGTAGGTAGGTAGGTAGGTAGGTAGGTAGGTAGGTAGGTAGGTAGGTAGGTAGGTAGGTAGGTAGGTAGGTAGGTAGGTAGGTAGGTAGGTAGGTAGGTAGGTAGGTAGGTAGGTAGGTAGGTAGGTAGGTAGGTAGGTAGGTAGGTAGGTAGGTAGGTAGGTAGGTAGGTAGGTAGGTAGGTAGGTAGGTAGGTAGGTAGGTAGGTAGGTAGGTAGGTAGGTAGGTAGGTAGGTAGGTAGGTAGGTAGGTAGGTAGGTAGGTAGGTAGGTAGGTAGGTAGGTAGGTAGGTAGGTAGGTAGGTAGGTAGGTAGGTAGGTAGGTAGGTAGGTAGGTAGGTAGGTAGGTAGGTAGGTAGGTAGGTAGGTAGGTAGGTAGGTAGGTAGGTAGGTAGGTAGGTAGGTAGGTAGGTAGGTAGGTAGGTAGGTAGGTAGGTAGGTAGGTAGGTAGGTAGGTAGGTAGGTAGGTAGGTAGGTAGGTAGGTAGGTAGGTAGGTAGGTAGGTAGGTAGGTAGGTAGGTAGGTAGGTAGGTAGGTAGGTAGGTAGGTAGGTAGGTAGGTAGGTAGGTAGGTAGGTAGGTAGGTAGGTAGGTAGGTAGGTAGGTAGGTAGGTAGGTAGGTAGGTAGGTAGGTAGGTAGGTAGGTAGGTAGGTAGGTAGGTAGGTAGGTAGGTAGGTAGGTAGGTAGGTAGGTAGGTAGGTAGGTAGGTAGGTAGGTAGGTAGGTAGGTAGGTAGGTAGGTAGGTAGGTAGGTAGGTAGGTAGGTAGGTAGGTAGGTAGGTAGGTAGGTAGGTAGGTAGGTAGGTAGGTAGGTAGGTAGGTAGGTAGGTAGGTAGGTAGGTAGGTAGGTAGGTAGGTAGGTAGGTAGGTAGGTAGGTAGGTAGGTAGGTAGGTAGGTAGGTAGGTAGGTAGGTAGGTAGGTAGGTAGGTAGGTAGGTAGGTAGGTAGGTAGGTAGGTAGGTAGGTAGGTAGGTAGGTAGGTAGGTAGGTAGGTAGGTAGGTAGGTGGTAGGTAGGTAGGTAGGTAGGTAGGTAGGTAGGTAGGTAGGTAGGTAGGTAGGTAGGTAGGTAGGTAGGTAGGTAGGTAGGTAGGTAGGTTAGGTTAGGTTAGGTTAGGTTAGGTTAGGTTAGGTTAGGTTAGGTTTTTTTTTTTTTTTTTTTTTTTTTTTTTTTTTTTTTTTAAGCTAATTGATCCTTAGAAGGGTTTTATAATGTGTCACTTATGTAGCTAATACATGTTATTTATGATTATTAAAATAAGAGCGACGGAAAAAGTTGTTGGCTATTGGATACCGTTCTTCTCCGTCGCTCTATTTTGTACAATAGACATTAAGCTATTTACATGGTTAATATAAAGGATGAAAAATAAATAAAATAATAATAAACAAAACGACGAAGTAGTTCTGGCTATGGGATACCATCCTAATTCGCTATTCTGTTTTTACAAGTTGTGAATAAGAGTATGGGAAAGAGTGGGGTGACGAAAAGGTTTTGGCTGTAAGATACCGTTCCTGTTCGAAACCCCTGTTTGTGTTTTACAAATTTGTGTTATGTTATATCAGTGTGAGTCTTAGTCGAAGCATGGACGTAGTGATTTTTAAGAGCAGTTGAAAACAATAAAAAAGAGAAAACTAATTAGAAAAAGAGTAACGTGCTAGCGTTGGAGTGTTTATGAGTTGAGTGTTTAGTGATTATCCATGGGTTTGACCTTGAGTGACACTGATATAAAATTGATTTGTTGATGTACATTGATAGACCAAAATAAACAGAAAAGGCAGATAGTTTAATCTGTATGTTGTTTATTGAGTGTTGTGAATAAATAAAAATGGGCAATTTTCTAAATATAAGTTTAAGAATTAAGTTGATTTTGGTCGATCAGTGAGTATTGTATGTGTCTAAATATAAAGTATAAAGGGTTTGATTTTTACTGAATTTACTGTGATAAGATTATACATAGGAATAATGTGGTTTGGAAATGAGCTTAAACAAATGAAAAAAATATAATAAATAAAAATGATGATAAACGAAAAATGGACCAAAGTGATTGTGTGAAAATATGTTGGAGTATTTGGAACTAGTTTTGCTTGAATTAAGAATTGGGATTCTTTTTTAATAGTTTAGGGGTTCTGTAATTTTAGTCCATTTTTGGTCCGTCACCCGTTTGTTAGAAGAGTTTTACAAAAAAAAAAATATATGTTAGAATACTGTTTTGAAGAAGTATTGATTCAAATGAGCTAAACATTTTTAATGAGAGTTTATGAATTTGAACTTTTGGTTTAAACATGTTATAATAAAAATGAGAAAGAATAATAATAATAAAATAATATAAAAAAAAAAAAAGGCCTAATGATTTGATTTGTGGATTTGTAGAGAAATAGAAATTAAAGTGAGCTGGATTTGGTGCTTCTATGTTCTTTGTGAATTCAAACAAACTTTTTCTTAACTAAACTAGGCTAATTTGAGAGTATACTAATGAGTGCTAAGTACAATGTTTACTAAGAGTAATGATTTATCCAAAATAGACTGAATAATATTAACCGGGGATGAGTCTTTTAAGTGAGAGTTGTGGTTAAATAATGTTTGACATAATAAAGTTGTTTGAGAATTTATATAGATTGAGTCTATTTTGGTCGGTCATTCTTCGTTTATAAAATTAATATTAACACTATCATTGCAAAAATATGGCTAAAATACTAATTGCGTTAAATGATTCTTATATACAAAGATAAGTTTATTCGAATTGACAAAGAAGTATAGATATCTTTTGGTTGAATGAAATGAGGGGAGAAAAGTAAGTAAAAATAAACTATGGCTGTGACGGTGGTGAGATGTGTGGTAGTGTATGGCTTTATATGTGTGTGTGTGTGTGTTCCTTATGTTATTTAAGAGTGTGAAGGTTTGCGCGAATTTAATTCAGACATAATTTATTTTCGACTCTACGCGTGCTCGCATGGCTCGGACTTTGGGGCAGGTTGTGCTGTCTGCGCGGTGTGTGGTGTCGGTTTTGGTGTTGTGTTTTTTATTGTGGTCCTTGCAGTTAATGCAGGAGGGGGTGGATGTGTCTGGTTCGGTGCAGGAGGAGGTGAAGTGTTCATCTCCGCATTTGGCGCAACTGGGAATGATTGATGGGCACCTACTCTTTGTGTGGCCGAACCCTTGGCATTGGCGACACTGAATGAAGGGTGAAAAGGTGTCGCAATGGACTCTCCTGTGGTCCAAGGCGACCCGTCCTAGGTCGAGGAATTTGCGCCATGCGGTGGGAGTGGTGTTTAAGACTACGTTATAGAGACTATCATTACGATTGTTTCTCTTAAATTTGATAGAAAATGTCTCGTTTTTCAGAGAGGGGTTTTGTTCTTTAATGGTGGTCAGCAGGTCTTTTTCCTCTAGGGACTTGTCGATTCCCTTAATGGTGATGAGGGGGTTCAGTCTCCTCTCGTCTTCGGCTTCTATACCCTCCGATTGGTTCAGTTTTGCCTTGGTGATGTTCTTGTGCTCCTCGCTTTCAAAAGAAAGCTTCAGTTTGACGTTTGAGAGCGGTGTGATTTTGGTGGGGGCGAAGCCGCACTCTCTGAAGTTTACCGCTTCTCGTACGTACAGGAGAAGTTCCTGTGTGGAGAAGCAGGGATCTCTGCTGACCACCAGTGAGGGGGCGGAGGGCGTTCTCGGTATGTCCGAGTTAGTTTTGGAGATAATCGTTGGGGGGGCCGGGGTCACTTTTTTGTGAATAGTAGGTTCTTCGCCGCCTTGTCTTGCCTTGTTTTGGCTGGCGGCTTCTGCGTAGGATTTGAGCTTAAGCTCAAACCTCTCTTCTCTCTGCTCCGCCTTTTCGTTTAGGGTTTGGAAAGTTTCCTCTATTTTCCCCAGACTCTTGTGTACTTCTTCCTGAAGTACCTTGGCGGTGTTGGAGTGTGTGCTGGAGAGGCTGAGCCGGCACATTTCCAGCTTCTTGTTCTCCTCCTCTAGTTTCTGAATTTGACGATTCAGGTTCTGGGTGAGGAGGCTGAGGGCTGTAATTTGTGCGGACTCAGCTGGGGGAGGCATTCTCTCGTCGGTGTTTTGTGTAGGGACACCCTGTGGCGGGACCCCTCTCTGTTTTGATTCTCCCTCGGCGTCTTTAAATAATTGGTGGAGTCGTCTCACCGCCACCGTGACCCCGGTTTTAATCTCGGTTTTGAGATTTCTCGACTCTGCTAGATGAGCGAGAGCTTTCATGAGGCACGATTTTGCCTCCTGCTCTCTCGAGGGTTTTTGTTTCATAGAAACAGTAGCATCGAGGTCTATCGTCTCGATGCTTTTGCGGGTGGTGGAGGGTTTGGGCTGCGGCTGTAAAGGGGCCGCGTTTACCCTTTCCGCTGAAGCGGTTTTAGGGGAGGTGGTTTTTTTGGCGGGGGGGGTACGGATGCCAAACATATTATTATATTATTTGAGAAAGATAGGTCGAGGTGTAAGGGAAGGTTTTAACAATATCGGACCTTCGAAACGGTTTGGGTTAAAACTACTTTGAATAAATTAATGAGGAACGATAATTGAATGAGACGTGTGTTGAGTCCTTTGGTAAGTTGTTTTATATATATAAAATTGCTTTATGAGCACTAATTGTTTCCTTTGTATTTGGTAATGACGAGCAAAAAAAATACAAAAAAAAAAAAAAAAAAAAAAAAAGGTCGTTCAAGGTCACGTCAAATTGCCAAAAACCCTAAAATAAAAAAAACCAAAGCTTCGCTTTGGATAAAAATTGTAACCGTGTGGTCAAGTAAATATATTATAATAATTGTGTAAGTGTGTAAATATGTGTGAATGTGTGTAAAAGTGTAAATATATTGATTTGAACAGACGCGGACAGTGACTATCAGAAAAAAACCAGCGACAAAAGAAATGAAATAAATGAATTTAAATAAATCTAGGACTTACTGGCTCGCGAAAAACTTTAAACAAATCAGAAGCACTACTTAGCACTGAGCACTTGAAACTTAAGGTCTCTTACAAAGTTCGTTTGGACGCACGAAGGAGAAGGCGGTGGTTGCACGTAACTGAATTATTGAACTTGATGAACTTGAAGAAACAAACCGAACGAACAGTTGTTAACTTGGTGAAAACTATAACTGGAACCCGGTATAAGATCGTGTGACTGATGCGATAGCAAGGATGCGACTGGGTTAGGTTAGGTTAGGTTAGGTTAGGTTAGGTTAGGTTAGGTTAGGTTAGGTTAGGTTAGGTTAGGTTAGGTTAGGTTAGGTTAGGTTAGGTTAGGTTAGGTTAGGTTAGGTTAGGTTAGGTTAGGTTAGGTTAGGTTAGGTTAGGTTAGGTTAGGTTAGGTTAGGTTAGGTTAGGTTAGGTTAGGTTAGGTTAGGTTAGGTTAGGTTAGGTTAGGTTAGGTTAGGTTAGGTTAGGTTAGGTTAGGTTAGGTTAGGTTAGGTTAGGTTAGGTTAGGTTAGGTTAGGTTAGGTTAGGTTAGGTTAGGTTAGGTTAGGTTAGGTTAGGTTAGGTTAGGTTAGGTTAGGTTAGGTTAGGTTAGGTTAGGTTAGGTTAGGTTAGGTTAGGTTAGGTTAGGTTAGGTTAGGTTAGGTTAGGTTAGGTTAGGTTAGGTTAGGTTAGGTTAGGTTAGGTTAGGTTAGGTTAGGTTAGGTTAGGTTAGGTTAGGTTAGGTTAGGTTAGGTTAGGTTAGGTTAGGTTAGGTTAGGTTAGGTTAGGTTAGGTTAGGTTAGGTTAGGTTAGGTTAGGTTAGGTTAGGTTAGGTTAGGTTAGGTTAGGTTAGGTTAGGTTAGGTTAGGTTAGGTTAGGTTAGGTTAGGTTAGGTTAGGTTAGGTTAGGTTAGGTTAGGTTAGGTTAGGTTAGGTTAGGTTAGGTTAGGTTAGGTTAGGTTAGGTTAGGTTAGGTTAGGTTAGGTTAGGTTAGGTTAGGTTAGGTTAGGTTAGGTTAGGTTAGGTTAGGTTAGGTTAGGTTAGGTTAGGTTAGGTTAGGTTAGGTTAGGTTAGGTTAGGTTAGGTTAGGTTAGGTTAGGTTAGGTTAGGTTAGGTTAGGTTAGGTTAGGTTAGGTTAGGTTAGGTTAGGTTAGGTTAGGTTAGGTTAGGTTAGGTTAGGTTAGGTTAGGTTAGGTTAGGTTAGGTTAGGTTAGGTTAGGTTAGGTTAGGTTAGGTTAGGTTAGGTTAGGTTAGGTTAGGTTAGGTTAGGTTAGGTTAGGTTAGGTTAGGTTAGGTTAGGTTAGGTTAGGTTAGGTTAGGTTAGGTTAGGTTAGGTTAGGTTAGGTTAGGTTAGGTTAGGTTAGGTTAGGTTAGGTTAGGTTAGGTTAGGTTAGGTTAGGTTAGGTTAGGTTAGGTTAGGTTAGGTTAGGTTAGGTTAGGTTAGGTTAGGTTAGGTTAGGTTAGGTTAGGTTAGGTTAGGTTAGGTTAGGTTAGGTTAGGTTAGGTTAGGTTAGGTTAGGTTAGGTTAGGTTAGGTTAGGTTAGGTTAGGTTAGGTTAGGTTAGGTTAGGTTAGGTTAGGTTAGGTTAGGTTAGGTTAGGTTAGGTTAGGTTAGGTTAGGTTAGGTTAGGTTAGGTTAGGTTAGGTTAGGTTAGGTTAGGTTAGGTTAGGTTAGGTTAGGTTAGGTTAGGTTAGGTTAGGTTAGGTTAGGTTAGGTTAGGTTAGGTTAGGTTAGGTTAGGTTAGGTTAGGTTAGGTTAGGTTAGGTTAGGTTAGGTTAGGTTAGGTTAGGTTAGGTTAGGTTAGGTTAGGTTAGGTTAGGTTAGGTTAGGTTAGGTTAGGTTAGGTTAGGTTAGGTTAGGTTAGGTTAGGTTAGGTTAGGTTAGGTTAGGTTAGGTTAGGTTAGGTTAGGTTAGGTTAGGTTAGGTTAGGTTAGGTTAGGTTAGGTTAGGTTAGGTTAGGTTAGGTTAGGTTAGGTTAGGTTAGGTTAGGTTAGGTTAGGTTAGGTTAGGTTAGGTTAGGTTAGGTTAGGTTAGGTTAGGTTAGGTTAGGTTAGGTTAGGTTAGGTTAGGTTAGGTTAGGTTAGGTTAGGTTAGGTTAGGTTAGGTTAGGTTAGGTTAGGTTAGGTTAGGTTAGGTTAGGTTAGGTTAGGTTAGGTTAGGTTAGGTTAGGTTAGGTTAGGTTAGGTTAGGTTAGGTTAGGTTAGGTTAGGTTAGGTTAGGTTAGGTTAGGTTAGGTTAGGTTAGGTTAGGTTAGGTTAGGTTAGGTTAGGTTAGGTTAGGTTAGGTTAGGTTAGGTTAGGTTAGGTTAGGTTAGGTTAGGTTAGGTTAGGTTAGGTTAGGTTAGGTTAGGTTAGGTTAGGTTAGGTTAGGTTAGGTTAGGTTAGGTTAGGTTAGGTTAGGTT